>CM070528.1:52498840-53816965 GCA_036346145.1 Olyra latifolia | reverse complement strand
CTGGAGGTGGCACAGCTCGTCGCGCAGCACGACCATCTCATTTTTCGCCGCCTCCGCCAAGAACGTTCATAGCTCCTCGTCGCTGAGATCGCCAAACCTGCCGACTTGCTGCCCCTGCGCAGTGGCCGTTGCCGCAGCTCCGACGAAAGAGTCGGTCATCAGATTGTTCATCTTGATTTCTCGGCTCAACATGGAGCTAGTGGTGCCAGGATATAGTAAACGAGCAAGCAGGAGTCAGAGTAGGAGCTGACCGCTATAGATTGCAGGGCGCTACAGATGGAGAATAGGAGAGAGCCTAGGATTTGCTGTGTAAAGAGGGAGGGGCAAATGAGTCTTTTCCTATGGGCATAAATTGGAAGAAATAGGCTAAATTGCTTAAAAGGCCCAAAGTGCAAATGTTAGATTAAAAATTGATTACTGGCAAATATTAGAATACAATGAATATAGTAGCAAATATGAGAAGAGCAATCTTTTGAGTGGCAAATATTAAATTTTACCTTGAAAGAAACTACAGCAAACAAGCATTGACTATGGATAGCAAGGAATAATCACAGTTGCACTAAGAGAAGAGGCAGAGAAGAGGATGCATGATTATACACTTTCTTACCTTGTCTTGATGTTCCAATATCCCAGAAAAGGTGCTCCTTTTTTACTCAGCACACACTTTCGCCTGCAATAACAAACAAGCGGAGTAAATTTATAGGCCAATGCAATGCATTTATCAAGAAAGTGTCGAATAAATTCATAGGGCAATGCAATGCATCTATCAAGGACATGTCCCATCATCAAGAAAGTGGTGGAGCATATCCACAGCTCGGCCGCATCCCATTCCGATTCCTAGTACGCGCGCTGCACAAGGTAAGGTCCCGAAATTTTGCACCCAAAACCCCCAAAAAAGAACAACTCTATAAACGCGGCGCCACAGATCTAAACCGCCGGCGCGACCGACGAAACCCTAGAACCGCGAGGTTCGGCAGCGGCGTTCGCCTACAACTCCTTCCATTCAGCTTTAACAGTAGGGATTTGGATCCTGCGCCATCCAAGCGTAATCACGGGGAGTGCTTGAAAAATCTAGAAAAATAAACATTCGGAGGAAAATTCGGGAGAGAAAAGAAACGGGAGGGGCAAGATAGCGCGCCTTGCGGCGGTGGACTCACCGGATCGGAGAAGCGCAGGCGGCGGCGGAGCTGCTGCCGTTGGCGCCTTGGCGGTCGGCGGCTCGGGGCTCGGGGTCGGGGAGGTTGCGTGAGGGTTAAGGGGGAGGCGCAGGCGACTTGCCATGGACCGAGCCCACGCAACTTTATAAACCAAAGGATTTCTACGATGGACCAAACTGACAGGTGGGTCCTGCGCCGTTCAAGCTTGGCCTACGCGGATGCCTTCTCCATTTTTCGCTCAAAAACAGTGGCAAACCGGGAATCCACGCGGCAAATTTAAATTTGGAAATAATATGGTAAAATTTTTTTAAATGGTACAGATGTTTTAAAATGTTTGGCACAAGTTTTTTTTTAAAAAAACAGCGTATATATTCATAAGTGCCACCATTGAAATATTTATATAATAAAAAAATAGGAAAGCAAATCAAATCAACAAAAAAATATTGTTGTTAATCAAAAGCTTTTAGAAATAAAATGCACTAAAATAATAAAGCACTGTACATAAATGGAAATGTCATTGTAATGTATGAACCATTGAATGAAAAATAATGGCCAGATTAATTAACAGGATCATTCACTCACCAACCACCACTTATTTAACCATAGAGATTAGAGAAAACTATTTGACCAAATGATTGTTGCTACAATAATTACCCCTTCTCTCTCTCTCTTAACAAACGGTCACAGCGTCTAAGGCAAGCTTGGGCTTGTTCATTCCCTGCTTAGGAGAACCAGAGGACGGAGCAAGAGGAGTGTAGGCCCTGGCCCAGATCTGGCCGTTTCCCTCGTTGCCGGCGTCCATCGGGTCGTTGCCGTGGGTGGGGGTGGGGGCGGTGGATCTCGGCTAGGGGATGTATAGGTTTAGGGGTAGCACTAGTATAGGGAATAATTAGCTACATGACACTCAATTCGCATGCTAATTTTCTTGTGTGACTCCCCCTAGTATAGGGTTAGTTGTTAGGGCTTTTGGTTCGACGGCATTGGCGGCGGCGGTTCTACTAAGCATTGGGAGTTTCAGTGGTGATTCCTTAGGCGGCGACCTTAGCAGCGACGACAGTGGGGAGCTCGCCTGTCTGCTTTGTGCTCTGTGGGATGCTTCGTTGTGCTCACCGATAATAACAATAAGTTGTTCAAACCTTGGTGGCAACATTGCGGTGGCCACAGGTAGTGGTGTCGCCGAAGTTCCATCGCTAGTAGGAGATGAAACGGTTAGAGAGAGTAGTTGGTTTCTACTTCAGGGGTCATTGGGCTCGGCGACGACGACGGTGAACTGCGGAGGTTCTTCCTTAGCTCCATTCTTTAAGTGGGTGGCCGGCACAGATTATCAAGCTTCCACGCCAATCCTTGATTTTGATCATTGTATTTGCATCCCTATGGGGATTACGCTGCAGAAGAAGGAGCTAGAGGCGGCGGCGCTGTTTTCGCTAAGGTGGTTTGCCAGAGCGGCTATCGGATAAGAGTTTACAGTTGTTGTCTTTTAGCTGTTGGATCCCTTGTGATGCTCTATGTAATTTTGTCTTTGGACAAAGGTTTCTTTGTAACAAGGCAGTGTTTAAATGAATGAAGCTAATCCCTTTCTAAAAAAAGTTACCCCTTTTAAGCACCTAAACTTCTTAATGTACGTGCCTACCGACCATAAAACATTCGCATATTCTTATGCATAGGTCAAAGCGGGTGCTACTTTCTATATTAGTTTGACAAGGAGATCAAATGCAAAATCACACTGTTTACATATTGCTCGTGTTATACATGTGCAGACTGACAGGCAAAATGAAATCACTAGTGGCTATTAAGAATTAACAAATGGTATACAGGCTTGCACCTAGGGTGGGGAAAAAACCGAAGAACCGAAACCAAACCGAACCAAAGTAACCAAAATTGTTGGTTTCTTTGGTTTTCAGTTTTCAATTAGATTTTTATTTTGAATTTATTCGATTATTCGATTTTGGTTCGGTTTTTAGTCTGTGGCAACCGAAAAACCAAGATACGGACCACCCGGTCGCCAACTACTAAAATAGCTTGATCTCACCAGCACCACGGACAACTTGGTGTCTTGGCCCAACCCAAAAACTCCCAAATCTGGTTGATGGCCCATACCAACACCCCAAACCCTATCTGCAACTCTAATCCCCTCCCTAGTCCCCACCTCTAGCGTCACGGGCAGCAGCCGCCCACCACTCTGCTCTTCTCTCTTGACCTTCATCCTCAGGCATTTGTTGTAGTACAACTATTATTGAATGCAATTAGTAGAAAATGGCAAGACAGAGAAAGATAATGAATGTAATCTTCATTGACTGATTGGATTATCCTCATTACAAAAGAAAAATCCCCTTTATATAGATTACAAAGGATGCCATTATGAGACACCTCTTCGGAAGAAACACCAAGTAAGGGACACCTATTAGAGGGAGACACCGCTTATAATTTGCTCATATTTATAATATGATTAATATCACAACACTCCCTCTTTGGAAAATTATTATTACTTTGAAATTCCTTTAAAACTCGTTCCAAAAACCCGATGGGAAAATGGATGAAGAAAAATAGGATATAACAATATATAATATGTATGCCTCATTAAAAACTTCTCCAAAAACCTAATGGGAAAAATGGATAGAGAAAAGACTATATAATACATTTAGATTGTGTTATATTGTCTCATTAAAAACCTTTTATGAGAAACCATCATATAAAACTCATAAAGAAAAAGAGTACAATATATAATTTTCAATATTAATGAAACATGTTCAAGTTTAGAGGATTCTCCCCCGAACCTTGCAACACACTAAGTCTCCTCATACCAATCCCATGAACATATTTTTAGAATGTAGATTTTGATAAGGATTTGGTAAATAAATTAGCAAGATTTTCATAGGACTATATTTGCAAAATTTCTATCTCACCACTCTTTTGGGGTTCATGAGGATAGAATAATTTAGGAGCAATATGTTTGGTAATATTGCTCTTAATATAACGTGTTTGCATTTTAGTAATACAAGCCGCATTATCTTCATATATAATTGTAGGGGATTCAATTGAATTAATACCACAAGATTTTTGAATATGGTTAATTATTCTGTGAAGCCACACACTCATGTGATGCTTCATATACTGTAATTATTTCAGAATGATTAGTGGAAGTGGCCACTGAAGTCTATTTAGTAGACTTCTATGAAAAAGTTGTACCACCATATAAAAATACAAATCTAGCCTAAGATCTAGCATTGTGGGGATCAGACAGATAACCAGCAGCAATATACTCCACTATGTTCATATCTTGGTTTTTCTTATAAAATAGACCAATATCTTGTGTACCTTAGATATATCTGAAAATATTTTTAATACCGGTCCAATGTCTCTTTGTTGGTGCTACGCTAAATCAAGCAAATAAATTAACTGCAAATGAAATATCAAGCCCAATGCAGTTTACTAGATATATTAATGCTCCAATAGCACTAGGATATGAAATTTGTTGTCCAAATTTTTTTTCAGTTTCACTCCTTGGTTTGAATGAGCATTTATCCCGATCAGGAGATTTGACAACCATTGGGGTCTTTGATGGATATGATTTATCCATATTAAATTTTCTCAAAAACTTTTGAGTATTTGTAGACTGATGCACTTATATCCCATTAGGGAGATGCTCAAGTTGTAAATCTAAGCAAAATTTGCTCAGATCTTTTATTTCAAACTCCGTCTCAAGATGATTGCTTGCTTCCTTTATATCCCTTGTAGTCCTGATGATATTTAAATCATCAACATATACCGAAATTATGCAAAATCCACTTTAGGATTTCTTTATGAACACACAAGGACAATTATCACTGTTTGAGTAACCCTTCTTAAGAAAGAACTCACTTAATCGGTTGTACCATATTCTTCTCGATTGTTTTAATCCATAAAGTGACTTTTCCTATTTGACACTACACATGTTGCGATTTGCATTAGGATTCAGAATTGTTGTCCCTTCAAGGACTTTCATGTAAATATCCGAATCAAGTGACCCATATAAATATGTGATCACAACATCCATCAACTGCATGGATAAATTTATATTAACTGTCAATGAAAGTAAATGTCAGAACGTTATTCCACTCATCATCAGTGAATATGTTTTATCGTAATCAATATCGGGTCTTTGTGTAAACCCTTGTGCTACAAGCATTGCTTTGTATTTCACAACCTGGTTATTTTTATTATTTTTTGAATAAAAACCCATTTATTTCCAATAGGAAATATTTTTGGAGGTGTTGTTACAATTGGATCAAATATCTCTCTTTTATTAAACAACCACAATTCCACTTCAATTGCTTCCTTCCCTGACCCAAACTGAGCGCTTCTTGGACTTTGTCATGGACTTTGGTTCTGGATCCATTTGAAGGGATTTAGCAATCTTAAAAGAGAAATTAATGACAACAATTGTAGTCTTTCTATTATACAATTCTCTTGAATTAGTATAATTTGTCAAAATTTCTCCATATAAAATTTCTTTATTTATGCTTTGTGATACATCATGATTTGCCAATACCATTGAGCCCAAGGATTCCAATGTCACAACATTTAAGTTTATGCGCACATTTATGTTGGGCTTACCATTCTTCCGAGGATTTTCATCCTCATTTTGAATTTCATTTACTAATTTAGGTAATTTACCTTTATCGGTCATTTGTTGTTTCTACGTACATCTCCGCGAAACTAAGTCCCGTGTAACCGGAGTTCTCCATATCTTATTTACATTAGGGGCTAGCTAGTTTTCTTAGATATCCCTACTCTTTCTAGTGCATTAACAATAGGTATATATGATTTCATAATACCCTTATAATCAGTAAATGCGTCTAGCAGATTATTTGCAATATGTTGCAAATTTATGATTCTCTGAACCTATTGTTTAAATTCCAGATAAAATGCAATAGGTCTGAGTGGAGGTGATACCTACAATAAGATAAAATGTAGAGTAGCAAATTTGTAGTTACCAGGTATGGGCTCCGCACAATCCACAAGATCTGTGATAGATGTCGTTAAACTTCGAGATGCCAAATTAATTTTTACATCCATAGCCCATGTGAGGTAATTATTGCCATCCAAGGCAAGTTCAGCAAACTTCCATTTAGAGATATTAGCCATATCTACATAATTATCATGTAATTTTAATTAATTTACTTAGTAAAGTAAATGTGAAGCATGAAAATGTTGCAATTCGTTGAATAAAGAGGTCTCATTAATTTACTAGATTTTTCTATATTTTATTAATTTTCTATCATTGTTCATGATTTTATGCCATTTAAGTTAAGCCAAAATAACTTAAATATATTAAAATAATACATAAAACCAAAAATTGACATAGACCTTTTAGCTATGGACGAGATACTCTCACCATGGACATAGACTCCACACCCTAAGGTATAGATGACACTACAGTTGCAGTTTGTGCCATAGAACCCACTGTTTTGTGCTAAATTAGCACTTAAGGTAATCGTCATCCAGAGTAATATTACTACTGGCATAGACCTTATTGATATAGACGAGATACTCTCATTATGGACATAGACTCCACACCTTAAAGTGTAGGCGACGCTATAGTCGCAGCTTATAATAGCCAAGCACAAAGAAAAAATGCTAGAAAATTTAAAACATAGAAATTATATAGCAAACTGCATATAAATTATGATTGTAAATATATACAGGGATAAAATTGCAATTAGAATAAAAATAACACAATATTACGTTATGTCCATATAGTCTAAAGACTAATATGCAGTAATATAACACTATCTATATAAAAAAATATTAATTCGGTAAGATAATGAGGACCTAAATAGAAATAGTTCTTTTAAGAACACACCCTTTTATTTAATCAGCTGGACTATTATGCAATTATTCTATTTTTCAAGGATTAAATCACAAAAATGCAATTTTCTTTTTTTTTTTCCAGCCGAGTCAAGCCTTGAGGCTCATTTCATCCCCTCTAACCGACAGGAGGGGCTAGGGTTCCCACTCCTAACCTCCATGGCCGCCGGCGCCGCCGTGTGGCTGCCTTACTACCGGCGGGAGCATTGCCAGAGGGAGCCGCCACTGCCGACGAGGCAACAGCATCGAGAGCAGCTGTGTCGGAGGCGCATCCCGACATGCCACGCGAAGCAACTGCTAGCTGCACCACGCCGAAGGCCGCCGCGCCAGGAAACGGGGCCACGCCGAAGGCTGATGCCACTGCTCCGCATGGGGATACAAGTGGAGTTGCCGCACCAAAGGCCGTGTCGCGTGTGGGGACCAAATCCTAAAAAAAATTTACCAGAAAATGCCCCGAATGCCAACTGTCCAGGATTTCAGTTGCATTCAGAAATAGTACAATCTGCTTATTTTTATTACATGTTACAAAATATTTTACAGCAGAAATGAAGATATAACCTGGTAATTTGTAATAGTAAAAGAAAAATACATGCCTATATACCACAGGCAAAGCCTGAGCATAAGGTAAGTCTTAGAAATCGATCCTATACGAATTCTTGTCTTCTTCATATATGTCCATTTTTTATTATAAAGTGGATCCTGTTCAAAGACATAAACAATTTGCCCACATAATGTGGGTTAGTACTAATCATATTTGCAGGTTTTCATAAAAATAAAATATTAACTATATGCGAATGGAATCAAAAGACGGTAGAGGCTGTATTTATCTGGAATATATATAATGCAACATTTTAAAACTTAACATCAACATTTAAAATTATTTTCTAAAACATTTAAATGAGTTTATAAATCATTATCTTCTTTCTCCATCCTTAACTCATTTGACAACTATTATCTTTTCTTAAAATTCATGGATTTATTTGAATAGAAATAGGCATCACCTAGTTGACACAACTTCATATACCTGAAGTAAGGTCCATTAATATTTTTGTTATCAGCTCTGCAGAACCTATCCAGTTTACCCATATAACAGCTCCTTATATTGATGGAAGAATAATGTGTCATTTCTATTCTCATTAGTCCAAGTTTTGCAATGTTTCACATAAGCGCAAACATTGGAGAAAACCCTGGCGATATTGGCCTCCGCACAGACACAGCCGGTAACATATGAATCACTTGACCCAATATCCCAAAAATCCTAGCAATGCATGGCCTCCGCACGATCATTACCGGTGACTACTCAGACAGTATTCCAAATGCTCGATATTGCAAAAACACTAAGGCAATACCTTGCCCATGCAATTACTCATCTGGTAATTCATGCCTATACTTTTCAATTTTTTCGTCTTCTGTTCATCACATTGTCTATCCAAAAGACAAGATGAATACTATCCTACCTGTTGAAATAATTATATATTTAGATTTTCTTATACTAGGGTATAGTCAAGTTTATTCATTTTTAGGTGGGCTTTTGGTTGTGAGGTTTGGAATATCTATTCTACATAAAATGTTAAATACCGTAATTTAAATAAAGGATGATTCTTAAATAAATAACTAGAAAGTAAATGCAATAAATAGATAGTAAATGAAATTGGGAATTCAATATCCTTCAAGGGTAGAAAACCTGCCTTCTTTGGGGATTGGATCGCACTTAATTATATTTCTTGGACATTCTTGATTAAAACATCCAGAGGACGTAGCTCAATGTCTATACGTTGCAAACATCGAAAAAGAAGAAATTCCATTAAATATTCAATTAAAAATGTTAGGTATAAAATGATGGAAGTATATGAAAAGATTTAGGGGTGAGGAGGGTGATGGGTTGTACGATTTTCTAGGAATTCGAGAATATTTTCTAAAGAAAAAAGGGGTGGGATGTTGTTGTAAAAATGGGTGTTTTCTCCGGGTAGCATGAAGCTAGGGTTAGTGTATGTGAGATATTATGTGTAGATTAACAAATTTCCAGAAATCGGATTAATAACAAAATTTGTCAGAGTTCCAGAAATGGAAATTATTGAAGATATAGGGATGGAAAATTTTAAAATAGGTTTTTATTAACTTATTGGGTGATATAATATATTAAATAGTTTTAAAGTACCTTTTAGGATTTTAAGAATTATTTCTGAAATTTTAAAATACTTTTATGTACAAGGAAGAGAGCAAAAGGAATTTATTCAGGCTATTTTGTTATAAAAATATGGAATAAATTTCTAAAAATCTAGAAAAATGTGAAGAATCCAAATATGGAATAATATTTATTATTTTATGGAATTAATAATTTTAGAAAAAGATAGATAAGGTATTTTCTGTAGGGAATAAATAGAGAATTGATTTGAAAGATTCTTAAAAATTGGGAATGATTATAGAAATTTAATTATGACTTTTGCGAAAAAAATTTATGCCAAAATTAGAAAATTTGGGTATGTTACATCGTGGCCGGCACCGAGGGCAACATCGCCATGAGAAGCGGACGCCAAGCCGCCGCCTCTGCCAGCAACGCCATGCGTCGTTGATGAAGAAGAGCTGGCCAATGCTTGGATTCGTCAGTGATGTTCTACATCAAGGATTGCTGATGCAGTGCTTTGATCAATGCCTATAGGGAAGAGTGGTGCTGCCCCCCTACATGCTGCCATGGTTTTGGGGACCGGTCGTGCGCTAAAAACAAAAAAAGGAGGCCCAATATCCTCCCCACGGTGGCCCTTACTTTGGTGAAGCCCGGTGGAGCATCCAAACTGGACAACGTCGCTGCCGCTGGCTCCACCAACAATGGCACCGCCACTAGGGTATTCCGTGAGCGCCTGGACGATCATGGGATTGACCATGGTAGGGATGGCAGTCCCCTCCTCTGGCCTCGCCACCATGGGCGATGTATGAGAGGGAACCATGCTGGTTCCGTTCACCGTTGCCCAAAACGATGAACGTATCCTCTCCTACAGGCAATGCCAAAGGGAAACCTTACTTGTTCCGTTCGTCGCTGCCCATGGCGACGAACGTGTCCCCTTCTACCATGCAATGAACTCTCCATTTGCTAATGAAGATAAGTATATTAAAGACTAATGGAAAACCTACCAAGAGCAGTGTTGATGATGTGTTGTAGTACAATTATTATTGATTTTAATTAGTGGGAAATGGCAAGAGAGAGAGACAATGAATGTAATCTTTATTGAATGATTAGACTGTCCTCATTACAAGAGGGGAAATCCTCTTTATATAGATTATAAAAGAGACACCTCTTAAGAAGATACACCTATTAGATAGAGGCACCCTTATAATTTATCTATATTTATAATATGATTAATATTATGACAGCCTCGACACCACCGTGTGAGGCTTCTTGTTTTGCATCCCCCACATCTACTGGTTGCCACATCTACAATCTATGTTGGGCGTGGTCCAGAGGGCGAGGCGGCAGTGCCGGGCGCGGTCGAGCAGCCGAAGCAGTTGCTTTTGCAAGTTGCAACTGTTAGACAACCACGCTACCAGGTGTAGTCCGAGGTTGTCGATGTGGGAGAGGAACGATTCTTTATTGCTTTCTCATGTGTGTACAATGGGAAACCCCTCCTCCTTATATAGAGCAATTCTAGGGTTTCGACATGGGCCAATACCAGGCCTTCATGGGCCGGCCGGTTTCTCAACACTCCCCCTTTGGCCTTTGCCGCGAGATGCATATGCCTCATTAAAACTTCATAAAAACCCAGTGGAAAAAATTTAGAGAAAGAGTACATAGCATACGCGTTGTGCTGCACGAATTGCCTCGTTAAAAACCTTATGTAAGAAACTTCTGTGAAAACTCACTAAGGGAAAAAGAGTACAATTCACCCAATTTTCAAGTCGTCTTCGTGACATTCCTTTGGGTACGTAGACTACATGTCTAATGTTTACTTTGGAGTATGTGAAGATTCTCCCCCTGAAATCTGCACTTCTCTAAGCCTTTTCATCCTAGTTCCGTTCACGCACCTTTCGAAAGTAGATGTTGGGAGAGACTTAGTGAATAAATCAGCTAAATTCTCGTATGACTTAGTGTGCAATATCTTGATCTCGTTCGTCTTATGCATTTCATGAGCATAGAAGAACTTGGGGTTAATATGCTTCGTCAGGTTGCTTTTCACATAGCCCATTTGCATTTGAGCAACACAAGCTGCATTATCTTCATAGATTATCATGGGGGTTTGCTCAATATTTAGTCCACATGGCTTCTGGATGTGGTGAGCCATTCTTCGAAGCCATGCACATTCCCGAGAGGCTTCATACAGGGCAATTATTTCCGAGTGGTTTGTAGAAGTTGACATAAGTGTCTGCTTGGACGACCTCCATGAAATGGCCGTCCCACTACAAAGGAAAACATACCCGGTTTGTGACTTGCCAGTATGCGGGTTAGACAGGTACCCTATATCTGCATAGCCAACTAGATTCAATTCTTGATTCCTTCCATAAAACAAGCCAAGATCCTTACTTCCTTGAAGGTATCTGAAGATGTCCTTGATCCCCTTCCAATGTCTTTTGGTTGGCTCTGCACTGTACCGAGCCAGCAAATTCACGGCGAACGCAATGTCCGCCTAGTCTTTGTTAAGTGAGGTACATGAGCGCAACAATTGCACTTAAGTATGGGGTTTCTGATCCCAGGACTTCCTCCCCCTCTTCTCTAGGCCTGTATGGTCTTGGTCTGCTTGTAGTGACCTTTCGACCATTGGGGTTTCAATTACGTATTCTTAAAGCCAAACCTTTCTAACACATTCCGAATGTAGGTTGACTAGTGTACCAAAATTCCTTCTTGGATATGCTCAAGCTAAAGCCTAAGCTACAATACACAAATTTTTCACTTCTAAGTCATACTTCAAGTATGGATTTGCTTCTTCTATTTTTTTACTTCAATCCATATAGTGACTCATCGAGTTTCACACTATACGGATTTCTATTTGCTCTGCCATGGTTCGGGACAGTGATACTTCATGTATCTTCATATATAAGTCCGGATCCAAGTCTCTATACATATATTCAGTGACAACATCCTTCAATTCATTTTTTTTATCCTCAACTTCATGTTGAGTACTGCCAATGAGATTAAGTGTCTAAAGGAAATTTATCCCATGACCAGAGAGTGAGCCATTAGCCTTTCTTGTACCATACCACTTCCTTATTCATTTCTCTTATTTCACGGAAATTGCCATCTTCCATTCCTTTCAATCCAGTCTTTCTCGCACTCTTCCGAGAGATGCAGGCTTGGGATCAAATTCAATAATGGTGGTAATTCTGTTTTATTTCCTTTGTATCGACAATGGCTGTTGCTCAATTCAAACACTCTCTTGCTAATTCAAAATTCATAGCTATTTCATCACGGGGTGCTTCATGCACTTCTACTTGCTCTTCACCGCTATTTCCCATCACGGGAGCAAGTTCCTTTAGTTTATTATTGCTGATGTGCGTACTCACATTCATTTCGGCTTCTTCTTCTTCTGTTATTATCGGTATATTCAGATCTGGGAGCACCCGCTAGCAAGCTTCTCACCGAGTTGCCGAGACTCAACCGGCTCCCTTCTTTTCTTGGGGCATTTTCGTGATTGGCCGTGGCAAGCTCTCTTATCCATTTTTCTCCAGGCGTCCCTGGATTATTAGGATTCAAGTAACCAGATTTCCTGTCCTTTTCTCTGAGGCCTCGGAACAGGACGAGGGATACCTTCTATGGTATTTCAACCCTCTCTGGTGCATTACTCCAAGTAATATGACTTGATGACATTCTTCAAATCACAAAAATGATTAGGCAGATTTCATTGCTTTAAATGTCTTCTAGACTTCATCATTTGCTTTACTAGTACGGGTCATGCGCGGGGATCTACGTGGCTTTCCACGTGATTTTCCGGTATTCTACTATCAGGGGTTCTATTCCTCCCCCTAATGACGGAAAAGATCCTCATCAAATATGCAATTCATTTCTGTGTGTGGTATAGGTACATATACATTCAAAATTTCAAAGTGGGAAATTTCAGACCCTTTCATGCACTAGTTGGATGTTGTGGGACTGCTTGTCCCCTTACACTTAATTAATGAGGGCTACTGCTTCTGTTTCTTTCAGTTACAACTCTGCAAGAGCGGCCTGACAATTAATTTGATTCATAAAATTAATGTCGTTTCTAGTCCATTCTTCATGTGGACATAAGGTACTGAGTGCTCTTCTTTATTTTCCAATGCTGTGAATTCTTTAATGTTGTTCATTCTTCTTGATGAACTTCACACAACAATACAGAAATATATTTTTGGTTCTTATGATCTGCAAGATCAGTTTCACAAATGCATGATTCCTTGTAGAGAGTATGCATTTGGCCACTTCAAAAGAAACATTAATGAGCACCAAAAGTACTTAATTGTCCTAATACGGGCTGTATTAGGCCGCACATAACCCCTAGTTCAATCTAGGGTAGGAGCCCATGTATTAGTTTTCCGGTGGCATTGAGAGTGCGCACGAAAATCTTCATCTAAAATTAATACTATGGCCTTATGAGTTGTTTATTTTTCTCCTCATCGTCTTAAAGTTCAGGATGGTAATTTACTATGCCATAGATAGAAGAGATCAGAGCTTCTAAATTCAGCATTCAGGGAAGTGTACACTTCGGGTGCACAGATTCTAAATATAGTATAGCCCATATTCAAATAAAAGAGGTTTTTCTAAGATTATATTCTTGTATCCGTCATGCTTCATAATGCATAAGTATTCTTTTCATTCTCTTCATTGGTTTCTACGTGAAACTCATTTGTACAGATGTCCTAAGAGAGCCAGAGTGAATTCCAGGTACGACAATGCTTCCCTAAGTGCTAGTGTAGTACCAATAGATAATATTCTTATGACTCTTCTTGAGTCTGATATGTATAAATCGCTACCTGCGATAATTCTAATACTACCAGTGTTCTTCATAATCTACTGGAGTATTTGGTCTCTCTTCAATTTTATTTGTTGTTCCACTATCAACAATGCATACCTCCCATATAGGGCACTACCAAATTCTATATTGCAATCAGGCAATGGCAAAATTCATAGCTCATATAATTCAAATAAGGATTGCAACTTCAAATATACTGGAATAAAGGTAAAATCAATCATGAGAATAAGGTTTGCTCTACTAGAGATTCAATTCTTTGTTGAGATAGTTTGCTCTTCGGGAGCTTCAATTCATATACTTCACTCTTCTAGAGCTTCATATTCATTATTCAATGTCTTCTAGCAACCACAATCTAAAAGGTATGCTGCTTCGTGCAGGCGCACTGAGGCGGCGATGGTCGCTGCATTCGACGCATCGAAGGTTCACAAGAATCCATTGGATGCTACTGTTTAAGCTTCAATTTTATATGTCGGTATCTTCTTTTCTTTATCCACTTCATGTGTGGCTATAATGAAAATCAAGGGAGGCGAGTTAGAGGTGTCTCTATATGAGTGTCCTCTTCCATGAGGTCATGCCTGCCTGCCATGGCACGGTGGACCTCTAATGCTGTCTTTTTCTTTCTATTGGTCTGATAAGTCATGATTACATACTCAATGTCATAACAAATCTTTAACCATTGCCCCTAAATGCCATACTTTAGCACGTATGATCCTATTGGCCATATGGCTTTCTTTTGTGGCTTCTCCTTGTTTCTTTTCTTCTTTTGAGCAGTGGACCTTTTTTTAGGCTGACTTCTTCTTATTTCCCCTTATAGCCCTTCTTTTAATAGGTGGGCTTTCTCTCTCTGGAAGCTGCCATAGAACCGAGAAAGGAAAAAAAATAGGGAATATCATCTCCTTGCCTGTGATCTTCTTATCACGGAGAGAGGGATTAGTGCAAGACCTATGCAAGATGGAATTTTGTTAGGCCATGGTTCTATAGTTTGCAAGTCTCATGTACACCGGTTTCTACTGTGCTAGTCGTAGAATAGTGTGCTCGAGCTTCTTAAACTGCTTCAGACATGCAGCTCCATGCTCTAGCGTACTCCCCTCAGCCATATATTCATTCTTTAGAATAGCAGAGGTGGTGACAGAGAAAGTGCAATACTTGATTGTTCTGCTCATCGATAGGCTTCCCATCCTTCGAGGATCTAATCCCAATGGTAACCTGAAGCTTCGTGCTTCCGAGTATGATTTTTAGTATCCAATGCCCATGTGAGGTTGCTCTAGCATTCGGTGTCAGTTCCTCAGATTCATAGTTAGCGATACCCGACAATTACATATTTTAAAGTTCATTCACATGATTACTTCGTGTAATCTAGTAGATAGTGGTGCATGACATAATTCTTCCAAATTCTCATGAATTCCAGTATACAAATAAGCCATTACCAATTCATAGCATAGACACAATAAATAGGCATAAAATGTTAATTACATAACTAATTCAAAGTATAATTGCATAAAGGTAATTAACAGGTGTAAAATAGTGCTTCAAATTCAAAGACATATTCAAAATTCATAGTTTCGATGCACTTTTATGCCTAAATATGTCTTTTCTATAATTTTCAAAAAATCTAAGGATCTTTCTGTAAAATTCTATGGCCTGGAAAAACTTCGTGTAATTTCCAGGAAATCCTTAGACCCTGTTATGCTAGAATATAAATTCTCAGCAAATTTTGCAATTTCCATGGGGATTATACAATTTTCAGTATTTCAGATAATTACTTCGTGTAATTTTCTCAATCATAACAAAATTCATAAAATAATCATGAAAGTAGTAAAAGAGAGCTTCAAATTAAAAAAGGGACTAAAATTCGAAATCCCGAGGCCCTTTTATGCTAGGAAATGCATTTTCTGTAATTTCAGCAATTTCCAAGGGGTTTCTGTAACTTTCAGTATTACAGAGGAATTTCTATGCAATTTTAAGGGCTTATGAGCAAAAATTGTTCGGGCCACATTACACATTTCTTTCCCAGCCGGGCTTCTCTATTTTTTTTCTGGTCAATGGCCCATGCAGCCCACCGTTTTCTCCTTCCACGCGGCCCACTTCTTCCTCCTTTTTTTTTTCTTTTCATCGGTCTACAAGGCCGGCCCACCGCGCCCCCTTTCCTTTCACCGGCCTGCTTGGCCCAGCCAATCGCGGCCTCCCCCCCTCGTTTTCTCTTTTCATCGGCCCGCGATGGCCTTCATGGCCCATCCTAGCCGGCGTGGTGTGAGGACGGTGGCGATGGGGTTTTCTTCTGCCGCCGCCGGCGTCGCTCTTGAAGACTGTGAGGAACGGCGGCGATGCTTCAGGGTGGTCGCCGCTGCCGGGCGCGTGGTCGGCGGCGCTTCAACGTCTTGCGGCGGCGGCGCTTCAACGGGCGCGGCGGCGCTTCATCGTCGCGTGGCGCGGTGGTAACACTTCAACGTCGCGCGCGCGGCGGCGCGCTCATCGTCTTGGCGGCCGGCGGCGGCGGCACTTCAACGTCTTGGCGCGCGGCGTTCAACGTGCATGGCGGCGGCGGCGATGGATGGTGAGAGCATTGCCGCCGCTGCGGCGGCGACGGCTTGCATCGCGGGCGTTGGGAGGTGGTGCATCTAGCGCGGATGGCTCTCGGCCGGCCGCATGTGGCGCGCCGCCGAGATGCTGCGTCGCGCGCGCGCTTCTTGCTCGGCGGGTGCGTGGGGCGGAGTGAGTGTGCTACGGGCACACGACAATGATCTTAGAGCACGCGACGCTGAGCAGCGTGGCGGCCGGGCTGGGTGTGCTACGGGCACAAGGCGGCCGGCGCCGAGGGCACACGACGGCGACGCATTACCCTTCCTTTTCTATTACTAAAAAATAGATCTAATGCATACAGATTCAATTCCCACAGATTCAATTTTTCTTTTACCTTCGTTCTTCGTGAATCGAAGTATGGATTCGACGACTGTTGCGTAGGATAGATCGGTTGGTCCTGACTAGACCTGCCGGCGTGATGGCGATTCGATGCCGAATTACGTCGATGTCGTCGTTCGATCCCTCGGGAGTCTTGCGATCCTCGAGCGTCGTGCTGATAACATGTTAGACAACCATGCTACCGGGTGCAGTCCGAGGTTGTCGATTCACACACAAGACAAACACAGATGAACACACAGATGTGGGAGGAGAACGATTTTTTATTACTTTCTCATGTGTGTACAATGGGGAAACCCCTCCTTATATAGAGCAATTCTAGAGTTTCGAGATGGGCCAATACCGGGCCTTCGTGGGCCAGCCGGTTTCTCAACAGCAACAGGCTGAAGCGGTGAACTTTAGGATCTGCGCAGAAGCACCCCAACGAGCTTGCCTACAGGAAGGAGCTACGGTGGAGTCCTGTTTCATGTTCCGTGTTATTTCTCGTTCGTTTCACATGAAGAGGGATCTTGATTTGTCAAATTTTTTATTTCGCAAGAAATGTTATCTTCTTCCTTACTGGAATTTCGGTTTACCCAAAAACCAAATTACACAAACCATAATATTTAGATTAATTCGGTTCGGTTTTACTTTTTTCTAGAAATTTTCAGTTCCCATTAAACAGAAACCAAATTATTTTAAAACCGAAAAAACCGAATACCCACCCCTAGTTGCAACAACCGAAGCATAAAAAAATTAATAATACTCCATTAATACTAACAGCATAGTATGTAGTACCATAACAAATAGCAGCACGCAATATACTGAGTACCGAGACTTGGAACAGTTGAAGGTTCATACACAAACTTCGACAAGGTGCCATGGCTCTGAGAGAAGTTCTAGCTTCAAAATTTTAGGAGGGGCATTTGGTGCTCAAGAAACAAATTCAAGTAACAATGGTTCCCAACATCACGGGGAGAGAATGTGTACGAAGCTCTCCGCCTTCAAGGACAGCAAAAATCTCAGCGTGACGGGTCATTTTGAGGGCAGGCAGCTTCAGTTTCGAGTCCTCCCCCAGAGCCCTGATGAGGACGAAGAATTTGATGATGCTCTAGGTCCAGATGGACGCCAGCGGTCTGTCGCAGCCGGTGGGCCATCCTGGCGTGCTGGGGGAGCATCTTGGCGAAGCGGACGCACATCAGGGCGAGGACGTTCTTGTGAGGCCCACCGCTCTGGTTCAGATGGCCTCTGGCTGCCACTGTCGCCGCCACTGCGTTTGAACTTGGGTACATATTTACCAGGAACTTGTGCAGCTGCAGCTGCAGCTGCAGCTGCTACTGGCTCACGAGCTGGCGGTGCAACAGCAGCGACCTCAGGTGCACGAGAAGCCTCGGCACCTCTTCCCAAGAGTGCCTCTTTTCTCTGCTTCTCCTTCTCTTCCAGCTCCCTCTCTCTCTGCAGCTGTTTAGCTGCAATTGCATCAAGCTTAGCTTTCCTCTCAGCTTCTTCCCTCTTCCTCCTCTCTTCCTCTGTAATTAAAAGAGGTGACGTCATTACCAATAGTATTGGATGATAATGAGCTAAAATTTAATTTCCTTGCTTCCAAATGGCAAGCCACAAGCGAATCACATTTAGCTATGCACCGCATGAGGCTAATTTAAAGCTATCTGCTGCCTAAGTATTAGAAACCAATAATGCACTGGCAAGTCAGTTATTCAACCAGTGTAATATGACATACAAGGTATCACAAACCCTGTCTCAACAGCCTTGTATAGGAATAAGTAAGAGCAATCTATCTTGTCCAAGTGAGAAACATAACTAAGTTGCAGCCTCCTGTATGAATCAAGTTAACTATACTGTGAGCTTTGCGTTTCTGAATTTACCAAGTATAACAAATAATAAAGCCAGTCCAGAATTCACTTGCCTTCATGTTTTTTAGCTTCCTCTTCCTCACGTAGCCTTTCGATACGATGTTCCTCCAGGTTCAGATAATACATCCATTTCCGTACTCTCTCCCTTTCACTTTTTCTTGATGAAATCAACTGACTGATCCTTTCATCCCTCTCTTTCTTCAGGCGACGGAACTCCTCTTCACGACGTTGGACAATCTGTTGCTCGAATTTATTCTGCAAAAGGGCAAGGTGAAATTAGAAAAGAGCAGGGGTGTGAAAAGGCAGCAATCTGTGATCTCAAAAGGATAGTGACAATAATCTCAGGTTGAAAACACCCAAGTATCCCCAAGGAACATATTTCAATCTCAAAATAAACGACATTTTAATCTTATGTTTTCTAATAATCAGTCAAAACTTAAAACACTCTCATTTGCCAACATTTGATTCCAAACAATTTTAACTTGAACAGAACAAAGACTTGACATATTCCAATATTCTATCATCCACACATAGCATATAGCTAGACTTTTACATTATTATAATACCTATATGGAAAACCTGACCATGGACCAACACAACGAGATGGAATGCAGCAAAGCATTCTCTGATTACCAAAAAAGCACACGTAGTATTGTGACAAAGGTCGAATGTAGAGTAGCATACATACCTTATATTCCAACATTCGAGAAAGTCTATTTTTCTCCTGCAAGTCGCCAGCATGGTGTTGCTTGCTGAGCTCAATCTCTCTCTACAAGCAAAACAAAAGTGAATGTGTGAGCCTCTTAACAAATATCTGCATTTCGTAAACAACAACAGAACAGTAGAAAACAGACAAGCTGCTCTTGCTCGTGAAGGATCTTCTCTTCCTCCAGGCGCTTTTGGAAAGCTTGCTCAATCAATGGTGCCTCTTCCTGCCTTTTTGCCCTTTCCAAGTAATCCATTGTTTTTGCAAGCTTCTGCAGCTTTTTTTCCATCTCCTGGCGCTCCTTCATCTGTTCACTCAATGCCAATTCCATGAGGGACTGCTTGGTAATCGCCTGCCATGCAAACATTAAATATTATGAAGACATTGAATGAAGTTTTACGGTGATAAAAATAATAAGATGTACAACTAAAATAGAGGAGTTTTGGCCAACATCACTGCTGACAACAAGATACCAACATGCACGGAGGCTCCAAAACGATAAAGGAGCAATTTCAGTAGACTTAGCTTCTTCCAAAAGACAGGCTAGTTTAAAAAACGTTAGCTTCTGCGGGATTATGCTTCCATGACAAGTTCGAGAGGCCAAATGCCATTTTGGAAAGGGGGTTGCTTAAGCTTCTAGTACTTTTAAGCTGAACCTTAAAGCTATCCCCAAAGCACAAATCCACATATAAAGGTCAGCACACAGTGTGTATTTGTTCGTATATGTTGTTATATGTTAATCCCTAAAAGGTGATGGCTGGCATGCATACCATAGTGACACCTTTTATGAGCAAGAGTAGTTCAAATTCCCAATAATCAAATTTAAAAGAAAAAAGAGATGGCACTGACATAAGCCTTCTTCTTTACAGCTTAAAATCAGATTAAAATCTACAGCTTGAAATTTGTCATTTTTGTACAAGCCATACGCTGTAGCACTTTGTAGTCATTTTTTCAAAGTTTTCAGTGGTTTTTCTCAAAAGATTCCAAAAATATTTTTCAGCCTCTTCACATCTCTTTTTGAAGGCCCTCAACTTTTCAGATTATTATCTACCTCATCTTTTAAGGCAGTAATAGCAACAACTAAAGACAGAGCCTAGGCTGTTAAGGCAGTAATAGCAACTACTAAAGACAATAACATGCTTAAATTTGCCACCAAAGTGAAACAGGAGGTTTATATACTAGTTTAATAACATTACAAAGTTTGGACTTCCTAGTCTAATGTCTGTAATGGTTTGAAACATAAAGAAATGTTTAATTAATATAACTTTGTAAACTTCCTTTCTCAAAATAAGTCAATAGTTCAGAGTGTATCATTATAGAAAGATGGAGCATTTCAGGTCACATTGTCATGGTGGGCCTCACATATGGCTGACGCCCACAGAAGAGGCAGAGGAAGGTGCTGCTGCCTAATGTACCGGATGGGCCACAGTAGCTGCAGCTCAGATTCAAGCCCAAGTCATCCACGGATTAGCCCCCAAGTTATCCAGGGATTAGCGCTTTATTTATTTCCTTCTACTCTTATTTATTTCTAGGTTTAGCAGATTGGTTAATTGGAGTTTCCTTATCCCTATCATATGTAAGCCTATAAGAGGCACCCCTCCGTGATGAATAGAGCAAGCAGAAATTAAGAGATCTCTTCCTCCCCTCTTGATTCTAAGTCATTTACCCTTTCTGTTGTGGCTTGCCGCCCCAAACCCTGGGATTGGGTGCTGTTTGTTCTCTAGGACGAACTTCTTTCGCAAGCCGTGACACACCTTCAAGGCTACAACTATCAAAACAGAAGTAGCACAACATGTGCTACCATGTTTGTGCAAAATCTGCCCCAAACAGATGATCTAGCCGGTAATTACTTCCTAGACATGATCCCACACTCCCGCCCTTGAATAAAGTTCTAAACCATCTAACACCAATCCACAGAATCCCACAAAATTTTGCAAAAAGTTAGCAAATAAAAAAAATAAAACCGAACTGATCTTACAAAAACATGAACATTGATGAACTATATGTAAAATGTAAAATAATTTAATAAGAACATAATTCAAGCTACGTGCTAAGAGTTTATACATAAAATATTAACAGCGCATATAGTCAGTTAGCATGAATTGGTAACTATAGGAAACCAACTATTGTTTCTTACCCCCTCAATGACAGGTTTTTTCCCTTTCTTTTTGTGCTTCAAACTTTCTTCCAGCATATCTTCTGCTTCCTTCCGTTCTCTTTCCTGTATTTCTCGACGGATCCTCTCCTGCTCCCTCAGTCTTTGTTCCTTCAAAAGTCTCTCCCTTTCATCATCGGCAGTTTTCTTCTGAAGACTCAATCTCTTTATTTCCTCTTCCTTTTCCTGGAGTGAGAACACAGACAATAAACAAAAACTACATAAAACAGCTAAGAGTTTAGAAGAGTAAGCAAATAGGACACCTTCTCCAATATTTGGCGCTCATGCTCTTCTTTGCGTTTTTCAATTATTGATTTCCTTGCAAGAAGCCTCTTATGTTCTTTCTCCACTACTCCAGCGAGACTAATCAAGTTTTCACCAAGTTTTGATGGCTTTTTCAGAGGTGGATGAATAAGACTCCTTGCTTTGTTTAAGGAGTCAGCCAGGATACAAAGGTGATTGCTAAGCCCATCAGATTCTATGTCCTACAAAGAAATCAGTCGAAATATCATTGAAAGTTAACGTTAAAGATTAATAAAACAAAAGTCCTGCATTTAACAGCATTATAAAAAAAAAGAACAATAAAATTAGTACATAAAAATCAGTGAATACTGAATAGAGAATTTTTGGTAAGAACTCTAAAAAGATAGCAAATAACAAGTAAAAAGGAATGCAATTTTTTTCGACATGACAATGACAATTACAGCTAAGTAGTACCACCAACAAAAACTGCACTGTCATCTGACGGATTTTTTTTTCAAATAAATCAAACTAAAAGGTTATTTTATTTGTCAATTAGAAAAGCAGAAAAGTGAGACGTGAAAATAGACACAAACAAGAAAGGTGCTGTTGTTCAGTGATCTAGCTATTTGTACATCGCTATAAACTTCATTTGGACTGATTTAAAGTTAATGACTATTCAACAGATGTGAAGCAAGTAGAGAAGAAACTGTTAGCTTGTACAACAATTTCCAAGTAATTGTGAAAGAACAATAAACCCATTCAATTGATGTAACTACGCTTTCAATGATTATGCAGATTGTGAAAAATAATTGAAAGAAAACAACTAAAAGAACAAGATATGATCTACAAGATCCAATTATAGCTTGATCCGTACTTCAATGACAACATTAGTGAAGCCTAAAAGAAGGAAACAGTTGGCAGAATGAAGCCACATACCATATTACCAAAATGAACAGCTCCCAATAAATGGTCAACCTTCATAGCAACAAAGTTGTGTTTCACAGCATCAACAGATATCTTCTCCACAACAGCAAAGTCAAAGAATGGGATCATTCTTGATAGCATATCAATTTTCATAGACTGGAAAATAAGAGAGGCCTGAAAAAGACGAAAAGGACAGATAAACATCATGTCTTAACAAAATACTGTTGTGAGAAATGCAAATAGACATGAAAGCTTAATACTTTCTATAGTGGGTCATAGAATAGGACCTGCTGCAGCACTCTGAGTGTCGTCAGCTTTTCCAATGTAGGAAGATACTGCGATAACTGAACTTCCGGAACTGAAGAAGCCGATGAAAGCTTCCCTCCAATCTTAGAAATCTTGGAGAGTAGTGGCTGTACTTTTGATGCAAGGTCCAAAGGAAGAAATTCATGTTCCAGAATGTTGTATAAATCTTTCACTTCTTGGGAAGCACATGAGATCACCCCTTTGGCAGCCTAAATTCAAATAGTAGTCAGAATACCATTGAGAGAGAGCGCGCTTTTTAAGAGAAATAGCATAGACAGATGGACTGCACATTGCTGTGCTGCTGGCTACCAACAAGAACATCATAGCCCTTGCTAGGTCTATTACCCTAACAAGTAATACCCAAATACTGCTCAAGGCAAAAAAATGGCAAAATGACATTGTTTGGATCATGGCCAAACCAAATTTTGGCACTATCAAGCTTTGGTCAGCAGTTTGCACGCCCTTCAATTGCCAAACTTTTTGTGGGCATCATAGAACATTGGCAACAAACAAGACAGTGGCTAATTTTCATTGGCATTGCAAAATTTAGGTTTGGTTTGCAAGGGTAGCAAGCAAAACAAGCAGTCCCATAAACTAAAGAATTGAAATGTAAGTGGTGGCTGACAGCATAACACAACATAAAAAACAGCAGTGCTTTCAAAATGGTAATATAAAGTTCCAAACAACAGCTGTCCTCTTTTGTGTCAACTACTAGGTGTATAATTTACTTTGCTTTGGTTGGCGGTTGGCCAACTTTCTAAAGTGATAGAACACAAACTACATGACCCCAATAAGAGAAGTGCAAAAAAAGTAAAATATTTAAATACGGTAGCACAGGAACGAATAGATGTGAGAACCAAGACGGCATTCAAAAACATGGCAGCATATGATTAAAAAAATAACAGTAACCCAAAAAGATAACAGCACACATACCAACTCAGAAAGAAGAGATGCTCTTGAAGGCTGAAAAGGTAACATGAGGTCTGTTAGGATAAGAATATCATGTTATTGTTGAAAATAATATATTCACTTAGAAAACAGTTGGCTGCTAACCACTTCTCTATTCTCACGCTTGGAATCGAGAGAGAAGTTGACAAGGTTGGCCATACGCAAATTACGATCTTTTTCGTTTTCAAGCTCAAGATGAGATGCACCATATTTATGGTCATATGGTGCAACACAAAGTGCAGCAAGCAAAACAGAAGATGCTATTAATTGCAGATCCTTCTGAGACAAGTTCTTATTGTAGCTCTTCTGCAAGTTGAAAAGCTTGAGCCATGCATATGCATGATACAGGTGGCTATCAGATATCCAGAATATTTCCGTTAGCTTGGCATAATATACAACCAGAACAGATGGTTTTGGAGTTTTCTTCACCATGCTCATCAAACCATGGATATCCTCCACAGATCTGAATGCTTCCTGCAAGAAGTAGAATGTAGTCGGTGAAGTTTTTTTTCAGAATAAAAAAGGAATATTAGATAATAAGTTATGGAATAGACCTGCCATAGGGAAAGGTCAGTAGCAATTTTAAGCTGTTCGACTCGAGTATCAAGGTATTGCTGCAAGCTTTCAGGTGCAGTAAGATCAGGACGATCTCGCTGATCACGGTATTTGTTCAAATTAGCAAGATGGTTTCTGATGATCTCGCACAACCTACGGAATTCGGTGGTTCTCTTATACTGCTTGCAAAATTGAAAAGCCTTGTGTGCAGTCATCTGCATATTGGAAGATTTTTTTTTTAAAAAAAAGAAACATTAGACAGTCATGAGTATTAATTTAGTACACAAGACTGCAAAAAATAAATTCAGGACATTTCAAATATAAGAAAAATGCAGAAGAAAAGACAGCTACATAGTCCAGCGATGAGGACATCAATAACAAACATAATTTAGATAAAATTTGGTAGTAGGGCAGCACAGTTGTCAACAGTAATGATGTTGAACCTGTTAGTGCAGACAGAAAATGTTGCCTAGGGAATTCATAAAGAAACAAAAATAATGCAGGAACATCATTACTACAATGTTCCAAAAAAACATGAATTTTTATCCAACTATCAAGGTTAAATAATTAATTGCAACCAAATGAAATACATCAGAGGCGAATAATGAAATTCCCACAGGCCAATAGGAATAAGGGAAAAGTGAAGAGAATAGCCTACAGCATATAACGCTTCAAGCTTTGAATTGTTCCTCAATATCTCAAGCACTGTCCTGTAAGTCTCCCAGAGGAACTTGAACCATGGTGTGACAAACTCTCTGTCTGATCGATCCTTCCCTTTCTCCCCACTTACATAGCTGAGCATCAAGTCCTCAGGCCGCTTATCGGCTTCCAGATCTTCAACATCCAGAGCATCTTCCAATGCTTGTGCCTGATTCCTAGCTTGCTCAGCTTTCTCATTGGATAACTGCATAAAGTGTTTTATCACATCCTCCAAGGATGACACATTGACTTGCTGGCAGACAATTCTGTATTGGATAAGACCATCTTTCGCAAATCTGCCTTTCCTCAGGTCTACACACAGCTCAACATACTTCATCATGATCCTTTCAAGAGGCTTTTGCCATGACCTGTATCTTTTTGAGGTAATGAGATCATGTAACGCCTGGAGCGCCGCCTGCTTTTGCCCAACATGTATCAATTCTGAAGTAAACAAGGGTAAAATCAGTGTGAACATCTTTCACGAATGTGGATCACTGGGTATATCACAGCATTTGTAAGCTAAATTTTATTGCTAGAAGTTAAAAGGGGTCCGTGGTAATTCCCCAGAAAACATCTTAGTCAGCATCGCTTGATGAAATTTGGAATCAAAATCTCTCGGGTTTTAGCAAAGTTAAGTGGTCCCACGCAATAAGAAGTTCAAACATCAAAGATGAGAAAAACATAACAATGAGTAGTCATTTTCATCCAACAAAATCATTAGAACCAGCTTAACTTGGCTTAGGATTATTTTGTAAGCTTGCCATTGTATGACATCAAGACTAAAGGGAGAACGAGCCAAATCACCCTACGAAATAAGCCATGAGACCCAAATGGTAAACATATGTTCATAGGTAGTAATAGAATCTTGTTTCCATTTGTTTGGAATGTAAAATTGGTCACAAGTTTCAGTGGAAAAAATAGAAACTCTCACCCATAATATATTTGATCAAACGAACTCATTGTAACCTATGTTCCGAACCATCCAAATCACCCTAAAGCTTGGAATGCATCGCTTTGCGCGATATAAATGGCTTTTCTCAGCAAAAAACGTATTGCGCATTTCCTCATGGGGAGGCTTGAGTTGCGAAACAAACCCTACTTGCGCTTGCGATGCGCATCACAAGCAACGCTGGCACGATAGCAATCAGAAATCACTCTCGTTGAAACAAACTCGAAGAATTAAACTATGAGTCCCTGCAGAGTGGCAAGGGAGCATGCCAAACCGATACGACGATGGCTCCATACGGGTAACAAAATGGTACGGGATTTTTAGAAAGCGACTTACCCTCGGCTCTCTTGAGCGCGTTCTCAGGCTTCGCGAAGGTCGCCATGGTTGCAGCGATAGCTCTCCGGACGCGATCTACTCCTGGATTTGCAGCCAAAAACAACAGAAAAGGCTGTGTTAGGTCATAGATTCAGACACCAAAAGAAATCCATAGAAGAACAACTAGCCACAGAGCAGATCGAACTGGTCGGAAAATCCACAGGAAAAAACACTATCGATTGGGGCTGAGCGCTGGGAGGCGACGATACCTGTAGATCGCCGGAGAAGTGCGCGGTGGACGGCGTCGTGTGGCCGTCGGGGGCGGGGAGGCTGGGGGATGTGGAGGTGGCGGCGGCGCGAGATAGCGGCGGCGTGGAGTCGGGTCTCGGACTCTCGGGTGGGGTTTAGGGTTGGTTCGTATGGGTGTGTTCAGACTTGGGAGTGGAGTATGAGTAGTTGGGCTGGGCGGCTGGGCCTCCTTGGAGTTCCAGATATTGGGCCGTGCTGTGTCTGTGGATCCTGGTCGAGAATTTTTTTTAATATTTTATATTTAAAAATAATTTGAATTAAAAAATAATATTTCTTTTAAAAAGTTTTTAAAATAGGCACTCGTCGCCATTCCAAAGGGCAGGACAAAAAAATCGCCATTTGAAACGGCGAGATTTTAAAAATCGCCCTTTAGGATTGCGACATTTGGATGGACCCTGCTCCGCCCTTGCCCGGACCCAGGATAGGGTTTAAATCGCCCTTCCAAAGGACACGAATTAATCCCACCCTTTGGAAAGACGAGATTTGATTTAATTTTAACACCAACAGTTTTTACCTAAAAAATCATGCATATGAAAATGACCACATTTTTCCATCAGTGCAAAGGCGCGGGAAATCCCGTCCGCAATATATATATATAGCAACCACGCCGGTTTGGCCTCTCATTTTGTTCTTTTTTCAAAAAAAATTAATAAGCCCTCTCATTTGATATATTTTTTAAAAAATAATAAATATGGAAATACCCACGTTTTTTAGTTTTCTAGCGGTTAGAAAATTCTAAATAATAACCATCGCCGAAAGTTGTAAATTTTTTTATAAAAATTAACAAATTGTAAATTTAATTGTTTGAATGATGTTAGGTGATCAGTTAACATATTTCATAACAAATTTCTTGATTCGGAATTTATTTGATTGCAAAAGGAGGGTGGAAGAGGGAGAGGAGAGGGACGACGATTCTCACAGCACAAGTTTTTACAGAAAATAAGATAGGCCACAATCTTTATTAGGACTTAAAACTAGGAGGAACATCACCAATAAGGAAAACGATAGTTACAACATCACGTCTATTGAGTGCATCGAGGCCACTTCCCCTTCGCCCATGCCTCCGGTGGGGCTTCTCTGGCACAACGTGTCCTCTCTCGTTTCCTCTATCTCTCAGCCTCCTTCACCTCCGCCTCCTTTCGACGTGCCTCCTCGCGTGCGGCATCACGCTGCTCTTGAAGTTGCCGTCTCAACTCCTCGTCCCGGTTAGCTTGATCAAGGAGCCTTTGGTCTTTAGGGTTGATATCCATGTCAAACCACTACTCAAATTCACACAGTGGCGGAGGCGACTGCATGGAACATAAAATTAGCAAAGTTTCATGTAGAAATATTACGAAATACGTACGATTAGTGCCATCTGGAGATTCTTCAAGTTCTTCTCCGGCGGGTCGAAGACGTAGTTACGGCACTTCCAGTGCATCCTCTTCCAAATTGGAATTTCCTAAAAGCGGACAAGCCTGCAAGGATCTCCGCAAATGCACATCGGTGGGACAACCCCACGAGGTAGGAAGAGGTCCTGGTACACTGAATCGTGTGGGTAGTCCCATGCGCCTGCCTCTTCCTTTACTTTCCCCTTTCCCTTTTCCGCTTGCACGCCTTAGCATTTCTCGTGTGTGGTTTACAAAAGCTTCTGCGTTGTGTGGTTGCCCTCAGGAATCCAGACCTATTTATAGCCATTGTGGTGGAGATGAATGGTTCATGTAGCCGCCCCGTCCCATAAAAAAACCTTGAACCCTAAGTTTCTCTACCACCCCTTCCCTAGCCCCTCTTTAGCCGCCACTCCTCTCATCATCTGCCTCCTTTCTCCTCCTCTCTCCATCCAACTGTGCCACTCCCTCCACCCCTAGCTCCTAGCCACTGCCAACCTTCTCCTCTCCTTCTCCCATCTATCTTCATCCCTTCTCTCGAGGCCTCCTCTTCCTCTTTCTTGACACCACTTCCCCTCCAACTCCCTAGTGGCCCCATCTCATTCCTCTCCCCTAATGTCGCTGTAGTGCGGGATGGCGGCTAGGCATTAGGGGGTGACAAGGGTGCGAGAGAGACAGTAGCAAGGTGTACAGACAGAGGCACGTGGGCACAAATGGCAACGAGGACCGTTCCCCAACAAGGAATTGCTCTACTAGGGGATAGAGATGGTGAGCCATGTGGGGATGGAGATGAGGAAAAAGTATTATCTGTTCGGTGAAGTAGGAAAAGGGACGGAGAAATTGCCCTCCTGGGGATAGGAAGGGATAGACCCCTCAATATGTTGCCAAACTTAGGGCCTGTTTGGTTGCCACCTAACTTTGCTACAACTATCCTTAGGCAAAGTTAGGCAGCCACAAAAAGTGTGGCAGACAAAATCAGCGTTACACTTGTGGCAAAGTGTGGCAAGAAAATGAGTCTATGACGTGTGGGGCCAAAGGCTAAGAAAGTGTGGCGCGACTAATGTTAGGCGTGAAACCAAACGCACGCCTAAGAATATGTGGCGCGACTAAGGTTAGGCGTGGCAGCCTTAGTCACGAACCAAACAAGCCCTTAATCTCCCCTTAAGCCTAACCCAAGCATTCTCCTTCTCGAGCTCTTCCACTCTTGGCTCATTATGTTCCCTATCTCGCACCTTTGGCCCACCGACCCACCTAAACCCAGCCACTTACAACTTACATGGCCATCCCCTAAAGCTAGCTCACAATACCGTCTCCACCTAGTCCAGGGCTCTTCCGGTCCTGGCTCATTCTGTTCCATACCTTGCACCTCTAGTCCACTGGTCCACCCAACCCCGCCACTTACAACTTACCTACCCATCCCCTAAACCTAGCTCACATCCCATTCCCACATCCTCCTCCGGCTACAAATCACACAATGCCGTCTCCACCTACTCCTGGGCATGGGGCGGCATGGAGGATGGGCCCACGTGTTGGCTGGTGTGAGAATTAGGCAATGACACCTTCGTCCCACCGGTCCACCCAACCCCACCACTTACAACTTACCTGACCATTATCCAAACCTATCTCACATCCCATTCCCACGTCTGCCACCTCCTGCTCTAAATCACACAATACCATCTCCACCTACTCCTGGGCATGGGGCGATGCGGAGGATGGGCCCATGTGTTGGCTGGTGTCAGGATTAGGCAATAGGGCGATGGGATGGAGCCTACGTAGGAAGGGAAAGCATCCACTATTACCAACCATCACAAAAAGCCTTTTTAGAGTAGAGATCAATTTATTGGTTAACTTGGCCTACCATGTGACCGTTGTTCTATTCACCATACTTTGACTAGATTTATTTATACCAATTATAGCAATGAAGCAAATACTCAAAGATGAATAGACATCTCTCCTAGGATTCCATTTCCTAGATCGTCGTCACTCGTCAGAGACCAAGCGGTAGGCAGAGATTAGGAGGAATATATGCATTGGGAGGCCAAACCAAATGCCAGATCCTCAGATTTGCAGCAGGTCAAGTGCAAGCTGGATGTGTCGCATTCATCCCACCTGCTATTCCACGCGCCACGCCCCCCTCTCTCCGCGTGCGCCACGCCCCGTGTACTTAAATTGTTTGCTTGTTAATGCAGTGCAAAGAGTTCACGAAAATGTTAAGCTAACGTGTGTATGTGGTACATGAAACTAGAATTAGTTAGGGCTTTGAACTCAACCCAACGCTAATCCTGCAGATATTATACTCCATGGTCTACTGCAAAAGTCAAGAGAAGAATTGAAGCCTTGTAATCTAAGGAAAGAATTCTTGAACTAAAGCTGGCTGTACACGTATGTATATATAAGCTCATAAGAGTATATTAGTTGTATGGTATCCATGTCACCTGCACTACGTAGGCCGTTCGATCGCGCGGCTTAGCCGCAAGCAGCCACCCATTCAATCGGTTGCTGGAATTTATTCTGCAATAGGAAAGGTGAAATTAGAAAAGGGCAAGGATGTGGGAAGGCAGCAGTCTGTGATCTCACAAGAATATAGGTGACAATAATCTCAGGTTGACAACAACCATGTGTCCTTAAAGAACATATTTCAATCTCAAATAAATGACAGATTTTAATCTTATGTTATGTAATAATCAACCAAACACTCAAATTCATTTGCAAAACATTTGATTCCAAACAATTTTAGCTTGAACAACACATAGACTTAACATATTCTATCATCCACTCATAGCATATAGCCGGACCTTTACATTATTATATTACCTATAACAAATCACTTACAACATATCCAATACTAAATTTATAGTTGGAAAATTTGACCATGGACTAAAACAACATGATGGGATGCAACATAGCATTCTCTGATTACGAAGAGTAGCATACATATCTTATATTCCAACATTTGAGAAAGTCTATTTTTCTCATGCAAGTCACCAGCATGGTGTTGCTTGTTGAGCTCAATATCTCTCTACAAGCAAAAAAAATTGAGTGAATGTGTGAGCCTGTTAACAGATATCTGCATTTCATCAATAACAACAGAACAGTAGAAAACAGACAAGCTGCTCTTGCTCGTGAAAGATCTTCTCTTCCTTGAGGCGTTTTTTGGAAAGCTTGCCCAATCAATGGTGCCTCTTCATGCCTTTTTGCCCTTTCCAAGTAATCCATTGTTTTTGCAAGCTTCTACAGCTTTTTCCCATCTCCCGACGCTCCTTCATCTGTTCACTCAATGCCAAATCCATAAGGGACTGCATGGTAATCGCCTACCATGCAAACATTAAATATTAAATATTATGAAGAAGCTGAATAAAGTTGTACAATGATAAAAAAAAATAGTAAGATATACAACTGAAATATTCGAGTTTTGACTAACATCACTGCTGATAGCATGAATACCAACATGCACCGAGGTTCCAAGATGATAAAGGAAGGAGTTGTCTCAAAAGACTTGCTTCTTACAAAAGACAGGTTAGTTTAAAGAAACATTAGCTTCTGTGGGATTATGTTTCCTTGAAAAGTTCGAGAGGTCAAATGCCATTTAGGAAGAGTGTTGCCATTTAGAAAAGTTTGAGAGGTCAAATTAATTTATCACAACCAAATACAACAAATCAAAGGTGAATAATGAAATTCCTACGGACCTATAGGAATAAGGGGAAAGTAAGGAGAATAGCCTACATCATAGAGCGCTTGCGGCTTTGAATTGTTTCTCAGTATCTCAAGCATTGTCCCGTAAGTCTCCCAGAGGAACTTGAACCATGTGGCAACCTCTCTGTCTGATTGATCCTTCCCTTTCTTCCCACTGACATAGCTGAGCATCAAGCTCCTGGGCCGCTTATCAACTTCCAGATCTTCAACATCCAGGGCATCTTGCAATGCTTGTGCTTGATTCCTAGCTTGCTCAGGTTTCTCATTGGTTAACTGCATAAAGTGTTTTATAACATCCTCCAAGGATGACATATTGGCTTGCTGGCAGACAATCTGTGGCGCCCCCTCTGAATTCACATTCGGCTCAAAGAAGTCACTGCCCTTTTCGCTGTCCAAGTGATTGAAAAATAACATACTAGCTGCCCAAGAGCAAGCCGAGCATGTTAACTCCCAACTCGAGCTTGCAGCGGCACACACGAGCGACCTTCGTTGAAACGAATGTAAACCGGGTGCCCGGATATGTGCTCGGTGATGGCTCCCAAGATCAGCTACCATCACACACACATCCTCACAATGATCGATAGCACAACACATACATTTTTGGTATAATATTCATCCAACCGGGCGACATGAACTGCTGCCCGAGCAATTAGTTTTAACATCATCAGAGTTTTACTGCAGCGGAAATACAAGTCTGTTCATCAAAATAGCAGCGGAAGAACATCATGATAAACAAAAGACCAGCGTGGTATGCCCCCATTAACCCCATGGGCAACCGACTGGAAATTAGAACTCCGCGTGCCCGCTAGCGTCACCGTGCTCGGCTTGGTAGTAGTACTTAAGTATGGGGTCGTCTTCACCTGAAAATTGCAGCACATCGGTTGAGTACAGATGGTACTCAGCACTAAGAGGTAATGTATATCCTCAATCATGAATATTATGTACTCCAAGGAAGGGCTAGCAGTACTTTTAGCACAATTTGCATTTTCACAAGACGTATATATATGAATAGGTTGTAAATTGCATTTGAGAAAAAATATTCCAAACAGTAATGCTTGTAGTATCCATCATAATTCATCATCATAAAACCATGGGGCTCTATCCGCCCTTGGTCTCTATCCGACCAAACACCACGAGCAACCCTGTGCTCGGAAAGACACACGGCTATCCCACCATGCCAAACAAATACCCAAACTGAACCATGAGCTAACATTAGTGTCTCGCCGCAAGTTTTCGCCCTCTAACCACGACGCGCGTTTCGAACAGTTCAACACTCTGCAGAGGTGTACGACTTTCCCCACACGACACAGCAAGCCATGCCGAAGCCTCTTAGATGTACATGCCAGTCCATTGGGTCACCCGAGTTGACTTCATCCACTTCCCACTCCACGAGTGCAGGAGGGAGTCAACCGTTGCAATGGATTTGTCCAAGACCCATCACACCCAAGCACAAGGACGCACCACGAATGGTCCACCCTGCCACCCCACCCTCTAACACAAGTTGCCCCGCTGGTACCCAATGGCGCGAGCATGCACAGAAAATTGGCCAAGTGTTCCCATAATACACGTGTGGTCGTACGTATAGTAACTCGAAGGGATTGGCACCATGTTCGGTCCTTAATTCACTCGAACGGGGCTACGTGTCCGGGATCCATCCTCCCATCATTCCCCTATCACCCGTTCAAGTCCAACTCAGAGCTCACACGTAATCCATCATCATCATCACCAGTATCACATAGTAAATCATTCACAATTAATACTACCCTCTTAGGCTACAAAGGAATAGCGATATCAAACATAGACCACTAAGTAGGAGATAACTAAGTTCTACCCACTAAGTGACATATATGTTTTAACTTAGCATGCAGACAAGTGTAGAACATAATTGAAATCATGCATTCATAAATAGAGGATCAATATGGTGAGTCAAATGAGGGGAGTATATGTGCCTTGTTGCTGCTGGTCGGGGTACGGAGCTTCTTGCTCAAGTTCGGGCTCCTCCGGAACGTTGGTTCCTAAGGTTCGGTAGCAAGAACATTAAATAAAATTCAAATAAAATACCAAACAAATAGGAACATCAAATATTTTTAGAGATTCAGAAAGTTCATGATCTAATGCAGATTTTGCAAAAAGAATCACCCAAATCCGAGTTCGGATGAGTGAGATAGAGCCATTTGAAGTTTGGGTGCAATACTAGCTCGGGGCTGTAGGAACTAAGCTCGGAATTGACCAGGGTAGCTCGGGAATGAGCCTCCTAGCTCGGGAAGAACATTGCCTTAGTCAAGAGTGGGTTTACAAGGTCGGATACGGTATAGCTTGGTCGGCTAGGACATGGCCAAGGTCGGGTTCAACTAGCTCTAGCTCGGGAAAGTCACTTAGCTTGTATATTTCTCAGTACGAGTCACTTTTGGAGGTCCTAATAAGCTCTGCTAAGCTCGGGCTTAACATGAAAGTTGTAGGAAATTTCCTGGCGCACAATTTTCATGTAGAACACTTTTTCATCCGAGTTACGGTTAATTTTATAAAATTTATTTACTAGGCTCTTTGTTCAAAAGAAAGGTGAAACAGTTTTTTTTTTCGATCTGGGGTTCTAATGCTTCAGTTTCCACCAGAGAACGACTTAGCCATGAATGCCAAATGTGGAAGAACAAAAATGAGAGGGAGTACTGGGTTCTCACCTAGCAAGGAAAGCCTTACTTAACAATAGAGAGCCAAAAGATGAGGAGATCGAAATGATGGACGGTGATTCATTCGAGAACTCGATTCAAGAACTCTTCAGCTCGTTCCTTGAGGTCCCTTCACTCCAGAAGCGTGGATCTGTTCCTAGACGTTCCTTAGCTCACGCATGGACTCTTCTTGGCCATCCCCAAGCTTGCATTTGAGGGAAAATGACATGCAAGATGAGAAAACAGCGAAGAACCTCACTGCTGTTCTAAACAATGAAGTGGATGAAGAAAGGCAAGAAGAACTCACCCAAATCCTTGTGAACGTGCAAGGAGTTGGATGTACTTGAAGCCTAGGAAGTATAGATGTTACTCCTGCTCATTCCATGGGGCATAGATGGGCGAAAACGAATCGACTTTTTGCCCCAAAACCGAACAAAGAAAGAGAAAAGAAAGAGAAATCCATAGTAAACCTTCGTGCATGTCTTACCATAGAGTGGAATGGATAGCCAACGATTTCAGCTTTCCAACGATATATAACACCCTATATAGATTCTTGGTGGTTTGGGGGGGGGGAGATTTGAAAATGGTGGAGGTGGAGATGAAGAACGACTTCTTTGTTCTTGCTCTTATCGAGTAACTTGGACGTGGGAAGAATGAGAGAGGAGGGCTGGTTGAAGTGGGTGGAGAGGGGTTTAAATAGAGGTATACTCTTCCATTGACAAGTAGGTCCAGGTCCCACCTGTAATAGAGAATCTGCGGGTAAGATTTCGGGTAAGAAAAGTCGAGGGTGCAGGTCACTGCAAGACCGCCAAAGTCGACCAATGGATAGAAGATTCGGCCGATCTCGTCCAAAGACCGCCCAAGTCGACCAATGGATGGAAGATTCGGTGATCTTTGGGAAGACAAAAAGGAATAAAGAACAGATGTGGTGGTGGGTTGTTTGAATAGGTGCGAGCTTACTCGAGCTTCTCCTTGCCCGGTCGGGTCTTCTGTTGCTCGGTCCAACCATCTATAGCTCGGGCAGCTTCCTCCGGACATCTTCTAGCTCGGACAAGTGATATTTAGCTCGGATGGATAGCAACCAAGCTCGGTGAAGTCCGGCATAGTCACTACCTTGCTTGATAGAGCTCGGGTGAACTCTACCTTGCTCGGGCAAGCTACATCTAGCTCGGGCATTTAAGGAACATGCCCGTCGGGCTAGGTCTCACTACTATAGTGGCTTGGCCAAAGGGTTTAAAGTTAAAAGCCTTATGTCCCCACCATAGAGTATGGTGGTTGAATGCAAAATTTTTGTAAACCATCATAAAAACAAATGAACATGCTAATGATATGCATAGCTATACGAAATTTAACAGCTGGGCTGTTACACAATCTATAGTGAATAAGGCCATCTTTCACAAATTTGCCTTCCCTCAGGTCTACACACAGCTCAACATACTTCATCATGATTAGGAATGTCAACGGGGAATTCCCCGCCGGGGAATTACACCCTAAACCCGCCCGCCGAGAAAACCCAGCGCTGTCTCGCTTCGCCCACCGCTGGGACTAAATCCCCATACCCGTCCCGCGTGGTAATCTGCACCGACAGGTACTATACCTGACAATTTTATTACAATGTACAGATGATAAATCAAACAACATGACAGCATGTTAGCATGAGCTTTCGATCAACAAGGCATAAACCAATATAATTACTTAATCTTAGCACATAGTGACATAGACAAACAAATAAAAGTCTTAGACGACATTATAAATCTCAAGTTCTCAAGTCTTAACAGGCAACCAACAGATCACAAATTCACAACTGCTTTCGGGGGTCCTGTAAACGGGTTCGGGTGATGGGTCCCCAAACCCGGACTCGCTCTACCTGATGGGGAGGGATTTTCCCCCAATTCCATACCCGTGGGGGGAATTCCCCCCCAAACCCTAACCCTAAGAGGGGAATTCCCCTCCAGTTAGCGGGGAACGGGGCCCCATTGATCCCTAATCATGATCCTTTCAACAGTCTTTTGCCATGATCTGTATCTTTCTGAGGTAATGAGACCATGCAACGCCTGGAGCACCGCTTGCTTTTGCCCAACATGTATCAATTCTGAAGTAAACAAGGGCAAAATCAGTGTGAACATCTTTCACAACTCCTACTTGCGTTTGCGGTACGCATCACAAGCAACGGTGGCGCGATAGCAATCAGAAATCATTCTAGTTGAAACTAACTCACGGAATTAAAGAGGTACTGAACTATGAGCCCTTGCAAAGTGGCAAGGGAGCATGCCAAACCGATACGACGCTGGCTCCATGCTGGATAACGAAATTGTACGGATTTCTTTTACAAAGCGACTCATCCTTGGCTCTCTTGAGCGCGTTATCAGGCTTCGCGAAGGTCAACATGGTTGCAGCAAGAGCTCTCCGGATGCGATCTCCAAAACCAACAGGGAAGGCTATGATAGCTCATAGATTCACGGTGCATAAATAAAAACAAATCCATAGAAGAACAATTGGCCATGGAACAGTCAAACAGATCGAAAAATCCATAGCAAAAAAAAACCCAAAGAGTATCATGAAACCACTATTGAATGAGGCTGAGCGTTGGGAAGCGACGATGCCTGTAGATCGCCAGAGAGATGCACGGTGGATGGCATCGCGTGGTCGTCGGGGACGGAGGCGGGGGATGTGGAGGTCAGGAAGTGCCGCGAGGTAGCGGCGGCGTGGGGTCTATATTTTTTTAGAGAGGGGTTTATAGGGTTGGTCCGTATGGGCTTGTGGAGGCCAGACTATACGAGGAGTTGGGCTAGGCCGCCTTGGAGTTCCAGACATTGGGCTGTGGGGTGGACCGTGGACGATCAACGATGGTGATTGGGGAAAGGCCTACCATGGTCGATGAGCTGCACAAGCTACTCGAGCTCTGGCTCGTTTATCTGTGGAGCTTATCCAATCTTGATCGTAAGTTGTTTTGATCTCGAGTAATTGGTTGACCTCCGCGTAATATTTGAAGTCGCCGAGCTGAGTAACTTGTTGACCTCGATATAATATTCAGAGTCATTGAGCTGAATGCATAAGCTAGTTGAGATGAATGTTAAGTTGGATTTCAAGTTATTTTTTTATTTTGCTTCTCGAAGCTGGTCGGCATCGTTTATATTATTGTTAGGGATTGAATGAGATATCCTGGCAGTTAGGTTCTATGTGAAATATGTCCTTGGAGCGCGTACCTAGAGAGAATGAGCCGAGCATGGTAAGCTCGGACTGATATCCCGGTGATGCTCGGGAGTAGGCCTCTTTACTTATGAGTCGTTGAACGTGTCATCATAGGCCTCGAAGAAGTCCATCTAGATGATCGGGCCGATGCTCCCGCTGTCTCGGAAATTCTTCCACCTCCAGACTTCGATGCCTTTCGAATATGGATATTTCTTGAGGCACAAGTTAACATTTTTTTAGGATATGCCTGTAAATCTGATAGGATTCTAGGTTATCTGGATAGGTTTTTTATGTTGTGTAGGATCTGAACTGTATATATTTTCTACTATAAATACATCCCCCATAGGAGAGGGGATAACACGATGATTCACATTGACATCAACCTCATTGCAATAATACAAACGCACTCGTGCGACTGGAGTAGGGTTATTATCTCCTTTCGAGAGGTCTGAACAAGGATAAACCTATGTGTTTGATCTACTCTTCATCTCGGCGAATCACATCTACGACGAAAACCTTTTAGCAAGGAGAAGTTATTTGGTCCCTTAATTAACAAGTAAGTTTGGCGGGAAATCGATTTTCCAATCGTTAACAATTATTTTGAAGAGTTTTTAAATGTAGCTTCATGATTAAAAAAAACTTAACAAAAAAAGTCAAACCTTTTAACTTTTCAGTTCAACTAGCCTTCAGCTTTAGACCTAAGCCAATCTCAAACGAACATGCAACACCTATGAAAAAAGAGTGGAAAGTTGTGGTATCGGTAACCAACTAAACTCAGCAATTCGATGCTTGATATTTTCACGTCAAACTACTATCACCGATAGTTTCTTATCTTACACGTTCGGTTGAGCAACACATGTTATAGAGTCAGTTTCTTGGTTAACTTTGCTTACCATGTAACCGTTGTTCCGTTTACCATGCTTTGCTTAAATTTAGCTATAGCAATTCTAGCCACGAAGCAATTAAGCAAATTAACACTCAAAGATGAATAAACATCTCTCCTAAGATTCCATTTCCTTGATTGCCGTCGCAGACAGAGCGGCAGGCAGAGATTGGGAGGAATATATGTATTGGGGGGGGGGGGCAAACCAAATGCCAGATCCTCAGATTTGCAGCAGGTCGAATGCAAGCTGGATGCGTCGCATTCGTTCCCCCTGCTATTCCACTCCAAGTCGCCATGACCCCGGGGCACATCTTGTATACTTAGAGAAATCTACTTAAATTATCTAGCTACTTGTTTAATGCAGTGCAAATAGAGTTCAATAAAATGTTAAGCTGATGTGTGTATGCACTCCATGCATGAAACTGGAAGGGTGCGTACATATTATGATGTCATCTGAAAAAACTCCATGAACTGGAATTAGTTAGGGATTTGAGCTCAAACCCAACGCTAATTAATCCTGCAGATATTATACTCTCCATGGTCCACTGCAAAAGGTCAAGAGAACAATACGATCGAAGCCTTGTAATTAACATTTCTTCTCTAACCTCCGCTGGATCTTCAACTGAAGAACCATTTGATTTTGTTCGTGGCTTCCAACTCAACACTTTGCTAGCTAGCAATGCGAGCTTGCAAAAGTGGCTTTTGGTGCAGTTGTCCTTGGTTAGGCTGTGCCCCTATTTTAAGCAGCAGCCTGCAAGAAACGCAAACGTTTCTTAATCACTCCTAATAAGTAAGCAATTGCAATTCGTTAGCTCCAGTAGAAACTTCTTCAGGTCAGCACGGGCCTTTTCCTTCAGGTCAGTAGTTGATGTGCTTATGGAGTTTGCAGGTTAATTAGTCCTGGGGTCGATGAGCCTAAACACCCTGCTTAATTCTTGATGGATTAACATATTCTGCCATGCTAGAGTGGCAATTACAGTGACATCCCACCAAGATGACCTGTCATATGCTAGCTTGATGCAACCGAACCAAATCGTTCTTCTTCTTTAATCATTCTCTCTGTCCCTGCTGAGTGCTGATTAAGCTGTCCTGCATCCTCTCGCTGCCACGTTTGTTCTTTCAATGATCAATTGAATCCACAGGTCCTAATTAAGTAAGCCATGGCAATTGTTGGCTAGTTAAGCAAGCTGCTCCTAACTCCTGCAACACACTAATCATTGGCTTGTCCTCTTCCATGCAGCCAACTCTTAAGACCCCAACCTGTGCTGCATCCATCACACACACCATCTCCCTAGCTCACCTCTCTCTCTCTCATAGTCTCATTCATGGGGAACTCGCCGTCGTGCATACCGTTGGCCGCCGGGCCAACTGGATCCTCGTCGTCGACGGCGGCGGCCTGCAAGATCATCCACGCGGACGGCACGGTCACGCGGCTCGCCCGCCCGGTGCGCGCCTCGGAGCTCATGCTCGACCACCCGGGCCAGTTCCTCTGCGACTCGTGCCGCCTCGCCGTCGGCTGCCGCGTGCCCGGCGTCGCCGCTGATGAGATCCTCCAACCGCGGCGCGCCTACTTCCTCCTCCCCATGGACATGCTCTACTCCGTGCTCACCGACGAGGAGATGGCCGCGCTCTCCAGCTTCCACGCCGCCACGGCCTCGTCGTCGTGGAAGAGGATCACCACCACAGCTCGCAACGCCAGCCACAGCAGGAGAGGAGGAGGCGACAAGCCGAGGGACAGCGACGATGGTGCCAGGATCTTTCCGGTGCTTGGCCTGCAGCTTCAGGCGAATCACGGCGATGATAGCCAAGCCAAACACGCGACCGCTGGCGTCAAATCGAGCGGCGGCGCTGGCGTGAGGCGGCACCGGTCGTGGCAGCCGGCGCTGGACACCATCGACGAAGTGCCGTGACATGGTCGCCGGAGAAGTAAGCGGCTTTGCTTTTGCTAGTGTTAGGCAGCTATCTTGGGCTGGCTCTCGAGTGTACAGTAGCTACCTGCTCCTCCTCCTCCTTTTCTTGTTTTGTGTAGAGTTACATTTTTTTTGGCGCCATGTAACATTGATAAATTTGTCATCACATTTTGTGCTAGAGAGTGGTAAAGACAAATTCATTGTGCATAGCGCTATTTTATATATACAACATAAATGTCCATAACTGATTATGTTTTGTTTTCTCCACACACAAAAAAAAACACACGCCAATAGTATAATTTCTTAGTTCTCAATACTATTTTCCCCCATATAAAGTGAACTATTTTTATGGTCCTGTAGCCTAGTGCTAGGGTGTTGAGATGAGATTCTTGTTCTCACCCACACACAGGTTCAATCCCTAGCATCAGCTTGGCTTGTTGCATGGCTGTATACGTCTCACAGGCGCCGAAACAAAGTTCCAATTTTTAAAAAAATCTCATTTTTTGTTTTTGTATGTTTATGTTTTCTTCCTCAACATAGGCGTGTGGCATGATTGGTTGGTGTGCAAGTGCGAGTGTGGGGGTACTGGCCAGACGGGTACACTGGTTGTATGCTAGGGGGAGCTAGAGCTGTATCCTCCTTTCCAGGGTATCTTTGCGCACTGGACCTCAGCTGTACATGCTACTTACTTATTGGCCCTTATATTATACTATTATATTATATTAGATAGGGTTGCTCTGAAGCAAGCAACGACATACTACCATGTACCCCTCGCGCCAGTTTTGGATGGATAATTCAGTGGCCAGCTTCTTTCTAACGGATAATTCTAGAGCATTTTAAGCATAAGCCATATTTTATTATCCATTGGGTCAACGTGGCCACGTTAACCTCTTATTATCTACGCAATACCGACTTCGGCCCAGTCCATTACGGGATAGAGAAAGGGAGTCGTGGCTATTCCCAAACCTCGCTATGGGTGTAGTCTGGGATTTTCAAGAGATCACAAACAATATATAAATAACGCCAAGAATCAATCACAGAGCAAGACATAGAGAGATATGTGGAAAGCTTTTATTTTCTTTTTCTTTTTTTTTTGTTAATTATCGATCTATACAACTAACTAGGAGGCGCCCTCAATATATAGACATAACTAATGGGCTAAGGTTTAGGTAGTGGGCTCAATCCACGGGATGGGCTGCAAGCCCATCACCGGTTCCTCAACACTTCCTCTTGGACACCTACCGTCAGATACATATGTCTCATAAAAACTCATAAAACCTAGTGGAAAAAATTCTTAGAGAAAAAGTACATAACATACGTTTATTATGCTGCTCAAATTGCTTGGTTAAAAACCTCATGAGAAACTTCAATGAAAACTCACGTAAAGAAAAAAGTACAACCACCTAATTTTGCTACTTAATCTTTAAAATTAATATTGGGTACTTGAACTTCATGTTCAAGATTTAATTCATAGGACATGAAGTTTTTCCTCCTGAATTCTGCACCTCTATAATCTTAGTGATTAAATCTGCGATAATTTCACATGACTTAGTATGTTGAATATTTATAGGTTAATGGGTTTCGTCAAATTGCTCTTCACGTAGCCCATTTGCATTTGAACAACACAAGCTTCGTTATCTTTATGATAGTAGGAGTTCATTCAAAATTTAATCCACGTAACTTCTAGATGTAGAATATTCTTCTTCAAAACCATTCATATAATTCATGAGAGGCTTCATTCAAGACTATGATTTCCGAGTGGTTTGTCGATGTTGACACGAGTATCTGCTTTGATGACTTCTACGAGATTTCAGTTCCACCACGTTGGAAAACATACTCATATTCAAATCTTGGTTCTTTCTATCTAAGATGTATGTTTCTTTGGAGGTAGTCTTTAATTCGTTTAAATACCTCTTCGTGAGTTCTGCACTGTACCGAGTCAACAAATTAAAGACAAATACAATGTTTGTTTGTGTGTTGTTCGCAAAGTACATGAACGCTCCAATTGCACTCAAGTATAGGACTTCATGTCCCAGGACTTCCTCCCCTCATCCCTAGGTCTATGCGGGTCTAAGTCTAAATGCAATGATCAAGCGACCATTGGGGTTTTCACAGGTACGTCTTCTTAAAGCCAAACCATTCTAACACAATCTAAGTGTAGGCTGACTGGTGTATCAGAATCCCTTGAGGCATATGCTCAAGTTGCAAGCATAAACAATCTTGGTTTTACAAACTTAGACTTTAAGTAAGAGCTTTTTTCTCTATTTCTTTACTTCAGTTTGTATGATGACTCTTAGAGTTACACTATACATATTTCCATTTGCTCTGTTTTGGTTCAGAATAACGATACTTCATGTATCTTCATACACAAGTCCGAATCCAAGTCTCTATCCATATATTCGGTGACAACATCCTTCTATTTCATTCTCAAATTCATTGTCAACTTCAAATTGAGTATTGCCAATGGGATTAAATATCTAAAGGTAATTATGTCCATAATCAGGGAACGGGTTTGTTGCATGAGTGAAACCTTAAGTGACCAATCATGCTTTGTACCTTAGCACGTCATATGTATTTCTTTTGTTTCGCAGTAATTCCCTTCTTCCATCCTTTCTAATCCAACCTTTTTTTGCACTCTTGCGAGAGATGCAGACTTTGGATCAAATTCGATAATAGTGGTAAATTTTCTTTTCTTTATAAAGTTCATGTCGACAATGACTATTGCTCTATTCAAATATTCCCCTACTGCTAATACATAATTTATAGCCATTTCTTCATGGGGGTGCTTTCTGCACTACTTGCTCTTCACCGCTGTTTCCCATCACGGGAGCAAGTTCTTTAGTTTTTCATCGTCTATGTATGTGGACACATTTTCACCGGCAGCTTCCTTCTATGGAAGATTCAAATATGGGAGTGCCTTGCTAGCAGGCTGCTCTCTCTAGTGCCAGGTCTCAACTGCCATGACAAGCCTTCTAATTCCTTTTTCTCTGGACGTTTCCGGATATTTTTGGAATCGAGAAGCCAGATTTCCCGTTCTTTTATTCCGAGGCTTCTGAACAGTATGAGAGATACCTTCTATAGTATTTTAACCCTCTCTGGTACATTTCTACGAGTAATGTGACGTGATTGTGCTTTTCAAATCACAAAAATGATTAAACAGTTCATTTCCGAATTGCTTCATTTGCTTCAAATGCCGTCTATAATTCTTCATTTGCTTTACTAGTGTGCGGTCATGCATGGAGATATTTGTGGCTTCCAGCATTCTACTTTCAGGGGTTCTATTTCTCCCCTGATGATGGGAATTGCGATTGTGGTATTGAAAGTGCATCTAGGCCCCTATATGTTTTGGGGGTTAATGACAAAACGATTAAGGGACTAATGAGATTTCTAAGGTGTTATCTTCAGATCTTAGTCCTCCACAGTGAAGTTATGGGCTTTGATGAACCCTAAATTCGAATGAAGCAAAAGACGGTACCTAGACTTGTGATTTGTAATTTACTTAAATTTTGAATCTAAGGATAGCCGTACTATTAAGAGGGATTTGACGGGAAATAGTGTTTGGATATTCTAGGTGCTCATGATGAAAATTAGTTGGCAATTTACAAGTTTATGAACTCTTGTCACCAAAATCCAAAATCCAGACACAAAATGCCTTTTGTCACTCGGAGTATCCGAATAATTACTCGGACTGTCCGAGCTGACCCCCTCTGTCCTCCCAGAAGGAAAATGGTCTTTAAGGCTAAGTCCCATTCGGAATATCCGAGATTTCACTCGGAATATCCGAAATCACTCGGAGTATCCGAAGTAATTATTCGGACTATCCGAGGTGACCCCCTCTATTTGCTGGGTAGTAATTATTCGGACTATCCGAGATTTCACTCGGAGTATCCGAAGGATCGGACTATCCGAAGACTTAACTCGGAGTATCCGAGCTGGGTGTCTCTGTCTCTGAGGTTTTACACTATTCGGAGTATCCGAGTATTTACTCGGACTATCCGAACTTATTCGAACCTGAGTCAAAACGGCTAGTTTCAAGGGCTCATATATATACCTCACTTCACTCTCACCTAACACCATTATTCACTCAGAGCATTTACTCCTCCTCATTTACTCCTTGAGCCCTAGCTTTTCTCTCTCCTCTTGAGCTTGTTGATTGGATACTCTAGAGGGAGAAAAGAAGTGAGATTTGGAGAGCTTGAGCTTGCTTAGATCCATCTTGAGCATCGGGATTCATCCTCTCGTGGATTTCTCGCCGATCTATTACTCTTGGAGGTTGAGGACTCCTAGACGACTAGGAGTCGCCGGTGAGCTCCAAAGCTTCGTGTGGTGAGCCTCCGGAAGTTTGTGAAGGTCGAATCCACCTCCGCAAAGGGAAGGATTCAAGTTAGTGAAGCCGGTGAGTGCTTGGTGCAACACCGAGAGGATTAGGGTTGAAAGAGACCCGGGCTTTGTGCCTCCTCAACGGAGACATAGGATCCCCTCAAGGATCCGAATTTTGGGATAAAATCTTTGGGTCTCCGTCTTCATCTCTTGGATTTCAACTCCACTCGTGTTCGAATTCAAATCTTGGTGTTTGAAGTGGTAATCTTATTTGTGAAGAAGATATTGCTGGCCATACTTCATACTCAGGTACTCTAGGCTCACTAACACTCTTTGGTGCAGGAAACATCTCTCAAGGAGCCTAGATTTACTTTCGCTCATTTCCTCGTTCTGCATTCTTCGGACTATCCGAATATACTTCGGACTATCCGAAGCACTCGGATAGTCCGAGCGGTACTCGAACAGTCCGAACCATTTATTTCCGCTGCGATCAAATTTAGTGATAAATTTTATTACGACTATTCACCCCCCTCTAGGCGACATCCCGATCCTTTAGGTGTAGGTACACAAACCATGCATTCAAATGTGAAATTTTTTTCTTATGACCCCTTGCACTAGTTAGGTGTTGTAGAATTGTATATTCCTTGCACTAATTTATGAGGGTTGCTTGTAGGGCTTCTTGTCTTTCATTTGATAAATTACAACTCTGCAAAACGACCAAACATTTCTAGCCAATTTATAGTCTATTCTGCATGTGTACATGACGTACATAGTGCTCTACTTAAATTTTCAATGCAGCATAGTGAACATTAAACACTTTTGAAGTTAATTCTTCAGCATTGTCCTATTCTGTTGGACTTCACACAATGATCAAGGAATGTATTCTCATTTCTTATCATCTGCGAGATTAGCTCCGTAAATACATGGTTCATCGTGGAGAGTATGCATATATTTAACCACTTCGAGCAAGCATCAATGAGCACTATAAAGGACTTAAGTGGCCCTGACAATGGTTGCATACGGCCGCAAATATCTCCTAGATTCAAGGAAAGGAGGATTTTCAACTTTCACTTTAATAGGAGAGTGACTAGTTATCGGTTTCCTAGTAGCACATAGAGTGCGCGTGAAAATCTTCCTGATTTGGAAAATTTCCAAAATTAAACTACGGCTATGTGAGTTCATTATTTTGCTCCTCATCATTCTAACACTAGAATGCCAACACTACAATATCATATAGGGAAGAGATCAAAACTTCTAAATATATTTTTTTGGAAGTATACACTTCGGGTGTACGGATTATATCGTAGTATAGCCCAGATTCAAATAGATGATAGTTTTCTAATATATAGTTCTCACATCTGACATGATTTATAATGCGTAAGTATTCTTTTCTATTTTATTCTCTTCATTTGGTTTCTGTGTGAAACAGGATCAAATTTCATGAAATAATTGCATAAAAGTAATTAACAACAATTAAATAAGCTTCAAATTCAAAAAGGGACCAAATTCAAAATCCCGAGGTGCTTTTCCAAGATATGTATTTTTCGCAATTTAGTAAATTCCAAGGGTCTTTATGCAATATTCAGTGTTTTGAAAAAATTTCGTGTAATTTCTGAATTTTCTAGGAGTTTTATACAAAATTATTAATTCCAGAAAACTCCGTGCCATTTCTAGAATTTCCAAGGGGGGTTTTCTGCAAAATCTCCCCCGCCTCTAATCTTTCTCCCTTTTTTTTTATTTGGCTCGGCTCGACACGTCTTTCTATCTTTTTCTCTTCCCAACCTATAGCCTAGGATTCGGCCTGCCGCCTTCTTTTTCTCTCTCGCGGCCCAACCCACCCTCCATGTTACTTGTTTTCTTTTCCTTTCTCCCCCGACATGCCTAGCCTACTTTCTTTTGGGCCGGCCCATTGTTGCTGCTGGCATAATATGCCCAGGGCGGCTAGGGTTTCCCTACTCTAGCCGCCCCAGGGGTGGCGGCGGTAGGGTGCTCGACGGCAAGTGGCATGCATTCTGCGCGTGGTTTGAGGCGGTCTTGGCTGCGGCATAGGCGGCGAGCGAGTCTGGTGGTGGGGAAGGTTGGCGCGATGGCTCGGGCAATAGCGCGACGTGCACCAACGGTCGGGCGGCGACACGGCCTTTGTGGTTGGCGTGCAACGGTGGCGGCGGCAGCGAAGTCGGCGATCACAGAATATCTGGGCTCAGCAGCTTGGCGGTGGCGGCGACTTGAACACTACGACGGGGCGCTGAAGCGAGTCGGCGGTGTTGGGGCTAGTACGACGAGCGCGCGACGCCGAGATGCAGCGCACGTGTGCTGGGACGGGCACGCGAACGGCACGGATGGAGACACAAGCACGCTCGGATTCAGGCAGCGTGGCGAGTGGCGCTAGCCGAGGTGCGGCGCACGAGTGCTAGGGCGTGGCTAAGCCGACGGTGCTATGTGCACCGTGTAGTGTTGAGGCCATGGCTGGGATGGCGTAGTGCATGGATTCGAAGTCGGCGGCGGCACTGCTTGGCTACGGGGCATGGTGGCGTCAGCCACGACGATGGGCTGGGAGCGATTGCCAGGGCGTGGGTGTGTGCATGCGGCAAGGGGTGGCCAGGCTAGGTGTAGTCCGAAGTTTCCGTGAGATCACAAACAATACATGAACAACGCCAAGAATCAATTACAAAGGAACACAGAGAGATATAAGAGGAGCTTGTCTTTTCTTTCTTTCTTTTTTGTTAACCATGGATATAACTATGTACAAGTACAACTAGCTCAAGATAGCTTCAATGTATACACATGGCTAATGGGCTAAGATTTCTGTAGTACAGTCTGTCCCCGAATTACAGCTAATGGGCTAAGATTTCTGCAGTGCAGCCCATCCCCGGACTCCTCAACAGTGCCCATTGTTAAATGGGCCCGATCCACCTAAGAAAACCGGCCCTGTTCTAACGACTAACGGCTTCCCGTTCAACTCCCGACGTTTTCCCGCAAAATCCCGCCCGCACCATCATGAACTTACCCTACTTCACTGACTATCGGTCCCACGTACGGGTGCCCCAACAGGTCATTGGAACAATCGACAACACCCTCCATTGCTAACCCGGTGCCCCGTGCCACTCCAGCCGGCTCCCTCACCGACGCGTGGGCCAATCTCTCCCGGACCCACCTGTCATACCCACGGCCACGAGGCCCGGTCACCTCGCACCACAACCACAACGCTCGCGAACCAACTGCGACATCGCGGGACGCACGGCACCGACGAGGCTAGGGTTCAGCTCCGGCGAGCGGCCATGGCGGGGATACGGTGGCCGCCCGAGGACCCGGAGATCTTCCCCACGCGGATGGTCGGCGGCGGGGGCTGGGGCCCTCCCGCTGGGCCCCCTGGCGATATGGCGTCCGACGACGACCGGTCGGTGGCCGCCGACTCGTGGTCCATCAAGAGCGACTACGGCAGCACCCTTGACGACGAGCAGCGCTACGCCGACGCCGCCGAGGTTCTCCTCGCCTCCTCCTCTTCCTCCGGTTCCGCTGCCGCGCCCTCAGCGTCGGTTTCCGCCAACCCTTCCTCCGACTTCAGGTGAACTGATCCGTCCCCATGGGTCGTTAGTTTTTTTGCCGCCCATTGCGATCTGGTTCCTTTGTGTTGGGGGAAAAATGGGGACGATTCTTTCGCTCGAAATCACGCGATTTGGTCCAATGATCTCGCAGTAATTATATTACAGCCCTAGAAAGGATCTTCTTTTATGCTCTTTTGACTGGATTCGAATTGTCGGTGTTGTGAATAATGAACAGCTTCGACAAGGATGTGCCAGACTCCAGTGACGTTGAGCCACCAATGCTGAGCTTGCAGAATTACCATGATGGCGCTTATGCAGAAGATATCACTAATTTCCATGAACGCAGCCACGCTGATGACTGGTAAGATCCCGCCCATATGAATTGCATACGTAGTATTTATTTGCAGCATAGTTGACTTCATGCCTAAACTTGTCATATGCACTGAAATTTAGAAATAGTATTTTTTTTTTCCCCTTACGACAAGCACTTAACTGCTTCATGGACATTTAGAGCATTGCTTGTAGCTTTCTCCATAATATGAATACATGATATGAGCTGCGAGGAGCATAATGAAGCTACATCGCCTCTTCACGAATGTAAAACAGGCTAACATTATTCTCTTAACAATTTAGGAAAGTATAGTTTCTGTATTTGATTCCAGATGCAGTTTGGACTTGTCTTTCCAAGGGAAAACACTTGAAATGGAAGTAACAAACTGTCCCTTTTACATAACCATGCGATGCTATATCTTGATACGTTTAAACTGTAGTGTGCTTTCTTTCAAGTTTTGAGTTCAGCAAATGTGGGCAAATATTTGTATTGGGGTTCTCTCTGGTATAAGAGGATGTCCACTGCCCATTGTCCAAATGAAAATAAAAATAGATAGATTTGCCTTTTCCCTCTGGCCTCTGTCTTATTACTTTGGACAGACTAGCTCTTTTTTGCAGTTATTTTCCAGTTTATGAAATTATGCAGATTATGAAAAGTTGTACAAATTTTCTTGCTTTATATCTTTGATGCTTATGTTGCTGTTTATAATAAAAGTTTTGGTGGATTCCTTTGCAGGTTTGGCACTGAAGTCATGGATGCCCTTGTAGGCTGGACCAAAAACTTGTGCTCAAGCAAAGATATGCCAAGCTGCAGCGTACTTGACATCGGGACTGGGAGTGGCCAACTCTTGCAGCATCTTGCAAAGCAAGGGTATGCTAAAGAAATGGGATTGTTAACTTTTCATTTTCCATTTGTCAACTTCAATACATTGTCATTTGGCTGCCTCTTACTCTTTTTTAACAGGCTTGATATAGACTGATTGACTATCTTTGATATAGACTGATTGACTATCTTTTTTGGTCTTGGATTCACATTCCGTACCAAAGTAGATCATATGGTATTCAGGGTTGTTAGATTTGGATTCCTATGTAAACATGGCAGATAGAGTCACTTTGATGATAGGTAGTCCCTATTGATTTCACTACTGTCTGTCTATGACATGTCCCAACTTAAAGGGAGATGTGCCCAAAAAGACTCTTGGAACTAGCACAGAGTATGCTTGGCTTAGTTATATAGTACTGCTTTATGGTGTTATGCGGGCATAGCATAGTCTCATGTTTCTTTCGAAAGACCTTATGTTTTTAATACTAAACTAGACATCTGTGGCATCAAAAATTTGATGTATATCAGGCTCCATTGAATTGTTAGTGCTTCATGGTGTTACTGATGTTCCGATGTACAGGTTTTCAGATTTGACTGGGATCGACTACAGTGAAGGCGCAATTGAGGTTGCTCGAAATATTGCAATTCGTGATGGGTTTGAGCACATTAATTTCTTGGTGAGTTGATCCACATTTGCATGCCCTTGTAGTGCTTCAGTATATGATATATCCTCCAGGAACATCTGATTAAGTTTTAGGTACACTGGTACAAAGTAGCATCTTTCAAGGTTGTGCAGCTAGCTGTGTAGAAAAGTGCCTCAAAATTGAAATAGGAAGAAAAAACCATTTCAATTTATATGAATGTTGCTGTTTCAGGTTGATGATGTGTTGGAGTCAAAGTTGGAGAGAAGATTTGAACTTGTGATGGATGAAGGGACTCTTGATGCAATTGGGCTCCATCCTGATGGACCTGTAAAGAGGTAAATGCATGTTTAGGTGTTGATATGAACCTTAATCATTATGACAGATCTATCATAATGATGATTTTAATAGCAATAAATTAACAATTGCTTGAAATTTTTGATGAGTTGAGGATAAGATCACTTGTTGGTTTCCATGAGTTAATATGTTTTCTTTTGCTGAATTTCAGAATGATGTATTGGCAGTCAGTTGCTGGCTTGGTTTCCCCTGGTGGCATACTGGTCAGTAAATTTGCATTGGTTCTAGTTACATTTACAGAAAAATTATAAACTGTCTGTTTTATATTGATGGTGAAAGTATAAACTGCATTGAAATTGCCGCCCACATTTGATTTTTTTTTGTCCCATATAACTGCAACAACCCCCCTCTATCTATAAACAATCCTTCACAGTAATAACTATGTCATAATCCATGTATAAGAATTGAGAAAGATGGCTAAGCCAAAGGAAATGGACCAGCCTTTGATGTCACTTCCACATATGTTTAGGTTATCACATCATGTAGCAGAACCAAGGATGAGTTGGTGCAAGAGGTAGAGAACTTCAACCAAAGGAAGCTGGGTGCTATGGGGTCCGAAGGAGCTTTGGCCAGTGATGCGGCGGTGTTCAAGTACCTCGACCATGTCCAAACTTACCAGAACGTGGATAGTTCTTCCATTATGACCGTTGCTTTCCTGCATAAGTAAAACATATGCGTATGATTTTTTATCCTTTGAACTTAATCATACTTGTGAGTAACAATGTACCACATTACTGCTGTCTTCTCTGGATGATATTTACTGTCGCGTAGGTTCTTCAGTTGTTATATTGCTTTGCCTTGGCTGGATGACTGTGCTCTTTGAAAGCGGGTCAAGAAACTATTACAATCAGATAAACTGAAAAAAATGCTGGGAGAATCAGCAATCCACTGATTAACAAGGAAATGGCACGCAACTTGACATATGAGTGCATGACAAGCTTGAGATGTTATCCTTGGAATACCCGGCTATTAGGCCAACCCATCAAACGAGCAACAATAACAAAAGGCAATTAAGAGGATTGAAAAACGAACGCATGCTTCCTTCAATTTGCAAGAAATCTGATACCGTAATCTCTTAAATACATAGGAGGTAGCTCATCTTGTTGCCGCGCTAGTGAAGCTCACAAGTTACAGCATCCGGGTTAGTAAGGAATCTGCTCTTTTCTCATATGTACAGAGCCACTGCATTCTTCTCTGTGCACATAGAAGCGAGTGGCTTCAAGCTATCTTACTATGTCACCATATACTCTTTTTTTTTTGGAATTCTTTTTTGTGATCTTTGCTTCTGAGGCAACGTTCTTGATCATGTTAGTAGACTGGCACAAGGCTTGGCGGAGGGTGAATTTGCTGTGCAGAATTGGTATCCATATCTTCCTCCTCGCTATCTGACGAAGACGCAAACATTTCCCGGCTTTCCTGCAGTGTTAAGTAATCTAGAAACGAGAGTTATGCCTCAGAAATAATGTAGGTTGCCATATTTGGAGACCTCTGCACAGGTGTACGTCTGGTACCAATGTGAGGTGATATTTGTTGTAGCTAACTGCACTTGATAGCATAGTGATTATCTGGAGTCTCTACACCTGAGCAGGTTCCAACAATAGCAGATCACTCAGTGATGGAATTACCTGCTGGTAACGGCGGCGGTGGAAGGTTGCCATTGCTCTCACCATGACCAGGATTGGGAATAGAATTCCCGCAGTCCTCAGCACAAAAAGCTTTTTTTTTTTTCCAGATTATTAGAAGCAGAAATGCACTATCAGAGGCTTGCTTGAATGCAAAAACAAGATCAAGCAGTTACACAATGTTGGTCATAGATCTTACCGAAAATAGGGCCAGTGAGTACTCCCCATTTCCACCGATCATAAGAGGAAGCGTGTGGCGAAGAATCAGGAGTGCCATGAACTATTCAATCATAATGACATATTTTCATCAGAAAAGGACATAAAAGAAGGTTGATGTGGGTGTTAGAAACTTTTTCATGAACTCGAAAGCTGGCTATATAGATGTAGGAAACTGAAACTCACAATTATGGCGACTGTCCGGCAACACAGGGTGCTGCTTCTTGTTCTCATTGGTAAGTAGTCCTCATAACCGTCCAAGAAGTCGCGCTCCGATGGTACCATTGTTATTATCCGGGAATCATTGAGATCTTGCCGAGCAATCTCCCAGTTTCCTCTACAGAGAAATCAAGAAAGAGAGCAAGACAAGAAACGTTGAAGCATTCACAGATGCACACCAAATAGGAACAGAAACCAATTTGCAATGCAGAATGAGTACCTGAAGTTCATTGGTATACTTCCATAGTGAAACAGCTGCTGTGGGGCAGTATAACCTGGCTTGAATTGCTGCAGAAAAGAGGGAGGACATAAGCCCATGCATGCTCCACTAGTTATATACGTTCCTTAGAAATGTATCACTATTGATCATATTTATCGGTTATAAGGAATTCTCCTAAGGCTAGCAAGTAACGAGCAATTCATATACCATCTTGGCATTTTTTACCTGCAAGCATATTTCGCAGATGGTGTCACCCTTCTCGTTGCACCAACGCTGAATGCATTTCCGGTGAGCGTACTGCAAGGGGAGAAGGCAGGAGTTAATCCGGTGTAATTCATCTGTATAATAAACTGAAAACCATATATATGTTCTTGGTTAATTATGACTTTTCAGCATATCATGATAACTGATCATTTCTTAGAACAAGAATCAACAAGCAAGAGAATGGCCACAGTGTTTCCCTGAAGTTTCAACTACATTTGACCCCGCATGTAGAAGAATGCAGCTAGTTGTCTCACACATGGCGTGAAGGTCTGTCTAAATATTGCTACCAAAACACCTTTATTTTATTTTTCAAGACTATATGTCACTATCCAAAAGGAAGGTTGATATTAGCCAATGCTTTTTCAAGCTACATTGAGGCAGATACAGTTGATTTCGTTCCTACCTATCCTGAAATCTGCCAATGGCCCCTTCAGATACTTAATTACCATGGTACAAACCTACTACGTCTAACCCCAACCAAAAATGTCAACATTTTTTTCATGCCGAGTCAACTAAACTAAATCCGTTACTCTAGAACTAGAAATCTAAATAGAATCCCCAAAATAAAAATCAGGGATACCAAGGTTGGCTAATTTTCCATCTTTGACTAAAAAGAACAATTTTTTTCATATAACAGAAAAATTCTATATATATTTTTTTTGTTCTGAGTACATAATCATTACAAGGAAGGCTATAAACTATTAAACCTGATGCACATAGTTAAGAGCATGCTTTAGTTAACTACCTTGAGGCTGCCACAGCAGGCGCAGGGTGCCTCCATGCTGCTGTCCCAATCCTCCTCCTGGCAAATCCTGCACTCCACCATCTTCCTCGCCGAGCTGCCATCGGCGTCGCAGCAATAGTCGATCGGCACCGTCTCCGCCTGCAAATCGACCACCTGCTTTCTGCTCCCAATCGCCGCCTCCAGCGTCGACTCTGTCAGCAGCCGATCCACAAGCAGCGCGAGATGATCACCCATCAATCCTGCAAGCACGCGATCCATGGTTCACTGAAACATCTGCACAACAACCCACTGCAACTAAAGTAACCAGCTTTCGTGAGGAGCACTGATGAGAGTGTCGGGACGGGCACCAAGAATCGAAGAACGAGCCCAAGAAGTCTCGAGGTATGCAGTTGCACGAACGGGGGATGCAATGCAACCGCTTCCTTTTGTCAGGAACTGACAGGAACCAACAACTCCGTGTGGTGATAACCGCAAGAAACGGGAAGTTAAGCCACTGAAATTACAGCAGGAATAAACGAAAGAGGTAAATCTTATCAGCTATTGCTGCCTAGATCAACAGTTGGCACTTGGCATGAGTAGCAAGCGTAGCAAGAACAGGTAAAACCTACACATTTCTGAACACGGCAGGATGGATGAAACTGCCACCTTTTAATGGAAAAGGAAAGAAAGCGAGCTATTAATCGATCAAAAGCTGGCACAAGAAGGTAGTTGCTAACATTACAACATTTACAACAGCACAAGGGAGAACATTTATTACTGGTAGATCGAAGAAACACATCATGACAACACCACAAAGAAGGGGGGAATAACAATTGAACACCATGAAACCATGAACTCACCGAGAGAGGAGAGACCGACGAAGCTGAAAAGAAAGGATGTGGCTATGCAACCGATGAAGATGAAGGTGGCAAGAGTGCCTTCAATGCTCTGATGGCTTAAAACGAACTAAAAACGACAGCAGCAATAAGAAGCAAATACAAAAAACAAATCTTTACCTTGTCCAAGCACCAAGAACACAAAACGCCGGGACCAAGAGGAAGCTTTGAAGGCTGGATTTGGGGCGTGGTTAAGGCAAGGGGGGGAATTGGGGGAGGGGTTAAGGGAAGCAAGAGATGGAGTGGAGCGGGGTGTAAACGATGGAGGCCAAGCCAAGGAAAAAGAACACTCACCCCCTCCTCCTCGTCCCCAAATTTAAATTAGAAGAGAGGCAAGGCAAGGGGGGAATAAGTATCACCGAAACACCAACTTCACTGATACTGCTCTATCCTGTTTTTCTTTGGAGGGAATTGCCTCTGATTCCTTTTCACTTTCCAAAAAGCTTTCCATTTTCTGGAGGCATGTAGGACGTAAAAGGCTCACCTTTTCTTTAATCTTCCTTTTTCTTCTTTCTTTTGATTTGATTGGAGTTCAGAAATCAGAGTCGTTTTAACTGTTTTCAGCTTGGAATAAAGGATCAAAGAACTTAGCGCTTTTTTCTCCGAAGCTCTTTGTTCTTTTCCGATTAATCCAGCGTACATTATAATCTAAATTAGTTGAGAGCTTTTGATAGACAGCTTAAAGAGCTTAAAAAATTGTAAAAAAGGTTTTAGAAGTTTTAAAAGGAACCGCTAAAAGTATTTAAAAAGGCTATAAATTAATATAGTGTTTGGTTTATACAAAAATAATAAATTTTTAATCATAGCTTATAATTTTAGTTTAAACTAAAAAGGAGAGAGCCGTAGACGTTGCTATGGCTTCTTCTGATTTTAGAATGTAACAATGCAGAATGTTCTGCCCTTAAGTCATGGTTATAATGATACAATAATGCCAGTGTCTGGCCCTGTAAACTATTCAAGAATCAAGACCACAGGTTTTCTTAAAGCCAAGAGCTATTTTGCCACACTTTTCCCCACTGACACTTGTTAAATCAGAAGCTTCTTATGACCTCAGAAGAATTAACCAAAATCACACATAAATTTGTGGAGTGATGCAAACAAAATGATCATGAACATGCGGTCGAGATGCACGTAACATGCTTGCTTTTGCATAAGGGGATATCTCCCCATTTCCATTACGTGAATAACGGAAACTACATCATTCAGTGTTTAGGCCAACAAAAGCTCAATTTGCTACTATGTCTACAGCCTTCCATCCAGATATACAGCCCAAAATAAACCACCCCATCCAGCTTCTCCTACAACCTTAGTTATAGAAAGCAAAATAAACACCCCATCCAACTTCTCCTACTTGCTAGACTCAGCTGCCCATTTTCTTCCTTGGAGTAGCAACGCCTTCCTTCTTCCCATTTGGTTCATCCCCTCCATCACATCCAAGACTTTTTGCACCCCAGCTGCCAGCTTCTGTTTCTTATCTTCCTCACATAAACTTGCCCAATAAGAAATCAAAGCGCACGCCAAGTGTAACACCGGAAAAGGGGACACCACCTTAAAACTCTCAAAGCATGTTTTATTTCTAATTTTTCAAATGGCCCAACACATTGCTAGAATGCACACACCACTCAAATTTTTTTCACCCTTCAACATACCATTAAGCCAATGAAAAGCACTATGCAGCGAAGAGGGTATTACACTAGAATTAACAACTGTGGCTACCACACCCCAACAGGTTCTACTAACTGCACAGTCAAAGAACAAATGCTTGCACGATTCTACTTGATCGCAGAAGCCGCAGCATACATTTCCGAGCCAATTTCTTTTCCTAAGATTTTCTCTAGTTAAAACCGCCTCTCTCATCAGAAGCCAACCGAATATTTTAATTTTCAGAGGGATTGACTATCCCAAATATGTTTATACATCCTATCCTCTACTAGACCATCATCCGAAATATCCTTAAACATAGCTGCAACAGAGAATTTCTTTTTGTTACTTCCTTCCCAGATCCCCTATCAAATTCTTCTACAAAAATATATCGTCTGCAGTCTTGAATAATATTTTCCCATATTTCCTGATCTTCTTGGCTCAGAATTCTAACAAAATCGAGCTCCCAGTTCTTATCTCTAGCTTGCTTAACAGAGCAATTTTTGTCTTTGCTCACCATAAAGGCCCTATTGCACTTCATTTTTATAGGAGCATCATATAACCACAAGTCCCTCCAGAAATCAGTGAGCTCCCCATTTTTGACTATCACCTTCCTATTTTTAAAATATATCATTTTAACAGAAAGAATATGCTTCCACACAATAGAATCTCTATTAGTATTATTAGTTTGATACATCGGTTTATCACCCAAGTATTTTTTCCTCACTTAACATGCTTGCTAATCGTGTCATTAGCTAGAAAGATTCTCCACGGAGGAATGCATAGCTCGAGGGACATACGGATTCCTTGTAGGTGGCCCACCACTCACTGCACGAGCAGACGGTGAATTTACAGGGTTACCCCTCTGGTATTCTGGAGACCTGTTAGCTCCTCTGCCCTAGGAGGTAGGCCGCAGTTGGTTAACGGCAGGCACACGTTTCCCGCGACTACGGCGCCACTCCCTCCTCTCTCTCTCTACCGTTGACCACGACGTCCACTCCTTCCCGGGAATTCTCTTTCACCGCTTGTTCATCGCTCCAGACTAGCACTAAACATGCTAAATCTTGGTTTACGGTTGCCAAATTCAAATCATGTGTAAATGGTTCGCTCATTTCTAGATTACTGACAAGAAAAAATTTGAAAACTGAGCCAAAATAAAATAGAAAAGTCGAGCTAACATAGTGTAATATCATGCGGATAATTCACAGAATTGTAGGTTCTAAACACTGCAAACAACAGTTCCTTTTTTTTTTTTCATTCCAGTGTACCATTTGGTTTTTTTCCTCTTGATCTTGCATGAACCTCATAATATTTACTTTTAACAACAGTTACGTATATGTTAAAAATTACAGAACAATACCATTAAGCTTCCTGTAGTTGGGGTTGGTCCAACAAGGCGAGGGTGGTTCACTTCACTTGGGGTCACTCACCATTTCGCAAACGAAAGATTAGACCTAAGTCACGGTCGTATTTCCACTTTTTTGATCTCACAAGATCAACTGCCTCTCTCTACTTGCACTGGGAGAATCAAATGTGTAGCAACTTGACAACTAGTAAATGCGCAAAGCTAATATGATGGCCAGTACGTCTCTGTGTTTGAAGTGACAATTCAAATCATCCAGGTCTGCCATAGCTAATTTGGCAGTGCTGGCTTGATCCCATTGTCTTTTCTCCTTATTCTTCCTGAGGTGAAATGCATGATGCTGTCTTATGTTGCTCAATGTGCGTATATCCTGTAGAGATGTGGGAATTGAGCACACTGACTATTGGACCAATTAATTAACTCACGGTTAACACAAGAAAATCGGTTCGACTTGTCAGTTCCATCACCAACTCTCTCAGAATTTTTATCTGAAATGTGCCAAACTATAATCATTTTCTGAACTTTTGGTCAATGGGGATGACCCAAAAGTTGGCTGACAAGTGGCTCATTTCTAAACTATTAATTGTTGCACATATTAGCGAGGTACTTTGGTTAGAGTTGGTTGGTGAACCCCTAACCCTAACCAAGGGACCTGTCTCACACACTCACTGCATGCTGCCATATGGTATCACGCAGATAAAACCTATTGCAGTTTAGGTGTGCGTGACCTATTTTTGTTGACCAATCTTGTACTATGTTCTTATTCATGTTTCATAACAAACGCATCTGGATTCTGGAGTACAGAGTACTAATGCCATTGGCCTTTGCATCTACCCCCATCATCAAAACAAAGGAATGTGTTCATATGTACTTGTTCAAACGAAAGCATGCATATATGTGTTCTTTTATTGGTTTGTGAATTTGTTACACCTGTTTTGTTAAGTCCCCATTCTGATAATGGCACTAAATTTGTGCGGGATTTTATCAGAACAGAAGAGAGAATAATTAGCAAAAAAAAAAAAAAACTGCATGCAACAGAATATATGAACTAGAAGTCTACAACTATACCTTTTATTCTCTTACGGCATAATATTGTTATGGATCCTTGTGTGCATAACCTAATTGAGTGCAACAGTTGCAGTTAGCTAGTGTTCGTTGAGAAAACCGAGAGTTCATACTATGGGTTTGATGAGCTAACAGCATAGAGATATATATTATTAGTTCCCGATACGTACATATCTTGCCTAACCTGTCTTAATTAAGGAGTCAAAATAATTGCTACTGTTCCAGCTGCACACAGCCTTCATATGATCAATAAGCTTAATTGGGCTCTACGTTGGCTATCCCCACGTGCTCTCAGTTCCAAGTTATTGTAGCCACGCATATCCATGCCCCTCTGTCTAGATTACCATGTAATATAGCCTAGATATTGACCTGACAGTGCACGTAGTTTTTTTAAGGAAAAAAATTCTAATTGACATATAAACTATTAGGCTTTATCTACTTTATCTCCTGATCTTGAAAACCAGTTATTTTTATCCCTCTCCTCCTCCCCCACCCCACCCCACCCCCCAACTTTGCAAAACCATGCAAATAACCCCTCTTGAAACATTTTTGGAGGTTTTGTTTTGCCACCTTGAAGCATGGCGTCATCGAGCATGCCACACAGGCCCCGCTCAAGCCACTGCACCGGCCATGGGTGCCATGTCGAGCTAAGTAGCCGTGGCCGCTCAAGTGAGGTCAGTATGGTCGCTGGTCGAAGGAGAGGTGGTCACCGGTGCCACTGTCCCTGGAGGGGACGTGGCTTGGCCTGACCGGAGTAGAGAGAAGAGGGTGAAGGGAGGAAGAAAAATGACCCCATTACGTTTCATCCAAAATTTTGAAGCCTTTTTTTTTTTTTTACAAAATAGCATATAAGAGAGAGTGGAACTGAGCAAGAATTTTAAATCACATCCGGTGGTTATATGCATACGTAGAACTGCATGTACTGATGTACATACCCCACGGTCCAAACTCATATAGATCTAAAAGTAAGGTTAGGCTGCAGCTTCCTTTGGTGACTGCGGATTAGGTGCACCCTTTTAAGACCAGGCTAATCATTGTGCACGCAACATTATCGGCTTTGTCGGAATCAAGATCTTGGGAATGTGCACTTCTGTACTAAGACATCTCTTTAAAGACATCATTAGCTTGACTGCAGTGGTATTCAGGGTCTGATTAGCAACATACGTATATAACCTGTACTGAAGTTCAGACTTCAGAGGTTGCCATGAGAAATGAGAAGTCTTCACTCACGCATGCATCAACCATACGTGCGACTGTGCGAGTGCGGGGTAAACTGAAGAGCATGCGCACAAAAAAAAAACAGTATGGTTACCGGTGCCACTGTATGAAATGGTGAAGAGAAATCATGGCTCGTATTGACATGTATTGGCAGTATACTCATGCACACACGAGCTATAGGCTTGCAGCAAGTAAGCTATGACTATGAGTAGTCTCCTTAGTAGTATCAGCCTTCTCTGGGTAATGGGAGACATACGGTATATGGAAGCTAACGCCAATATAGACATGTACCACCACATGCATATTCAGACATTCAGAGCAATGCATATCATGATTCATAAATCGAACCCAATGGTTCAGAATGCTCCAGGTATGATATTACTTGGGCGGCTGTTCTCTGAAGTCACATGCAAATTCAGCAAGCAAAGGGAAAGAGAAGACAGGGAGGCAAGGAGCATCACGCCTGCAGGTGCACCGCTCGATCGATCAGCTGATCACTGATGAAAACTCTCTCAGTGCAGCTAGACTGATGCTCATGCTGCTGCCTTGGGATGGCGACAAAGACAGCATGCGAGTACTTAACTTTCGGTGCCGGATCAGATCAAATAGTTAGGATTTGCATTGCTTCGTTGCATGGAGGACCAGATGCATGTAGAACTGAAATGATGGATGCATTGGAGTGAAGTCCCACTGCAAAGCTGAAACTCGAAAGGACACGACACTTGTGTCTGCCACATCTCTGCGTTCCTTTCTCTATGTACTGAATAAGATAAGATCTCAGTGTTTCAGGGCGATCGGTTCCATCAACATCGACCACCGTGGTACCAAAGGCCCTACCCTCGACGGAGGCAGGTCAAAGCCTGCATTATTTCTTGTTTCGGTTGACGACGATGAGAACTGTCACGGCCAAGTCAACGTCCAATAGCAATATCATATAGCAGCAGAAAGTTTCGCTCGTACTCATGGATTGCAGCTGAAAACCTCTATGCTAAATGCGCCATGGGGAGGGGGCGGTCGTCCTTGTCCTCTAGTGAGCGACACAGACGGCGAGAGGAGGGGAACGAGGGCGCCAGCGTAGATCTGCCGCCCTCGCTGGCGGCAGGCTTCGGCTTGCTGCTGGTGAAGGGTGGCGGTACTGCGGTAGATCTGCGCCGCCGGACTCTGTACAGGATAGATGCTAGGAAGTAGTCTAGGGCTTGGGTGCATAAAGGCCTCGGCAGCGGTCTTCTTTCTTCCGGCGTGCTCGCCGGTGGCGGTTTGGAGACGACTACGGCGAGGATGGATAAACTCCCCGTGCGGCGGTGGAGAGATGGTGAGTAGAGAAAGGGGAAGTTTCGAGGACGCAGGCTGGATGGCTCCTTCGATGACGTTTTCGGGGTTGAGGTGGTCGGTCTTCGGAGCTTCTTTGGCTTCATCTTCTTCCTCGTTTTGGATCAGTAAGCTTCGTCCGCCGACCTCAACATCTCTCCTCGTCCATGTCGGTGCCGTCGATGATGGGGCAAAGGCCGAGGTCGCTGGAGCCCGAGGAGCTGAAGCTATAACGAAAGGCGCTTGAGATGGTATTGGAGCAGTGCCAGCGTGCGCTCGCGCTGTTGCGTGAGGATGACCTTGACATCGCGGAGGAGACCCGGGATTGACCAGGCTGCCTAGGACAGCCGCGATGTGGAGGAGCACCAGTCCTTCACCCATGGCGCCCTGCCTCGATCACCTAGTAGCTGGTCCCTCTACCTCACCTCCACCCGCAGTCCCGCACTGCCGCCTCCCCTCTCGACGCTTAGTGGACGGCAACTAATCCTGCCGTTGACGCATACGCCACCATTGCCGGTCAGGCGATAGGCTGCTAACGATCAACAAGAAAAGAAACGTGTAGCTAGCACTCTGTGGTCAATGGCGAGGCGTCGGTTCGGTGAGATCGGCATGACCTTGTAAGTAGATGATGCAGCTATGGCGTGTTTTAAGGGAGAGGGGCAGGTAGTGCTCTCAATTGGTTTGGTGAGTTATTAGATATAAGGAGTCCATAATAATATGATCTCTACTATTAAAAAGAGGCTAATGGTTGTTGGTTGTAATCCTGGCCGCAAGATGCATGTTGGCAAGCAAAAGTAAAATTTAACTAGATTATTAGCTGGCTAAAGCTGGTCATTAGCTTGGAGAAGCTTCACGAACTGGCTTAGCTGGTTGATTCAATTGCAAAGCTTATAAGTCGGCAGCAACTAGAAGAAAGAAGAACTAAAATTGATCACATGCTGTATTACAGCTAGTAGCCAGCAGAAATTAAAAAATAAGCTTAGTAGCTATAACATGCTGTAATTAGTAGCTGTAACCAGTTGTCATAAGCTGTAGCTTTTGTGCAATGACGGTTTGTATAAGCCTATATATAGGACTTGGAAGTCTTTATAAGTGATTGATGTAAAATGTGAGGTGTGCTAGAGATATAAACCTCTCCAAAACAGAGCACTCTGTTTTGCTGCTACTTTGCCATATTTGCTATAGTTTTTTCAGGGCATGCACTGAGATCTTGAGCTGAAACCAACATCTGGTATCAGAGCTTGGTAGTGCATGCCAAAAATCATTCGTGGTGATCAAATGGCGATGGTTCCCCAAGGCGCGGTGGCGAGAGATGGAAGCGGCGGCGTGCCGCTCCACTACCCCTTGTTGACAGCAACCAACTACACGACTTGGGCGATTAAGGTGGAGGCGCTCATGGATGCCCAGGGCATCTGGGATGCCGTGACGCCGACGGCCGGAGTGGCCGTAGACCCCAAGAAAGACAAGCTGGCCCGGGCGCATCTACTCCAAGCACTTCCCGAAGACATCTTGTTGCAGGTGGCAACAAAGAAGACGGCAAAGGAGCTCTGAGACAGCCTCAAGACGAGGTTTGTCGGGGCTGATCGCGTCAAGACAGCGCGCTTGGCAACCTTGAAAGGCAAATTTGACGCACTGCGGATGAGAGATGGGGAGGCGCTGGATGAGTATGCCGGAAAATAAAGCGGCATGGCGGTGAGATATGCCAATCTGGGGGCAACGCTCAAGGACTCGTCGTTGGTGAAGAAGCTCCTAAACACGGTGCCAGATCGTTTCTACCCTGTGTGGTCGCTGGGATAGAGCAGTTCTGCGATCTGGATACCATGCCCTATGAGGAGGCAGTTGGGCGTCTGAAGACGTTCGAGGAGCGGCTTCGACTGCGCTCCTCTGGTAGCAACACTGAAGGCCAACTCCTGCTCACTCTAACCTAGTGGCAGGCGCGTCAAAAATCCGGCAACGAAGAATCTTCATCAGGTAGCAAGCAGAATCAAAATTCCTTCGGCGGAAGCAACAATCGCGGCCGGGGAGGCCGTGGGCGTGGCAGAGGCTGCGGCAGAGGTGGGCGTGGCGAATCACTACTCAAAGAAGGAGCAGGCGGCTCCAGTAGCGATGGTCGAGGCGGTGGCCGTGACAAGTCGCATATAAAATGTTTCAATTGTGAAAAATTGGGACATTACGCCTCTGAATGCAGGTCTAAGAAGAAGGAGGATAAGGTGCATCTCACGTGCACTGAAGATACTGAGCCGGCCCTGATGCTTGGTGTGTCACACGAGCAACCGGCACATCGAGATCTTCAGGAATTGGTGTTGCTTAATGAGGACAAGGTTTTGCCAGAGCTACACAATGGCGTTGAAGATACTACCTGCAACAATGACTGGTACCTAGATAATGGTGCTGGCAATCATATGACCGGAGACAAGATGAAGTTCAGAGAATTGGATGAGGGAGTGACCGGTAAGGTGAGGTTTGGTGATGGGTCAGCTATACAGATCATGGGAAAATGATCTATACTCTTTGCCTGTAAAAATGGAGGATAATGGCTACTCCAGGAGACCTATTACATTCCCAAGCTTCGTGGCAACATAATCAGTCTCGGTCAATTGACTGAAACAGGGCACAAGGTGATTTTGGATGATGGTTATCTGCAGGTATATGATAAAGACCCTGTTCAGCTACTTATGTCGGTAAGACGAACTCCAAATCGCCTCTACAAGATTAATCTGCAGATAGCAATTCCAGTGTCTCTTGGCCAAGCTAGAAGAGCCGACATGGTTGTGGCATGCCAGGCTTGGTCACGTGAATTTCCATGCTCTAAAGACCCTTGTTGAGAAGGGTATGGCGGCAGGAGTACCAGTGATCACACAACCCAATAAATTGTGTGAAAGCTGCCTAGTAGCTAAGCAAACAAGGATGCCATTCCCACTGGCCATAAGTTATCGAGCGGAGGAGCCACTCAAACTTCTTCATGCCGATCTCTGTGGCCCAATCACTCCATCAACATTAAGTGGTAATAGCTATTTTCTACTTATTGTTGATGATCACACACGGTGGATGTGGGTGTACATTATCAGGTCCAAAGATCAAGCATGTGCAACATTCAAAAAATTCAAGCAATTGGCAGAGAACACCAGTGGGCATTGCATCAAGATTCTTAGAATAGATAGAGGGGGGGAGTTCCTCTCTGAAGAATTTGCTATGCTATGTGAAGAAAATGGGATTCAGAGACAGCTCACTGCACCGTACTCACCACAACAAAACGGTGTTGTCGAGCGGAGAAATCGGACGGTGATGGCTATGGCACGGTCGCTCCTCAAGAGCATGAGCATGCCTGGGAGGTTCTGGGGGGAGGCCGTGAGACACGCCATGTATCTGCTCAACAGGTTGCCAACCAAAGCACTGGGAGAGCACCCCTTTTGAGGCTTGGAATGGGAGAAAGCCTCATCTAGGCCACCTGAAGGTGTTCGGGTGCACTGCTCATGTCATGGTAAATACACCACATCTAAAAAAACTTGATGATCGAAGTCAAGCTATGATATACTTAGATGTGGAGGAAGGTTGTAAGGCACATCGCCTTTATGACCCACGACGCAACAAATTACATGTGAGCAGAGATGTGCAGTTCGAAGAAGATGTGAAATGGAATTGGGATGCAGAGGCTCATACTGAAGGTTTTTCAGACTTTGTGGTTGAGGAGAATTTATTCACAGAACCAGAAGTGCCTCAACCTGAAATTGGTCTGGGTGGAGCACCACTTGTAGGTGACAGTATATCACCAGATGCAGGCCAGAGAGGCCCTATGACTAGGGCACATGCACGGGCTGCAGCCCAATCAAATGAAACGGGCATGTTTCAAGTGCCCATGACCCCCATGGTAACACCTCATGAAGCTACTGTAGGAGAATCTACAACACCAGCCATTACTACTCCAACCTCAGAGTCAAGTGGCCAAAGTAGCTCTAAAGCACCTGAAAGATTTAGAAGTGTTGTCGATCTTATGCGAGAAACCCGCAGGGTTGAGCTTCAGGAGGAAGATTCAGAAAAGGACCTGTTCTTGACCAAGATGGAGGAGCCATCCAACTATCAAGAGGCAAAAGGTCAAGCAGTCTGGGAAGATGGAATGAAAAAGGAGATGCAGTCCACAGAAGCAAATAACACTTGGACCTTAACTGAATTACCTACAGGTCACAAGGCAATTGGATTGAAGTGGGTTTTCAAAGTAAAAAGAAACTCAATAGGAGAGGTGGTCAAGCACAAAGCCAGGCTAGTAGCAAAGGGGTACGTGCAAAGACATGGGATTGACTTTGAAGAGGTTTTTACACCTGTCGCCAGACTTGATACGGTGCGAGTGCTGCTAGCAATTGCAGGAAATCGAGGATGGGAGGTACACCATCTTGATGTGAAATCGGCTTTCCTTAACGGGGAGCTCGAGGAAGAAGTCTATGTAGCCCAACCGGAAGGTTTTGTGGTAAGAAACAAGGAGCATATGGTGTATAGATTGCACAAGGCCTTGTATGGGCTTCGCCAAGCACCAAGAGCATGGAACATTAGACTGGATAAGAGTCTCAAACAACTCAGCTTTGTCAAGTGTGCACAAGATCAGGCTGTGTACACTAGAGGAGAAGGAGTAGCAGGCATAATTGTTGGGATATATGTGGATGATCTTATTGTGACAGGAGCTAGTCCAAAAGAGATCAATACATTCAAGCAACAAATGAAGGCCGAATTTGAAATGAGTGATCTAGGATTACTTGCATTCTATCTCGGGATTGATGTAGAACAAAGTGAAGGCCGGATCACTCTTAAGCAAGCAGCTTATGCTAAGAAAGTCTTTGCACAATTTGGCTTAGCAGATTGCAACCCAACAAAGATTCCAATGGAACTGAAGGCCTCTTTGCACAAGGATCCAGAAGGGGAACGGGTTGATGCAACTGAATATCAGAGGATAATTGGTTGCTTGAGGTACATACTTCACACTAGACCTGATCTATCCTACTCTGTTGGTGTGGCAAGTAGGTATATGGAGAGGCCAACCGTGATGCATTTGAAAGCTGTAAAGCACATCTTGAGGTACTTGCAGGGCACAATTCATCATGGGATTGTGTATGAAAAAGGAGGTGAAGAAGAAGTGATCACTGGATACAATGACAGCAACTTGGCAGGAGATTTAGATGATCGAAAGAGCACCAATGGAATGGTGTTTTATATCAATGGAAGCATTGTATCATGGGCTTCACAGAAGCAAAAGACAGTGGCACTTTCTTCATATGAAGCTGAGTTCATGGCTGCAACCACTGCAGCGTGTCAGGCGTTCTGGCTGAAGAACTTGTTAGGGGAGCTAACAAGAAGGGAATTGAAACCAGTCCGACTGTATGTCGACAATAAGTCTGTCATAGCACTGATGAAATATCATGTGTTTCATGGTCGCAGTAAGCACATAGACACAAGGTTTCATTTTATTCAGGAATGTGTTGAGGGAGGACAGATTATTGTCAAGTTTATATGCACAGAGGAGCAGAGAGCAGATGCTCTGACGAAGGCACTTTTTGGACTAAAGTTTGGTGCAATGCACCATTTGCTGGGAATTCGAGACCTTGATCCAAGCCAGGATTAGGGGGGAGTCTGTTGGTTGTAATCCTAACCGCAAGATGCATTTTGGCAAGCAAAAGTAAAATTTAACTTGACTACTAGCTAGCTAAAGCTGGTCATTAGCTTGGAGAAGCTTCACGAACTGGCTTAGCTGGTTGATTCAATTGCAAAGCTTATAAGTCGGCAGCAACTAGAAGAAAGAAGAATTAAAATTGATCACATCTGTATTACAGCGAGCAGCTAGTAGAAATTAAAAAATAAGCTTAGTAGCTATAACATGCTGTAATTAGTAGCTGTAACCAGCTGTCATAAGCTGTAGCTTTTGTGCAATGACGGTTTGTATAAACCTATATACAGGACTTGGAAGTCCTTGTAAGTGATTGATGTAAAATGTGAGGTGTGCTAGAGATATAAACCTCTCCAAAACAAAGCACTTTGTTTTGCTGCTACTTTGCCATATTTGCTACAGTTTTTTTAGGGCATGCACTAAGATCCTGAGCTGAAACCAACAATGGTGGTGGTAGGTTCACCAACTAGCAACCCTAGCCATCCATCATCTCTCTGATCCTCTATATTGTAGCCATCCGATCTGATGTTTTCCCTGCCCTCCGTCCCACGCGTCCATGCCCATCACCCTCCGCTCTGCTCGATTCCCCTGCCCACGCCAACCCTCCTCGCGCTGCCCCTCCCCACGCCCATCTCCCTCTCCTTCCCTCCTCTCACGTCGACTGTGGCTGCTCGCCGGTGCTCCACATCCCACCACCGCCGTCCATGTTCGCGCCGCCCCACCCCATGCCGGCGCGCCGCAGGCCGCAACCACCCTCCCCCTTCTCCCTCTTTTCCCTCTAGGGCATTTTCTATTCCCCTCCCATTCCTGGTGACTCCTCCCCAGCCTCCTCCCTTACCTCCCCATGTTCCCTTCCCATTCCTGGCGACTCCTCCTCCCTTACCTCTTCCCCGCCTACCCTCCCATTCCCGGCGCCTCCGCCGCAGCCTGACCTCTCCCGCCCTCTTGTTGCTCGACGCCACGCACCTGCTGCTCGACACAGCGCCCTTTCCCTCCCGTTGCTTGTGGACGCCACGCGATAGCAAGAACAAGACCTAGATCGACAAGGTCGACCGGATCTTTGTCGCCATCAACAAATCTATGTGCACTACGTAGAGTGGGTGCAGGTAATTTTGCATTGTACTTTCCTTGTTTAGATTAGGAATCAGCACTATATCTCTATTTCCATTGCTTTGTTGAAAGAGACGTTCACCTGGTTTTCTAGACGTTCACCAGCATGGAGAACTGTTCTAATTTGCTTGTTGAAGTTGAAGCAGTGTAACTGGCTATACTGGTCATAAAGAATAGTCTTGGAATAGCATATTAGCATATATAAATGCTTGGTTACAAATGGAACATCATATCAGTAGCAAATGTTATTGTGCTTCTTCTTTCATTAGTACTTTGTATCTCAAACTAATTGTAGCTTGTCATAGAAGCTAAAACGTTACTCTTGAAATTAAAATGTTGGCTGATCTCACCATTCTGAAGTTAAATTTTTGTTTATTTTGATTTGGGAGCGCAAGTTCTTGAAAGTGTTTGTGCAGGTCTAGGATTGACATTTTTATGCCACTGAAAAAGGTGATTTGAGACACTTCTTTTTGTTTGCAATAGAATGGCTTGCAAAAAAATTTCCAAGTTTGCAATGTCAGAAAATTATACAATTTGATCATTTTGTTGGGATGAGATGAAATTATGTTTTCTTTTAGGTTTGATAACTACCTGATCCACACATGTTGACACTAAAAGGCTCCTGATTTTTACTGTTTTAGTCCCTTGACTTTTCTAAGTTTCCAATTCTAATTTTCCAACCTAGCGAGCCAATGTTCGACATGTCAAACCTTGGCTATCATGTCGATTGATTTTACTGGCACGTGCACCATGTTATACCCCTGCAGAGTTCTGCATTTTCTTTGTGTGTCCAACCAAGATGAATCGTGAAAGTCACTTTCTTTTTTGCTCTATCTTGAAGGTGGAATCGAGATACTCACATTTTTTTTACTCTATCTTGAAGAATACCTTGGAAAATGTCATATAATCCTAGCCATTGGTCCATAGAAGGAAAAGAGGGTTAATTGCCATATGATGTTCATTACCTCAAAAGGCAAACTCACCATTGTCTTATTCTGCAAGGATCTTAAGTCACTAACTCTGTGGTTCTCCTCAACTTTGAAAACAAAATTGAGTAGGTAAAGACGTTCCACTCTTCACCCCATAGTAGATGGGAAAGATTATAATTAATTGCTAGCTACATGGTAACAGAGACACATTAGATCAAGACAATTTTTGCCATCTACTCTGATTATAGCAGTGGAATACTAATTTTGATCTAATTAAAACAGAATCAAAGCAATGGGTCGGTGTATCCTGCATGCAGTGGTAATTTATTAAGATGTGTAGCAGGCTGGAGGTCATTGCACTCATGAACAGATCAGATCCTCTTTGGTTGGTATGCCCTCTCCTATATATCTGCATGTGCCATGACCAATTAATTCACAGGTACAAATTAAATCATGCATCCCTCAAAGCTAAATAAGAGACCTTGGGATTTTGACATCATTGGGTAAGTAATATGATGATATTTGAGATTTATATAATGGATCTGTACTCGTAGGTTTTCCTGTTACCAGAAATCAAAACACTCGGTTTTCGGCACTTCTTGTTGAATTTTCAGTCAGACAAACCATATGCTCATGTAATCACATATTTCATATATTTTTCATGGATAATCCCTCATTTTTATTCCTTTACATGTTGATTGAAAAGCAAAATTTATTATCATGCCTGTTACTAGCTAAGATCATTAGACACATGTTAGGTCCCACACCGTCTAGCCTCTGCTTGGAACACTATACCAATTTCATGTCAGTATATATTGTTCAATTGTTGGGCTTGAAATGAATTTTGTTCTGACTATAGCAATATTCACGGTTGATGTATATAGATTTGAGCATGCTTATAATGTCAGTATATATTGTTTAATTGTTGGATTTGAATTGAATTTGCTCTGACTATACCAATAATCATGGTTGATGTACATAGATTTGAGCATGCTTGTACTGTCAGTACATATTATTTAATTGTTGGACTAGAATTGAATTTTGCTATGACTATACCAAAACTCATGGTTGATGAATATAGATTTGAGCATGCCTGTAATGGTAGTTTGTTCAATGATTGATGACAAAAGGAGCTCATATCTCTTTGCAAACTTCAGATGATAAAATTTCTAATTGTTCACCTAACAGATGCCTGATGGTAGTGCTCTACATACTGATGCTAGCTCAGGAAAATGTATGGAACTAATGGTAGTATGATATAATGGTAGCTCAAAAGATTGTTTATTGTGCATAGTGGTAAGTTTGTAGAGTGACAATATGCATGTCACTTATAAGATGTATGGCTGCTGCAGGTTTGCAACAACCATCATAAAAAGATGTATGGCCTGTAGTTTGAAGATGTATTGTGCATACTCAACCTCTTCTTGTTTTGTGTGCAGAGCTCTGTTTTGCATATGGAGTTTCTAACTATCTATATTGTTGAGCCGTCGCTTCTAGAGTACAACTTACTTTTCTATGCCCCTTCACTGATATTTGCCTCTTATATTTTCTCTGTGAAGTTCATCCTTAAGATAGTAGAGAATCCTTCGATATGTGCTTTGAAACTTTCTAGATTGTTATAATCCTCTGCAGTAAACTAATAGATGCCTACATTAGCCACATTTTCCTTTTGAAATCTATAAGTTGTGTTGTCATTGTGCTGCCCCTCACTGCCGAGCTTCTTCCGTTAATTTGACCCATAAATGAATGCTTGGTGTACTGTGCTATTCATTGCAAAAGCTGCTTTGTTGATGTGAATATTTCCTTCCAAGGAAGGCATCAGATTACTATTGTGGAAGACAGGAGGTTGGAATTAAATTTCACGATGTCCATTTTCGATGTAATGTTAAGTAGCAGTAGGAGAAGGTTGTCGCTAATGTGCATTCGCTAGGTTGTTAGCTTGTTATCTTTGAGGTCAATTGGGATCCTATGGTTTGGTTTGTTTTCTTGGCACGACATGCGGTGATTTTTGATCGGTACAATCTGATTCATTATTGACTGGTATAATACTGATGCTTTCATGTGATTCATAGCGAACTAATGCTCTTTTGGACATATTTGTACCCTCAATCCTTTTTAGAAATCTATAGCAATGCATAGGCATCCAACTAGTAAGACTAAAATGAGAGAAGATAGGCTCTTGGTTGCAATTTTAAAATTCGAATAGCCTTATTTCTCATCTCTCTACACTCACCACTACATGCTTTTTAATAGTAGAGATAACTCAATATTTACTATATCGTTTTCAAAAAATATAGCTCAAAAATAAAATAAAAATCAAATTTTGTTTTCCAAAATTTGATTTTAAGATAAAAAAATATGGATTTTTAATTGTTTGCCTTGGCTCTATATAATTGGAAATTTCGATCGAAAATAGTTTGAAAGAAAACAAAAATAACCAGCTTTTTTGTGGAAAGCCAATAAAATCAAGTTAAGCCCCCAAGGACTCTTCACGGGCACTCACGCGTAGAGCTGTCCAAATCAATCAGGCTTAGGACTAACTGGGGCTGTTTGAAATTGTTCACTATTAGGCCAGCCTGGTTCATTCCAACTAGATGTGCTTAGGCCATTGCCTCAGCCTAGTGAGCCAGCTTGACCCAATTTGTATGGTGGCCAATCGAGTCTGTGCGACCTAGTTTGTAGTTGCGAACCAGGCTAGCCTGATTCAGCTTGCTACTAGAGCTCATTATTAAAATTATATATATATATATATGTGTGTGTGTGTATCCATATGTCAATTCTCTTATAATATATGATTCATTTCTTGATCTATAGTCTATAATTTCAAATTTCAAATTTTTTCTTGAATTTTCAAATTATTTTTAACCAATATGGCTTGATTTGTTTGTAATCAGGTCAGCCTAGTCCCGCCTGATTGTCTCATGAACTGTGCATGGGCACATACCTAGTCTGCTTACCCTCTAGGCCCAGTTTGCATAGAAACTGGGCTTGCCCATGGGCCAGGCCTGGCCCCTCCCAGTCACGTATGCTCTACCCCATTCTCTGTCGTCGCTGATCCAGCGGTCTATTCAAGAATCCACGGCCACTTCCACTCACCGCCTCCACCACACGCCGAAGGAGGACCCGTTGTCCGCCCACACCAGCGAGCTGAGCGCGACTGGAGAGAAAGAGACGGTGGAGAGAGAACTTGGTGGTGGTCCCTCCCTACAACGGTGAGAACCTCCCAGCTGCGGCAGCTTTCCAGCAAAAGCTCTCTGGGTGGCGACGAGATGGTTGCGGGGGCTGAGAGAGAGAGAGCGAGGGGCGAGTGAGTAGTGGAGCTGTGGATCCTTGGAACTGCAGACGATACGCTTCCTGACCCCGCCTGTGACCTCGGCAAGTCGGCATCGAGCCGCCGCTCCCCTCTGGCAACCATTGCTCCCCCTCCTCCTGCTAGTCCCAGTGCCAAGGTGCGGCTTCCACTCCAGTTCTCTCCCTCTCCGGTGTGACGTCCTCGACCTAAAAGTGATTCGCCATGGAAGGAATTGCAGAGAAGGGGGAAAGGGAATGGAGAAGAAGGGGTGGGGGAAGGGTAGATTCCATTTCACTTTTTCGACAACCTCCTTACAGCCACAGTGTTGCTCTTAAACCCCACGACTCACATATGGTTCTGGGCTCACAATAGGCCCATGAATTACATCACTTCGACCCATATTGCTATGGCCTGTTCTGCTACTTGCTACTTCTCTCGTCACTGACAATGCCCCCTCTCGAACTGGAGCTTATCCCCAAGCGATGGCCAACGGATACCAAGCCCAAACCACTTCATGATCTTCCTAGGTGGCAAACTCCTCCAACACTGAAGTCCATTTGATGAGTACCTGCAAATAAGCAGAATTACCTTTCTTAACGAGCCTATGCTCCAGAATTGTTTCTGGTTCCACATCCCCAATGTCCAAAGCCACCACTTCAGGAATGTTAGTTGAGACTAGAGTGTAGTCTGAAGTGAAAGGTTTCAGCTGGGACACATGGAACACGAGATGGATCTTACTTGACTTGGGGAGGGAGAACTTGTAAGCCACAATCCCGATTTTCTCCAAGATTTCAAACGGTCTAAAATATTTGAAGCTCACCTTAAGGCAAGGGCGATTAACTAGATAAGATTGAGCATAAGGCTGAAGCTTAAGGAGGACCTGTTCTCCCACTTGAAATTGCCTTCTAGGCCTATGGCAGTCGGCATAGTGTTTAAACTCTTGTTGAGCTCTCGCCAAATGGTCTTTGAGCAGTTGGATAAGCCTGTTTCTTTCATGTATGACTTCCAAAACATCCATCTGAGTGTTCTGAGTTGGCTTGGGCATAATGCCATATCCATATAAGGCCTTAAAGGGAGTACTTTGCAAGGAGACATGGTACGTAGAGTTGTACCAAAACTCAGCCATGGGGAGCCACTTGGACCATTGTTTAGGAGTGTGAGAACAAGCACACCGGAGATATATCTCGAGATACTGATTGACCCTTTCAGTCTGGCCATCTGACTGTGGGTGATATGTTGTGCTCATGTTCAGCTTCACATCAAACAATGTAAACAGCTCCGTCCAAAACAAGTTGGTAAAAATCTTGTCTCGGTCTGATACGGTGGATTGTGCAGCCCATGTAACTTAATGACCTACTCAAAGAATATATTAGCCACCCATTTTGCTGTATAAGGGTGTTTAAGAGAAAGAAAGTAAAGTGGCTATATTTGGTAAAGCGATCCACTATGACTAAAATCACAGAGTACCCGACAGACAAAGGCAAACCTTCAATGAAGTCCATAGACAGATCAAGCTCCCTAGGGAATGGGCAATGGTTGCAATGATCCAGGTAATTTGTAGTGTTCATGTTTGGCTTGTTGACATACCTGACACCGTTTTACAAAGTTGTCAACAGCAGACTTCAGTCCTGCCCACACAAACAATTTTTTGATCCTTTGATAAGTAGCCTGCAATCCAGAATGACCTCCCATAGGGGTTGAGTGGAAAGCCTGAATAATTTTATTCTACAACCCCACATTGGCCCCTACCTATACTCTGTCTTTGGTATAAATGATGCCATCTTTCAAGGAATACCCTTCAACTGGATGTCCAGTCACCGCCAAAGCTTTTAAAAGGTCTTGAGCTTTGGAATTCACTACATATGAATTGATGACTCCTTGAAGCCAAATTGGTTGCCCCCTGAGATAGCTTGCAAGGAAAAAAATGTCCAACTCGGGATAATGCAGCTACCCTATTATCCTATCCCTTTTTGTACTGAAACTGAAATTGTAAACCCACTAATTTGGCCTGGCTTTCTTTTGGAGCTGTGACGTTAAAACTTGATCTTCGAGATGACAAAGACTTTGATGATCAATCTTGATAATGAAGGGTCCCCTCAACAAATATTGGCGCCATCTATCCACAGCCATCATGGACGCTAATAATTCTTTCTCATATATGGACAACTTATTGGTCTTTCCCAAGGCTTTGCTGTAAAAGGCAACTGGGTGTCCCTCTTGTAACAGAACAACACCTATGCCATCCTCACAAGCATATATTTCAATGATGAGCTACTTGAAAAAGTCAGGGATAGTGCTGAGCACTGGGGCTTGGGTCATGGCCCTCTTAAGAGTGTTGAAGGCTATTTGAGCTTCCCTTGTCCATAGGAACCCTTTCTTTTGAAGCAAAACTGTTAGGGGTTTAGCTAATATTCCATAAATTTTTATGAACCTTTGTAATACCCTGTTAGCCCTAGAAATCCTATTAATTTAGAAACATTTGATGGTTCAGGCTAGTGTGCCATGACTTGAGTTTTCTCAGGATCAGTAGCTACACTCAAATCAGATATAATGTGCCCGAGATAATTGAGCTGGGTTGTAGCAAATTCACACTTGCTCTTTTTAGCAGATAACCGGTGTTGCTTTAGAATTTCTATGACTAATGAGAGATGTTGAACATGTTCCTCCAAGGACTTGCTATAGATTAAAATGTCATCCATGAATACCAACAAGAATTTTCTAATGTATTGAGCAAAGATCAAATTCATAACGCGTTGAAAAGTAGTTGGGGCATTAATCAGCCCAAAGGGCATCACCTTGAATTGGAACAAGCCATGATGGGTCTTGAATGTAGTTTTTGCTTCATTTGCTTCTATCATTCTGACCTGATCGTAGCCAGACCAAAGATCTAATTTGAAAAATAACTTGGCTCCACATAATTCATCTAACAATTCATCCACAATAGGCATTGGAAATTTACTCTTGACAGTGATGGCATCTAACTTTCTATAGTCAATACGAAACCTCCAACGTCCATCCTTCTTCCTGACCAACAGCACTGGTGATGCAAATGGACTCATACTACGAGTGATCACACCTGACGCCTACATCTCACTAACCTGCTTTTCAATTTCATCTTTTTGCAGTGGAGAATATCTATAAGGCCTGACATTGACTAGTGTGGAATTAGGGAACAAAGGAATATCTATAAGGCCTGACATTGAGAGTTAACATACCCTTTCCCCCTAAGATTTTATCCTTAATATTATTAATTATGGTATTCTTTTTGTCATTTGATATGACATAAACATAAAATTAAAATATGGACTGATAAAGATTTGTGTGCTTGTTTGTGGTTTTCTTTTAGGCCTTGATCCATACCAGGCAGAGGAAGTCATGGAGATTCTTTAGACAGCTTGCAGAAGATGGACACACTGTGATCTACTCTATACGCCAGTCGAGAGGTTCAGTCTAGGCAAATTTGATAACATTGTACTACTCTTGGAGGGAGAAGTTGTATACATGGGGCTGCAAAAGAGTAACCTAACATAATTTGCATCATTAGGGTTGTTATTCTGTTATCCTTCTCATTCTCCTGGCCTTTCATGATTTCTGAAGTATGATTTTTTTCCCAAGGTGTCTGCTTGTATTGAATGTATGTACTGTACTAATATACTATTTCTATAAAGCGCGTAAAGCGCGTTCCGTTTCTCAGCCCACCGGTCGGCCACGTCACCGGCTAAACGCGGGCCGTCCGATCGTCGGTGAAATGGGATCCGGCCGTTCATTCTTAAATTATATATAAAAGATTTTCTTTCTTTTTTTCTCGACGAGGCGGACGAAACGGTCAGTTGGTCAGGCACGCTAGACTTCATTGCTCACTTTGGTTCGATCCCAGAGACGCATAACTTTTCCCAAAGACTTCCTTCTTCAGTTCTTCTTTTCCCTTTTTCTATTTCCTTTTTTCTACGCCGTTTAAAAATTCCAAAAAATAGAAAGTTTGCAAAAATGGAACCATACCTGCACAAAGAAGGTCCATAAAAAGTTTGGATGTTTTTCAAAATTTTTTGGAATTTGAAAAATTTTACGCGCGTTCCGTTTCTCAGCCCGCCGGTCGGCCACGTCACCGGCTAAACGCGGGCCATCCGATCGTCGGTGAAATGGGATCCGACCGTTCATTTATTAAATTATATATAAAAGATTTTCTTTCTTTTTTCCTCGACGAGGCGGACGAAACGGTCATTTGGTCAGGCGCGCTAGACTTCAGTTGCTCCGCCTGGGTTCGATCCCCAGGGCACGCAACTTTTCCCAGCACTTCCTTCTTCAGTTCTTCTTTTCCTTTTTTTCCCTTTTTCTATTTCCTTTTTTTACGCCATTTAAAAATTCCAAAAAATAGAAAGTTTGTAAAAATGGAACCATACCTGCACAAAGAAAGTCCATAAAAAGTTTGGATGTTTTTCAAATTTTTTTGGAATTTAAAAAATTTCAGCTTTATAAAAAAACTCGCTTAAGGTTTATAAAAGGTTTGGATGTTCTTGAAATTTTTTTGAAATTTGAAAATTCCCAACTTTAAAAAAAACTCGCTTTCTTTTTTCCTCTCCTATTCTCTTTTTTGTAGCCCGTCTAAAGTTGAAATTTTTTAAAAAGGTTAAGAAATTTCCAACTTTAAAATTTGCATGGCTCTACTTTTTTCTTTCTTTTTTTAGGCCGTTTAGAATTTTTTTAAAAATAAGAAACTTGAAAAAATGGAACCATGGCCACATGAGAAAGACATGTAAGAAGTTTGCTTTTTATTTTTAGGTTTTCTTCTTTATTTTTTCCCTGTTGTTTAGAATTTCAAAAAATTGAAAAGTTGACAAAAGTGAGACCATGCCTACACGAGGAAAACCTGTAAAAAATTAAGTTTTTTTTAGGCTTTTTCCTTTTTTGCCTTTTCTACTTTCTTTTTTAGACCATTTTAAAATCCCAAAAAGACAAGAATTCCAAACATGGAACCATGTCTACATGAGAAAGACCCATAAAAGGTTTGATTTTTTTTATATTTTAAAAAAATTGTCTCCATTGCCTATTGTAGCACATTTTTCTTTCTATTTCCATAATATTATCCTGATTTTTTCTTAAGGGATTTCATTGTTGATGAAATCTACATTATTATGGTATGTGCCATCATGTTTTTAGATGTTACCTTTTAGGGTTCCTTCATTTTGAAAGGCATGTTTTAATATACAACGTTAAAATTATTTTTTTAAGATGGTATCAAATCTTCCTTTTGATTACATAGACTTTACAACTCTTTGTTTATTTTTTGTCTTCCTGATTATATACCTTGCAATAGTTATTAATTATATTTTAAAGAATAGTCGATAGGTAGGAGCGGACGCGCCACCGCGCGTAGTCCCTCCTAGTTATATTTATACTATGCGTAATACAATAAAATAATCCACGTAGGTTCCTGGTGTATATTTGATTGTTTACATTGACAACTGCTTGTTTAGCTGTTCACACCATGCAGCATGCTTTTGGCCTATATTTATTGCTTGAGTTTTGATCCATTGCCTGTGTTAAAATTTCTTATATGTTGATTAATATCTTGTGCTGATTATTTTCGACTTCTACTGTTACTGGTTTGATTACTTCATCATGTATCGATGTACAGATCATGTAAACCCGGCTGACTTCTTGGCTGACCTCATTTCCATTGATTATAGCTCAGCTCATAGTGTGGTCTCATCGAAGAAAAGGATCGAGAACCTCATTGAAGAATTTGCTAACAAAGTTCCGATTACTGAATGCAACATTTCAGTCACAAAACCCGACTACGAGCTCACTCGTGGTCCCTATGTGTATTGTGTTATTGTTCTGAACAACCTTTAGTCTGCTCAACATCTTGAACTGGCATGCTTGCAGATCAATTCCAGCTTCCAGCACACACACACTACTCTAGATTAACAATGTACACAAGACCCTTCCAAAATGAAAGCAGATGGGTTATGTCAAAAAAAAAAAAAAAAAAAATGTACACAAGCCGTTTTCTACAGCAAGGGAGCATGGCAACACACTCAGCAATGAATCTACATGAGATTGAACATGTTCAGCTGAACTTCCAGGTCACAGAACGGCACACTTCATATTTTCGTAGCATAATGGGGGCTTTTCTCCCAATTGCGAAGCTTCGTTTCTTACAACTATTTCCTGAAACATAGCATATACATACCATGGAAGAAGCACTCTTTCACCTAAATCTCCACTGCAAAATGGGGCATTGCCCCAGTGCTTGTGCTTTCTTTCTTTTCCTAACTATTCCAGAAAATTACTATACTAGTTTTGATAACCATGGTACTGTACTAATTTGGATAGCCATGGAAGTAAACACCCATCCACCTCCTGTCATGGAGAGCAGTCTACTGGTGTGATCCTTAACCCTGATGGCAGCTCGGACACCTCCTCCCTTCGGGGGCGGTCCGTAAAGAGCATCAAGAGGAGGCCAAGTACGAGGCCAGAGGCAATGAGGGCCAGGCCCCCAGAAACTAAGCTGAGATCACGCTCTAGAGGAGGGCAGTAATGTGAAGCGACGGAGCTGAATGTATCACGGACAAACTTGCAGTCCTGGAGGTTGAGCAGGAGTGGAGCATAATGGTAGAGGGCGTAGCTTATGTTTGCAGCCAAGACAAGCTGGCTGTAGATCTCGGGGGTTATGGTTTTGGGGCCAGAACACACGTCTGTGTCATAAGCATTGCACGTATAGTTTTCCCATGCCTGAAAAATAGAAATTATTGTTGGTAACCAAACTATGCAAATGACTCCATTAAAGTAATGCAGGGTTCTGAATAAAATGCAAATGGCCCAAATCAACAATAGTACATTATGGAAGAACTTTACTTGGAATGTGCTCGCAGAATCTAAAATTAATAACAGATGAGTATCAATACTTACTGTCACTGCATTGTCAAATATGACCTCCCTAGACTTGCACAGCCGGTCATTTAGGTCCGTATCATAAGGAGAACACAAGTAAGGCATGAAGTGCCCAGGATGCTTATGATGTGGTCTTCGATTTGAAAGAGCAGATATAGCTCTATTAACTATCCTCACCAGCGTCACCACCACTTCTTTACTCTGGTACAAGGTACGATTAGTGGTACTCTCATCCACACATGGAAGGATGTTGCTGAGAGCTGTTTCTGCTTGAGGGTGCTGTGCCCATTCATCCATTGCTTGACAGCTATCCTTTGCCGCACTGTTACAGAAAGATTACAACACTATTATACTAGATAATAGATTGCATCCACTTTATAACAACAAATTTACTAGCAAGTTTGGTAAGGAGACAATTCATGTTGAATTATTAACATTATGAAACAGAGCATACATCATTGACAAGCAACTTCCACACACATACCTAGTCCTACAGAGATGTTTCCATTTGATTTCATGGTTATCTAACCCCCGAAAAAAAAGAACAGAAAAAGAGGTTCAACAAGATGGGTATGTTGCTTGTCACATACCTAGTCTCTAACAAAAAGAGGTTATTAAATGCTTATGACACAGACGTGTGTTCAACAAATCTACTGAAGTCATACCATTACTGATATATTCCATCACAGAATATGAAATGCAGTATGTAAGGTAAATAATACCTGTTTCCTATCAGAAAAATCCCTGTAAGAATGAAGAGAGCTGCCACTACTTTCCAGCATAAGGCAGCAAATCTGTAAAACTCAAGTAGAAATGTGTCAAAATTACTGCATTACATGCCACTCCAGTGCACGATACTTGGTAAAGGGGTCACAAAACTTACACATAAATTGCATATCTTGGTCCATATATCTCCAGCACTGCATAATACAGGAATAAACATGTTCAACTACAGTAGTAAGAGGTAAGTGCTAACATACTCAAGGGAAAAAGATGGGGTTTGCAGATTAACAAACAATGCATACCATATCCAAGGAACCCAAGAACAGGCATAAACACGGCTATGCAAATCAATGCAACAGACCTGCAATAAAACAGGACTTCGTAAGCATACTATTAGCGATATTGTAACATTAAAGTAAGTAATTGCATAATAGCATTCTGGCATCTAAATAGCAAGGACAGTGTCGAAACTTACACACTATGGAGAACTTTTCTGATCCTTTTGTAATTTTCTGCTGTCTTCTCAGATATGGTATCAGCAGCTTTATTTAAGTCCCCCTTCAAATTCTCAATTTGACCTTGAACATCTGATGGAAGGTAGAGTGCTGCCACAGTGATTGTCTTTGCAAGAGACAAGTAATCTGTAACATTCCTTAGTGTCTGAATAGTGAAATCAGATTGGTTGACAACAAAATCTAAAGTCTTTGTTGCTTCTTCACGAAAATCACTCTGCCCACACAAAAGGACAATGCATCCAGCACTAGCGCCAAAAAAATCATGGAAGATATTAGAACAAGTGGTTAGGCAACAGTAGAACTATAAATGAAGAGATTAAATTCAGCAAGGGTATGGACATACCATCCACGACCATATTTTAAAGCAAATACCAAATATTAGATGCTACTTGGATTTAAAATCAGATCTGAGTACACATTAAGTAAGAAAAATTCATGTAATACTTGATATTTCTGAATGTTTCACACTATAAATCAGGAAATGATACAATTTAAGAGGTATATTGCAAGGTAGAACGATGAAATTTTTTTATCCCCAGAATGTCTGGTGGAACTAACAAATGTATCAACAAGAAAGTCTGCTCTGGGTTTGCATATGTAGCAATATATAGATTCGTAAGCACATTGTTTCATGTAATATAGGACTAAATGCACGCTTTTAAGTAATATCCATCCCCTTCCTTCCACTAGAGTACAAAAAATGAATGCCATAAAAGAAACATCTGCTTATACCTAAATCTCCCAAACCCACAAACAAACAAAAGAACAATAATTGATGAAGAGATCTTAGTGCATTACATTAAAGTAAGCGCGAAGACCAAAAGCAACACAGGTCGTGCTAAATCTGCATGAGAAACCTTTCTTTTTCCCATTCTTGGTTTGCAAAAGCGGCATGCAGCTGCGGCAATTCCAAATGAAATAAACCACAGGATGGCAAGAAGAAATCCAGCAACTCCTGTGAATGAAACAGACTGAAACAAACTTGATTCAGTTAACATAGTAACAGAATACAGGTATCCAGTGGAATTAAAAAAATGGAGCAACAAATTGCAGTCCCATCATAATTCAACGACTTGAACAACGATGGCCAAAGTTAAGAGTTATTAACCTTGGAACTGTGCCATGTCATTCCATTAACATAGTAACAGAATACAGGTATCCAGTGGAATTTAAAAAATGGAGCAACAAATTGCACTCCCATCATAATTCGACGACTTAAACAACGATGGCCAAAGTTAAGAGTTATTAACCTTGGAACTGTGCCATGTCATTCCATTTTGAAGGCACTGTCATTTTTGTTTTGCTTACCTTTGCAAACAAGGTTTGCACTTAGTTGTCTAACAAAGCTACCCAAGAACAAGGCAACCCTATAATATCGTGTTATATTATCTGGATTCTGCAATGTTCCTATAGTTGGATACTCCTTTTGGGGTTGTGGACACACCTTGGCTGTTAAGTGTAAAAGGAATCATTAACCAACTAAAAAGGGATGGCATACAGTCTATTCCATAGGGTGTTACTGTTTCCTCACAGGGGAAGAAAGGAATAAAGGGATCAAGCTCTTTCATCCCCGTGTTGATCTATTTACCTTTGATCTGCTAGGTTCCTCGGTTATCAGTATCAATACCATGCAAGTACAAGCTGATGAATCTCTAATGCGTATATAGCCTGTACTATTCCAACCCAACCAGATTCCAACAACCCACAAAAGCACGACTGGCATATGATGGCATCTCTAACAAATTAAAGCTTTACGCCCATGAGACTTTTAAAGTTCAGACAAGGACACATACCGCCCAGTAGTGCTTGTTAGTGACGTTCCAGCCACCTCCATACATTCTGAGATGGTCGAGAACGTCCGGTCGCCGCGTCCTCTCCTCTGCCAGAACCAGAGGATACTTGGCGACGGGGGCCATTGCCGCCGGCCCTGCCGCCGCGGTCGGCATCCCTTTCAGGAGCCCTTTCGCCCATGGTCCCAAGTTCTTCACCTCTAAAGCACCAGAAAGAATTGCATGGGAAAAAAAAAAACAATGTTTTAGCACCAGCATGGTTGATATATCTAACCAAAATTGCAACCGAAGTTCCACTTGCTTCTACAGAGCCAAAAGCGAATCGAAGTACCCACTTGCTTCTACGATAGAAAAGCATCAACAGTTCACATCCCCACGCGTAAATCACGAAGGTTTCATATTCTTTTGCCATAGGAACCAGTGAAAAGTGAAAATTACGAGCCTTTTGCATCGGGAGGGGGGAAAGAACGCAGTTCCACACCCCAGGAAGAAATGCTTCGTGTGAACCGGGCGCGTCGTCAACGTGTCAGCGCGTGGGACACGAGAGAGAGAGAGTAGCAGATGAGAGCACCGACAAGGCCATTGAATCCCGCAATAAAACAGGCAGTAGTATTGACTTAGTTCTACCAAACTTGTTATTTCAGCTTAAATTAAAATTAAAATTAAAAGCTATAGTTAGAAACTTGTTATTTTTTTATAAATCAAACCCTATAACACTTTATAGCCATTTGTTAAGTCTTTTAGCGGTCTGGATTAATAAGGTTAAAAAGAACAAGGCCCAAATTAAATGATGGAGTAAATGAAATACCAAAAATAGTATCCAGAGGGATACACTCTAGAACAGTCAGAGAAGATCTACCGACAAAACGCAGTAAAGATGGAACCATCACGCACCGCAGGAGACAGCAATCACCGCTGAATCCTCCAGAACCATAGGCGTTCGCAAGCAGAAATCGAGCAAAATGAATAACAAATTCGGGTTCGATCGTATACGATCCTAGAAACGAGACGAAAAAAATCAACCAAAACAGTGCACGAACTACAGAGGACAGACGTATCCAATCGCCGAGGCCACCAGAATCACCAGCTCTCGTCACTACTGTAATAAGCGAATCGAGAACGAGCACTAATCGAACGCTGGCACGATCGATCGCAGGCACGGACAGAGATCGCGGCCGCAAGCACGCACCTGGCACGCTGTCGATCTCCCTGGTGGCGCCGCCGAGATCGGCGAGCGATCCCCCCGGCGCAGCGGCGCCGACCACCACCGCCGCCGCCGCCGCGAGGGCAACAGCCACGGCGGCGGTGGCGCCTCCCATCTCGGCGCCGGCGGGCGGCTCACGGCCCCTCCTCCACGACCGCCATCTAGGGTTTACGCGGGGGGTCGAGGAGGCGGAGGCGCGCGCGGCTGCAGAGCTGGGGGTGCGCGGCGCAGAACGGCGGGAGCCGAGTGGGACTGTGAGTGGACGACACCGCGCCGTCCAGTCTGCTCCCGCTTTTACATGGTGAGGTAACGCGAGTGGAACCGCGTGTACGCGCTCCGAGGTGCCCCGAGCGGCGTATGTGGAACACGTGGAGGCGTGGTCCCACCTGTTAGTGGATAACGGTTCTGCTGTGGGTGCGCGTAGCGCTGGAGGGCAAAGGCCGGGCCCGACACGGCCGGATCTCCTGCGTCTGTTTCTGGCGGGCCTACCTGCACGTGTCTAGGCATTCTGGTCTAATGCACTTGCCTTTTGTTTGGTAAAAAAAAAGTTTGTTAGGGATGGTACAAAATAATAACAATAATAATAATAATAATAATAATAATAATATTATTATTATTATTATTATTATTCTTCTTCTTCTTTGTGACATGTGTAGTCCACTGGGATGTGCTTACCGACGAAGCAAGCACCCGCTCGACAGACATGCATGATGCGGAAGCATGGGACACATCACGGAAACACTAGTGGGTAGCTGGGTCGTTGGACCATGCACGCATGCATGCCAAGTATACCAACGTAGTGTAAGCTTGTTCTCGACGTTTCAAATCAAAGTGACACTATGATAATGACAAAAGCAAGGTTTGAAACCAAGACAATTCTCCTGTGTATTGCCCTTTTTCCCACTTAGTAGTTGGACATGTTCTTTACCATTTATTTACTTAATCTTATGTATTTATTTGTTTGTATTTGGTTTTAAAGGTGTTTTGGTATTTTCAGGCTTTTTTTTATCTTGAATGCGCACCTAAAAACTTTAAAAAACAAGTTTATACCAGCTAGACTCTACAAGTCGCTTGAGGAAGCTCTACAAATAAGATCAGCTTTAAAGAGGATGGCATAGCTTCATCATAAGTTGTCTTTAGTATCCCGAAAAGGTGACAAGCTGTGGCGTAGCCGGTCTGATACTGTGGTCATGCTTGACACGGCACAACCAAAACAAACAATAGGACACGTCATCAATTTTTTTAGATAATTAAAAATATTATGGTCTCTACTTCTTGAGATGGGACACACTCCAAGGCTCATAAAGTTGTGATTCGTGTTATGCTTGGACGCCACCTTGGCATAGTATTGGTGGGTCGGCCCAGCCTCCCAGCACGTCACATGATGCTGAGTTAGACTAGATATGGTTAGGTCATCCGTAGACACTTTATAATACTGTTTATCCGGTAGAGTAACTGCTGAAGAGAAAAAACCTTTAAGAGAAAAAACCTTTTAGAGTGTAGTGTAAAGTGTAAAAGAATTTTAGATGGATGGATAGAATGTGTAAGAAATAGTGTTATAGAGTAGAATTTGAAGCAGCTGATGTAGATGCTCCTAGGGCATGAATAAGGCTCGGAGGCTCCACTCGGCTCCCTCCCGGAGTCTGGCTCTACGCACCTCCCTGCTTTGGCTCAGCTCATTCTGCAATGTTGGCCTGTGTCCTGCACGTTCGTCTTGGCATTTCTCCTGTCTTGAACTCTGGCTCGGCTCCCTCCTTGGCTTTGCTCGGCTTAAGTTGGTGGAAAATGCAACACCCGCGCAGAGCTCAAGGCTCGAACGCGGGCGAGCAAACCTGCCACTAGTGCAGTGTCTGCATGTGCATGACGGAGCTATATGCCGGTAATCATCCTAGTCAACTGTGATGCGTGTAATCGGCATGGCTCGGCTAATGACGATGTTTAACTCCAGCCGTTTGAATTTTTATGGATTTTGAATCTTAGGCCTTGTTCTCTTGAGCTTGATTACTATAAAAAAAAAGAAAATACTAGGGTTTTTTTTTAGGGCAAAATACTAGGTGTTTAGAAGAAAGGAAAAGATGCACCAGCTAGGCCACGGTTCATTTGGGCCGATCGGGCCTATTTCGTTCCTCACATAAAAGGTATGCCTGATTAATGTATTGGAGAAGAAAGAAAGGGTTAGCTTCAGCAGCTGGGCCGGAGTTTATTCGGCCTACTAGACCCATTTCGTTCTTCACATAAACAGGCAGGCTTGCTTGGTACATATGGGCCTCGGATAAGGAGTAGTATTACTATGTTCTCGGAATGCAGATCGATGCTCTGTCCAAGTGGGCCTTGTTTTAACTTTTTTGGGGCCGGCCCAGACTATCATCTCTGCAACTCAACTGAGTGGGATAAGAAAATTTTACCCAGACCGAGCACGCATGATCTCATCCTGTAACCAAAAAACTTAGAGCATGTTCACGCTTCAGAGCGACGAAGCTAAATGAATAAATTGATCGAACTAAATATTAAGTTGGACTTTAAGTGGTTCTTTAATCTGCTTCTCGAAATTGATCCGCTTCGTTTATGTTATTTTAAAGAGTTTTAGAGATGGCTTCATGATGTAAAAAAAAGACTAAAGATGCTAAATTGGTTTTCTAACTAAATAAGTCTAATCCACCCTGAACATTCTATTAACCATTAAAAAAAACCTAACACTTAGCAGCTTTTCATCAGATCTGAAAAGTCGATGATTATCCTTTCAACTAATAATATGTCCCACTAATGAACTACTCCCTCCACGGTTTAACTGCTAGCTAGCTAGTACTAAGTTAGCATGCAATGCCGTTCACTCGAAACAAACATATACTGGCATTGGAGGCCCATCGATGGATAGAATGTACGTACACTACGTGCACGGCACGCTGGATGATCAGTGGATGGCGATGGAGGTCAGTCATTTTTCAGGTAACAACTAATCCAGTGGAGTAGCTAGCTAGTACAATCACAATCCGAATCAGAGTGGATGGATGACCTTGGATGAGTAACTATGCTATAAGAGTCTGTTCTATCCAGATTATTTACTTAAATTTTCTGATATTTTTTTTAACGGTTTGACTTTTGATGTTATTTTTAAAAAAAAATCTACAAGTCACGGATGAAATATCCTTAAATACAGTTTCCGTTATCGGTTTTGGTTTTTCGAGAAGGCATGGATCAAAGCTTAGTTTTAATATATTGTCAACGCTGGTTAAACTAGGCAATGCTCTCTGGAGTGTAGATCCGATTCTGTACTGCTTGTAGATAGGTATTAGACCATCCACATTTAGCTATTCTATTTTTCCACTCTATAATACTATTCACCGCTCCTATCCAATATTCTAAAATTTCTTCACATTTTACACTATACTTTAAAAGATTATTTTTCTGTATCAGCTACTCTATCTTAAGTTATAGCATTACAGAGTACCCGTTACAAGCTCTTAGTCCTCGATTTAATAATAATAGTACTGGAGCTCTCTTAGAGCATCCGTAGCAGGCGCTTTATAACACTGTTCATCTAGATAGAGTAGCTGATGGGGAGAAAAAATCTTTTAAAGTATAGTATAAAGTGTGAAGAAATTTTACAGGGAGAGATAGAATATGTAAGGAGTAGTGTTATAGAGTAGGAATTTGGAGTATCTGCTGTGAATGCTCTTAGTACTCAATCTAATAATAATAGTACTGGAGCTACTAGCTAGGTAGTGAACAGTGATACTGTGGCCATGTGCGCGCGCACGACGTGACGTTTGATACTCCACCTATACAGTAGCTAGCTAGAGCAGGGGGGCATGCACATTAAATTACACGTCATGGGCGGCATGCATATGCAGGGAACAGGGTGGCCCCACCTCCAGTGACTCGTACTCCACCCGGACCCCGATGGAGCGCTACTCCCGAGGCGTGCAGCTGCAGCGACTGGCTCAGCTGCATGCATGCATGCGTACGCCCATGCACATGCAGCCGCAGACCGCTGGCGGGTGGGCCCCACCTCCGCCCTTGACCGGTCAAGGTCTCCTTCCCTTCGCTCACCACGGTGGCAGGCATCGGCATGCATGCTGGTCCATGGAGGATGGAGCATGGATCGCACAAGCACGTACGTACAGCTAGCCATGCCTCTGCGTACGGCTTCAACGACCTGCGAGCCTCGAGATCCGGTGCTCATCTTCTTCCTCCTGAAACGAAACGTACGGTCCAAAACAAAATGGGCTTTCACCTGCAGACGAGCCTGCGTCTTCTCCTCTTCTCTTCTCTTCTCCGCAGCAAGGAATTCATTCCTAATGGATCTCACAAGCACATTCATTGCAGTTTATTTACTACCTTTTTACCTCATGGATATGTAGGTGTTGGAGATCGATTCGACTTGTGTTGCTGCTATGAACACGCACACTAATTGCTGCTTTGCTGGGTAATTCTATAATTCTATCCTTCTCTCAGCTGGTCGTAAAAAAAAACCTGGCCTCCAGGAGACATGCACCGCCTTTAATTGCCTGGATTAGTTGGTAGTTAATCAATACTATTAAGGATGCATGCATGTACTCTATGTATGTTGTTAGGTATATATGCGTCAACTAAGCAAAGATGCCCCGGGCCACTTCTTTCTCTTTACGGAAAGCCATGCATACATCGATCACATCTATCTTTAGTTTTTCCTTGAGCTCATTCACACAAGATGCTACATCCACGTGGCCACATCTATGCATCATCCTTTGCTGTTACAGCGACCTGTTAATCTCACTCTTCTAGTTTTTTTTTTTATCAGGCCCGTCGATTCCGTTAGCTAGAAGTGACGGCTAAATCGACGGTCGCTCCATATATTACAAACATAAATACAATTGTGACGACCAATCCAACCAATATCATCGGTAAGAAAACAAAAAAAAACATTGCAAGATCAAGCATGTGTTGCAAATCTTTGGAGGCGCCTCTGGGCGTGCCATTATCCATCACTCACAAGAAGAAGACACTCGAAAAACTCTACATGCAGTCAGCTTGCCCAAGTTGGGGAGGGATGCCTAAATTTTTTGCTGCAAACCAGAAATCTTTATAAACACGTTCAACAACCATCTTCCCACTTAGCAGGATACAATCGACGCCATCATTCTCTCTAACTATAGGAACGTTGACCAGAAGGCGGATCTAGCTTGCTGGACACAAGAAAATTGCACGTTGTAGTGGTAGTCTAAAAACATCCAACACCACCATGAAAAGGAATCCTAATAGGCGACCCAAAACAACCATCCCAACATAGGAGAAGACAAAAAGTTTAAAGCTTATAACCCACAAGCAGAGAAAAGACTAGGGAACTAGAGAGTTTGCCTAGGAGGACGCCGAGACCAACCACCACGATGGAGAAGCTCTGGAGGGAGCTTATTTCTATACTTAGCTGATTCATCATCAAATCCGTAAGGGGATACAAGATGACCAGCAAACCCTAGAACTAGTAGACACTAGATTTAACTACCTATCTATTGATCGCTCAACGAGAAACAGATCCCCTACTTCCCAACTCCAGTGAGGTCGACACCGAAGTAGTTGGAGGCGAGGGGACAAGACAAACGCCACTGAAGTCTTGTGCTCAGTCACTCTACCCTTTTTCATGAGAGCCTTGGAGAGGATTCAGGGCTTCACTCTTCCAGCTTAATCCATCCATGAATGTATATGCGGCTACATGTAGTGAAGTGAAGCATACTGGAGCCATATATAGGAATACATATATAAAGTGTAAATAGATCAGATCAGAGAATAGAAACATGCAACATGATTTTCTTAGATAATAGAATTATAACTTCCAGCCTCTGTAGTCTACATCAACCAGAGAGATGCAGGGCAACGTATCATGTGCACTCACGCGTACCTGTGTACTCGTGCACTCGGCGCATCCCAGCCGATCAACACGGATCCAATGGGGAGGTGGAAATTTGCACCGAGCCCCACCGAGCCTCCCGATTCTCAGCACACGCGCGATAGCGCCGAACTCCTCGTCTCCTGATCAGCGCAGCCGCCGATGGAGCCGCCGGCCTCGATCAATCCTGCTGTATCTCACGTCTCCCCTCGATCAGCCCTGCTCCATGCCGAACCCAGCCAACGCCGCCCCAATACATCGGAGTAGAACCTCGGTGGCATACGCCAAATCCGCGCGGCGCCAAAATCGTGCGTCTCGTATGCGATCGGAAGCGACCGCCGACCCCAACACCTAACACCTGATCAGTGCAGCCACGGATGGAGCCGCCGGCCTCGATCAACCCCGATGGAGGTCACGACTCCCCTCGATCAGCCCTGCAGCAGCCGGTCCTGATCAATCCTGCTGCCCCATCCTTGACAGCCCTAGGGATGAATCCCACTGCTGCAACATGGAACCCAGCGCGTTCAGCGAATGAAGGTTTGCCATCGCCGCCAACAACCGGTCATGTGGAATACTGCATTGGATCATCGATACGAACTGAAGACAGATTTAGCACTCCGAAAAAGGCACCTAGTTTGCCTCATTTTGTAAGTAACAGTACTTTGTTTTTGTTGGTTTCATCGATTATGTGCAATGGCTGTTGAACGACCATAATAAATTTGTTGATTTTGGTGATGCAGTGTTCTTCATTTACACCTGAGTGTGAAGATGGATCAAAGCCTGTCATAGGGATGACCTTCGATGATGTACAAGCCGCGGAAGCTTTCTACAAGTCATATGCACATAAGGTCGGTTTCTCGGTTCGTATCGGGCAACAGAAGTTATTGAACGAGGTACCACAGTACAAGCGATACATGTGTTCAAGGCAAGGATTTAGGGCGCCCACTAAAGGTAAAGTCATTGTTGACCCCTCAGAGGAAAAGAAGGCACATAATATCATGGAAACTAGATGCGGATGTGATGCACACATCTTTGTGAAGTTGTCTAGTGATAACAAGTATAGAATAGCTTCAATGGTTGAGCATCATAATCATGGTCTTGTGTCGCCTGATAAACGTCATCTACTAAGATCGAATTGTGCAGTAAGTGAAAGGGCCAAGAGTATATTATACACTTGTCACAAGGCTAGCATAGGAACCTCTCAAGCATATAGGCTCCTACATGTTAGCGAGGATGAGTTTGAGAATGTTGGATGCACAAAGAGAGATTTACAAAATTACTATCGTGACCTCAGGAAAAAAATCAGGAATACTGATGCTCAAATGTTTGTTGCACAGCTGGAGAGAAAGAAGGAAGTAAATGCAGCATTTTTCTTTGATTTCGTCGTGGACGAAGAGGGAAGGTTGATGTATGTATTTTGGACTGATGCAACAAGTAGAAAAAATTATAATCATTTTGGTGATATCGTATCTTTTGATTCTACATATACCACTAATCAATATAACATGATCTTCGCACCATTCACTGGGGTGAATCATCATTTATAGAGTGTTTTTTTTGGTGCTGCATTCTTAGCAAATGAGAAAATTGAATCATATGTATGGTTGTTTAAAACTTTTCTACTAGCAATGGGAGGAATAGCACCTAGACTTATCATTACCGATGAAGATGCTAGCATGAAATCTGTGATTAATCAGGTTATGCCATCAACAGTTCATAGGTTGTGCATGTGGCATATCATGGAAAAATTCTCAGAGAAGATTGGGCCATCTGTTAGAGAGGAACCTCATTTTTGGTCAAGATTGAACTCTTGTGTTTGGGGTTCGGAAACTGCTGAAGAATTTGAATCACAATGGAATTCTATCATTTGTGACTTCGATCTTGTAGGGAATGAGTGGTTGGCTAAACGGTATCACATTCGTGAATCATGGATACCCGCATACTTCATGAATATATCTCTAGCAGGCATTCTTCGAACCACATCTAGGTTAGAGAGTGCAAATTCTTTTTTTAACCGTTTCATTCATCGCAAGTTGTCTTTTGTAGAGTTCTGGCTTAGATTTGACACAGCTTTGGAATGCCAACGCCATGAGGAGTTACAGGCAGACAACAAAAGCATACATGCTACTCCTAAATTGTTAACACCATGGCCCATGGAGAAGCAATGTAGTAAAGTGTTCACACATGAGGTGTTTTTAAAAATTCAAGATGAATTGATTGCTGCTAGAGATCGTTGTTGTGTTAGGGGAATTACAAATTATGAGGGTACAAGAATTGTTACCATTAGCGATGAGTCCAATACAGATAGAGATGTTCAATTCGACACTACAAGCATGGTTGCCAATTGTTCGTGCAAGCTATTTCACCAAAAGGTATCCCATGTCGACACATTATTCTAGTCTCATGAGGTGAAAAACATAATGAGTTACCTGATAGCTACATTATGAAAAGATGGAAAAAAAGGTGCAAAAGGTAAATATTGTACTTGATTAATATCCTGATTAATATTTTTCAGTTCAGAGATTGATGCCTAACTATAACTTCTTTGTTAGGGAGAGTGTATATGATGGCAAAGGAAACCTACTAGAGGAGAAACCCATTGACTCGTTGGAGGCAGCAATGAAAAAGAAAATCTCAAATTTACGCAACAAGATGGAAAATCTAATTGAAAAGGCCAAGCATTCGAATGAAGGCATGGACTTCTTATTATCGAGTGTTTCTAATCTAGAGGTGCCTCTAGACCAACTAGTACCAATTGCTAAGGTTACTAGACAGGAGGAGTATGAAGCTTTCGTTGGTTGCATAATTCCTAATGAAGTTGAAATACACCCACCAACTGATATTCATTCGAAAGGGAGAAGCAAAAGAATTAAAAGAAGCAAGGAAAATAGGGTGGGGAGCAAGTCAGGTAGTAGTTCCAGAGACAAGGAAAGAGTGCCACGCTTGTGCAAGATTTGCAAACAATTGGTTTTTCATGATGCTCGCAACTGTCCAAGCAAATAACAAGTATGTGATGGGATTTTTTGTAATTTAAGGTTGAAGTGTTATGTCCACTTCACTTTCTAAATCTTGATGTTATCAATTGTAAAACGGTTGTCGTTTTTTGTAATGAAAACTGGATGGTAGCAAGTGGGATGCAATCTTGTTAACTGGACTATGCAGTCTTTCATTCCTAGTACTATGCAGTGTTAAGTTCATTTTCCATTCTGGATGTAGTTGTGGAATGCAACTCACAGTGCAATTCTGGAATCAGCTATGAAATTCAGCTTGTAATTTGTGCATGGAATTTCAGGAGCTGCTAGTTAGTTGGCCTGAAGCAAGCTCTCAACACTGAAAGGTACAGAAAACCTTTTTTGGGGTTTGCTTCAGGGTTGATTTTTTAGCACTTGACATCTTGAATGCTCACTAGTGACTACTCACCACAATGTTCATGTTCTTGTTCCTTGGTTTGTAATTGCAGGGACAAGATAGTTTACTTTGCAGAGTGCTTTATGTGGACCTAATATTATAAATTGTTACTACATGTTCCTTTGCGTAATTTTCTGAAGTATCTTTTTCCATAAGGGGATCCCTCGATTTCCATTTCATAAAACAGAAAGAAACAAAAAAATTCTTACAAAGAGCATACATTCAATGGCACATGATGTCCAGAACCAATACCTAGCCAAGTCATCAACCAAATTTTCTACCCAGAGACTATTACAGATACAAAACAAACACATATAGCAGTGAGGCACTGGAGATTGTTTAGCTAGATGAGAATTCAGGACATGAAGCCGCATCTGACTATTCTTGCAAAAGTCATGCATGTCAATTTCTTTCTTTTACACGACTAGCTTTGGATTTCATTTTCAAAGTACAAATATCATCCTGACAATCAAAGTACAAGACCAAATTGCTTATGCCTGACAGATACAATTGGATGGCAATGCAGCCATGTCTAAACCAAGAGCTCCAATAACAGTTGGCATTCTGGAATTACATTGATAAAGAAATCACTTGATTACCATTAACAAGCATTACAAACAGGAATAATTCCCTAAAAAAATTGCAAACAAAACACGGTTCTGAAGAAGTTCTGTTCTGAAGAAGCTGCAACACTGAAGCATGAGCACTTTCGGCATCAACACTGAAGCACTTTCGGCATCCAAGATGTGGCACCCCTCAAGGCCAGGCGGTTCCTACAAGGACAGCCTGACGGCCAATTCTGCAATGAAGCAGCAGCGGAGAAGCGACGCCGAGCTGCTAAGCGGCGTCGGGGAGAAGCGGCCGGCCTTAGGCGAGCGGCGGTGCAGCGGGAGAACTGTGAGAGGCGAGAGGCGCGGCGTGGAGAGGCGGCGGAGAGGAGGCGGGGACTTGTGCGGTGGATTGGGCCGGCGCCGGTGCCTAGGTTCGCGTGGACCGCTGAAGCGGAGGCTCAAGCCGAGAGTGGCAGAGAGGCGCCGGGAGCTTGGAGGCGGCGGGGTTGGAGAGTTGGCGAGAGGCAGCGCGGGACTTCGTGATGGATTGGGCGCCGGTGGCCTAAGGTTCGTCGTGGACTGCCTGGGAAGCGGAGGCTCAAGCTGGGGGGAGCGTTGATAGAGGGATCCAAGGGATTGATAGAGGGGCTCGGTGCAAATTTCCACCTCCCCGTTGGATCCGTGTTGATCGGCTGGGATGCGCCGAGTGCACGAGTACACAGGTACGCGTGAGTGCACATGATACGTTGCCGAGATGCAGATAGCCATACTCACGCAGTATAATTACCGATAAGGACGAGGATTGAAATGGACATGATGGTAGGTAGCAAGTACGACATCGATGGTATCTAAACGTGTCCGGACAAATCGATCGCATTCGCGTGGTCTAGAGCTACCGAGGTGATCATCGAAGCTGCGGTTTTCCTTTCTGAATGGACAGCGCCCATTGACGGACGCCATTGCAGATGCAGATGCGGGCGCACAACTGCATGATCTCTCGATCTCGCATTCGCATTCCTCGATATGATCGTCCTGTTCATCGATCGGAGAGGGATCCACACCACACGCTAGAATATATTCGTATCTCCTGACGAGGAATATCGATCTATTTAAGTCTGTCGTTTGGCCACAATTATATAGTTGCCCATCGATCACTTCGATATCGTTTCATTTGATTTGGACACTGTCGAGGATGCATGAATATATATATGCATGCATGAGCACACATGCATGCACAGATAGATAGATATATATCATGCGTGATTCCGCACAAAGACAAAATCTGTATAGAGATCATGCATAGTGAGTTCTAGAAAAACACATCTATAGTGGTCGCAGTTAAAATGCTAAAACACATCTATGGAGTCTGAGCCACCGGATGCAACATTTACAGCTACAGATCGATTTTCAAAATTACACATATATACGGTAATTTTATTTCTCTCACGATATGGCTGAACCACATTAGATCGATCAAGAGATGGACGGAATCAATTTGGAATTCTAAGGGGATTGACCGAAATCACTGAATTTCTATACATCTTGGCCGACACTTTTAATTATCCCTAAACAGGACTAAACCATCGTAAATATTATTTGTGACTAATTTTCCTTGATGAAAAAGGTCAGTTAAATTTATGCAAAAAAATCTAACATGGAACAATTTTATTGCATGTGAATATTATTGATTAGTGAATATTGCCACAAAATATTTTCTTGCCGATTAAATAACATGTCTTTTCAATTTTTTTCTCGTCGTCGTCCTCAGAAAAACTATTTTCGAAGATAACGTACCCATGCTTTCCTGGTTTTTTTTTTCTCTCATATGAAAGATGCCGATCCTTGTAGTGCGCCTCAACTACGTAGGCCGGCTAATTATGCTTACCGTTGACATTACAAAGCGTAGATGATTTCTTTTTGCTTAATATACTCCGTTTAGGGTGATCCATGCAACAAAGAGATCCAGCCTTTTTCCTTTTTTCCTCGCTTGGTGAAGAAATAATATTAGGTATAGATATGTATGGACCTAACTTTGGTTAGAGCAAAGTACGTCGTACGTTGCCTGCAAAATGGCATTGTCCCTCTCCATCTAATCCCATTATTAACAGATTAAATTAATCAACAACGGTCAGATTTGTACTAAGTGGCCACGCGACCGATTCATCGTTTCCAACTAATATAATGATGCGTGAATGCAATGGATGCGGCTGTTAATCTATTCAATAATGTTCATCAATGGCAAGTGGGAACGAAGCTGCAGCTTGGCATCTGGCGGTGAAGATGCGATCCATTAGCGAAATATTCAGAGACTCATCGATATAAGTGAACACAAGTTAAAGAGAGAGACTAAAGTTTACGGATGCAAATTCATCTGCTCCTTTTTTTTCAAAACCTCTTGAAATATTATACCTGAGTGATACATCTTTCCCGTATCTCAAATACTTCCTGGTACCCAATAGGTTACTAGTATCTTAATGGTTCTTGTGCTTATTGATACTACTTTTTTTCAAGGGTGACAATAAATTAATTCATTCCGCCGCCTAGTGGCTATAACCCTTTTTTTAGTCGTTACATAAGTATTGGCTTCCAGAGAATATCGTTAACTTTTCTTTATGGACAGAATATGCAGAAACAATAGATGGACCGACGAGTGCAATTCTATAGCTACAGGATCGTTGATCTACACGTCCATCCTCCGTTTCTAAGAAAGATTATGATGACTTTTCTTTACCGGATGGAGTAGATTGTAGATACAATAGATGGATCAGTGAATGCAATTTATAGCTACAAGTTTGTCGATCTACACGTTCATCCTCCGTTTGTAAGAGAGACCACGAGTGGCAACTTTTCTTTACTAGATGGAGTAGATACTAATAGACCGTTCTTTTGGACGGTTGCGTTTGCGCTTGCTTATAAGCTGGAAATTTGTAACTCCTCGATAAGGACATCCGAGGAATCAAAAATTATAGAAAAAAATGGTTTTGAGAGCTTTGAGAAGAAATAGTAAGACCTATAAAAATTGGCTACCAAACGTTAAATCGTTTGGCTTGTATGAAAATAACAAATTTTCAGCTTATAAGCAAACGCAAACGCAACCGTACAAAAAAAACAGTATATAAAAAAACAATAGACAAGTAAAAATGAACAAATGGTTTATGTTTGATACTACGAGGTCCGCTGATCTATTCATCTATCTGGCCTATGTTTCCAAGAGAGATGACAACATTTTTTTCTTCAGTGAGGGAGTAAATTCAACGGATAGATTGACCAAGGGGTATGTGGGTTGGCGTGGTCGTCCACCTACAGGCTACATTCCACATGTAACGGACCAGCCACCACTCACCACTCACCAGTGGATGTGGATGGATGGCTTTGGGAGGAATCATCAATTAATAATCCACATCACTCCTCTAGACCATCCCAACACCAATTAGTATATTTTTACTTATATGCCCTGAAAAAAGTGGTATATTTTTTTATATAATCTTCTCTATTCTATCAGAACAAGTATATTTTTATTGTAAGAGGGGGGAGAAGAGAGGGATGAGAAAGGAAACTGTCCAACGCGGTAGAAAGGGGAAGAAACAGGTGAGAGGCCGGGCAAGGAAATACACCGAATTTAATGGCAGGCAATGAACACCTGCCAAATAGACTCCTCCTTGGCCCTCTATAAAAGCGCCCCTCCCTCTTGCACCTTTGCACACACCAGCACCAACAAAGAACAGTTTTTTACTTTTCTTTCTTTTTTTCTTTCTCTCTCTCTTCGAGATGTAGATCAGCATGGCCCTTCTGATTCTGTTCGTCTCATGGTCTTCCGGTTCTTCATGGCTGTAGCTTGCTACATGTGCCACCTCTCAAGCTCCTGAATCCGTGTATCACATATGCTACATGCATATTTTGTTTTCTTGCTGCTGTTTCAGATCTCTTGGTTTGGTTGGTTTTGATCGATCTTTGCTCTTTGATCTGTATGGCGATTGGTTCTTTGGTTGGTTTTGAGGCGGAGCTCCTTTCGTTCCAAGAAATGGTCTGTCTGAAGGGTGGTACAGCTGCTTGTTCATGGTTCCCACTATCCTATCTCGTTGGGCTTGTTGAGATAGGCTTGTGGTTTGCATGACCGAGGAGCTGCATCGATCCCTCGCCGACCGCTGTTTGGATTGAAGGGAGCTCTGCATCTTGATCTTGCAGAAGCTGAACACTCAGATGTTATATTTATATTCTTGCTCAATGCTTAGATCTAAATCTTCAAGTTGATTTTTTTTGTTTTGCACTCCTTGAGCTTAGGTTTTGTTACATACAAAAAAAATGTTTTTTTTATAAATCTGAAGTTGCCTCTTAATGAAAGATTAAGGTTTAAGTTCATCTGCATGTGGTGGTGTGGGTTGGGAGTGGTACTTTTGCATCGCTTTATTCCTTTGTTGGTGAGATGTTATGTCGCCTCTGGTGCTTATTATTCCTTCCCTGTTAGTACTGTTACTGTGATGTGTGCATTTCTGGTGGGGCTGTTAGATCTTGCTCTGGACAGATTGATCTGTTCATCCTATATATACCTGTAGAGTTGTAGTAGTCTCACATGCATTTTCTTTTTCTCCCCCTTTGCCATCTCCTGCTCTACCTGATAGATTTGCATCAGATACCATATGCTGCAGCAGCTTTGGATTGGATCTGGGTGACCGCACACATGTCTCCTCGCCTCCTTTTCCTTTTGTCCTCTTGTTTCGTCACATGTTGCATTATGTACTTTGTAGGTGTGTGTATGTATGTATGTATACATCTAGGCTTGCCTTGCAGACTGTTATATATATATATATATATATACATATATATATAGGCAACATATCCCGTAACATGCTAACTTTGAATCAGAGCCTTTAGATTCATCATGTATGGCTGAGATTTACATAGGTGGAAGCACATGATAGATTTGAAATCCCAGAGGGTTTTGTAAAAAATGGTTTAAGTCAGAAAGAGTTTCCACCTCAGTAGATCTCACCTGCACATGATACATGATAGATCTGATGGCCTGCATCGTATGTTAGCACCTTAACACTGGATGGCCATTAGCATCAGATATGCTGCCATATATATATATATATAGTATTTCTTGGTTGGTGCAAGGTTTTAAGATTCTTGATTGTATGAGCATGAACAGGACTAACCTCAATTTGCCCTCTGTATCACTTGGTTAAGTGGTTGTATGATCTCTTGTTAATTTGTGATATTGAGACGTCGATGTAACAAATTAATATTGGTTTGGTGCAGTATGTAGGCATGTGATCACATTGGCCTGGGAGATCTATTCCAAGAATCATCTCTAGTCTGGGTTGTGTGTTGGACATGTAAATATGTAATGATATCTTGTGGAATAATGGTGATCTTCATATTTTGCCAGGTGCACAGTTCATGATTCATGAAATGGCCGAGTAGCTTTGAGTAATATACTTCATATGATGTACACATGCTCAGGTTTATGGACACAAGATCACAAGATGCATTAGTTGTGTCCATTGTACTATATATTGTATGGTTGAGCAAATTAATGGAACGTTTTATCGCACCTTTTTGTTTGAATTGATGATATATACTCTCTTTATCTGCGCTAAACACGAAGTTTTCATGACATTGTATGTGGATCGATCCTAATTCCTGCTAAATATGCAATGGAAGTCCTCCTTAGAAATCATGTAAGAATCGAACCGTCCGATTAATTTGGACCAAATTGTCAAAAACCATCTTTAGGTCAAAAACCGCTCCACATCGATTTTCGATTTCCCGCGGGATTTGAAACCTGTGTGGAGTAGCATATTCGCATGCGATTAATTTGCGTCCTAATGTAATTAACCCTAATCGCCTCCTAATCATAGCATTAGTAATCCACTCGGCGTCAAGAGATAAAACTTGATGGGCCGTGGCGTGGAAGACAACGGCACATAGGTGGGCTTCGTCCGCAACAAAGCAAGGCCCAATATTTGTACGGTTATTATCTTTACGGGCCGTGCGAGTCGGGCCGTGTGCAACGAAACAATTCCGTTGATTCATCACAGCAGATGCTGGCTGGAGAGCAGCGCCCGCGAGGCGGCGAGGAGCAGCAGCACGGAGGCCGGCACGGTGAGCATCAGCACGGCGACCACGCCGACGCCGACGCCGGGGCGGGAGCTCAGCAGGAAGGCCTGCAGCAGCCCGGCGAGCTCGCAGACGTCGGCGTCGTAGCTGCCGTACCACTCCTTCTCCCACGCCGCCCACTCCGCCGGCGGCTCCCAGTCGGCCTCCGCCGCCTTCATCTCGTGGATCCTCCGCCGCAGCACGATCATCCCCTCGTCCACCAGCCCCTCGCTGCCGCACCCGAACTCCGCGTCGTTGAGCCGCCCGCACCGCACGGCGCCGGGGATCTTGGCCGACGCCACGGCCGTCCAGGATGGACTTCGGCCGTTCCGGCAGACGCCGCCGGGGAAATGGCAGCTCATGAGTTGCATTTTGGGTTCCACCATCCCAAGAACGACGAGCTAGCTGCTAGGTATCAATTCGATCTGGAGCTTGGAGCATTCGCGGAGGAGGTGGGGTTTATATGGAGATGGATAGAGAGAGTCAGAGAGCCTCTGGCCCCCGGGTGGAAAAAATTGATTTTTTGCGGCTCTTGAAGAGTGGCTATTTTACTATTCTTCTCTTACTGACATGTGGGACCATCTGTGTCTATGACAGTATGTCAGATTAGTAAAATAGCGAAATCCATTGCTGAAAGTGGTATATTTGCAAATCGGGAGCGTTTCCGATATTTAGACTCCATTCATTTCATTTTTTCCCTATTCCCTACACTATATCCGTTCCCTTTATTTTTCATCGTATTCAACGGCATGCCACCTTGTAAAGGAATGATACAGAGAAATAAGAGAATCTCTTTCTAAAGAGAATTTCTTTCTAAAGAGAACAGTGAAGAGAATCTACTGAAGCGTTGAAATGAACAAGATGCGTTGAAATGTACAAGATTCCTTGCGTGACGAGAACAGAATGAGGAAGGGACACCCTTGGAGATGCTTTTGCCTGCCGGACTTGCTGCTTGCGCATGTGTTATGTTTTCTTGGTTCGGCCGCATGTTCTGCACGTTTTTTTTTAAAAATGATTATGTTTTTAAATGATCTATTAAAATTGTTTCTTCAAAATCTCAAAAGTTACAAAAAATATTTTAAAATCTAGCTTTAATTATTAGTTTCGAGTGTTCAAAATTATTAGTCAAAACAATCAAAGTTAAATTTCAGTATCTCAGAACACGGCTAAGCTGAATTGCCGGATTACTTAAAACTAAACTTTAGAAGCTTCTGTGGCTGGCTTGGAAGTTGGAACAGTCGGCACACTTAGTTGGACGCGTTGGGAATCGGCTGATAGTTGCATGTAGTACTGTATATGCGCGGTGAATTAAACAATGCGACTGACCATTAATTCATGCTTCCGCACGCAACGCGGTTCCTTAATTTCCTGCTTGCTCTTGCACAGTGTAGAGCAGTACAAGCTACCAAGATCGATCGTGAGAGCACATGGCTGTGTGCCCTCACCTCATAGGATTATTCGATCGATGTCAAGCTAACTCCCACATGATCAACTACTATTTAGCAACAAATCACAGGCAAGAAAAATCAATCCCCAAAATTAAGGCCCCCTAATTAACGCACTGATGGCGGCGTGGAATTAACTAAAACCCTAGTCATCTCCGAAGCAATTCAGATGCGTGACCAACTTGTCCGCTGATTATAGAGGCGGTTCTCTTCAACTAATCTTATTTATTTATAAATTAGACTTTGAAAATTCCTCGAGATAGTTTGGAAAATTTAGTGCGCTTAATTTAACTTGTTTCTAAAAGTTTTGAGATGTATCTTCAAGATAAAAAAAAAATAGACTCTAAAAGTCAAATTGTTTATCTTTTTAATTCGAAGATAAGTAGATAAGATAATAAAATAAGTTGAAGAGAACACCCTATCAGCAGTTGGCTAGCTTGTGCTTGATTAAAATATTACTACCGATCCTACTTAATGATGCCCCACCCGGGCCCCTCAATTTATATCAAGAACGCGTAGCTGAATGCTAGCTAGTACTACAATTAATCTTGCGTTCACGCGGGATTCATTCGCAGGTGACCATCAGTCTGCAAGTACTACGGGTGTGTTTGGTTCATGGCTAATATGTGCCAATACTTTTGCCATGCCAATTGTTGGCAACTTTTGATCAAATTTGGTTTATGTTTGGATTACAACCATTGAATGGCAAGATTCTCTTCTTCTATTGGCAACTTTTGTCATCCTAGTTCATTTTTGTGCCATTGGCTAGCCAATTCATTAGCCAAGAAATTGTTAACCTTTCAATTGGCTTGCCATTCAATGGCATGACAAGTTGGGACAAATTTGGTGATGAACCAAACACACTCTACGTACTTTGGAAGGCGAAATTATTTAACATAGACTTTCCAATAAAAATTAAGTCACATGCATTTAGATTAGATGGGCATACGTGCAAATAACATTAGTTTTTGGCAATCGTGTGTCAGGCTCCACATCGCATGCATGGATGGATGAACGGTGTGTATATGGAGAATCCCTTTCTGGAACATAAAATAAGATATGTGCTGTGATCGACACAAACCATGCTGACGTAACTGCTGAGATTAGCTTGCTTGCTAATGGTGCATTACTAATATATTAATTAAATTTCTCCACCGTGATCATATGGGCGGTAGCTGCATAAGAGTCTACATGCTCTATGTCAATTGTCCATAGGCCGTTTATAGGCCACATGATGTGGATATAAGAGATGGTGAATAAAGAATTGGGTCGTTTGACTGTAGCATAAAAACAAGATAGTTATATGTAGAGAAGGGTTATATATAAAGAGAATAATTGTCTATATAATTATATAAGCTTTATTTAAGATTGTCTATAGATGGTATGGCAGCTACAATACATGCCCGTAGCATTGTACGCCCTAAACGGGGAAATGAAACTTGAGATCAAAGATATCGATGGGAAAACAAAAACCAGCATCATGGTCTGCCATGGGTTTCCCGGCCGGTTCCTTCAAAAAGAACAATATGCATACATGCATTCAGAGATAAATACAGGCTTAAATTTCCCTAAGGATTCCTTTTGAGTATTGACCGCTGATTCAAGTTGGATCGAGTTGGCCTCATTGCGACCAAATTAGTACCAAAGTTCTATACTTTGGGCATTCTTTAGACATGATCTTAATTGTTGATGGTCGAGAGCTTTCGAAGCGTTTTGAAGAGTCTGATCTATTTTGTTTAACTTGTTTTTTAAGGCTTTGAGATGTGTACTTATATGAAAAAGCTAAAAAACCAAAAGTGTTGCACTTTTTGATAACGGAGATAAGAAAATAATTAGATAAGTTTAAACAAATAAGCTATAAAGGGGACTGTTTCGAAATTAGGATTTTTCTCTAATTCTTGTGGGAAATTGAACTGCTTATTGTGAAAATTCTAAAAATTTCCCATGAAATTTCTGGCTTCCAGACATGCCCTATGATTTCAACAATTTTTTAATTGAAAATTTCTACGTCGGTGTTCATCGATCTCCTGAGCCTATCTGATAGAACTGTATCAGTATGGGAGCGGCTGCTGGAGAACTTGTTGGCTGTGCCTCCCTTATTGCTACATGGAATAAATTGTCGTCTTAATCTAAGTGCAGTTGTGCAAAGCTCAACGTGGATTAATGGCTAGAAGAAGAAGAAGTGATTGTGGTTAACTTAGAAGAAACGATTTCTTCTGTTGTATCATGTCCCGTTCGCTGCATTGCTAATTAAGCTTCCCCTAAACACGCAATCTTCAAGTTTGGATAGCAGCTACTGATTTAATTAGTCCTAAAAGAAATTAATAATTTTGTAGATTAAGATCGTAAGTCAGACACCTTGCATGTGCTATCAGTCAATCCTTTTGATTATTTTGAAGGTTCCTTTCCCCTGCAAATACTGCAAGTTCAAGTAATCTTGTGGTACAAGTTGGCATTCGATTTTCAGGCAACACCACACAAGATATTGTATGCGACATATTCAGCTGCAAAAGCAAACTGCTATTCTATATGGAGGATTCGATCAAGAAACGTGGTGCAGAACGGACTCCGCCGCCTGCACCAGGTGGTGCAGCACGGCGACGGCCGACACCGGCACGCTGCCGAGCACGAGCGCCGCGACGGCGACGGCGACGCTGGGCCTGGTGTCCATAAGCAGCAGCTGCAGCGCGCCGACGAGTGCGGTCACGTCGGAGATGTACGCCGGGTAGTAGCGCTTCTCCCACGCCGCCCACCCCGCCGGCGCCTCGTAGTTGCTCTCCGCCATCCGCGCCTCCCGGATCCTCCGCCGGAGCACCGCCATGCCCTCGTCCACCAGCGCGCCGCCGTACTGGTCCCGGCTGAAGGCGCAGCGCGCCATCGCCGGCGATCTCCTAGGCAGCGCCGGGGCGCGGCGCAGCCCGTGCCGGCCGAGTCCCACCGGCATCGTCGGAAATGAGAGGGAAGAAGACGACATCGATTACTGGAATCGGCTCAAGAATTAAACTTGTTTTTTTCTCTCAGCTTCTCAGGCAAGGAGACGCTAGCTAGCAAGTGATGAGAAGTAGAAGGTAATCGAAGTTGATGAGAGATTGAGCTCAAATGGGTTAGCATTTATAGGCACTGGGGCTTCACGCGTATGCTGTACATGATGCATAGATTACGAGCGCGAATTAACGTGTGATCACTACTCGTTTGGACCAACGAGAGGGTGACACGTACAGATGAGAGGTTAATGTACTCTTTAAGAAACTCACAAACCAGTATACCTACTCAATGACAGGTTTTGGCCGGTGATCTAGGCATTGTTTTTTCTTAGAAAAGTCCAAGCAAATCATGGATTAGTACTCACCTTGTTGCAATGAGAAGGCTAGCTAGCTAGCTAGGCACCGTGGATTCCAACCGTCACCAGATCACCCGCCTGCCGTCGCATCATGTTGAATGCTAGCACCAAAAAAATATAGTATACTCCTATATTGAGTAGAGTTGAACATTTTTTTTCATTTTCGTTAGCATAAGCAACAGAAACCACAACGTATCTAGCAAACATCACTCTAGCCAGTGGCGTATCCACAGGGGGCTTTGGGGGGGGGGGGGGCTGAATCCCCCTGTGGGTCCCCTATTCCCCCACCCCTACCCCACATGCACAGATAAATGGTCAACACTAAGAAGTCACTACTAGTCTTCTTGCATAACTTGATTACTATTTAGATTGAACATGATCACACTTATATATTGTGCCTGCACATGACGATCTAGCTGTCTTGGTCTCTCTCTCGATCGGGTCTCAGCATTTCCCCTAATCGTCATTCCGTAATTACGTGTCTCTGTTCCAAGCGGCCGCCGATAATCCAAAATTCAAGAGCAAAGTATTCGGCGAGTGATAGAAACTTACACGAATGAAAAAATTATATACTATATATATATTAAGATATTATATATACTAGTGTGGAGGTCTCAATTTTAGCCCCCTTCTTCTCAAGTTTCTGGATACGCCACTGACTCTAGCATTTTAAACCAACACTATATATAACAGCATAGACGACCCTTCCACCTGATCACATAAAAATACCAACAGCAAAAGAAAACTCCGAACCAACCAAGTACTACAACAAAACAGCCAGAGATGCACCTTCCAACAGACCGAGTTGAACAGTTGAACACTTGAACATTAAAATAAAAAAAGTGGAAACTGCTGGGGCTGGGCGGCGGATTATATATTGCCAGCGATACTGGGTTCCTCTCATGCTGATATGGTGTGCAGAAAGTGCAGTTTCTTTCTGATAAAGAATACTAGAACATGTCAGATAAGAAATTAGATAGTTCAATTTGCCCTTTTTTCCCCCCTTTTGGAACTCGACCTCACCCTCTAAGGCTCTGTTTTTTTTTGAGCGATTGCGATTGCGTTTACGTTTAAGCTGAAAATTTGTACCTCCTCGATAAGGACATCCGAAGGATCAAAAATTATAGAAAAAATAGTTTTGAGAGCTAGTTGAAGAAATAGTAAGATTTACAAAGTGCAGATCCCTAACTGACATCGCATGCGTTGGTGCATGGCTATTGGCTAAAGAAATACTGCGTACTGTTTGGCTTTTCAGTAGCAGAATTCATTCAAATGTGATGTTTTTCATTTTGGATCCAGAAGAAGTAGTCCTTCTTTAGTCGATATATTATTTGATTTATATTTATATTATGAATACCCTCTATACATATGAAATAATATCTACTTGAAATCAAATGAGTGGGTTTGTATTTTGTATTCTATCTATTATTAACTCTGTTCTTTGGAAAGATCGAACACTCAATGCTACTATTTTTTTTATTTCATCATGAGTCGTATGCTTGCGACAATAACGACAAATTTTTTTAATTGTCCGGTGCAAAGATTACGTACAGAAAGATTGGTAACCCGAACTAATTTGGTCTTAATTTATTTTTGGACTAGAGAAATGCTTAATGTGGTCAATACAGATGCTAAGATTCAATATGATACAAATGTTACGTTTCTACTTGCAGTATGTTCCCACACAGAGCTTTTTATTTAACTGAAATCATTAGGGGAAAATTGTTAATACCAAAGCAGCACTACCTTTTGTTGGCAACGTTGTTAATGAGGGTTACTCCACTACTTGTTTATTTTGATCTTCCTCCAGCGGGGGTAGGAGCTGCTGATACTTCGGTCTGTTTTTCTTCAGAAGCAGGTAGGTTGACCAGTACCAGAACATCAGAATCCTACCCTGTGCAACTAGCGTGTCAGCAATGCGAATTCCTCCTAATGAAAACCTCTCCAGGGCCTGCCACATAGAAGCAACACATCAAAACTGGGTCGTTTATGTCTACAAACTCTTATGTCAAAGGTGCATATCTCTGCCCCCATTTTTGAGAAACTTCCACAATTCAAGGAAATGTTCAATTGAGACTATCTAGAACATGCTGTTAGCTTGATGCAAAAATTATCCATGATCATTCTATGTTAAAAGAATGCATAATATATAAGCCATTTTTTCCCATTTAAAGACATTATCATTCTAATGCCAACCTAAGTTAAGCAATATTTCCTAGAACTTGGCGATTTTTTTTGGTAAAATAAAAACTACCTTTTGCATGATAGTTAAACTTATACCTGTTCGCCAGTTTGAATGTCATAGGAATGCTGTTGCTCAAATTGCAGACCCTTAAACTCATTAATGCAAAGCCCTTGAAAGGCCCTGAAAATCAATGCAAAAGAAGCACATCCAGATGTTAGCTATCCTGCGCTATGCTAGAACTAACTGAAGTATCATAAGAAAGAGCACTACCATCTGATTAGAGATACTTTTGGGATCCAGCGAAATATGACTGGAGTATTATCAGGGTTAACGTAGTATCCTCCAAACACAATGAATACCGTCATAAGGGATGGCCCAAGAGCCATTGCAGCTTCAGTTGTAGGAACCATTGCTCCAACCGTTAGACCCATGGCGGATGCAGCAAATGATTCAACAGTCACAATACCACAGAACTTGGCAAATCTAAATGCATATAACAGAACAATTATTTATATCATGCATAAGAAAAAAAGTGTTAAATTTACAGGCCTGTTTGGAACGCAGGAAATTCACAGGGAACAATTCAATTCCAGCAGGAACCAGGGAAAATTCCAGCGTTCCAAACAGGCGCTACCTTTTGGTTTGTAATATTGTACTTAAGAGCATTGTCAAATTAATTGAGAATAATACTGACCTAGAAAGCGTAGGATGAAGTTTAGCCATTGGATAGAGAATGGATCCAAATATCAATGGAAATGCTGCTCCAATGGGAATCTCAGCCAGCAACTTAGATGAGAGATATGGTCCTAGCACGTATGAACCTTTTGCTCGTTCTCTGTCAACTATAGCCCGTTCTTTAGGGAAAACTCCCACTGTCTTTGTTAGTGCAGCCATTGCTGTGTTTATGGCGGCCACCTTAAGTCATAAATAAGAAGGAGACGCATCAACATCAGGAGATGTTACCTTCTGTAGAGATATTGTTCTCAAAGACATAAATGGAAACAGTCATAATAAGAAGTCAAATATTAGTCTTAAATGTGTAGAAACATGCAATTCAACTCAAGGATTAACAAAGATCCAAAGATTCTACCTGAAGAAGTCCCATCCTGTCCTGTATGGAAGTTTGAGTTTTCCCCATTCGCCAGAACACTGATCCAAAAATAATTGCTGAAGCAACAGACATTCTTGCTCTCACTTTGTTTGTTGGTCCATCACGAAAAGCCTAAAATACAGAAGGCCCTATGCAATTGTCAGACGCAAATGATGACAGTGTGATAGCCAATCTTTAGCTAAACACCATCTATGCAACTATGCTCAGATATCTTACAGTTACCCAAGCAAAAATTTGAAGTATTGAACATTAATCAAATAACGACTCTCCCAATCTTCAAGATTTTGTTAGCACCACGAGCTTTCTTTCTTGTCTACTTGTATGTTTCATGCAGTAGTTGGTTGTTAGACCTATTTGAGGCACTGTAATAGCCCATTTTGGGGACCTTTTTAAAACTTTTTGAAAATTCAAAATTTGAATTACATTTCCTGTATTCAGTGGCGGAGCCAGAAAATTCAAAAGAGGGGGGCTAATACGTTATGACTGAGTTGAATGGTAAGCTTAAGGTCTTCTCAAATTAACTTTGAGAAGTCAATTCACTTCGATTTACTTGTGTTTTAGAGTTTTGAGAAGTGGCTTCAAAATAAAAGAAATGAGCTCAGGAATTAAGTATGGATTTTCAAAAATGATCATAAATCATATGCCTAAGCCATAAACATATGTCTAACCCGTTTTGAACGTACAGTTAGGAACAAAACCCAAGCACTAAGAGCATCCACAGCAGTTGCGCTATATGCACTATAGCGCTGACGTGGCGAGGATAGAGTTTCTGGTAGAGTGAAGGAATCTTTTAGAGTATAGTGTAAAGTGTGAAGGAATTTTAGAAGGATGGAAAGAAAAAATAGAGTAGAAGAGAGAGAAAATAGAGATAGAGTTATTGGTGTGGATGCTCTAACTACATCAAAATCCTACATTATAATATTATTCTATTGTTAGATCATATATAGAACATGATAACGTACGAATACAAATAACTATTTGACAGTTGCATTGATTTAAATTTAATAGCAAAAGTGGGATTGGAACTTTCAATCTATAATTAAAACGCATGTGATGAATGAAAATTTAATACTAATTACCATTGTAACAGTAGCAAATGAGCATTGACTTGGACTAGTTCGTTAGTCGTATTAGAGATAGCAAGGGTAAAAGCTAATTAGCTACCTTAGTGCAACTGGATGCCACGACAGGGGCTAAAGCCCCCATTAGCCCTAGCAGTGGCCCTGTATTTACTATTCACCATTCGAAATTTTCTGTTTTCACAAAATTCAAAATTCAATTTGGAATTGCAATTTTATCTTTATCAAATTTAATTCTTTAATTGCAAAGGTCAATTTTTATCTTAATCAAAATTGGAATTTAATATTTTCAATTTGAATTCCCAAATTGCAATTATAACTATATTTATTTAATTATGCTCTTTTCATTCTATAACCATATCCAAAATCAAATTCATAGTTTAAAAAATTTTCAAAAATCCCCTAGGCTTGCTCAGCCTAACCCAACCCATTTTGGGCCCTAGGCCTAGCCAGCCCCCGGCCTCTCTCTCTCTTCATCTCTCCTTCCTCTCTACGCCCGTGGTAGACACACCGCGCACGTCCCGTCCGCATGCAAGACCTCTGTCCACGCTGTCATATTGTTGGCGCCACTCACTCCTCGTGCCTAGTCTTGTCTCTCTCTCGCCACGCCACCCACGCTGAGCTTCCTTGCCACGCCATGCTCATTGCAGCACCGAGTCCTTCGCCGTGGGATCATCTCCTCTCTCCCTTCCACATCGCCAACCGGGGACCCTCTCGCTCGGCCCAATTTCACCGCCTTCGCCATTGCCGCTACTGAGCTCGAAATCGCCCCATTTCCTCTAGTCGTTGACTCGGTACGTCGCCGGCAGATTCCTTGTGTCCCTAACTTCTCTAGGAGTCGCCCCCACTTCCCCGTGCTCAATTTTGGCAAGGAACCACCAGAGCTCCCGGGCGACGATGCCCCTGTTTCGGCTGTCGCCACCCTCCACGGTGCCAGCTCACTCCAATGCTTCCTTGAGCGCACCATCACCTTAGGTAGCTCCCTGGTAGCCCCTAGTTGCTCCCGTGTCGGCGAACTGACTGTCGACCCCTCCCTTCGCCGGAGAATCATGCTCCCAAAGCATTTTTCCGCCCGCGCCCATGGCACCGCTGTTCTGGCTCATCGCCGGCGAAGTCCAGCTAGAACGTCCTAGGTCTCTCTGAGCCAAACCATACCGATCACGAACCACTAGGATAGTGAACCATAACGCCACTAATCGACCGCCGAAGTTTCTTCGGAGATCGGCCGGGAAACCTCGAGGGCCGCTGCTCGACCGACGTCACCCCCGACATCGGCCGCGCAGCATGTCGTTGACAGGCGGGACCCACGCTAACGGTGATTAGCATTTAAATCTCGCGCGCTTAAGCGCTGTCAGTCGCTGACATGTGGGACCGTGACCCCACTGGTCAGTTTAAGTGGAATCGTATTCTTAGAAGTACGTTTTCCCTGTAGACTCGCGCGTTGAAAGCGCCTTAGACCCAAGGCTTAGCGGGCTGTCATAGGCCGCTCTGTGCGGTGTCGGATTGCGCAACTATGGGCTTGGCCCACTACTGTTTTCTTATATTTTTGAATCTTTATCTATTTCAACAATACCAGTAAATGGAAATGATTTTCCTAAAATAGTTAAACAACTCTAAAAATTCTGGAAAAATTATGATAAATACTAGATTACAGGGCGGATTTAATAAAATTATAACTTTGAACAGTAACCTATTGTTGCTCTCTGTAATATTCCAGAAGCCTTAATTCACCCTTTTTAAAGAAATTAGTGATTAACCTTTCTATTTAAATAAATTAGTTAATAAATTTCTAAAATCATGATAAAATTCCAAAGAGCCATAAATATAGTTTGGAATTTAAGAAAATTATTGGAACCATTTTATCATGTTTCCTGTCCAATGTAAATTTATTAGTAGTAATTAAAGCCTTTTTTCCTTAAGGATTAATATCGCTGTTAATCAAATAAGTTTATTTAAAATACCAATTGAACTTTAAAAATTTCCAAATTTTTACAGAAACCTTTTAACTCAGAAATTAGCTATTAAAAATATATAATCCATTTTAACCTTTGTTAAAGTTTAAAAATAAATTAAGAAGCCCTTAGTTACTTATATGTTAATATTTTAATTCTATAATTAAATTTCAAAGATTTATTTTCCAGAAAGGGAAATATTATCTAAGGGTATCTAGGGCATAATCATTCACGTTTATTTGATTATTCGTAAAATCCTAACCTCGTTACTATAATTCTTCCTCGTGCATACATGCATCATTATTTAATTGCATATTTATGTTTGGCTTTTATACTTGAGTAGACGTCAAGGACCCCAAAGGAAGGTTCGAGGGCACCGAGGAAGACCTCCAAACCTCAGGACAAGGCGAGTTAACATCCTTAGTTCATGTCTTTACCCACCTTTTATTAAAAATTATGTTGATTCAATTAAGAAATTGCATGCAATATGGATTTATTTCCTAACTTGTTAATCATGTTATACACATGCCATAAACCTTGACACAATTGCTCCCCATGCCATGATTGCCTAGAATATCATGCGAAGACTACCTTGATAGTCATAACCTTTGTAACCCAATTAAAACAATTAAAACATTTGGACTCTCAGTCTATGGGTAAAATTTGCTTAGATATGCTTAGGTCTAAATGCTTACTTTTTCGGGGAACAACACCCCATAGTGGTGAACACTAGCTCACCACTACAAATACTACTACCTACTATGAACTGGATATGGTATGGTTTGGTATAGGTTGTGTCATAGGTACTTGGAAAATTTCCTACCCCAGAAAACATAAATTTAACACTTGTTTCGAGGCAACAATAGAAAAGGCATAGTAAAAGGGTGAAGAGGGAAAACGTTAGATGAAGAACCTGCATCCATGCTCTCTTAAAAAGTAAATGAAATTGTCTCCACCAACCACGTCCTCGCTTAGTAGTGAACTTCTGGACATGCTTGGCAGAAAATTCAGAGTTCTCCGATTTTGTGACTGAAATGTTGCATTCAGTAATTGGAACTTTATTAGCGAATTCTTCAATGAGGTTCTCAATCCTTTTCTGTGATGACTGTACACTTTGAGCTGAGCTATAATCAATGGAAATGAGATCAGCCAAGAACTCAGCAGGGTTTACATGATCTGGACATCGATACCTGATGACATAATCAGACTCAAGTTATTAATCAGTAAAAGTAAAGTTAGAAAATAATCAGCCAAAGATATTGATCAGCATATAACAAAATTTAACACAGGAAATGGATCAACATTTAAGCCATAAAAATAGGCCAAAAGCATGCTGCATGGTATGAACAGCTAGTTAAGCAGGTGGCAGTGTAAAAAATTCTAGCCTAGTGAATATTGAATTTTTAGATGGCTCATGGCTGTACTAACAAAGATGAATATAGTCAATGGCTTGGAGTAGTTAATCTTGAAGCAAGAGTAAACAATCAAATATACACCAGGAACCCACATAGGTCGTAGATTATTTTATTATATTACGTAAAGTACAAATATAATTAGTACAGTACATACATTTAATACATGCAGAAATTATAGGGGGAAAAATTATATTTTAAAAATCATTTAAGGCCAGGAGAATGGGAAGGATAACAGAATAACAACCCTAATGATGCAAAGTATGTTAGAGGTTCCTCTTTTGCAGGCCCCATGTACACAACTTCTCCCTCCGACAGCAGTACAATGTCATCAAATTTGCCATAGACTGAACCTCTTGGCTGGTGTATTGAACAGATCACAGTGTGCCCATCTTCTGCAAGCTGTCTAAGAGTCTCCATGACTTTCTCTGCCTGGAATGCATCTAGGCCTAAAAGAAAACCACAAACATACACACAGTGTCATGGCGCCGGAAGATTTGGTGAAGAAGATAATTTATCACCGGAAGTTTCTGCATTATCAGTTAATATTTTATGTTTCTGCCATATCAAATGACCAAAGGAATAAAATCTCAGGGAAAAAAAAGTATGTTAACTCTCATGAAAATTCACTTCACTCAGGAAGCCTGTGCTTGAAGAATGTAATTAAGAGCATACTCTATCCTGCGCAATCGTCAATAAGACTAATTAGGCAGGTCCCAATTTGGCGATGTAAGAAAAAGAAAGCCTAAAAGTTACCAAAATACGATGCTACATCTTATGTTATCCGTTACAGCAACAGTTTTAGGATATGGAAAGAAACATAATCAGCTCCAACCATGCATCCTTTGAGAACATTTTTTGTGTCATGTGAAAAAAGGCATCTCAATTGATGCCTTTGTAACATGATTCTTATAAAATTAGCCTATTAGCAAATCGTTTCCATTTCAATCCTGTACGCTTGTGCATTACTGCCTATTTACAAACATTTGCTAGCGAGAAGAAGTGATCAGGATAGCTACATGTGTTGACTACAAACAACATTAGATGTACAAGAAAAGGCCTTTTCAACCATGGAAAAAAAAAGGCATAAAATTAGGTGAAGTACCAGTTGTTGGTTCATCCGCAAATATGACGGAAGGACTAGCAATCAATTCGCATGCAAGCGAGAGGCGCTTCTTTTCACCCCCACTTATTCCACGTACTTTCGCATCACCCACAACAGAATCAGCACAATTAACCTTTAAAAAGTGGCAATAACAGATGATGATAATATAGTAAAAAAATCAAATCAGGTTGAACAGAAAATGACTGATTAATAATCCAACAACCATGTAGGTTCCCCTCATCAACTAAAATATTTAAGACACTGATTCTTGTCATAACAACCACCAAGACGCCCATGATTCACATGTTGATTGGACAGATTTTTAATACCACCATGCTTGCAAGCTCAGGTTCATATCCAACCATTAATGTGTTGCGCTAAAATCATTTGTTTCAGTTTCTTCAAACATTAAGCTAAATGGCAGCACTTACCAATCCAAGACGAAACAAAAGCTCATTAACATAAATCTCCTTCCTCTCGGGAGCCATCGTGTCAGGAAGCTGAAGTTCAGCAGCGAGTGAAAGTGTTTCCCGTACCGTAAGCTGTGAGAAGAAAAGGTCTTCTTGCCTCACGTAAGCAATCCTACAAAAGGAAACAATCATCGGTTCTTTCCCTCAAACTTGAGTAAAAATGACACGCCACCTTCGTGGATGTAGCTTACTTGTAACTGCCTTGCGACATAGGCTTGCCATTAATGTGCAGATACCCAGAAAGGTGCAAAGAAGGTGATGCTGTGAGCTGCCCTGCTAGCACATTGAGCAGAGTTGTTTTGCCGGACCCTGATGGCCCCATGAGCGCTAGCAGCCTCCCTGGTTTTGCCTCCCCGGACAGATTGGACAGCAAAAACCTTGCCTGACAATTGCAATTACAGCATGCAATAAGCATTAACACAAACACGTGAAGAACCAAGACACCGTGATGACATTATCTACATATAGATTGCACACGAGGTAAAGTACAAATTCATAGTTTGAAAGTGCAACACCAAGGATCCATCCCAGATACTTAGTGCAATTAATCAGCTGGTTAGCGAATACTATTTTAAGCAACTTGTTAGACAGCGTAGAGTGCCACTGCCACTGCCACTGTGCCACATGGAGGGCTCAACCGTCAGTGACCAAACGACTCCGGCGAGCGGGGATGATTGGCATGGAGTAACTCACCATTTCCCCGCGCTTGTTTTTGAGGGCGCACGTGATGCGTGCCCACCGGATGGTGATCGGCGGCACCCTGCCGGCCTCCGCGTCGGCGCCCTCGTCCTCCGCCTCCTCCGGCGGCGGAAGGAGGGCGGGGCCGGGGCCGGCGATGGCGCGGACGAACAACGCGGCGGCCAGCGCCGCCAGGAGCTGCCCGAGCCCCTTAATCTCCATCGCCATCCGCCTTCCGCCGAAGGTTCCAGAAGCTTCTGGAACGTCGCGGAGGCTGGTGTTGTGACGAGGCGTGGGGGAGGGAGGGGGATTAGCCGCGAGCTGTGGTGGTCGTGTGGTCGAGACTGGGTTACTGGAGTGAGATGGGGAGAGGGATTTTGTTGGGTGGGCCAGGCAGAGCGCTTTTGTCTTACTGGGCCTGTGACTGAAGTAGTGGGCCAGGTCTTGGGCTCGGCAGGTAGCGAGTAGCGACCCGTGAGTAGCGCGAATTTATTAATATTTTATATTTAAAAATGATTCGAAATAAAAAATAATACTCCTTTTTTAAAATTTAAAAAATAGACGCCTGTCGCCACCCCAAAGGGCGGGAACTAAAAATCGCCCTTTGAAATGGCGAATTTTAAAAAAATGCTCTTTGGGGTAGCGATATTTGGCTGGAAGTTTCTCTCTGCGAGGAATACAGGATAGGTTTAAATCGCCCTACCAAAGGGTGAGAATTAATCCCGCCCTTTTAAAGGGCGAGATTTGACTTAATTTTGGCCAAAAACAGCAAGAATTTTTTTTTGTTTTTGTCCCAAAAAATCACAAATATGGAAATGGTCACATTTTTTCATCTGTGCTGCTGCGCAACAACTCCCATCAGCTATATATATATTTTGCAACCGCGCCGGTTTGCCCTCTCATTCCGTTCATTGTTTGCCAAAAAAATTAATAATCCCTCTTATTTGGTTTTTTTTTAAAAAAATAATAAATATGGAAATACCCACATTTTTTTTTCATCTATTAGAAAATTCTAAATAATAACCATCGCGAAATCTATAAATTTAAAAAATTAAAATTTCATTTTATAATTACTGTAAAAAAATTGGTTCATTGATTTATAAAAATTATAAATTTCATTATATAATTATTTTAAAAATGTAAATAATAAAATTATAAAATATGAAAAGACTATTGGTTCATTTAAATTTTTTTAAAATTTACAGTTTTCATGATGATTATTATTTAGAATTTTGTAACAGATGGAAAAAAATAAAAAAAAGTGACTATTTTCATATTTATTATTTTTTAAAAAATAAACTAAATGAGAGGGCTTATTAGTTTTTTTGGCAAAAAAATTAGCGAAATGAGATGCCAAAACGGCGCAGTTGCAAAATATATATATAGCAGATGGGAGTTGCCGCGCAGCTGCACAGATGAAAAAATATGACCATTTTCATATTTATGATTTTTTGGGTCAAAAGAAATATTTTTTCCTGTTGTTTTTGACCAAAATTAAGTTAAATCTCCAAAGGACAGGATTAATTTTCGCCCTTTGAAAAGGCGATTTAAATCTTATCTTGTATTTCGGAAGGGGGGCAAGTTTCAGCCAAATATAGCCACCCAAAGGGCAATTTTTATTTCTCGCCCTTCGCGGTGGCGACGAACGCCTATTTTTTTTTAAAAAGGAGTATTATTTTTTATTAGAATTATTTTTAAATATAAAATATTTAAAAAATTCTGAGTAGCGCAGCTGGTAACAACTATTTTTCCCTTTTCGGACTGTGCGAGTGCGAGTGGAGTACAAAACAGAGTTGTAATAAAAGTGACGCCCGATAATTTCAGCTCTTAGCTGAAGCCATTAATTGCACTCCTCCTTGGTTTGATTGCAAGCAGTTACTGTTGAGCTCGTAAGGATCAATGCAGGGTGCTATTATTCCATAGCATCGACGTGGTTCCACCTGCACGGAGTAAAAGTATGTGATTCGAATTTTATAGAGCTTAGAACAACGGTTGTGCTCTCAGCTAAGAAGGAAGACAGCGGTTTATTGATTAACCACAAAAATCACGGCTAAGCGAGAATATCAAGCGACTAACTGAAATGAACGATTTAGATTAAAAAGTAGCCGCTCGGAAATCACGACTAGTAGGGACAGATGTATAGTGTAAGTGCCGGGGTAAAACGACCCGACACTTATAAATATATCCTGTATAGATTTAGAGCTAACTATTGATGTATATAAATGTATAACTCTCTCATTATAACCTAATAGGTAGTGCAATAATCCGACGATGCTAATAATCTTTTTTTTTTTCTGGATCCATTCTGACGGCTAGCCTAACCATTTTTCAATGGGAGAGGAGCAACGAAAGCTGCTTGGCAGCGCTAGGCAAAACGTTAACCACGACACAAAGCGGCTAATGACACCGAAACCGCCTGTCATATATCCACTCGACTCTCTCGAAGCCTCGGCTCGCTGCCATCTGGGCCCCGCCAGGATATCCCTTTCTCCTCCTCCCCAACTACCCGGGTGATGTCATAAGGCTGACCCCCCTGCCCCACGCGTCAGTGTCGGCGGGAGCGGAGCATGCGCCGCTCGCCCCTTCCGACAACCACCCCGCTCTACGTATCTCTGACTCATGGGCCCCACTCCCTCTCCTCACACGAGTCACGCGGCGTGTCTAGCGCCACCCTGAGTAACCCCGCTGACTCCTGGGCCATGAGTAGATGGGCCCCACATGGCAGTGACGAGGATGTTGGGTGTCGAGGCGCCCACCGGTTCCTGCTGTTTCGCTTGTACAGAGCGACAGGCGCCTCACGCTCTCGCCCCCCTCTCACTCCTCCCTCTTCTCTCTCCTCTGCGCGGAAGGAACGTACGCGAGGAGAGCTGCGCCTACCCGATCTCGCCATCTCCACCATCCCGATGCGATCTCGCCAAACCCTAATCCCACCGCCGCTGCCCCGGCGGTCGCCGGAATCCTAGCGCCGAATGCGGCGGAGGTGACGCGCGCGTGGCTGCGGTGCGCGCTGCTCCCGACACCGGGGCCGGCCGGTCGCCATGGGCGCCGCCGACAAGTGGCTCCTCCCGCTTGTCTCCGTGTCGTTCGTCTCGCTCCTGCTCTTCCTCTCCGCGCTCTCCGGCTTCTCGGCCTCCTCCGCGCTCTTCGCGCGCCTCCCGCCGCCATCCTATGTCCGCCGCGGAGCCGCCGCGCCGCCCTCCTTCGCGTACCTGCTGGCCGGCAGCCGCGGGGAGGGGAGGAAGCTCCTGCGGCTGCTCCTCGCCGTCTACCACCCGAGAAACCGGTACCTGCTCCACCTCTCAGCTGATGCGCCGGAGTCCGAGCGCGCCGAGCTGGCCGCCGCCGTCGCGCGCGCCGCCCCAGCCGTGCGCGCGTTCGGGAACGTCGATGTCGTTGGCCGCCCCACCGCAGGAACCCCTATGGGATCCTCCAGCCTCGCTGGCACCCTCCGCGGCGCCGCGGCGCTGCTCCGGTTGGATGCGGAGTGGGACTGGTTCGTCACGCTCCACGCCGCTGACTACCCCCTCGTCACCCAGGACGGTAAGATTCAAAATGTTCGGCTCCGTTTAGCACGATTTGCTTGGGAAAGATGCGTTTTCCCTGCACCGACATGTCCGGATCTAACACAAATTTGAGGCCTTTATATGGTCGTTATTGTACATGGTTTCGTTCTCAAATTTCGTCTTGCAAGCGACTCTTTTCTTGAATTTGAGGACAAGTTTGAAGTACGTGAATGGTGAACATCAAGAATTTGCAAGGGAAGCTTCTGCGGTAGCTTCGTTGTGCAGGGGTTGTTGTAGCTAGGAAAATTAAAACAAGATGATGTGGACTCGGTTCTTCACATTGTTCAATAAGATGCATAATTATACATGAAAGGACGGAGAAGCTAGGAAGCACTAGTAGGCGTCTGCTTGGTGGTGCTGTTAGGTTTAGGTGACTTGGAAGAACATATTTGTTTGGAATCTTTTTTGGACACTGGTACGAAAGCTGCCCTAGGTGGAAATATAGTTCCACCGTATACTATAGATTGCTATGTTGTCTTCTTCAATTTCTTATTTCTATGTTGTTGTTCCTGCTGTCCAGCTCAACCACTCAATGACTTAATTCTATTCTTCTCTTCATATCGAAGCTCCTCAATCCTGTCAATCATGAGCTATGCAACTCTAGCTGTTGCTTTCGTTCTGACATGTAGCTATTACCCATATGGTTGTTTATTTTAATTATGGTAGTTACAAATGCAGCTAACTCTTGTGCTATACTGTGCTGAATGAAGGGGATCACAAGAATTTGAGATTGTTGATCCCCAAGCCTAGTTATATCATAGGTTACCTTCAATTTGAATTGGGTGGTAGAACCTCTGCAGAATTTTTTCGCATAACTCCTGTTGATTATTTTTCTTTTTGGTAATCTTACCCACTTCCTTTCATTTCTAAATGTGTTGCGCTAAAAAGTTATCAGTAAAGTGTCTGACATGCTAAAAAACTAACACTAATTGCTGTGCTGGGATCCAAGCGGATTCAGACTGTCAAGTTTTCTTGATTGTATCTATTAGGACAAGGTACATTGATTGACATGGAACAAAAGATGTCAGAAGTTGTTTGTTGCAAGCAATGGGATCTTTTGGTGAAAATTACATAGTCAATGTTGGAGCATTGTGCATCATATATAAACAATTTTCATCTATAAAGTGTTGAAAGGTCGATTTCGTGCCATTAAAAAATTACACAAGGCTGATAATGTCAATGCGTTTTTTTATTTTGAGTGAAAACATGAATTTATTATAAATGATTGAATGAATGTGTGTTCATACAAGCATGCGGAAGGTGGGCATACGAAACAATGTATGGGTGGTGACTGATGAGTGGCTGGGAAAGGACGAAGAGAAATGGAAACTTTGGAAGATAACACAATATATCACTGCAAGAGTGCATTCTAGTAGCCATGTGTAGATTTATTTTGAATATTTCATGTGCCTTGCATTACCACCTTTGCTTTCTGAGTAATGTTCATGTGTGGCCTCTGGATTTTTGAGTTATTGGTCACATGCAAATAATTATGTTGTACTAATATAAAGAACTTTCTCAAGAAGCTGCTTGCTAGATTAGCTGAGTGCCCACTGCCCAGTTTCTACCGCTGTTAGACTGATAGAACATCTGTCAAGTATATGGACTTTAGCTTGTCAAATAAAGACATAATTTTACAATATTTGGAGCAGAGTAGCAACATTCATTTAGAATTGGATCTTAATTAAATTGAGCCAAGTTTAAAGTATATCGCCTTCGTAAAATAACCTTGTGTTTTTCCTTGAATCTGGAAATCATATGCTTACTCTGATACATTTTAAGTCTCACCGCAGACAAAGCTATTGTATTCAAGTGGCATTGCCTGCTTCTCTGTTGTTTACAATATGTTATTATCCTCTCTCTCTCTCTCTCTCTCTCTCTCTCTCAACAAAGCGGAACTATTGTAGCCTCCCATGGATCATCTCCTGCTGAGAGGTGATGCAACAAAATTTAAAGGCAAGTTCAGCAGAAATGTTGACTGCTGAGGTCTGAGTTGATGTTATCTAATCTAGCTGAGAGGAAGATGGTTGGTGAGAGAGATTGTGCACGAGTTATCTAGCTGGTGTGAGGAGAGCCTGTGACAGGGATGCAGCACAAATGTCTGGGTGTGTGGAAACAGTAGAATATGAGGAAATATGACTAATGAATTGGACCAGTGAGACAACAACAGAACAACTCAATTGAGCATTGATAATTCCCCGTCACATTCTCCTTTCTCCCCAAATCTTAACCTTCTGATTTCCTGTCCCCTAAGCCGCCTTCCCGAAATTGTAACAGGGATATAACATAGTCACTTATCTTTTATAGATTCACTACACCATGATATGCAGGAACCATATGCCGTTGTTGCTCTGTAGTCGTATTGTATACTTGTTCCTTGGCTTGCCCCTGTTGTACTTTGAAATTTTCTGGGGTTATTTTACTTGCTTTTTAAAAATACAAATATATTTATCTTCTCCGTAGTATAGTAAGTAGATTATTGACATCCACCCTTGCTCTGATGCTTTATTGCATGTGTGAACATTTTTTATTTTTCAACTGATAGCTCTTGTTTGTGGTAATCGATTCAGCTTGAGGGTTCTTCATATTTCTGATGTATTCTTTTGCACTGTCTCATGCTACAGACTTGATTCATGTCTTCTCCTCTGTGCCAAGACACCTCAACTTCATCGATCACACCAGTGACATTGGATGGAAAGAGTATGTTCTATCTGAACTTAGCAATAATTTAGTGGCACCAGTCTTAGTTTCATCAATATGTTGTTGCAGGTCTCAGAGAGTACAACCAATCATAGTAGATGCTGGAATATACTTGGCAGGGAGGAATCAGTTCTTCCAAGCCACAGAGAAACGGGCTACTCCTGATGGTTTCAAATTCTTCACAGGTAGGTATTTTATCTCTCCTTGCACTTCATTTTCCTTCCTTCCGATCAAATAGTCTTTGACTTATGTATTCCTATTCTGGTAGGTTCTCCGTGGGTCATCCTAAACCGGCGCTTTATAGAGTATTGCATTTTTGGTTGGGAGAATCTTCCTCGAACCCTTCTCATGTACTTCACAAATGTGATGTTGCCTCTGGAAGGGTATTTCCACTCAGTTGTATGCAACTCGGGCTTCCGTAATTCTACGGTGAATAATGACTTGCGGTACATGGTGTGGGACGATCCACCTCAGATGGAACCACACTTTCTAAATGTGACACATTATGATGAGATAGCGGAGAGTGGAGTACCTTTTGCTAGAAAGTTTCGAGAAAATGAACGTCTATTGGACAAGATTGATGAGAAAATACTCCGGAGGTGGCGCCACAGACCTGTTCCCGGTGCATGGTGCACAGGCAGAAAGAGGTGGTTCAATGATCCGTGTTCCCAGTGGAGCAATGTCAACATTGTAAGACCTGGACCCCAAGCTGAGAAGTTCCGCAAATATATGAATCACATCGTAGAACAATCAAAGTCAAGCAACAACTCGTGCACGCAATAGCATCATTGTAGCATGAGACTTCACTTCCCACGGTTGAAGCGTGGAGCTTTTCTCATTTTGCACAGAGGGGCTCTCCGTGTTTCTAGAACCTGAGCAATTCCACTTCCTGAGGTCCAGCATTTTTGCACCTGGGTTATGAGCACATGGCCAAGGTGAGAGAGGGGTTTATTCTTTCCAGATTTTTTGGTTACTGTGATGGCTTCAAGGGCTCACTGCATGCTAGCGTCGTTGGAAGCCAGAGAACTTACTTTGGGGATACCTAAGCTAATAGGCAGTGTAATTAGTAGTGATCAGTTGAATGACTTGTGCCACTGTTTATAGAACTGATGGAAAGCTTGGTGCTTCCATACAGAATTGAGGGGAAAAAAAGAGGAGTGGGGGAATGTTGTTGGTCTTGGATTGTTGCTGCTGTGGTATAGAATGCTTACAAATTTTTCTTGTTCCTTTCTATTGAGAAGTTGTTTTACCCAAATGCTGGTTTGATTCTCTTTCCCCTTGTCTCATCTGTGTAGATTTTACTAGGTTGAGGATGTAGTGTGCGCTGGAGTAAGAGCATTTCTACTCTGTTCAGGACCTCTTTGGAATTGCCCCTAGATGCCAATTCCTTTTGAAAGGCTGGTGCCTTTAAGCGGGTGTTGATTCGATTCTCTGGATAGTGTAGGATTGATTGGCTTCCATCAATTAAAAACTTCCTTAGAAGCTTAGTGAGTACAAAAGAAAGCAGAGCAGCAAATCTTGGCTAAAAGAAGAAATAAAGAAAGAGAAAGAAATAGTACACAAAGCGATTGTTTTTTTAAAGACACAAAAGGTTGTTCTTTATTTTTTTTTTGTTTGTTTATAAGCTGAACTTCGAAAGTTTTTTAAGGTAGCTTAGAAAATTCAGTGCATTTTGTTTAGCTTGTTTCTAGAATTTTTAGGACGTGCCTTCAAGAGAAAAAGAAAAATAACGGGCTGTAAGAATCAAACCGTTTGACTTTGGAACCGTTGTATGTGCAAAGAGGAATTGTATGTTTGGTTCGTGTCCGCCGCGTGCCTTTGCAATCGCGGGCGCGGAAATCTAGCGCCGTCGCTCGCCAACACACCGTGCGCGAGGACGCGCCGAGCACGGCAAGGCGTTCGGAGGACGCGATCCAAACACGCCTCTATTGGGAAGTAAACCATATTGTCGAGTTAAGTGGAGCAGTTGTCCTTTTGTATTTGTAGGTGGCTAGCAATAGCGAGCATCATCGTAATACGTCCACACGTAGTAGTACGTTAATGATCGAGCATGTGATGCGTTAAATGGGCTTAGTCCACTGAAATAACATTGGCCTAGTTCACTCAACTGCAACGTCAATACTTCTGCACTCGTCACCACTCACCCGTGGCAGTGAAGCTCTTGGGAGTTGGGTGTTCTCCACTTCCACCAGTTTTCCTCTTACATCGATCGCGGCTGCGACTGCATACCAAGAAAGATGGCCGGGCAGAGCAAGCGGAGATCGTCGATGGAGAACGGCGAGCGTAGCGACGCCGGCAAGAAGGTGAGGCCACAGCAAGTCGTTGTGCCCTACGGCGAGGTGAAGAACGAACGGGAAGAAGAAAGTGAAATGAGCCATGGCGACGAGGGAGCAGGAGCTTTGTTGCCGCCGGCCATGGCGGAGCCGCATATCAACCTGAGGATGGCTGTGCCGACACTTCACTGCCCGCCCGGCCTGCCACCTTCCGCTCAAGCCTCCCATATTCGAGGTACTAGCTAGTCTTGTGCTTGCTGCAAAATAAAAAAAATCGTCTTTTTATTGTGAAATTTGTGGGTTTGGTGCGATTCGCTGTGCGAGGCCGAGCACATCGCGTGCATCGGCTGCAAGAGCAACGGCGACCACTGCCCAGTGTGCAACCACGCCACCACCTACCGCCGCTGCGGCAACCTCGAAGTCGTCCTTGGCGCCGCCAAGGTGCCGTGCCCCTACGAGGAGCACGGCTACGTCGCCTTCTACGTGGTCGCCGATCACCAGCTCGTGTGCCCCGTGCGCCCCCTGCTCCTGCCCGGAGCCTGGCTGCTGCTTGTTACATCAGCTCCCCGGCGAACCTTGTCGACCACTTCACCGGCGCCGCCCACTCATGGGTCCTGGCCCGTCTCTCCGGTTCACTACGGGGAGCCAATCAAGCTCACCGTGCCGACGACGTAGCGCTGGCACGTCCTCGCCGGGGAGGAGGACCGGTGCGTGCTCGGCTCAACCACCGTGGTCTCTCCGGTGTGCGTCCGGGCGAATGGCGCGGCGGCGGCGGCGCCCAAGTACCTGCCGCTAATTGACCGTTTTGGCCGGCTTCCGGCTTCCGGCTTTTGCCGCGAGAAGCCGCAAATCGACCTTAAGTTGCATGATCACCTTGTTGCAAATGGACCTTAGTTGCATTCTCCGCCCCCTTGCCTTAAGCCTTTCTTTTTATCTTCTTGTTTAGGAGAAGGGAAAATTACATTCATGCCATCATAGAGTTGGCTTATCGTAGAAATGCCATTACTATTCAGTTAATACCTCGTATGCTACTACGAAGTGGGTTTTAGCGTAGAACTGCCATTATCAGCCTTTCCGGGCATTTTCGGCTCCAATACACGCCTTATACGCCCGTATTTGCCCTGACATGTGGGTCCCGCATATAATCGCCCGCCGCTGGTCCGACGTATACTCGGTTGGACTGGACCCGTTGGGGTGTCTCGCGCTGCCCAGACCCGATCCAAGCCAAAATTCCCCATTTGCTAGGGTTCCTCTGGCGACCAGGTGAACGGCGAGCGGCGGCGCGTCCTCTCCACCTCCGGCGAGCGGCGACTTGGTGCGACGGGTGGCGCAGCACTAGGGTTCGTCCACCAGCCAAAAATCCCCAAATGCTAGGGTTCGTCCGCTCGCACTTCTCCTCCGATTCGAGCGCGATCGAAGGAGCCGAGCATTGGATTGGAGCGCGATTGAAGAAGACTGGCATGAATTCTCAACTGTCAGGGTCGCACACAACCGGCAACGATGAATTGTTAACACTATGCCTCCATGCTCCATCTTCATTGTTACCCATGGTCACCTTTGCCTCATCATCATCAGTTCTGCATATCCTAGGATTACCTAGCTACCTGCTCAAGGCATACAGGTCCTTCATGACAGACAGTGCCCTGCAAACCATTACCAATTGACCTTCTCACAGCAAACTTCTCCATTATAAGCTCTCTAATCTTGTCAACTAAATCATGCAGATGCAAGGCTTTGATGCCTTTGATTTGATTGTTAAAACTCTCAGAAATGTTGTTTGTCATATAATCTACTTTGCACACTTTTGAAAATCCACATCTATACCATATCCCATGGTGATGCTTCTCTAGGTAAGATATGGCCTCAGGTGAATGCTAAGCTATCTGAGCCATGTGCCAATTGAATCTAGATTTTGTGTAGCTTCTAGCAGCAGGGTACAAGTTGACAGGATAGATTTGACCATGGATTTTTTCATGAAGTTGCTGTAAAGATGCCTCATGCACTCCCTGTGCTCAGCATCTGGGTATATCTTTCTAATAGCCTTCTCAAGTCCCTTACATGCATCACTACTGATTACCATGCCATTGGGAAACCCAACTGATTTATGCAAATGCCTTAAGAACCACTCCCAATTGGACTCTATCTCAGAATCAAATATCCCATATGCTACATAAAACAGCCAGTTGTGGCCATCTACAGCTGTGGTTGATGCAAGCTGGCCCTTAAATTTTTCAGTCAAAAAGGTTGAGTCTACTCCTACGTAGGGCCTACAACCAGCCAGAAAGCCATCTATGCATGGTTTCAATGCAACAGACATTCTATGAAAACACATTTTTTTTCCTATTCTTTTTTAACTCTATCTCAATTATTGAACCAGGGGACCTATTCTCTATTTCTGCCTTCCAATTGAAAAGAATTAGTAAAGACTCCTCATAATTGCCATGTACCTTCTCCAAAGCAATCTGTAGTCCTCTATAGACCTTTGGATACTTCGGTTTGATCCTGTAATCCTCTTCAATCTTCAGCTGAGCTTCCTTTGGCCTCTTGGTTGGGTTTTTGCTCACCCAATCCATCAGCCTGTCAGATACCCATCCTTGTGTTGCCATCTTCCCCTTAACCATTTTAGTGCTTGGACATGTATGCTCTTCTGCAAGGGTTTTTATCTGCAAGACACATAGGAAATCATGCATTCTAGTTAATGAGTTATAAAATTAATCAAGAGTAACTCATATGAAATTAATCAAGAGAGATAAGTAATGGTATGCTGCACATACCATGACAAAAACACCATCTTGCAGCCTAGAGGCATGTATGCGCCAATTACATCCCTCTTGCTTGCAATTACCAATGAATCGAGTTTTATCTGTCTTATAAGTGCTTATTTCAAAACCTTCCATGATGGCATGATGTTTTATGCTCTTTCTGAATGAAATCATGTTAGAAAAAATTGCACCTTTCTTGATACAAGGGTTTTCAGGGTCATGACCCACAATGAATTCATTTGGGTCTGCATCATTCACTACATTATCCTTTATTTGGTCACATGAATCAGGGCATTCATCAGCATCCACCTCCTCATGGACACCATGAATGTTTTGAGAACCCACATATAGGTCCTCATCATTAACTCCCACATACTCCTCAGGGTTGTCAAAGGGATCTACATGGATTGCTTCTGGTTGCTTAGAAGTACCAGGAACATCATGCTGATTTGATGCTGGTCTATCCAAAATAGCTACAAAGAAATCAACTACTCTTGAGCATACCAGCATTTCCAACATTTTGGTCACTTGGTTCTCATGTTCAAGCCTTACTTCTTCTCCACTAGAGTGATCATAAAACCATAATGTTGAAAACTGATTAGAACCCCATGAAAGATAATTGGACAGCTCAGAGACTGCATTGTCCACACTGAACTCATTAATTCTGCAACTCCATTCAAATTTCACTGCCTTTGTATAGCATCTTCTACCGCAATCTTCGGTTGTGAAGAAGGCTCCACAGTAAATACTACTCTAAGATGTTCTACCACATCAAACCTAAATAAGAGGAAAATCGCAAGAACAATAGGTGAAGAACTAGCTTTACCTTGCAAATCAGCATGTTCTAACTACCAAATCGACTATTGACAGCACAACACACAAACAACAAATCCATCATCTCAGACCTAGGGTTACAACAGGAGAGACTTACTAGAGGGGATCCATTGGGGATTTTTGGCTGGCGGACGAACCCTAGTGCTGCGCCACCCGTCACACCAAGTCACCGCTCGCCGGAGGTGGAGAGGACGCGCCGCCGCTCGCCGTTGGCCCGGTCGCCAGAGGAACCCTAGCAAATGGGGAATTTTGGCTGAGATCGGGTCTGGGCAGCGCGAGACACCCCAACGGGTCCAGTCCAACCAAGTATACACTGGACCAGCGGTGGGCGATTATACGCGGAACCCACATGTCAAGGCAAATACGGGCGTATAGGGCACGTATTGGAGCCGGAAATGCCCGGAAAGGCTGATAATGGCAGTTCTGCGCTAAAACACACTTCATAGTGGCATACAAGGTATTAACGGATAGTAATGGCATTTCTACGATAAGCCAACTTTATAATGGAATGAATGTAATTTTCCCTTAGGAGAAATGATGCATGATCATCTTGTTGCATGTTCATGTTTTTTGCAGGGTCAAGGGTGTCGTTAAGTTGGACAATGAACAACATCTGCAAATGGACTCCATGTTGTTCTAGTTGGACGATAGAAACGGTTTGGACGCTGAAATCAATTCTTATGAGAGTGCAACTTGAAATGATTCTCCGTTGTACATGTTTAATCCAGTTCATATTAAATTAGGAAAATTATGATAAAATACAAATCCTAAAATCAAATTACAGAAAAATACAATACATAACTGTACAGGTGTAGTCGATGTATGATATGTCGAATACACCGTATTTAGCTTGTGATGTGCCGACTACACCTGTATAAGCCCGTTTTCACGTACGCTAGTGCGAAGAAAGTATACGAGAGTACATTATAAGATGAAAGGATATGCCTGCATGATAGGTTTATTCTACACAGACAGAGAGGCCCCCCGTTTCTCACTGTAGCATCTTTGCACCTCGGCTACGAGCACAAGGTCAAGGTAGGTTTATTCTTTCCCCCTTTTTTTTCCTTGTTACTGTCATGCATGGGCCAGCATGGCTCCAACTCCAAGGGCTCATTGCTACTACTAGGCATCGCTGGAACTGGAAGACAGAGAGGGGATACCTAATAAGCTGATTAGCAGAGTTTTATTATTTATAGTAAAGGATAGTATATTTTTGTGAGGAACATAATTACCATTTTGTATATGCAGATGCCATTACACGTAAATATTTTTTTGATCAATAGTTAATTTAATTGTACCTCATCACTTGTTGCTACATCCCGCCACTACACAATTTTCCTTGCTAATCAATCCTAAACATTTATTTGAAAGGAGCCCGGACGGTGAAAGGGGTTTGAGGGAGGAAGAAGGATTGTGCGTGTGAAGAATAACCGAGAGTGCAAATTGGCTTAGAAATCTTTTTTTTCTTGGGACAGAGAACCTTATATTTTCTCTTTTTTTGAGGTTTCCTCTTAAACAAACCGTTATATTTAAAATATACTACCGTTATACTATATCACTATTATGCACTAAAAGAGCTCTAATAGACTGCTTAGAGATTTTTCTTTTTCCTTTTCTCTTGAGAAGTAGTTGTTCCATGTGCCCATTCGATTCTATTTCCCCTTGTCACACATGTGTACGAGAGATTTTACCATTCTTTGTACTTCTTATTACTTGATAGGTACTGCAAATTACAACCATTGATCAAAGTAGAACCAATGACTTTCAAAATGTGATACCTCCCTGTGCCTCCTCTCTGTTACTTTGGTACCTTCTTGAATGACCAGTGCAAAAGGGCAAAATGGTATTTTCTTTATCCCTCTCTCTCTCTCATCTGTCAGCACTCCTCCCTATCAGCACTAGCAAGGCATGCCGGCGTTTGCTTCACGTAGGCGGTCTCCCATCGCCACCGCTGCATGCGTGCAAAGTCCCGCCATCGTCTCCACCTCACGGGCGTTGTGGATAACATGGTCCCCGGGTATCCTCATGGAGATAAATTAGACGGACCACCTCACGGAGTAGGGTCACGCCTACCATCTAGAAGATGCGTCTGCTCCGCATAAAGACCCGACTTGTATCACAAGAAAGGCACAGTTATAATCCGGTACTTACGTACTCGGCAAGAAAGGATAGAGATAGACTTCCTATCTCTATCCCCAGTTTTCATAACCAACTAGGATACTTATATGTAACCATACCTCTCTCCACTATATAAAGGGAGGCAGGGGCCCCTAGTTCGATATAAGGAGAGGACAAGAGGAGAGGGTAGGAGAGATCACATCGATCTATAGCCATCCTCAACATTGATCCATTGAGATCAACTCCAATACAATCCACGAGCACAGGAGTAGGGTATTACCTCCACCGCAGAGGGCCCGAACCTGTATAAATCTGTCTCCTGTGTTACCATCGGGTTTTGGTCTTACGCATAGCCCCATAAAGCATATTGCCGACATAATTCGTCGACAGGCGTGAACCCTTGCCGCCGCCTCCGCTGCACGCGCACCTGTGATCTCTCGCCAGCTGCCACTGCCTCAGCCGCCTCCCTATATCGCCGGCCACTGAACGGTAGCCTCAGCCTCCTCCCTATGTCGCCGGCCACTAGCAGGCGCTGCCGTTTACTGCCCTACTGTTCGACTACAAATTTTAGCCTTTGCGGAACAAAAATTCGCAGGCGTACCAGTGTATAGAAATACACAAAAGAAAAGAAAGAACAGGAAAGCTGATATTTTATTATTGCAATAAAATAGAGATTTCCGTTAGTTGTGCGCAATGTAGACATCCATTTTTGACGATCATGGAAATTCTGGATCCTGGGGCCTCGGAAGGACTTCCAGTTAATTACATCCATGAGTTGACACGCAGAACACCTCCGATTAAGCTGCTGAGTCGTCTTCTTTTTATTTTCGCTTCATGAATCACCGTGCTTGTTGGTATACGTCGGTATGGCGACGGCAGAATACATGGGATAGATTTAGGCCCATGCGATGCCTAGCATAGCCATTAATTGTTTGGCTTCGTCCGCCCATGTCGCTTGATCTTGTTTCGTCAAACGCCACGTTGGAATTGTGTTTGATAGGGTGCATGGCTCTGCACTTGGCTTGGATTTGAAATTGCCGACTTTGTTATGTCATCAGGAGCGTCCTCACTTGTCTTGGATGCAGATGTTGACGCCTTTTGATCGTCAAAGTTGATGTTGATTGTTGGTGTAGCGTCTTGAGATAATTGTTTGAAAAACTTGTCGAACATTGGAGTTATTTGATGTTTTGATCAATGTTGAGATTCTTTGAGTGGTATAGCCGTCACTTGGAGCATCTCGAATCCATTCGAACAGAATAACCATTGTTTGGGATATGGTTGATAAATTGATTGTAGCTGATTGTATGGAAACCGTTGACCATAAGTTGTTGAAATTCCTCCTGAGCAGAATAGTTGTCGTCTGAGATGCGATTGGTATCGTGAAATTAGGATTCCACAGTATTGATAGTGGGAAAAAGGCCAACAACACTGGTGGAGCCAATGAGACGCTACTGGAGAGCCTGAGATGAAGCCATCACTGAGCCCACTACCATCAAGGATGTCTCCACGTACAAGCATGCATGGATAATGCAAAAACGAGCAATATTATACGTGCATGTATCTTACGACCAAAGTAATCGCGAGACCATTTTCTTGGCAGCGTGTTACAGAATCCGTAACACCGACACTGAATGGCGTGAATCAGTTATGCAGACTGGGCTTGGTGCTGAGGGCATCTCCAAGGGCTTGTCCAAGCCCCATGCCCTATCATTGTAGCAAACAGTGATGGGGCATGGAATGAAAAAAGTAGAGTATAGAAATAGTGATGGGACTGCTGTTGGGAAGGTGAATAGGGATGGGACAGCCCATTTGGTGAGGTGGCATGTGAATAGAGATGGGGCAAAAGAGAAATGGAGGCAAACTGCTGGAGATGCCTCAAGTCGGATAGCAGACCATAACACTGGCCAATTCCAAGGTCATATCTAGCAGGGACGAAGATGGACACGTTAGCGCAAAGGCCGGGTTTGGCAATATGCACACCGAAGTTCATGATGACGTCCGCCCGCACCAGTGGTGACATGCATGTCAGTGGGGTGAATGTCCCTGGCAAAAATACGGTGCGGCTAGAGCGGTGGAAGCGACTAGCTGGAGTACAGGACAACGACGCGCTTGGGACTTTGCAGCAGCGATGCTGAATGATGGGTTAGAGAAGATGATGTCGGTGTTCAAGCAGATCGAGGAAATAGGTAGCACGCAGGCGCGCCCGTGGCAGTCCTGAGATGACGACGAAGCAGCCCGGGCACGCCGCATGACTACGGACGGTGGCAGCAGCGACGTAGACGTTGGGGACGACGGGTGTTGGAGTAGGCAGCACGACGCGCTGGCGTCAGTGACATAGTCGTTGGTGACGATGAGCGTTGGAGCAGGCAGCACCCTGGTCCGAGCGCAACAAGATGACGCCAGGGGCGGCGACGCGGCGCGAACGTAGACAGCACCGTAGATGAGCCGGTCCTCGGCCCAGACCGGCGCCAAGGCGGTGACAGGCCGGTGTTGGTGCAGAGGCCACTGGTGAAAGAGAGACGGTGCGAGACAAGGCCGGCGCCGGTGATAGGTGACACGGCGAGCCAGGCAAGCAGGGCGCGGCCAAGCGGCTCGCGGGCGGCGCCAGAGGCGACCGGCGCGGGGCAGCACTACACGCGAGGGCGCGGGGCGACGCCGAGGAAGAGGCGCGCACGGGTGGCAAGTGGTGGCCCGGCCGGTGGAGGCATGGTGCGGCGAGGCCGAGGGGTAAAGGTGAGCGTGCGCGGCGGTGTGGCGGCCAAGGTGGCGGCGCGGCGACCAAGGCGGCGGCGCCAAGCAGACAGTGAGGCGGCGCTGGGCGCGGGTGCGGCCAAGCAGCGCAGCGGTCGTGGAGAGGCGGCGGCGGCGCACGCGAGGCGCGCGGTGACCAGCACGGGAGGCGGGTGCACAGTGGCCTGGCGGCGTGGTGGCGATGGCGCAGGCGGGGTGCGCGGCGGCGTGGCGGCCGGCATGGGATGCGGCGGCGGCGCAGCCAGCGCGCGGGACGAGGCGGCCTAGTGGAAGCAGCGCTGGGACCTGCGCGGCGTGGTGAAGGCGAGCAGCCGCAGGAGCGCGGGCGAGGTGGCAGTGAGGGGCGGAAGAAGCGGCGGCGGCTTAGCAGCGCGCGGCCATGACGAGGCGGCGCGCTACAGGGCCAGAGCCGGGGCGGGTGCGGCGGAGGAAGCCAAGCCGGCGCAGAAGAAGTGAAGAGGGAGGAAAAGATGCATGCAGTAGTAGATGAAGAAGACAAAGGGGGATAGGAATGACAGGAACAGAGAGAAAATCCAAAAAAAAAGAGATCGGGAGAAAGAGAGAGATAAAAAAAGGACGTGAAGACCGAGTAGATGGGAAAACCGAGAAGAAAGAGTGGACCAGGAAACTATCCCTATTTTCTCTTTCTTCTACTCTATTTTCTCTCTTTCACCCTAAAATTTCTTTATACTTTACACTATACCCTAAAAAATTCCTTTCCTTCACCAGATACTCTATCTCAAAAATTCTAGTTCTACACAACTATAGAGTTTCTGCTATAGATGCTCTTACCTTGCTTTTTCCTCTTGCGTGTGTGGGTTTGCTTGCCTCTTGTCCATTCGCGATCTTTCTTCGTCCGTCCTCCCTTCTTCTGCCTGTGTGCGTCTGATCTCCGATCTGATGCTTTCGCGTGATGCCCTCTGCCCTCGCGCGATGCAATCTGTGTGTGTGTCCACCCGGATTTCGTCCGTCCTCCCCTCGTGAGACCCGAGGTGGCCTTATATAGGGATAGAGATAGGAAGACAGGGAAGGAGGTCAATTCGGTTAGGATTTAGGAAGGTAAAGATAGAAAGGGATTGTTTCGGTTAAGATTATCCAGTTTGGATTTTTATAGATAACGATTATTTCCATTTTAGCTTAAAACAAAATTAATTGCAATTATTATTATTGCTAATTGTTTATTTTATTTTATTATTATGTTTTGTCCAACACCTACCGAGAGAAAGAGGGGGAGAGAGGAGAAAGAAGAGATAAATTGTTTCAATTTTACTCTTGTGAAATCAATGGTTCGATCTAAAGTGGTACCTCTCTCTCTTAGGATAGTAAAATACCTCATGTGTATACTTTACAAGCTGGTCCGTTCTCCTGAACTGGCGCATGCATTTCTTGAATATTCAAAAGAAGTTATTGGACATTGATATAGCACGGCACTGTATTGGTTTAAAGGAAGTACTAAACCACTGTGTCGAGTGAAGCAGCAGTCGTTGTACGTAGGTAATGAACAGAAATTTTATGGCATATAACTTGCCTTCACCAGAGATCCGATTGTGACTGACCAAAGACCAAAGGTCAGACACTGGGCAGGGCACTCCCACGAGAGTCCTGTGAGCTTTGAGTCGACGAGGATGCATGCATGTCGTGTCGATCATCACACGGCCAAGCCAAGCATCACCAAGGGCACAGATGAGATGAGGCTGTAGATGGACGCGTACTGCAACGCGCAGCTTGAGCTTGTGATTCCTTCACGCCTTCACCTCCTTCAAGTACGTGAAGCTCTTGGTTGGTTGGGTGTACCCTGCCCTGTACTTCCATTCCTCCCATCACCTCGCCTTGCAGCTTTCCGGCGCCCAGAAAGATGCCCAAGCAGAGCAAGCGGAGCTCGCCGATGGAGAACGGCGAGCACAGCGGCAACAGCTGCAAGAAGGTGAGGCCGCCACAGCAGGCCATCTTCGTCGGGCCCCACGGTGAGATGAAGAAAGAGCGTGAGGAAGAAGAAGAAGAGCAGATGAGCCACGGCGACGAGGGAGCAGGAGCTCTGTTGCCGTCGTCGTCGCAAGTGGTCATGGAGAAGCTGCGGGTCAGCTTGGATATGGAGTCGCCGGAGCTTCACTGCTCGGCCTGTCGCCGTCCTCTCAAGCCTCCCATGTTCGAGTTTGAGGTGCTTGCCTCTTGTGCTTGATTAGTTGCAAAAAAATCGTCTTTTTGTTGTGAAATTTATGGTTTTGTTGCGATTCGCAGTGCCAGGCCGAGCACGTCGTGTGCTTCAGCTGCAGGGGCGACGGCTACCACTGTCCGGCATGCAACGACGCCGCCACCTACCGCCGCTGCGGCCGTCTTCTCGAAGCCATCATTGGCGCCGCCAAGGTGCTGTGCCCCTACGAGGAGCACGGCTGCAAGAGCTACCTCGCCCACTACGAGGTCGCCGACCACCAGCTCGTGTGCCCGTGCGCGCCCTGCTGCTGCCCGGAGCCCGGCTGCGGCTTCACCGCCCCGCCGGCAAACCTTCTCGACCACTTCGCCGCCGCCGCCCACTCCTGGCCCGTCTCTCCGGTTCGCTACGGCAGGCCTACCAGGCTCACCGTGCTGACGACGCAACGCTGGCACGTTCTCGTCGCCCAGGAAGACCGGTGCCTCTTCCTCTTGTCCCTGCACACGCTCGGCGCGACCACCACCTTCTCGCTGGTCTGCGTCCGGGCGTACGGCTCGGCGGCGGTGGCACCCAAGATCACGGGCAAGCTCTGGGTGGAGGTCCCCCACAACGTGGACGACACGGCTATGATAACCTTGAAGGTGAGAAGCAGCGACATGTCCGGCCGGTTCGCGCCGGCGTTGCAGGGAATGTGGTTGGTGGTGCCACCGGATTTGGTGCGAGGGGACGACGCCGGGGAGTCCGGCGAGGCGATCCACCTCTGCGTCCGCATCGATAAGCGCCGATCTGCTACTCCTGCTGCTTAACTGACTCATTTGAGTTGAGGTGCCGCAGGTTCGTTGCCTCAAAGACTAATTAAGCAGTAAAACAAGTTAGAATCTTAATTAGTGCAGTGTCCGATCTGATCTTTAATTTCGTTTCATGCAATGTATGACGTGCTTTTGTAGCCAGGCAAAGCACATGTCAGTAAAAAACTTGAAATCCTTGTGTTTGGCAAAGGATAGGAGAGGAGGAATGCGTTGGGTAATTAATTCCTAGTGGCCACCAGTGAAGTAAAGTCACTTCGTTTAAGTTATCAATTTCCTATTCCTTTCTCTGTATTCTTGAAGCAAGCAGGAGAATTTACTTCTCCTAATTTTAAAATGATGAAACAAGTAGACTCAATGGACAATTTTGAAGAAACAAACTATTGACTTGCACCAACTCTCGCAAACCCCTCGCGAGAAACGCGGCATTACACATGATATTGGGCCACAACACAAATCATTACTTCTATTATATATTTCCTACAAAGCAGAAGAGTAACTTGCCCCCAAAGCACTTCCTAAAACACGAACTAGTAAAAATAGAAACAATCATAGAAAAAAGAAACCTCCTAATGTGTGGAAACAAAAACTATTGCACGCAAAACCAACTAACGTCAAAAACTAGACCATTCCTTCGTTTTTCTTCTATGTTTCTCATTCTCTTTGATTGGGTGCACATATAGGGGGGCCCGCAACCAGTACCGCTTAGCGTGAACAATAACTGTGATTTCTCAAGTTTTAATAAAATCCCTTAAAAAACAACGATTTGAGTGCAAGTATGAAGAAACTCTGCCTGGACAGTAACTCAACATAGCAGCTGTCTTGCAGACGGTAAAAATTGCACGGTTCTGCAGGGCTTATTTGCTTAAATTTATCTTCTTATTTGTTTATCTCCGGTTTTGGAAAGACAAACGATTTTTTATGTTTAGCCTATTTTATCTCGAAGATGCGAACAATTCAAACGAAGTGGGTCAGACTTTTTAAGCCATTTTAGAAAACTCTTAGAATTTTAGCTTATCAGCAAATAAAACAATCAATATATCAGTGCAGCTCTAGGAACACCACTTCGCCCACTCACCGATCCCACACACCCGTCAACACAACTATCACTTGTTACTTCAGTTCTTGAAGTTTTGCTTCTTGAGTTCTTGGTCCAAGGGGTACCTGTGCACCATCAAAGGCTGCATCTGCTTCCTCCACTTGAAAAGCGTACACCATGCATGATCTTGTTTTTTCTGCCTAATCCAGCAGTAGAATATAATTTAAAAAAGTTGTAAGTTCTCGATAGGGGATTTGGAGAACCCAAAAAAATTATTAAAAAAATGGTTTTAAGAGCTTTAAGAAAAATCACTAAAAGTCTAAAACATTGGCTACAAAGTGTTGCAATCTTTCACATTTAAAAAAACAAATTTTCAGCTGTAACTTTTAATTTAATTTAAGTTGAAAAGAACTAAGAAACCGAGTGCGTCTTCAGCAAACCAACCGTGACACTTCTAGAACATTTTTCAGCAGAGCACAAGTGGCTCTCTGCCAAATTTGCATACAATAAGGCGTGAAGATGGGCACCTGTTTCTGGTTAACATGACAATAGTGGAGCCGCTTGGTGGTGCCATCTTAGTTTTCTTCATTCAGTTGCAAACTGTAATTGTCGAGCACTGCATCGAAATATTCCGATGGTGATGCCATCAGATTCGAAACAAGGAGCACTAATCTATGTGATGGACTACCAGAAGATTGCTTCTCGTCCAGAATCTCTTTTAGGCAGTGGCGGATCCACCTCCCGGCAACCCCGAGCATGTGCCCGAGCTCAGCCCGATGCAGCAGTGGACCTTTCCCAACTATGTAAAGAAGATTCGATCTTCCAACCCGGACGCTGGTAGGCAGCAATGCTAGACCGAGTTCTAGCTTCCAAGGACCAGGCACCTTGCACCCAGTCTCCCAAGAAGCTCTGGCTCTGCCACTGCTTTTAGGGTAAGAGCTTGTTTGGTTCAACGCCAAATAATGCCACTATCTGTCACAATTGTAATGGTGAGGTTAGGCTTGTATAATTGTGTTTGGTTTGATGCCACACTTACGGCGTGCCACACTTTCTTAGCTTAGGAACCCATATGTTATCCGTATTTTTGTGCCAAGCTTTGTCACAAGTACGGCTAAGAATTTATAGGCCAATCTTTTTATGACATGTCACACACTCTGGACAAATATTTGTGGCATTTCTAGGTATGTAACCAAACCTGCCTAAACCTTAGTACTGCTGAGTCCTGTTTGTCTGTATTATGTTGGTTTAACATCACATAAGATGGTGGGAGTTGTTGCCAACATCCAAAGTCCAAGTCATGTCAAGGCTCACTCAAGCAGAAGCAGGTTTATGTCCTACTTACATATCGGTTTGTCCTTGTTCATGATCTCCAGGAAATTACGCTGGATTCCTTCATAGTATCTCCTGGTCCTGGAGCATTTTACCACCCACCACAAGTGTGTTCTCTTATGTTTACAAGGCATGATCGCCAGGTTTTATGGTCGCTATCTGAAGGCCCCTCTATAGCTTCCATCGGTATTGTACAATAGGGGACATGAAGCGGTGTGTATTTGAGATGCAGACCGGATTACCGTGCCCAAAAACATATTAACAATTCTCAGGCCACAAAATTCCAAACGATTAGCACTAACCTGCGTGACGGGCTACCAAATGATTGCTTCCTGTTCCTCGTGCCAAGGGTTTTGCTTCGAGGCATTGGTGCAATTTCTTCCGTATTTGGATTTGTATTTGTAATCGTATAAAGATATTGACACAAAAATAGTACACACATTTCACTAAAAAAATAATCTGGAATGCTATTTTACCCGCCACACTATCCATGTTTCTATCAGAAATTGATAAAATAATATACACATTTGGAAATGTCTTATTGCAAGGTGGCTAACTAGTTGGACAAAAAATGCAGAGTTCGTGAATTTTTTATTTCTTTAGGTGAAATAATATTTTTTTTCATGATTAAGCATGCTATGTGTAAAAAAAAAAAAAGTATCATACATATCTTTAGTTATGGTGAAGGATGCCGATGGAATGAATCATAACCATATGCCATGGTTGTTGCCTTCCATGTCTAGTTTTGAGGTTGTCCATGCGACCCAACCTGGCGGAGGAAAGAGCATGTGACGTGGGATTCTCTCCCTCCTCTGGAGCACTTGTTTCGAGGTTGGATGCTTATTTTGTTTCCATTTGTCTCCATGGAAATGGAAATCGGGACTCTGTTCCTTTTTCAAAAAAAATTGAAAACTTGCAGCCATATAAGTTAGGGAGATATTCAAATCTGACCTAATTGAATACAAATTTAGTTTGTATTGGTATATATCATATTATTTTTAGGCTGATTTCATCACATGTCATTTCTAAAGCTTGAGAATTTAGGATTTGTCATTCTCCATATTAAGGACATGCTAATTCTTGAAGTGACAAATTCTGAATTATTTCTATTTTTATCCCAATTCGCATGGAAAGCAAGGATACGGCTAAGGAAAAAAAAAATCATGGTTGGATTTTTATTCCTCAGTTGACACGCGTAGGTTTCATTGTCACTGCCCGATGGGCCGGCGGTGAAGTACACGTGTGTTGTGGCCCAGAAGCCCAACGGGCCGGGGCGTCGAGTACATGTGAAGCAACGAGGGAAGCCCGACACCTGACCCAGGCCCGCTCTCTTCTGCCCTATTGGCTGTTTCCCTCACCCTGTCTCCGCTTCGCTTCTGATTCTAATCAGATTCTAATTAGGGTTCCTGTCCGTTTGCCCTTGGATCCTACCTGTATAAATCAAGGTCCTTATGGGGGAAATTCCTTGTGCACCAATCACCATTGCCTGATTCTTGTACAGGCCAGGCCATGGAGAGGAGTAGTAGTAGTTCCAAGAAGAGGAGAGGAGAATCTGAGCAAGGGAGGGAGAGTAATTTCAAGAAGAGGAGAGGAGAAGCTGAGCAAGAGAGGGAGAGTGATTCGAAGAAGAGGAGAGGAGAAGGTGAGCAAGACAGGGCGAGCAGCGGCGAGAGGAGGCTGGATGTCGTCCCCGTGGGAGCGGAGGTCTTGGACTGCCCCATCTGCTATTCCCCACTCGAGCCTCCGATTCTCCAGGTACTACGCGCACGCATGAGCATATATGTTCCCTTGTCCTTGAAGTCTAGCTTGTATTTCTTCTTCGATAAAATAATGGATCAACTGCTGAATCCAGTGATAGTTAGCACAAATATCTAAATTCTTTTGACAGTATTAGAATAGCTATGGCCGTGGAATGCACAGTTGCTTCAGAAAAAAATTAATCTATGTTAAAGTTAGTCTGACACGAGGACTTGGTTGATCTTTGCTGTTTCCATAGTGTCCTGTGGGGCATTTCATATGCTCGCCTTGCCACGCCCTGGTTAAGGACGACAAGTGTCACTCATGCCGGGACTACACCTACTCCTTCGAGCGCTGCTACGGGATGGAGCGTGTCGTCGAATCAGCCAAGAAGAGGAGTAATTCCAACAAGAGGAATGGAGGTCAGCAAGAGATGGAGAGGGAGAGCAGTGGCGAGAGGCTGGATGTCGTCTCCTTGGATACGGAGGTCTTAGACTGCCCCAGCTGCCATCGCCCCCTCAGGCCTCCGATTCTCCAGGTAATGCATCCACCATGTGTATGCAGAGCAGGCATTCACTTGTATCTCTTCTTTGATAACACGATAGATAAAGTCCAAGCCATCTACCACTGAATCCAGTGCTAGTTACAAAAACAAATAAACAAATAAATTCTTTTGGCAATAGTAGAATAGCTATGGCCGTGAAGAACTGTCAGATTATTTTGCCGTGTTAACAATTTCTTCAACATTTTGCTAACATACGATTTCTTCAACTTCTAAATCCCTGCTAAAGTTGGTGCCCTTGCTATTTCCATAGTGTCGTGCGGGGCATTTCGTCTGCTCGCGTCGCTGCGCCATGCTCTTGGACAACGAGTGCCGCTCATGCCGCCCCAACAATCCCTCCTTGGAGCGCTGCTACGGAATGGAGCATGTGGTCGAATCAGCCATGGTTCCTTGCTCCAATGGCAGGTATGGATGCACCGCAACCATTGCCTACTACCAGAAAGAAGAACACGAGTATATGTGCCCCAACAGGGGGCCATGTTTCTGCCCTAAGTCTGCCTGCAGCTTCATGGGGTCAGTAGCGACGCTCTTGGACCATTTAACCATGCAGCATGGGTGGCCATCAACAACCTTCAGCTTCCGTAAGTGGTTCGATATCCATGGCCAACCGGGCATGCATGTGCTCCGCACAAGGCACGGCCATTGCTTCCTGCTCAGCATAACACTACTGGAGTCCACCGGACACGCCATCTCTGTCACTTGTGTCCAGCCTTACGAGACCAAACCCGAGTTCGGATATGTTCTGCGCGCACCACATAGGGATGGCTACGAGAGTTCATATGTTGAGATAACAAGCTCATCTTTGTCTGATGGGCTACCAACCGGCTACGATTTCACTATTGCCCAGAGCAAGGTTTATCATGAGGAGTTGGTATTTAGAATGACCATATATGATTAGATGGTGAATGACGATGATGTATAACGCCGTGATGAATGAATGTCAAGGTTTTGTGTGGTATCTTCTGATGGTGCTTGTCGATTGTTCTAGTGTCTTTTACCGTTTTAGTTGCTGGATTTGCCAAACACGTATGTTGTTGCCTAGCGGTGTTTGTAGTTGTAGCTTCGGACATGGCAGAATGGAAGCTCACCACTTTGCAGCCCTAAATCAAAAACTGTAGTTTGATTAGTCGATTAATAAAGCAATTTCACTAAAAAGGAGGCAGACGAGCTGGCCTTGTGTTGACAATATATTAATTTGTTCTTGTGAGGTGTGCGTGCGATGTTGCCTGCTGGTCTTGTCCTGCCATCATTGATGTAATTGCTGGTTTTGTGTTGCCATCATTGATGTAATTGCGACGACAGTATTCCCTTGACAATGTACGCATGTACGCTCGTAGGGCCAGAAAAAATGGCAATTTACCCTATAACTGAATGAGGTTCAGAGGTAGGGGACTCAAATGACTATTATGTGTAGTAGATATATGTGACTCTTTCTTCTGTAAACTACTAATGTCAAGCAAGTCCAATGCACAAGCCAAGTGAGCAGCTTAAGCTAGAACAAGGAACATCGCAATAGAACAAGGAACTCTTTCATAAAGTTGCTAGTGGAAAGAAAAAAAGAAATAGTATATTTTTGCTGGAGGATGGAGAGGTTCCTATTCAAGGCAATGAGGCTCTGCTTGATTATGCTACTAATTTTTATAAGAATCTTTTTGAGGCTGAGGCAAATCATAATTTTCTGATAAAGGAGGATATGTGGACTGGAGAAGAACTTGTTAAGAGTGAAGAGAACAGTATGTTAACTGCACCCTTTACTGAACAGGGGGTTTACAGGGCTTTGTTTTCTATGGGCAAAAATAAAGCTCCAGGTTTAGATGGGATATCTACCAAATTTTACCAAAGTTGTTGGTATATCATTAAGCAAGACATCAGTAATATTTTTAGGGATTTTTTCGTGAATAAAGTGAATATTTCTCTACTCAATTATGGTTTAATCACCCTTATTCCTAAAATTAGTGGAGCTAATAAAATCACTCAGTTTAGGCCTATTTGTCTTTTTAATACTATTTACAAGCTGATTTCAAAAGTTCTTACCAATAGAATGAAAAGTATTATTGGTAGAATTAGAGGCTCAATTCCTTCCCGAAAGAATAGTAGACTGACAAACGTATCTTACTCGTTCCCTCAACTGCTCGACTGAAAGAATTCTTAGTTCTCATTCTGTTCTTTCTTGTTTTTTCAGGATCCAGGAAAGACTTTCTTTTAAAAAGAGGAATCCAGATGGATAGATTGCTTTTTTGAATTTACGAAAGCCCGTCTTTTCGACTCAATGTATTGCCCTTTAGGACAAGGATCTGACGAGAAAGTGTGAGAGGGGACACCAACCTAGGTGTGGAAGTAAAATCAATCCTTGTTTGTACATCGCTGAACTTACATACCCGGGCCCGGCTCAACATTCTTTTAAAACAATCGAATAACGGCTTTTCCATGGCTTGGCCATTCAATCTTGTGAACTAATCGAGACCGAAATTGGAAACGTTTCTTTAGGAAATAGTTCAAATACATCGTCTTCTTCAACTCAATTAACTTATGAAACTTCGACGAGACAAGCTTCTATTCTCTGGGCTTTGGAAATCCAAATATATGCAAAAACGGGGAATCAAGGAAGTAGTAGCGGGACAGTCCTTTATTTCCCCCTTTAGACCAACTACAACAAGCTCGCTCCTTAGGTCAGCTCTCTGCTCTACCTATTTGTTTGCAATGCCTTGCTTATCAAAATAGGCCTTTCTGTAACCTGACCTTACGCTGAAAAACTGCACTTGTTGGCTCCGCATCCACTGAAACTTATGAAAAAGAAATGTTATTCTATCGATATCTTCAAGAGTTTCCTAACCCCCTGACTGAGAGTGCTATGATGGGCTATTGAAGTTCGTCCCTGCGGCACTTTTTCTAAAAAGACAATAACGTCAACGGATGTTCGAATTCTACAGCATCCTCCGTCATTGTCTGGAACGAGAATGAATTATTTTGACTTATTCGTGAACCGATAACAAATTCTAACGATACACAAAAAAAATAGTGGGTTCCATCGTTTCTATGGTTTCCTTTTAAACGGTGAGGCCCTCTCAAACCAAATTGCTTTTATGAAAGGTAGAAATATTATGGATGGGATTATCTTGTTACATGAGATTTTACATGAGACTAAGTCGAAAAAAGAAGTAGGTATAATAGTTAAGTTGGATTTCGAGAAGGCTTATGATAAAATTTGTTGGAATTTCCTTTTCGATTGTATGAGGTTAAGAGGTTTTGATCCGATTTTTTGCAATTGGGTTCAACAAACTGTGTGCAGAGGTACTCTCTGTGTTTCAGTCAATGGCAAAGTGGGGGGATATTTTAAAAGTAAACTGGGAGTAAGACAAGGGGATCCTATTTCTCCTTTTCTTTTTAATATTGCAGCGGATTGTCTTAGTAAAATGATTTATAATGCTCAGAAGGCAGGGTATATTTGTGGTCTTGCTAGGATTTTTTTTCATCAAGGGATGGTAAATCTTCAGTATGCTGATGATACTATTCTTTGCTTAAAAAATGATGTGGATGGAGCAAGAAATATGAAATTCCTGTTATCAGTTTATGAAAATTTGTCTGGTTTGAAAATTAATTTTTTGAAGAGTGAAGTGATTTCTATTAATGGAGATAATGATTTAGATAAAATTTATTCTGATATTTTTACTTGTTCGGTGGGTAAGTTCCCTATTAGATATTTAGGAATGCCAATTAGCTGTAAAAAAGTATTGTGCAGAGATTGGGAATTCTTGACTTCTAAAATTGAGAATAAGCTGGCGATGTGGAAGAGCTCTGCTCTTTCCTTGGGAGGAAGATTGATTCTTTTGAATGCTTGTCTTATTAGCATGCCGTTATACTTCATGTCCCTTTTTCGGTTACCAAAAATGATTGTGGATAAGATAGATCGGATCAAAAGAGCTTTTCTTTGGCAAGGAAATGAAAAGAAAAAGAAATACCATTTGGTAAGATGGGAAAAGATCTGTTTGCAGAAAAATAAGGGAGGGTTGGGTGTGAGGAATTTAAGAGATGTCAATATTAGTCTTCTTACTAAATGGTGGTGGAAATTAGATTCACAGGATGGTATGTGGCAAGATTTAGTCAGACAGAAGTATATTAGAGATAGGCCTTTGTATCAGGTTAATAATTCTGGTTTGGATTCTATTATTTGGAAAAATATTCTATCTGTTAAGGAGTTTTATTTTAAGAAAAAGAAAGATGGTAGTAAGAGATGGGGGGCTTACTGATTTTTTGGGGGATGTTTGGTTATTTGATATTCCTTTGCTTCTTAGATGTTCTGGTGCTTTTGCTGTTTGTATGGACAAGAATTGTTCAGTCCTGAAAGCTAGAAATCTGGATTGGAAGATTTCTTTCTGTAGAACTATGAGTTCAGAAGATCAGGAATTGTGGGACAACATTGTGTTGCATTGTCAGCAGTTTAATTTTGTAGATGGAGTGGATACTGGGGGTTGGATTGGTAATAGTAATAAGGAGTTTTCGGTGGCTGCTATGTTCAAATTTTTGTCTCTTAATGATATTCCGAGAGATGAGTTGTGTAGAAAAATCTGGAAATGCAATGTTCCTCTTAAGGTGAAGATCTTTGGCTGGTTAGTAAAGCAAGATGCTATATTGACTAAGAATAATCTTATGAAAAGAAATTGGATGGGTAATACTTGTTGTCTCTTTTGTTCTCAAGTGGAGACTCGTGATCACTTATTCTTTGGTTGTGTTATTAGTAGGTCGGCTTGGAATGTTATTGCAATTTGTCTCAATTCTGGTTTCAAACCTAGTTCTTTTCAAAGTGCTTTTGGTTGGTTTGTTGATTTATTAAGGCTGGATAGCAATTTGAGCGGTACTTGTATTTTGGCTTTATGTTGGGCGATTTGGAAGATTAGAAATAAAGTTTGCTTTGAGGGATTTAAAGTTTGGTCTCCTTTTAATGCTTTACATATGGTGTGTGCTTTTATCTTATTTTGGGCAAGTCTTTGCAATGAAGCTGACAACCAGAGGCTAAAAATTGGGGTGGAAAAGGTGTTAGATGTGATGAAGAATTTGGAAAAAGAGGAAGATAGAAGATTGCTTCTCATTAACGAGGATATGATTCGGGGAATGATCAAGTTTAGAAGGATTTAGCTAGTAATTGGGAGTTATCTTGCTTAAACTGAGAAGATGTGTGATGGCTTACTATCCTATTTTATTTTGTAAGGGTCTGGGCTTTTTTTTGGTTTAGTATGAGGAGTATTTTGTTGGCTCATCTGGACTTGTATTGATGGTGGGATGTTTTCTGGAGTTTGTAAGTTTGAGATTGTGACGGTGCCTTAGGTTAAACGTTGGTTAGTTGTATTTCCGTTAACCATAATGGAAATGGGTTTCATCCCCTTATGCAAAAAAAAAAAAAAAAACAAGGAACATCGACACTTCGTGTGGTGTACACGAAAGGTCAGGCCTAGAAAAAATTATTTCTGCTAGGCCCAATAGTTTTGTTTCACACAGATAGACCTCCGTTGTTGCGCTTGTAATAATGCTTGCACCAAGCAACTCTGGGATCCCGGAGGGCATGGCCAGCATAGAGATAGTAGAAGAAGAAGAATCTGAGCAAGAAGAAGAAAGCAGCGTCACCATGTTACTACGAATGGATGAATCTATTTGCTTGCCTTCTTCATCGCTAGGTTTGACTTCTCATGCATCCCCGATCAATGTCAGATCACCAAAACCTGATATTGAATTTCCGATAAAAAGGAAGAACTTACCGTAGATGCATCCACACCATATAGCCTTGTTATTTTCAGCTTAAATTAAAATTAAAAGCTATAGCTGGAAATTTGTCATTTTTGTACAGGTCAAACGCTGTAACATTTTGTATCCATTTTTGTAAGGCTTTTAGTGTTCTTTTCAAAAGCTCCCAAAACCTTTTTTTACAATTTTTTGAGCCCTCCAAACCCTCTATCGAGAGCCCATAACTTTTTTAATTATAATTTATAGTTAGATTAAACTGAAAAAAACAAGGTTTTGTCAATAGCTCTCTCTCCCATGAGGACTAGGTTTTATCTCGTTCAACCTTTCCAATTCCACAGTGTCGCAGTCTATTTCATGTGCTCGGCTTGTCGTGACATGAAATTCAAACTGCTCCACAACATGGCACGAATTTCAAACTAAATTTTAAATTTGAGTTCATAATTATTTTACAAGCTCATAAATTTTTTCTCATATTTTATGGCATTGTATCAGTTTTCAAATTTTCCAGCTTTTTTTAGTACTCTTAAAAATAGGACAAAATGCTAAACAATTGTGTAAATTTAAAAAATTATGTGAAAAGTTTTATGAGATTAGGTAATAGTTAGAAGCTCAAATATATAGTTTAATTTTAATTTTGTAAAATATCTTTATATAAAAATACATATAACACTTTGCCCAAACCACATTCCACCGGTCCAAAACCGTTGTTGACTAACCAAGTGACCGCTTGTGCCCGGTTATAATATTTAGAGGACCAAGCTAATCTAATTTTAAAATTTAGGAAATAAAATGGGTCGAGAGCTATAATTTAGGGACCAAAACAATACTTTTCCTTATAATTTCCATGCAATGCAACAACGGCAAGCTCTCATAAAACTTCTTCCACCTTTCTCATTTGTAAGTACTTAGATTAATTTATCTGAACATATTTGTACACAATAATTAAACTCAGAAACATAGTTAGCAATTGTGGCCGTATCACCCACCTTGCCCTATAAATATGGCCCCAAGGCAATTGTATGGATCTGCTCCCGCATTGTCTTACCGATGCGAAGCACCCGGGGTGCCTCCCTGACGTGTTTTCTAAGGTTTAATCATTGACAGGTGCAACAACATATGAGAAAGCATGCACGCTAGAAGAAAAGAAAACAGAATGGCGCTACACAGTACATCAGTGATGGCGGCTCGTACGTGGGGAGAAACGAACGCATAGCAGAGGGACATAGATTACCCATAATTAACTACAAGGTTTTCTAGGCACTTCGACCATCTTCTCATCATGTTTTGAGATCCGTACAACTATCCACCTCCTCTCTTGTGCCATTTTGCAAAAGAAAACATAAACATGTAGGAGAACGCGGTGCTACGCTAGCCGAAAACAAAATTTTTCTTACCACGAACACCCAGGCAACATGCGAGTCGGAGATCATGGAGCATTACCCTTGGAGCACGTTAGCAGCGGAAGTAGAGTGGGTGAAGCCTCCCCGCGTGCTGCGAAGCACTGTATGTAGTCGAACACGACGTGGTACAACTTCTCCTCGTCGCGGATCGCCGTCACAACAACGTCGGCGTAGTCGTCTGAGTTATGTAGTGATCGAATCGATCGGCGCCGACGCCTGAGCGACGCGCCTCCACGGTATCCACACGTCCGGGTAGGAACACCGCTGGTGGTGTGCTAGCACCCAGCGCGCTAGGGTTCTTAGGGCGATGGGGCGTGGCGGCGGCTAGGGCTCGTGGTGGGGAGACTAACACACCGCACGCCCCATGCCTCCTTTATATAGAGCGCACTAACGGGCCTTCTACGATAGAAGCCCATTAGGTCTCGCTCTAATGGATATGGAAGCCCACTAGGTCTCACTCTAATGGATCTTCTACAATAGAAATCCATTAAGGCGTCGAAGATCCAAATCCGTATAAACCCACTAATGGATCCAATCCATCGATATGATCCAACCCGTTAAGTGTGTGACCCATTAGGCTCATGTACAAGTTGGCGCGGTCCCGGAGAACCCTTCCCTGCACCACAAGTCAATACCGGTACCTAGCAAGACATATTGATCCCGAATGTACACAATGATCGAATCACCAACCTTGATACACTCACATAGCATCCTTTTGCCACACGATATCGGTCAAGCTCAAGGCGAGGCGTGCCACCCTTGTGATAGCTCGACAAATTCACTCGTCAATGTAATGGATATAATTCGTGATTAACTCTTTAATCACTTTGGCATGGCCATGCACTTTTCTTATCCATCCACACCGAGGGGCCCGAGATATCTCTCCGTTATCAGGAGGGCAAATTCCATCTTGATCTCTTACATCTCACGTCATGTTTCATGGCATACCCGTAAGCTACCTTTATAACTTCCCTATTACGGTGAAGCATTTGATAGCCCCAAAGTATACAATTACGCATCTTGAGAATCAATAAGAATCTCGGTCAAAGGATCGTATAGATATACCACTCGAGACTATACTCGATGGCACTTCTAAGATAACAATCTCAAAGATGTCTCGAGCGGGTCTATCCAACCCTATGTTCTTTATCATGTGCCCACATTATTGATTTGATATCTCCATATCTATGGTATGTGAAACATTACCATCAATCAATATATGTGCTGGTCAGATCACTATTGTTCCACATAATGATATGTGACCAGGGATCGTTTAGAATAATATCTCATAACCAATGTGTTTCACAATTAAGTCATACTCAATGAACAAAGGAGTGACATTTATTCATGGAACTAATAAGTACATGAACATAGACGTATGATACAATCATCTCATATGATCGCCTCTAGGGCATATCACTAACAAAACAAAACCATGTCTTTTATCAAATTCTCGTGTGGAGGCCTTTCTTCTTCTCTCCCTCTTCCCTCTGATGGCTCCACGTGTCCTCCCCAGGCACGACCACGGTGCCCATAGCTGAGACCACCATTAGGCCCCCTTTACCAAGGCACCCTCATTGCCTGTTAACCAATGGGAGCACAGTAGTGGTCTTAGCTCTCAAACATTGACAATTAAGTATTTGTCATTCATGAGTCAATGACATGTGGCCCTATGACCAACATGTCATTGACACAGGGAGTGACAAATCCTTAATTAGCAATCTTTGGAGCGGCAAATTTTAAATTAATCCCTTTTTTTTTTGGCAAAAACGCATGAGAGTGAAGGTCAAGTTTTGTTGGCGATTGGGAGATTTATTCCCAGCCGAGCTTACTTGTTGAATGAGGATCTATCGGACTCCTTTCCACAGAGATTTAACTTTGGAGATGTGTAAAGATACTCAGGACATGGGACAGAGGGGAAGATCGGTTTATCCTGGTTCGGGTCTCTCACGGTGGAGATAATAACCCTACTCAAGTGCTTATGTTTCTGTATGCGGATGTATTTGATCTTTTCCAGTAAGGGTTCAGAGTGTGTAGTGCACGCCGTATGGTACAGGGTATCAGACGGCATGTCGTCTGGTTTTTGTTTACCGAAGATTGAGGAGTATATCAAACTGTAACCTAGAATTATATTTTTGTTTACTACTTTGTCAAAATACTTGCATATACTTCATCCATCTTGTTATTTCATATACCAGCACCCGCATTGGCAAAGGACTGAACAAACAAATGAGCTCAAATGTTCCTTCTTTTCCTGAAACAAGAAAGAAAAAGACGGGGAACAAGTTAATGCTATGTGTGCAAATTTACCCACTAGTTTTCGCGCTTACATATCTGTGAACTGTGATTGCACGCTCTAAATTGTTGTTTTGCCAATGCTAGTTTTGCACAGAACAAAATAGTAGTAAGTCTGGGTTTTGTAGGAGATGGAGAGGAGCGACTCCAACTAGACTTGATTATCCGGCCCAAAATTTTTTTGCTAAACCGGGCCTGAAGCCGGACTTTGCTCTGGTTTTTATTTTTTGCAGGCCCGGGCCTAGCCTGCCAGGCTTGGTTTTTGGCCCGACAGGCAAGCCTGGCCTGGCCCAAAAAAAGGGCTGGGTCCCGGCCGGGTCATCGGGCCGGACTGTCCATGATTAGGTCTAATTCCAACAAAAAGGATGGAGAGGCTCAGCAAGAGGGGAGAACAGCGGCAAGTGGCAGGAAGTCTAGCTGAGGATGGATTCGTTAGTCTACCTGAGGATGAAACGTACATACTACATGCACCACGCCTATGCTATTCTATTGGGCATCCGCAACAGATGCTCTAAATTCGGGTCTCTATACACCTCCTCTAAATCACTGTTCGTTCTCTATATTTTTATGCTCTCCAGCAGAACCTCTATATAGAGAAACTATATATAGAAATTGATACAGAGAGTCTCTAAATTTAGAGGCTGGAAGAGAGAAACTCTAAATTTAGAAGCTAAGATAGAGACTCTACTAGAGGACGAGAGATTCTAAATATAAAGAATATTTTATTTTAGAGGCTCTGCTGGAGATGCTAAGCTTATATGTATATATCAGCTCTGATAAAAAAAATAAAATAAAGATGAAAGTAGCTCTGATCTATCTACCGTTGAATGTAGTTCTACTTTGTTAAAAAAGAAAACAGTAGTGTTCTAAGAAGGAATACATGTGTTGCTTTCAATTTTCATACCTGTTAATTAAAGTTAAGACTCACATGAGGACTTGGTTAATGCTTGCTTGCTATTTCCACAGTGGCCATCAGCAACCTTCGGATTCGGCATGGAGTTTCATCTCGGCGTCGATCGACCAGCCGGGCTTGCATGTGCTCTCCTCCAATCACGGCTACTACTACTTCCTGATGAACATCGCACCACTGGAGAATATTGGGGGTGCCTGACACCATCGAACCAGGTAGATTCAGGTGTTCTCTGCTCTTGTCAGATGTAGACGACCACCGTCTGAGTACACGTTTCAAGATCATATACTCGTCTCTGTCTGATGGTTTCCCGGCCGGCTACGACTTCATTCTGGCCGAGAGCAAGCTTCGTGATGACGTTGTGCTCAAAATCACTATAGATGGTGATTCAGTTTGAGTAGTCTTTGAATAAGCAAGCAAACGGGCTATCCCTGTGTTCGATTTCAGATCAGCCCAAGTCGAACAAGGGGAAGAATGCCCAGTTAAGCCAGGTCCATTCGATGGTCGGCATAAACACACACACACCAATACGTATACGGCAACACACCGTGATCAATGATCACTTCGTCAGAGAAACTATTCTTCAGCGGTTTTCTTCTTCAAAGCAAACTTCTTCAGAGGATTCGACATGGAGGCATGATCACAACTATTATGAAATGATCCGTCTCAATGGCATCGACCAGCATGAGCAAAACCAAAGGTTTCACGAAGTAGATCGATCAACATGTACTGTCACATGGTCGACGAGATCGAGATCGATAGCTACTCCTTTCCTGTGCAAGAACAGAACAGCACCTGCGAATCGAATGGAGGTGGTTGGCCTCCTCCATTCTCGGACGCCTTTCGGCAGGCACCGAATGCTACCGCTCACCAACAACTGATGCCTTTTGAAGCCACTCCGAGTGAGTCGCCATCTCGCCGCTGTTGGAATACATGGGTTTAGCCTATATATTTAGAAATAATTTCTAAAAAAATTTAAAAACCCAAATATGGAAGGAAGCATGTGAACTCTTTATTACCACATTGCTAGTTCAGGTAGAGAGACTCTAACTTAAATAGTAGAGTGTGCTCCACTTTACTAGCTCACATGGAAAAAAGAAAGAGAAGAACACGCGTGCTCGCTCACTTCGCCGGGGCCAGGATTGGTTCGTCGAAATCGGGTCTAGTTGTTTACGTAGGCATGGCTTTCTTTTGCAGCTTTATTTCTTTTTACTCTCCGAGAAAATATGAGATATGGAGATCGTGCGAGTGTCATATAAACCGTACGGCCGCAGTCCGAGAAAAAGAGAGTACATAAGTTAGGGTTTTTGCCTTTTCCAGTTTGTTCGATTGTGGCATGTCTTGTGACTCGTTCGACCGTTTTTAAACTGTACTTTGGCCGTCATATAAACCGTACGGTTGCAGCGTGAGAAAAAAGACTGCAGAAGCTAGGGTTTTTACGTCTTTCAATTTTCTGTGCAACCACATGTCGACTATTCCGTCCCGCTGCGCTGGCATGCACTGGTGATCGGGAGAGCAGGTCTTCGAAACCTGTCGTCCTTGAGATCTTGCACCGGGAGAGGACGAATAAGGTTTTAGGGAAGCGCTTTGCACGACTGCTCGCAATCTGCTTCCTCTACGTCGTCGCCGTAATCTGCTCTAGTTACCACATCGTCGCAACTAGGTCATCTTCATCTTTTCCCGGTTTCACTTCTAAGGAAGATGAGTACGTACTGCTCTCTGTCCAAATTAGCATTTTCCTGTTGTCTCTGTTTACGAGTATATTAGAGGAACATATGAATATATCCGTTTCATCTATGTTTACAATATATTCGTGCCGCATGATATTGCTAGTTAATCAGTTTGCGATTATGATTTATTTAATTAAATTAAACCTAAAAGTGCCGCCATGATGCCAAAAGCATGCATTTGCTGCGAGCTGTGTATTCGCCATTGGTAAAGCTTCGCTCCTAGGATTTGACTGCATCATGACGCCGGGCCAACCACAAAGCGAACAGTGACACCGAAAGGGAGCGAGAAAGGAGGAAGGCGGAGCACTCTCACCCTGCCCATCAGATAGCCAAGCTAAAGCTAAGCTACCTCCCGGCACAAGGACAGATAGATCATACTAGTTCATAGATAGGGAGCCATTCCCCTATGGTGAGTGAGATTGATAGGACAGACATGGCCACATACGTACGTCTTCGTCTTCTTCCATGGCGAGCAACGCCATGCATGAGCTCGCACAGGTGCACTGCATGTACTTGGCTCGCATTATTGTCGCCTCCATGGCTCCATCTGTGTGTTACGGGTACCTGTATGACGTATCCTCTGTCTCTTGCGATGTTCAGGATCGGTGCACGTATTCATACGTACGTCTGCATGTACCATGCATCCTCTCTCCAAGAATGACTGCATGCCAAATGTTCCAAGAAAAAAAAAAATGACTGCATGCATCGACGAATGTACCGTATGTCCAGATGGTAACGACGTAGTGTACCGTGTACGAGTATGAATTACATGTAGTACTGTACTGTACGTTGCGTATGGCTGTCTGAAAAAGGCTGGTGCATGAGCAGCGTTGTCGTGTGCACGTCTGCTCCTCTGCTAGCTCCAATGGCGTTCGTACGTAAGATGATGTGCGACAGATTGTTCGTGCTGCTTCTGCTTCGAGATCTCTCTCATTTATTTTGTGGTTCGTGTCCATGCAGCATCTGATCTGCAACCATGTGGCTATTCGATTTCGATGATAGGTTAATTCCAAACGGCTCGCGACGAGAATGGGTGGTGTTTCACTGTTCCCCGTTCAATCATTCAGGATTCAGATGCATTACTGGCTCACTGCTGGCGAAGTTGTACTGGTACTAGATATGAAAAGCGAACCAAGGCTTTTTGGAATAATCGGATTTCATACTATTTTCACATGAACCAGATCAATTCCCGGAAGAATCCGGGTAAATTCCGATGTCGAAAACAGGTCCGATCCAGTAGATGCATTTCAACAGGCCTCACAACACTGTAGTCTATCTGAGCATGGCTAAAATTTCCATCAGCGATCTTCCAAGAAAAAAAAATCATCTGCAAACAGGAGTCAAATTTAAGACTAGGGTTTTCAGCATACAGTAGTAGTAGTGAAGAGGAATCAACTTGTACGCAGTCATGAATACGATGATGCTTCACGTGAAATTTTGGTTCCGATCTTGAGATAAAACATAAGACCTTGCCATCACATCGATTGGGAATATCCAAATACCTCTAGAAACTCAAACAATCCGTCCCATCCATTTGAAAGGACTGCATGCCCAGATGAGCGCCAGAAATATGAAATACAAAAACCACTGTTTAGTCTATTCAACAGGGCCATGAAACAGTCGCTTCTTCTCTTGCAAGGTATCCAATCTGCCTGTGCGGCTGTGCACTCCAGCTCTGCACTCTTTCAAATCATCTTCCTCATCAGATTGCTGGGCAAAATACAAACGCAGACTACCCTGCAATCCCTGCAAGGACCAAGAAGCAGCTATGCTCAATGAAGCAGCAGACATCACCTCGGCAATAACTATCTCAACAAGTCACAAACTTGAGTTTATCACCTACCATGCATGCAGTAGTGAAGAAGGCACTTGTTTCTCGTAGCATCACCGGCGGCTTCTCTAAATTCGGATCTCTATATCCCTTCTCTAAATCACTATGCATTCTCTATATTTTCATTCTATCTAGCAGAGTCTCTATCCTCGAAACAATATAGAGACAAGAGAGAGAGTCTCTAAATATAGAGACTCGGAGAGAGAGTCTCTAAATATAGAGACTGATATAGACTCTCTTTGGATGGATATAGAGACCGGCAGGCAGAAGAATAGTGATAGAGAATGGATATAGAGCAACTGCTGGACTTGCTCTCAGGCATTCTGCACCGTCCGATCAGAGCCGATGCATGGATGAGGAGCATGGTATTGAAGCTCAGTTCCTGGGTCATCTCTAACCTGCACTCTGGAGTAGAGACGAATTCGACAGGGCGATGGCAGCCGGCACATGTAGGAAAATGTTCATGTGATGCATTTGCTGCAGGTTGGGGAGAGCTCGGCCAAGAGAGAGATGCCAAAAAACAAACCCTGAATTCCAGCGAAACTCAGCTCTCTCACTCACTCTTGGGTGCTGTCGAGGGACCTACAGGTAACATGTCCTCAGCGCAGCATTCAGTCACTCACTTTTTACCTGCCTTGATCATCATAGTAACACTGTGTAAAGGAGAGGACACTACTAGCAATAGCTAACTGTCATTGGGGACACTGCCACAGTGGGTCCCATGCCATGCCTGCTCCTTTTTACCCGTTGGAGGAAGCAATGCAGGTGCAGGTGCAGGTGCAGGCAGGCAGGCCTGGAGCTGGATAAGTAATTTAATATCTAGATCAAAGCAAAGAAAGAGTTTGGAACATATCCAGTGTGCCACTGTGCATGCTATGTAGTATTTGCATTGCTGCGGAGTAAAATCAATGCCAAAGATTAGGATTAGGAGTACTTCTCTTGCTTTAAGGTATAAAACCATAAATAAGTATAAAACCATAAATAAGTGCTCTATCTGATGCTCAAACATTTTTACAAAAAGTTCTTTCTAAAACATCAAAATGATGCGTTTGTCAGTACTCACTGAAGAGATGCTTCTATAGTTCTATGTTTCCACAGAGAAAATAAAGCATACTACGTAGAATTGTAGACTGTACTAACCTGTAAGCAAACGAAGAGCTGATACTTGATCCTGATCTGTGCTTCCCTTGGCAGTAACTAAAGGAAGCTTCTCTATATATGTTCCTGAATGTTGAAAGCACAAACGCTATTCAATACGCTGAGCACAATATCACAACGTTGATAAACTGCATTTGTTTCAGAACGCCCAAACATCGACAACGACTGATGGTAGAGCAACATAGGCCAGGATTAAAATCCCCGTACAAGCACATACAGCAAAGTCCAAAAAGTACTTCACCTATGGGACTGGAGTACGGACGAGTAGCAGTGGTAGTATGTAGTAGTATCCTGAATTCCGGATGCTGGCTACTTCTATATGCCACTCTCTTCCATAGCACAGCAGGCCAGGGTAACGTGAAGCAAAATCCACAGCAGCATCGTACGAAATACTACTACGGAATACTGTAGCTTGGGAGCGATAGCCGATAGGCAGGTGAAGAGGAGGCGGCCATGCATCGTCATGTCGCTGCTTGCCTGCTTTTTCCTCTAGCTTTCAATTCCTCCGTCCCCTCCCCTTACCTTGCTGCTACCAATCCCTCAGCAGAGCATTGAACGTCTCCATCACTCACTCACCTGCTCTCTCTCTCTCTCTCTCTCGCTTGTGTGTGCGTGTGCGCATGCAAAGCTCACTGCACCCACAGTAAGATAAGGCCCAGGCTTTACTACTGTTGCGAGGCCGACATAAGGGCCCATGTTAGTATTCCATTTGGCAGAAATAGGGCTCATTTGTATTGATTGACGGACACCCCGACGATCATCTTTGATAGTAAACCAGAAATGTTTGGAATACTTTTATATAGCTTCTGTTAAGAATGTACCTCCATCAGAAAAGAGAGAGAGGTGTTCTTACATTTAAGAAAAAAACTGTAGACACTCCTAATTTCCGTGTGACATCGTGCATTTCATGTTCAACTAACAATACCATGCCTCAAAGTATGGTTGTTCTCTAACTACAAGTTTGATATATCTGTTGAATAAAAGTGACAACTACACCACCTTTCATCCAAAACAGAGAGAGACAGAGCCTAAAAGGTGGTATACTGTACATTAGTGGCTAATTAAACTAACATAATCAAACTACTAGGTTTCTAAAAATACCTCAAGCAGGTGGGTAGGATCCACTCCAAAGAATCTAAAAAATCTTCACTATTTTCTAGCCTCCTACCACCAATTACTTAAGAACGGACTTGTTTGGATCAAAGGAATTGAAAACCGAGGATTAGAAAAAAAAACGCAGGAATGAAATGGAGTGTCAAGTGAAGAAATATAGGGTATAGGATTACAAAACAAAGGAATCGCAAAAATAGGCTGTTTGGATCAAAGGAAAAGTTTTTCCACCATCTCTTTATCTCATCCATTCCTCCAAGTCATAAGCCACCAAATTGGGTTCTTTAGGTTGGAATGGATGTTTTATTGCCCTTGAAAGGTAACTCTCTTTTTTATAACATTCTCTACTTCTTGAAGAAAATAGCCCAGGTTCAAAACCTAGCTCTCTTTCCTTTCCTTATGAATAGAAACCCAGCTTCCTTTGTCCCAAACACAAGCCAGCAAAAACTTTTCAAAGGAACATAACTCCACAATTTCTCTAAAATTCATTTCATCCAAACAGCCCAGATTAAAAGACTCCAGTCAGCCAGCACCCAAGTACCCCCGTACCAGATAAAATGCTAAGAGCATCAACGTCAGAAACTCTATCCCTATTTTCTCTCTCTTCTACTCTATTTTCTCTCCATTACTCTAAAATTCCTTCACACTTTACACTACACCCTAAAAAATTCCTTCTCTCCACCAGAAACTCTATCTCTAAAACTCTATTTCTATATCCATACAGGATTTCTACTGTGATGCTCTAAGCCACACCATGCTCTTCACCAGCTAGCCAACAACAACACGACTACGCAAGCATAAGAGTATTTCACTGGACCATGGTGACACTTTTTACGGTATAATTTTATGATACTGCTGTTTTTTACCCTGAAAGCCCAAACTCCAAAGCTCGCAGGCCTTCCCCCAGTCTCTTTAGACAATCTTCTGGAGATACTACAAAAGTGATGTTTTACCACAGTATTTTAACGAGAGAGAGAGAGAGCTCTGTATGACTGTCTGTACGTAGTACAAAACCTTGCAACATATTTTTACCACGGTGGTGGCCTGGTGGGGCAGGAAGGGGTGAGAGGGAAGAGAAGAGCCTCGCCCATGTGGAAGGGTCAGTGAGATATATAGAAGAGGAGAGGTAGAGGAGAGCAGGAGTAGTGAAACCCATTTCTTAAATGCAGGGAGCCGAGTAGCTGCTTCTCCTGCAACGGTGCAAGAAACACCATCACTCACTTCTCTCCGCTAGCCACTGCTCCCGCTCTCTCTTCCTCATCCATCTCTTCTCCCACTCATCCTTGCAACTAGCAAACAGTGCTCTGCAGAATGACTAAAGATGAGGATTTCAAGCTGCTCAAGATCCAGGTCTCTCTCTCTTTCTCTGGTGCTTGAGAGCTCAACTGTTCTTGGGGCTTATTTGCTTCTTGCAGACCCATGTACTGAGGGTGAACATACACTGCGATGGGTGTAGGCACAAGGTGAAGAAACTGCTTCAGAAGATTGAAGGTACTGCCTCTTTCTCTCACACGCAGAGCTTTATCCAAGTTATTACCCTCCATTTCTTTGCTTCCTACAGAGTGTCGTTCTAGTGGTCTAGCTGGTACTTGTTTTAGCTCTCCTTTTCGTGACACCCACTTCGTTTTGTCCACTTGCATCTGAAAGTATCACTGCGTCTAACACGACAGCAAATCTCTCCTTTTGATGTAGCCGTGCTAATGTTCAGACCAAATTGAAGTAGAAGTTTTTGAGAAAAAGATAACCCCTAAACTTGTTCACCTTCTTGATCTGTTCTGCGTTTACTGAGCTAGTAAATAGATCCAAACTTATCCATGTATGGACTCGAGGTAGTTCTTGTGCCAAGCTCACAAATGGCTGTCAGAGGAAAAGGATTCACTGCACAAGGCCACATCTTGTGAAATGTAAATGGTGACTAGTCCGTAGTAATTACCATTGCTCACGAGCAGCCTGTGAACCTTCTGCATCTTGTTGCAGGTGTTTACTCGGTGGCCATAGATGTAGACAACCATAAGGTCACGGTGACTGGCAATGTGGACTCTGATGTCTTGATCAGGAAGCTCACCAGAGGAGGCAAGCATGCAGAGCTGTGGTCACATCAAAAGGGCGGCAGCAACCAGGGCCACAAGGGCAACAACAACCAACAGAAGCAGCAGCAGCATCAGAAGCAAGGTGCCAATCCAAGCAAGGATGGAAACAACAAGAACAGCAACAGCCACAAGGACCAGGGCAAGCATGGAGGAGTTGGAAGCCTCATGCAAGGCCTCAAGGCCTTCAAGAACCAGCACAACAAGCATCAGCTCGCCGAGTTCAGCTCAGAGGAGGATGACCTGTATGATGATGAAGGCGACGAGTTTGAGGATGAGTATGAGGACGACCTCCGGTTCCTTGGGGACAAGATGAACCAGCTCAGCTTCCTCAAGCAGGCTCAGGCTGCGGCTGCGGCTGCGGCTGCGGCTGCGGCCAACCCCAAGAACAAGAACGGCAACAATACCAATGTCAACAACAACCACAACAATGGCAAGAAAGGTGTTGGCGCCGCGGGGGGCAACCACCCCCAGAACAACCAGAACCTGATACAGAACCAGAAGAATGCCAGTGTGATCAACATGGCGGCAGCAAATGCCAAGATGGGGAATGGAGCCCAGAAGAACACCGGTGCCATCAATGGCATGATGGGCTTCAGCCATGGCCTTGGAGCCGGCAGTGCTGCTCCTGGCATCCAAGGCTACACAGGCTTCAACCACCCATCCTATGCCACCGCCGGCTATGGAGGGCTTCAACAGCAGCACCTCCAGCAGCAGCAGAACAACAACCTGATGGCAAGCATGCAGGGGTACCATCATCACCCAACGGCGGCCGCCGCGATGATGAACAATCTTAGGGGCCTGAACAACAACATGATGATGATGCATCAGCCGCAGCAGCAGCAGCCGCAGATGATGTACCACAGGTCTCCTCAGATCAGCCCTTACACCGCGTACTACAACCCATACAGCTACTACTACCACCCAGGCAGCTCCGGTTACCACCCCGCGAGCAATGGCGATGTGGAGACCATGTTCAGTGATGAGAATACCAAGGGTTGTGTTGTCATGTAGGGATGTTGTTACATTGTTACAGTGTAGAGGTTGGTGATGAAGAATGGTAATGGTGATGCACTCCTACTAGTATTTCTTTTTCTTTTCATTGTTTTACTTTTTTTATGGTTTCTTCTGTATCAAGAATGAATCGTGGATGTTGACTTAGATGTTGCGTTTGGAACTAGTGGCACTTGAGAGGATGATCAAATAGTATAATATAATAATACCTTTTACCTCCTAGTGCTCTGCCTTGCCTGGTAATACTTCGTATCTTTGTTGTCTGTGATTGAGGACTTCTATGCTGCGTATGGTGATCATGGCAGCAGGCTAAACAGCGAATGGCTAATCCACTGTAGCAGTCAACATTGGGGGTGCCGTATATTACTGGCAGAAATTGTCCCCTACAGCTTTTTTAAGATCATAACATGGGAGTGCAGCTGGTGAGCATGCCATGTGAACAGAAATAAACATTAACTAGTAAATTAAGTACAGAGGATTTGAAGTTTTTAAAGCCACAAGACCCACGATTTCTCAGGGAGCAGTGTTCTAGGTGCAAAAGAAATGTCAGGAGAAATAGGAGAGCGGTAATATATTGGAAATAGGTTTCAAGAACCAAGAGGAAGCTTGCACACCTGTAACACTGGCGATCGATCAATTCAGGCACAATTTTGCAAAGGAGGAGATTTCCAGTGGAGGAAACTTGAAAGCAAGTTGTGACCCTGCTAAAAACCAATGATGCCAACTATGATCAAATTTCATGATGAAAGTGTATGCTGGTAAAGGTGGTTGAAAATGAATGCAAACCATAATGATTGTTGCTCCCTTCATGAACACATTGGTCCCTAACCTAAATAAATTCTGATTACTCATCAGCCTTTTTACCCCTTTTGCCAGGCTATAGTACAGAAGCCATAATGTACCCACCAAATAAGACCAAAGGAAGACAAGAGTTGAGAAAAATAAATACGACTGAGGTGAGCATGGTGTTATGGAGGTTTGGAGTTCATTTGACAGTATCATGCTTGCAAATGAAATATTTCATTACTGAAGCGAGCATTGTGCAAAAGATGGAATTCACAAGCCTACCAATCCGTGCTTATTGAATCTCCTAAAGAACTTTTGGCATACAATTTAACCGTTCTTCAAGTAGTTAGCTAACTGTACAAACTACAAAGGCAATACTTTTGTAGTGCACAGTAGGCAGTTCCCCTTTAAAAAGAATGTATAGGATTCTCGGAAAGAGAAATTGCCAGACAAATCGTTTGTTTAATCCTCCGTGGATGGTTGGGATGGGTGATATGTATAATATTGCAAAACACTTACAGGGGCGTGCAGCGCGCACACCTACAACAACGATGGTCAACTCAATTGCAAGATTCCAGATGGGTAGTGTAGTAGTAGCTGTAACGTGCAAAGCAACCTGCAGGAGAAGAAATTCCATGAATAAGAGTTGGAATGAAGGATAAAGCAATTGTTACAATGCAAGTATGCAGCTAATTTCAGAGAAAATAAATGCATACATAACAAGCACATTGGCCAAATTCGCAGCACGCATTTTCATTTCACCAAACTGATGGTCCTGAGTCCAAATAATAGTGGGCAAAGCCATATGCAGCCACCAAACAAGCCAATTACAAGATCAATACGCCTTTTCTTTCCCTCATATATGTAACCAAAGCTATCAGCCCCTTACCTTATTGGTACCCAACACAGTCACTTTGTGGGAAAGAAGTTTTTCCCCAACCGAAAAAGATGAAATATAGGCGGTGTTTTTTTTAGCGTTTGTGTTTGCGTTTGCTTATAAGCTAGAAATTTGTTATTTTCATACAAACTAAACGCTTTGATGTTTGGTAGCCAATTTTTATAGGTCTTACTATTTCTTCTTAAAGCTCTTAAAACCATTTTTTCTATAATTTTTTGATCCCTCAGATGTCCTTATCGAGAAGGTACAAATTTCCAGCTTATAAGCAAACACAAACGCAAACGCCGAAAACAATACTGCCATAGATACTACCGTAGTACTACCATGCTGGGGAAGTTGGGATAAAGCTTTCCCTCTGTTTCAGTCAACATCTCCCTCTCATACACACCTTGTGTGAGAGAGGGAAGGATTCCCAACATCCATGTGAGACCCACGTACAGCAGACCTCTCAGAGGCAGAGAGTAGGAGGGACCAGAACACAGGAAGCAGGGGACAAAAGCTGGAACTCAGCTGAGAGCATGGAAAGCCAAGCACAGTAAACTATAAACACAAAAGATCATCTTTAGACTATAGCCAGCAGCTTTGGTATATCATTACAATAAGTTGTTACTTGCTTTTAGTACAAGGGATTATGATGACAGAAATGCGCAGCGGGAGAAGAATGAAAAGGGCAAAAGAACTGTTCAGGAAAGAGGGGGCTTTGAGACAGCAAGGCCTGTACAGGAGCACCATGGGAGCATGTCTTTTTGACCTGCCGGTGCGAAGCACAGGGAATTGGTGCTTGCAACTACCAAGAAAACTTGGCCCCTGGAAGATGAACAAGCAAACAAAGAACCATTGGGGTAGGTGATTACATTTCTTTCTGGGATATGCAACATTCAACTATCCCCCCACACCTAAATAGGCATGCTAGAGTTTTGTTTCAGAGCTTTGATATTTGGGTAATAGTTGCCCAGTTGTATATTTATGGAAATTTTAAATTTGGAAACTTCAAGCCTGTGCTGCAACCTTGTAATAGCTATGACTAAAGTGCTCAGTGGTCGAATTTCTCAACTTTTGAAGATCGCATGGTTTTTGTGGTGAATAGGTTTGGTTTCAATGTAGCAATATATTAATGGCCCAAACAAATGAACTGTTAATTCCCTGGATGCTTAGCAAGATTACCTCTAAAACTAAGAACGAAGAACAGAGGATTCACCATACAAATATTTTGGGTAGCATCCATAAAATTGTAACAGTACTTACTCCATTCAATTGATCAAGGACAAACATCTTGAAGAAAGCACCCATGTCTCAAACTAATTAAACAGATCTCCTTGGTTTAAAGTAGAGTGCCTTTTCTTGCCTAAACCATAGATGGATCTTTAGTGTATGTTTTGATTTTTTGTATGTCGTAAAAGTGAATATATAAAGCTATAACTTCCTCCATAATAGCTAAGCTTTACACAAAGGATCAATAGGTTGTGGAGCCAGCCTACCACATTACCCATGCTGGAAACTTCAGCACGAGATGCGTTTAACTTTTAAGCCCTACAAACAGCATTTCAGTTGTAACAAGAGACTCGATAATTTAAATATTGATTCGTTACCATGCTTTCAAATAGAAGCTTAGCACGACGAATCTTATGATAGTCCTTAGTTGCAAATTAATATGTATGGATCTGCAATTGAGGCGAGGCGAGTGGATAAAATAAAGAGTAACTGCAAGGAGGCCACGGGCAAACTCACCTGCGTGATCCCAGTCCACGCGAAGCTTCCTGTCTTTGCTTTTCCTGAAAAGCATAAGTAAACAAAACAAGGTAAACTATTTGCACGTTGCTCTTCCACAATCCCATAGTCTTCTAGATAATATGTACTACATATAAATGAAATTTCACAACTCGATTGTTGTCAATTTCACTTAAGTACAGTAAGAAGATAACTTTTCATATAATATCTCTGTACTTGATAATACAAAATAAGGGTGCCGAAAGCTTGATGATTTCAGCTGTCAGCAAATTATTTTGATGCAAATCTATAGATAAGCTGTTTGTTATGTGTACGGTTTGTATGACAATCTGGTCCAGCTAGCAAGATCAGCAGGCCAGGTTGAGCAACTTTGGACCGTTCTACGACAAATTCAACTTTTTTGACATGTAGATTGAATCTGTCCAACCATTCAAATGTGGTGTGGTGGAATGACAACCTAATCTTCATAAGAAGGTTAGTATTAGCAATAATCACTAGTATGGTCCTACTCAAATCAAAGCAGTAACCTTGGACCATACTTTAATTATCTAAAAACAGGTTGTTTGGACACACGCCTGATGATAAGAATATTATCTTTCGAGTCCATACTGAACTGCAGAAGGAAAATAGGCAAAAATAGCAGCTTAAATACACATCTCATTTGCAAGCATGTGCACATGCGCACTCGGTCAATATAAATATAACAGCAGCCTAAGTAAATAAAGCAGTCCTGCACAGCCACCACCTTAAAACCGTGCAAGAAGAAGGGAGACAAAGTATTTCAAGCTTCTATCACTATATATATTCCATGCAACTATTGTATGAATACAACCGTTAGCAGTCATGAAAGAAGGGAGACACAGTATTTCAGTCTTCTATCACAATAGGGATACAAGTTTGAGCTGTAAAACCTGACCTCACAAATCCTGAGCGCCAACAGCAGGTTGCTAGGTACAATCAAAACAGTCAGTGGTAATTGGCAGTTTGCACTGTAATACTATTGTTGATCCAATTCACATATCGAGTACATGCTTCAAAGGAAATTAGTTGTTTGTCTTAAACAAAAGGGAGGTATGCTGGAGCACGAATTTGAGTGTATCATTCCCAGCCAGACTCCGAGATATAGAAAGAGAATTGAAGAACGTCAAGCCTGGCATAAATTACTATAGCTCTCAGAGTTAATTGACTTAATTCCACCGTTACAGTCTAAACAGACATAATCATGTTTCCTGCTTGCTGAATTAAGATAAACAACAGAATTCAGAACCTCATTCAATTGCTAAACAGAACAGACATCATTACTTTTCTAAAATAGTTGCATCTTTGTACAAAAATTCTTCATTGTGAATAACACTACAGATAAACCCATCCACCATTTGAGAAGAGCATTCTGGAAGAGAAATACATTACTATGTACCATCTCAGCTCAACGTCTGTCATTTTTTCTCTTTCTTGCTTGTGCTTTCTGCCATTTTTTCCTTGGCACTAACTTGCTCTTTGGCTTTAGCTTTAACTCTGGAGAAAATTTGAAATTTGGGTCCCTCATGCGTGCTTGTATATCCTTAAAGAACTGTAGATTTAGCTTCTTCGGTCTGCCCTCCCGCAACTCTGCATATTCTGGTCCAGAAACAATGTTCTCAAATGCACCAATCAGGATATCTATGTCGGTGACAACATCAAATACGTTAATGTAGCGTCCATCAGGTCCTTTTTTTAACTTCTTGAGAGCATTCTCTACAGCAAGTTTTCTTGCTTGCTTTCCTGGAGAGAGCTCTGGTGGTTCCTTCTCAGATTTTAACAGCTCTGAGATTGTGCGATATTTAGGAACATCGTCAAATTCAAACACCTTATCTATGTATGAATCACTGCGCTCATGGGGGTGTGCTTCAGTAGGAACGTCATCGTCATCATCATCTTCACTGCCACTCCAGAGATTCATATCATCTTCGTCGCTCTCAGGGCATATACTTCTTAGCTCATCACTCTCATCAGCATCAATAAGATTTGCATTTTCCTTGGCTTGTCTCTTCGCTTTCTTAATTTCCCTCTCCAATTTTGTATCATTCTCTTCATCATCATTATCATCCTCACTACCTGTCCACAGGCAATCATCCTCATCGACATTCTCTTGCCAAGCTTTTCTGAACTCTTCATCACCTGGCCTTCTTTTACCAAAAAGGTTATAGTGTGAGCGATCATCGGCAAAGAATCGTGTTCCTGGGAAACGGAAAAAGATCGTTCCTTTAGTAAAATGTGTTTGCAGGCAAACATTTGTACTCCCCAAGGATTCAGTATGAAGCCATTCATGACCATGAAGAATATTATCCAGTAGACCCTATGAAAAGATGTACAACTACTCGATTCATAGAGCATAACAGTGTAAGTATCAACTAAAAGGATGGCAGCATAGTATCCTGATCTCTCCTGAATTTATATAATGAAGATACATATATGGTATGACTTCAAACCAAAAAAACTGATATTCGGCATACAGTCTGAAGAATCTCCTACGCATTCAGTGCCTCTGTTCTTCAACAAAGAATAGGGAATTGAAAAAATGTGACACTGGATAATTTATAAGAACACTTAATTACTAAAAAATCATCATTATGATATCCATTTCACTGGTAGGTGGTCAGGTTATGTGTAACGTAATCTGCATATGCAACCTGCGAATCATATACTTCCCCTTTGTCTTGCTCAAAAAATAAGCCTAGTGTTGAGTTATCTTAAGACATACACAGACTAACCACAGCCAGGGTTTCAGTCGTATAGCATTTCTTCTCAACATCAACTAAAAAATGCGACCAAACTCTGGAAAAATTCAGTGCACGTAGGGAACACAGTATTTAGTGCACGTAGGGAACATAGTATCTATTTCCTATAACCGCAATAAATATATTTAACTGAGAAGATGAAGCCAAAGGGTCAGACAAGGGGACCCTCTCTCGCCCTTTCTCTTCATACTCACCATGGACCCCATCCAGCGCATCCTCTGGTTGGTCTCGGAACAAGGTCTTCTCTCGCCAGTTCAATGTAGACACCTGAAATTCCGCATGTCGCTCTATGCGAATGATGCTGCTATCTTCTTGAACCCGATCAAAGAGGAGATCACTACAGTCACGTGAATCTTACAGTCCTTTGGGGCTGCTTTTGGCCTTCACACTAACTTCCACAAATGCACCGTGTATCCGATCAACTATCAAGGATTGGACCTCAATGACATCCTTAGTGCCTTCCTAGGCACATGTGATAGCTTCCCCTGTCGCTACCTTAGTCTCCCTCTTTATACGCGCAAGCTTGGAAGGACTCATTTTCTCCCGCTCATCGACAAGCTGTGGGCTAGACTACCCTCATGGAAAGGAAGTCTACTCTCCAAAGCTGGCCGTTTGACCCCGGTCAACTCAGTCCTCTCCACACTACCAACCTACTTCATCTCTGCATTCCAACTGCCAAAGTGGGTAGTCAAGCGGTTGGTTAAGATCAGACACTCCTTCCTCTGGCGTGGCGTAGCAGATGCTCATGGGGGTCATTCCTTAGTTAGTTGGGACAAAGTTTGCCGACCCAAATCCCTCGGTGGTCTCAGGGTCCCGAACCTCCTCAAGTTTGGCACAGCTCTACGGCTCCGCTGGCTCTGGCATGAGTGGAAATCACCGGACAAACCTTGGGTTGAGTCAACTACACCTTGCAATGAGTCAGACAAGTCCCTCTTCCGCGCAGCCACAACTATCAAAGTTGGCAATGGTAGACGAACAAATTTCTGGCACGACAAATGGTTGCAAGGGCAGACACCACACCATGTGGCTCCTAACCTCTACCGGATCGCCAAAGGGAAGCACCGAACTGTGGCGGCTCAACTTCGCAACAATAAATGGATTCACTCAGTTCACCACCTGCACAACTCAATACAGTTGTTGGAGTTCGTCACACTGTGGCAACAGATTCAGCAAGTCACGCTAGACCCAGCTACCAACGATGACATTGCATGGACACATTCGTCCACTGGCTCTTACTCTTCACGATCCGCCTATCGCCTCCAATTCCTCGGCAGCACACACTTCGAACTCGTGCCCGTCATCTGGAAGGCAAGAATGGAAAACAAGTGTAAGTTCTTCGCGTGGACCCTAGCGCACGGCAGAATCAATACAGCTGACGTTCTTGCTAGGAAAGATTGGCCGCATCAAGCTCTATGTCCCCTATGCTCCACTGACCCAGAGACGATTGAACATATGTGCAGCCACTGCTTCTACTCCGTCTCGGTGTAGGAGGAGATCTTGAGATCCTCCAACCACATCATCCCTCGTTACTAGAGCAATGTCAACTTCATTGACTGGTGGACCCACGCTGCATCCATCCTGCCTAAGGACGCAAAGCATGACTTCAATGGCCTAGTAATTTACACCGTCTGGAACATCTGGAAAGAGCGCAACCGCCGCCTATTCTAACAATGCAGCATCTCTACCTCTCAACTTACTGCTACGATTAGAGAAGATGTTCTTACGTGGGGGCGGACTGCAGCCTTTGTGAACATGTAGTAGCAGCTTTGTCTCACCCCCACCCACCCTCTCTCCCCCTCTCCCCCCGCCCTCTTGTAATCTGTACTTTTCACCCCTCTTTAATGAAACGGCAAACGGCAGAGCAGCTGCCCCCCTTTTGCTCAAAAAAGAAGATGAAGCAGCACGCGAGTATGGAGTATGGAGTGAACTAGCTAACAAAACACAAGCACTGTTCAGCATCGTCATTCAGAAAGCATCCCTAACGTTTCACCACAACAATCTCACAAATTCATGGTAAACGCGGAGAAAGAGAAAGAAGGGGTCGAATTCGAACAGTCCGCACCTCGGGGAGCCCAGAGTGGGGGAGACGATGGACCGCCGCAGCGCGTAACGGCCAGAACCGGCCGGGAGGATGAGGGAGCCGGGCACCGCGCGCCAAGACGGAGGTGCGGGAAGAGGTGGCGGGCAAGGAGGCGGCGAGCCATGTGCAGGGAGAGGGAAAAGGGAGGGTGCCTCTAGTGAGAGGCGCCCATTGATGCTGGAGGCTGGAGAGGGAGGGTTTTTAGCCGGGGGAGGGTGGAGGCACGCACACGACTACGCGAGCACGATGGAGGCAGTAGCGCAGTAGGAGGCGGCGGCGGAGGAGATGGTGGCGGCGAGGCGAGGAGTGGCGCCGTGGCGGTCGCCGATCGACGGGGCGGGGCGAGAGCGAGACGCGGGCAGCGATGCAAATGGGGATGGTTGCGGGAGTGGGAGTGGGAGTGGGCCGTAGGCAGGTGGGCAAACTTGAAAAGATGCATATGCAATGGACAGCAAGAGCTGGTCTGTCTAGCAAATCAAACCTATCTACACCCCCTACTCATTATTCTCATCCATTACCGTTTATACCTGCCAAGCGGACGGAGCAAGAGGCTACGACAGTCGTACTCATTAATAAATCCATTTGTTCTTTGCCAACAATAAAAGAATGCAGTGTAGTAACGAGCAAGTTGAATATTAAGTAGTTAAGTGGAAAAGTAAGCGATTCAATTTATTAAAGGAAACAAGGACCTAATAAACACGGAACATACCACCCATTCCCTGTAGTAGTCATTGCTGGAAAAAGGATCAGCTCTAGTCTCCTGGGTCATCCCATACTTCTTACTTACACGGAACATCCGGCACCACTTGCTTAACACTAGTATGAATAGGCGCATATCTTGGCTTGGGTACCTCATCTTTCAACCAAGAGCGAGCTTACCAACTGTTCTTCTAAAGCAAGAGGCTCCTTCCACTGCCTCGCAGAAAAAACAACAATTCTAGGACAATGGGCCAGGCTTAGCGCCTCTCCACTAATTTACCCACCTATTAGAACATGGCTTTAGCAGAGCTTGCCCACTGCTACAACTTCGCATTCAATAGAAGGAAAAAGAAATTGAATGATAATTCAGTGACCACTGCATCACAATGGACGAACCACCATTTGAAAGGGAAGAGGCTTTTCAAAAAGCCTTGCCCTAATAGAATTCAATTCCTTCACCTGTCATTGATCCAAGTTTACAGGCCAGTTTGAAGCGATAAGCAAGCTTTGGATAGCCAGCAAGTGCTTATATTATACTAGAGTAGATAAATAGCCTATTCGTTGACACCTATCTAACCCAGGATAAGCAGCTAAGAGCAGCCCCACTTCTATGTGTTTCCCTATTTATCTTTCTTCTTTGGTTGAGGATAACTAGTCGAACTGGTGATTGTCCATATAACGTAATTAAAGAATATCCTCCTCAACGCCATCTTATTCCCCATTTGACTTTCCCATCCTTGGTAGCAGGCGAGGGCACATAGAGAGAACTGGCCTAGATCGTCATAGAAGCATCGATTAGAATATACCCTCAGGAAGGATCCTTTGGGTCATAAATAGCGCGAGCTTTTACCAACTAGTCCTAGGAGGAAAAAGTCGCTCATAACCTCGAATCGAGGCAGAAGTAGATGATATCAAGATATCTAGCTTTTAGTTATCTACTAATACTAAATGTTCTGGTCGGTCATCCCAAGTTGTTTCGGCGATTAGGAGACGGGGCCCCGGCACCGAAGCTTACTTGTTGAGAGCGAGGATCAACCGGCCTCTTTCATGCAAGGCGTCGGGCTTTCAAGAAGACGAACTTCGATCGAGTGGCTATCAAGAGAAGGCACGATGATTTTTGGGTGGTTCGCCCCTCGAGCGGAGGTAATGTTTCTCGTCCAAAGTGGTATCTATATGAGGGATCGAAGAGGTTACAAAGGGATGAGTTTCTTGTGGTAGAGGATGAGCTTTGGCCCGTAATGGTGCGGCCGGAGCTCCCACGATGTGCGTGTGTATTTTACGGTAGTCGCCTCTAGATGTGCAAATGACGTAGTCTATTTATACATGGACGCCATCGGTTTTTCTAGCGTTGAAATCCTATTACCTAGCGGCGATGGTTGTCCCTCCTTGTCCGGTGGTCCGAAGCATGTCTTCTCTTGCGCCATCGCTGCCGTTCTTCGCCTTACGGGAAACGGTGGGAGCAAAGTGTTACAAGACGTGGGTTGGTGGCGCCCCTCGCAACTGCCTCGACGCGTGTCGAGCATTTAATGCAATGGGGAGAATCCTTCCTTGGTCGGGAAGGAGTTGCTCGGACCCGGTCCGAGCAGACTGGCCGTGCCCGAGCCCCGGCGAGGACTCCTTGAAGTAGACCCTTGCTCGGGAGAGGGTCAGATCCTTCCTTGGTCGGGAGGAGCTGCTCGGACCGGTCCGAGCAGACTGGCGTGCCCGAGCCCGGCGAGGACTCCTTGAAGTAGACCCTTGCTCGGGAGAGGCTGTTTTGTTTTGCGTTTTTAGCGTGTGACTATCCGAACGCCACCCTAGGCCCCGCCATCTAGCCCCGAAGCTGAGTGGTGGACCGCCGGTCCTCCTCGGCTCTTTTAAACCGCATCGAGCCTTTTCGGTTCCAGACGTTCGGACGACGCCCGATTAGCGAAAGCAGGGCTAGTCGGGCAGACTTCAGGTTGGCCGAGCTCAAGGTTACCCGAGCAAAGGCTACCCGAGCGAATCTTAGGGTCGGCCGATCAAGGGTCGCCTCGAAAGGTAAGCCCAAACGCTGGGTCTTCCAACGGTTACTTGAGTGGGTCGACGGTTTTCAATGACGGCGTGGGTGGCGACGTCGCGCGATTAGCCCTTGGGGAGAAGGTCGTACCGAAAGCGACCTCTCCTTCAGTCGTGTGGCGCAGAACGTTGTCGCGATCTTCCGAGCTTGAGGTGGTGGGCCGCCTCACCGACCATGGGGTCTCCCGGCGAGCGTCGAGCGCGACATGGCTTTGGTTGTCCGTGCCCCGAGTATGGGGTTAGAAGTGGTGGGGCGCCGACCCCGGGCGTGGGCGATGCTTTCGGGCCGGTCTGCCGAGGCGAAGAGGTCGGAGTAGTTCGAACTCCGAGCTCGAAGTGCTTGCTCGTCAAGCTCGGGAACATCCGTGTCGGCCCTCGGCCGGCCGAGGGTGCTGTTCGAGCGCCACCGCCATGAGGTAATTTCTTCTTGTGAACTACTTTTTGTCTGTAATCTTGCTTTGTTGGCTTCGCGTTGCGCTTGTCTCTGCGAGGTGGATGATCGGGCTACGAGCATAGAAGCTCGGTGCGTGCCAAGGTGAAGGTGGTGCGCCCGAACTAGTGAGGCCCAAACGAGCTCGCTGGGTCCGGAACGAACTTGAGCACGCTTTGGGGTATGCTCGGGTCCGAGAGGAGCTCCGGTCCCTGGAGGAGCTCGAGCGGTCCATAAAGAGCTTGAGGAGGAGCGGCAATAGCCCGAAGTGAGACCGGAAGGTGGCGGCTTTGCTAGGAGATCCGTGGGGCGTGAAGCCCAGACGGGTTCTCGGCCAAGTCGCCTTGAAGACGTGGAGGCGAGCTTCAATCTTTGAAGGGTAGATCTAGGGAATAGTGTACGTGGTGTTACACGTGTTTGTAATACATTTGAATTTAAATACAAGATGTTCTCTTGTTCACGCTCTATGAAATGTTTATGCTACTATTTGTGCTATATACCTACCCTATAAGCCTACGCCCGAGCAGGATCCGGCACCAAGCGAAGCCGGCAACCGAGGGTGCGCGAAATAGGCGATGTCGGCCCCTCGTGTGGCCGAGTCCTTGCCCCTCGTTTGCGAAAGCAAGAGACCGGGCACACGGTGGCCGCATCCGAAGATGCGCGAATAGGCGATGTCGGCCCTCGTGTGGCCGGGTCCTTGCCCTCGTTGCGAGCAAGAGACCGGACACGGCGCAGCCGGCAACGAGGATGGGCGATGTCCGGCCCCTCGTGTGGCCGAAGTCCTCGCCTCGTTGAAAGCAAGAGACCGGCACACGGTGGCCGCATCCGAAGATGCGCGAAATAGGCGATGTCAGCCCCTTGTGTGGCCGGGTCCTTGCCCACGTTGCGAAGCAAGAGACCGGGCACACGGCGGCCGCATCCGAAGATGCGCCAAATAGGCGATGTCCAGCCCTCGTGTGGCGGGTCCTTGCCCTCGTTGCGAGCAAGCAAGAGACCGCACACGGCGCAGCCGGCAATGAGGATGGGCGATGTCCGGCCCCCTCGTGTGGCCGGGTCCTTGCCCCGTTGCGAGCAAGAGACCGGCACACGGCGGGCGCATCCGAAGATGCGCGAATAGGCGATGTCCAAATTTCGTGTGGCGGTCCTTGCCTCGGTTGCGAGCAAGTGACCGGCACACGGCGTAGCCGCGAGTTCAAGTTACTCTACTCGAGTTCAATTTGGGTTTCGGGATCGAAGTCTGCGAGGTACCGCCGAGAACTTGTTGGGCGATGTGCTATCGGCTTATCCGAGCAATGGAATTGAGGGAGTGCATTCTCGAGATCCGTCGGCCGCTTTAGAAATCGGTTTAGAGAACAAGAACTCGTGCTTGGGCAGATGTAAAAAAAGGTCGAAAACCTCGGAAGGAAAAGAACTTTGGTTACCATTCCTTTTATTTAACATGCTCGGGATTTCGAGAAGTCGCTCAAGATCCGAGAGTTAAATAAGGAGGATGGGCCGAAGGAAGGGGAAGGTTAGGCGTGGAACTCCGTGAGTGGGCGATATTCCACGAAGTTCCGAGAATTCGTCCGTCGGGAAGGCGAGGCGACAGCCGGGCGTGAAGACGAGACGACCGTGAATGGACCCTCCCACCTTGGGGTTAGCTTGTTGGCGTGTGATAGGTCCCGACCCGCCGCAGAACCAAGTCGCCGCTTTGCAGAGCCCTTGGCCGGACGCACGGGCGGCGTGCTGCTCAAGCAGAGCCCGGAGGTAGGTCGCCGACGGACGAGGGCTTGCTCGCGCTTTCCTCGACAGTCGAGGTCGAGTAACTGCTTGGTGGTCATCGGCGACCTCCGTGAGGTCCACGCGAGGTGACCTTAAGGTTATCTCGGTCGGAAGCATGGCCTCGGTGTCAGATATCGAGGCGAAGGGTGTTTCGCCGTGCCGCTCTCTCATTGGAGTGGTGCGGACAGCCCACAAGACGGAAGGAGCTCGTCGACCACCTGTCAGTAGCTTAGAAAGCCGATCAAGACCCGCCTCTTGATTCCTTGGAGGATCTCGCCTGGCTCGCTCGACACTTTCCGCTGCTCGGGGTGAGCCACGAGGCGGCAAATTTCGTGCCAACGCCCTCGCAATATTCTTGGAACACTCACCGTGAACCGAGTTCCATTATCCGTGATCGGTCGGGTGGGAACGCCAAACCGTGTGACCACGTTATTGCGAAAAATTTTTGGCCGCTGGTCAGAATGCCGAGACCGGTTCGCCTCTATCCATTTGGTGAACGTGTCAATGGCGACGAAGAGGTATCGCGATCCTTCGCCTTTGGGGAATGGTCCTAGTATGTCTAGCCCCTGTAGAGAATGGCCAAAGAGGGAATAGTTTGAAGGGTGTAGGCTGGTTGGTGTACTGCCGGGCATGGAATTGGCACGCCGGCATGTGGTGACGATCTTCCGAAGCGCCGACCAACGCCAGGGCCAATAGTAGCCCATCCTGAAGGCTTTGCCGACGAGCGCTCTGTAGAGGAGGAGTGAGCTCCACAGCACCTCGCAAGTCCTTAGCAGAATCTCCTTCTTCCCGAGGGCGACTTGGAGAGGACTCGGCGCGCCTCTTGATCTGACAGGCACCTTCCACTAACTCAGTATAGTGGAGCTCTCCGATAAGCGGGATTTCTCGGCCGTCCTCGCAATGTCCGTGTGCCAAGAATTGGATGAATGGCGTCATCAAGTGGCTCCTTGCTCGAGGACGGAGACGCTGTTTATGCCCTACCGCCTCTTCTCCGGAGGAATGGAGGGCTTTAGCAGTGCTCAACGAGCACCCTGTTGGGACCGGTTCTTGCGAGGTGCCCAACTTGGCAAGTTGGTCGGCCAGGTATTTGCTCTCCGGCACGTGAAGGACTTCAAATTTCAAGTTCCTTTCCAACTTCCTCACCTCGGCGCCGTAACGCGCCATTGAGTCATCGAGCACCAAACTCCTTGTTAACCCGGTTTACGACCAACCGCGAATCCCTTTCACGGTTAGTCGTCGGACCCCAAGCGCAGAGCATGCGGAGCGGCCAAGAGGCCTTCATATTCTGCCGCGTTGTTCGCCGCAATGGTGTAATTGTATGACGATCGAGTTGTTCTCCGTGAGGAGAGGTCAAGACAACTCCAGCCCGAAGCCTTCGAAGGAACGCGAGCCGTCAAGAACATTGTCCAATGGGGTTCTCGGTGTGCCCGCCTTTTGTTCGGTCGGGGATTCGCCCACTCGCCACGAAGTCCGCCAAAGATTCGAGATTTGATCGCCGTTCGGGCGGCGAACTTGAGGTCAAATTCCCGAGCTCAATTGCCCATTTGGCGATGCGCCCCGAGGCGTCGGGGTTTTGAGGATTTCTCGGCGAAAGCTGGTCGGGACCGTGATTGGGTGAGCCAAGAAATAGTGGCGAAGTTTTTAGAAGCCATGAGGAGGAGTACGAAGTTTCGGACCTCGGTAACGCCCCCTAGGTCCATGAAGTACCTCGCCACGTAGTAAATAGGCGCGATTTCCTCGCTCGACTCTGGCACGGCGCCATCGCTGGGGGAGGCCGCCAAGTAGAGCAACAAAGGCTCCTGTCCCCTGGGGTGACTAGGACGGGCGGGCTCGATAGATATTCTTTGAGCTTTTTAAAGGCGTCGTCGGCCTCCTTGGTCCGAGACGAAACCGTCGTGCTTGTGCAAGGCTTTGAAGAAAGGAAGTCCGCGCCACCTAGTCGGGAGATGAAGCGGCTAAGTGCCGCCATCCGACCAATGAGCGATCGACTTCCTTTACATTCGAAGCGAGCTCGCATCCTTTCGACGGCCGATCTTTTCCGGTTGGCACCGATACGGCCGACCCGATGACGATCCGAGCACCATGCCCGTGTGTACACCGAAGACACATTTCTCCGGATTCACTTTATCCGATGTTTTCTTAAATTACGAAGGTTTCTTCGAGGTCCCGGATGTGGGCCTCGGCTAAAGCACTCTTGACGACTATGTCGCCTACATAGACTTCTAGGTTCCTACCGATCCGGTCGGGAAGGTCTTCGCATCAAACGTTGGAAAGTGGCCCCGCGTTTTTCGGACCGAAGACATGGTCGTGTAGCGTAGGTCGCGAAGGGTGATGAAGGCGCTTTCTCTTCATCCTCCCGCGACAGTGACTGATGGTACCCGAGTATCGCCCAAAAGCTCATCACCGGTAAGCTTCGCCGTTGCATCGACTAACCGATCTATGCGGGAAGGGGAAGTTGTCCTTTGGACATGAGCCGTTGATGTTGGTGTGATCGACGACATCCGCCACTTTCCGTTCTTCTTCCCGACCACGATCGATTCGCCAACCGCCGGAGTGCTCGACTTCTCGACGGTTTCCTTCAACAAATTTTGTCCACCGCTCTTTGATGACATCGACCTTCCATTGCGGAATCTCCTCGGCGCTTGGCGACTTGTTTTTATCGTCAACCGCCACTGTGCTCGATCACCTCCTTGGGACCCGGGCATGTCGGACGGCTCCCATGCGAAGACGCCGGCGTTGTTCGGAGGAAGGTGACGAGCTCGTCTTCCTATTTTGGATCCAGCGCCCCGACGTGGACCACCTTCGACGGATCCTCGCCGGAGATCGAGACGTTTTAAATGCGCTCTCGAGGCCGAGGACAACCTTGGGCCGAGCGGACTTGTGAGAGTTTTGCTCGGGCCGCGTTCGTGAGCCGGCCGACCAGGTCGGCGCCATTTCGTCGCACTCAGGGCGGCCTTGTGGTTGCCCCCGACGGTGATCACCCCTTTCGCCCGGGAGCTTGAGGCGTTGATACGGCGTGGTGCGTGGCGCCATGAACTTGGCGAGGGCCGGCCGCCGAGGATGGCGTTGTAGGCCGACTCAAGTCGACTACCTCAAAGGTGACCAACTCGGTCCGGAAGTTGCTCGCCGCCGAAGGTCACGGCAGACGATCCGCCCGAAGGGGTCATGGACGTGCGGGATGATGCCGTGGAAGGGCATAGCGATGTTTTGATCTTGGAACGAGGATTTGCATCTCGCCCAAGACCCGGCGAGATCAGTCCAGAGCGCTTCCATCGATAAGCACCCGTGCGACCCTTGTGTTACCGATGGTCGGGCAGAGCACGAGGGAGTTTCGGGCTTCGTCATTCCCGAGGGACATCCTCCGGGAGAAGGAGATGGTCGCTTCCGACCATCTAAGTTGCTCGAATCGAGCCGCCTCGGTCCGCTGGCGGACCCTCGCGCCGCTGCCTTCAACTCGTCGGGGCGAGGTCGCGGACCAAGATCACCGCAATGTGGTGACTCGGCTCATGTATTCTTCGCTCTCCGGCCGTTCGGTCCGGAAGGGCTCGGACTTCGGTCGGGCCCACCTTCCCGCGTCCGGAGGACGGCATGGGCCCCGTCCGTTGTAGAAGTCTTCAAGCCGAGCGATCCAGTCGCGGCGATTCGAGGTCGTGCCGTGCACTTGGTGCAGCAGCGAAGCGACCGCTCGAGGGTCCCCGAGGTCCACGCTTCGTCCGGGTCGGTCGATCACGACCGCCCACCTTGCTCGGGAAGGCCGAGGCTTTTGGCTTTAACCGGTGTGCGGAGACGACGGCTCGGGATAGCGCCACCAATTTGGCCGCTTTTTTTTTCTTGGCCTTCTTGTCGGACTTCTTTTGTCCGAAGATCCTGAGCTCGGCCGCGAGGCGCCGCCGGACCCAAGAAGCCGTTTCGCTCCACGGCCTCCTCGGCGTTTATGTAACGCCCGCCGCTTGAAGAGCTTCATCGCCGAGGAGCCGGAGTATATCTCGAGGTCTGGGTAAGCGGGCGTTTTGACGCCGGTGAATGCTTCGACGATCGCTTGTGCAGGATGTTCGAATCGTGTTCGCATGCGGATGAACCTTCGAACGTAGTCCCGGAGGCTTCGCCCTCCATCCGACCACCCGCTTGAGGTCCTGCGGCCTTCTGGCAGGGACAAGACCATGAAATTCGCCACAGGCCTCGCATGCTTGGACCCACTGTGGATGGAGCCTTCCGTTGGTTGAAGAGCCATGTCCGAAGGGCCCTCCAACACAATGGGAAATAGTTCACCATTACCCTTCATCACGCCTCGCGCCGTGGACGGTGGTAGCATATACCGAGAGGAATTCGTCCGGTTCGGGTCCCGTCGAATCGCTCTATGTGGCCCGGTTTGAATTTGGGGGCTATGCCGCTTCGGAGGGCGCGGAGAAAGCGGGCACCGTGGTTTACCCGCTGCGTCGTTCCCATGAGCGCCACGCCTCACGCCCTCGGAGGGACCGAGGCGCGAGAAGACGCTGCCGCCGAGCGCCGGGGTATCCGTAGGGTTTCCCGAGTGGCGCGGGTCGGCGCTGCGCGAAGCGCCTCGCATCGACTCGGGGTGGCCCGTTCCGGCCGGAGGGGCGAGCCGAGCCGTCGCCGTGGCGATGCTCGCTTTGCCGAGCATTGCTCGAGAGACGCCACCGTGATGGCGAGATGCGCGGTCATTCCTCCGCCGATCAAGGTCCCGACGGAGGTCGTGGACGGAGTAACTACCCCGGGTTCGGCTTTCCGGAAGCACTCGAGTCGGCAGACGAGGAAGATCGCCGCCAATCGCTTCCACCTTTTCGCCATGGCTACGCCTAGCTCGGCTGCTGGTCGAAATCAGGTCGGAGGTCACGCTGCGTGTGCCAGGCCCGGAGGCGCTGGCGACTCTACCGATCGGATCGGAGGAAAGGACCGAGGTGGCGACCCGGTCGGGGAGCGAGAGCTGGCCGGCGCCGCCCGGGTCATCGCGATGGGTTGCGAGGCTCGGCCGATCGAGTCGGCCGGCCAGCTTCAGCCCAAGCGTCGAGCGGCGACGACGCCCTCCCGAGGCGCGAGCGAGGACGCCGCCGATGTCCGCCATGTGGGCTTCCCGCGAATGCCGGGCATGAGGTGTCATGACCATATCCCCGCAGAGACCGCCTCGTGGTCGAGTCGTGCGGATGTCCGGATATCGACCCTTCGCATTTAATCGACACCTTCACATATGGTGGTGTCTCTGCTCCGGTAACTCTCGGAATCGAGAGGTTCGAACGAACTCCGAACCCAGCTCATCCACCGGGCGGCAGACATCCATGGGGAGAGGACTCGCCATGGTGTGTCCTTCCGGATCGACAATCCGGCGACCTCGATGATCGGACCAATATTCGCCCAAGTCGCCGAGGTCGCCGGGCGAATATCTTGGTTGTCCCGAGAGTTCGCCATTCTTCAAGACCTTCGCCACGAAGCCGATCTCTGCCCCCACGGACGGCGCCACCGCCGGCGATTAGAGACGGGGCCCCGCACCGAGCTTACTTGTTGAGAGCGAGGATCAACCGCCTCTTTCATGGCGTCGGGGCTTTCAAGAAGACGAACTTCGATCGAGTGGCTATCGAGAGAAGGCACGATGATTTTTAAATTGGTTCGGGCCCCTCGAGCGGAGGTAATGTTTCCCTACGTCCCAAAGGTATCTATATGAGGGATCAAGAGGTTACAAAGGGATGAGTTTCTTGTGGCGAGGGATGAGCTTTGGCCCGAATGGTGCGGCCGGAGCTCCCACGATGTGCGTGTGTATTTTCGGTAGTCGCCTCTAGATGTGCAATGACGTAGTCTATTTATACATGGACGCCATCGGTTTTTCTAGCGGTGAAATCCTATTACCTAGCGATGCGATGGTTGTCCCTCCTTTGTCCGGTGGTCCGAAGCATGTCTTCTCTTGCGCCATCGCTGCCGTTCTTCGCCTTACGGGAAACGGTGGGAGCAAAGATGTTACAAGACGTGGGTTGGTGGTCGCGATCCCTCGCAACTGTCTCGGACGTGTCGAGCATTTAATGCAATGTGGAGAATCCTTCCTGGTCGGGAAGGAGTTGCTCGGACCGGTCCGAGCAGACTGGTCGTGCCCGAGCCCCGGCGAGGACTCCTTGAAGTAGACCCCTTGCTCGGGAGAGGGTCAGATCCTTCCTTGGTCGGGAAGGAGCTGCCGACCCGGTCCGAGCAGACTGGCCGTGCGAGCCCCGGCAGGACTCCTTGAAGTAGACCCTTGCTCGGGAGAGGGCTGTTTTATTTTTGCGTTTTTAGCGTGTGACTATCCGAACGTCACCCTAGGCCCCCGTCACGGGTGCACGCACGGTGATCTCTACTATATCAAAATCGATTTTATTTATGTAGCTTCGTAAGGTCTCGCTACCTCTTTTGCGTAGGTAGGCCCTTGCTAATACCTGATTGCTGACAGGCAACGCGCACTGACTCATTCTAGCTCTACTCTAGAAAACCCACTAAGCGCTTCGCTTATCTGCGAACTGAGTTCCCAGACAAATGCAGGGTCATCCTACGGTAGTATGATAATGGGTCTGGGCGCGCGTAATGATGAGCACCATAAGGAGCAAAGACGAAAAAGCGAAAGATGGGTCAGAATAGGAAATCACAAGTTCACAACGAGCGAGCTTTCTGGAGATAGAATACTGCCTTGCAGATGGGCCTGATTAATGATGGGCCGCAAACTTTGCTCAAAAGTATATCAACCGAAAGTTTATCCATGTGCCTATATTTTAAGATTTTTTTTTATCTACTATGGATTTCTGACTCACAGCAAAAGTATAGAGTAGCAAAACAAAATTATAACAAGGTGTGCCATAAAAAGATTTCTTTCTTTTCTTTTCTTTTTTATAATTATAACAAATTATAATGCATCAACTGCCCTTTTTTTTAACACGGACATCTGTCTTTTCTTTTCTTTTTTCCACCTCCAGAGTCTGATGTATTCCTCTCCGAAGAAAGATGTCGCTGACATCGGGACCCATGCCTCTTGGGCCCCACCGGTCAATGACTAGACCAAAAATCCTTACGAACAGCAACCGTTCGAACACAGATCACTCCCATGCCGTAAGCGTATAACCGGCACCTCCCCTCTCCCACTCGCGACCTCTCAGATCAAGCGGCGAGCCACAGAGAGAAGATGGCACAGCTGCTGGAGTCGTACGCGTGCTCGCCGGCGACGGAGCGTGGCCGGGGGATCCTCATCGCGGGCGACCCCAAGACGGACACGATCGCTTACTGCGCCGGCCGCAGCGTCATCATCCGCCGCCTCGACGCGCCGCTCGACGCCTGGGTCTACCCCGACCACGCCTACCCCACCACCGTCGCCCGCTTCTCCCCCAACGGTGAGTGGGTCGCCTCCGCCGACGCGTCCGGCTGCGTCCGCGTCTGGGGCCGCTACGGCGACCGCGCGCTCAAGGCCGAGTTCCGCCCCCTCTCCGGCCGCGTTGACGACCTCCGCTGGTCGCCCGATGGCCTCCGCATCGTCGTCTCCGGGGATGGCAAGGGGAAGTCCTTCGTCCGCGCATTCGTGTAAGCGAAACACGCATACGCATTCTTTCGGCCCTTCCATCTCGATCTCGTTAGAAGGATTTGAGGGTGGGGGGAGCGAATGGTGCCCTACCTTTTCCATTTGTGAAATAGCTGTGTCCGGGTCCATCGTGATGTGGGGATAATAGATTGTTGTAATTAGAGGAATCGGAGTTGGTGTAGCTGTTGTCGGATGATCTGGCAGCAGGAGGTCATTCGACTCCACGAAGTTAAATAATCCTATGAATTATCGAGGGTGCTTTACCATGCGCATAGCATTCTTCCCCCCCTTTTAGAGGTGGAAATGGAAGATGCCTGATTCAATTATGTGAGAAATTTTGATAAATCTGCGGTCATTATGGATGAAAGGATTGGGTTTTTTGTGATTAAAATTGGAACACACAAAAACTAACAGGTTTGTTTCATGGACAATTGGATGTTTATGTGTTACCATATTATTCTTATATATACTATCGGAGTAGTAAGTGGTGGTCGTATTGATTTTGTCAGCACTAGATGAACATGTCAGTTACCCTTGCTATCCTGATGGTCTGTGTTTAATTTATATCGTGAAACTCATATGTGTTGTTTTCATTTCTGGCATTCAAGTTCCCTGAAATGTGTAGGTGGGACTCTGGCAGCACCGTCGGTGAGTTTGATGGGCATTCAAAGAGGGTTTTGAGCTGTGACTTTAAGCCAACACGACCATTTCGGATCGTGACGTGTGGTGAAGATTTTCTAGCAAACTTCTACGAGGGGCTGCCTTTTAAATTCAAGCATTCCATAAGGTCAGTATTCAGCAATGATTATTTCCATTCATAGTGTATCACTTTCACACCTACTTAAATGACTGTTGCAGTTTTTCTGCTCCCAAGGTTTGTTTGCTTTCAACTCGCTGTTTTTTTTGGCACATGGATCACGTATTTACTTGATATGCATTACATGTGCATGCATTGGACAAAAAGGGATACCTGTCAGGATTACTGCTGTTTTGCACCTGCATATGCAAATATTAGTGTAGTCTTATCTTATTTATAAATTTACTTTGTTTGTCTAGCTGTATATACCAATATATAATCATAACTTTGTATAACTTTGCTTATCTGAGCTGAAATTCTGAACACTCGGGGAAAATGCGTAAGATGGTCTCTGTAAGTATATTTGTACACTTAGTTGTAGAGCCCCTAAGTTTTTTAGTTACTATAGAATCTGTTCTCTGACACAGGTGATGATATTTTTCTTTTTGGGCATGCTTCTGGGACTGCGTAGAAGTAGCATTTTACTTGAAGTTTTGTGACAGCTGAATCCAACTAACTGAATTTGTGCTCAAATATGGCATCAGAAGATGATATGCATTGGAGCAAATAGATTGTACATATTGCTCCCTACTCTGTACATTCACACTAGAATGTTTTCCATTGATCTGCAGGCTATGTAGGAATCATGTTGGCTACATTTTTTCATAAATACTTTATACTTGTTTTGGTTATCATTTGTTAGGCACTTATGCTTCATTAGTAATTTTATTTCCCTTATTGCACTTCTTGACATGTATTTCACATTTGTCTGTTTCCTATATATTTCAGGGATCACTCAAACTTTGTTAACTGTATCCGGTATTCTCCTGATGGAAGTAAGTTTATCAGTGTGAGTTCAGATAAGAAAGGTTTAATATATGATGGTAAAACTGGAGAGAAAATTGGAGAGTTTTCCAGTGAAGGCAGTCACACAGGGAGCATATATGCTGTTAGCTGGAGTCCTGACAGTAAACAAGTAATTTTGATATTAATCCTTCCATTTTATTAATTATTATATTATACCATTCATACTGAACGCCCTGAGTTTCTAGTCCATCAAGATTGGTCTTGATATAGGTGTGAAACTCTTTCATCAGGCATAATTATTATATTATACCATTCATACTGAATGTCCTGAGTTTCTAGTCCATCAAGATTGGTCTTGATATAGGTGTGAAACTCCTTCATCAGGCATGATTAAAGAGCCAACCATAGATTCAGAAAACGTAGTTCGTGGAGTATAACCTTTTTTTTTAACAAAGGCGGGAGGACTGCCTCCATTTCATTGAAGATAGGAATGAAGGGTTACAACTTAGAAGGAATATAACCTTGTTATTCATAAAACATGATCTGCCTGTATTTTCGATGGATTATCATCAGCATGTTTGCTTTCCACCTAGATTCTAGAATTATCTAAAGTCCGTGCATCATTCATCACTAGCTCAAAACTCTAATCCTTTTTTAAACGCTTCTAATCCAATTTTTGTCTGTGCAATCTTTAGCTAGTATGATGCTTCAACCTTTTATTCCCTTGTAAATGTATGTCTGCTATCTATTATTCTATGTGTCTTGCTAAGTAATTTCATATGTTTGGCATTGTCTATCCATTCCTAATGATTAATCTCTTTGTTTGCTGTATTTTAGGTTTTAACGGTTTCTGCTGATAAAACTGCAAAAGTATGGGATATCATGGAGGACGAAAGTGGAAAATTGAACAGAACTTTGGTTTGTCCTGGTACAGGTGGTGTAGATGACATGCTAGTGGGTTGCCTCTGGCAGAATGATTATCTTGTGACGGTCTCGCTTGGTGGGACATTTAATCTTTTCTCTGCAAGCAATCCAGACAAAGAACCAGTAACATTTGCAGGACATTTGAAGACTGTTAGTGCTTTGGCCTTTTTCCCTCAAAGTAACCCAAGAACTATACTGTCTACAAGCTATGACGGTGTCATCATAAGATGGATACAGGGTGTTGGATATGGTGGCAGATTGATGCGTAAGAACAACACCCAGATCAAATGCTTTGCTGCAGCAGAAGAGGAGCTGGTCACCTCAGGGTATGATAACAAGGTGAGAATTCCCATAGGTGGTCCATATGCATAGTGTCTTTACATATTGGGATTAGTAAAATTTATTGAGACTGCCTTTTCTTCATCAAAGTATATGCTATGATAAATAAATTTGTATTTATTGGGACTGCTTTCTCCTAATAGTATGTAAAAGTTTAAGCCCAAGGCGGTCATCATTGTATGTGCGTTTAGCCTACATGATAGGCTTATAAAAATAATTATATCTTAGCATTTTAGCCAATATTAACATAGGAATATGATAGGTTGCTATATACAAATCTCATCTAGGCCCGTGTTGGAACTAGGGGATGGGAGAATCAGGTAGAATGGGGGAAATGTTGCCATCCCTAATAAAAAACTCCATCAATCTTCATGGGCATTTTTATAGAATTGCATCTAATCGTGACACAAGGAGGTGTATCTTGGTGTGTAGCAATTTATTCCTGAATCCTGCTGTGATCGAGAGTATATAAAGAAAATGTGTTTTGTTCTTATGTGGCTTATATAGTGTTATTTTATTAATACTGATGTTGATGAAAACAACTGCTGAGTTTAACCTTTGAATGCCTTTTTTCCTGGTTGGAGAATGTTTAGGCCCAGTTAATGATGAGCAATTTACGTTTTTCTTCTTGAAAGCAGGTCTTCAGAATTCCTCTTAATGGAGATCAATGTGGAGATGCTGAGTCAGTTGATGTAGGAGGTCAGCCAAATGCTTTGAACCTTGCAGTTCAACAACCTGAATTTGCACTGATTACCACAGATTCTGGAATCATATTGCTGCACAAGTCAAAAGTCATCTCCACAACCAAAGTTAATTATACTATCACTTCATCTGCTGTTTCCCCTGATGGCACTGAAGCCATTGTGGGTGCGCAAGATGGGAAACTGCGTATCTATTCCATTAGCGGGGATACACTTACAGAAGAAGCAGTAATTGAGAAGCACCGCGGTGCTATTACTTCCATACATTATTCGCCAGATGTTTCCATGTTTGCTTCTGGTGATGCCAACAGGGAAGCTGTCGTGTGGGATCGGGGAACTAGAGAGGTACCACTTTACAGCGTCTACCTTTTTCTACTGGTTTAATATCGCTGTTGACTGTCTTGTTTCTTGTTAATTACTTATTAGGTCAAAACTTGTCTCATGTTGCACTGTGTGGTGTGCAAACTTAAGATTCCACTCATTAATTAATTCTTAGACGGTTAGACCTTCAAAATTACTCCAGCACCACTTTTTTCTCTGTTTTGTTTTGTCATTTTACAGAAGCCCCTGTTGATGTTTCTTGTGGTAAACAAAGCTCATGAATTTGATACATGATGTTGTGCCTTGGCATGCCATATTAACAAACTGTTTTTAAAAGAGGAACAGGGCCCTGCAATCTCTTGATTCATCACCATATCAAAACCTTATATTCTTGACTACTGTGAAATGTCAAATGTGATATGAAAATAAATTATGATTACTAATATTATAAGGTTTGTTGGAAATCAAATTATTCGAAATATGCTACCCTTTACTCAAGGATAGGTGGGAAGGTTATATGTTCTTGTATTATTTTGTACATTTCATTCTTTCTAATCCAGCTATGTGCAGTACTGCTTTTGCTGACAATGGTGCTGCCAACTGAAACTTTATTTCTATGTAGTATGTCTGGATTACTCTAGATCTAATATTGTTTTCTTCAACAGGTGAAGTTGAAGAACATGTTGTACCATACAGCTCGGATAAACTGCCTGGCTTGGTCACCTGACAATCGTTTGGTTGCCACAGGCTCGTTGGACACCTGTGCAATTGTATACGAAATAGACAAACCAGCATCCAGTCGCATCACCATCAAGGGGGCTCATCTTGGTGGAGTCCATGGGTTGACCTTTGCCGACAATGAGTGTCTGGTGACTGCCGGTGAGGATGCATGTGTCCGTGTCTGGAAACTGGTGCCACAATAGGTGTTCTTAATTTGTTTTAGCATGTCTGCGGTATTGATCGAAATAAAGTGTGCCTGTGCATGTCCTAATTGGGGCTGTTACTTACAGCCCCTGGCAGCATTTTTTTAGTTGCTTGTACGATTCGTCTCGAGTTGCATTCTGTCTTGCATTTCAGGAAGAACTCTGTTGTCATTGTATCCCTGCATCTGGTTTTGTTAGGAACTGAGGATACAGGTATACTGGTGTGGTTTTATTATATTTTTTCTGGCCCCTTGAGTAGGTTGTTAATAACTAACACTCGAGACTTTTTTTGGGTGATGTAAGTTCTCACGAATCATAGTATTTTCCTCTGCCGGATGTAACATGTATCTCAGTAGCTGTAAGTACTTTTTCTTGGATCAGCTGGATAATGCGATCTACTGCAGCTGCTTGTTGCTTGCAAGATGTAATCATCTGTCCGTCCGTTTGAAGGTACCCATGTCAGTAAGGAAGGCATAAATTTCAGCTGAGTAAAATAGAATTAGCGCCTGCTTCTGCATTCTTTTTCTGGGAGAGTATAGAAATGCAGCTGCGGAACATCAATTTCCCTAATGAGAGGGCAAGCAAAGAATTGAGCCGGAAGCTATACTTGTCGGCTTCCGCGAGTATACCCATCTGGCCATCTGTGTTGTTCCTTGTAGGCCGTGAACTCTACTCCGCGAAGGAAAGAACATGGTTGCAGTTGACGACGTTCAGCCCTTCTTCTCTATCGACGATCAGGGTTCACTAAACCCTTAAGCCATTGCTCTAAGAAATTTGCCGCGCAGCAATTACCACATGAAATCAACTTTATTATTCCATTTGAATTTACATATCACAGATGACTTTAGCATGTACTAGCGTATAAGAAAGCGGGATAGCCTGAGTTCATATACATAGGGTTGGGAACGAATAGAATCTGTTCTATTCGACATCCATATTCGATTCGATAAGACGTGGATATTGTATGTATGTGTGTATATATATATATATAGAGAGAGAGAGAGATTTGCTAGTGTGCTATGGATAGCACGGATCTCTCCGTGCTATCCACCGAGTTTGCAAATTCTGAGACCGAAATAAACGATCTGAACTGTCCATCTTGTTCATATCAATGAAATCTCACTACACACCAAATTTTAAATTTTTTTAGTATTTGTTTCATATTTTTGAAAACTGGACTTATTGGAGGGTCCACAGCTAATTAGATCAGCGATTTTCAAAAATACGAAATAAATAGTAAAAAAATTCAAAAAAATTTGAAATTTGGTGTGTAGTGATATTTCATCAAGATGAACAAGATGGCTGGTTTGGATCGTCTATTTCAATCTTGAAATTTTCAAAACCCGTGAATAGCACGGATCTCTCCGTGCTATCCATAGCACACTAGTTATTCTCTCTCTCTCTCTCTCTATATATATATATATATATAAAGACTATAGAACACCTAGGTGTTCTTTAACTAAAGAACACCCACGTTTATAGGCTGCCACGTGTCCACCCTAGCCTCCCTCCACTACTTCCCCGTGCAGGTTCCGGCAGACGCGATTATAGTAAAGATGCGTATTAGATATAGTAAACTTTCTAAAAAATTATAGTAAACACGAAATAAATCTGAATCAGCTTGCTCCCCAAGTCTATCCACTTGCCACGTGGTGGAGGATGACGTGAGCATTTTTACCAAATTTCATTTGGTATTTTCGCAATAACTTTTGACTAAAAAATCCAATTTATAAATCGTTTTCATATTTATGTTAGTTACATTTTTTCGAACAAAACTAGACCGATCTTGCCATATATATTTTTTATAGTAAAGTGGTTTACTATATTTTATAACAACATTTACTAGAGTCCGAACATTGTAAAATTGCAATATTAGTTACGTTCCAAATTCTAGTGAGCTTCTTATTAAGATATAGTGTATGCTATAGTAAATTTGTCCCGAGAAAATAGTAAACCACTTTACTATTAGAATATACATGCATGATCGGTCTTGTTTTATTGGAAAAAATATCAATAATACATATGTGAAAACGGTGCATCAATCGGAGATCCTAATCAACGGCAAATTGGGAAAACAAAAAGGAAAAACAATCATGTCATTAATGCACCTGTGCCATTACATTTTTTTCATATTTGTGTTCGTTACATTTTTTCAACAAAATAGAACGGTCTTGCCATATTTTTTTAATAGTAAATCAGTTTACTATACTTTATAGGAAATTTTACTAGGACCCGAGCATGATTAAAATGTAACATTAGATGTGTTTTCAGATTATAGCAAAGCTCCTTGTAAAGTATAGTAAACCACTCTACTAAAAAAATATATATGCATGATCGGTCTAGTTTTGTTGAAAAAAATGTTAAAAACATGTATGTGAAAACGGTTTGCTAATTGGAGCTCTCAGTCAGCGGAAAAAGTGAAAAAAAAGAAAAAAAATCACGTCATTAATGCACCTGTGCATGCACATGAATTAGTTTTGCCCAGTTTTTGTTCGTTAATATTTTACTATTTTTTGTGTACAACTTTACTGCAACGGATACACAGATTTACTGTATCGGCCCTGCTCGAGGCTACACACATGGGAGAGGTGGCGAAGGGTGGGGGACACGTGGCGCAATATAAAAGTAGGTGTGTGTGTGTGTATATATATATATATACACACACACACATACATATATATGTATATATGTACATATACATATATAGAAGATGGCTAGTGTACTCTCGAGAGTACGGATTCCTCTGTACTCTCAACGGGTTTACGAAATTCGAGATTTTTAACAACCAATCTGAACCGTTAATTTTGTTCATCTCATCTCGTGAGGAGCCGTGTCAAGGGGTGACGGCGAGATGAATGACGCCTCTCCTAGACAACAATGTGGATGACAGTTCCTCAGGATCGACATCATCTGTAGCAAAGGAGAAGAGGGGCCACGGTGCATAGGAACCTCATTGTTTCACCCTCCTCGGCCCGTCTTTAACTACTTTGCACCGTCCTAGCCTATATAGGCACCTTTGGTCGCGTAGCCATTGACTAGGTCTAAATCGTCATGGTTCCTCGATGCCGAGTGCCTAGGGGCCACCGGGTGCGAGGACAAAATATCATAAATATCTCATAATTGAGGATGGCCATGCTCGACCAAATTAAGTGGATATGTAATTAAGTAGATATTCAATTTGAAATCATATTTGTTACATTATACGGCTCGTGTTTGTATAAAACTATATATACAAATATGAATATACGGCAGAGACACTGTTGAATTCAGATTCGATTCGTGTCCACTCTACATATAGGGGGTGTTTGGCAAAACTCCAACTCTCAACTCCGCCGCGGAGCAGTGTCAAACGCCCTAACGCCACGTAACTCTGGAGCAGGTAACTCTACGGAGCAGCCTCCCTCGCAGTTTATTTTTGTGAAGCAGCTTGAAGAACGCTCCGTGGAGTTATGGATCTACTCCATATTTGATCCGCTTCATGTTTGAGTTGTAAAAGCTAAAAAAAAATTGTGCCAGAGCCCGCCAAACACCCCCATACCATCCGGCTCCGACCGAATGCGGCTGAAGCGAGCCGCAAGCCGCAAGCCGCAAGCCGCAGGCCGCAGGCCGCAGCCACGGGCACGCCCACGCGAACCCAAACTCGAGACTTTTCTCCAGCCTTTGGCTTCGTGTCTTGCGCCTTCTTTTTCCTCTTGCTCAGCTCGCCTCCTCGCCTGTCGCCTCGCCTCGTCGCCTCCTCTCCTCTCCTCTCATCTCACCTAGGGCAAGAGCGCCGCCGCAGCCGCCGCCTCCCTCAGCGCGATCCCGCCGCCGCCGATCTCCTCCGCCGCTGATCGCCCGAGGTTTGCTCGCCCCCTCCCCAGCTGGCCCCCGCCCTCCTCCCCCTATTGCTTTCTATCCTCTCGGGGTTTCTCCGTAACCGTACAGCCATGCCGCCCCTGATCTCGGCGTGCTGGTCCCGGCGTTGGTTCTTGAGCGTTTGGCCCGTAGGATCCCCGTCGGTCGCTCGGCTTTGTTCTGATTCGTTTGTGGCGTGAGCAGTAATCGGAACTGGATGGCTGAATGGGATTTTGCTGCCCCTGCCAATTGTTTGCACCGTGATGGATGGGCGCTCTGGTTCGTGTAGGTTAGATTGATGTCTCGTTGAGAGGTAGAACGGTGGTTGCTGGTGCTACGCTGTTGGTTCTTGATGCTGGCGTATTCCGTTGCCTGCAAAGTTTTAGTTGTTTTACGGTGTTTGGATGGAATTCGCAACTAGGAAGTCAATGGGATGCCATGTGATTTTTTTTTATATTCATGGACAGTTGTGATTAGGATTGGAGAGAGATCGATCGCATTAGATTAGCAAAAGACCAAAACTTTTAGCTCAATGAGGTATGAGCAGCTTAAAGTGATCTCTGAGGTGTTCTAACTTTATAGGTTGCTGTTTGCAATTATTTGTTTTTTAAAGAAGTCGTATGGTCCATTTGTAGCTTTTTTTACCTTATATTAACAACTAGCCAAATCTTGTTCTTTGCTGTAACATGCTATATTTATTTTCTCTCTGTCTCCGTGGATCAATAATTGCTATCCGCCAGTTTAGATACGTGATCTTTGTTGCATCGCCCACATTGCTGCTAAATGAGCTGCAATTTCACACATGTAAAATTCTAATTGTGGGCATTGTATAGCTCTGCAGGCTATTCACCACCATGAAGAATTTATTATTTTTTATTTTCTGTATCATACTTTAGCATCAGTGAACGTAGATATTTCATCTACGCTAGTAGCACTCAAGGAACTTGCATAAGTGTACATCTATATGTTTGGAGGGATGTTTAGGTACATAAAAAAGATCGCACATAATATGCATAGAAACAATTACGCCATGGTTATCAAGTCGTGGCCAAAGTGTCACCATATTGTCTCCAAAGCGTAGAGGCAGTCAGGGGAGGATGCCATGGCGGCTTGCCTTATGTGCTTGAGAATGGAAAGAGAAAGAGAGAGAGGGAGGGAGGTGGAGGGATGGAGAGCACACTGTCGTTAGTCCAGATCTGGTGTGGAGGAGCTCAGGGCAGGCTGGCAGAGCTTGTGGCTGGCCAAATCTGAACGGGTGCCACCGGATCCGTCCTCTGCTCAGAGCACGCTGTGTGTCCAGATCCGGCATGGAGGAGCTCAGGGCAGGCTGGAGGAGCTCGTGGCTGGCCAAATCTGAACGGGTGCCACCGGATCCGTCCTCTGCCGCCGCTTGATGGCCTGCTGCTCCTCCTCCAACACCACCCTCCCCCCCCTGCCCAGGGTCTCTCTCTCCCTCTTTCCCTCCGGGGCCCCAGCTGCTGCCCCCACTCTGCCGTTGCTCTGCTCGCAGTGGGGGGATGCTAGAACGGGAGGACTAACAAAGGCGGTGGCTGGGTTGAACGTGGGATGGAGAGACTTAGGTCATCCTAGCATAGGGTGAGTTGGTGAGGAGGAAAATGGGCTTGCTGGGCTGGGCTTGGGGTGGCCCATGGGGTGAATAGATTGTGTTTAGGGAAGAAAATAACTCACCCAACAAATTTTAAATTGTTGCCATATGAAATATTAATGGGAGTATGGTGTCGCCTCGCCACACACCTAACAGGTGGGAGGGTGGTCTGGCGCCACACCTCGCCTTACCGACGTGATAACCATAAATTATGCTATTAAATGTACGACACGTGTTGCAATTTTCTTTATTAGCATGCTTTTCTCTCTTTGACAATTGGAATTATTAAATGCTACTACGTAACATATTACTTGACATGTTAGGCACTACCGACTTAAATACTTAATTTCCACTCTCTCCCTTTGCATTTTAATAAAATCCTGACACCTGTATAGTGAGATCTGGGAATTCACATACCATATATGCTTTCTTTCCTAACCGGTGATGCTTATCCACTGCGATGAAGCAAGCTGGAAAGTTTAGTTTTTCTTTCAAAAGGTTTGATTATGAGTTGTTGTTTTCCTCTTTCACATTATTGCCTTAAGCAAAGTCGCATCTGCATTGTTTTGTAGGATTCGATGGTAGTCCCCCCTACACATGTCCTAGTTACTCTTGTTAAGTTTTTAATTTTTTTAAAGGATTTTTGCTTGGCTTTTATTTGTTAATTTTGGAGCATATTCTCTGTGTTTCAGTTATAAACAAAGGGTTCCACAGTTGCTGGGAATCTACCTGTTTAGCTGACTTCAAGCATGGAAAACCTACCAAATGGCTCTATAAATGTTGCAGAGAAGAGCCAAGAAAATGAGAGATCTATGGATACCGATGAGCATGAAGAAGTAGCAGATGTATTTGTTTATAGAGAAGATATTGTCAGCTTGAAATCAAAAGAGGATGCCCGTGGATTGGTGATGGAAGTAGCGGGGGAATATGATTCTGAAGGTAGCATCACTGATGATGATGTTGATACTGAGGAGCATGAACATAGAAGTGCTCATAGAACTGAAAATGGTGGTGCTGATGGTGATAATGCCAGTAACGGAGTTGATATTGACAATCAGAGTTCTTTGCCTGATAACAAGGTTAGGGTGTTGTGGATTGATGGTACAGAGAAGACAGAAGATATTGACAGTGTGATTGTTGTCGATAGAAGTTTCCTTCATGGAGATATGGTTGCTGCTGCCTCTGATCCAACTGGTCAGATGGGGCTTGTTGCAGATGTCAGTCTTCTTGTTGATTTGCAAGGTGCTCAGGGAGAAATGATAAAGGGTGTGCCCTCTATAGATTTGAGACGCATCAGGGAATTTAATGTGGGTGATTATGTTGTCTCGGGACCATGGCTTGGTCGAGTTGATGAAGTGCTGGATAATGTTAATGTGTTGTTTGATGACGGTTCTGTCTGTAAGGTTGCCAGGGCAGATCCTATGCGCTTAAGGCCAGCATCAGTGCCACTGCATCAAGATACAGCCTCTCCCTTTTATCCAGGACAGCGGGTGAGGGCAGTGTCTTCATCTGTTTTCAAAACATCCAGATGGCTTAATGGATTGTGGAAAGCAAGTCGTCTTGAAGGTACTGTCACAAAGGTGGAAACCGTTGCTGTTATCGTCTATTGGATTGCATCTGCACACTTTGGTACGAATCAAGAAGCTGTTCCTCCTGAGGAGCAGAACCCAAAGGATCTGACTCTTCTGTCTTGTTTTTCGTATGCAAACTGGCAATTGACTGATTGGTGTCTTCCTTACCCATACAAATCGTCATGTATAAATGATCCTTTAATTGAAAGTTCAGAAATGAAAGGGCTAAACTCTGATGAGCACTCATGTCTACCGTCTGATATTCATGAAGGTGACGTTCAGGCTGAACAGGCGCAAAAGGCTGATACAGATGCAAATCCGAGGCAGACAGATGGTGGGTCTTCTGCTGATGTATCAAATACGTCAGATGGAGATTACTCATGTGTAGCCACAGAATCAGGCACTAGTGTATCAACCATTCCAAAGGAGGGAGCGCAGGACAATGCAACATATAGAAAAAAGCTTAGGAAAGTTCTCTTCAAAAAAGACAAAAGAACAAAAAGAAGAGATGAGAGCTTTGAAAGAGCTATGCTCATTGCAAATACGTATACCAAGGTTGATGTAATATGGCAAGATGGGACAAAAGAATATGGAGTAAGGTCGACGTCCCTGATCCCAATCCATAGTCCAAATGACCACGAATTCTTCCCAGAGCAGTATGTTGTGGACAAGGTCTCTAATGATGTTGATGATTCTTGTGAAACAAAGCGTGTGGGTCTTGTTAGAAGTGTTAATGCGATGGACCGAACTGCATCTGTATCATGGTTTAAGCCTTCTCTGCACCCAGAGGAGCCCAGGGAAATTGAGTGTAACGAAATTGTGAGTGTGTATGAACTGGATGGCCACCCGGATTATGATTATTGCTATGGAGATGTTGTTGTACGCTTGCCATCTGTTTCACTTCCTCTTGAATCAAGCAATGGTGAAAACACCATGGAACTGGACAAGAATGTGGCGCCCCCTGCTGTTGGGGAAGAGGAACAGCTTGTGCAGAAGGAATGCACTTTGGAATTTACTAGCCTCTCATGGGTTGGAAATATTGTGGGCTTCCGAGATGGTGAGATTGAAGTCATTTGGGGTGATGGATCAATGTCAAAGGTATTACACAACTTCTATTAATGCATCACATATGAGCTGCTGAACTTTACTTGCCTTGTCAATCTGCTGAGGCTTGTCCAGCTTGACATTTTTTGGTTGCTTGTGTTCCTCTTACCACTTCACCTGAGCCTTGCTGAAAAACTAATCTGTTTCATGCAATTACCTGTATTTTTTTGTTAATGGGTTCCTGTTTCTATTTCAGGTTGGGCCTCATGAGATATATGTTGTTGGTCGAGAAGATGATGGCGCCTCACTAGATGATGGAACTGCCTCTGATGGTGCTAGCTGGGAGACTGTTGATGACAATGGAATGAACTTGCTTGATGATACTGCAAAGGTATTCTGCTGCCAGACTGTCATTGTTGTTTTGTCCAGTAATTCCTCTCCAAACTCCAAGGCATCTTTTAGTTTTTTTTTTGTTCCATTTGTTGATCGCTGTTTTCTCTTTCAGGGTGATTCACGAAACGCTACCGAGAATAGCATTGAAGCGGAAAATGGATCATCTCATTCCCAGGATGGAAGATCTGTTGCAACTGGACCTGGTCCACTCTCTGCTGCTTTTGGCTTTGTGACTCGACTGGCAAGCGAGCTCTTTTCTCGAGGTAAAAAGCATTTAGATGGATCAAACTCAGATGCTATGGACGAAGTTGAATCTCACCAGTCTGAGGTTTCAGAATCTGGTGATGATATTGATAAAATCGAGGGTGAGAGCCATATGGCAACATTGGAGTGCACTGCTGTGACAACAAATGGCTCTTCTGCTGGCAAGTCTGTAGAAGTGGTTATGGCTGACGAGCCTGCAGATTCAGATCGCTTCAAACATTTTGATGTTCTGCAGTGTCCTCCAGACCATCATTACCTTGAAAACACGTCACAGGTAAGTTGCTTTGACTACTTTAATACTGTGTTGGCATTTTTGGTTTCTTTCTTACAAATGGTTATACATTGTTCTAGCAGGGTATCGGTGGAAGAAAATGGGTCAAAAAAATACAGCAGGAATGGAGCATACTTGAGAAGAACCTACCAGGTCTATCATTACTTCCTCCAATTGTCTCTCATGGAAACCATAAGTGGTCAATGACGAGTGTTATGATTTTTCTGATGTTCGTTTTTACTGCTCTTGTAGATTACATATATGTCAGGGTATTTGAGGATCGTATGGATCTCATAAGAGCGGTTATTATTGGAGCAAGTGGAACCCCTTACCAAGATGGCCTGTTTTTCTTTGACTTCCACCTTCCACCTGAGTATCCACAAGTTCCTCCGGTATGCATTAACTACATCACTCCAGTATTGTATGAGCCCATTAAGCTTGATATTCTGCTGACGTTTACCTCAACATTCCTGTTATGCAGTCGGTATACTATCATTCTGGTGGCTTGCGTGTAAATCCAAACCTCTACGTGGATGGGAAGGTTTGCTTAAGCCTCTTAAATACCTGGACTGGCAGAGGGAACGAAGTATGGGATCCATCATCGTCTAGTATTCTCCAAGTACTAGTTTCACTGCAAGGCTTGGTTCTCAACGAAAAGCCATATTTTAATGAAGCGGGATATGAGAAGCAAGTCGGTACTGTTGAGGGGGAGAAGAATGCACTGCCGTACAATGAGAACACCTATCTGCTGAGCTTGAAATCCATGTTGTATATCTTGAGGCGTCCTCCTATGGTAACACAACTTTCCCACCTTGAGAGCTGATGCATTTGTTTGGTATTATTCCTTGAGTTAATTCAACTTTATTTGATCATTATGATGTTCTGATTATTTTGCACGTTATTGCTGCAGCATTTTGAGGATTTCGTAAAAAGCCACTTCTGCAAGCGTGGCAACTACATTCTCAAAGCTTGTGAGGCCTATTTGCAAGGAAATGTAATTGGCACACTCACAGATGATGCCTGCACAACTGACAGGAGCAAGGAGCACTCTTGCTCTGTCGGTTTCAAACTTGCATTAGCAAAAATTTTGCCAAGATTGATTACAGCCTTGAAGGACGCAGGAGGGAACTGTGACCAATACGAGCACCTCGGGAAAACAGAAGCTGCTCAAGATAGCTGAACACTGAGTGACTTGTATTCAAATCTTCTTTGGTTTCGGGAAGTTGATAACTGAAATTGTTGTTTTCTCGTATAAATGTACATTCAACATTTGTTTCTTGTTTCAATTAGGACATTTGGAAAAATGTGGTTCCAAATGGATTCATCTCTTCCATACTGGGAATTGAGGTGCCCTGTACAGTCTATTTTTTTTGTTAAGCTTGCGGGGTTCTTTTAAGGCCTGGAGAGTATGCCAAATCTGAATTCAGGCCTGGAAATTCCAGGATTAGAGATGAGAGGTCAAAAATGGATGGTGTTTCCTTTCACCAATCAATAGCTCTGGATAAGAGAATATATTTACCTGACAATGGTCATGTGTACTTGAGAAATTCAGACGTTTGTTCATCGTCTCTTCATGGTCCTAATGGTTGAAATGTTAATGCCTCACTCTCGGTTATGGTTAAGCGTTACTTTAATTTGAGCGCGTGAGAAAGACTCTTTCGGTAGGCGCTTGGTTGAAAGATTTCAAGTGTCATGAGTGGTTTCGACGAACGAAACTCGAGTTGCTATCTGTTTAGACTTTTAACTATCATGTGATGTTGGCACTGACAGTTTAATCTGGTCAAGTAATGGAGCAACAACTGGTTCAAGGCCGTGCAACCCTGCCAAAATTCTTCTAGTGCGCCACGTCTCCTCTTGCTTCCCATTGTGAAATACCTGAATCCCATTCTGCTCTTTTGACTTTGAACCCAAGTACGTTTGTGTTTCAAACACAAAATAGTATTCTAGCCTGATATATGAATTTATTCACAATAAAATGCACGAGGAGAGTTGAAGAAGCAAGCAAAGGTTAATGATCAATCAATGGGCCTTCCCTTCCCCAGCCAAAGCCTGTTTCGACTGAACCTGAAAATGACTTTGTAGGCTCTCATAAACAAAGGAAAAGGAGCAGACAATCAAACTTGGCAAGCCTGAACCGAATTTCAACAAGACAAGAATCAAAAGGGATATGAATTTGGTAGCGCTCAGTCGCCTGGAAGAGAGAAAAAAAGCTTGAGTCTTCAGTGGATTTCTTGACCAAAACGGATAACTATCGGTCGACGTCCACGGAATCTTTCGTAATCGTTCGTCCCTGGGGCCTGGACCGACCTACGTACGTCTATGCATGAATTCGCCGATCATCATCTTTATTATCGAAAAAAGCATAGTGTCGCCTCCATTTTATTTGCCCTCTCTAGAAAAGAAATTAGCTTCACCTTTCTTTTCCCAGATCCCTTCACCTTCTAAATGCCACGATACGTGATCTTTCTAAATCCGGTGCCTTCTCTCTGTTATTCAAATTTCGGCGGAACTTTGTGAAAACTTCATGAATTTTGGTGTTTCTGGCCCAATGCGAAAACAGCCGAAAAAATTTGGTGTTTCCGCAAACGAACAGATTTATTAATTTTTTTGAGAAAAGAGGAACAAATTTTTTGACCAACCGAAATATGAATTTTTTTACCAAGGTCACGCCTCCCTCACCCGCCCCAGAGATGTTGTCCTTGCCATTCGTCGCCACCGAGCCGCCGGCGTCGACCACCACGGCCAACGGCGCCGCTGGCCTCCGCCCTGCCGTCGCGTTGGTCGCCAGTGCCACCGTCATCTACACCTTCTAGATGACCCGATGACATCAATCTCTCCTTATGTTTCTTGATCCAAATCCAGTGGCTGGGGAGAGATGAAAAGAGAGGAAGGAGAGAGCCGTGAGAGCCGGAAGAAGAAGGACAAAATGGTTAAAAAAATATTGCAGTTAGACATTTGAGCTGGAATGTGCTTTGAGGATCGTATAATGGTATGGATCAAACTTTTGTGACGAGCAGTGATAAATTTACACTTTTCGACTAAATTGTGACAATTCTTGAAATAGACAATTGAACAGTAACATCTAGCTTGTTAACTTTTTTTAATAATGGAGATAGAGTATTTTTCTTATATGGCAAGTAAAAGAAGCTGCATGCGTAAAGTCCAATAACACGCATCGTATTTTTCTTATATGGCAAGTAAAAGAAGCTGCATGCGTAAAGTCCAATAACACGCATTCCAGCTGACACAAGTAAGCAACGTCGTGCCACACGCTGATACGCATGTATGAGTATAGATAATTAATTAGACGAATCACGCAAAGCCGGCCCTGCTCGATAGACACTGTTTAGAGCACGTACATGCTATAGACAACTAGTGTCTATAGCAAGTTATCATATCATCTATAAACAATCTTAAAGACAACTATACAATAATACAGGCAATCACTTTCTTGATAGACAACTTATTTTTACACACAACCATGGTTTCCGTACTACAGTTGACTATAAATATATAGATAGCTTCTTTCTTTTTTCTCTTTCTCTTTCACCCACATCAGCAAATAGATGACATGACAACTCTTGTAGACAGCATCCGTCTATGCATTATACATACTCTTACTTATTTAAGCAAAACTCAAGACGCATGCATTCGGTGCTCAAGGGAGCATGGAGCTGCACAATATAATATATACTCTCCATGCTCTAGATAACTAGCTACTATATATGCCTCTTTTCAAAGTTCAAAGATTTGATTAGGTGCACATTAAGTATTTATTAACTCCTGTTTGGTTTTTTTCTTGCAAACTCAGATTTCAATCGTATCTATACTACTAGTCGATCTATGTACCGGTTGTCAACGCTTGTACCGGTTTGTGGTTACCGGCTAGAGTTCCCTTGCTTAGGGTCTGTTCTCCTCAGCTTATCTAATCTGCTAATCTGATTTATCTCGTAACTTTAATAATTTCTCGAGATGGATTCGAGAGTCGGATGTCCTTGGTTTTTAGGATTTAGAGAGCTTTTAGACACGTCTACGAGATTAAAAAAACGGATTCAAAAAGTAATAAAAATGTCAAAAAAGTCAATATAAGTTAGATAAGACACGAAATAAGTCAGATAAAACGAAATAAGTAGTCAGCCACGTACGCTATCGATCGATCAGCTTGTGCAGCTTGTCTTTGGCCAACCCTGCAAATTAACAAAACATGGCCTCCTGCCTAATGCTTGCTATTTATAGGAGGGGCCTTGTAATATTGCTCATTCATCCGTCTCAAACAAACCAGCTTAACTAGCAGCTCTGCCCTCCAACAACAAGCATCATCTCACTGGCTAATCACAGCTGGTTTGTTCTACTGCATGCATGTCTCTCTAGGTAGCTAGCCAATATGCTCATTTCAGTTCCATATTTTAATTTAATCTCTCCCCTAGCTTGTACATGCATCTTTAATTCGTATGTTTAATCTTGGACGCTCATGTGATACATATCATGCCTGCATAGTAGTATGCAAAATGCAAATTTCCAAGCATGTACATGCGGTGCAGGCATTTTCGTTGCCCTTAGATCTCATTCTGAGATTCGTGCATTGTCCCCACCTAAGTACTGCTTGCTTCAGCTTGCTGACACTACTCTACGCGCTTTCAATTCTAGATTGTTTGATTTAACAGTGTGATTACTGATTAATTAGCAATCCAGCCATATATATCATTGTCCTTGAAAAGCTGCCTAATCTTTGCTGTGCAGAGATAGTGCGCGCGCTTGACTAGCTTTGTTTGCACTAATTATCTTTTCGTACTAGGCTTCTCCCAAAAACATATGGATGCATGCATGCATGAAATATCTTACGCTAAGTATATGATTAGTACCACATCTTTTAATCTCCAGATGTTAATTCCATGATCAAAGCCCTCACGCGTGGTATAAACTACGTACTTAGCAGTGCGAGTGCGCAAATCTGTTACTACATGAACATGACGCAATTAGCTAGCTAGCTAGTGGAAGCTCCACAATGGCATATTGGCATGAACATAATTAGTTCTTGCCTTGGTGGTACGTACACAAATCAGCCAGTGCTCACCTGAAAAGTCCAACCACCGAGGCACAACACTTCCTGCCTCTTGACACGGCTACCACTTCAACCCAAATTAATCATGAATTGCACAAATTAGTCTCTGCATGTATGACAGCTTCAAACAAAAATTTCCCCAAAAATTAGGTATTCTGTACTATGCAGTTCCTTTCCTATACCTATATATATATGAATGCTTCTATATATGCTTAGTTTCTTGGCTGTTGCAGAGGTATTAGCAAGTAATTAACCGACGAAATGCGCGCCAAAGCAGAGCTGGCCCTTCTTCTCCTTGTCGTCGGCGTCGTGGCCGGGATCAGGCCGCCGCTGCCGCCGCCGTCGGTGTCGGAGGATACGCTTGAGAAGGTGGCCGGCTCGCTGGAAATGTACGTCGACGAGCTCCCCCAGATGCCGAAGGTCTACGGCTACTCCATGAAGTACGGCCGGCCGACGCAGGCTCACCTCACCATCGGGATGTACCAGAAGAAATGGGTACGTGCACAATTACCATGAAATTCTTGCAAGAATTCTTCCATCGTGACAATTTTCGACATATTTACACGAAGTTTCTGTGAAATTCAAGCGAAATTCATGTGAACACGTGTCACGTGTGTGAATGCATGCAGAAATTCCATCGTGACCTGCCGGCGTCCACCGTGTTCGTGTTCGGCGCGTCGCCGGAGAGAGCCACCTTCCCCGGGCCCACCATCGAGGCCGTGCAGGGGGTCCCGCTGGCGGTGACGTGGCAGAACTACCTGCCACGGCAGCACATCCTGCCGTGGGACCCCACCGTGCCCACCGCCATCCCCAGGCACGGCGGCGTTCCCACCGTCGTGCACCTCCACGGTGGCGTCCACCCGCCGCAGTCCGACGGCAGCGGTTTCGCCTGGTTCACAGCCGGTTTCCGCGAGACCGGCGCCAAGTGGACGACGCCGACGTACACGTACCCCAACGTGCAGTCCCCCGGCGTGCTCTGGTACCACGACCACGCCCTCGGTCTCACCCGCGCCAACCTCCTCGCCGGCCTCCTCGGCGCCTACGTCCTCCGCAACCCGGCGCTGGAGAAGCCGCTCGGCCTCCCCTGCGGCGACGAGTTCGACCGGGTCCTCATGCTCGCCGACCGCAGCTTCTACGCCGACGGCTCCATCTACATGAACTACACCGGCATCAACCCGGACATCCACCCGCAGTGGCAACCGGAGTACTTCGGCGAGGCCATCACCGTCAACGGCAAGGCCTGGCCGTTCCTCGCCGTCGCCCGCCGCCGCTACCGCTTCCGCATCATCAACACCAGCAACGCGCGCTACTTCAACCTATCGCTGACCAACGGCCTCCCCTTTCACATCGTCGGCTCAGACACCAGCTACCTGCCCCAGCCGGTCACCGCCAGCAACATCCTCATCGGCGTCTCCGAGACGTACGACGTCGTCATCGACTTCTCCGAGTCCACGACTCCCGGGGCGGAGCTAGTCAACACTGCGCCGTACCCGTTCCCCGACGGCGACGCGCCGAACCACCTCAACGGCAAGGTGATGAAGTTCGTCGTCGAGCCGGCGCAGGCGAGCGACGACTCCAGGGTGCCGGCGAGGCTGCTGGAATACGTCAGGGTCGCCGAGGAAGAGGCAGTGCAGAAGCGGTACATCGTTCTGTACGAGTACGACGACAATGCGACGGGGAACCCGACGCACCTGTACATCAACGGCAAGCGGCTGGAGGACCCGGCGACGGAGACGCCGCGGCCGGGCACGACGGAGGTGTGGGAGGTGATCAACCTCACGCCGGACAACCACCCGCTCCACCTCCACCTCGCCACGTTCCAGGCGGTGCGCGTCCGGGGGCTCGTCGAGCTGGACGAGTTCAAGGACTGCATGACCAGGCTCAACGACGCGGTGAGGTGCAACGTGAGCCAGCACGCCGTGGGGGAGGCGGTGGCCGTGCTGGAGCACGAGAAGACGTGGAAGAACGTGGTGAAGATGCCGCCGGGGTACATGACGACGATCGTGGTGAAGTTCTTCATGGTCGACACCGGCATGACCTACCCGTTCGACGCCACGGCCGAGCCCGGCTACGTCTACCATTGCCACGTACTTCGTTACTCTGCTAGCCAGCTCAACTTGTCCAAATACTTCCTAATTACTTCATTATCATTTTCTTTACTAATTACCGGCACATTATTATCGTTCTTTTTTTTTTTTGCAGATTCTGGATCATGAGGACAACGCCATGATTCGCCCCTTAAAGCTGGTCAGATGATTAGCATTGTACTTTGAGTAGCATGCATATATATATATATGCACTGCAGGCATACACAATGGTATCAAGTGTAAATGAGTTCCTCAGCAAAGAAGCGATACTATATTCTAAACTCACAATTTACTTTACAAATACGGTGTAATAATTGAGGTACAAAAATTTGTCAAATAGACTCACAAGCTAGCCATATGTTAACTGTCTATATAACGGTTTTATTTTCGGGAAACTATATGCGCTTATACGAGCATCTGCACGCAGAATCCTACCCCTTTGTTGTGCATCAAGATTCGTGCCGAAGCCTCACAGTTTATTTGCACAAAACCCCCTAAACTCTCCCTCCCAGCACGCGCCAATCCATTTGCTCTCAATCTCTTGCTTTTGCATCTGCACAGGCGCGCCCCTGCATGTGGCTCTGACCCCTGGGGTTCCGTCACCGGAAACTCAACGACGATGAAAACCCGGCTTGGGTTTTCGATAAGACCATCTCCAACCATTTTCTCTTTATTTTATTCCCTTCTCCATTCCCATCCTAATCCATTTTCCCTTTATTTTCCACCATCCCCAACAGTATCCCTTCGAAGGGAATGGTATGGGGAAAGGAGAGAGAATCCCTTCCTGAAGGGATTGGAGAGAGAAATCCCTTCACGAAGGGATTGCTGAAGGAAATCCGTTGAAGCGCTGAAGGGAACGGGAATTCCTTCGTGAAGGGAATGGGAGCCGCGAGGGAAGACCGTTGGAGTTGGTCTAAGGATTCTGTCCATCACCGTGGATGGAATCTCCGGCTCGGGGCTCAAGCTAGGACGCGGGCGCTAAGCCATGCCTTGGTCGAGAAGGAGTGGAGGGGAGAAGAAAGAAGAAGAGGAGGGGCTTTTTGAAAACGGGTGCATCAAGATTGGTGCATAAAGAAAGGGCTAGATAGCGCATGAATTTGCTTTTACAAGTGTAAATGTTGCACCCTTCAATTTTTTGAAGGGAAAAAAGCCTATATATGTTTATTCAATTCGTCAAAGTTGGTTGTCCATTACTCCTAGTTGTTTATGTATTATTATATTGACTAAATTGCTGAATGAATAAATGATGAGTAAATTTCACATATTCACGACGACTTATTTTTGTTTCATGATTTTTTTGTTATTTGAGTGCCCACTATTTTTCGAAGTACTTAAACTGGACACCATCCAAGATTTATTTCCAATCTCAATATTAATGACAAAAATACACTAAGTAAATCAATTATATATGATGCATATAAAAGGAAGTTGTAGGAATTGTTGTAATGTGAACAGCTCCTCAATCCTTCCAATATATATAAAGATTTTTTGCTATTACGTTACTACTCCAGATCTCACTGAGATGGTCCCAGAAGAAAAAAAAGGAATTCTTTTATTTCAATGGAACATATGGAAACAGCAGAATCCAAATGGCATAAATCCAAGCTACAGCTATTTTCATGCTACAGAATGAGCAGTGAAATCAGCAAATTTGAGAGGAGAATAAAAGGCCACATCTTTCTGCCAGCAAAGTGAAATCCCACAGCCAGTATATATAAATTGGCGTTCCAAGGCTAAAGAGATTCCTGCCCGTCTCTTTCCCTTCTCCCATCTAGATTTTTCTCCCCCCCAAACAAGAGAGACAATCAAATCCAAAACCATCAACTCCAAGATAGTCTCTTGACAAAATCAGAAGAAACCAGGCAGGGTCACTGTTCTTGCTTGCTTGTGTTGCTGCCATGAAGAAGAGAAGATTTCTTGGTGCATGCTTGCTTGTGGTGTGGCTGTTGCAGGCAGTGCATGCGGTGGTGCTCGGTCAGAGTGAGGAGAGTGGCCATCTGCTGGACCCGAAAGAGCTGGAGATGTTCGTCGACGAGCTGCCGGAGATCCCGAGGCTGCGGGGCTACGGCGTGGCGGAGGGCGGCGAGCTCGTCGCCGGCAACCTCACCATCGGCATGTATGATACCATGTGGGTACGTACAAGTACAGAAACAATACTGTTCCTTTTCTTTCTTTGTTTTTTCGCCTCCTTTAATCTTCTTCATGGCTGGCGCTTTGGTTCTCTTCTTTTCAATTATATCAACTGTTCTTTCAGAGTTTGCAGTAGTGAACTTGCTCGAAATGATAGTTTCAGATTTTTTTTTTGTTGCTTTCTTCTGGATGCACAAATTAACAAAGACGCGTAGAGAAGTCATCGAGAAAAAAAATGTCAGTGGAGTTGACGATTAAGCAGTAAGCATAGACTAAAAAATTACTAGAGGTACTCAGGTAGTTCAGTATCAGAAGGTTCAATTACAGACAGTAGCAGCTACAGTATAACATAGTGGAGTACATGGTAAACTCGTTGTTTACCTCGATCCTAGCAGACTACTTACTCTCTGGTCTATCCATCCATGCTAAATGCTGGGATTCAAGGCTTTGAGCGCTTCTAGGACACAAACAACCTAACTAGTAGCTCAGCTCTGTAAATGTCTTGAGGTTGTAATTTCTTTATAGTTATACTAGTTCCTTTAGGACTTTGCTTTTGTGTCTAGCAGTGCTATACTCATGCTTCCATGAAGTCTAAACTCTTTAGGAAACAAGATAGTCCATCTTTAGTCAAAAGAGATTAGAAAGGTAAATTTGAGGGCTAAAGGAATTCACAGACGATAAGGTCATTGTGTCAGCATCTGCGTATGGTGTTTGGTTCAGTGTTGCACAAGCTCACTGCAAATACTAAACTCATGATGCATGCATGTTCAGATTAAATTAGGCCCAATTGCTAAAAGCAATACTTGTTGCTGAGCATTGCTGCTGAACTTGTTTGGAAATGTTATGGCTTAAAGTTTCAGCTCTGAATCATCTTTAAGCATGTTTTTCATATATTAACGAGCACGCGCAACGGACAACTAAGTCTGAAGAAATATATTTCAGTAATAGCCACCCTAATTTCAAAGATGCTGTTGCCAAAAGAACAAAATCGTGTCCTTTTCCAGTTCGATACTTGAAAAAAAACACCTTGTTTTGTTCTTAAGCTTATCAGCTCATTACAAAAAATTAAAGCGACTACCACTAGATGCTTCCATCAAGGAAAAAAAAAAGTACAGGATTATGTGCTGTCAATCATGCAGAGTCTTTACATAGTGCAGGGGACCTCTTTGGATGTGTGTGTCAAGTTTATAGGGAGAGAGGAAAAGTGTATGCAATAGTTAAGATCATATTGACAGTCCAAGAGGCAAATATATAGAGTACAAGAGGAAAACCCTAGAGGAGAAAAAGACTATTCTATCCCTATAATACACAGTGACTACAATATTCTTAACACCCCCTCAAATACAAGGTATATGCAATAGCTTTGCATTTGGAGGAAAACACACACTCTAATAAAAGAAATATCCAAAGTCCGAGTCTTATCGATGTCGTCGAAACGTGCAGCTCTGGGAAAATATGCTGAACTCCATGTGAAACTCATTTATCCGGTGTAACTAACGGTGACGAGGCATGGCCTGAAGGAGAAAGTAGTGCAGATCGTAGCCTTGAAGGCATCATCACGAAGGAGAGCGTGATGCGTCACGACGAATGGAGAGATGTGACGGCCAAGGAGGACCAAGGAGCGGCGAGTAAGAAGTCGACACCAAGTCTTTGTGAAGACAAACTTCACAAAGACTTCCACAAACTGCAGAGAACTCCAATGGAGCTAGCCATGTCAAGAAAGGACAAACAGAAGGATCGAGTATGGTAGAGCAATGAAAGTGGCAAGTAGAAGGTCGTCAAATCAAGCCGAGAAAGGAAGGAGGCTAGAAACATGGCAGTGTCGGTCACAACCTTGGAAGTCATCATCATGAAGAGAAGAACATGATGCGTTACGAAGGAGAGAGATCAGGACAACCGAGATCAAGGAGCGACAACAGTTGCCATGGTGGAAAAGGAAGGAGAGCAAACCAATCGGCTGATTGATGAGGAATAAAGCACTAGCATGAACATCGACGAACTAAGAGGCAAAGGAATAGCGGACTTGGATGGATACAACGACATCTAGAAATGAAAAAGACGTAAGGATACAAGCAACAGGCAGTGAGATACAAGCAGCAAGGACAGCAGGCAACAATGATAGCGAGCACAAGGAGACGCGCAAAAGTAGCACCAAGTAATGGCATGAGAGGACCCAAGAGCGGCGAAGAGCAGATGTGCAGTGAAAGGCCCGACGGAGGTGAGGTCGACAGATGTTGGGATAAGAAGGAAGCCATTATGACCGAAGATAGCAAAGGAACCAACAGTGGCGATGCCAACAACGTCAGAAGAGGCTGAATCGGTGGAAAGAGAAAGGAAGACCGGCTGATCAGGAGACCCAAGGAAATGGGTGTTATGGCTGCAAAGGTGTGCTCTCGCGTGACAAAGATGTCACAGATAGATGGGCCAAAGATTGTGCGGTGCTGAAGATGCTTAGGAAGCTGAAGGTAAAGCACAGGCTTCGGATAACCCCCCAATCACAGCTATCAACTATGCTCCATGAAGAGGAGCAGTGATGGGAGTATGGGAGGAATGCAGCATTGGAGCAAAAGCTTGACAGAGTCCAATGAGGGTCATCAAAGCGTCGGGCGACGCTTGCGGACGGCCGGCGCTAGACAGCCATTGCAGCACTTGAAGCCGAGCCAAAGGCGAAGCCGCCAAACGCCACATCACCGCGGGCGTGGTCCTTGGCTCCAAGTAGGCCACTTCGTACCAGATCTTTATTCTTGGAGGTGTTGCCAAAGTGGTACAGGCGTGGGAGGCCTTAAGGTCGCTGCTGCGGAGGCCAGTTTATTGCCACGCGTGCTCCAAAGACGTCGTGGCACGTGGTGTGCATGCAAGGCGTGTTAAGACGGCGTCGGGCGGCAAGGCGTCGCGCCAGCGACAAGGCCGATGAGGCAGCATGATGTAGCGCCAGGAGGCACCGGCACGAGACGTCGCTATGGCTGGAGCAACCGAGAGGGAGTGGCGCGGCTAGCCAGATCCGGGCCCAGAGATGGTGCGGCGGCCTGGGAGGTGGCTGGATCTGGCCTCGGCCAGCCGAGAAGCAGCGCGGCTTGGCCGGATCCGGCGTGCAAGGGCGGCGGCGTGGCGCGGGAAGACCGGAGGATGGTAGTGCTGGGCTCAGAGAGACCCGGCGGCGACGTGGCCACAACACAGTGTGGCAGGAGGCGGTGGCGCGCTATTGGAGATGAACTGCGGTTGCTGCCGCGCTACCGGAAGGTGGCTGCTGCTACTGTACAAAGGAAGGAGAGGGGCTCTAGGGTGAAAACGGGAGGAAACCAGGAGCCCTGCCCCTAGGTGAGGAGCCGAGCTCCTTCCCATAGGCGAGCGGCAGCAGAAGACGGCGGAGCTAGGGTTTGAACCCGTGCTCTGACACCATGTCAAGTTTAGAGGGAGAGAGGAAAAGTGTGTGCACTAGTTGAGATCATATTGACAGCCTAAAGGACAAATATATAGAGTACAAGAGAAAAATCCTAGAGGAGAAAAAGACTATTCTACCCCTATGATACACAGTGACTACAGTACTCTTAACAGTGTGAACCCTGCACTAAACTGAGCTAAATCCATCACTCTCTTTCTATGTTAGGCTAAGATGGTGTCATCAACTCTGCACTAGTTTCATGCTACCAAGCACTCACCTAAGACTTGAGTCCTCTTTTGAACTCTTCTACTCCAGGACTTGCTTCGGCTCATGGCTTTAGAACTCCCCATCCTCTTCTGCACCCAAAATGCAGCAAAGTAGGTGTCGACAATCTCACAAAAGCAGTGAAAGCACTGACCAATACAAAGTCTTGCCAATGACCAATCTCTCTCTAGTGTGGATCGCATTCACGGGCCACGACTGATCACTCGCTTGGCAAGTGTTCTTGACTGGCCCCCACCTTATCGTCAAGCAAGCAGATGGCAGACAAATAATTCAGCCCTGCAATCCATTCAGACTTTCGAGTAGCAGCATGGCTTCTGTCTGTCAGCATCGCAATGCAGCAATGCACTGACCTCAAGCTAGGAATCAGCATCAACATCAGCCTGTTCATCTATATGCATCGACCGTACAATGTGTCACTGTGGAATGCAGTGACAGGGGAGGAGAGCTGAGAGGTGAAGAACACTTACCTGAAGCACTGTTCATAAAAGCACGATTACTCTTGTACCACGTGGTTTTGGAGTAGTTTTTGATGAAAATAGTGAAAAGCCATTACTGCTTCCTACGGTAAAACGAGAAGTTAAACCTGAACTGAAGCCTGAAATATGTTTGCCATTTGGTGCAGAAATTCCACCGCGACCTTCCGGCGACGCGGGTGTTCGCGTACGGCACCAGTAAGGAAACGGCCACGGTGCCCGGCCCCACCATCGTGGCCATGCAGGGTGTCCCCACGCGGGTGACGTGGACCAACCACCTGCCAGCACGTCACTTCCTCCCGTGGGACCACACGCTGACCGCCGCCACGCCCGGCAGTGGCGTCCCCACCGTCGTCCACCTCCACGGCGGCGTGCAGCACTCCACCTCCGACGGCCACTCGCTGGCGTGGTTCACCTCCGGCTTCGCTGCCACCGGCCCGCACTTCTCGTCGCCGGCGTATGAGTATCCTAATCAGCAGCCTCCCGGCAACCTTTGGTACCATGACCACGCCATGGGGCTGACTCGCGTGAACATCCTGGCTGGGCTGCTCGGCGCGTACCGCGTCGCCAGCACGGCGGAGGACGCGCTCAATCTGCCGTCCGGCGAGGCGTTCGACCGGCATGTGGTGCTGTTCGACCGCAACTTCCGCGCCGACGGCTCGCTCTTCATGAACCGCACCGGCAACAACCCCACGGTGCACCCGCAGTGGCAGCCGGAGTACTTCGGCCCCGTCGTCGTCGCCAACGGCAAGGCGTGGCCGTACCTCCGCGTGCGCCGCCGCCGCTACCGGTTCCGCATTCTCAACGCCAGCAACGCGCGCTTCTTCCACCTCTCCCTCTCCAACGGCCTGCGCTTCGTCCACGTGGCGTCCGACTCGGTGTACCTCGCCAGGCCGGTGGCCACCGACAAGTTCCTCCTGGCGCCGTCGGAGATCGCCGACGTCGTCGTCGACTTCGCCGACTCGGGCACCGACACGGTGATCCTGCGCTCCGACGCCCCGGCGCCGTACCCCGGCGACCCCGGCGAGAAGGCGGAGACGGTGGCGGTGATGAAGTTCGTGATCGACAAGGACGCCACTGAGCCCGACCCGTCGAGCATCCCGGCGAGGCTGATGCCGCACTACCCCAAGCCGGACTCGCGCGAGGCGAGTTTGACGCGGCACATCACCATGTACGAGTACACGAAAAACGGAACGGACGAGCCGACGCACCTGTACCTGAACGCGCTGTCGTACATGGAGCCGGTGACGGAGACGCCGACGGAGGGGTCGTCGGAGATATGGGACGTGATCAATCTGACGGACGACAACCACCCGCTGCACCTGCACCTGGCGGTGTTCGCCGTGCTGGAGCAGCGCTCCCTGCGGCGCGTCGACGAGTTCCGGGACTGCATGAGGCGCCGGAACGACGCTCGTGCGTGCCGGCTGGACAGGCACCTCGCCGGAGGGCGGAGGCGTGCGGCGCCGCGGCAGGAGCGCGGGTGGAAAAACGTGTTCAAGGTGCGGCCGAGCATGGTGACCAGGCTGCTGGTGCGCTTCAGGCCGCTGTCCTCCACGGCGACCGGCGGCCACTTCCCCTTCGACGTCACCACCGGGCCGGGCTACGTCTACCACTGCCATGTGAGTGCTGCCGCACGTGTATCTTCCCGTTAATTACCTCCGCAGCTTGATTACGAGGCAAATTAATCAGTGTTTATACATAACTAGACTGATTTAGTTCGTGATATATTCATTGTTCATTTAAAAATGCAGATTTTGGATCATGAAGACAATGAGATGATGAGGCCAATGAAGATCGTGCGTTGAGGGATTCGAACTAGCAACAGTTTACTCTGGGGTGTTCAAAACAAAAGCTGATGGAACCATTGAAACAATAACTACACCATTTGCAAGATTTCAAATTTTCAGACCAATGGATACAAGATTTTGTGGAACACATGAATTTCACCGAAAAACGGACCAGTTCTCTTGTAGAAAATGGTCCGATTCTCGTGCGAGTCTGACAAATCCATACCTTAGAGCATCTCCAACAATAGTCCCTAAAACAGGGTCCCTACTTTTGATTTGAAATTTCTCTATTTTTTTTACGATTTTGTCTTCAACTCCAAAGAAGATTAGCCTTCTAAATCTCAAATTTCTATTTGCTTATGACATGTGGGACCGGCTCGTCAATGACTATTTGTTTTTCTTTTCAATATTCTTTTATTTTCTTTCTTCTTTTCCCCTTTTCTCCTCCCTCATCTCTTCACAAACGAGACAAAGGGGCGCGGCGACGACGACAGGCGACGGCGTGGCGACAGAAGCGTCGAGATCTAGACGAGGCGACGAGTGGCGAAGCGGCAGCGGCGTCGGCGGCGAATGGAGAAGACGGCGGTGGGGTAGAAAGGAGATGACGGCGGCGACGGGACGCGGCAATGACAGCGACGGCGGCCCAGATCTGAGCGAAGTGAGGAGCAGCACGACAAGGAGGCAGCCGGGGTAACGGTGGGGAAGAGGAGGAGGCGGGGGTGCGACGGAGGCGGTGAGGTGGTGGCCCGGCGGCGATGGCGAAGGCAGGAGCTGCGCGGGAGGGAAAACAACCCAACAGAAAAGTAGGGAGCCCCTAAATATCCCTGGGAATTGGGGTTGGAGGGAGAGATTTAGGAGTCTCCTTATTTTAGGGGTTTGAGTAGGGGCCCTGTTGGAGTGTATTTTTTGATCATAACCCTTATTTTTTGATTTAGGGGGCTGAATAGGGGCTCTGCTGGAGATGCTCTTAGGGAATGTTGCAAACCAACCAACATGTGATCGAATTTTGCACTTCCCTTGTGCTTCATATTGAAGGTAAGGGAAAAAGTTACATGAATCCATAACTTGAGCTCGTGGGCGTTCAGGAGGTGATGGATTCGCACGAATCTTGTAGCAAATCCTCTGTCGCACAAGTACACAAAACGCTCACGCTGGTACGCAACAAAGCCGGGCGGCGCCACCAAAACCCCCATCCGCTGACCGCTCCTCTCGCCGGCGATGGCGGCCGCCGGCGCTCGCCGGAGGTGAGGCACTCCCCTCCCCTTCCCCTTGCTCGCTAGCTCCATGAACTGGTTTGATTGCAATGTATTTCCTCTCCTTTTTGTTCTTCCTCATGGAATCGAAGCCGTTTGCATGCTTGCGTCTGTTCATGTGGATTTCCTCCGGCTACCTTGCGTTGTGCAGTAAAGCGGACGCGGAGACACCTCGTTAATTTTCGCCGCACCTAGGCGGCTGGTCTTCGGAGATGCCTCGATCGAGCGAAAATTTAATTACCACCCTTTAGACTATTTTTAATCATTTTCTCTTTATTTCATTCTTTCTCATTTTCTTTCCCATATTACTCCTTCTTATTTTTTGTATCTTCAATAGCATTCATTCGAAAGAAATGATACAGAGAAACACGAGGGAATTCCTTCATAAAAGAAATAGAAAAAACAATGCTTTTAAAAGAGAAGGTAAAAGGAATTTGTTGATGGGTTGAAACGAACGAGATCCCTTCCATGACAGGAGCGAGAATGAGACTAAACTCCTCGGAGATGGTCTGATTACGACCCGAAGCCGAGACGTTTCCACCATCCGTCTTCATTTCGTTTCTTGAAACCGCAAACCCACCGCTCGTTTCCGATTCAACTTTACCGTCGCATCGGGTGATTTCTCGCGGCTATATAATCCGGCTGCCACCGCAAAGATTCAGTTTTTGCCTTGCCCTCGCCATTTGCTTGAACCCTGCAGCAATCAGTCTCAGTGAAACTCCTCTCGATTTCTTGTGCCAATAATCAGTTGAAAATCCCTGGCCTCTTTGGTTCCACTGTGAACTTGCACTGGCCATGAAACATTATATGAGCTGTTTTTACTAAGGCCTTTCCATCCTATCTGCAAGCACTTGCTGTTGTTCACCAATCACTATAATATGAATTAAATTACAAATCATGAACATGCAATTGAGAGTGCTGGGAGAATCAGATAAAATAGTGGCTGCTTGATCTGTTTTTGGATGTTTGAGACTTGGAGGGTGCTCGGACTTTTTTAGTACTAGTTTTTATTACCCTCAGTACTAGTTTTTATTACCCTCAGTAAGTAGTGCTTACTCGTTTTTGCTTAGATGCTTTGAAAGAATCTTTTTGTCCTTGACAAATGGAGGTATTCCTAGTATGGAAGCTAAGTGAAGTAACTTTCTTAACACAACAGTTGTTAATTGAATGCTGAAATTCGTTACAACTGACACTTAGAATCTAAATAGATGATGTATTTAGATGGTGTTACATTTTTCTCGCTCTCATCTGTTTATGCTGGTTTATTGTACTATGGAGGCAATGGAGCAGCAACAAAAGTATGACGAAATGGAGGCAATGGAGTCACTCAACAAGGCTCTGATTTTCTAGGAAAAAGTAATGATGAGTTGAAACAAGCTCGGTAGGTGCTGATGGATGTAAGATATTTGATTGGTTGCCCACTTTTTTTTTACTGCTTTTGTTGCGTATACGATTACCTTAAGTGCTAAATCAACGCAAGGCAATGGGTCCTATGTCATACGCCGTGACTCAGCACAACAAATGGAGAGTGTATGTCTATAGTGAGAGTATATCACCCATAGCTATAAGGTCTATGGGTGTGTTTGGACCGTGACCCTAGACTACCCTGCCAAAAATTGGTAGTGCCTTTATGATTTTGGTGGTATTTGGATTGTAACCACTATTTGGCTCGCTCACATAGAAATTGGCATACCCTTACATAGTAAACAGACGTAGGCGCGGGCACAAAAAAGCTCTACCCACGAGTTGGCGAGCCAAATCTCGTAATCAAATATAAATAAATCCTTCGTTATCTGGCAGTGTGTGTTAAATCGTGTACTAGTAGGGTAATGTTGATTTGAATATGTGGTCCATGGTTCGATTCCTAATGAGGACAATTTATTTTAACTTTTCTATTTGACTTTCCAATTATCATATCAATTTCATCTATGCTCCAAATTGCATAAATAATATTTTTTAATTCATCTAAAATCAGAGGTTACCTATGTACAATTTTTTTAGAAATTCCATTGGTTTTTATTTTTTAATGTTTTTTAAACTTCAAAATTGGACTTTCTTTTTTGTGTTCCATTTAAAGTTCATTAAAAATCAATTTTCTTTATTTTTTTCGCTTCAGAAGATGGCAAGAATGAAAAATTGGATTCAAATCAAATATTCACCTTGCCAAAATTTGGTTGTTGTATTTGGCTTCAATCCATACAAAATATTTTTGCCAATGAATTGGTTATGCCCTGTCTTGAGGATGTCAATTTATTTGAACTTTTCTATTTGAATTTCCAATTTTTATATCAATTTCATCTATGGTTCAAATTATGTAAATAGTTTTTTTTTCAAAATCAAAGGCTGCCTCTCTACAATTTTGTTCTGTTTTTCATAAATTTCATTGGTTTTTATGGTTTTTAATGTTTTTTAAACTTCTAAATTGGACTCTCTTTTTTGTGTTCCATTTAAAGTTTATTAAAAAACAATTTTCATGTTTTTCGCTTCAGAAGAAGGCAATAATGAAAAATTGGTTTCAAACCAAACTCTCACCTTGCCAAAATTTGGTTCAATCTAGACAACATGATTTCACCAATCTAGGGCATGATCAAATCTTTGGCAAAAACATGGTTCAAATGTGAATATATTCACCATGTACAATATAGTCTTTCGGCTGAGACTATGTGACTAAATGTTACTAAAACTTGTCTTGGCTGACTAGAGTTTGTATTAAAAGGTGATTATTAGTGTATGATATATGAAAAATTATATTATAATTCTCACCCTTTATGTTAAGATATCATTATCTTATAAGAGTTGCATTGTTGATATGTATTGCTCATGAAAAGTATCTTTATGTTCATGATATTGAACAATATGTATTATCTTCTTGCTTTAGATGGAAATCTAATTCATTATATATTTATTTTCTCAGATCCTTAAGACCATTAAATGATCTAAATTGTTCTATTCAAAACTTTCTTTTTTGGATAAAAGTTGATTGCTTCAAAAATATGGATTAGAACATTACGCTTATTGCATATCTTACACGGAGTAAGATAATTAATTTTGCATGGAATAAATGGAAGGTTGTATGCCTGATTTCTATTCATATACTTTTCCTTGCATGAAAAAGTGTCTAGAACACTTATTAAAGCTATAATAATGCACTCATGTCTTAGAGGCAAATGGAAATTGTTTTTTCACGGTGGCATTAGTATATTGCCTAATTATGAATTGATCCATTATGAATCAAATTTGCTATAATATGTCATATGACATAAAGTATATATGATCCTCTAACATATATGTTGGTTTTATGCCGTAAATTCATACTCAAGTACAAGTATGATTGCAATTTCGAGTAGATTTCAAGCATCTGCTTGATTCACATGCTATTAAATTTAAGATTGGCATGAAATGGGGAGGATACTAGACAATTTATGAATTTTTTTTTTATAATGATAGGAATTTTTTTTTGATAATTTCCTATTGAAATGCATAGTGAAATATGCTTATGATGATAAGAATTTTGAAGTTTTCCTATTAAAAGGGACCGGGATAAATCAATACATCATTTTGGAAAATAATTAAATGAGTTTGTTTGAATATGGCATTTATTCTATTGCCAATATCCGCATAGTGGATAATTGATAATTATTTTGGCAGTATGTTAGTCGCTAGCATGCGACATTAATACACATAGTCGCATATATGCATTATGGATAGAAGTCATATACATTTGTTTGAAACAAATGATTCCCAAATTGATTGATCATGATCTATCAAATTAAAATAGTCATGAATGATTATCACATTATCGACACTATATAAGCACATGTTGGGAGGTGTGCAAAATTGTGTCATTGTATGCTAAAGGTGTACACATTATCACTTAATTAATTATTTTATTCAAAAGAACAATATTTCAATATATTTTAATTTTGGTCATGTTAATGAAGAAGCAATAAATTTATGTTCATGGAAACATTTCTGAAATTTTAAATGTAGGTGCCTAATTCATACTAGTCATGACCATATTGCATTAATTAATGTTCCATTTTAATTGAAAATTGTTATGAGTAATTGGGTCAAGTAATAGGAAAAATTGTTAAAAGCCAGATTATGGAATAATTCTGATGACTATCATATCCTTATTCGGGTTTTTATCATAGATTATTATCCCAAAATTTGATGAAATAGCCTACTAGATGTGGGATAAATGTAGTTTACGTGTCACTACATTTATAAAGTCTGGTTCACAGCATACCCCCAATTTATGAGTAGTGCATATACATTTTCCATATAATATCACCGCTGCAACATACATAATAGGGATATTGGAGGACTTTTGGATAAAAATTTCATCAATTCTATGTCCATTAAAGGGGATTTTTGAAGTATGTTGTTAATAAAGATCTAATCTCGGCATTAGGAGAGAAGTGGCCATAAAACTAGAATGCCATGAGATTTTACGTGATGAAGGATCAGGGTAATGATCTTTATAATTTAAAATAAAACATGCACCGACTAAACGAAAGTTTAGAGTTAATGCTCCTGTATAGGCCATATAGAGAGAGCACCAAATATCATGCATGAAAAAGCCACACTGCATGAAGGAGTTACCATTTACTATGGAGTAAGGCTCCGTTCCTTTTCGCGGCGGTCGGTGGTTTGCTACAGTAAAATTTGTTATTTTTTTGGATTATCTTTTTAGGCTCATTTAAACTTTTTTCAAAGATTTATAAATTTGCTACAGTAAAAACCGCCAACCGCCAGAAACCACAGGGTTTTTGGAAGGAATTTCTAATGAGACATATGCATATTGGTGATTTGTCAAAGGGGAGTGTACAAACACAAGTTTATATGCAATGCATTTTTTCTTCATCTAATTTTTTCCATAGGGGTTTTAGAAGGAGTTTTTAAGACATGCATATTCAATATTTATGTACTCTTTTCTCCGTCCATTTTTTTCCACAGGTTTTTGGAAAGAGTTTTTAATGAGACATATGCATATTGATGATTTATCAAAGGGGAGTGTATAAACACAAATTTATATGCAATGTAATTTTTCTTCATCTAATTTTTCCCCATAGGGTTTTCAGAAGTAGTTTTTAAGACATGCATATTCAATATTTATGCATTCTTTTCTCCGTCTATTTTTTTCAATGGAGTTTTGAAGGAAGCTTTTAATGAGACATATGTATGTTATGAATAATTTGCTTATGGGGCAGTGCTAAGATATTGACATGTGGACAAATATAATCAACTGCGGGAGTTATGTCTTTTCCTTAGAGAGGTGCCTTTTCATCTAAAGGTGTCTATTAAGAAAAGCTATCTATTAGCAATAGGTGTCTTTCCATCATGTAACCCCCACCCTTTCATCTACTATACAAAAGGGTCAATCCCCTCATTTGTAATAGTGTTGAAGAATCAATAAAGACGAGCATTCACTTTGTCTCAATTACTTCTGCCTACTCTCTAATTCATTATTTAACGGTACTAACTTTTGAACAATAACATTTACGAGCAAATTAATACAACTGGCCGTACTACATACCAAAATAAAAAATAGTTGCGGACTGAGCCGTAGCTCAGTTGGCTCGCTCGCGGCTATGCGAGCGTGTCCGCCTGCGTTCGAGGCCTAGCCTCAACGCTGGAGTCGCATTTCTCCTAGGATTTAATCTTGGGCCGGTACACCCGGGATTGAATCCCGGGGCACACGCGTGCACGTTTAGTGGGACTACGCGTGTCTGCGTACGGAGGTGTAGGGCCTCTCATCTGGTTCTACGTGTGCACTGAACGCGCACGGGGTGTGTGAGTGTGGTGTTGTGGTGTAAGTGTGGTGTGAGTTGTGTGCATCTAAGTTATACCGTCTCAAAAAAAAAAGTTAGAATTTATTGTTAACAAGTACAAGGAGGAACTGCAAGGAGGATCGGAAAGAAAAACTCAAAGAAGTTGTCCTGTACGTTCTGAAAGAATGGCGGACACAAGCGTTAAGCCCTACTCAGCTGACTAGAGTAATTTGGATGATGCATGGTGTACCAAGTACATCGCGGGACAATATTTTCTTGTCATTGTGATCTATTGACACGGTAGGAACTATATGACCAGGATACTTACAAAAGGAATCAAATGATTACAAGTTCGTATTACAAACAAATGATCAAAGCAAATGGGAATACAATATTGAATACTAAACATATATATACTCTTTATGAAAGATCCGTTCATGGAAGCACCTTCAGCGGCCGGATCATGGCGTTGTCTTCGTGATCCAGGATCTGCACAAGTCAAATTCACACAAAGCATGATGCACATTACGGTGTTAGATTGGAGATCCTAGAAATGAAATCACGCAAGAAAAAAACGTGACGTGGCCGGTGGCTCGTACGTGGCAATGGTAGACGTAGCCTGGCTCCGCCGTGGCGTCGAAGGGGTAGTTCTGGTTGGTGTCGACGAGCTTGAACGCCACCACCACCGACGTCACAAACCCCGGCGGCACCTTCACAACGTTCTTCCACGTCTTCTCGTGGTCGGGCACCGGCACGACGGGCCCGACGGCGTGCTGGTCGATGCCGCACTTGACGGCGTCGTTTGCCGTCGTCATGCAGGCGGTGAACCCCTGCAGGTCGACGAGCTCCTGCATCTTGACGGCCTGGAACATGCCCAGGTGGATGTGCAGCGGGTGGTTGTCGCCGGTGAGGTTGATCACATGCCACAGCTCCGTCGTTCCCGACCGCGGCGTCTCCGTCACCGGGTCCTCCAGCCGCAGTCCGTTGATGTAGAGGTGCGTCGACTGCCCCGACGGCGTCAGGTACTCGTACATCACGATGTACCTCGTGTTCGACGTCGGCGGGAGCGACGCCACCGTCGCATACGGCACCTCGTGGTCCGGGATTGTCGAGTTGTCCGGCACGTCGTTCGGCCCGTTCGGGGTGACCACGAACTTCATCACCTTCCCGTTTAGCGGCCCCGGCGCCGTGCCGGTCGGGAACGGGTACGGCGCCGAGTTGAGCATCTCGATCTCGGACGTCGGCGACAAGGTGAAGTCCACGACGACGTCGAATATCTCGGCCGGAGAGATGATGAGGCTGGTCACGGTGACCGGCGCGGTGAGGTAGGAGGCGTCGGAGCCGACGACGTGGAATGGGAGACCGTTGGACAGCGAGATGTTGAAGTAGCGCGCGTTACTGGCGTTGAGGATGCGGAAGCGGTAGCGGCGGCGGTGGACAACGAGGAACGGCCAGGCCTTGCCGTTGACGGTGATGGCCTCGCCGAAGTACTCGGGTTGCCACTGCGGGTGGATGGACGGCGCAACGCCGGTGGAGTTCATGTAGAGCGAGCCGTCGACGTTGAAGCTCCGGTCGGCGATGACGAGGTGGAGGTCGTCGTCGTCGCACGGGAGGTCCATGGGGGTGTCGACCTCCGGCTTCTCGATGATGTAGGCGCCGAGGAGGCCGGCGAGGAGGTTGGCGCGGGTGAGGCCGAGCGCGTGGTCGTGGTACCAGAGGTTGCCGGGGGGCTGCACGTTGGGGTACTTGTAGGTGGCCTGGGTCCAGGCGGGTCCGGTCTCGCTGAAGCCGGCGGTGAACCAGGCGAAGGCGCTGCCGTCGGACTGCGGCGGGTGGGCGCTGCCGTGGAGGTGGACGACGGTGGGAACGCCGCCGTTCTTGGGGATGGCGGTGGGCACGGTGGGGTCCCACGGGAGGATGTGGCTGGCGGGGAGGTGGTTCTCCCAGGTGACGGAGAGCGGCACGTCGTGGCGCGCGACGATGGTCGGGCCGGGGAAGGTGGCGCTGTCGGCGCAGAGGCCGTACACGAACACCGGCGTCGCCGGCAGGTCGCGGTGGAATTTCTGCCCAAGCATTGCATGCATGCATCATCACCATGTTAATTTGTCGTCACATGCATGCATGATTGCTTAATTACTCACTTAACACACGTGTGTAATTGCTTCAAACAGGGGTTAATCAATCGGGAGTGACTAAGAGCAAGTTGCCTGATAATAAAATAAGTGTCAGTTGATTATTAATAAAATTGCACTATAACTATACTAAAATTGCACATTCTAAATAAGTGTAAATTTAGTTTTACCAGTGTACAATTTTAGATTGGCTAAAATAAACATGATGGTTTGAAATATAAGAAAATAAAAAGCATGTAAACACTGTATTCGATAGATTTATGCATCAACAAAGTATAGAAATCAACGAATAAAACTGATGATTGATAAGTAGCAATTTTGATACTAAAATTGCACCTTTGTAAACTATGCAATTTTAGTCTTACTAGAGTACAATTTTAGATTGACTGATAGTTAAGAAAATATCAGTCACATGAGAATTAGCAATTTTGTAATCACTTAGATAATTCCAATTGGATAGCTCCACTACATTGCTTAGCTACTTACCACTAGCCCACAAACATCTAACTAACTTGCTGGACAATTTCTTCTTTAATTAAGCTAGTACCATATACTATTTTTTTATGAATTGATTAGAAGAACATGTACGTACTGTGATGATGCAATTAGTGTCAGATAGACGATGATTACGCGGCAATTATGCTTGCTAATTACACCATTTCATACGTACGTACGTACCCAGGTCTTCTGAAACATGCCGATGGTGAGGTTGACGGGCACGACGCGGCCCTGCTGGAAGCCGTAGCCCTGGATCTTGGCCATCTGCGGCAGCGCGTCCACGTACATCTGCAGCGACCGCGCAACCTGCTGCAGCACGGCGCTCGTCACCGGCGCCGGTGCCGTCTGCGCCGCCGCAACGCCGACGGCAGCAACGAGCACGACCAGCCCGGCTAGCTGCCGCAGAATCCTCTCGCGACTCCCCATCTGGAATCAAGAAAAAGATTAAAAAAACAGAGGGAGATTACCAATGCATCCACACGTTCCCCTGGGTTCGGAAACGAGATCCCACGATTACAAGCAGTGCAAACACGTACACTCTCTAGCACATATATGGATCTTGCTTTCTTCCTCATTGATCTTACTCTATCTCTAATGCATAGATCTTAGAGGAAAATTCAATGTTTGGTGTACAATGTTTGATGTCACTGCTTCACCTTGCTCGATGAAGAGATCAACAAGCTGGAGAGGGGCATGCAGAGGGAGGGAGAGGCGTGTGGCTGGCACAGGACTGTGAAGGTAGTGGCAATGGAGGCGAGCTGCCATTTATAGGGTTCGAGGAGAAGTAGAGAGACAAGTAAGCATGCAAGATTGTTTTGGATTGATGCTGAGTTAGTTGGATGCGACCAGCCAACCCATACCTTAATTAGTCTACTTGCTCTTCTAGACACGCCATTTTTAATCCAAGGCATGGCCAACTAATTAGGCCATGCATCAGGCCATCAACTAGCTGATCCACTTGGATACTCTCTCCTCATTGGTTTGTCCAGACCATAGATGCCGATCGAGTGTGATCGCTGGTTTGGACTTTGGCGACCTCCAAAACTGTGATTGATTTCACCGAGCAGAAACAGTTTCTTCAAGACTTCAATCACATAGGACTAGAGGAGTCTTGTGATCTTGTCTTCCTTGGTTTCCTTCGTGTTGATCAAAGTGCACGCCTTACTCTGGATCAATCGTACGTGGTTGTTTAATGAATTAATCTCTTGCGTGTTGCCTAACAATTCAACATCCAGTACTATTGCTGTAACACTGAAGAAGATCACATCGATCAAACAACATTAGATTATTTATTAGGAAAAAGTCTATTTTACGTACTAACGCTTCGTTTACATAAACCCTGAACTATAAAACCGAATATTCTATGCCTTAACTTTCAAAACCAGTGCAAATAACCCCCTGAAATGGTTTTGGAGGTGATTTTGCCCATGTTGCAGCTATGGCAGCAAAACTACCTTCGAAACCGTCTCAGGGCTATTTGCTCCAGTTTTAAGGTTTCCTGGGTTAGAATCAGGGTTTTAAAACCCGAAACCGCTAACCCACCAGACCGGTTTTTTTGAGAAAAACCACTAGAAACCGGTGGAAACCGCTCAAATTTAAATTCAAACGAAACGCGCGAGCCACCGGTTTCCCGGCGGTTTTTGCCGAAAAACCACCGGTTTTACCGGTTTCTCGGCGGTTTTTAGCGAAAAACCGCTACAAAAACCAGAAAAACCATGGAAAATGGGAAAAATAAAAAGAGGTCTGAAAAAAATATAAAAAAATTAGAAAAAATCAAAATTTTGTTTCATACAAATTGTTCTACTCAGCATCTAGTTTTTTATAAGATTTTTTAAAATTTTTTTAAAAAATCAAAATTTTTTAATTGGACCAGGGAAAAACCAGCAGTTTCTCAAACCGCCGCACAGCGGTTTGGCGAGAAACCGCCGGTTTTACCGGTTTTTCGTCGGGTTTTAAAACCCTGGTTAGAATAGCTGTTTTATAGTTTAGGGGGGTTACATAGACGAAGTACGGTAGTTTAGAGTGTAAAATAGATTTTTTTATTTATTAATTTTAAAGCACACAGGGGGCATGTGAGCTAGAAGCCGTAACCTTAGCCGTTTGATCAAAGATTACAATGTACGCACATGTGGCAGGAGTACGCATCGTTGATGATTAGTCAAGTAATACCTACCTCAGATGACCAAATTAATTAAATATTCCATAGTATATTAAAAACACTCGAGCTTGCTAACTATTCTAAACCAGGCACCCGTATTCGTACACTATGGATGCTAGCTACTTGTCCCAGCGAAGATTTATATATTTTTCATGGGAATATAACGATAATAATGAAGAAAGTACGTACGTACGTACAACATGCTGTTGCTAGCTGCTTTGGAAGAACAAATCGAGCGGCAGTTTTTTGTTGACATTCGACTGCCAAATGCCGATCGATTCGCCAACTGGGAATCGCACCGAATAATTACAAGAATTCACATTGTTAGCTAGCTAGCTGTCCATCATGACCATGTTCATGGTGCAATTTGCAATAGTTTTATGCATGCGGCTGCCAACAGCAGGGCTGAATTCGATGGCAAATATCTATAGCAATCAATCCTCCTGTACTGTTTGGTGATGTGCGAAAGAATGTGAGTAGCAAAAGCTGGCAATATTGAATCTGTGTGCAAAGTTGCTAGTTTTAGATTACTCGTTCCTCTGCCGAGTGATTTGTGGGTAGCAATTAAGCAGATTGTTACTTGGTTAGGTTTAGCAAAAACCTGACCAAGTATATCTGTATACCGTTAAACATATTTATAGTAGTGCCCGGAGCAAAATCCTTATCATGTTGATGTTGTCGACTAGATGTGTTGAAAGCAACGAAGATTAAAATAACAAGGACTCTCCAAATCATTTGTCTCACGTCAGACTAGCTAGCTAACTGCATGTAGTACATATGTATGCATGGTTTCAGAAAAGAAGTAGAATAATAGAATCCACCTATGGAATGTGCTTACATATCTAGAAAGAAGGAGAAGCTAGCTTCAGCTTGCACAATACATGTCTAGCAGAGTGCTCGTGCTTTGTAACGTTTTTCCAATAAACATAATACAGATTCTAATATCCATGTCATTAAATAATAGCAAAAGATAATTAAATAATAAAGATAATATAAATTCAAATTATACATGTTGCCTTCTTTCATAAGAATGCACATGTAAATGTAGAAAAAAAATAAATTTATCAAAATTTACTACAAACACTCCACACAATTTTTTTTCATGTGGTTAGACCTATTCAACTGGCCCGTCTAGCCCATTTGGACCACCGAAGCCTAACCCACTAACCATAATAACCATCCCCACCCCAGAAGCCAACCTTCCTTTCCTTCTCTTGCACTCCACTTGTGGGATGCTCCCGAATTTGCATTCAAATCAATGGAGAAATCGACACATTCGCTACCCATTAGTTGAAAATTAAATTACGAGCCACAACGAGACGTGTGTCACATGTTAATGCTCAACTAGATCATAAGCAACAAACATACCCTCCATGAAAAGAAGGCAAACCGAGGTATTTGGATATGTGACTTGTGATAGCTCCCAACATCAAGCACTATCACACATATATCCTCCTATCACTACCTCCCCCTCCTCTCTTGGTGCTACCATCGGTTACTCCTCCTATCTTCATCCAATAACACCACCGACTCATGGTTTCCCCCCATCCTCTGCACCACTACCACCCACTCTCATGCAACCACCCCTCCTCCTTGTTTCTCGGCGCTGCCACTCCTCCCCACCTCGAGCCGATGCTCGACCCTCTTTACCATCTACCTATCTCCTCTCTATTCTCTCCCTTCTCCATAGCTGCTCTCCTATTTGTTCCATCCAAGAAAACCAGAGAAATGGGGAAGGTCTGTCGCTTGCTAGCGACAGCAATGGCGGTACACCCTCTCCTGTTTTCTACTCCTCCCTTCCCGTCTACCTCTCTCTCGATGCACTCTCCTCACTCCTCACGCTGACGCCTTCTCCTTCTTCCCTCGTTCTCTCTCTCTTTTTGCATAGCTGCTCCATGCCTCGGTTCTCTTCTGGCGACATGATCATTAATACATTGCCTTTGCACAATCATGGGGAGTGGGGACAATATGTCCTCCAGTCACTTGTCTACCCATGCACCCTCTCTCTCTCTCTCATTAATTTGCTGTGATCTGGGACATCTACTCCTACTTACTTCAATATATCTCAACCGTTGGAGATAAGACCATCACTCACCAGTCACCACAAAAGGCTTTTTAGGAGTAGAGATAAAAAATTAGTAAAAATAAACATTAATATGACAGTTTTGTTTCAGTAAACACTTGACATGGCACGGGTAGTCAACCTACGTCAAGGCCCTCCACAAGCAAGAAGACGTCGTGCAAGGTGGTGAGTTTGAGCTTTTGGGCCTAACTTGGAAACTATGTAGGGTGAAGAAAACTCGTGGTGGCACGGCGTTTGTCTCCGGAGGGAATATTTTATTCATATCTACGAAAATAGTCCCTGTTTGAAATATTGACAAAAGTAGCCTCTTGGGCGATTAATTTGAAAAAATCTGACAAATGGGCGGTTCTAAATAAATCTCCCGCCCGTGGGGTGACTAGCTGACGTTGCCTCCAGCCCCCTGCTAGCAAGGATACAGGAGACGATGTGACGTCCTCCTACCAGTTGTCGCCCTATGGTTGAGCGATTGCCCAATGAAAATGCGATTTATAGTTGGCTATCAGAGCATGGCTAGCAGAGTCTCTAAAATAGAATCTTCTCTATATTTAAAGACTCTTGGTCTCTATATCACTCTAACAGAGTCTCTATATCAGTTCCTAAATTTAGAGATTCTCTCTCCGAGCCTCTATATTTAGAGATTCTCTCTCCGAGCCTCTATATTTAGAGATTCTCTATCCTCTTTATATCTTTTTAAGGATAGAAACTCTGCTGAAGAGAATATAAATATAGGAAACAAATAGTGGTTTGAGAAGAGGATATAGAGATCCAAATTTAGATAAGTTGCTCCCATTCAACGGGTTATTGGGACATGCTGCTCGGCGGATAAATCCCAAAAAATAGAAAGATGTGAGGGGATGATGGAGGACAGTAAATGGAAGAAGAAGGTAGCCTTCGTCAAAGCGAGTAAATTAGTCTTATATTAGCATTATGTTTTGATCCGGTCTAAAATGACATGTTTTTGCAGCGTTGGAAACACATTTTCCAAGCTGTTGCCACCTACCGGTGTTATGCCGCCGATGAGCATGTGCCGTGATAGGTGCAGGTTGGTTAGACTCGATTACTGGGAGACGGAAAGGATGAGTTAATTAACTACACATTTGAGTTGTGGGTACGTAGCAATTAAGTAGATTGTTACTTGTTAGGTTAAGCAAAGACCTGATCAAGTATATCTGTATACCGTTAAACATATTTATATTTATATATAGTACGTAGTCAAAATCCCTATCGATGTCGACTAGATACGTTGAAAGCAACAAAGATTAATAACAAGGACTCCGCAAATCATTTGTCTCACGTCAGACTAGGTAACTGCATGAATATATGCATGGTTTCAGAAAATTTAGTAGTGGAATAATGGAATCCGGCTGGAATGTGCATCACCTTGCATAGTACATAATAAAAATAGTAAAAAAAAAAAAAAGAACATCAGCAATAGGACAGTTTTTGTTTATTTTTTTTTAATAAAGGACAGTTTTTGTTTTGGTGAACACATGGCATACCACTGGTAGCCAACCACTCAACCTACATGAATGAGCGAGAACAGGCCGTGCCATGATGGCCCATCGGCTAAGCTCACACGTGGCGCAAAAGGTGTAATTATAATACTTTTAAGGTTTATAGACGCTTTCTTAAACCTTGGTGAGACTCTAAATAGGCCGTGCCAGCCGGTCTTGCGAAGATGTCGGCTCAAGCATGGACTAGCCTGAACAAGCTTAGACAGGGCCAACATTAACACCATCTCCATCGGCCTCTCTATTTTTGGCTCGCTAAAACCACCATATAGCTAGCTCGCTCACCTTTTCAGTAGCGGCAACATAGGTACCAGAAAGAGAGAGGAGAGGTGGCTCTTCATCTTAAGCAACATTTTTAGCTCTATCTTATTGATCATATATTCTATTATTTGTTAGTTGACCACCTCCAAGTTTCATCCAAATGGACACATGTTTAAGCATGAATTTGCAACAGAATGAATAAGTTTTCTCCCTAAAAAACAAAATGAACAAGTTTTGAAATGTATATTGGGAATAAGATATAATTTGCTCTTTCGAAGGTGGGGCTTGAATATCCTTACAACGAATACTTTCGGCTTGAGGGCTAGTATCTCATCAATGGCACAAAAGGTTAGGGCTCAACGAGGCAACATCGACTACTTGGACGGAGCTAAAAAAGTGTTCCTACACTAGAAGTATTTTAACCTACCTACTCTACTTACCTACATTCTAGCAGCATGACGGGCGAGGCGGCTGGACCTATGTTGTCCTTCTCCGTCCACGCCCGGTCCGAGTAGGATCTCTATTCAGCAGGGGCAACGGTAGTCCTCCTCGTGGTCATTGAACGGCATGCAAAGTCAGCAGTGGCCACGACAGTGGCAGCACCTCGCCGATACACCGAAGGAAGAGGCGTTGGCCGCCCCCGCCTTTTGCAAGCTCGTAGCTGTCATCGCGTCAGGCATATGCCCAACACAACCATTCCCAGGGGTCGCGGGTGCTCAGCCCTGGTGGCGATATTGCCTTTGATGGCATCAGTGGTGGGGACGAAGCTCGTGGCGGTGGAGGTAGAGATGAGGTCTAGGCTGGACGAGCAGCACCGTGGTGTTGTGCCCGCCGGTAGAAACGGCTATCGGTCATGAAGAAGGACGATCCTAAACCAGACGGCGGTGGTAGTGGTGGTGGTAAGGACACTATTGGAAAAGTAGGAGACGTAGGAGGGGGCATTGTTGGATAAGGTGGAGAGACATGACATTCTTTTTATAGTGCCTAGCCAAAATTGATGAATACGGGAGAGATTGACACTTGTAGCGCGTTGACTAGGGGTGGGGATAGCGAGAGGAGAGAGGCTAGCCAAATGCCTCTCTCTGTTTGGCCAGCCTCTCTCCTCTCGCTGGCGATCTCGCTGTGGGTAGAGAGGTTGCTGGAGCCACGCACAGCATGCTATCGTCCTTACTCGCCATATATAGTGAGCGAGGTTGCTGAAGATGGTCTAACTTATCCCCGACATTGGCTGATAGGCTGTCCTAGACAGCCAGATCTGGTCCTAACTTGGGTGGAAGCTTTTGGGCGTCCTTGCTATGTGAGAGGCCATATTTCTCCACTGCTTCACTCAAAGCCCAAAACAACAGTCTTGCCGATTTTTATGAGCAATTTAATGGTGGAAAAATTCTATTTTTGGTTTCTCAATTAGTTGTTTTGTCCATGGAAACGAAAAGTAGGAAAGCATAGCTCCTGAAATGTGAAAGTCATCCTTGAATGGTCATTTGACCGGTCTAATAGTAGTTTTGACAAAAATCCGCTCCTTGCTGTGGCCATGGCGGTCGTCACTGACGACATGACAAACGATCACCGTTGGTTCCACGTGAAAAGCCGCCTCCTCTGATAATGTCAATATTAGAGACGGTTCATGTTTAAAACCACATTTAACAATATCACTATCAGAGATGACTCCAGACTAGCACCGTCTCTTATAATATCATTATTAGAGATGGTTCTTAAATAATCAAAGACAGTGTAATAGTCTTCGTTATTACATATAGAAGACAAAGATGGTTCAAAAACTGTCTCTTATATATAGGGATATGTGTAGTAGTGATACACACTACTAGAGAAACAGCCTTCCATACCGGCTTATCAGTCCCGGTAAGATACGAACCGGTATTAATAGTAACATCAGTCCCGTTTCGTAGTTTCAAGGCTTCAATCCGGTTAAATCGCTCACATTAGTCGGTTGGTAACCGTAATACCAACCGGATTGATGCTCCTCCCATGCAAGCTAAATACAGCCCGGTTGGCATGGAAGCTCATCGATCCGGTTGGTATTACCAACCGGGATCGAAAGTAAACCTTAGTCGGTTAGGTGTTACTGAACCGACTAAAGCCTCATCTAAGGAATCTTTAAAAGGAATGCATATCCTAGTTATATCGAACGCGTGGGTGGGTGAGTTGGTTAGAAGGGTGAGTGGGGAGTCACGAGATCTCGGGTTCGAGTCCCGCAGAAGCCATATGTACGCATTATATTTTTAAAAATATTTCTAATATCTATCCCGGGTTGAGAGCAACCGGGACTGATGGCTCCATCAGTCCCGAATTGCCTATCCCGGTTCCAAAACCGGGATTGATGCTGATGGCTCCATGCCATCAGTCCCGAATTGCCTATCCCGGTTCCAAAACTGGGATTGATGCTGGTTTGGAACTAGAATTGAAGGCTCAATCCGTGGTAGTGACACATCGTCATGGTCTCCTAGTTATCAAAAGAAAATTTTTGTTTCAATGAATAGATCATCGACATTTTACTTCCATTACACTATATCGGTAAACAAGACACCCTTCCAAGATCAGGGCGATAGGAAAGAAGACAGAAGTTCAACATGCTCGTCACCTATCCCATGGAGAGGCATAGACTTGATGCCGACATGTTGTTCATTTTTAATCTTAAATATTTTTTTTAACCAGGGTGAAAACTCTATGTACCATTCATTTAAGATGAAGAAAATATAAGAATAAAAATTCAACACTTGAAGAGTAGACCTCGTAACGTTCAATCCAATCAATCGAAAGTACTCAACAAAAGATATCAAGCATGCTCAAGCTATGCTACACCAAAACACATGGGACCGACCACTGCACAATCGATCTACTCCATAAATAAAGATCTAATTCACCGTATTGTATACGTAATAGCTGAATATTTATGTACTTTTTGGTTGTGCTCTTAATATAAACGAGAGGATTGATTTGCAGGAAAAAAAAAAACCACCGTAACATATCTGTTGGGTAACTTGTAGCACAATTGTTTGTGATTTAGAAAAAAAAAGGTATCCGTGATTTATCAAATCCGCCCCTATCCGTTAACATTTAGTTTCTTCGTGCTTGTCTATGGTTGTATTTTCACCTCTTTTTCGTTTGGATTTTTTAGCTGCTCTTTTCATTTGGTTCTTGGAGAAAGCTTCGATCCATCCATAGTTTAGGTGGTCAGTGTCCTTCCTTGTGGACTCCAGCTGCTAGGGCATGGCGTCTCCTCCGTGTCAGTAGAGGCTAGGCCCTTGTGGACTCCAGCTGCCTTAAAAAAAACTGCACGTGGAGAGCATGCAAAGCTTGTCGATAGTTTTTTTTTTTAAAGAATTGATAATCTAGGAAAACATTTTAACCTTTTGGAGTTGTTGTTCGAAAATCTCAAAATTTACTTATGAGCTTGTCGAATCCACTTTTTAAAACCCTTCAAGTATAGTTTAAATAAATAATCAAATAATTTAAGCCACGACGGCTCCCCCGGCGTCCCATGCATGATGCATCATATATTTGTACGTACTAATGCACGCACGCAGACGACGAGTTGGTTCATTCACTAGTTGGCCTGACGGGGCCATATATATATATGGGACAATTATGTTCTTGTCCTTATTTTACACCTCAATTGTGATTTTGGGTCTCGTTTTTCAGCTTTGTGATTTTGCCCTTATTTTTTTCAAAACGAAGTCTCCGTTTGCCCCTAGTTTAGACGTTCGTCAGGTGAAGGCGGATTAACTTAATTAAAAAAAGAAAAAGAGTGGAAAAGACATGTACACCCTTATTTTGGACATTTGCTTCAATATATATGATGTCATTTTTTACTTGAATGATCTAAACATGTATGAATGAGTTTATAAGAGTATGTATCGAATATGTGTATGAATAAGGTTACGTTTTGACTCTGAGTTGTAATAGGCATGTAGAGGATAGAGTTAGAGTCGAACTACGTACCCTGAGCCCTATATAAAGGGGACACTGTTATTATAATCCATCAAGACGACATAGCTATAGGCCTGTAGCACAGGACTTGCAGGGGTCAGTGGCCGACTTGTGGCCTTGACTCGGGTGGCTCGGTGTGCTTGTGCTTTTAGGGAGGAACGCCCGTAATCGTGTCCCATAGATGGAGGTAGTCGTGTCGAACTGTGTTACCAAACATCATGTCTTCAGTGTTGTCTATATTTTGCATGACGTTAAATTCCTAACACAATAAACCCTAAGGGATATAGCAAAGCAATGCATGTACCGTGCTATATATGTGCCGGCTCTCTTCCTTGTAAAATCATAATCCCTCGGATATCAATCAATCAATAAGCTGTATTTGTGTCCATCCATGCATGCATGATCCGGTTCGTTACTATGGGATACATTTACTCTAGCCGTGTGCACTACAAAGAAATCAATTAATATCGATGGCCAAAACCGTCGAGTAAAGCAACAAAACCATCGAGACAAGTCATTCTACATGGTTAGTCGTTGAGACATGGCCGAAGCTGGTCGAGAGAAACAAGTCTCTATTGATGTTACACCGTCGAGAAACGTTATATGGTTGTAAGAGCTCTGTCGAGACATATCGCCGTTAACAACTCATGGTCACATACGCTTGATAGCTAATGTCGTGGTCTAGAGAGTGAGTGTCGCATGCCCTTCTGTCCTGGTGATACGTCCTATATATCATGGTGTTGGGTCAGCTAGATGGCTGGTGGTAGGTGATCGGCACGACGTAGGCTTGAAGTGGTTGGTAATCATGATGGTGCCTATTGAAAGTGGTCAGTGGTAGGGATGCAATTCGGACATTCGGATAGCAATTTGGATAATTTTTCACCTTTTTTACTCGATAGGATACAAATAATTTATAGATCTTTTCATCTGAATTCATATTCTTATTTTTGATAAATATGTTGTTAACACACATAAAAAATCAATGCTATATTCATTCAGAATTGCTAATTCTCAGACGACTGAAATTTTCTTAACTATCAGTCAATCTAAAATTGCACTCTAATAAGACTAAAATTGCACAGCTTACAAAGGTGCAATTTTAGTATCAAAATTGCTACTTATCAATTATCAATTTTATTCGTTGATTTCTATGCTTTGTTGATACATAAATCTGTTGAATACACATGCTTACATGCTTTTTATTTTTCTATATTTCAAGCCATCATATTTGTTTCAATCAATCTAAAATTGTACACTGGTAAAACTAAATTTGTACTTATTTAGAATGTGCAATTTTAGTATAATTATAGTACAATTTTATTAATAATCGGCTGACACTTATTTTATTATCAGGCAACTCGCTCTTAGTCGCTCCCATATTCATTCTCTATCAATTCGGATATCGGATAATTTGATAAAAATTCAGATATTCGGAAATCCGTTTGCACACCTAGTTAGTGGTCATGGCGGCGGTGTGGGAGGGGAGAAGATCTTTGCAAGGATGTTATCTGGTTTTTGACAAAATTGAACTCAAACCCTAACGGAACATACCAAGAGTGGTTTGAAAACCGAGAAGCGTATCAACCATGCTAGTTTTTCCAAGTACATAAAGCTTATTTTATAAAGCACCAATGTAGGAGTGACACAAAACAAAAATCCCCTGCCGTAATGCCCTCGCCGCAATCATTACAAATTACCATAAGGAAAAAAGAAACTCAATCTTTTATTCGGTTAATATCATAACACAAACTTTTACCGAGTACTTAATCGCAAAATGCAAAATACACTAAGGATGTGTTTGGTTGCCTGGCCAGAACCAGCCAGGCCCACGCGATGCAGCTTTGCGCGTGTTTAGTTGCCTGGCTGGGCATCTGAGCCAGGTCCGAGCGATGCATACACCATGCGTGAGCCAGCCCGCCGAACGCAGCGAACACAGTGGTTTCCATGAGCTTTGCTTCATGGCGCCAAAGACACACAAAAAGCTCCTCACAGTGCCATGACTAACTACCTAAAACACGTTACTTTTTCAACCTTTCAATTTTTTTAAAAAATTCAAATGACATCCAAATTCAATGAAACAAAAAAAAGGAACCGTAGATTCAAGTACAAGGTATTAAAAAAATTTCAAGTTTTTTTAAAATCTTTATTTTTGTTTTCAAATTTATTGATTTTCTAGTATTTGTTTTCCATCTATTTTTCTTTTCATTTTTGCCAATATCTTTTGATTAGTATCTCCGATCATCAAACCGATTTTATCTTTACGTTTCTGATATTTTTTCGAACAAAACTAGATCACACTTACCATATAAATTTCAAATGATTAAAATTCTGTTTTTTTAATTTCAAAATTTTGATTTGATTTTTTGAATTTATTGATTTTCTAGTATTTGTTTTTTCAATTTGTCCATCCTATATTGAATTTGTCCATCCAATTTCCCTTCTAGTGAAGCCAACCAAACAATATCTCTACACAACCTGTCCAACCTTATACAACCAACTAAACAACATCCCTTTGCATCTACTCAGTCTGGCTCAATTCATACAGCCTGGCTGAGCTCATACGGCAACCAAACACACCCTAAATAGAGTTAACGCCCGTGATATTGTATGAGCTGATGTTTCCACATTGGTATTCAAATGATCTAGCTTCCATGTTTAAAAACAAACTAGATGAGAAGGGAGCATGTGCCTGTCGAATATTAATGTAGGAGGTTTTTGTCACAGATCCTTCCATTTTAATTCTAGTTTAATAGTTCCATAAAATTATTACCAGTGAAAGTATCGTGCTTACTAGAAGTAAGAAGAGCCATTTTCCTACTATATGCTACTTGCTGTTTAGAGGCCTAAACAATCCTCGGTAATTGGTTATTAAAGCATGCTAAATTGACATCATGATCTGGAATATGGAGGTCTTCGAGATAGATGGCTTGGTCGAGGTTGGGTTACAAACAGGTGCATAGTATACTTTGTAGGTTATTTCCATCCAAATGTGATTTCTAGCAGTGGGGCCTACACATCCACCATGTTTGGGTCCCATTACTGGAAATCTCATGGGTTCATGAAACAGGGACGAGACAGATGGGGCGCTCATGGGGCATATGGGAGCCGTGTGTAGTAATATAAGTTCATGGTGGCAAATGTATCACAGAAGAAACACAAGGCCTATTTCTCAAAAAAAAAAATGTATCATGGGTTATAAACCAGCCCACTGGGCTCGTCTCCTGGAAAGTCTTAGAATATTGGCTGACGACGAAACAGGCCTAACAAGTTCCACAAACTAGCTTTCGTTGTCAGCTATTTTTTTTTTCCTGACATCTTAAGCTTCTGAAAGTACAAATGGCATTCAACTAACACTAGAAAAGAGCTATTTACTAACAATAGAGGGGTTGCTTTTGAAAGAGCCAATAGCCAAAGGTATGGCCCCAGGAAAGAGTGCTTAAATAGTTTCTATTTCCTTAGGTATTGTCATCGGTGCACAATGGACACAACAATTCAGGGGCTCTCCTTCCCTAGGTTGTACGCTTAGCGAAGCAGCGTGCTAACCCAACCAAAGAGTCATCTCACTTGAGAGACAATACTCAGACTAGATATTGATATTTGGTGTATCCAGAAATCTTTTTCGTGAGGTTGGAAACTGCTTTACATGTACACGGGCTCCCCTATTTGCAGGGGAGGATTTATACATTTCAAGGACAGGAGCATCTATACAGATCTATGACTAGACTATCCTTACTCAACCACTAAAGTGTCCCTTCTTCTCATATTGGAGGCTAGAGACCGAAATACCCCTCTACCGTCATACAACAGTGATATTACAAATAGGATTTCACGCTCTAGGTTGTTACAATCTATCTCCTTGAGGAATGATTTAATGATGCTTATCCCGACACGCGGGTGGGACCCACAACATTGTTGTCCCTGGAGCCTTCTTGCCCGCTAAGTTGATCCCTCTTTCGCTTGTCTATTGTGGCGAAGGTCTCGCAGAGCCTTGGTCTTGCCTCGCCGACACCCTCAGTAAAGGTCATGGGAAGCTCTAGTTTTGCTTTGCCTAATCTTTCTGTTCCAGGGTGCTTTGCTTCGCTTCGGTGGCTTAGCTGAAACAGTTGAGAAGCTCTAGCTTTGCCCTGCTAGAAATCATCGTGTCCTATGGGGTGGGTGTAGCACCCCTATAAGCTAGCCAGTCTTGGCACTGTAAGCTAGTTAGTCTTGGCACTAGTTGTGAACTATTCTTCATTCTTGTATAGTTTGTCAGATCGAATTGGCCTGCCTCGACCATCTTTTTCTTAGATGCACATGATGTTGCTGAACACCTATAACCTTTGTTGTAAACAATGCATAATGAGCAAAATGACAGCAGAAATAATTCCAGAAATAGTAAACAGCAATATAATGTCATGGGAATTAAATATAATCACATTTGCTCTTAAAGACAACATAAGAACAACTAGAAAAGTGATTATCCAGCAAGTATCCATGACAAACAGTAAGAAAAACAGTAATAAAATCAGTAACTAGAACTCAGATTTTATTTGGAATGATTGCTCTCAGATTGCTAGAAGGGTTGCTAATTAAAATTAGCCGTCCAACTTCTAGATGGACAATATATCACGAGTTATTTTCAGAATACAACCCTAGAACGATCTTGCTCTTGCACGAGAGAAAACCGAAGATAAAGGCAACAGGAGAGCCCGGCCTCGACGAAGCCGGAGGTGAGCCACATCGTCTTGAGCCAACCCGAACGCCAAGGTTCCGGCGCCGCCTATCGCCTCGTTGGTTAGGAAACCCTAACCACCAAATTAACTTCTTTGTTTTCTTCTCCTTTTGTGTCACCCGCACGGGCTCATCCTCAATGGCCCAAAGGCCCACTTGATTTTCTAGGCAAAAGCCCAACAATCCCCACCCTTTTGCCTCGATCGACAAATGGTAATGACACCGTGAAACCCCGTTTCATATACTGTTGTTCAACACAAGTACCGTTAAGGTTTGAACCAATGTTTAGTTAAAGAACTCGAGACCACACGCAGCGGTGGAGGACTACATATGATCCAAAGTCTTGATGTGCGAGCTTTCATTCAAGTAACATTCAGTACTAGGCTGCAAATCTGCACCTCTATCAGGGCATGACGTTACGGTCGTGTCCTTGTATCTATTCATGAGCTCACTAGAGAGTATACCCCAAACTCTCATGGATCACGACCACACGATCAGCTCACATAGGTTCGTTCTTCCAGGGAATCCTGTAGAACAATTCCCTAGCCCTTCCAGACTCTGAACTCATTAAGAGGTTATCACCTCATCCTACCATACAGTTAAAGCACTGCAGCGAATGGGACCTGAAGATAGGTGTGCTTATCGGTATCGCACAGCTTAGTTGTCCTAGAGCCTGTTTCGCGGGATCTCCGTTCATTCAGGATGGGTTACCACTATGGATTACCACTAGCAAGGTATAAGCCCCATTCCTTTCGATGCTGCTTCGATAGTAGTTCTAGACAAACCCTTTGTGAAAGGATCAGCTAGATTACTATCAGACTGAGTGTATTCTACAACAATTACACCCGTCTCTCTCGCATGCCGAGTTGACTTAAGTCTTCTCTTAATATGCCTCGAGGACTTCATGTTGTCCTTTCTATTCTTAACCTTGACTAGAACAGTCTGGTAATCGCAATAGACTAGGACAGTTGGGATCGGCTTCTCCAGCACAGGTAGGTCAGAGAGAAGCTCCTTGAGCCATTCTGCCTCCACAGCCGCTGAATCTAGAGCTACTAATTCAGCCTCCATGGTAGAGCGCGTGATCACAGTCTGTTTCGCAAATTTCCACGACACAGCTCCACGAGCCATAGTGAAAGCATATCCACTAGTGGCTTTCATCTCATCCGAGTCACTAATCCAGTTAGAGTCACTGAATCCTTCTAGGACTGCCGGATGACCAGAGTAATGGATTCCCAGCTTCATCGTACCATTTAGGTACCTAAGTATTCTACGTAGTGCTATCCAATGATCATTTCCAAGATTGGCCATGTAACGACTCAATCTGCATACTGCATATGAGATATTGGGTCTAGTTGCACTACAGAGATACATTAGGGATCCAATTACTTGTGAATATAGGTGTTGGTTAACACCTTCGCCAGTGTGTTTGCAAAGTTTCTTAGAAGGATCATAGGGTGTGGAGGCAGGTTTAGAGTCCATGTGCCCGAAGCGGGTTAGGATCTTCTCCACATAGTGGGATTGTGAAAGAGTAATCCCACTCTCACCCTTTACAAGCTTGATGTTCAAGATAACATCTGCTTCTCCAAGATCCTTCATATTGAAGTTTGAGGAGAGAAATTCTTTAGTTTCGTTAATGATTTCTAAGTCAGTCCCAAACAACAATATGTCATCTACGTAAAGACATAGAATGACACCTCGGCCTTCTCTAAACCGATAATACACGCATCTGTCTGCCTCGTTCACGCAGAACCCCACAGATATCAATGTGTTATCAAATTTCTCATGCCATTGTTTCGGAGCTTGTTTAAGACCATACAAAGATTTAACTAGGCGACACACCTTGTTCTCCTGACCCTTAACCACAAATCCATCAAGCTGCTGCATGTAAATCTCCTCATCCAGCTCTCCATTAAGAAAAGCAGTCTTCACGTCCATTTGATGGACTAAGAGTTTATAAGTAGCAGCTAGTGCAATAAGCACTCGGATAGTGGGTAAACGAGCTACCGGTGAATAGGTGTCAAAGTAATCCTCGCCCTCCTTCTGAGTAAAACCCTTAGCCACTAAGCGGGCCTTGTACTTTTCTATAGTACCATCAGGTCTCCTCTTCTTCTTAAATATCCATTTGCAGCCCACCGGTTTGCATCCACTAGGTAAGTCAATGCCTTCCCACGTTCCATTAGCGATGATGGAGTCCATCTCGCAACGGACTGCCTCCCTCCAAAACTCAGCATCAGGAGATGCAAAAGCCTCCTCGAGGGTGCATGGTTCATCATCTACCTCATAGATGGCAAAATCATCACCAAATGACTTTTCAGTCCTTTGTCTCTTGCTCCTCCTCAACTCCAGATCAGGAGTGGGCTCAGCCACTTCAGGAGGAATAGAGTAGTGCTCACTAGAGCCTTCTGGTGCGATTATTTCATTAGATCTCATAGGAAAGATAGTCTCAAAGAATGTCCCATCACAAGACTCCATAAGGTCATTTACGGCGACTTCGCTCGTCTCGGATTTGACCACTAGAAACCTATAAGTCTGTCTTTGTTAGCGATATATCCTAAAAGACACGATCCAACAGTCTTAGGTCCTAATTTCCTTTTCTTGAGACGAGCGGTGACCTTAGCAAGGCAGCCCCAAGTCCGAAGGTGGGACAAGTTAGGTTTTCTTCCCTTCCATCCTTCGTAGGGCGTCACCTCGCGATTGCGGGGCGCTACCCTATTCAGGACATGATTAACTGTGTGAACTGCCTCCCCCCACCGTCGGACCGACATACCTGAACTTTGTAACAAGGAATTAACCAAGTCACAGATAGTTCGGTTCTTTCGTTCGGCCACACCGTTAGACTGGGGAGAATAGGGAGGTGTGGTTTTATGAATGATTCCACATTCTTCACAGTATTGGGAGAATTCCTTAGAGATGTACTCTCCTCCTCTATCAGACCTAAGCCGTTTAATTGTCATATCTAGTTGGTTTTCCACTTTAGCTTTATAGATTTTAAAGTATTCTAGTGCTTCATCTTTAGTTGTAAGAAGGTAGATATAAGCATATCTAGTACTATCATCTATGAGAGTAAGAAAGTATCATTTGCCACCCTTGGTATAGATGCCATTCATCTCACACAGATCTGAATGGATTAACTCAAGTGGAGAGGTGCTCCGCCCTTCGACCGAATGAAACGGCTTTCGGGACTGCTTAGCTTGCACACACACCTCGCACTTGGAGCCCTTCTCATAACTATATTCAGGAATTAGATCATTTTGCTCATACGCACAATAGCCTCAAAATTTAAATGACATAGGCGTGAATGCCAAACATCGTGATGATTATTACAAATCACATTATAGCTAGATTATTACAAACCACATTATAGCTGGAAATAGAATTCTGACACAAGACAGAGAGACTAAACATGCCGTCTCTCGCATAACCCTTGCCTACAAAGGCACCAAACTTGGTCAGAATGACCTTATTTGACTCAAAGACTAACTTCACACCTTGTCTGCATAATGCAGCCCCGCTGATCAAGTTCCGCCGCATCGTGGGCACAAAGAGCATGTCGCAAAGAATCAGCGTCTTGCCTGAAGTGAGCTTCAGGCAGACCCAACCAACTCCTCGTATCCGTGCCGATGCTCCATTGCCCATCAAGACGGATCCACTATCTTGACCCTGTAGAGAAGTGAAAGAGAATTTATCAGCAGCTATGTGACGAGTTGCACCGGTATCGATCCACCAATCAAGTGATGAATCAGACATAAAGGCACTAGGTACATACCCGCTAGTGGAGCCAGATGGCGCCTCGGCAACGTGTGCCTCGGCGCTACGGCCACCCTGCTGTCCAGGACCTGGTCCTTTGCCCTTACGATCACGGCATTTCCGGGCGATGTGCCCGGGTTTGCCGCAAATAAAGCAAACCATGTCCTCCTTCCTCTTCATGTTCTTGCCCTTGGCGCCAGTCTGGTTCTAGGGCTTCTTGTTCTTCTTCTTCCAGCCACCGGCATTGGAGGTCTTGGCATCTGCCACATGAGCCTGGACGTGGGACGTGGAGTGCTTTGAGCCTCCACTAGCACGGGCCCGCTCCTCGACATTTATCGTAGCCTGAAGCTCAGGGAACGTCAGGCGCGCCTTCATATGTCGGCAGGCTGTCACAAAGTCTCGCCAGGAGGGAGGAAGCTTAGCCAAGACTACATTCACCTGAAAACTCTCAGGCAGGAGACAATCAAACTGGTTCAGGTCCCTCACATAGAGCTGAAGCTCCTAGACCTGCTCCACAATTGACTTGTTCTCCACAATCCTGTAGTTCAGGTAACTCTTGGCCACAAAGCTCTCATTCCCATTATCCCCCTCGTGAACTTGACCTCCAGGTCATCCCACACTTCCTTTGCCGTTTTATAGCTAGCGTAGATGTCGAAAAGCCTATTGGAGAGTACGGCCAACAATCGTGCTAGGGCAGCGTGGTTCGCGTTCGTCCAACGTCTGCTCTCCTCCTCTGACTGAACAGTAGGAGCAGGAGGAGTGTCCCCTGTCTTATCAGAAGAAGCAGAGGGAACATCCCCTGTCTTATCAGTGGGAGCAGACGGAAGAGGGGCAGAAATCACCCAAAAGACCTTCAGGTCTATGAGCCACATCCTAGCACGTGCCTGCCAGCGTTTGAAGCTGAAGCCGTAAAAAATCTCAGGCTTAACTACATCACTAGAGGCCATAGTGAATATTTGGTTTCTGGATTGTTGTAAACAATGCATAATGAGCAAAATGACAGCAGAAATAATTCCAAAAATAGTAAACAACAATATAATGTTATGGGAATTAAATATAATCACATTTGCTCTTAAAGACAGCATAAGAACAACTAGAAAAGTGATTATCCAGCAAGTATCCATGACAAACAGTAAGGAAAACAGTAATAAAATCAGTAACTAGAACTCAGATTTTATTTGGAATGATTGCTCTCTGATTGCTAGAAGGGTTGCTAATTAAAATTAGCCGTCCAACCTCTGGATGGACAATATATCACAGGTTATTCTCAGGAATACAACCCTAGAACAGTACTGCCCTTGCACAGAGAGAATGAACACAACACTATGTGTATAATATAGCAGTAGCACAATGCACTAGTAATCAAAAGATCAATATATCAGTTCGGCTAGTCCTTAAACAGCCACAAAACTGAGCTGAACAGTAGCACAAATGCACAGTATATCAACTAGTATCTAACTCATGCAACCACACTAGTTCTCCATTAAGATATAAGTAGTGCAGCAGTAAATCAATCAATTAATTCAGCTTCTAATGCAAGATCATACACAATAAGTCACCAAAATGTAAGCTAAGAGCAGTACTATTTTAGGTCTAGCAAAAGAGCAGATTAACCATGCCTCAATCTAAGCAATCATCATCGAGCATTTTATATCCGAAGCCCACAGTGTACTGCTTTCTAAATGAGGTGAACTAGCCCCTTGTACAGGGTACAAGGTCCCCAAATTCAACTCAAATGGCACAGTACCTTCCCAAATTCAACTCAAATGGCACAGTACCTTCACAAATCAAAGAGGGGAAACGATAGCTTACAGTACACCGAAACCGAGCCAGCAAGAAGGCAGGGCAAAGCGTGAGTAACTCGCTGTCCCAGAAACCAAATCGCCGTGCTACACACGCAGCCACCGACAAGGAGGTCCGGAGATACGATGCCGTCGCCCCCACCAAGGCTGAGGCCGCAGTAAGAGCCCGAGGTACAGAGGAAGCAGCGCGGGACACCGGCGTCTACCTCGTGGCCACCGAGTACCGGAGTCGAGGAGGAGAAGGGCAGCACCACCACCACCACTCCGTGAAAGGTGGCGGGCGCGAGACCGCAACCACCAAGGCGCGCCAGCAGGAAGCGATCGGGAGAGGAGAGGAGATCCAAAACTCAAAAACCCTTTTTCACACAAAAGGAGAAAACCAGAAGATAAAGGCAACAGGGAGAGCCCCGGCCTCGACGAGAAGCCCGGAGGCCGAGCCACGTTGTGCCGAGCCAACCCGAACGCCGAGGTTCTCGGCGCCGGCGCCCTATCGCCTCGCTGGTTAGGGAAACCCTAACCAGCCAGCCGAACCAGCTCCCTCCAGCAGCAAAGCTGCTGTTTTCTTCTCCTTTTGTGTCACCCGCACGGGCTCATCCTCAATGGCCCAAAGGCCCACTTGATTTTCTAGGCAAAAGCCCAACAACCTCAACAATCAACATTGCTTTGGATGGACTAAACATCTGTCAGTACAGATTCAATAGAATATGGGGAGGGCCACCAATAAAATATCTCGTTGCATTTCTTTCCGTTTCCACATCAATAGTAGTTTCTTCAGTATAGTGTATTTTCACAGACAACTTTTCAGTGTTGAGGTTATTTTGATTGCTAATTCTTGAGACAACTTCCAGAACAACAGGTGACTACATTGTTGTTCGTCGAGTCTCCGACGGAGCCTTGAATTCTGAATGTTTTTTTAGAATGCACTCAATTAATTCATTTAAGGGTGGTGAGAACACCTTTTACATTGTAGTCCTTGAAAAAATATTAAAAATCCCCAAGGGTCTAACAGCTAAACACTCATTTCTTCCTAGCTGTGTTGCCGCTTGATGCCGTCGCTGAACTTGGTACATCCCGCCTTGACCTCGATTGAGTTAGAAACAATGAGTCGCCTAAGAAGCCACCACCCTAACCATAACGAAGCATTGAACCCTGATCTGTAGCATAGGGGAGACTCGATCATGGCTAGTGTTGGAGGAACTCACATAGCACCCCCGCTGCTAAGAAGGATGTTGGCGACGATCTCCATCTGCTTTCTGCTGCCCTCATCACGAAGGCCGACAACACATAACAGGAACAAGGGCAAAGGGTCCTTCCCTTCCCCCACCTCCATCCACCATCGAAAACTTGAAGAGGAATACTTATCTCCGGCCCACACCTCAGTAGACCAGCGAACCGGCCACCACGGATTTGCCGCTGGAATCTCGATGATTACCGACAAAAAAAGCCCTAACTACCACTAGTCTAAAACTACTAGAACCACCCCCTCACCCCACACAGCCCGCTAACCATCTCCACCACGGCACCCTGAAGGCCGGGATTGCCTCCCTCGCTGGCGAGGGAGAAGAACGGATCTGGCTAGGGACGAAGAGAGGAGAGGGGGAGGAGGGAGGCAGAGAGAGAGAGAGAGAGAGAGAGTATAGAGGGAGGGGTTGGACTCCTCCCTCTCGCCTCCGGTGAGGTTGCCGGAGAGGAAGAAGGAGGGGGCCGGTGGTGCTAGGGTTTGGAAGAGGGGAGCCAGGTCATGAGAGCACGAGGAGTTGCCTGGAGTCGTTGCCTTGGATTCTGAATATGCTTGTGTGTAGTTGCTACACAAACAGCTGATTCTCTGCATTTATCTGCTAATTGATGATCTCTTACTCTTGTTCTAGTTCTGTGTTTCCGAAGAAGCTTCTGTTTTCCAGTCCAAACCAGGATCTGCACATTGTTATAAAATCTCATCTCTAGATGCTGCGCATTATTTTGTCTAAATCTGTGTCTGATTTGGATTGATTGCACCATGCATTTGCGTTGACCTGTTATCCACCACGTGGTGATCATATTCAGGAAGAGGATAAGATGGAGAGGCGTGCTGCGATGATCAGGGGATGATATCAAAGGAAAACCGAATCAAATCAACAAATAACCTCATCATTTTGTCGATATTATTGTGTATGCATGGCATTGTATGGGGACAGTATCTACAAGGGAGTTGAGGTGACCTGTAATAACTTGGTCTGCAGCAACTATAGCATTAATTAATTGTTTGCATCCCTACTAATTTTTTTAAGATAATGGAATAATTCAGTCTCTATATCCGAAGATGTATATGGCCCTTATAAATTCATAGTTGTCTCGTACAACTTATCATCAAACATCCACTCGTAAAGGTGGGAAAAAAAAGGCATCCCTACCATTGGCCAGTCCAGTCAAATAATTTTAAACGTGAAGGAGAAACCAAATGTAACATGCTGTCGCTGTCTTCGCTGTGGCAAAATTTGCCACAGCCGTTGATGAAAAATATTGGGTTGGTGTGGCGGCTTCGGAGATACGTATGAGCAGATTTTGACGACTGAAGCTGCCGTTTCTTGCTTTACCTCGTTCAATTGTTGTTCATGTCAATCAGATAATCATCAGCTGGAGCTAATCACAGAAGATGAAAAGAAAAGAAAAGGTCGTGTGGTTTGGTAGAAGCACGAGACCTTGAATTTTAAAATAAACAGTTTATTTCTTGTAGTAATCAGGAAAGAAAATTTCTTTAGCGATCTGAACAGGTGTATCACAGCAGCGTAAGAATAATCTTCAGGGAAGAACGATGAATCTTTGCACTTCAGTTCATAGTCCCAGGTAAAACGACGCCTAAATTGTAAAAAGAACATTGTTCAATCAGAAGATTCATCACATGATTGATACGTCGGGTAGCAAAGTTCATCATAATTCATTTCACGCAAGCCTCCCATCAAAACCTCCCCTTTTTTTTTGCTTAAGAGGCGGGCCCCAATTCCATTCATCACCAGGATAAAACGGAATTACAGAGTTCGAATGACAAGCCAACCACAACCAAAAAACAACAAAACGGTGAACTACTACCCCAAAAGAAGATCAAACTAATTACAATTCCTGGCAACAGATCCGGGCAAGTTTTAGACAAAAAAAACTGCTAGACAAAATCTAGGCCGATACCCCAAAAGACTAAGGAGACTTTTTTGCTGAATGTACTGCAACCATCTGGCCATGTCGCCGACAAATGGAAACCTTTTATCCCCCAGAAGTTGCTTCTCCCAAGTCATAACATAGAGTCTACCGCACCCCACTAGCAGCACGATCAGCAACAGTGTTATCAGCACCCAATTTCCCTGCAGTACTTAATAGCAGTTTAGTTCTAGAAATCACAAGCTCCCGGTTACACTCATTGCTCAATCCAACCCAATATATCATAAAAGAACAGGCCATATGAATAATTGGTACAGGTGAGATAAGATTTTTATTATCAATACACAATCTATTCCTCCACAACCAAATAGACCAGAGAATGGCAGATATACATAACATGTGCAGAGAACCGGCCCCAGGCCACACCTTCTGACACCAAGGAAGGACCTGATCAAAACCAGACGGTCTGACTCCACAGCCAAAGGATTCACTCACAACCCCCAGATGACTTTATTCACAATACAATTAAAGAACAAGTGATCAAAACCTCCCCTTGGAAAAGGGAAATGGTTCCTTGGCCAGCAATTTGACACAAAGCTAGTTTGATGCAAACATATGAATTATATAGGTTGCATTTTAGAACATTACAATCCAGGCAACATTGTTCCATCCAAGATGATCACACCAATCATGCACACATTGCTACTACATTAATAGGAAGGATTACACACACACACTGCTGGTTATTCATGGTCTAGATTACTGGTAGGTAATTAAACATAAAAGCAAACAAACACAATCGAATAGCTAGTATTGGTAGACTGGTAGTAAGAAGCAGCCATGACAATGGCTATTGGCTGGCATGACATGTCTTGGAAGCTCTTGGCTCAGAACTGGAAGGCATCGGCCATGGCGCCGGTGGCAGCCGCAGCGATGGGCTGTGGCGCGAACGGCGGCTGCCAGGGGCGGAGCATCTGGTCGGGGATGTCCGGGATGTCGACGGGCGCGCCGGCCTCCTGGAAGATCTCCAGCACGCCGCCGAGCGCCTGCAGCCGCCCGGCCAGCTCGCCGTGGCGCGCGCGGAGCACCCCGTTCTCACCGTCCACCTTGCCCAGCTCGCGCGCGTAGGCGTCGATCTGGGCCTCCACCCGCGCGTTCTCGGCCTGAAGGCGGGCAGCCTCGGCGATGAGCTCCTCCAGGCGCTGCTGCTTCCGCGCGCGGGACCGCCTCGCCGACTCCCTGTTCGACAGCATCCTCTTGCGCTTGCGCTCGTCTGGGGCGTAGCCGCCGCCGGTGTTGCCGCTCTCGGGGCTGGAGCTCCGGCGCGTCGACATGGTCAGGATCTTGGACAAACTTAGTTGTTCAAGAACCGGAAAAAAAAAAGAGAGATCTTTGGGGGCAAAGAGCGGAAAGACGCGAAGAAAACAAGAAACTAAGAGAGAAACAATTGACTAGAGGGTGGATCCGGTGTTCTTGGGGGGCGAGGTGTTCATGAGAAGACGTAGAACCAGTAGAGGAAGGCGACGGAGAAGGAGTGGGAACGGCGGCGGCGGAGCGCGCTCAGCTTCATCGGAGGACGGCGGCCGTTAGAGGAAGGGATAGGTAAACATGTGGAAAGCTTTGGGGTTCTCTGGATCGGATCTACGAGCTTCTCGCCGCAAGACCAAGAACGACGAGGAGGGAGTGAAGACAGGAATAGAACGAAGGTGAGGGGCTTACTTGCAAGAATACGCTTGCAAAAGGACTAGACTCGAAAGAAAAAGGACCTAAATGTAAAACAAAGACGGGGGACGAGGACTTATCTGCAAATCAGAGGGAACTCCGGGGTGCTCTATAGCATTTGCCGGGAGAGAAGACGGGGAAGGTTTCCCATGACTCCGAAGGGCTTATTTATAGGGTATGAGCGGAGGGCATTTTGGGGACTTTAAAAATGGGAAGATGGACGGCGATTTCGTATCGTCAACCTATCGGAAAAAAAAAAATTTTACCCAAAAAAAAATTCGTAAATTGGAAAATACCCATCTTTTTGACGGAAATGCAGAAATGCCCCTCCGCCGCGCCGCCATAACGCGGCAATAGCTTTATCTGCGTTCTTGATCTGGTAACAATAGTATTGCAGCGTTCAGTACTCTGACAAAGCTATTGCCATTTACACTACAATGACAAAAGCTTTGCCATGATGCGGTCTTGCGGCATTATTTATATTTAATTGCATGTGAGGCCCCATGCAGGCCTTATTTGCTGACAGGCCATGTGAGAGAGAGAAAGAGATAGGCGGCAGAGAGAGAGAGAGGAGAGGAGAGGAGAGAGAGGAGAGAAGGGAGGGAGGAGAGAGAGAGAGAGAAGAGGAGGAAAAAAGCACATATTTGGTGAGTTTTTATTTCATTTGATATATTAGGTTTAGTTTATTATTTAATATATTATGATTTAGTTTATTTTATTATTAAAACATGGTAGGATAGCAATTATTTAAATGTAATTTATATTTAGTTTATATTTAAATTGATAATTAGGGTTTAGTTATTTGTTAGATATATTAGGGTTTAGTTATTTGTTAGATATATTAGGGTTTAGTTATTTGTTTAGTTATATTAGGGTTTAATTATTTGTTTAATTAGGGTTTAGTTATTTGTGTAATTATTTTAGGGTTTAATTATTTGTTTGATATATTGGGGTTTAGTTATTTATTTGATATATTAGGGTTTAGTTATTTGTTTGATAAATTACGGTTTACTGTTAGGTTCGATAATGAAAAATATGTTCATTGTTAAAAATTCACGAAGATTAGGGTTAATATTTTGTGCATACATTTAAGTCTCAGTTTGATTAGGAAAAAGACTGAGGGATTGCATTTAGGGTTAAGTGGTAGCATTGGCAGTGAAAAATATTTTGGGATTGTAGTTACGGTTTAGTGGTACTTTTGTTAGCGAATAAAGATGATTAGCTGATAGCATGTAATTTTCACAGGGAATAAAGGATTATGATAGGATTAATGAATGGTTAATTTTGTATTGCAGCTATGGCAGAGTTTTGGTTTACTGTATATTATGGTGATGGTAACATAAGAGAAGGGCCTAATGGGATTGATCTTAGCGAATTTAGGAACACAATAATTAGACATCCCGACTCAGAAAATTTACAAATTGAGGAACTTTACTTATGGATGTGTAATATGTTCGGGTGGAACGCAGAGGAACATGAAGTGTGGATTCAGGCTCTATGGAGCAAAAGTGTAAAAGTTCCTAAATTTCAGTTGATTAATTTGAACACACAGATGGGTCTGTCAAGATTTGCGGATGCTGGAGAGATTAACGCGGATATCGTCGAAGCCATGGAGCATGACGATGAAAGGGCAATGGAGGAGGAAGAGCATGCAGATGATAGTTCCTGTGACGACGAACATGAAGAGGGTGTCATCATCCCAGAAGAATGGAACAGAGGAGAGTCTAGCCAACTTGTAGTCGATGATAGTCATGGGTCGTCGTGTATTTACGGCGTAGATGAAGTCTGGGCAAAGCAAATGTATCTTGACAAAGGTGCTTTGCAAAATCGATTAAGGTCGGTCCATGACAATGCAAATACCATTCAGGTGGAAAAGTCGATAAATCCAGATATCTGATCGGTGTGAGAGAGAGATCGCATGTTCAGTATACGGTAGCAAGTCTAGATTTGCCATGAAGTGGACAGTTTGAAGTTGAACCCCACACATATGTGCTAACAAATACCTTGGCGAAGCATCCCAATCTCACTTCCACTTTCGCCATAAACAAACTATCTGAGAGATTGTTGAGAAGAAGGACATGGTATTTCGATTACATAATATTGATAGTGCAACAATGGTTTAAATATGAAATAGATTATGGAAAAGCATGGAGAGCGAAACAGAAGGCACTGAAGATGAGATTCGGGTCTTTCGAAGCCTCATATGACAACCTCCCGCGTGTGCTGCAATTTCTCAAGGAGAGAAACAGGGGACCTATGTCATTGTGCAAGACTTCGCCGTCGGTGAACCGGAAGGTTATAGAGTTTTGAATCGGGCGTTTTTGCGTTCGGTGTGTGTGTGGAGGGTCTAAAACATTGTAGACCCGTGTTATGTGTTGATGGGACATTTCTTCTTGGAAAGTATCGAGGAACAATTATGGCGGCAGTTGGCTGGATGGAAATGATCACCGCTCCCTATCGCCTTTGCATTTGTGGAAAGTGAGAACTACGAGAGTTGGCTATGGTTCTGGCCTTGGTGAAGTGCGGAGTTGTGGAGGACCGCCCGATATGTGCCTAATCCATGACCGACATGCGAGGACTATGCAAAGCCTTAAAGACAATGCAGAAGACTCGAGCACCCTTTCCTTTGCGGACATGCGAAGTAGGTGGTGCATTCGCCACTGGCCGCAAATTTTCACGAGCGGTTTAAAAATAAGAAAATTATGGATTTGTTCAAGTGTATGTACCAGCGTAACCAGCAGGCGTAAGTTCGATGCAATATGGAAGGTGCTCGATGACCTCACGAAGAGCGGCGTTCGACATATGAGCACTTGTGCGGGGAGGAAGCACAACAAAGCTGATAGAACCTCTTCCTCCGCTACCGGAGGTAGATTCCCCTGCCTTGGTTCGTCGATCGGGAAGGAACATAAGGTGTTTCTCACACTGGATTGAGTTAGAACCACGAGAGAAATGGTCATTCTTTGCATGACGAGGGTGGTGCAAGGTTCGGGTAATGACGACTAACCTCGCGAAGTGTACAACAGGTGATTAAAGGATTGCGACCCTCCCTTTAGTAGCCATCGTGGAGGGCATAATGCATGGCATCATGAGGTATCTCGGTGAAAGGCATGAGAAGGCCGTCTTGCATGCTTCGAGTTGGTATAATGTTGGCGCAATGATGACAAATAGACATGGAAGAAAAAAAAGCTTCAAAGCGCAATACCACACGGCCTTGAACACGGTAGTGGGCGACATCTTTATCGATATGGATTAGATCGAAAGATGGCCATGGTGGAGCAAACATGTGGCTCGCCCATGAGGTTGATCTGGGGGCACAAGACCTTGCCACAATATGCTCCTGCAACAAACCATTGCTTCTTCGCCGCCCCTGCTCACATGTTTTGGCGCGTGTGCAACCAACAGATTGGATGCATCGCGGTATGTGTCTCCATACTTCTTCAAGCAGGCGATTATTGCTACAGGACAGTAATATATTCGGATTTCGCCGCTTCGGAAACTTCACGGAGGATAGGGGAGACCACCGTACATGGATACCTTGCAGCACTCTACTCCACGGGAGGAGGGCCGTCGTCACACTCGCCGTTTCCGCAATGAGATGGGCGAGTCACGGCGAGGAGGAAGAGTGGTACATGCTGCGGACTATCTTGGGTCGAAGGTCATCGGAGAAATAAATGTCCACAAAGTGAAGTTCCCCTGAGTAATGAATAGATGGTCGAGAAGAAATTGGTTGCAATCTGATCAATTGCAATGTATCTTAGTTTCTGTATGTTCTCGTATTCATTGGCGAACATGTATGTAAGTGTGTACCAACTAATTTGGTCGTTTCTATTATGTGCAACGTTCATGTAATATGTTGGATAATTCTATGTGTTATTTTTAATTGTATGCATAATTTATATATCGTATGACAATATTGTTTGTGATATTATGTTTGTTTCAATACCACTTTACGTAAACATTGCATTTTCATGTAAATATGAATATGTTTTCTTCTGAGTTGACTAACAAATTGTTTCACTTGGTCATTGCAATACAGTATGGAGACCGTGCCTACGGAGATGCTGGTCGACGACGTCGCCTACCGGACCCACCGTTCCCTCACACGGTTGCAAGACCCACCCACGGAGATGGAGATCGTCGTGACTCGCACTCCTCGCCGCCCATGGGGGCTAGACCACCGCTGGGTGGACAGGTGCGCTTTCACGACCTTACGGATTTGACATAACTGTCCAATATGCAATATTAGTAATATTGCATTATCGTTGTGTAGGCTTCGTGTCGCCGATCGCTTCCCTCGCTCGGATGCTCCAGGCCACGGATGCGAGCGAGAGAGAGACGAGGGAGAGGATGGGCGTTGTTCCTTGGAGCGGTCTCGCGAGTTCGGTGGACCACTCCTGCTTCTGGCGCTTGTAGGCCGGTGGCGGCCGAGACCCACACCTTCCACCTCCGTGTGGTGAGGTGGCGCGCCGCCTTCTGAGGGCGTAGCGATGTTCTTTGGGGCCCCATGCTGGCCGAGGCGGTTCGATTGCCTCGGTGGAGGCCACAGGTCGGCGACCTTCGACACCGCCGAGTGTACTTCCACCCCGGAGGAGGCGAGGCGCTGGAGCTGTGAGACGGCGGCGCACCCCCTACGCTTCGGGTGGTTGAAGCGATTCAGTCTTGTGTTTATCACTTTCAGATATTACTTCTTCTATTTGGCGTATCGCATATGTCATTGAATGTGTTTACGTATATAATTATCGTATTTCTATGCAGGTTAGCAACATGGTGGAGGAGCCCACCGCGTACCAGGAGGCACGGCACCTCGAGGCTTACTTGCTATGCCTCTTTGGTTGGGTGTTGTTCACCAGCCCCACGGCAACTTCGATGGGCGCCGGTTTGTGCCTTTAGCCCGTGCCGCCGCCGATGGCAACCGATTGCATCCGCAGTTGAGTTGGGGCTCTGCGGTCTTGTCGCGACCTTGAGGCCCTTTGCGGCAGTTGCACTCGCAACCGGCGAGCTCGATCTTGGCGGTTGCCCGTCTTCTTGATCTTTGTGGTCCTGGGCGGTTTCTTGTTGATCGCCCGTTCGTGGACACGGGACCTTCTGAGAGTCCTTCTACGGTGCCGACGGCGTCGATCGACCGGCGGTCGGCTCTCTTTGGACTCGGCGCGGTATGATAATATTGCTTGTGCTTATTTATCTCGTCGCAATTATGACTTCTTGAAGGCAACATAATTTTGTTTGTTGCACATTCGATTCTGCGATGGACTCGGTTGGTTGTGGCGGGTCGCTACGAGAGCTTCACGCGAGTTTCGACCACCGGCGTACTCGGAGGTCGGTGGGAGCCATACCTTTGCGGGTATGGCGTCGACCGAGCCCCGGTGGCTTTGTCCTCCCTTTGCTTTCGTGACCGAGCTTCTTGGCTCACCCGCAAGAAGCTTCGTGTTTAGCGTGTTCGCCGAGACCACCCCCGCACCGTAATCTGGCGATTCGAGCTGTTCGTGTTCACCACATGCCTGAAGGTTTCACCGTCCCCACAGCGCATGCTCGATGCGTAAATTTAAGTATGTTTCTATGATCTTTAGCTTTTCCATATGTTACGTGCACGTACTACGCTTGTTTGTAGTTATAGGACATCATGGTAGGTTAGCAATATTTTATATATAATATGATCAAAAATAAGATATATCTGTTTATGTGCTTTTATATATGTTACTGCGGACGTAATAAGATGTGTACTCCATTGCGAGCACGATCGTCGTGGTCCTACTCGCGATGTACACAGGATTCACGGATGCACAACCGGGTTGCTCGATGGTACGACGCTGCGCAGACTCTGTGGGGCGAGCGAGGCCACACACGAGCTGGACTTCACGGAGTACCTCACTTGGTACACGAGACGCTGCGTGTCGACTACTTCGTGGCGTCCCCCACCTCCGGTTCCCGCCCGGCCGGCCGGAGACGAGGCGTACTCCTCCGGACCACGGGTCCTCCCTACGTCTCGATGCGCAAAAATGATGTCGTTCCTTTACCGTTATGAATTTTGTGCTATATGGTTGTAATGACTTACTTTGTTCTCCGTGCGGATAAGCGCCCACATGACGGCGATCCGGGATGGTGCGAGTTTGTTGGGTCGGATGGCGGCGGCCGGAGGTTACCTCGCCCGGCTCTCGAGTTCGTGCGCCTTCTGCCGTCAGAGGTCCCGCAGCGGTTGCGCACACGTCTGCGAGGCGTGGGCGTCGAGCGCGTCTAGGCCCAGCGCCTACCCTCTCGGCCGGCAATGCGTCCCCAGGTCGGTGGCCCTTCATTTGACAGTAGGAGAGCTTCGGCTGCGAAGCGAGTGAGGGCGAATGCCCTGACGACGTTCCACGGGCACCACGGACCTTCGTGGTGCCCCCGAGCGGTCAGGAGGCCTCGGCCAGTTCTTACAGCTCCCACTCTCCGGCGTTCGTCTTCCCGTCGACGACACACTCCTCTGCTGGGTTCGCCCCTCGCTCGTAAGAGATCTCCCTTCCAAAGAGGCACGTCCACATTGCGAGTCTTCCTTCCGATGGCAGTCCATCTTTTAAGATCCCTCTCATCTATGCATTTCATACAAATTACTATAAATTCAATATTATAGCTATTTATGGTCATTGTAGGTGTTGCAGGCCTCGCCCCACACGACATGTACCCGGAGATGGGAGATATCTTGACCTGAGGCGGTCGGCGGCGTCTGTAGGGGCCTTCAGCACTCCCAGCTAGACACTCCACCCCGCCACCTACCCGGGGGACCGGCGACGAACGACCTCGGCGAGACACACCCTCCCGACCGTTTCACCCCTTGGTGCCGGACCGCGTCTGTCGCGGCTCGTCGAGTCCCTAGCGGGGGCGGCGTGGGTAGACTACCTTTCTCGTCATTGTTGTAGAACTCTTCGATGTGTACCGCACTATGTTATTACTTGGACATTTATGTTTTTTCAGTTATTCCGTGTTCTAAAATTGCGACATTCCGTACGTGCTTGGCTTCGAAACGATGCCTTCCTGGACCCGTCATTTTTCCCGCATAAATTTTTTGGACGCTACCCGTGGGCCCCGCCACCCGACGCAAACCCTTAGGTGGCCATACACGTATGAGGGCTTTCGAATGCGGCCTGGCTGGCCGAATTAGCCACTTTATGTTCTTTTCTTCTTTATCTTGTACGGCAATACGTACTTTACTGTCTCTCAAGGCTTTCAGATTATGGTACGCACGATATGAATGAGATGACGATGGTGCTCTGGTGACATTGAAAATATTAAACGCATTACATGGTAGTAATCCACGTAGACCAAACCATGATACAAATTACATGAAATAAACCCCTATTGTACTTGGGACGCTAGGTTTAGTGCCATCCAGGGAACGGTTCCACACGGTATAAGCGTTGTACATGCGAGTAGCAAATGTAACTTCGCTCTTCAAGCGGGAGATTCTTGCGTGAAGATGTTCGATGTAACCAACGCGCCATTGGGAAGGGTCGTCCATCCATTTGGTGAAACCGCGATCATCGGTCTACATTTGGAAAAAGAAAAAAAGTGAGATGGAAAATGTATTAAACCCTTGGCCGTTGTCGGACTCGTTACTCCTGACAAATGCACGCCAGCAATGTAGAAACGCGTCGGCGATCCATCCTTCGACAACCTTGGTCAAAAGTTTGTACAACGGTGTCACTCCGTGCGCTGGCGTGGCCATCCTGTAGAAATTTGGGTCTCTTATCAATGTTGGCTCAGTATTATAGCTAGCTCTTGTCCGAATAGGCGGTCGTAAGCTTGGTAGGCGGGCTTGCGATCGAGACCATTTGGCGTCCACCGGACTTGTCGGATCAATCGTTCGGTGTGGGTCGTGCGACCATATGTGTAATGTGGTATGTCTATCTCTACTCGCCTCCTCAGCAAGCCAACCCTACTAGGGAGTTTACACACACACAAATGAGTGAGAGTGAGGGTGGGAGTGAGAGGGGCGCCAACTATGCCTCCCATTATATAGGCGGTGGCGCTAACGGCATGCCCGGTCATATCACTAAATGGGGGCCTTCTTTGAACAACAAGATACCACGGGACACGGTCACATCAATATTATCGAGCATTTGTTGACCAACATGCCATGGGACATCGGTCACATCAATAATTGCGAGCGCTGGCGACCAACAAGATGCCGGGACACCGGTCACATCAATAATTGCGGGCATGGCGACCAACAAGACCACGGACACCGGTCACATCAATAATTGCGAGGCGCTGGCGACCAACATACCGCGGGACACGGTCACATCAATAATTGCGAGCACGCTGGCGACCAACAGATACCGCCGGACACCGGTCACATCAATATTATCGAGACGCTGGCGACCATGATCCGCGGACACCGTCCATTCCCATGAAATGCAACAAAGAAGCGGAAGAACTTCGATCCATGGACCGAGCGAAATTGCCTATATATTTTCCTCCGCCTCACCATCATCTGCGCTCCAAGTTTCCTCTCTATCTCACATATTATTTCCATCAAATGGAGCGGCGGCACTTTCGGCGGGGATACGGCAATGTCATGCTAGCTTTTTCAACTCTGTGGTTATTCAATGAATGTCTTTGTTTAGACCAATCATCCTTCACGGCTTGTCGCTTTTGTTTGTAATATGATCCTAATATCGCGAGTTTTGCGATGTTACGGGTTATATTACACTCAAAATGTGACGTGTAAGCCGTGAAGGATGAATGGGGTCTAACTGCATGACCTGAACTTAAGGCCTTTAGGGGATTAGACAAATAGGTACGTACTCATTTTTATTTCGAAAGCTAGCATGACATACAGGGTGCGATGACATGCAAGGGTGGTCACCATGGATGGCTGAAAGGGTTGTGGCATTGGCATGAACATCAAGTGGCCGCACACCGAGCAGTCGCTTCCCATTCCGTGTCATAGTACACCGGGTAGGTCTTTTGCATGATGGCTCTTCGCCGTAGGACTTCTGCGTTGGGTGTGCCGGGGTAGTGGCATCCGCACAGACATGCATGGTCCTGACATGATCGATTCGGCTGATAGTATTGGTCCAGCACTGCCTCGTTGTGCGATTGACGCGCCGGCATGGATTGCCTAGGAGGCCGGGAAGGGCGCGCGGACCTCCGCCGGCCTTCTGACTGCGTCTGCCCTCCTCTAGCATCCACGGTAGCCTGCAAGCGATGGATTCTTGCGTAGAGGTATGTTATGTAGGTGTACGCTGCTGTCGGGTATGGCTCATCCATCCAAATGAGTCCAACCGCACGTGGCGTCGCTAGCGCAAATAAGAGAACCGATAAGTAACTTGTCTTTACGCTAGCATAGTGTAAAAGGAGGAACTTACGTTGTGTCTGGGCATCGGTAGAACTGCGACGATGAACCCCTCGTGCGTGGTCAAACCATCGCACTGCAATGGGTTCCCACGATGCATGTCGGCGATCGAAAATTGACGGAAAGTGGCGATCTCGTAGCAAAGGAGGGCCATCTCTCCGGTCTCCATATTGTATGACTTGCATATCGTCCAAGGAGGGCGAGCATGCTCTCGAGTACAAAGACTCCCACCATGCGTCAGGCACATATGGACGTGAAGATGCTCCCCTGCTCGCCATAAAGAAATGTGGACCAGAGGCAAAGAGCGGTGCTACCTCCTTCCTCTCTATATAGGGCGTTACGTCATTATCAGCACATGATTAAATTAGCTCCTCATTATCATTAATTAACTGTTCACTATGACATGGCAAAATTTGCATCGTTCATTCCGTCAGTACTGCTCACCAACAGTACCCGCCGGACACCGTCCAGTCACATCAATAATTGCGGGGTACTGCTCACCAACAGTCCCCCTGACATCGTCCAGTCACATCAATAATTGCGGGGCCCTGCTCACCAACAGTCCCGTCTGACACCGTCCAGTCACATCAATAATTGCGGGCATCGCTCACCATGATCCGCTGACACCGTCGATCCACATCAATAATTGCGGGCATCTTTGCTCACCAATCCCCGCTTACCCGTCGATCACATCAATAATTGCGGGCCTTTGCTCACCAACATCCGCCTTACCCGTCGATCACATGAAATGTAGCAAAGCACCGATGAACTTCGGTGCACGTGACCGAAAGCGAACAGCTATTTATTTCCCTCCTGCCTCCGTGTCCTCTGCGCTCCAAGTTTCCTCTCAATCTCACATATTACTCCAGCCCCATACAGTGCACAAATCTAGTTGTAACGAGCAATGGCAGCCTCTGGCTCTGAGGACCGTCCGCGAAGCAAGTTTAACACCACCGTGCCTGAAGGGGTCAATGTTCCAATGTGTTTCTGCGGTGACCTTTGCAAGTTTGTTCAATCCGACGAAGATTTCTCATATACTTACGGAAGGAGGTTCTTCATGTGTGCAAACTACGAGTACGATCCACCCAAGGTTGCCTTTGGCGAGCGTCCAAAGGTACTTGCTCACCCTATCCTGCATGATTATATCTACCTACATGGCACATGATCTCGATACTGACTTATGTTGAACAAATAGTCTCCCCCACCTCTATGCGATTTCTGGCAGTGGCTAGACATAGAGCAATCGGAGGCAGACAAGAAACACATCGAGCGTGAGTTCCGTTGGAAGAGCGATGGTTCGAGCGGCGCCCGATATGAGGAGGAACAAGAGGACAAGCATAGCGTTAGCGAGGAGTACCGAAGCGACAAGAGACGCCGAACGTCAGTCAGCCGAGGCCCGAGAGGCCGAGAGAGAGAAAGCGAGAAGGCACGTCGCGCAAAGGAGGCTGGACTGATGCTACCGGCAAGGAAAATATCCCGTTGTACTCAAGAGGAACTTTGTTGTAACCGTGATAATAAAATTTCCCTCGGCGAGAGGCGTTTATTCCTCTAGCTATTTATTTAATTTTCCAAATAATTATTAATATAAAACACTCTGCTGGAACTTATGCAATTTATCCATTTGATTTTTTCAAGATTAAATACACCAAATTCCGGATATCTTGATCATATTTAGTTCATATAATATGTGTTATAACTATTATATCTTGATAACATATTACATAATACTAAAATATCTACATATATACACATATACATACATATGATATATATACATATATACACATAATAGTTATATAATAGTTACTTATAATAATTTTATATAACATATTTTTCGGAATTGTTACTTACATAGTTTTTCGGAATTGTTACTTATATATATAATTATATAATACATAATTATATATAATACATAATTGTTACTTAGGTATTGTCGTATTGCAAGGTGGGGTAGCAAAAAATGCAGCGGTGTGGTGGCGGCAGCAAAGGCAATGCTGTGATGCAGTATCATGGCATTGCCTTTTGCCGCCACCACACGCTGCATTGCCTTTGCCGTGATGTGGTACTCGCGGCTTTTCCTTTGTCATGATCTGGTGCATGGTGGAGGGCATTTCATGATTGCTCCAAACTCATGGGTATTTCCATATTTGCAATTTTTTTTTGGGTAAAAAAAAAATTATCAACCTATCGCCGTTCTGGCACTTTCCATTTGCATCAGTGAATCCTCGACACTTGTAGGTTCCATTTCAATTTTCTTTTTTTTTAAGAAGGGATGAAGATTTCATTCATAATCATCCAAGCCCTTTTATAAAGAGGTCCCTTGCTAAACACAAAATGACCAACACATCCTTACAAGACCAAATTGTAAACCAAACACATCACACAGCTCCAAACCAGTAGGCATCGTCAACACCGACGAACGGCGTGGCCAGCGCCGCCGCAATCTTCATCACGTCTGGCCAGTATCCCATAGGGCGATGGAAGAAGGATCAAAATTAAGACTAATCATGGAAGCACAAAAACCCGTCACTAGCACAAAAAAGGGATCAAAAATCGAGAATCCCGCGCCAACCATTGCCGTCATCGACAACAGACTCAGCATCCCTAGAGTTCGCCGATGCACAGCCCAAATTATTCCTCCCCAATCAGCCCACATGCGAAGGAAATGACACCATACGACTTGGCCGTCACCCGGAGAAGATCCCACGGCGAGGCATTTCCTCCTCTTCTTCCGTTCCATCACCAGTCCGGAGAGGTCTCCTTTTGGCTTCGTCCCCAACTCGATTTCGGTTTTGCTCACCAGCACCGAAGTCTTCTTTATTGATGCCGGTGAGGCTGCTGCAACCAATACGATGACAAGCAGACGAGCGCGACCCCCTTCGCCGGTGACGAGACCGTTGCCTGTAGGGAAGTCGCCGATGCGCTCGCTCGCCACCTCCGCAGCTGCTGCCTCTAGCCAAAACATCCTAAAGACTAGCCCTATCCTATCCCCAAACCTACTACTGTACAGGTCCCGGTCTAGATTCTCTGCTCTCCTACCTCGGTGATGGCCCGGAGGCTAGCTGTAGCGAGGGAGCCGGCCGGATCTAGCTCGGTCGCTGCTTCTCACTCTCTCCGCCCTGTCTGTTTCCTCCACGAAAGGATAAGGCCAGGCCAGCTTTTAAAACCGATACAGTTCATCCTTCCCGTTTCAATTATCTTATAAACCTGATAATAACCCTTATAAAGATCCCTCCTCCTCTCCCTCGCCGCCATGACCACCAACTACTCTAATGGGCTTTTTGGTTGCTTTCTTAGCTCAGCCAGGCTGGTGAGAGCCAGGCTGAGGTGATGCAAGGAGATGTTGTTTGGTTAGCTGTATGAGATCAGATAGGCTGCGCAAAGATATTGTTTGGTTGGCTACACTACGAGGGAAATGGGATGGACAAATTATAGAGAGGGAAATTAAAAACAAATACTAAAACGAAAATAAGTGCAAAAGTAAAAATAAAAATTCAATACTAGAACAAAAATAAATTAAAAATAAAAATAAAAATTCAAAAAACAAATACTAGAAAATCAATAAATTAAAAACAAAAATAAAAATTCAAAAAACTGAAATTTCTTTAAAACCTTGTACTTGAACCTACGGTTCCATTTTTTTGTTTCATTGAATTTGAATGTCGTTTGAATTTAAAACATTTTGAAAGTTTGAAGGGAACTGCAATTTCCTTGTTAGTCGCTGCCAGGCTGTGACGAACGGCGTTACATGTGGCTTGTGCAAGTCTGGCTCGCGAGAAACGACCAGATTTCTCATTTCCCATGGGCCTAGCTCCACACAGTTCGTTGCACACGGCGGGCCTGGCTGAGGCGCCCAGCCAGGCAACCAAACACGTGCAATGCTGCATCGCGTGGGCCTGGCTGGTGCTGGCCAGGCAACCAAACGCTCTATAAATCAACATCCCTCTTAATAAAAAAAACAACGCCGCTCCAATTGCCAACCACAAGTACTCAAAAATTGATGCCTAGCCAATCTCTAGCCTGTTTGAATCAACGCCGCTCTATCATCAGCCACCGACCACATTCAGTAAGTACCGCCACGATTACGAACTAGGAAATTTTAGTTTATAATATTGAACTGGGACACCTTATAGGAAATGACACTCGATTGTGTCGTCTTTCAAAATATACTTCAGTGTGCACCAATTTTTTCGATTCATAATATTCCGCCCATTTTCCCTAGTTTCATTATCTTTTCCACCTAGACGGATGAAAATGCCCCTCTATTCATTTTTCCACCAAAATCCGAGTACAGTTTGAATAAAAAAAATTAAAATTGAACTCATATTTTACATTTCAATAAATCGGAATGTGAAATTTCAAATGCAGCAATTGGGTGTCAAGATTATATTTTGAAAGGCAACACAATTGGATGTTATAAAGTGAAATTTCCCTTACCATCCACTTCAATGCGGCGGTGCCCAGATCACTTACCACCAAACACTTCGAATTGGCGCCACCACCACCAATATCTAGGTAGTGTTTCTTTCAGTGTTTGCGTTTGCTTATAAGCTAAAAATTTGTTATTTTTGTACAAGTTAAACGTTTTGACGTTTGGTAGTCAATTTTTATAGGTTTTACTATTTTTCTCAAAGCTCTCAAAACCATTTTTTCTATAATTTTTGATCCCTCGGATGTCCTTATCGAGGAGCTATAAATTTCTATCTTAAACGCAACCGCAACCGCAACCGCCGAAAAAAACACTACCCTAGTGACTTTGAATTTGTGTTGCCGCAAATCAACAACCACCAAGCACTCATAATTGGTGACATCCCGATCTCCAGCCACTTTGAATTGGTGTTGCCCTCGCTGATCTCTAGCCACTTTGAATTGGTGCCACCCTGGTCATCGACTACCAAGGACCCTGATTTGGTGTTGCCCCCATGTAACTCGATGTCCAACCACCTTGAATTGACATCACCGTGACCACAAACCACAATACTACTCTGCTACACTTGTGAAATCGTTACTAGAGAATCCGTTAGTAATCCATAAACCTGTGGACTCTCCTTATCAACTCTATTAGCATCTTGAATTTACAAGGTAAGTACAATAGTTGAACCTTTGGGTTGATATCCCTATGATTCAAGGTTAAAGTGACGCTAAACTTAAGCTTTGCGTAGGAATAAAGAGGCAATGCTGAGAAAAGCTCACATGTTGTCTTCTCCGATGGACCCTTGAGCACTTGAGAAGGTGGCAACATGTTATTCAGTTTGGGCTCCAAAGCGATAGCGGATAGCATGGCAATAGCATATGGAGTTGATTGCAATGAGAATCATCATTCCCAACCATCATATTTGGAGAAGGCACTTTTAGGAACACGAGAAGGTTAGTAAAGGAATTAATTTTGCTGGAAAAGGGTGATTTAGATTTGTGGCACTCTAAAGTTCGCATTTCGAAATATGACACTCAACATGTCAATAACATGTGGGTCCTAAGTTCATGTGTCATTGATATATTTTAAAATGCCACATTTTGTAATAGCATGTATCTAGATTTTCCTTTTATTCAATTACCATGATAAAGCATCTTGTCACCCGTATAAGACTAAGTCCAACGCAGTACCCGTCCCTGCACCCGTTCCCCTCCCCGCCCGAGTCCCAGCCTCGATGGGAAGCCGCAGGTCTCCAACGCAGATCCCTTCGCCGCCCTCGTTCCCGCGGGTGATGAGAGAGAAACCCAGGCCCCCGGGTACCTCTCTCCTCCCCCGTCCTGGCTCCCGCAATAGGCGAGGCATTCGTGCGCGCGCTCGGACGGAAGGAGCTACAGGGGGCGCGGTGAGTGAGGTCGTCATTTCGGGGCGAACCGGCGGCGGCGGAGCTCGAAACTTGCCGGCGAAGACACGGTATGCATCAATATTGCAGGGATTTGGGGGGAGGGGGTTTGGTGGATTTGGGTCGATTTGGGGGGATTTGCGTTGACTTTCATGGATTTGGGCGTGCACGCCCTTCAATCTAGGGTAGTTCGTTCATGTGTGTTGCGGCAGCCGGGTTGGGGCGAGGCAGGAGGCGGTGTGTGGTGGCGTAGCCGACTCCGGCGAGGGTAGGGCAAAATCCACATCCCAGCTTGATGTCTTGTTCCTCTAGGAAGCAATGCCATGGGCTTGTCCGGTGCACCTTGGTGACCCCAAAAACTATACATGTAGCGTTCCTCTAGGAAGCAATGGCATCCCAGGCAAGTACGTAGCTCACTGATGCTAAATTTTGGTAGTGGAGATGACGAGCTTGACCATGGAAGCTGAACAATTGGGGTGGTGCTGATTATGTTTGCATCAACATTAGGCATATGTGTACTGTGATGTTTGTGGACCTTCATGTCTGATCTTGGCACAACCAAATTTTTCTACCTTGTTGGACGAGTTCAGCTGTTCGGCCATGTTTGCACAAGTTCCATTTTGATTATAAAACCAATAGGTATTACCGTGCTAGCGTTGGACAGTGGAAGATTTAAGAATATGTACTTGTCATGTGTAGTTTTTTTACTCACCGAGCAATTTTGACAATGCTGATGGAATGAGTGAACTTTGAAGCTAATAGCATTGCACAAGAGTACACTAGCTAACCTGTTACAGATTGAAACAGTGCATTGTTTTTACCAATGTTATAGTACAAATTCGCATACAAAAGCATAGTTAATTGGTACTATCGTGACATGGCCAGAAACCATCATATGACATGAACAACCCATGTAAGAACACATATATTGACAAAACTCTATACAAAGCAGTAATTCCCCTTTGTTGGTATATATGGCACCCTTCCTTTTCATGAGTTTGGAGGGTTTGCCTATCCTTTTACTTTTGCAGTGGTTGTTCATGGTGCCCTTTCCTTCTTTATTATTACACATGCAGGCCGACCTACATAGTTCGATGGGATGGAGTGGTTAGGGTTCTCCATTCCGAATTTTAGTCCATACGTAGTGATAATTCGTATGCTCAGTACGTAAGTCATTTGTTGTACCTGCAATGAAATGTCTCTTGTAGCGTTCACGTTGTTCGTAGGCCAAAAAAATTTGTCATATGGACACATAGTAGAAAGGCCGGATAATCTTCATGTCATCCATTAACATTTAATTCCATGTACATGTACGTGCGTGTAGATGGCTGGCTGGCTGTCCTTCATCAGCTATTCTTTCCAAGCTTATCAAGCTTGTGGAGGACGAGGCTGCTTCGCTGAGGAAGGTTGTGAAGGACAACTTCTTCCACGGAAGCTTGCAATGTGGCGATGATTTCAACCGTGCTCTTCTTGAGGTGGACTCCATTGCTATCAAACTGGGGGAATTCACCCTCGAAGCAGAAGTGGCCGCTATGGACGGTACCAACCTCACTGCACCGGTTGGCCCAACCAATGTGAAACCCACCAATGAGGAAGATGAAGACCCCACGCTTCTCGTGGACGTCGAGGACTTGTATCTTGACGACGACTTCATTGGACCGCAGTGCATGACATCGCATGAATATTCGTCGACTGAAGATGCTGACTCCATGGAAGGATGGGAGTCGGACCGTTCGTGGCACCTGACCTAGGGGTATTTAATGGGGATTTTGCACTTCTATATGGGAATGTGCAACGGTAGTGGGGTGCATCTGCGTGTGGTTTGTGTGTGCAATTTGTATGTTCTATTTCGTATTAGTGCTTGTGAACTTCGTACGGTGCCATGTTGTGCTGTCGTTGTTATGGTCCCTCTTATTATATCTGTGTAATGTAGTTCCTATGGGGTATTGTGAACAATATTATGCGCAGCCTTGTACCGCCTATGTGGAAGTTATGCTATGGAAATGAGGGCTTTGTGAATTTCTGTTTTTGTGCTGCCCTGTCCCATTTGGTTATATAGCTGTCCCATTTGGTTATATAGCTGTCCTGTCCCATTTGGTTATATAGCTGTCCCATTTGGTTATATAGCTGCCTTGTCCCATTTGGTTATATAGGTGTCCCATTTGGTTATATAGCTGTCCCATTTGTCCTGTTATAGCTTACATTGAAGTGAAAGATATGATATTTCGAATATTGAATTGTGACAAACTGTTGCGTTCGCAGGGAGGACATGGATCCTTTCCTAGAGAACCTGCTGCACGAGCGTGGGCAGCGTATCTCTTGGTCCAATTCACAGCGAGTCGATCCAGCCCTTGCAGGACTTGAGGAGGGACAGGGTGACTTCTCCCCCTTATCCGCTGCTCTCAGGGAGCCCATGCACCCATTGACGCATGGTTCAACCCAGGTTCCGTGCATAGAGCCCGATGCTCGTAAGAAGAAGAAGGGAGCCACGAAGACCGACAGGACGAAGTGGACCGCAGACGAGGAAGAGCTCCTGGTGTCTGCCTGGTTTAATGTAAGCCAGGACCCCATTGTGGGTACGGACCAAGCAGCGGGGACATACTGGGCGAGGATTAAGGATTACTACAATAAGTACATGAAGGTGGGGATGCTTGGCAGATCGCAGAAGGGAATGACTAATCACTGGGCTGCCATTAGCGAGTGTGTAAGCAAGTTCGTTGGCTACCTAAAGAGGTTCGATGACATCAACCAGAGTGGGACCACGGACCGGGATAGGGTAAGAAAATGAAACCTTCGTAATATGCACAGTTTAGTGATGCAGATTTTGTGACGGCGTAGTTTTTTTTATGTGCAGATGGCAATGGCGGCAAAGATGTACAAGGAGATAGAGGGCAAGCCGTTTGGATTTAGCCATTGCTGGGTCCTTTTGGCTGATCATCCCAAGTGGACAGATCTGTTGGGCTCGAAGCGTCAGAAGACCCCCCCCCCCCCCATAGGTGTCTCCTTCGCCTACTCAGGGGGACACACCCGTCGAGGTAGGGGGGAGTGTGTCTCCCTCGCCGATGACTGCTCAGCTTAGGAGGCCCATAGGGAGGGATGCTGCCAAGGCGGAGAGGGGTAGCAAGTGCAGCACTGCGAAGACCAGCCGTGCTACTAGCAGTGCAGGGGTGTACGCTACGCATTTCGAAGACATGCACGAAGATAGGCTGAAGATCATTGGGCTGAAGCAAAGGAAGCTAGAAGTTGTAATCAACAAGGAGGACGAGCGTATTATGCGCATCAACGCAGAAGAGTTCATAGGATCTCTGAAGGACTACTACCTCAAGAGGCAGGCTGCCATAATGAGGAAGTGGGACGATGAACCAATAGCTTGAGTAGTGACAGGTGACATCAACTTGTTCCCCTTTTGAACCTGCTATATGTGATGCTTGCTGTTTTCTGAAACTGCATGCAGGGACAACGAACTTTTTATGCCGTGCTATGTGAGAACCTAATATGGGTGTTGCTATGTGAGAAACCATTAATTAGTGTATCTGATGTTGTATGTCAGTTAGTTTGTACCCCTGAATGTGAGAACCTAATATCTGTTTTTCCTGTGTTTCATATGGCCGGCGTGTTGTTGTCTTTCATATGGGCGGCAGGTTCACATTTGTGCCGTTTTCAGTAACCTGTCCAGCCTCCTGCTTGGTATATATGTCACGGCAGAAACATTAATTTCCCCATCCAGGTATTGTGTTGCTCATGTGTGACTTAATCTGTGACATAATCTATGAGCTATAAGACCATGAATCTTGTGTTTGTTTGTTGTGTTCCTGTTTGTATTGGCCATGGGAAATGTGAAACTAATGCTGAGACAATAGGCTGTATTGATGCAGCAAAAATGAGGTGAAAGTTCCTGAAACAATGATGTATATGTATTTCGGACAGCGTACTTGTCAGTGATTCTTCTTTTGCACCGCTGCGAGGCTTCAAAAAATTTTCATTCCACTCATGGGTTCGAACTTCTGAAAGTTAGTAAATTTGACTACTCCGATTGGGCTTGAAATCAATTTGCATAATCTATGAACTTAAGAAACAAAGCCTATGTATCCTTCTTATATGATAAAGTGCTTCTCATTAATTTTAGTTCAACAACATAGAATGCTACACGCAGTGAAACACACGAAGTACAAACGACTTAGTACAACAAGTCTAAAAACATACGCTAGTGCTCACATATAGTGGATACGAACTAGTTGCAACACATGTAACTGACTAAACAATTAGAAGCACTCCCCACAATTACATTTCCCTAGTGGCCACCGCATACTTGCCAAAGGTGCTCGACAAGGTCCTCCTGTAGCCGACGATGAGTTGCCCGGGCCCTGATCCGGTGAGTTGCCTCGATGTAGTGCAGGACCTGCGCATCCCTTTCACGAGTCGTTCGGACGGAAGGTGCCATGTAGTCATAATCGACCTCTTGAGGTGGACCATCCCTTTCATCTTCAACTATCATGTTATGCATAATAACACATGCCTTCATTATATTACTAAGCGTTTGCTGGTCCCAATAGCGACCGGGACCACAAATGATGGCAAACCTTGCTTGCAGCACCCCAAATGCTCGTTCGACATCTTTTCTCACTGCAGCGTGGACATCGGTAAAGAGTGTCCTCTTGATTCCCTGAGGAGCATGAATGGGTTTCACAAGGGTTGCCCATTCGGGGTATATACCATCGGCCAGGTAGTACCCCATGGCGTAGTTGTTGTTGTTGATGATGTAGTTAACCATCGGAGCGGTACCTTCCATCTCTCTGTGAAAAACGTTAGAACGATGTAGAACATTGATATCATTCAAGCCACCAGGCATTCCGAAAAAGGCATGCCATATCCATAAGTCGTATGAAGCAACTGCTTCAAGCACTATGGACGGTTTTCTCGTGTGGCCCCTAAACGCCCCGTGCCATGCCTTGGGACAATTCCTCCACTCCCACTGCATGTAATCGATGCTGCCGAGCATGCTGGGAAAGCCTCTCTGTTGCCCTACGGCAAGGAGACGGGCAGTGTCTTCTGCCGTCGATGCTCGCAGACACTCGGGCTCGAATACTTCGACGATGACAGCAACAAACTTCTTTAGAGCAAGCAAAACTGTGCTCTTCCCGATCCTCACGTACTCGTCAGTACTATCATTGGGGACCCCATATGCTAGCTGACGCATAGCTGCGGTCATCTTTTGCAATGGATGAAGTCCACGCTTCCGTAGTGCATCCGGCTTTTGCCTGAACCAATCGTCATGTGCCTCCACAACGGCGGCAATGCGCATAAACAACATTCGGCTCATCATGAACCTGTAAGGCAAGACACAAGGTTACACATAAGTTACACATTATTGATGTTAACTTGCAAGAGGGAATGAGAGTAAGCGTACCTGCGTTTGAAGTAGACATGGCCATAAACAGGGTTATCAGCAAAATAATCGCAGTATAGCCTTTCGGCACCTTCATCTCGACCACGATCGATTGTGGCGTGGTCATGAATTGATCCACCCCACCGTGGACCTCCCTGCACGGCCTGTTCTTCTTCCTCGATTGCCGCAAGCAAGAGAAGTGAGTCGTCCTCAAAGTTGTCATCGCTCGAGGACGACTTCACATCGTCGGAAGAGCCTCCAGAACTCAACGCACTAATCTCGTTCTCCATGGCTACCTCAACTACAGAACAAACGGTTGGAAAGATATTGTGCAAGGCTTATGCAGATCAGCTATCCAGCCCACCTTATATAGGCAAACATGTGATTCTTCTCCTCGAAGATTCGGGAGCAGCTAGCTTCTCCAATAATGATGCAGCTAGCTTCTCCAGTAAGCTATGGTGAGCTCACGGGTGGCACAGCTGGGTAGCTTGTCTTCGAAGATTCCCAACAATTATATGATCACGGGTGGGATGGGTCTACTCACATCAGTACTATCGTGAGATCACGGGTGGCGCAGTACATAGTTTCTTGTCTTGGAAGATTCCCAACAATTATCGATGTATTGGACTGTAATACATGAGAGTGCTATCGCGAGATCACGGGTGGCACAGCTCGCTTTCTTGTATGGTCCGTCGTCCCATGTACAGTTGTAATATCTTTCTGTATAACGTGCAGTATATTATGCTATATATGAAGTTCGTGAACATGTATAGGCCTCACCGATTTTGTGATATGGCACATGTTCTAAATAATTAATTAAATTAGATTATTATGGCGAAAAGAATATTTATTACATTATAATTTTTCCGCATATCACCTATAGAAAACATGGTAGAAGGGGTATACGTATTGTGCAAATATGTGTACAGTACATATAATATACATGGTAGGTATGGTGGTTTGGAAAAACCAAATAAAGAAATCTGGAAATGGGTGGGAAGGGAATGAGGAAGGGAATATGGTTGGAGATATTTGATTGGAAGGGAAGAAATCTTTGATGGGAATGGGGAAGGGAATGGGAAGGGAGTGAAATAAAGGGAATTAGGTTGGACTTAGTCTAATGCCCCATTTTCTAAAGACCGTTTGAGAAATCATAAATTTAACGGGAACTAAAATGCAAAGACAACACATGAATCGGCAGCGCCTTGACCAGACGACGCTGCCGGGAGTGACGGTGACCAATACCATATCTACCCATGGATTAACATCCACCGGTTTGGGATTGGTAGGAAGACAGATGCCCGTCAATCCATCCAAGAAACGCGTAGCATCTGTCAACAACCAAGGAGAAACCAGCCAAGACAGCTGGTTCTGTCGTGAAAAAGATGAGAATTGGATGAGCCATTGACCAATTAATCCCCTCCTGCCTTCCCCATGGAAGATCACCTCAGAAAACCAGCAACTTGGCTAGCTGATGCACATTTTTTTTTGGATGAGCCATTGACCAATTAATCCCCTCCTGCCTTCCCCATGGAAGATCACCTCAGAAAACCAGCAACTTGGCTAGCTGATGCACATTTTTTTTTTGGAGAGAAATATGATAGCGAGATTAGAGGTGGCCAACCGAACGAACCGGGCAAGCCCGATTCCGACCTACTTGGTCTGGTTCACTATACGAACCGGGCCTAATGAGCTAACAGGCTGGGTTTCGGTCCAAACATGGTTCACATAGTAATCGGGCCGGCCCGGTTACAAGCGGGTAGACCCATTTTAGACAAAAAATAATATATAAAAAATAAAAATATTATATTTAAAAAATATTTGTTATAAAATGAAGAAATAAATTATATATCACAAGGAAATAAACACACACATATATATATAATTAAATATGGGTACTATAGTACCGGGCTAAACTGTGTCGAGCCACCACTATACGAACCGAACCGGGCTAACCCGAGGGCCGAGGTCTCGGTCCAGATTTGGTTCGGTTGAACTGGCCCGGTTCATCCCACTTGATGCAGTCCATTTGGCCATCTCTAAATGAAAGGAAGGGAAGCTTCAGGCTGATGCATATCTTAAATTCTCAAATGGATAGGGGTGGATAATGACATCTTTTCTTTTTCTTCCTCTCTTTCTCTTGGAGGATATTCTAGCTCTGGATGCTTGCCCTTTTCTTGTCTGAATTTATCTTAGAGAATAACTGGGGCCTGTCCTCATTCCTAGCTTCCTTTTTTCCTTGTGCTGCTGGTTTCTTCGTTCTTGTTGTTATGGAACCTTCCCTTGTAAACTACTCCGTCATCCAAAATGTTGGTTAACAATTGCCTATTGCCCGGGTCGCATAGCGTCATGTTAAAGGGGGTATCGGTCAGGGATTTTTTTACCGGGTGGTTATCCTCGGTATTTTTTAATTCATTATTTTTATTGAAATTTACATATCTATAAAATCTGATTATCGATTCTGTCAACCCCCTCGATCGGTGAAAACTAAAACTCTGATTACCAAATCCCGGCGTCGACATAAAATTGAATGTATCTCTCTGGGTTCACTTTCTGAACCGCAAGTAATGGATGAAATTACTTCTTTTATTTTGAGAATAGGATGAAATTACTTGAATAGTGGTGTATATATAATATACACATGGTCAAATTAAGCTGTGTAATTAAAATATGTGTGTTTGCTGTATGGACTCAGTGCATGGGGTAGTGGGCCTCCAAAACGAGGAGGCACCAGCAGAACAAAACAGCACAGCAAAACAGCAGCAAAGCCCACATGGGTAGCCCTAAACCTTCTCTTCTATATTATTTTTTTTCTCATTTTTCTTCAGCACATTTTCTAGTTGAAAATAAGTGAACGCATGTGCTCTGTTTTTTTTTTTTTACACAAACGGATGTGCTCTTAACTGCATGTAAGCTTCCTCGAGGGGTGGGATGTTGCAGCTGGAGCTCCACAAGGGCGAATCCAGGGAACAGCTGTGACCATTATAGTCGGCACCTTCTAGCTTAGGATAAGCTTTTGTTGTGAAAAGCAGCATCAACATATTGTTGGACAGTTCTTTTTTTTAGATAATTCTTGGACAGCTTTGTAATTGGCACATAATAAAAACTCGAACAAAAGCAGAATAGTATACCTTACATGTGGTCTTTGAATAGTAAAAATTTGAGGGGAAGAAAGATGTATCCGGCCATCCGTACCAATGGGCCGTCACGTATTTCTTTACCAAAAAAAAAAATGTGTAAAACAAAGTCAACTTCAATTCTAAAACATTTGAGAACAACATTTACTTTAGAAGCCCCACCTCCATGCATTCTCTCTCTTGATAATGATAAATCAGTAGTTTACAAAAAAAAAAAAACTGAATTTGCACGCTAAAGTGGTATTTCTTAGCTGTACAAAATATGGTCGTATCAGAAATCCTTCTAACGTTCCCTTCCTACTCTTCTCATCTCAACCAAAATGTGTCGAACTAACTTCAAAGAGCTTAGAGGTTTATGCAATGCTTTGTCTTGGCGAAGCAAGCAACTCTTTAAACTGCACTAATGCCTTTTGCTCTATGGGCTTAAATGGGATGCGTTGTATCACATGGGCCCCAAATGAGAAAAGCAGGGCATCAGTCGCTGTTTTTAAATCAACGCCTCTTGCTAGGAAGTAGAAGAGCTCCAGTCGATCAAGTTCGCCACTGATAGCAGCACCATGTGTACATTTCACATCATCAGCAATAATCTGAAGGTTTGGCTTCACATTAACAAGAGCCTTTGGCGATAGGAGAAGGCACTTCGATTGTTGCCCTGCATCAGTTTGTTGAGCATATCTGTAAATCGAAAACATCAAATTATTAGGATAACAAGAATATAGGTATGCAACTATACACTTTGCCAATGTCATAAATAAAACATTGAAGTTGCTAATGCTGGGTTCTATAGAACAATGTTACCATGTTACAATAGGTTAAAAAAAGGTCATGGCACACATCTCCTAAAAAGAAACAGTACACATCAATTGCTTGGTATTGCTATATTTACCAGACTACGACCACAAAAGACTTCTGCTATGTTTACCTTTGATCATTTTCATGAGTGTGCAGCAATATCTTTTTGGATAAAACTATTGCAATATTCTATTTGAACTAACATAACACTGTTCAAACTTATTTTCAGCAACAGTGGAATATGGAGGCAATGAAAAATGTATATAACATTGGTACACTAAATTTCAAAACATTCAATTATGGCATGCCGTTTGAATAATGATTGTAACTGATGAGATTTTTTCCAAAAAAGAAAGAATAATAAACAGAAGCAGTCTGACCAAATACCTGTTGACTTTAATATTTCCATCAAATATACTATTTCCTGTACCACAAGCAATGCATTTGTGGAGATGCCGTGAGTACCCTCTCGGGTGGTCAAGTATTAGCCTGCTATGCAGATCATGTATCTGCTTATTCTGAGATGACAAGTGAAATGTTGATAATTGAGTCTCTGTCTCCGGTCCTAATTGTTGAATGTGGAGATTGTGCCTGTTCAGTCTTGCTCCCATGCTGACCTCAACAAACTCATATTTACTAGATGTACTCTGCAAACAAAGAATGAGTTACCATTTCAAATAAGCTTCACTACAAACACAGATTTCTTTACAAGTATGCTGCATTTTCAACTACATAGGTATGCAGTATGCACAACTGGCTATTTATATACAATCAAAACCTAGCAACTTATTCCAAAGATAAACAGAGTAAGCTTTCTCCACTATTATATTACTAAAAGCATGATCAAGAAAAGCTATGTGAACATTACCCCAAACTTTTTGTTTGCACGATATCTATATGATTTCATGAGGTTGCTAATTCAAAGTACTAAAGCACTGCCAAAATTAATAGTGTTACTGAGTACTGCCTAAGACTGACTTTACTGGCTTCGTCACTGATCAGTATCATATATTGCCCTACTTCTACCTGACAACAGAAAGCACCCACTCCTCACCCCCCACGTGAAGGTGGGTACTTCCAGTTGCAATTTAGCTGATACAATCAGACATTTATGTGATTGCTGCCCCCACAATCAGTTAAAAATCTAACCATGTTACTTCAGAATTGAATCAAAATAGCTTCTCACATCATCACTGATCAGTCTCCTAGCCGAATGCACAGTAATATATAGGTCAACCAAACTTTACCATCACCAGCAAATCCTAGAATTCACATCTTTGCAGTGGCAAATCCTAGAATTCATAAAGCCATGATCAAATAAATAAAATGAATACATAATGCACCAAGACAGTTTCACCTGCTGGACAGTGGTCCACTTTGTATGAGCCGCCGCCAATGACTGCTGCTGCACATAGGAATGCACCACCTTTGCACCCTCCTCCACGATGATCTCCACCACCGGGTTAGCCCAATAGCGCCCACCATCCTCTTCTCCAACCCCGAAGTGCTCCTCCACGATGGCCACCTCCGCCCCCTTCTCCGCCACAACCAGAACCCTTGGATTCGACATCATCATACTACCACCGTCGCTGCCGCTGTAGGTGAACATGATGTGGACCGGGTTCTCGGCCATATTGACCCCCTCAGGAACTTGCACCACCGCGACATCCCTCGCTCCAACGGCATTGAAGTCGTAGAAGAGGTCCTTGTAGGCGAATTCCGAGGAGGCGCCGAGGGCAGCGGCTGCTCGGTCTCGGGCGCGGCCAGGGGGGAGATCGGCGAGGGCGGCGACATGGGTGCCGGAGGCGGAGGCTAGGAGGCCATCGCAGAAGATGACATGGGAGTCGAAGGGGGAGGAGGGTGGCGCGAGGTTGGGGGTCTGGGAGGGGAGGGAGATGGGAAGGGAGCGGAGGTAGGAGATGTCGGTGAAGCGGAAGGCCTCGTTGGAGCGGCGGGTGGGCCAGGACGTGGAGAGGAGGGAGAGCGCTGCGGCGGATCGGAGCGGGTCGAGGAGCGGGGTGGAGGCGGTCACCGAGTCCTCGAGCTGCTCGGCGATGCGGAGCACGAGGTCATCGGAGACGGCCGGGGCCGCGCGCGCCGCGGAGACGGAGACGAAGCCGGCTGGGCGGCGGAAACGCAGGATAGGCTGTGGCGCGCGTGGCGGGGTGGAGCAGGAGGCGGCGCACAGCGGTGGCGGCGGCATCGCGGCCGCGAAGCTTCGCCCTCGACTCTGGTAGGGAAGGAGGACACTCGTCTACTCGTCCAGTGGCTGCAGGGAGATGGACTTCCAAGAGAAATTTTGGGGGAATATGCTCTCGCCGCTGGCAAGGTGGGTCCAGGGAGAAGAATTAAATGGGCCAAATTAGGCCGAAATTGGCAGGCCGGTTAGGCCCAGCTGCGCGCAACCTTATCCCCTTCGCAGCTTCGCTTCCCCGCTCTCGCTCGCTCCGGCAAACAATGGCGCACCATCTCGCCCGTCCGTTCCTCCCCTCTCGCCTCCCGCCGTCGCCGTCGCCGCCGCGTCGGCGCGCCTGGGCCTATTCCGTCTACCCGTCCGCCGACGTGCGGGCTCCGTGCTTCAGGAGGCCCTACACGTCCGTGCTGGTCGTCCCCACTGGAGTCGGCGCTGCCGTCGGGGGCTTCGCCGGCGACGCCCTCCCGGTGGCGCGTGCCCTCGCCGCCGTCGCCGACTGCGTCATATCCCACCCCAATGTAAGAGCAAGACGTCCTTACCAGAACTGAACTTAGGCAGCTCCTTCATTTGCCATTTCTCCATTTCGATTTGGCTGCTCAAAGGTTGAAGCTTTAAAAATTGTAGGTGCTCAACGCGGCGATGCTGTACTGGCCGATGCCAAATACGCTTTACGTGGAGGGATACGCCCTCGACAGGTTCGCAGAAGGCGCTTGGGCTCTCCAACCCGTTCACCAAAACAAGGTGAGTGATGATGCATTGGCTCTGGAGATTGATCACACACAAACTGGGGTGATGTAACCGTAAATTGTTAATCGTGACAGAATGATCTTGATAAATTTGAAGTGATCCAACCTAGGTAGGCTTGGTGTTAGATTCTGGAATCGAGGAAGAGCTCCGACTCCGCCATCTGCAGGTTGCAGATGCTGCGAGGGCTTCTCTTGGCCTCCCTGTGGTTGAGTACATTGTCACAGATGCTCCCCTGGAGGTGCACATTCTATTCAGAAAGTTGTAATTGAAATGACAGTTCAATTTAATGACCTAATCTGCATGCTTACTTTATGAATGCCTATGTATGGTGTAGATCAAGACGTGGTTTGATCCAAAATGTGGGAAGTCAACAGGGAGCATCGGGAACTCTGATTCTCTGTTAAGAGCGGTTGATGTGCTAGTGAACCATTCAGATGTGAATGCTGTGGCTATTGTTGCACGTTTTCCAGATGATGATCCAGAAGATTCAGATTGTTATCGGGAAGGGAAGGTAATTCTTAGCTCAAGTAATTGTTTCATTTAATTATCTGATATTGAGCTTTCACAATCTGGTATTTACATGTAGCATTCTTGGAACTCCTTACTATCCTTTTGGTTTAATCTCGTTTGAAAGGCACTCTCTTTTTTACAAATATACAGTTTGACTCATCTAAAACGTCTCTTATAAGTTGTAGCGACATACATTCTAAAATTCTCACATGAAGTTAGGCATGTATGTTAGCACCTCTCTTTGAGAAAAACGAGCAAGGTATTTAGCGTCTGTTGCATGGGTAGATTTGTTTCAAAGTTGAAGCCACCTTTTGTATATATAAGAATTCGTAGTCGTATTGGCCATGGTAAACTTTAATATAATTTTTTATATTACAAATCTAGTATAGTTAAATTTGCTTTGGATACATAGCCTTATTGGCCAAGTAAGTTTTAATATATTCCTCTAATCTTTTGATGGATCAACACAGCTATTCCTTGGGTACCTACTTGCGTGTATCTTTCCGTAAACTCCCAAGTACATATGTATGTGTTGATACTTTGACCAGTTGCTCCTCGATCTTGGTTGTTGCTCGCTGGGGCATGGGGAAGGTCATCGAAGAATACCTTCCCACAGACTCCCGATTATGTGTGTATGTGTTGATGCTTTGATCAACTGCACCTCGATCTTGGTCGTTGCTCACCAAGGCATGTAGAAGGTTGTCAAAGTGTATCTTTTGTGTTGATGCTTCAATTGGTTGCCCCTTGTTCTTAGTCCTTGCTTGCCGGGATTTTCAATGGTTTCTAGTTGCTCCTTCCATTCATAACAAATTGGTCCCGGCGAGAGAATCAGATTGATGCTTCAGCTTCATGCCTTGGTGCCTCGCTCTATATAGTGCCGAGGGAGTATGTTACGCGCACGATCTGAGCACGCAACGAGGATAGATACGGCCCTTGACGTGGGCGAATCGAGCTGTTATCGAAACTAGCGCCTAGGCTGTTAATCGGAGCCACCGCCTATAAGATCTGATCTCGAACTAACTCATTGCTTGGATGATTAATAGAGAATACATGAGGTCCCTTTTATAGAGATGACCGACTTGCACACTAAGAAAAGACTTAGATTGATCTAATCAAATCCTCTAAAGATAGATAACAAATTGGAAAGATAACAATCAAAAGATAATGACTCAGATAACGGCGTGGGCCTGCGTGCTAAAGGACCACAGGTACTGTTCACATCATTATAGTACCCGCGGTACTGTTCACGAGATGGGCCAGCCCATAACATTACTTCCCCTCCAAATCAATCTTGTCCTCAAGGTTGAAGTTTGGGGAACCCATTTGATCTTGTGCACGCAGATCGAGGAGGTCGTCGCCTTGGCCATAGGTCGCCGCGCTTGGCCGCCTTCCACTGTCCCCATGTGTGCACGAAGTGGACGAACACGGACGAAAGTTTGCACCGCTCCATCTTCATGAGGCAGTGCGCCCGATCTTTTGTGAAAGAGGCCACGAGGTTGGAGATGTGGTCTTTGATGGACACCATGGCCGAAGGATCGTCGGCTCTGATACCAATTGTTACGCGCACGATCTGAGCACGCAACGAGGATAAATACGGCCCTTGACATGGGCGAATCGAGCTGTTATCGAAGCTAGTGTCTAGGCTGTTAATCGGAGCTACCGCCTATGAGATCTGATCTCGAGCTAACTCATTTCTTGGATGATTAATAGAGGATACATGAGGTCCTTTTTATAGGGGTGACCGACTTGCACACTAAGAAAAGATATAGATCTGATCTAATCAAATCCCCTAAAGATAGATAACAATTTAGAAAGATAACAATCAAAAGATAATGATTCAGATAACGGCGTAGGCCCGTGTGATACAGTACCACGGTACTGTTCACATCGCTACAGTACCACGGTACTGTTCAGGAGATGGGCCAGCCGATAGCAGAGTAGGAACAGACATAGAATTATATCTGATAGAAGGCATAGAAATGGAATCAAGTCCAATAAAATTTTGAGTCTAATAAAATTCTACCGGTAAGATTAGTTTCCAAAACAAACTGATCTCTTTTCATGCTAAGGAAACATAGAGATAGAATACAATATGATATATAGCAGCTGCAAAGATAGAATCCAATCCAATAAAATCCTACAAGTAAGATTCGAATCTAAAGCAATCATGCTTCTTTCTATGCTAAGTAAACTATGATTGAACATATCTACACTGTTATAATCTGGCCCCAGTGCATATCTTATTTTTCTCTGATTAACGTGGGAATTTATAATATTTTAGAGAAAACAAAGTGGCTCGTTTGGACTCTGCTTTAATAAAATAATAGATAATAGATTTGAAAGTTGTTGCACCTTATTTAACTGGACATGTCTTATCAATGGATCCCATGGATGCTGTTGATTAAGGGAAATATGTTGATGTTATCAAAATTGAGGAGGCATATCTTTCATTATCAGAATTTCCCAGCAAGAATGATTTCTGTATACTTCTTAACCTGTAATTCCAGACTGCTATATGCTTATATCAAATGCAGGGAGTTGATCTGTTGGCTGGAGTTGAAGCAATTATCAGTCATCTAATCGTGAAAGAATTCAAAATCCCTGCTGCCCATGCTCCAGCAGTGTTACCCCCACCACTCAGCCCATCAGTATGCCCAAGATCTGCTGCTGAAGAGGTCCATATGTCCTTGTGCTGAATTACTCATGCATAACTGAGTTAAAAAAAAAACCACTGATATGTTTAATAACCACATAACAATGGCATACAGATTACTGGCATGGGCTCAGTTCCTGCTAGTTACAGGGTTTTAGTTGTATCTGTATGCTATCCTATACCAAACTAAATATTTCTTAATTAATTTTTTAGAAACTTCGGTGCTTATTGATTTTATTTGTAGTTTCATTCTTCATTCTCATTGATCTTTTTTGAACAGATTGGATATACCTTTCTACCCTGTGTGCTCGCGGGGTTAAGCAACGCCCCTCAGTATGTGATGAGGAGGCAAGGAACCTTACAAAATGGTTGCGTAGTGGTCAGTGATGTTGATAGTGTGGTTCTTCCAAAAGACGCTTGTGGAGGAGATGGTACTCTTGCTTTTGCCCACACTGCAAGAAAGAACAAGGTACATCCTCTCTATGTATTTTAGCGATGAGTAATCTTACTCACTTGGACTGCATGTGTAGCATGTTATATATGAAACGTAGATTAGTTGACTTATGATTGTTGTGTTAGCATGACAAGCTTATCAATGAACCAAATGTAAACCCTTCTTTATAGTTAACCAGGTCGGCTAAGTTAGGTCATTCTTTTTTGCAGCCCTTGATAATTACTGTTGAGGAAAATGAAACGGTGCTTGATGATACCCCAGATAAGTTCAATATACAGGCGGTATGCAATATATCTGCACAATTATTCCTCTCTTTTTCTGATACATGAAACCATTATATCCAAAAAATTCTTAGAAAAGTTGATCTTTTTTCGACCCAGCTGAATGTCCAGAACTACTGGGAAGCTATCGGAGTTATTGCTGCACACAAGGCTGGTGTCAATCCAAATGCTCTTAAAGGACAAGCAATCGATCGTCTTAAGAGCCGTCCTCGATTGTACTCTCCCCACTCCTCTGGTCCTAGGCCATCTGTCTATCCTCCAATGCAGGGGAAAGTACGTGCACATCAACTGGTTTGACAAATTTAGTACAATGCACAAATCAGTTGACAGCCAAATGAGACACTTTACAATTCACATTTCATCAAATGACACTCTAGCTCACTATCATAGACTCAGATGATCTCACATGTTATACACACATGCTCAAAAACATATGAATTTGGTGTCATTTCACGAAATTTCTATAGAACGAGAATAGGAGCCAGCATCTATACCAGTTTTTTCAAGGTGGTATGCTCACTATATTGGTCACTGTCCTTATCTGCACTGTGGACGGCTGCTACCTTGCTTCGCCTTCGTTGGTCACATGCCCTCTTCGTGCCATTACAAATGGGAGTAATCTTGTACACGACGAGAGCTATCACGCTGCCCATGCTTCCGATTTTTTTTTTGAGAACTCTCATCGGGGTACAGTTGTAGTATATGTTCGAGTGTGTAACTCACACCTCACACACCACCCACGCCACACACAGGACTGAAACTACCACTGCACATATAGCATTAGGGCACAGAGAGTGGACCAAAGTCTTTTTCAACTTTTTATTCCAGGAATAAACCTGGTGGTGCGACACCCAGGGATCGAACTCGCGATCTCCCTGGGTGGGCTAGCTGCCGAACCGAGCGCAGCTAGCCAACCGAGCTCTGCTCGGTTCGCCCTTGCTTCCGATTTTAAATGTCAGCGACATCACGTTTGGAACGGATATATGTGTGTGATTTGATGGGTTATGTACAACAATGAGGCACAAGCAAAAGTCCTTCCTCTGCGGTAAAAAAGCCACCTCTTCCTGTGATAAACTTTTAAGGATAACTAGCAATGACTATGCGCCCACGGTACGTCTGGGCGTGTCATTTTGTTGTATTTAAGATGCAAAATTATAATATTAGCAATGCCCCTACACCTTGTGAATAGGTTTTGTTGGTGATCAAGAGGAAGATAGACGAGAAACTGAGAACATGGCACAAGATGCTATTGGACTCACTGTGGGCTTATTGAATTGCGTGTTATGAAGCAGCTAAAGTTTCTCCTTATCAGTTAGTATATGGCCAAGAAGCGATGATGCCGTTGGAGGTTAACATTGGCTCGTTGCGCGTAAGAAAACAAGATGACTTATCAGTTAGTATATGGCCAAGAAGCGGTGATGCCGTTGGAGGTTAACATTGGCTCGTTGCGCGTAGGAAAACAAGATGAGTTGCAAGCCGACGAGTACAAGAACTTGATTATGGATAACGTAGAAGATTTGTCTGAAAATCATCTTAAAGCATTGGAGCAAATCAAGAAAAATAAAGCAAGGGTTGCCAGATATTATAACAAGAGTGTTGTCGCTAAAATCTTCGTAGATGGAGAGCTTGTGTGGAAGACAATACTACTTATCGGCTCGAAAGACAACCGCTATGGGAAATGGTCTCCTACATGGGAAGAGCCATACCGTATAAGTCGATCAGTACTTGGCAACTCGTACATTTTGGAAATATTGGAAGGAAAAGTGTTTTGCAAGACGATCAATGGTAAATACTTGAAGAAATACTATCCAAGCGTTTGGGTTGGCTCTTGATCGTGATTTACTTAAGCCGACCTAACCTATAATAGTCAACGTGAGAGAATGTCGCCTTTAGCACCATCCCAACACGTTGCTGTCAGGATGGTATAGAACGAGCATAGACAACATAAATGAAGCAGAATGAGAAAAACATGCATTGAAATAAAAGTTGGGTACATTAGCTAAGGCGCGTAGCCCAGAAGAAAAGAAAATTACAAAATCGGCTCATAAAGCTGTAAAAGAAAAGATACATAAAGCCAATCACTCCAAGTCCACACGGATTGGAACTAGCGAGATAATTTTTGAGACAGCCATCGCTGCAACCACCAGGACCTTCTGGACTTCCCAAATGATCGCCTCGCCGTCTTCATCTGATCCCAGAACTTTGACGATCCAGGCCTACTGCTGCTTGACGGAAGTGATGCAGTCCTTTACCTTCTGCTTCTAGAGCAGGGCGGCTACATCGGTTTCCTCCTTAGCCTGGATGGCTTGGGCCAGTTGAACCTTAGCCGTCTTTAGCTTCTCCTCCAGGATGAGGACGGCGGCTAGGGCGGCGTCAGCTTCCTTGGTGGCATCTGCTGCCAAGGAGGCCACTCGGCAAGCTTCCTGTAGGCAGCCTGCTGAGTGTTGGCATCTGCTGTCAAGGACTTGAAGAGATACTCCTCGTCCTATTGAGTGGCGCGTCGGGCCATTCAGTCCCTGGCCGACGCCACACCTTCCTGGTGTGAGTCAATGTCTTAGGCCGATAGAACGGCGTTCTGCATGGCCTCCGGGTAAACAATATCTAGGTCCTACATGGCATTGTAGAGGGGCTGCGTGTCTTAGAGGAGGGTTTTGGCACTTGAAGTCAGTAGGAATTCCAACCTATGCAGTTTCTCCAGGGTCGCCGGAGTCAGGGTGGATGAAGTCGATGCCTAAGAGTGGCCTCCTTGGAAATCCTGGACAAGTTTGTCACAGGACGGGATTCGACTCCCTCGTCATCATCCTTTTCGAACTCCCAAGGTCAAAGTCTAGGAGAGCAGTGAGGCCGGAAGTGCCTTTGATCAGCTTTAGAGGAGCCTGGGAAGAAAGATATTGTTAGGTTCAAGGGCGAAATAAACAATGCTTGGTGAGCTAAGGGAAGGAGTATACCTGAGCTGCGTGGACGACAACGAGAGGGGCTTGAATCGGCTTAGGAGCCCGATAGAGGAGTTATGGTGAGGATATCCACCACCGTATCCTAAGTAAAGAGAATGATCAGGAGGAAGTCTAGAGATAAAGTTATTTGAAACAACAAGGCAAAGGGACATACCTCTTGGGGAGCCGATCTCTAGGCTGAGATTTGGCCACTCCTTCTGTTGCCTCGGCGGTATTGGCAATGGTGGGGCTGTCTTGCTCTTCTTCAAACGCGGAGCATCCTTCTTGGATGCCAGGCGCTTGGAAACGTCTGCGATTGATATATCGGCTTAATAAAATAAAAGCGATGTATGAAATGAAAGCCGATATAAGGAGTACATACACTTGGTCTTTCCTTTCTTCCCTACTAGCTCAGAAGGGGTGGGCGCATCCGGATAGATGTTGGCCAACAAGTAGCCAACGATCCCTACCAAGGCCTTCTTAGTCTGATCGGCCTACAAGTACAACATAGAAGGGTTATGATCGACTGAGATATCAGGCAACTACTAAAGAAAGTCAGAAAGTCAGTCGACTACCTGAAGAGAAACTAGAAGAAGAGGATTTGTCGTCCTCAGTGATGGTCTCGTGGATCTCTTGAAGGGCCTCTTCTAGAAGGTTGGGGAGATGAGGATACAGCCGATCGATATGAAATTTTAAGGGGGCGATCGGCTGGAAAAATGGCTGCTAAGATGGGCTGCCACCATTGTTTGAAGGAAATGGAGGTCTTGCCTCCAAGACGAAGTGGTGGAAGCTCTGAGCAAAAGAGACATCGGCCAGGCCAAGGATGGCACTTATAGTGTTTTTTTGCCGATGGGAGTCTAGGTTGAAGCCACCAGTTTAGCACCAGATCAGGGATGGCTTGCCCAAAGCCGAGTTGTCTGGCATAGATGGAGGGCTGATAGAATTCATAGGAAGGTTTGAAGGTCCTGGCCCGAGTGTTCAAGCTGACGGCCAGGGTGCAAGGAGAGATGTAATATTTCAAAGTCTCTCGCGATTCTTCGTTGAGGTGATCGGAGAGAAGGGAAAAAGATGGCACCGGAAATTCCTCTACTTCTAGTTAACAGAAGAGATAGCGTACCGAAACTTCATCGGCAGCTACGTGGAAGAAGAAGTTAAAATATTTGACCATAGCCAATGCATGAAGTTTGGCTGAGCCCTGACCCGAGGATATGGCTTCTCCAAAGAATTGGTTTGGTCTGTAGTCCATATCTTAATTCCCCGGGATATCTTCGTGGGGAAGGGGACTTTAGAACCTATGGGGGTTTCCCATAGCCGATGAAACTGAGTGTACAACCAAAGGTGCACAAACCACATCGGACCCCCTATATTGCCAACACAATGACCCCCAAGGCCAGTATACAATCTAGATCAGATGATATGCATCATCTGATACACCTACCATAGAAGTAATTTGGCCAAAGAAACTTGCCCCTCGCACAGCAGCCGCTTTGGCTAAGCCCTGGTAGATCTCTATCGGACCCAGAGAAGCTCGAGGAACCGGTCCAGCCATATATTGAGGAAAGCTACATGCTCTTTGTCCGATACTGGACTGGCCCTTGATTTGTTCTCATCCATATAACGGTTCCAACCTTCGCCTTTCTGTGAAATTAGCTTGTGCGAAACTGATAGGTCGTAAGTCGATGATTGCTCCCCATCAGGCCTGAGACCGTATAGCATGGCTACGTCTAGGAGGGCTGGTCTTATCAGCCTTGGCCTAAGTGAAAGTGCATCTAGGCACTTAAGTGATTTTGGTGATTAATGAGAAACACATATAATGACAACTATTTGCAAATGACAAATTTATGTAAATGCTTGGCTAAGTAATTGCCTAATGTCAAACCTCTAATATGATTGTATTGCTATGAGACTAACATGTTTATTTCCAAGTTGAATATTAGTCTCATCTATTTAGAGGAAATCATATATGCCAAGTGGACAATCTATCCATCCTAGCAAGGTAAGTCTCACACATACAAATGGGATGGGTAGATAAGGTATGCAATCTCGGTAACCTTATATATATAGATTTATTATTGCATTCATCTTGTGCAAGTTCATAGTGAGCTCCAAGTAACATATTGATTATATATATGCATATTGATTGATGTCATATCTATTTGTGCATATATATCCACTTGAGTTCAATATGTGTCTTGCTTCTAGTATACATGTCTTAATTAGAGTTAAACTTCACATTGCTATGACTTGACTTGGTGTATGCATCATTTATTTGTATATCTTCTTATGCATATCACTTAGTGGAGTTTAATCTAGAGTTGGATCACATATTTGCTCATGCTCTAAATGTTAAATGTACATGTGTAATTCTTGTATATTTATCATGTGCTCTTTTAGTAAATATTATGATCTTTGTCCTGATTTAATAGTTTCATCATATTGGCAATCGTCTCTCTAGTGCATCTAGCTTCATAACATATTCATCATGATGCACTTAGTAGAAAATCTTTCTCCTGTCAAGTGTTTCCATTTAATATTGTGTTTCTTTATATGAAACACTTGTGGTACTTAATTGCTGGCAAACATCAATCTATTTATATCTATTGAGCTTTTGGACTAATATCTTTCATGAGTGGTTTGGAAAGATTTAGGTCCCATGAGTATGTGTGATGACCAAGGTATGCTAAAGGATGATGGTTAAGCCGAGGTCAACAAGACGACGGTGTCACCGAGAGTTGAGGATTAAGTCAAGATCGACTTGGCGTAGAGATTGTCGGGAAGGATGATCAAGTCAAGATCGATGGGACGAGAGTCTCATGAGGTGAATCGAGTCGAGTTGGATAAGACGAAGGCTTCATCAATCTTTTAGTGAATGTCATCATGCATAATGAAGAAAAAGATGGCAAGTGACTATCCTAGACTTGTATTATTTTTGATTTAATTTGAGTCTAAGGATTGCCGTACTATTAAGAGGGATGCGATGGAGAATGACTTCTAGATGTGTCAAGTGCTCAAGTGATCCATCCTTGTGAAACCTAGAGAGTGTGTGGTGTTGGTGGTGTCGGAAAGTGAGAGTTATAGGTCTCCCTTGCCTTTCTTGTGAATTCTGTATTTATCCCTTGGGATTTGAGGTATGAGACCTTGTTGGTTGTGTAGCTCTCGTTCTTAGCTTTCCGTAGAGTCTAAGATCACCCAAATCGGAGTCCGGAGTCAAAAGTTATGCCCGTTTTTGTCGGGGTGTGCAGTGCCTGTTTTCAGGCTTCGGACTATCCGAGGTTCACTCGGAGTATCCGAATGACTCGGACTATCCGAAGATGTTTCGGACTATCCGAGCTGACCCTCTCTGCTCGTCGGGCTGTAATTACTCGGACTATCCGAATATCACTTGGACTATCCGAACATACACAGAACTGTCTGTAACGGTCAGAATCCGTGAAAGCCTCTATTTAAACCCCTCTCTCCCTCCCATTTGTAAAGAGCCGTTGCACCACCATTTCTTGAGCTATCTATGAGTTCTTGAGCCCCCTTAGAACCCCTCTAATCTTAGATCTTTGTGATCCCCCTTTGGAGAAGGGTTTGGAAGAATTGGAAGGAGAGATTAAGGAAGAATTGGGACAAAAGTTGGGAGGTGATTCCTTTGTGGAATTAGTGTGTTTTTGAGCCCTAGTGACCCCTCCACTCTTCGATCTAGGTGATCCCCTTGGGAAGAAGGGTTGGGAAGAGTTGGGAGGAAGTGTGATTGTGAATTGAGCAAGAGTTGATCTTTGAGCACTTAAGTTCATTTCCAAGTTTATTTTTTGTGGCATTTGTTACTCTTGGAGGTTGAGGACTCCTAGACGGCTAGGAGTTGGTTACGAGCCACCGAGCTTTGTGTGGTGCGCCATGACAAGTTTGCGAAGGCTCGATTTCGCCTCCGCAAGGGAAGAAATCAAAGGAGTGAAGCCGGCGAGTGCATTGTGCAACACCGGTGAGAAAAGGGTTGAAAAAGACCCCGACTCAAGTGTGACCGAGCCGCCTCAACGGAGACGTAGGATCCCCTCAAGGATCCGAACTTCGGGAACAAATATCTTCGTGTCTCCATCTTCATTTCGGTTTTATCCCTTTCACTCTCAAGTTTGAATTACTTGCTTATTTTACAATTGAATTGATTATCTTGTCTTGTGTGATACTACTACATCTATATTTGCTTGTGAACTATCTTTGGTGTAGGTGGTATCCTTGAATATGTGATATTTGAGTTGAATTCGAAGTCACTCTGTATCATTCGGACTATCCGAATAGACTTCGGACTATCCGAAGTACTCGGACAGTCCGAGGTGAACTTGGATAGCCCGAACCCTTTGTTTCCGCTGTGTTTAATTTAGTGTTTAAATTTTAAAATCGCCTATTCATCCCCCCTCTAGGCGACATCCCGGTCCTTTCACTAAGCATGAAAGCATTGAAGGTATCAGACCGGAAGTAGCTGATCAATGCTAGCATGGATTCATTTGTAGTAGGGTTGGATAAGGAGAGGAGTAGGCAATCGGCTATCCCTATTTGTTCCCATTCAGTCCTCTTGCTAGCTGATACCCTAATAAACCAATCCCACCAACCATCTAATTCGGTCGGCCAAGAACGGAAGCTATCTTTACATCCCTCTATGTTGGCATCTACAACATTGAGAGGAAGGCGAGGGATGTCCAAGTTCACTATGACCGATAGGTCAAGATCCCCTATCGAACCAAGCGTGAAGGTATCGGACAGGCCAGAAATTGGAGTGAGTACCTAAGACATATTGCTGAATGAAAGAGGATGGAGAGTTGGTTAAGTCTGGAGATGAAGACGTGAGCCGATGGTAGCAGCGCAAGCCAATTGCAGAGAACAAGAAGACTTGAGAGCGTGCAAATGAAAGCGACAGCGGTACTATTTATAGGAAGTAAAATCAAAGGAGCTAACTGCTAGGTGCAGTAAAACTGTCACATGCAAAAAGACAAAAGTGCCCTTGAAAACTGACGGTTAATCGAAGGAGGAATACGAGTAGTCAAGGATAGAATTGGAATGAGAAGCTGAAGGCAAAGCCAATGCTGAAAAATTTCAGGACATGATCTTCATATCCCAAAATTGGGGGGCATGTGTTGACACTAGAATTTGGCAAGAAGCCGACGGCTGGAAATTAGCTTGGGCCTTGTGCAATACGGGCTAGATCAAGTGCTGCGGCTGCCCAGATCGGCTAAGAAGATAAGTATGGAAACTGAGTCCGGGCAACTAAGACCCTAGTGTATTAGGAAAGGTAGTTAGATATAGAAGATAAGATCGGGTTTGTATCGGTTACGAGACAAGAATCCTAGTTGGAGTCAAGTTGAAAAGGTCTGTGTAATTAGTTAGCCCTCGAGGGCATGTAAGGGGATGAACACACATTAATACAACATATCTACTTTTACTTGTTCTTTACTTTTCATTGCATTAGTAGTAATCATCATATTTAGATTTCGATCGACTTGTTGTGCATCGCCTTTCGATCAGCCTCAAAATACAACCCGGGAGTACTTGTAAGTAAATACTGTCTCGATTAAGTTCGATCTACGGGCTTTCATCTGTTTTCGGTCGAAATACTATCTTGATTGATATTGCCGCCTATCGCCGTTTCAACCAAGGATTAGGTTTCACCCCTCTTTCTACTGATCAACACATTCGTTGGTAGTAGATTGTTTACCTCTCGTTCTATCAACTTATAACTTATAGCTTGCTATTTGTTGATAGTTTATTTACCCTTTTGGTTCTCAGCTAAACGATACTATTGGCTAGTTAATAGTCTGTTTACCTTCTTTCTGCTACTTTATTGGTTTTATCGGCTTAGTAGTAGATTGTTTACCCTTTGGAACTATTATTTTAGATCCAATCTGAGCCAATAGTTTCATTATCTTCTGTTTTGCTCAAGTTTGCCTCCAAGTGTTGCAGATTCGCCATATTATAGATCCAATCGGCTATCTGAAAACTGATTGTGTCTACTCTTGCCGATTGTAGATGAAATCGACTGGCACGCGTTTGAACCCTGCTTCCGGTGCTGTTGAGGATCCAATTCCCTAAGCCACATATGTTAGCGTGAAGACCCTTTTTGCGTCAACACCTTGGCACAACCCGCCTCAGGCTAGGTGCCTAGCTCTTCGTCGCACCCCTAGACATCGCAGCTCGAAGCCATCTCGCTAAGGTGCTCTTGCCATGTACGTCCACATGGCACTAGCCCTGCCACGCTTGACATGCATCACCACCGATGACCACCGTCTCCATCGGGCCGCCGAACTGCTGTCTTCTTGGCGGCCCACGTGACTCCACCACTGCTCGATCTCTCTTTTCAGGTTCAAAACAATCCAGAGCAGGAGACTTGAAAAGGTAGAGCACATCTATGTGGAAGACGTGACGATCCTCGTACATGCATGGCCCATGCACTCATATGTGACTAATCATCCATGTACTGATACGGAGCAAATCTAAAGAGTTGAGCCTGAAATTGATTTCAGGGATGATGCCCCAAGCTACTGCCGGGAAGTCACTACCGTGAAGCTAAAGCCATTGTGAAGGACGCTCTTAAGACGCTGATCTCACCAAGGATGCGGACGGTTTTACATCCCTGTTAACAGCTCTACGAACGTTAGCGATCATTTGTCCCTTTCCACTAATATCGTGTGATCTCAGTTTTCACGATACCGATTACATCTCTAAGTGACGGTTATTCCGCTTGAAGGAATTTGAACACTATGATCTCCCACATCAACAATTCAATGTTCAGCGAGTTTCCTGGACGATTGCCTTAACAACAACTCAATGTTCGACGAGTTTCTCAAATAATCAATCCAACAACAATTCAACATTCATCGCATTGTTGCCATGGAACCAGAGTCCAAGTGACGGTTGTCCCGCTTGGATGAAATCCAGCCAATATATCAACAATTCAGTGTTCGACGAGTTTCCTGGATGATCAATTCAACAACAATTCAATGTTCGGTGAGTTTTTCGGATGATCAATTCACCAATCATTCAATGTTCGGCGAGTTTTACGGACGATGAATTCACCAACCATATCCCAAGCAACGCTTATTCTACTTGGGTGAATTCGAGATGCTCCAAGTGACGGTTATCTCGCTCAAAGAAATTCAACACCAGACCTCTCCATCAATAATTCAATGTTCGACGAGTTTCCCAGACAATCACCTACAATCAATACATCAACCATCCAAATGTTTAGCGAGTTTTTTGGACAAGTTACTCCAAGCAGTTACATCAACAATCAACATCAACGTCGATGATCAAGATCACCTCAATGTCTACGTCCAAGACTTGATGTGTGAGGATACTTCTGATGACGTCAGTAAAGTCGTCAACTTCAAATCCAAGCTAAGTGTTGGTTCTTTTTAGCTTATCTTATCAGTTTATTTGACTTATCTCATAACTTCGAGAATTTTTCGAGATGGCCTCGAGAGCCGGGAACCCTTTGTGTTTAGGGTTTAAGGAGCCTTTAGACATGTTTACGAGATAAAAAAAGCAGATTAAAAAATTAATTAAAAAGTGAGATAAGTCAAATAAGACACGTAAATAAGTCAAATAATTCAGATTTATGTGTCTTTTTTTGACTTATCTCACTTTTTTTTATTAATTTTTGAATCTTTTTTTATCTCGTAGGTGTGTCCAAAAGCTCTCTAAACCCTAAACACAAAGGTCACCCGGCTCTCGAGGCCACCTTAGGAAATTCTAGAAGTTACGAGATCAAATAAGCTGATAAGCTGAAAAGAACTACACCTAAGTGTAGAACCGTGCACCTCATTCAACACAAATTCCAACGTGACGTTTGACATAACAAGATCAAGCGACACAGACGGGTGCAGCTAAACAATCAACGGCTACGCTAGGCATCCCATAGGCCCGAACTACCCTATGTGTTCTGCTGTCGCCAATTCCAGTATTCATCTACACCAGCACGGTGAACCATGAAACAAAGACCAGAAAAAGATGACGAGCTGCTTAATCAGAGGTGTTCCGGGCGTCAATTCACGGGTGTAATTAACTAGGAGTCCTTCGGAGGTTCCAGGATCTAGAATCTCCACAATCGTGGGAGACAGATGTCCAGTCTATGGGCTACAATGCACAAACAACGAGAATCAATATTTTATTGTAATAATAAAATATTAGTGTTCCTGTTTTCTCTTCTCTTTTCTGTATTTCGATACACTGGCATTCCTGCAATTTTTTTCCTTATTTCCGCTAAGAGCATCTGTAGCAGGTACTCTATAATACTGCAGCTTGAGATAGAGTAGCTGGTGCAGCAAAGGAATCTTTTAGAGTTTAGTGTAAAGTATGAAGGAATTTTAGAGTCATTACTAGAAAAACTGCCTTTTGTCCTGGTTGGGAACGGGCTTTAGTCCCGGTTCCCGAACCGGGACAGGCCATCCGACACTAAAGGTCACATATCTTTAGTCCCGGTTCTCCAAACTGGTACTAAAGCGCAGAAAATACCTAAAAAATAAGACGAACCCAAGACTCGAACCTGGGAGCTCATGCCACCACGTGACTCCCCACTCACTCTTGTAAACAACCCACCCACCCACGCGTATTTAATAGACTAGGATATTGATTCCTTTTGAAGTATGCTAGAATGAGCCTTTAATCCCGGTTCATGTTACTAACTGGGACTAAAGGCCTACCTTTAGTACCGGTTCGTAACACGAATGGGGACTAATATGTGCCTGTGCCAGCTAGCATGTACCCGCTTGCCAAAGCCACCTTTAGTACCGGTTCGTGTTACGAACCGGTACTTAATGTGAGCTACGAACCGGTACTAATTGTGCTTTTAGCCCTGTAGCCACGAACCGGGACTATTGCTACATCAGTCCCGGTTTGTGGCCAATCGGGACTGATGTGCCGGTATGGAAGGCTATTTCTCTAGTAGTGAGTGTTATATAGAGGGAGTAGTGAATAGTGTTATAGAGTGGGAGGATAGAGAAGCTGATGTGGATGGTCTAAGGGTGTGAAATTTGTGAAAATTTGGTGGCAAACACTATTGTAGTGAATAATCAACATGTTGGTTAAAAATCATAGAAAAGTTGCAAAATATGATGATCTAGAGTCTAATCTAACCGACCATACTGCCAAAGTTTCCTAGCAGATGTGGCCCATCCACAACCAGATCATTTTGATGAATAAAAATAAGTTCAAGAAAAAATTCAATAACCCAAGAAAAACTCAAATGCAAGATGTATAATTTTAAGAGAAATAACATGTAATGTTCCATATATAGGTTTGTGCATAGCTTATTATTGATGATGCCCCGGTACTTAATGCATCCATAGTCTGTCGTAGCTTTTGCAGCTTCCAGCATTATCATCTATAATTATATTAAAAAATATATACAAATAATTATAACTGGAGCAGCATAGCAAGCGGTGCAAAATTACAATTTGTAGACTTGAAATATATATATTAGCACCATTTGCAGAACATAAATCAGGTTTATCTTGGTTTTGCATGGGGAGGTTTGAAGGCCATTGCTGGTTTCTGATTGTAGCCAGGGAAGAACAACAATATCTGACTCAACAGGTGAAGACACTTTTGGAAGGGCTACCAGTGTTTCTATCATACCATGAAGTAACACATCTCCTTCTGGTTGAACTTTTCACTATCAAAAGAAGAAAAATCAGTATCATCAATATTTGACAAGAAATCTTCATAGTATTGTCCGGCCTCTTCAATAAGACGTTTTGACATCCTGACTCTTATCATTGCTCCTCTGAAATATGGATATACATAAAAGTTTGAGCATGTAGAATCACTATAGAAACACATAATTTCTCGACGGCTAAAACCGTTGAAAAAAACAGCCAAAACGTGTATAGTACGCTCTCTCGACGGCCAACCATCGAGAAATTGCCGTCGGGCCAGCCCAGTCGAGAGAGACGTATTCTCTCGACGGCTCAGCCATCGAGAAAACTTCTCTCGACAGCTAGACAATCTGCCGTCGAGTGATTTGGGCGGACGACCTTTTGGCCGGTTCACAGCTCCGGCTCCACCTTTGTCGACAGCTGCCTGGTCATCGATAGAGCTGACGTCCAGCTCCCACGTGGCCGTCTTACCATCTCTCGATGGCTCTATGACTGACAAGAGAGCCCCCATGGGCCACATGGCCCTTTAGACATCTATCGACGGCTAGAGTGAAGCCGTCGAGAGTGCTTGCCTCTCGGGGGTTCCTGGAACCCCTTTCTCAATGGCTTAGACCTAGCCACGAGAGTACTTGACTTCTAGCAAAAAAAAAAAAACAGCCAGGCATATGGCTTAAAAAAAATCCAATTTAGCAGCAGCTGCTGCACCTGTCATACCCAAAACACCTCACATATATATTATCATCCCTCATCTCACACAAATGCATCCATAAGGACAATTTCAAACCAGAATCATATAATATATAACATTCACAGTTTCAAAACCAAAAAGACAATTCAAACTAAAATCATGTAATATGTTACACAAATCTCATATGTCACATCCACGGTACCACTCAAGGACAGGGCAGCTGGTCGAAGTGTAATAAACGTGACACTAGGTCCATCAGCTGGCTCCCAGATCCGCTATCTTCGTCCTGGGCATCATTGCGCCGAGCCGGAGCTGGAGCCACCGATCCAGAACCAACAGGTGGAGGAGAGGGGGACTACCCCCGTAACCGCTCGACGAGGCCTACACATTCACGACGTATGAGTTAAAGACATATAGATTTGAAAGAAAGGAAATGAGGTGGATAGTGTCTTACCCCACCAATTCTCGCCGCTGCCTCCAATGCTAGGAGCCTAGCGTTGAACTCCTGGCGCTCCCGCAGCCGGTCCTCCTCCGTAGACCTGAGGCTCGCCTAGAATGCCTCCATCATCTGCTGGCGCTCCCTCCTCTCTAGCTCCCTCTCCTCCTCCCTCTGTCTTCTCTCCTGCTCCCTCTCCCTAAGGATGTGGGCCTTGAACTAACACTGACTCTCAGTGGTGCTCTAAGAGACCCAGACCTCGGGCATATAAGACTCCGACCTACAATTAAGTACCATGGTTAGTTCACAAAATTAATATTTTCAAATAATTGGCATGGTACATAGTAATTAGCTCACATAAGGTGGTCCCCTCCGATAACCAGCCTCCCGTGTGCCTTATCCCCCATGTGCTGGTGGATCACTACTGGGTCGAAGGGGGTGTGGCGGACCAAATTTCGGTAAAAATTTACCAGAAAATGCCCAGAATGTCAGCTGTCTAGGATTTCAGTTGCATTCAGAAATAGTACAATCTGCTTAATTTATTACATGTTACAAAATATTTTACAGCGGAGGTGGAAATATAACCTGGTAATAAAAAGAAAATACATGTCCATATACCACAGGCAAAGCCTGAGCATAAAGTAAACCTTCGAAATCGATCCTATGCAAATTCTTGTCTTCTTCATAAATGTCCATTTCTGATTATAAAGTGGATCCTGTAAAAAGAATAAATTGCCCACATAATGCGGGTAAGTACTAATTGTACTTGCAGATTTTTTGAGAGAATAATACTATTATTATATGAAAACATGATTTAAGGAATAGTAAGGCTTTATGGTGAATATGCAATTTTGAGCTTTAAAAAGTCCTATCATAATTCTAAAACAATTAATAATAAGAGTACAAATTCTATCATCTTTCTCTATCCTTACTTATCTGCTAACCAGACAACAATTTTGTAAAACAAATTCATGAGTTTTGACAAATAAGAGAGGCATCACCCAATTGATACAACTTCATATACCTGAAGTAGGGTCCATCGATGAATTTGTTATTAGCTCTGCAGAACCTATCTAGCTTTACCCATATAACAGCTCTTTATATGGATGGATGATTAATGTGTCATTCTTTATTTATTAAACTCAAGCTTTTATAGAAGCAAATGATGTCTAGATATTCTCTTATCACAGAGCAAATATCTAGTGCCCTTGAGTGTCAACCAACGCTCCACCGGCTTGATACTTTAACCCAAGACGTCAAAACTCTGTTTCCGAATCTGCTTCTATATTTTTATAGAGCAATGATTCTAGAGAGTTCACACCCTCGCCCATCTGGTGTCTTTGAGTGTGCACCCCCTCCTAGGGTACCTGGCCCAAGCCGACAACTACTTTTTTTCAAATTGCTCTATATATGAGATCATTTTTTCTTCCAAACTGCAACTTTTTCATATCAAATAAGTTATCCAACCCAACTTATTTATATGGACCAATTCTTTATCCTTTCATGAGATAATCAAATTTTAGTATTTTTTGCCTATACTACGGTTTTATCAGGGATTGATTATTTTTAGGTGGCTTTTTAAGGTATTGGGATTTGCATAAAATTATACTTGGAATGTATAAATAAGTAACTAGAAAATATATGCAATAAATAATAAATAAAGGAAAGGTAGGTATATCAAAATGCATCAAGAAAAAGAAAAACCTGCCTTATTTGGAGATTGGATCACACTTATATATTTTCTAGACATTCTTAGCTAAAGCTTCCAGAGAGTGAAGTTCGTTGTCTATACGTTGCAAAAAGAGAGAAATTTCAATAAATATCCAAATAAGAAAAGTTTTAAATAAATGACAAAATAAAAATAAAAAGGGTTTGGGGTAAAAAGGGGTGATGGGTTGTACAATTTTTTAAAAGTTTAAAAACATTTTCTAAAAGAAAAAGGGGTAGAGGTTTTTATGTAAAAATAGGTATTTTGGGCAACATAATGCTAGGGTTGGGTATAGGATAAATAATATGGTGATTTTTATTTATGAGGAATTATTATTAATTTTGGAATATTAATATTTCTATTTGACCTTAAGAATTGATTTGGCATTATAATCCTATATGGGTTGAGTGGGACATGTAAAATTTACTAAAATTTTATATTTAGGAAAAATTCTAGTTTAATTAAAGAAATAGTTTTTAAGTTCAAATTTGGATTTCTATAGGTTTTAAAATGCAGAGATATTATTTCTAGATGTAAAACATTATTTTGAGTAACTTCTATATTGGAAGTTTTTATTAATTTTATTTAGAATTAGAATATTTTAATATATAAGAAAGTAAGTAAAAGCAGTTATTAAGGTTATTTTATTAGAGAATATGATATTTTATATTTTTATATAATTCTTTATCTTATGTTAGATTTTTATGAATTTTTGTAGAATTTATAAAAGTGTTTTGTTATTTTAGATAAAATTTCAATAGTATAGGAAGAAATAAAAATAGAAATGAGATTTAAAAATCCTTACTGGGCTATTGGGCTTGGCCCTATTAGCAGCGTTATGCGGGTTGGACGGGGCCAAAGGCTGACAAGCGGGGTCAGTGCGCAGTGTTGGCTTAACGGCAGAAGTGTGGGGTCGATGTGGCAATGAGGGAAGACGGGTGCGTGGCTTGGTCCGGTTGCTGACAAGGGGGACCAAACTGTCAGTGGCAGAGAATGGGGAAAAATGGAGGTGACGGCGGGAGTGGTCACCGGCGATGGGGAAGGAGGGTCAGCGGCGAGGAATTAGGTGGGGAATCATGAAATTGGGGGTCTAAGGTTGCTTTTGGTGGTCATGGGGGTGCTCGGGGTGGTTTGTGGTGGCCGGACGGCTAGAGGATGGCAGCGGGAAAAAGGGCAGCGATGGCGAGGGGTTTCCAGTGAGGATGGAGCTTAGGTGAGGGTAGGTTGAGTTTATGGGGTTATATGGTGGGTTTTATTTATAGAAATCGGTGGCTGTGAGTGATTGGAGCAACGAGGAGGAGTGTCGCCGGAGTTGAAGAAGGTGGCAGCGGTGGTGGCAATATCGGGCGGCAGAGGGGAGAAGAGGGGTAAAGAAAGGTGGCTTGGGGTGAAAGCAAGCCGGAAGGGAAGTTTTATAGGCGGAGGATGGAGTATCAGACAAGAAATTGTATCTTTATGACGGCGGCGGCGGCGCAAGACCGCGGTGGTGGATTGGCTAGTCGTTGGAGGGAGATGAGGACAATGAGTTGGCTGCGGGTGTCGGCGGCGGCGTAGGCTTGTCCCTAGTGGCGAAACCGCAGCAAGGAGGCTAGGAACGACGGCGGCAGCGTGGTTCCCGTGGGTGATGGCGGCACCGGCAGAAGTACAGGCGGTAGAACAGTGGGAGGTGGAAGAACATCAGGCAGCCGTTGGATACGAGCCTAACAACGGGCGCCGTTGGATTCATCAAGGGGACTGACAGGTGGGGTCCCCTTGTTAGTGAGAGGTACGGTGGGGGAGACTTAAGTGGAGGCGTACTTCCCGAAAGGGAAGGCGTACTCTGATGGTTTTCCTAAAAAGGAAAGTTTTAATTTTAAAAGAAAAAGGTTTTTCCAGAATTTGATTGGGGTTTTAGAAATTAATAGAAGGCTCTAGAAAACTTAGAAAAATATAAAATAAATTTCTAAAAATCCATAAAAATGATTAGAATCCAATTATGAAATTATATTTATTATTTTATGGGATTTATACTTTTGGAAAAAAAGAGATAGGGTGTTTTCTTTACGTAATAAATAGGAGTTTGGTTTAGAAAATTATTTAAAATTTGGGAATGGTTATAACATATAAATATAAATTTTTTGTGAAAAATTTTATACTAAATTTGAAAATCTGAGTATGTGACAGAGGGCGTTCTCCTAGAAGCTGTCTAGGCCGTGCATCTGAGTGTAGGCCTCCGGTAGCGATCCTACGTTATTTCAAGTTAGAGAAAACAAAACTACAAATCTGTCAAGGGTGAAAGTTTTATTTAGCATTTACCATCTTCTCTTGCCTAAGGCGGTCCATCTCGGGCTGGGTGCTGGGCCTGGCCTTCGGTGTATGGGCCCGCTTCCACAGCTCCACACACTAGGGCGGGACCTTGTCTTTAGTGTCTACAAGGAGGGAAAGACAAGTTAGCTTGCCAAAAAATTAAAAATATAGAAAAAAATCAGAGCTTACAAGCTTCTTGGCTAGCTGGGAATGGACCACTTCCTCGTGCTCTTCTTATAGTCCTTGGAGGCTTGGTCATGCTTGGCCTTTGTGGACTTGTCATGGAACTCCTGGCTGGCCCACTTGTGGCAAAGAGCCCTCCATGCCTTCGGGTGGTTCGTGGCCCACTTAGGAGGCACCCTGGCATAGTCCGCTACATCGAGGTAGATCCCACGAGCCTTGGAGATGGTGATCCGCTCTCCGTGCTTTCTCCTAAAATGTAGGAACAGTTCGCTGTTTTAGAAATAGTAAATACCATTTTACAAGGATTATATGGATGGTTGCTTACCTGTGGTACTCGTCGACCGCCATGACACAACCGCCGAATATCAAGTCCTGGACTTTCTGCTTTGAATTCCTGTCTAGGACAGGCTCGAAATCCGCCTCTGTCAACCCCGCCTAGGGATGGTACTTGAGCTGAGATTTTACAAACCAAGGGGATTAGTGTCATGATCATAAATTCAGAAAGTAAACTAGGTTAGGAGACTTACCCAGAACTCTCGAACGCACTGGGCGGCAGCGGTCAAGTCCCCATAGGGGCAAGCTTGTAGTCGTCCCAGCTATACATTGGCCTGGTGACATCGCCCACGTTCACCATGCCAGGGTTAAACTAGCAGACAAGCTCCCCAACATGTAGCCTGGCTGTGTCCTCAGCAAGGCATCCATCGTTGACATATTGCTGCAGAGATTGAATGAATGTTAGCAATTTTACATTGAAAAAATAAAAAATACGAGGTTGAGGCACATACCTGTCCTCATCGATCTAGATGGGGATCCTCGAGCTGCGTCAGTGGGTGCCTTGGGGACCTTTTTCCGGCCCCTCTTCTTCCTAAGGGCCTGAGACCCACATGCCTGATCGGCCCCAAACGCCTGAGTGGGCACCAACTCCTGGCCAGAGTCCTCCTGGGTGCCATCCTGTTCAGAACCCTGCGACTCCTCCATCTCATTGATCTCCTCCTCCTGGCGGGGGCCAACGAAGCGGCGTCGATTCATCCTGCACATTAATGGAAAGTTAGTAATACATTGAAATAATTCAATGAGATATATAAATAAATTTAAGGGCAAATGTACATGCACTAGAAGTAATTTGAATTGACATCCGGAGGATCGTCGGTTGACGGTTCGACGTCATCAGGTTCAGCCTGACAATCGTGTTCCTCTTTGACATCGTCATCCACTATGGTTTGTAGTTCGTTCAGTCCCAGACCTATGTCGAATACAAATCCACTGTGCAAACGCTGATCTTGCATCAGCCCATCGTAGTCGTCGGCCGTCAGTACTAGCAATCTTCCAGGACGTCTAACTTTGTACACGACCCACCATGGCTCTAACTCTTTCTTAGCAGTGCATGGATACGGTAGATAGTATACTTGCTCGGCTTGGTTAGCTAGAATGAACGTATCGTATCCTTTTAGTCTTGAGCTATGTTTTACCTCGACTAAGCCAAGCTCAGCCTGCGATACTAAGCTACACCGGGCCCGTTCCTACCTCTCCATTCAGCTTGTACAAACTGGCATCGCATGTCTTCCATTTCTTCTATGTTGCTAAATATGTACAAGAGTGCAACAACCCTTTCCTTCTGTGTTAGCTCACGTCTCGTACTCCGTCCGACCGGAGTGCCTTGGACAACGAACAACTTTAGATGAGATTGGACTGTACGGCCCTCGGTGTTATACCTCGGTATGTGTATGTTCACATTGTTTTCCCTCGCCAGGTATTTGTTAGTGAAGTTGAAGATCTCTTGGATGTAGCAAGCCTCTGCTGTTGAACCTTCTACGCGGACCTTGTTTTTCACATTTGTCTGGATGCTTTTCAAAGATCGTTCTATGGGGTGCATCCATCAATACTGCATGGGGCCTCCAAGCCTTGCTTCGGAAGGCAGATGGACGAGCAAATGCTGCATTGGGTTGAAGAAGTCAGGGACAGATATCTTTTCGAGCTTGTAGACAAGCATAGCTATATCATCCTCGAGCTGTGCCACCTCCCCCTTCTTGTTCTCTTTAGAAGAAACTAAGCTCTAAAAAGGTTCTCCACACGTCTTCGGGGATGTACCCACGAAATGCGATGGAAGCAGGTCCCTCATGAAGATGTGATAGTCGTGGCTCTTCATGCCATGTATCTTTCCTTGAGGAATGTTCACGCCACGACCAAAGCTTGATGCATACCCGTTGGGGAATTTTAGTTTATCTTGGAACCATAGTAGAACCTCTAACCTCTAGTGAGATAGTACGGGGCTTTTGGTTTCTTCGTCCATCCTTCTATCAGGTTCATTGACGGTCGATTGCATATCAGCGCACAGTCGAGATGGAAATTGATATTGTCTTTAGTTTTTTCCGCAATTTCAAAGTTTGTGCCAAATATGGCTTCTGCAACATTCTTCTACTGGTGCATGACATTGATATTGTGGGGATTAGAATCAGGTTTGGGGCGTACGGGAGAGATTACAATTCACACTTGTGTGTCCAATGATGTGAGACCCTGTACCCCTCATAGACGCCGTTGTTCCCTTCTTCCAAGCTGTTACGCCAATCGTTTATTTCCCTTATTCCTAAACGGTCACGGTTATGTTCTATAACCACCGTGTTCCTACGGAATGCATTTTTCTGTTTTCTAAATGGATGGTTGGTCTTCAGGAAGATCCGGCGACAGTCAAAGAAGCTAGTCTTGCCCCCGTTCACTAGTTGGAATGCCTGTGTATCATCCATGCATATCAGACATGACAGTCTTCCGTGCGTGCTCCAACCGAAAAACATGCCGTAGGCGGGGAAGTCATGCATTGACCATAAATACGCTGCCCTCATGAGGAAATTTCTGTTCGTTTCTCGGTCATATGTCATTGCCCCCTACTCCCACAACTCCTTTAGCACTTGGACCAACAGACTCAAAAAAAGATCCAAGTGTTTCCTAAGATTTTTTAGACCGGGTACGATTTGATATGGAAACATGAACTCTTCCTTCATAAAAAGAGACGGAGGAAGGTTCAAAGGGATTGCGAAGACCGGCCAACAGGAGTACGATTGGGCGTTCAAATTGAACGGAGTGAACCTGTCAGTCGCAAGTGTGAGACGCACATTTCTCGAATTCGCCATGAAACCCGGGTGCTTTTGATCAAAGTGTTTCCAACCTTCTCCATCCAACGGATGGACCATAACATCAGTCTTCTACTGTTTTCCCTCCTTATGCCATCTCATCTGCTACGATGTCTCCTTTGTCATGAAACACCGTTGTATGCACTTTATCAAGGGGAAATAACGCAACACTTTTCTCGCCACAGTCATCTGACCACACTTTCCATTTGCATCGATTGTCTCAACATATCTTGACTCTCCACAATGATCGCACCAGGCCTTTTTGTCATGTTCCTTGTAATACAACATGCAGTGGTTCGAGCAGTAGTCTATCTTCTCGTATGGCATTCCTAGACCACTGAGGAGTTCCTTCGACTCATACCAGTTTGATGGCATCTTGTGACCATCAGGGAGGACAAAGCACCACAGCACCAAAATCTCATCGAAACAATTGATAGAGAAATTGAATTTAGACTTCAATGCCATCATACGTGACACCGCTGACAACTTGGTCATTGTGGTTTTCTCATGCAACGGCTCCTGCACGGACGACAGAAGGTTCAGAAATTCTGTTAGGGACTCTTTGTCCTCTAAATGACGACCGTAGTCCTCCATCATGTCTTGCATTCGATCGATTTCATCGAAACCTTCAATGGGAGCTACTGGCGGAACACGCGCCCCCTTGCCATGGTAGACCCATCTTTGATACGCTGCTTTGAACCCAACCTTATACAAATGGATCTACATCTCATCCCGCTATCTCTTCTGACAGTTGCAGCAGTCAGCGCATGGACAATGCACTCTTGTGTCGTTAGGGTTGGGCGTCGACTTGAAAACACGACACACATATTCACCAGTCTTCTAGAACCATTTATCCATGTATTGTCCATTTTGCTGCAAACATCGTACATCCAACTCCTGTCTTCTTCCATTCTTCTTCAATCTGTATAGTACAGGTTGGCATAGGTAAGGTGTTGTACACAAGGCTTGGGGAGGCTTCTAAACCCACCCACGAATGCCAGGTTATGGCCATTGTGGCACCCATGGATCCATGGTGAAATTTCGATAGCATAACCCTAAGGTTCCCCTGGTGTAACGATGGTCAGCGTGTCGATCCCGATGCTCCAACACTTATGTTATGCACCGGAGAACCATATAGGGTCATGCCATCGAAATTTCACCACGGAAACCACAGGTACCACAACGTATCGTAACCAAACCGACATTTACAGGTTGTCCACTGGGACGCCAATCGATGCAGTATATTGGACAATTCGGGAACGCTTTCCACTTTTTGTAATGGAACCGGACGAATCACAGTCCTAGATCCTTACGGGCTGTGACATTCCCGAATGGGTGACGTACGGCTAGTTGACCTCCAAGTCTTTGAACTCCTTCTGGCATCAACCAGGGTCGAACGCTTGGACAGTGAACATCATGTTGCTTTCATACCCTAGCAGCAGAGCATCACACTTGATGCTTCGCTGCTGGGGTATGAAGGCAACATGCTGTTCACTATCCAAGCATTCAGCCTTACAGATGCGAGAAGGGGTTTAAAGAGTTGACTCAAAGCGAGGATTTGACTCAAAAGCCGTCCGCACGGGGCAGAGGTCAATTTCTTTTAATTTCTACAAATTACTACTATTTTCTTTTAATTTGTACTAATTACTACTAATTTCTAGTAATTACTACTATTTTCTTAAACTTTCTACTAATGATGATTAATTTCTACTAATTACTACTAATTCCTACTAATCACTACTATTTTCTTTTAATTTGTACTAATTACTACTAATTTGAACTAATTACTACTATTTTCTAAAAATTTCTACCAATTACTACTATTTTCTAAAATTACTACTAATTACTACTAATTTATACTAATTACTGACTATTTTCTTTTAATTTCTACTAATTACTATTAATTTCTGCTAATTACTCTTAATTTTTATTAATTACTACTATTTTCTTTTTTACTAATTACTATTAATTTTTATTAATTCTACTCCTAATCCTAATTCTAATCCAAACCCTAAGTCTCAACGGTGTGTCGGCTGTCGAGACTATGTCAGAAATTTTTTAAAAAATTTACTGAAATACCTAGGGTTTGTCTTGGGAGGAGGGTTGCCACCGGGAAGGAGGAGACACAGAAGGTTGGGGCAGGGGGGGGGGGGTCATGGCGCCAAGGTGGGCGGTGAAAGCGAGCCGAGAGGCGGACTCACGGGGGTCGGGGTTGTGACCGGCGAGTACGGCACCGGGGCGGATAGGTTTAAGATGGCGACGACGGACGACGTCGGGCAACACCGAGCGGGCCTTGGGTAGGCGTGGCGTATGCGTGGGCGTCGGCGCGAGGTAGGCCGGGAGGACGGCGACGACGTAGAGGATGGCGGCGACAGCAAAATCGGGGGCTTGGGACTTGGGGAAATGCCCAAGTCCCGAGCCCCTACGGGTTGAAAAGAACATATCTCTCTCGACGGCCCAAGTCCTCCCTAAGGCACGGCCACGGCCTTTCTCTCTCGATGGCCCACATAATGCCGTCGATAGAGACCTCTTTAGGGCACGAGGCACGGTCCACCTCTCTCGACGGCTACCTCGGCCTAAGGAACGATCACCTGTCTCGACAGCCCCACCTAATGCCATCGAGAGAGGCCTCTCTAGGTCAAGGCCACAAATGGGCCTCTATCGATGGCCCAACCATGCCGTCGAGATAGGCCATCTTGTTCTCCTGAGGGCCTTTTCTCCCCTGGCCATCAACACACATCTGTCTCGACGGCTTCGGCTGACGATCGTCGATATAGGCCTATCTGTCTCGATGGTTCCGGAGGAAGCCATTGAGACAGACCTCTGACTCGACGGGTCCTCTTTCTTAGGCAAACGATGGTCAATCCCAGTTCTTTTAATTTTTGTAAAAAATTGTATTGATGGTATTGACCATAACCTTTGATTAAAGGGGTGCACGCACCTGTTCGTTGCCATCGACACTTTCACTAAGTGGATCGAGGCCGAACCAGTGTCGAGCATATCAACCCAAACAGGCAAAAGGTTCTTTAGGAACAACATTGTGGCAAGGTTCGGCGTCCCGAGTAAGCTGATAGCTGATAATGGGACACAGTTCACAAGCGAGCTATTCCAGGACTACTGCGAAGAGCTCGGCATGAAGGTCGCCCTAGCTCCAATGGCTCACCCACAGAGCAACGGCGCGGCTGAACGCGCGAATGGGCAAATCATGCAAGGCATTAAGCGCCGAGTATACGACGCTCTCATGTAACAACGCCAAAACTGGGTAGAAGAACTACCCTCGGTGCTTTGGGCAGCTCGGACAACTTCTAATCGGGCTACTGGAGAAACCCCATTCAGGCTCGTGTACGGCTTGAAAGCGGTCCTACCCGCCGAGCTAAGACTTGGTTCAGTTCGTGTTGATTTTGCAGGTCAGATCGACAACGACGGGAAACGGCTGTTGGATCTCGACCTATCCGAGTCTTGCCGCAAGCAAGCACTATTGCGAGTGGCAGCATACCAGCAATCCCTACGGCAGCACGCGGATGGTAGAGTACTCAATAGCTCCTGGAACATCGCTCAACTCCGAAGATTCTACGCTTGAACCAAGGTCGTAAGTCTCCTTTCTCACCCTTCCTTTTTGTTTTTTCCTCTCCCTAGTGAACTCCCAAACAACCCCTAGAAACCTAAACCTATGATCGGGCTTGGGAGAGGACTCAGGCTGTCTCAGCACACATCGGCAGAATAGCGGCTATGCAGAAGCTACACCCCCGGGATTCCTTTGTACACGGGTAAGCCGATATCCATCGCACAACGCAAGACCCCGCGCGGGCAAACGCTTTCCGGCCCTATACCATAAGCCCGTATAAAATTGTTGCAGCCTAGGACAACTCCAGAACCCAAAACTCTGCCTCTTACAAAGAAACAAAGCAAGGGCCACGAGCTTCATTCTAAGGACGTGATCTCTCCAAACCACGATCGACCTTCTGCCAGTCCAGAAGCTCAGCCGTGGTTTGGGGGCTAGGGTCGATTTTTTCAAAAATTGATCTTCTCTAACCACAACCGACCTTCTGCCAGCCTAGAAGCTCGGCCGTGGTTCAGGGTTAGGGTCGATTTTTTTAAAAATTGATCTTCTCTAAGCCTTGCTCGAGCTTCTATCCAGAAGCTTGGCCACAGCTCGGGGACTAGGGTCGATTTTTTAAGGGTCGATTTTCTAAGGGTCGATTGCCTAGGGCCCGATTTTCGATCTTCTCTAAGTCTTGCCCGAGCTTCTATCCAGAAGCTCGGCCATGGCTTGGGGGCTAGGATCGATAGGGCTATACCGACCTTCAAATTATTCTTGCCTATACGACTACTTGTGTTTATTCTTAGCATGCAGGAAGGATGACAAAGGAAAAAGACCAAAACAAAGCAATAACATTACTTTTAAAGAGTATCTACAAAAAGACAAGTCGGACCACAGCCAAAGAAAAGAAAAACAGTACAAAGACCTATGGCTCGGGCCGGCACCTAAACTTACGAAGCTCGGCCGCTGCTTCGTCATAGCGGTCCTGAAGCTCGATGAGGGCCTTTCGATCATTCCGGCGGTCCGCACCTCGGTCCGCAGAAGCTCGTTGGCCGCCTCCAACTCTTGAACGGTGTCCCGGTGAGTCTTCAGCTGATCCTCCGTCACGGCTGCCTTCGACTTCACCCGGGATAGCTCCGCGGTGAGAAGGTCGCGCTCCTCCGCCGCACGAGCAACCTCGGCAGCGCGGCACGCCTCCACCGACCGAAGGCGCTCCTTGAGCTCGGTGAGACGGTCGCGTTCGGCCTTGAGAGCCTCCTGCGACCGATGGGACACCTCCCCAGCGTCTTCCCGCGCCGCGGCAGGCCGCCTCCGCCGCCGCAGCACGAGCCTCCATGGCCACTGTCTGGACCGAGGCCGAACGAGCTTCCTCCAGCTCGGCGCGCGCGGCTTCGGCTCGCCGTCGCCATCGCACGCCATCCGCCTTTAGGGCCTCCTGCTCAGCCTCATACTTGGCCCCGCACGTATACGCGAGGCCAACCACCTCGCGGTAGACCTATACCAAGAAAGCAAGATAAGAAAGAAGAACCAAAGAAAAATCGACGCAGGACTTCGAAAGTCAGGATCACTTACCCGCCACATGGCCGCCGCAACCTCCGCCTCGTACAATGGCTGGGCAACATGCCTAGGCGCGGCCAATGCGACTACCAGATTGTTCGAATCGCCGCCGAGCCATCGATTTCCCGAGGGTCTCCATGCAGCTCGCCCGCCTCGTCGCTTAGGACCGCGCCGCCGCCTCAGCTCGCCCGGCCTCATCAGCCGAGGCCGGCGCCGCCACCTCCACGGGCTCGACCGCCCCCTCCGCAAGCTCGGCCGTTTCCCTTGCGAACCTGGCTGCCTCGATGGCCAGAAGGCGTGGCTCGGGGGCAAAGTCGGTTTGCACCCCAACATCCGTCTTCGGCTTGACCACCTTCATGCTCTCCAGTCATTCCACAAGGGACTGGCCAAGAACGGGCCGAAGCTGGATGGACTCCTCCCGGCGGTTTCCGGCAAGCGACAGCTTCTGCTCGACCCACGCCGGCGTCACCATGATCCACCCTGCGGCGACTAGCGGGGCCACACTCCATAGGCGCACCGAGATGGTATCGACCGCCATAATGACCCGGACCGGCCAATCCCAACCGAGTAGGAGCATGTCGCCTATATCCAACGGCGGGACGGGCAGACCACGCTCCGCAAAGAGCTCCGCCAGACCATTGAAGTTGATCGGGCGCCACCCGGACCTAGTCCACCCCTCGACACGGAGGGGTGCCAGAACCAGCCTCCAGTTGTCTGTCACCACCTCCACTGTCACGGTTGGGCAACGCACGTCGTTGCGTACCACCGGCAGGAGAAGAAAGGACCCTGAGCCCCGGCACTTTTCAGCCCTCAGACGAGGCTCGTCCTCCCAGGCCGCTTCCACCGGCCGCACCGGGATGACCCTCTCCGCCCCGGTAGACACAGCGACTGGCGACAAGAACAATCGAGCGCGCCTCGATCAAACTAAGAATCACGATGGCAAAAAGAGAAAAGAAGAATAGAAAGGCACGACGACTTACCAGCAAGTCCGAGATCCATCTCCGCCAGTCCGCTGTCCGCGGGTTCGCCACCTAGCATCAACCGACGCTTCTTCGGCACCGGCTGAGCATCCTGCGCGCCGGAGGAGTCCCGATCCCGGGAACCTTCGGCCCGGGCCGGATCAGGAACGGAGGCAGGAGCCCGGGTCGCCGGTCTCCCGACCGCTGACGACGACCGAGGCGGCCGCCCCGCGCTGACGTCCTTGTCTCGACGGGAGAGCCCAGTTCGCTTCTTTTGGGGCAGCTGCGTGCTCGCGGCCCGCTCTTGGCTCACCTGGTCCGAGCCTATACAGCCACCATCCGACGAACCCGCTGGAGGGGTGGCCCCTGGGACCGCCACCGGTGTGAGGCGTTGGGCCCGGCCTCCTCATCCGCCTTCCCCTGCAAGCAAGTCAAGGAACGTCAGCCTGCGCCCAGGAAGGGCCGCCTCCGAGGACGCTAAGCTCGCAGGAACACATACCTCATCATGGACGTTCCGAATGCCCGAGCCTGATGGCTCGTTGTGGTTCGTGGGCAGCAGGAGCCCTACGGTCTAAACCACGTCGTCCTGGGGCAGAGCTGCGTAGAAAAAGGGGAGAACATCAAAACATGCCCAAAAGAAGCTCGGGCAAGGGACTGTGAGGTCGAAAGGGGAACTTACGGGAGGTGCCTTCGCGGGTGAGATCGTCCCATCCGCAGATCTTGAAAAAAGGGTGAATCCGCTTCCGCAGCGGGCTCACCCGATGCCTGATGAAGTCGGCTACAATGTCGTAGCCGTTCAGTCCTTGGCCGGCCAGCTCCCGAATCCTGGCCGCTGAGACTGCCTCCACCGGCTCCAGCGAAGGGTGTGGCAGCGTCAGCTTCCTGGGGTTCGCGTTTGCGAACCAGAGCCCACAATCAATGAGCACCTTGGCTTAGTACCACCGCGACGCCCACCCCCCGACGTTATTCTTAGCTTTGAACGCCGGGTACGCGGCTTCATGTCGCGGCGCAGCTTAAAGTAAGCGCACGCCGCCGCGTCGCTCCTGCCGGTCGTGGTTAGCTCGTAGAAATTGAGAGAAAGACTTTCCATCGGCTCCGCCCCGACGAACGCCTCGCAGAGATGCGCGAAGATCGTCAGGAACAGGATCGAGTTGGAATTGAGATTCACTAACTCGATCCCGCACTGGGCCAGAACGGCGACAAAGAAGTCGGACTTCGGAATCCGGAGCCCGTGGATAGCAAAAAGCTTGAAGGAGACAACCTCTGTGCTCTCAGGTGCCAGGGTTGTGTCCTCGCCAGCCGTCCTCCAGCCGCCGACCTCGATGAACCTGGCGGCGGCCAACCCCTTCAAGGCATCGTCGGAAATAAGACTCCGGGTGAAAGGCGCCATTGGAGGAGGAAGGTCGGGAGGCGAAGGTGGCAGAAAGCAAAGGGATGGATAAGGAAAGAAGGCAGTAGAACAAGAAAGGATACGAGAGAGCGTAGAGGAAGCGGCGCGATGAGGAAAACCACCTCTTGTAAAACGGCGCGGGAAGACGAACCGTCGCCTGTCCGTCCGAGGGCACGGAAACCGAAAAGGAATTCCCGCATAACTGCGTTTCGGTTGGAATTCCCGCCGGGACCAGAAAACAGCTCGCGCGAGGAACAAACATTTCGCCCGAGAGCAATTACCGATAAACCTCTGAGCGGCACGTCTTCGTCCCGCTCGAGGCTCGGGAGCTACGGCCTATGGAGATACGGCCCACTAACTTACCGCCGGCCCCGTGGAAAGAACGCATGAGTTTTACGAGCTCGTGTCTGAGCTCGGTGAGCCCGCGCCCGAGCTTGACAAGTTCGCGCCCGAGCTTCCCCGCTCCGAAGCTCGGGTCACTTGCCCCAAAGCTTCAAACACAGGGCTCGGGACCCAAGGCAGGTGCGCCAGCGCCACAAGACAGCACGCCAAGGGTCCCGCAGGTCACCGCGAGTTAAATGCGACCGCAGTACCAAGGCACGCTTGACACAGGCCAATGGCGAGTTGGTGGCAAGTCGCATCAACGGTCAGCTTACCATCCGCCTCTATAGAGAAAGACACGTATTGCCGGGTTGCGGTCCAAACGATGAACTTGGCGGGACGAGGGATTACACCCGAATGTCCGGCGGACGTCGTACATCCACCACGCCCCTAGCATGGCAATACGGAAGGCGATGACCAGTGACCAAAGGATAACTCGGCGCATCACAACGGACCAAGGTCAGACTACAGTGACCAAAGGCCGCCTATAAAAAGGCGCACAGGCCACAATAGAAAGGGGCGAGACGCAAAGAGAGACACACGCATAGGAGGCAACGAGAGATAGCTGGAGCAGGGTAGCCACCTAAGAGCAGGAGCACTTGCACCCACGTCGGAGCTCTAGTTCCATATGGTAGTTCTCTGTATCCAGGTTGTCGACGATTTGCGTCGGCAATGTATTTTATGGGGCAGTGCGAGAGATCATAACGACGATGGTAGCGTAGGGAGCTGAATTTATACAGGTTCGGGCCCTCGAGGCGAGGTAATACCCTACTCCTGTGCTCGTGGATTATATTGTGGTGGATTCTGATGATGATTACAAGATGGGGATTGGATGATCTAGGGGCCCCGTACCCTCTTTATATAGTGTAGGGGGTCGGGTTACAGATAGAAACCCTGATCTGTGTTTGGAAGATATAAATATAACCGATCCGGCTACGCCCATATCATATACTGCGAATAGGAAACGAATTCGTTTCCTTGTAGATTATCTTCAGCCGCGCCGTCCTCCAAGCCTGCTTTCTGAAAAGGCCCAATTGACTCCGCCCAAGGAGGCGGTACATCCTGTAGTGTATCCTCGGACCCCCAGGGCCCATGTTTTTCACAGTAGCCCCCGAGTGCTTCGGGATTGGGTTGTATTGATTCGGGGTTCAGCTTGCAGTCCTTCAGATGTTACCCGAGTGACGTCACTCTTCGCCTGGTTGATGAAGTTTGCTTGCCGAGTAACCTGCTGATCAAACAACACAGTTGCAAAGAACTCTAGAAAATTCCCAAGCCATTAAATATGCCTGGTACCCAGCCCGACGGATCGGCATACTGGCTGATGGCCCCACGGAGAGGCATACCAGAGAAAAAGTGGATGTTACTGAGTAAGCAATGCCACCCAACGTTATCCTCCCTGTTACAACTTATGGCATTCAAGCCTGACTTGCAGAGCTCAACATTCGGTCCGACATGGGACATGCCACAATCTGTGTAGGGTGTTCAGGTGCCTTGATCCGACTAATGCAGATTCAAGCTAGTGATCCCAGAGAAATACGCCCGCCTCCAAGTTAAGGTCTTCCTAGTGGTGTTTGTCTTGACGACAAACGATCCGGAGATGTGCCACTGAGACCCAACTAAAGAGGTAACCCTTTGACGCCTAATCCGATTATAAAATCGAACCAGCCATTGACCCCAAGAGGTATGCTAAGAGCTAGATTAATTACCCGGGAGGCACCCAGTCATCGAAGAATCGATAACTAGCTTAAGGCCCAACCAGAGGCGTGCCCTTTTTTCCTAACTAGGTTCAATCCAGTCAATACCCACATGTGAGCGACGTACAACTTACGGCCCATATGGAGCATGCCTTCCGGAACCTAAGTCCAGGCCCGAATATTGCAACAGTGAGACCAAGGCTCTGTGCTTTCCCGCCCAGCGGGAAACCGAAGCGTCGCCCGCGGTTCTTCGGCGATTACGCGCTTATTTCCTGCCGCCACGGGTCGTCTCAACATCACTTCGCCGGAAGCCCAAGCGTCGCTTTGAATGCAGCGCTGTGTTCTCAGAGACCTTTACATCAAATCCCAGGAACTATTTTCATCGGGGCTGCTTCCCGACGCCATTATTCTCCGAAACTGGTTTGACTCCCCGTTTTTTGCTATAAAGGGAGGCCAGCGTAGCAGCCGCTCCTCACCACGCTTCTTCCTGAATCCCCCCACCTCCTCTTGCTCCAATGGCTGATGAAGAATTGGCGGAGCTCTGGGTGCAGTACGACCTCGTGCTAGCCGAGATTGCCAAGGAGAAGGCTCGCGCCCGCGACGTCGCCTCCGTCACGGTCCTAGTGGAGGTCGTTCCGGCCCTTGCCGAGGTGACCGACGTGATCGTGGAGGCCCTGGTCCGCTCCCGCGCCCGCGATGCCGCCATCGCCGAAGCTCTGATCAATGCCGCCCCGAACCTCACCGAGGTGACGGACCTGATCATCAGGGCACAGGCCCACGCCCACCGCCATATCCTGTAAACGGCTCGCGGGCCGTCAAAAAATTTTAATAAAGTTGTTTTATTCGAATGTGCGATGCTTTCTTTCTTCCCCCCTTTTTTTTACTATGTCTAAATACAAATTAATCGACTTTTTACGACCCGAGTAGTACATTTCACCCAGGCGAGCTAGGTCCCTTTCACTAAGCACTCTGTCCAGCGCATCAAGTTCCTTAGCATTAGGAGTTGGCACGGAGCTCTATCTCCGATAACGCGACCCGGAAGCAAGAATGTAGCTAAAAAGCAAGAGTTTCGTTACTTAGGATGACTATCGCTTAGGTTCATCGTTAGCTCGAACCGAAAAAGTCAATTAAGTTTTTGGAAACAAATGCAGTGGTGCACAGATGCGCACCTAATTAGGTGTAGCCCCAACTTACTAGCTAATCAGGATCTGATTAGGGTGCAAGTCAAACTTAAATACGAGATTAGATGCGCGATTGCGCACCTAATTATGTGTAGCCCCCGACTTACTACTTTAATTGAAACGCAAATAAGTACCAAGTCAGAAACTGAATTATGCAAACATAAAAGACAATGTGAGCGAAAACTTATCTTTATTTATTTGTAATCATGGTTTACAATAGCCATCGGGTATAGAACCGACGCAATTGCTCGATATTCCATGAGTTGTCCAGGAGAGCGCCATCTTCTCGCCTTAATCGGTAAGCCCCCGGGCGTGTCATAGAATCGACGATGTACGGTCCCTCCCATTGTGGAGAAAGCTTGTGGCCACTAGATTGATTAACTCGAAGGACCAAATCTCTAACCGAGAAAGTACGATCCCGCACATTGCGATCATGATAACGACGCAGACCCTGGAGGTACTTAGCTGAACGAATCGTGGCAACGTCTCGAGCTTCCTCCAGTCGGTCTAGATCGTCAATCCGACCGCCTCAGACCCGTACACGAGGAAAAAGGGTGACGCGTCCTGACACCTCGTAAGAGCATGCCATTCGTGCATTCGACCTGCCCATTGCTTCGTGGGTGCGCCACTGAAGCAAAGCAAATCTTTATGCCCACATCTTCGCACCAACTTTGAAACTCGTCACTCTTGAACTGAGAGCTGTTGTCCGTAATGATCCGAGATGGTACGCCAAACCGGCCGATGATCTCCTGGAAGAACACAGTGGCTTTAGCCCCCGTAATCTTGGTCACAGGCTTGGCTTCAATCTATTTGGTGAACTTGTCAATGGCAACAAAGATGTGTTCAAAACCACCTGGGGCCTTCTTGAAGGGTCCGACAATGTCGAGCCCCCAGACTGCAAACGGCCAGGTGATGGGGATCGTCTGGAGTTCTTGAGCCGGCACATGGACCTGCCGGGCAAAGAACTGACAACCGTCGCATTTGTGGACGATCTCCTTTGAGTCAGAAACCGCGGTTGGCCAATAGAACCCTTGTCGGAAGGCTTTTCCCACCAAGGTAGCGGAAGCAGCGTGATGACCGCACATGCCCGAGTGAATTTCGTGCGGCAGGGCGCGTCCATTAGACTCGGGTATGCACTTTTGAAGTATGCCGGAGACGCTTCGTCGATACAAGATCCCTTCATGCACCACATAGTTGCGACTCCGACATTAGATTTGCTCGGCAGCCCCCCGGTCATCGGGAAGCTTTCCTTCTTGTAGGTACTCAAGGTAAGGCTTTGTCCAATCCGAGTCGAGGACGAGCACCTCTACCTCGGATTGCTGCTCGTCAGGTTGGGGTAGTTGCTCCTGCGGAGTGATGGAGGGGGCGTGGAGCTCCTGGACGAAGATCCTAGCCGGAACTGGCGCCCGACTGGAACCCAGGTTTGCAAGTTCATTCGCCGCCTCATTGTCCCGTTGCAGGACATGTATGAGCTCTAACCCGTCGAACTTATCTTCCAACTTCCTGACCTCTTGACAATAGGCGGTCATGTTGTCGTTGACACAAGACCAGTCCTTTTGCACTTGACTCACCACAAGCTGTGAGTCTTCGTGAACCACCAATCGTCGGATATCGAGCGATACAGCAATACGGAGACCGTGGATGAGCGCCTCGTACTCGGCTGCATTGTTTGAAGTTGGAAAGTGGATCTAGAGGACGTACTTGAGTCGCTCGCCTCCAGGTGATATGAGAACGATGCCAGCCCTCGCGCCCTGCCGTCGGAGAGATCCATCGAAGTACATGTTCCAGTACTCGACTTCTTCGGTGGCAGGGGGAGTCTGCATCTCCGTCCACTCGGCGATAAAGTCGGCGAGTGTTTGTGACTTGATGGCGCTGCGTGGCTTGAACGAGAGCTCGAAAGCCCCGAGTTCCACCGACCATTTTGCGATCCTCCCGGTGGCTTCCCGATTATGGAGAATTTCTCCAATAGGGAAGGAGGTAACCACCGAAATTAGATGTTCTTGAAAGTAATGCTTCAGCTTCCGAGAGGCGATCAAGACCGCATACAAAAGCTTCTGCACCTGTGGATAACGCACCTTGGTCTCGCCCAATACTTCGCTGATGAAGTAAACCGGGCGTTGAGCCTTGTATGCGCGTCCTTCCTCTTCCCGTTCCACTACCACCGCAGCACTCACTATATGAGTGGTAGCCGCTATGTATAGCAGAAGTGGTTCCTGTGGCAGAGGGGATGCCAAAACAGGTGGCGAAGTGAGGAACAATTTGAGATCCTCAAAGGCCTTCTGTGCTTCAGGTGTCCAGACGAACTTGTCGTGCTACTTTTTCAACAGCTTGAAGAAGGCCGATCCACGCTGGCCGAGTCGTGAGATGAACCGACCAAGTGCATCCATGCAACCACTAAGACGCTGGACATCCCTTATGCATGTTGGGGGTGCCATTTCCATGATGGCCTTGATCTTTTCCGGGTTAGCCTCGATTCCACGGTGAGATACCACGAATCCGAGAAGCTTCCCCGAAGGGACCCCGAAGACACATTTCTCCGGGTTCAACTTCATGTGATACGCCGACAGGCTCTCGAATGTCTCTGATAAGTCAGTGACCAAGTCAGAGGTTACCCGAGACTTGACGACGACATCATCAACATATGCCTCCACGTTGCGCCCAAGCTGGTTGTGGAAGCATCGCTGAATGCAGCGCTGGTACGTTGCGCCGGCGTTCTTCAGTCCGAAGGGTATTGTGACATAACAGAAGGCCCCAAACGAGGTGATGAACGAAGTCTTGATACAGTCTTCTTCCTTTAAGCTAATCTGGTGATAGCCTGAGTATGCATCCAGGAAGCTCAGGAGTTCGCAACCGGCAGTGGAATCAACCGCCTGGTCGATGCGAGGGAGTCCAAATAGGTCCTTGGGGCACGCTTTATTTAAGTCGGTATAGTCGACACACATGTGCCAAGTTTCATTCTTCTTCTGCACAAGCACCGGATTTTCCAGCCAGTCGGGGTGGAGTACCTCCCTTATAAAGCCGGCGGCTAAAAGCTTGGTGATCTTAGCCTTGATGGCCTCCTTCCGATCTTGCGCAAATCGACGCATCCATTGCTTAACCGGCTTTGCCTTGTCGTGTACTTTTAAGGAGTGCTCGATCACCTCCCTCGGGAAGCCCGGCATATCAGATGATTTCCAGGCGAAGATGCCCCGGTTTTCTTGGAGGAAAGTGACAAGCGTGTCCTCCAATTTCGGGTCGAGCCCTATCCCGATCAGAGCCGTTTTGGTTGAGTCGGACGGGTTGAGTGAAATACGTTTGACATCCTCGTCAGGCTTGATGCCCGACTTAGACGGTTTCTTGTTTGGTAGGTCGCCCTCGTCACGAAGGGTGGTGGCCGCCTGCCGGATCTTGTCCAACTCAGCTGCCACTTCTATGGACCGAGCGAAGTCGCAGTTCTCCCTATTGAGGAGACGGGAGAACTTGACGTTTCCACGGACCGTGATTACGCCCCATGGACTTGGCATCTTCGTAACTAAGTAGGTATAGTGTGGGACGGCCATGAATTTGGCTAAGCCTGGCCTTCCCAAGATCGCATGATATGCGGTCTCGAAATCGGCTACCTCAAAACTGAGGTTTTCCGTCCGGTAATTATCCCGAGTCCCAAAGATGACAGGAAGAGTGATTTTCCCGATTGGCACTGATGAGGTTCCCAGAATTATACCATAGAACGGTGCTTCTGTCTGTTGGAGCGCCGTCCTTGGGATCTGCATCTCACCCAGAGTTTTAGCGAAAAGGATATTCAATCCACTCCTGCCATCAACCAGGACCTTGCGCAGTCGAACGCCTCGCACCACAGGATCCAGGATGAGTGGATATCTTCCTGGGCAGGGGACGTGATCCGGGTGATCTGAGCAATCAAATATGATCGAAATTTCAGACCACCGAAGATACCTGGGGTCACCGGAATGGCTGTGTTGATCTCCTGATCGGTAAGATTTTGCTTACGCTTGGACTCATATGCATCCGATCCCCCCAAATATGTAGTTGAGCTCTCGCTCAATTTCTTGGTAAGCGTCACCCTCGGGAGGGTCGCGCTTGTCATCTTGCTCGGCATCTCTCGGAACGTCGCTGTTTTGATCCTCAGCGAACTTCTTTAAGATGTTGCAGTTCTTGGCCGCATGCTTCTCGTTTGGATGGAAAGGACACGGCGCCTCCATGACTTTGTTATAGTCGGCGGGTCGAGGAGGCCTCAGCCGACCTTGCTCCACCGCCGCTACCATGTCTTCACCCTTGCACTTTTTGTCTTTCTTGGAGGATGACTAGGGCTTGTCCCTCTTGCCTGCTTGGGTGATCCTCTTGACGCTCGGCTAGAGCATCCGAGGCGGTAGCATATCGATCAGTCAAGACGAACATCTCCTTGACAGTGGTCGGAGGCTTTCAGGACATCTTCTTGATTAGGTCGGGGTCGCGAACTCTTTTCAGGAAGGCTGCGACGACGACCGCCTCTGAGATCTCCCGGATCGTGTTCTTCTTCTTGGTGAAACACCGAATGAAATCCCTTAGCGACTCATCTTTTTTCTGATGAATCTGATAAAGGTCCCACTGAGTTCCGGGCTTTTCGTAAGTGCCCTGAAAATTGGCAACGAACTGGTCGCAAATCTCTCCCCAGGAATCGATGGAATTCTCTGGAAGGCCCGCGAGCTAGTTCTGAGCCGGAGGGGTTAACATGACGGGCAAATAATTTGCCATCACATCATATCCTCCACCCGCGGCTTTGATCGCCAAAGAATAGATCTGCAACCACGCCTCGGGGTCCCGCTCTTCATCAAATTTCACAATGCCTTTAGGGTTGAACCCCTCGGGCCAGTTTACCTGACGGAGTCGGAGGGTGAATGCCTTGATCCCGTTAATCAACCCATCCGCGGGGGAAGGAGATCGTCGGGGGAGATTTCGACGCGGTGGAGTACGGCGCCAATCTTCGTCTCGCTCCCTGCGCCGGGTTTCGATGTCGAGGCGAAGATCGCGGCTTGCACTCCGGCGGTCGTCTTGCCAACGACTTCGCGTGCGCCGACTGCGCCGAGTACTACTTGTGGCAGTCTAGCTTCTGGCCGAGATGGCCGGTTGATCCCGAGTGCCTTGGACAGCCACTGCCGTCACCATGGCTTTGACTTGCTCCATGATCGGTGTTGCGGGATTGTTCTCCCCAAGTAACGGACCAACATTGTCTAGGAGGGTCTTACTGGCGAGGATGTTCTGCTGTGGCGTATGGAAGACCGAGTGATCCCCCATACGGATTTGAAGCAGTTCCTCCCGGACTTTCCGTGCACGATCACGTAATTGATCGCGCAAGTCTTCTCTGCCTTCGCTGTTTGGTTTGGCTCCAGCCTCCCCCGTGGGGCGCCGGGCCGACCCGGAGGCTTGGCCATCCAGCACGCAGACACCGCGGAAGTCGGGGATCCCATTGACGCTCTCTTCCGACTCAGATTTCGAGAAAGAAAGGCTCAACCGATCCCGATTCGTCGGCTCGTCGATGGGAGTGATTATAACTCCCACCTCTCGTGCAGGATCTCTGGTCAAAAGAGAATCCGACTGAGTTTTGGCAGAACGAATCTGCTGGAATTTTTCAGCCGAATTGACCAGACCGAATGGCATAGCCACTCGGGGAATTAACTGGGCAGGAGTTGTCCCTGAGTCTTGGCTCAGAAAGCTCGTCCCAGTGTGCACGTGCGTGTTCCGCCCCTTGGCCCAGATTGGAAAATCCGGCACGTTATCCGATGGAAAACAGCAGCCGAGTTTCCAAATCCAAACGGGGCGATCCACGATTGAGGGATCGTGACCCCTGACTGGATCTGAGAGCGATCCAGGCCAGGAATCAGATCGCGGCTCGATCCTTCGTCAGCACAAGGTGCTGGCGAGGAGAGAAGTGGTAGATTCCGACCGAAACCAAAGGGAAACCCCGCGGTAGGCCAGTCGAAATCGTCATCATCAGATCGGATCTCTTCTGGATCGAAATCCGGGAAAGAGATCCCAAAGGTAAGGCTCGGCCGGAATCGCGTATCATCTCCCCCGATAATGCGTGGACCAAACAAAGTTCGGCTTACACAACCGAAGCTCTCCGAAGTCACCGGCAATAAAGCCGAGATCTCCGAAGATGAAGCCTTGGCCAGGAGTGTAGGTGAAGACGAATCCGCCAATGGAAGCCATCGAGGTCGATGTAGTTGATCGTGATGCTTGCCTCTACCTGGCGCACCAACTGTCGACGATTTGCGTCGGCAATGTATTTTATGGGGCAGTGCGAGAGATCACAACGACGATGATAGCACAGGGAGACGAATTTATACAGGTTCAGGCCCTCAAGGCGAGGTAATACCCTACTCCTGTGCTCGTAGATTGTATTGTAGTGGATTCTGATGATGATTACAAAATGAGGATTGAATGATCTAGGGGCCCCATACCCCCTTTACATAGTGTAGGGGTCGGGTTACAGATAGAAACCCTGATCCTTTTGTGCATGCGTAGCAAATCCGATATAATATTTATTCGCTGAACTACCTGGAAGAATAAATCGTTGATCCAGTGATCTGATTTCTTGGTGGCCTTGTGTCGTCGCGTGCCTTTCGGCTGTTAATCACGAATCACGCTGTGATCTCCGGTACAGATACGAGGAGAGACAGGCGGCGACTCGGCGAGGACGACAGCACAGCGAGCTGGTTCTTGGTAGTTGCTACCTCGTCATATGATATCGATCGGCCATGAACAAGCTACACTGGGCCCGGTAAACATTGCGCTGGTGCATGAATCCCACGGAAAAGCTAGCTAACGAGCATGCACGTACGTAATTGGATCATTGGATGTCGATCGGTTCATATATGTGGACGCATGCAGGCGATGGAGCTGCTAAGCAGAGGCCGTGGGACTGCTGCGATTGGGTATTCTGCACGCATAGTCACCCATCGACCTGCACTTGCTGGGACGAGGTGGAGTCCTGCTCCAGCGCCTGCAAGCGCTGCCATCAGGTGTCCGACGATGCCTACGTCTGCCGCGACATGTACCAGTACGGCTGGGACGAGCACAAAGTTCCCACCTGCGCCGATCCTGACGATTAAGCAGATTGGCAGCGGGGGCAGGAGGTGGGATTGGCAGGGTGGCAGGGCGTTTGTGGGGGCGACTCACGGAACGTGGAGCATCGATTTCGATTTTGCTAGATTGAAAGTTGGCTCTATCATCATCACCACCACTAGACGCTTTTAATAGTAGAGATATCGATATCCAATAATGTAGGTGCTTCACTCTCCATGATCGGAGACCTTGCGGTGAGGACCATGTTGCCATGATGCACGCTTCAGTTGGATGAAAATCTAACAGCCAGGGACGGGCATTGAACGGGAGCTGGTCCAACACCCGTCAGACCGTCCACGTGTCCTTTTGTGCATGCGTAGCACATGGAGATCGAGAGCAACGCGCCGGTCGTTCACTGATTGGTCCGACGGGGCTACATTAGCACCTTGCGCGGGTGCGAGCTTCACCACAACACACATAGATAGAGCGAGAAGCTGCGAAGACGAAGCAGCCAGCCATGGAGATGAAGAGGTGCACTGGCTGCATCCTGCTGATGCTCTCGCTCCTCGTCGTGGCCGGAGCGGTCGCCGATGACGACACGGACATCATCCGCCTCCCCACCGGCATCAACAGGCCCATGCTACAGAGTACGTTAATTCCGATCAAGCAGCATGCTTGCCCATCGATGAACTGCATGCTTAAACGAGAATATGTATACATATACATACGCACACGTACGCACCAAGCAAATCCATAACGATCGATCAAATGATGTGCTAATTAATTAATTCGCTTTGATTTCGATTCCTCACTGGTCCACTTGCTCTTTTTGTTAGTATAATCGGATCGGATGGATGCATATGGTACGTAGTTCTTGAAGTATATATATATGGATGGACGCAGGGTATGTTAGCGCGGCTGTGGCTGCGGCAGGACATGGTAAGCTGCAGAAGCCGCCATATGACTGCTGCAACCAAGAAATATGCGATAGGCTCTTGATCCCACCGAAGTGCACCTGCTGGGACGAGGTGAAGTCCTGCTCCAGCACCTGCCAGGTATGCGATAAGCTGTCCAAGAATACCTACGTCTGCCTCGACTGGTACGGCTACGGCTGGAACGAGCCCCGAGTTCCCCGGTGCAGCGATAAGGCCAATTAACTAAGCACGTCGACACTCGACGCCGGCGGCCGGCCGTACGTATACTATACGCCCTAGATCGATCCATGGTTTCTCTTTCCCGCGCTGTTCGTGTCTCCGGTATATATGCATGGTTTCACTTCCACCATGCATGTGTAATTTGCATCTGTAATAAACGGGGAGCAAACCGATGCATGTACTACGTACGCTAAGCTCTGCCTCTCTTGGTTGTAAAAATCATCGTATGTCCGTCGACGGATCGATCAATAAACTCTCTATGATCAATATGCATGTAAGCTGCCTCTCTCGTGTTGATCGTTAAGCTGACTTGCTGGGCTCAGTCTATGAACGTGAATGTAAATCACTACTGGCACACTGCACCAGACGATCAACTCGGATTTCATACTAGGACATCTTTCTACCTCGTGGGGTTGTCCCATCGATGTGTATGTGTAGAGATCCTTGCAAGTTTGTCCGCTCTTTAAAGTTTTCAACATAGAAAAGGAGCTACTGGAAGTGCTGCGACAAGGAACTATATATATGCGTGCGCAATATCCCGCCGACCTGCACCTGCTGGGACGTAGGTATCCCAGGATGCCTACGTCTGCCGCGACTGGTACCAGTACGGCTGGAACGAGGACCAAGTTCCCCAGTGCCACTAAGGACGACGTACGCCGTACGCCGACCGGCCAGCAGCTCCGGGCCATTTGGCACTGCAGATCGATCCGGCCTCTTGCATTACGTACGATTTCATGCATGTCCATCCATGTGTGCCTGTCTGTCTGTTTTCTGACCGGCCATGCAGATAACGGCGGATATGGTTTTCCCGCGTTTATTTGGCTGCTTTTTTATGTAATAAATAAATATCCAGGGAGCTAGTAAAGCGGTGCATGTAGTGTGCTACGCGCTCTGGCTCTCATCGATCGTTGTAAAACCATGATCCGCCGGATCGATCAATCAATAAGCTGCCTCTCGTGTTGATACATAGTTCTATTAGTATCCTACAAGTTCTTGCAGCTCAAAAAGGGAGAGGCAGTAAGATTGCGATGCTGTTTTTCTTTTAATATTCGTAACGAGTTTAGGTGCCCGTTTAAAAATCCCAAGTAAAAAGCTCTCTCTCAGGTTATTCGTTCCTAGCTAGCTAGCCCATTTCGTTGTATTCTCCTTTCGCTCTTCTACCTAAGTAAATAAGGAGTATTCTTCATGTAACTCCTTTGTCTGAAGAGCGGTTAATTCTCTGCATATGTAGCTTCTTTGTCATAAATATGTAGGCTAGTTATCGATCGGTGCAACTCTACTGATCCTACATTCTTGACCGGAGTGGCTGGAGTTGTATCACATGCAGATCAACTTCTGGTCTGGAGCATACAAAAATCCGGATTAACGAATGACGAAACATTGAGTATTAGCAAGGGGAAAGCTGGTTCTCGGCGAGAACGAATTGATCAGCAACGATTATGAGGGTCATTTCCTAGTGTTCCACTCACATACTAATTAAGAAGCGGCCTCTGCCTACGCACTCCTCATTTTGTACTGCTGGCTGATTGGTTTGATACAACTTCATCCGCGCATTTGTTAATAATCTCGATTTCCTAGAGTCAGTTCCATGCGTCAGAAAAGATTCACATACTAATTACTATAGGAAAAATTACTGACTGATTAACTCGGTACTCGAAATATCGAACTAGACACAAATGGTCTGTTGACCAGTCAAAAGTTGTTTTTATCAAAGTGTTATATATGTTTTTAAATAAAAATATTTCACAAAATTCAGAGTAAATTATATATTTGAGTTCATATTCCCCCGATTTATATCGTTGTATAAAAATTTTTAAAAAAATCTAGCATTTATTAGCAGTCTTAAAAATAGGATAAAATGTTAAAGAAAATTGTGTAAAGTTCAAAAAAATATGTGATGATTTTCTATGAGATTAGATAATCATAATGAACTAAACTAGTAGTTTACTTAATTTGGATTTCCTGGAATATCTTTTATGTTAAATACATAGAACGGTTCTTTTAAACCACTTTAACGGGTCAAAACCCTTGTTGATTCAGTCAATGGACCATTTAACTGTGCACAGTTTTGACATTTTGAGAACTAAGTTAAACTGTTTTTTAGGGCTTAAGAGATGATCAGATGGCATTTTAGAGTTTACGGAGCAGAGCAGTACTTTTTGCTATCGCTACAAGACCCCTACGTATGCAAGTGAACCTGAATCATGTACGCTGACACAGATAATTAATTCAGAATATACTATAGCAGATTGTGCCCTCATATCATTTCTGATCCGTACCACGATCCATGACGTGGCGTGCCAATTCACCGTCAACACCTTCGAAAGAAATTAAACGTCCTTTCTGGGAATCGTTTTTTGTCTTTGGATTCCCATCAATAAAAAATTTCACATTTGGTGTCAATCTCTAGAGGCAGATCGAAGTTTATGTCCGTTCTCACCTCATTGGTTCCGACGTCCTTGATGCATCTGCTTTAGCACAGTTAATATCAGTTATTGTAGTGAGTAGATGCATGCATATCTGGCACGGGCGCAGGCTCCCGCAGCGAACAAATCAAGAACATAGATTTCACCGGGCCCGGCGGATCTTTGCGAGGGAGAGGCAATGGAGGCGGCGTGGGATTGCAGGGTGAGAGAGGAGGCGAGCGGGGGAGGCATCGCAAGCATAGCGCCGCCCTTTAGAGAGGAGGACGGATGAGTAGAGGTCGGGGGCCTCGGAGCAACGCTAGCAAGATATGGTTTTCCCGCGTTTATTTGGCTGCTTTTTTATGTAATAAATAAATATCCAGGGAGCTAGTAAAGCGGTGCATGTAGTGTGCTACGCGCTCTGGCTCTCATCGATCGTTGTAAAACCATGATCCGCCGGATCGATCAATCAATAAGCTGCCTCTCGTGTTGACACATAGTTCTATTAGCGGAATTGTTTTCTGTAAGTCGCCTGAAATCTCAGTCAATGTGTTTTTACACTAATAAATAACTAAATTTACATATAATGGATGTGTAAAAAATTCATAATTTATGTAAAAAAGTTTGTGTGACAAGAGGATGCAAAATGCACGTTGTAATTGATAGAGAAATGAATATATTTTGTACTACATATAATCTCCCTGTTTTGTACATATGTTTCTTGTCACGCTCTTGCCAATCTACTCTCTACCGTCCACTATCGTCTCGATTTGCTATTAGTGAGCTGCACGCAGCTCTGGCCATTTCCAAGAACTACTAATAGAATGAGTTGCCATTAACAAGCTTGATCTGATCTGTGCATGCTATGGACAATGATTTGCCTTTAGTTCGTATGTTCGATTGGTAGGTACAACACGTAATAAATCGACTGAAACTCTTGTTATTTTCGGTCGACTTAGTGGTAGACATTCCCTTCTATTGGTGTCCTACAAGTTCTTGCAGCTCAAAAAGGGCGAGGCAGTAAGATTGCGATATGCTGTTTTTCTTTTAATATTCGTAGCGAGTTTAGGTGCGCGTTTAAAAATGCCAAGTAAAAAGCTCTCTCTCAGGTTATTCGTTCCTAGCTAGCTAGCCTATTTCGTTGTATTCTCCTTCGCTCTTCTACCTAAGTAAATAAGTAGTATTCTTCATGTAACTCCTTTGTCCGAAGCACCGGTGTTGACCTTACAGAAAGAACTTGGGATGTCTGATAGAAACAGAGAAGCTTGTGATGAAACATCGTTGGCCTCAAAGCAAGAAAAGGACCAATCCTTAGGGATCAAACAGGATAAAGAAGATGACCAATCATCGGAGATGGCAAAGGGTAAAGAAGATGAACAACCCTCCAAGTTTCCTAAGAAGGTTGCTCCTCCAGCTCTCAAAAAGCTTGAGCTCGTCTGCTTCCCTCATACGGACTTCACGGAGTTCGTAATCAACCCTAAGGGTGTTCCAAAGCTGTACATCAGGGGCGGGAAGCTGACTACACTTGGAGTAAGAGATGAACAGGATTGGGAGGTACAGGTGTTGCGTCTTCGGTTCCTCAAGGATCTTAGCTACGATGAGGATAGGATTCACAATTGCTTCAAGAAACTTGATTTCCTAGAAGTCTGTGAGTGTCCCTGCAGCCTCCAGCGTTCACAGCGATAATACATCAGATTCATGTAGAAGCTTTTAATTGCTGTAATTATTGTGGTGCCCGTTATTTTTTGTGAAGGGCTGTCGAATTTTCAATTATGCACCCTTGCGGAAAAGGAAGAACCAGTCATGAACATGATGACACTGCCGTATTGAAATGCCAATTATGTTAACTGTCAGCTACTTCTTTTTTTAGGTAAATGTTAATTATGCTAACTGTCAACTACTAAAATTTTTTAGAGTTAAGTTCACCGTATAGGCGCAAAGTTGTACAAAATCTCACGGAGCAACTTGAATTTGAAAATATCCCTTTAACTTGTGTTTGTTTGAATCCCATCCCTCGCATTGTCTCAGAACTGTTAATTAAAGAATAGATATTGTAGATAGTAAAAAATGCTCGAAAATTATAAAATTATCAAAACAATGTAAATAAAATTTCTCTGAGTTCAAAAAAATGAGAATCCCAAGTATGTAGCCTAAATTTAATTTTTTCGTAATAAAAGTCAAATTTAGGTTGCATATTTGAGATCATCATATTTTCTCTGAGTCATAGAAATTTTATTTATTTTATATTTTTACAATTTTATAAATTTATTTTATTTTTTAATTGGAAACAGTTTCTCTGGTAATATTTTACCACCAAAATTGTAGTCTCCACCTTAGAAAAAAAGAAAAGAGTTCAAGTTGGAACTTGGAAGTAGCTCTGCATTTGGTTATAGACTGAATGCTCTATTAATAATATGCTATAATTTGTAGTTGTCCAGGGTGTATCTGATATGATTTTGGTGGGTGTCGGCCTTGGACATTTTGTAACATTAGTATTAAGGTCTTGTTAGGGATCGGACGCTCATTTCTAACCCAAAAAAATAGACGCTTTTTTAAAACATGGCCAACGTACTACTGAAACATGGACGTTATACTGCTGAAACATAAACGATGTACATATAAAATATGGTCATGGAGGATAAAACATTATGGAACATAGGACAAGCACCGATAAAACATGACAAAAGAACTTATAAAACATGGTAAAATAATTGATTAAACATCATCGAAACAATGTTCCATAGTTATTCAAATATGTCTCGCGCTATATGAGCAAATTGTTTTACGAAGGTAAATACCATGTTTTACAAGAACAAAATCAATGTTTCACCGGACAAACTAAATGTTTGACAAGAACAAAATGTTTCGTAAGAGCAAATCAAATATTTCATACACTCGCTAACGATGTGTTCGCACCGAAAGTTGACCATCGGCATGAACGCACGCACGCGGGCTTAGGGCTTTAGGATCCCCGTCAGCACCGGAAGCAGGGTTCAAAGCGTACCAGCCGATTTGATCTACAATCGGCAAAAAAAGACATAATCAGCTTTAAGTAGCCGATTAAATCTGTAATATAAAAGACTTGTAACACTTGAAAACAAATCCAAACACGAGTCAAGGGTAATAAACTATCGGTTTAGATTAGATCTAAACCAAAAGGCTCAATAGGGTAAACGATACACCACAAATTTGATTGAGCTAAAAAGGTAGTGGAATGAAGGGTAAACAGTCTACCAACTAGCGGATTAGATTGCCTAATTAATAGAATAAAGGGTAAACAGATTATCGACGAATAGCATATTTAAGCTGATAGAACAAGGGTAAGTAGTCCACCGTCAATGAATGTGTTAATTGGCGAATTTGTTCACTACCACAGAATGAGTAAGCTCCTTATTGTCTTATCTCGTTGTCTTATTTGATTTATCGGGATTTTTTTAAATTTTTCGATTTCGTTTTTTTCTATCTCAAAGACGTGTCTAAAAGCTCTCTTACGCAAGTGGAACAGATGGGATCCGAATCTCGAGGCCACCTTGGAAAGCAAATAAGCAAACAAGATAAGTAAACACGATAACATGAAAGGAACCACACCTCAGCCTATATTTTACCAGACCTAAACCGATTTCTAGATGCTCCAGAACATCGGCCTATTTCTAAAATTGGGTGTGAACACCACGTTTTATACGTATATACCTGAGAATACAGAAATCCATGAATGCCCAAAATTCATTCTTTGAAACTGATGTGGGAAAATATATTTACACTGGAATCAAGAGAGGCGAAATTACCATAGAAATGATGCTCCCTTTTTTATAGTGATGAAGAGGAAAAGGGAAAAGCTCAACAGCATGTACATATATCACTTCATCCACCATCCATCTGTTTTTTCAGATCCATGCCACACCCAGCCGCTGTTACCTCTCCCCTCTGCCTCTCGCGCTCTTTCGTTCTCTCCCATGTGTTACTCAGTGGAATCTTTTCCTTTTATTTTTATAACATTTCTTTAATCGTACTGTCCCAACTAAAATTTTTTGTGCAAACCAAGATTTTTTTACTACGAGATTCGGTTGCAAGCCGAATTTCTTATCACAAGAAATACATGGAAAATTTTATTATCACAAGATATATACATTTATCATTGATCTTATATCTAGGCGCTAAGCGGTTGGAGAGGAGCTAGCTGCCTAGCCCCTACACGGCCAAACTAATTTGCATATGGACAACGACTTGGACAATAATATATGACTATTTTAAAAATATGTATTGATATTTTATAATGTAGAAATGTATTGATACATTGTATTTTAATTCAAGATGTTAAAGGAAAAATCATATATTTTTTAAAAAAATTTTGTACATAATCATGTCATGAATCATTAATTGTTATCTAAAACCACCCAATTGTCATCTAGTCACCGCCTAGGCCCAAAGTGGGCTAGGATCTTGGCCTAGGACCACCTAGGCTGGTCTAGACGTAGGCTAGAGGAACACTGCTTATCACAAGATATATACAAACTAAGATCGATTTTTTTCCATGTCTTACCGAATCAAGCAAAAGAATTATTTTTCCTTCTCGATTCTTCCAAATCAAAAGGAGAAAAAAAATCATGGATTATTTTTATATACAAACCCAAAAACCGTCTGTTTCAATTAAAAAATCCAATGGACCAAACGGATGAAAAAAAATCATCCACGAAAAATTTTCTTATCACAAGATATATACATTTCAACATTGATTTTTTATGACCAGATATATACAAACGAAGATTATTTTTTCCATGTCTTACCGAATCAAACAAAAAAAATGATTTTTCCTTTTTGTTCTTCCAGATCAACCTGGCACAAAACTCCACCATATGGAGAGACAAATATTAATAGTCCACTAGGGAGCATTGGTACCAACCTACCAAATACATGGTCGTGGAATGGTTGCTTTCTTATAGTTGATCATTTTTCAGATAGCTGCTCTGGGCGGACATCCTGCTCGGTGCATTCAGCTTGTGAGATGCTTTCTGCAGTTGTATTTTGATTCAATTATATGGTATGATTCAGCTAGCGCGCTATGGGTCATTGAAGCAATAAATAATAATTTCAAACTAAACAATCTTCAAACAAGAAAGCCTATAAATGTTTAGCTAGCTTAATTATTGGTTCAGAGTAGAACACACGTTTGCTCTTCCGTTGCTACTGTATGGTGACATTATTTGGTTTATTCAAATAGTTAACTAGTGCTAAGTATGCCATTAGTGTGCTTGGATTTTCTTTTTCATAATAGAGAAATTTTTATATTATTACTATTAGTCCGAATCCGAAATTGAGCAGCGCTAGGCTGGTATCTTTCTGTCCATTTGTGCCTAATAATCTGGTCAACTTTTTCGGAAGCTAAATAATCAGGTTATTTTTTTAACAGAGTAAGTTTGGCTCGAGTTTACAAATGGCACCTGCAATCCGAACACATCATTTTCTACAATCTATCATATTATTTTTTTAAATCAGAGAAAAAAATCGGCAACATCGATTACAGTGGACACGTATTATAACGACTTAGATTAAAAAATGTTCATATCAACTACAATAAATAACAAATATATGGAATAAAAATAGTAGAAAAATCAATGTCACCTACAGAACTGGGGAAAAAGTTCATATCAACTGCAACACAAAAATAATAAAAAAAATAAATTCCAAATAAAAATAATAAAAATGTTACATATCTACAAAACTAGAAAAGGGTCCATGTCAAAATTCCCATGAAATCAGAGAAAAAAATCTACATCATCAATTATAATGGGGTTAATTAGATTATAACGACTTAGATTAAGAGAAAGTATTCATATCAACTACAGTAAAAATAATCAAAACTTAGAATAAAATAATATAAAAAGAGTCCATGTCAACTACAAAACTAGAAAAAAGTCCATGTAAAAATTCTTATGTAAATCAAATAAAAAAGGATGTACGCATTAATTATTGTGGGTCAAATCATAATGAGATAGATTAAAGAAAGAGTTCATATCAGTTACAATAAAATAATAAAAATTTAGAATAGAAAATAATAGAAAAAGAGCTATACCAACTACAAATTAGAAAAAAGAGTCTATATCAAATACAACTAATAATAATAATAATAATAATAATAATAATTCAGAATAAACATAATAGAAAAGGAGGCCATATCAAGAATAATAAAAATAAAAATAACTCAGAATTGTAATTAAAAATAATAGAAAAGGAGTTTATATTAAATATGAAACAAGAAAAAGAGTTCATATGAACTACAATACTAGAAAAAGAGTCCATATCAACTTAAAAATAAAAACATTTGAAATAAAAAATATAAAGAAGTTCATATTAACTATAATAAATAAATGAATAACAGAAATTTGACATAAAAAAATAATAATATAGCTATATATCTATTTATTATATTATTAAAATAGGAGCCAATGGTGCCACCATATATGCGAACTAAAAGAGAAGAACCAGTCGCTAGAGTTGCGTCTGGTATGGTGAGTCAACGCCATCACCAATAAAGATAATGTGTAGACTAGCGAGAACGTAGAGATCGAAATAATTACAACGACAATATCAGACATATAATGTTGTACATCTAACAAAATTAGAGTTATTAATATATCTTCTTAGACTTAAACTATATTACATCTTATCATAATATATATGGGTACACATCATAAAAGAATTATCCTGATATAAACTATATTAAAGTTTACATTTATAAAAGTTTTTTTTATTTTTTAATATAAATCTAACTGTGCAATCACGTGTGACGCGCTTCCGTGACTGTCGTTGTCCAGTTGGGTCCTTGTGTCTGGATTATTAATGCTTTCCAGCTAGCTCAGTTTGCTTTGTTAAAGTGGGGAACAAAACTGTGACAACACAGTTTAAGACCGTGCACCCGAGTGGGTCACGTTCATGTCGATTTAGCCAATAATTGCAGACAACAGCAGATTCCTCGTCATAACGGGCTGTCGCTCTCTCACAACCACACAAAGGAGCTTGAGTTTTGTGTAGCCTTTTCATGAGATGCATGTCTAAATATTGAGACATATAAATATTTTCAATAGTAGAGTCAACCATTAGTTATAAACAGGATCTATATAAATGTGTCACTTATAACGCACCCTTCAAAGATAAGTTTTGCAATGGGCTAGTGTCGGCGGTTGGAAGGCGAGCCTCCGCAGGCCGATATGCAAGAGAAGGGGTGTGCGAGACCCGAGAGCGGCCCTGACCCCTCTCGACCGAGGCCCACGCATGGCGGGCGCTGCCGAGGGAAGGACGTGTGTGACGGGGTTGTCGCAGATACTGACACTGGTGTTTTTATCCTGATTCGGGCCTCCACTGTTGGATAACATCCCTACACCTAGTTTTCGTTTAGTATCGAGGTTAAACAAGTACAAAGGGGTAAGGCCGAGCTTTGGGAAGCCCGGACTCGAGTACAATAAGTGCTCAAGGCACTATGTCTATTCCTACAATACCTGGATGCGGAGAACTATCGCCTAGAACTAGAGATCCTACACAAGTGCAAACGCTCCTATTCTATGGTGGCCGAGTGCTCTCCTGTGCGTACTGTCTCTCTCTCTGGATCCGGATCTGGCCTCCTCTTGGTTGTGGCCTGTGTGCCCCTTTTATAGGCGGCTCCTGGCCACTGCAGTATGGCTTCGGTCCGTTGTGAAGCACCGTATTGCCTCCTGATCACTGGTTGTATTCTCTTGTTTCGCCGTGCTGCGACATGGTGGACGTACGAGGCCCACCAGACATTCGGACGTGTTTTTCCCAACTTGTTAGGATCAGTGTTCGGACCACCATACGACAATACGTGTCTTTCTCTATGGGGGCGAACGGTAAGCTGACCGCTAACATGACTAGTCACCGACCCGTCAGCGGCTTGTGGCAGGTCCGCATCGGTACTGCGATCTCATTTAACTCGCGGTGACATGCGGGACCCGTGACGTGCCTGTGCGCGGTGCAACGCAGTCCGCGTTAGGGTCCGAGCCCCCGGGCTTCGAAAGCTCGAGAGGCGAGAGACTCAAGCTTCAGAGTGGGGAAGCCTGGGTGCAAGCTTGCCAAGCTCGGACTCGAGCTTATGAAGCTCGCGCGGGCTCTCTGCTGGGCCAGAGGTAGGTAAATGGGCCGTGATCTCACGGGCCGCGTATTTTACCCAACAGCTAGCCCCCGAGCCTCGAGCAGGATAGAAATGTCCTGCTCAGAGGTTTATTGGTAACTGCTTTTTAGCGAAATGTTGCGCCTCGAGCGCGGTCTTGGTTTCGGCCGGAATTCCAACCGAGCGCAGTTATGCGCGCCACTGTTTTTCCTTTGGTTTCCACGCCTTGGCGGACAGGCGGCTATTCGTCTCCCTTCACCGGTTATAAGACGCGGTTTGTTCTCCCACGTCGCTTTCTTTACGCTTTCTTGTCTTCTCCGTGCTATTGCCTTCTCGCCCTTCAATCCCTTTGCTTTCCACCGTTCCAGCCCCTCGACCTTCTCCCCCTAATGGCCCCCTTCACCCGGAGTCTCACCTCCGAGGAGGCCCTGAAGAGATGACCGCGGCCGACTTTATTGATGTCAGTGGCCGGAGAGCAGCCAGCGAGGAGGTGATCCCGGCGCTCGAGGACGACGAGGTGGTCTCCTTCGAGTTTTTCGCTGTCCACGGATTTCGGGTCCTGGAGTCCGACTTCCTGTCCGCCATCCTGGCGCAATGCGAGATCGAGTTGGTGAACCTCAATCCCAACTTGATCCTGTCTATGGCGATCTTCGCGCACCTCTGCGAAGCATTGATCTGGGTGGAGCCGACGGTGAGTCTCTTTCTCAACTTCTACGAGCTCACCACGACCGGCAGGAGCGACATGGCGGGGTGCGCCTACTTCAAGTTGCGCCGCGATATGAAGCCCGCATACCGGCGTTCAAGGCCAAGGAGAACGTCGGGGGATGGGCGTCGCGGTGGTTAGGGGTGCAAACTAGATACCAAATAATCCGAATTATCCGACATCCGTATCCGAAAAATGGGCTATTCGTATTTGAATTATCCGCATCCGAATAGAAAACGGATACGAATACCGATACTATCCGGATTTTTTTTACCGGATATGAATACGAATACGGTTTCGGAAAATAGACCGGATACGAATACGAATACGGATATCCGTATTATTACTCATTGGCTTCTTGCTCTTTTAATCCTTTTGGCTTTTGTAATGGCTGCTTACATGTGCATCATTATTCATATGATCTAAGCCTGTAAGCATTATGACCTAGAACTACTGTAATGGTGGAACAAGTATTGCTGTAATGTTGTGTTGGGTTGTTGGCATGTTGGTTTGTTTTGTCGTTGATATGCTGAAGTTGAAGGATATTCGTATCCGTCCGAATTGAGTAAATATCCGATCCGTATTCGTATCCGCTATGTTATCCGATTCGTATTCGTATCCGAAAGGTATCCGAATCCGTATCCGGGAAAAAAATATGGATACAAATATGGAAATGACGATATCCGATCCGTTTGCACCCCTAGCGGTGGTACTACGCCAAGAAGCTCCGCGAGTGCGGCTCTGGTTCTCGAACAAGAACCCTGGGAAGCTGACGCTGCAACGCCCCGTGCTAAAGTCGGCAAAGGCGGTTTCGGCGGCCAAGATTCAGAAGCTGGCCGGCCAAGGGCTGAATGGCTACGACATTGTGGCCGATTTCGTCAAGAATTGGGTGAGCCCGCGACGAAAGCGGGTTCACCCCTTCTTCAACATCCGCGGGTGGGACGATCTCACCCGCGAGGGCAACTCCCGTAAGTCTCTTCTCGACCTTCGGCCATTCGCCCGAGCTTCTTCTTGGTGTGTCCTCATATTCTTTCTTTTCTCTGTAGCCTTGCCTCGGCCGAGGTAGCCTGGATTGTGGGGCTTCTGCTGCTCACGAACCACAATGAGCTATTGGACTCGGGGGATTCAGAATGTCCTCGAAGAGGACAACGAGGTTCACACTTCTGCAAGCTCAGCGCCCTTCGGGCGGTCTTTTTTGCGCGCGTACTGATGTTTTCCTGGTCTGCTCGTAGAAGGAGGCGGATGAGGAGGCCGGGTCTGATGCCCTGGCGCTGGTGGCGGCCCTAGGGGTCGTCTCTTCGGCGGGCTCGGCGGACGGCAGCCGCGTGGGCTCGCACCAGGCGCACCAAGAGCGGGCCGCGGGCACGCAACCGCCCCAAGGGAAGCGAACTATGGTCTCCCGGCGGGATAAGGTCGTCAGCGCGGGATGGCCGCCCTGGCCGTCGCCTGCGGCCGGGAGGTCGGTGCCCCGGGCGCCTGCTTCTGTTCCTGACCCAGCCTGGGCTAAGGGCTCCCGAGGCCGGGATTCCGCCGAAGCGTGGGACACTCAGCCGGCGTTGAAGAAGCGTCGGCTGATGTTGGACGGGAAGCCCGTGGACACCGGGTCGGCGGAGATAGACCTCGAGCTTGCCCATAAGTTGTCGCGTCTTTGATTTTCCTTTTCTTCCTTCGATGTCGCGTTTCCTGGGTTGACCGTGGGATCTTTTTGGTTGTTTTTGCCGCCAGTCGCTATGTTTGCCGGGGCGGAGAGGATTCTCCCGGTGCGGCCGGATGAAGTAGCCCGGGAGAATGAGCCCCATCCGAAACAAGAAAGGTGTTGGGGCTCGAGGGCCTACTACCTTCCGCTGGCGGTGCGCAACGACGTACACTGCCAGGCCGTCACCGTGGAGGTGGAGGCCGACTTCGGGACGCTGACCTTGGCGCCGCTCCGAGTTGAAGGGCAACGCCACAGCAACTACTTAATTATGTGGATCTCTTCACATTTATCCGTTACAATAGGGCCTTGCAGACAGGCTGTTCTTTAAGTTCAGTGATTATTTGTCTTGCACAAGAGCGTGCCAAGATTCACTCATTTCTGACGAAAATACTGTCTCTGACTTCATGAGCTTATTGTAGATGAATGGTTGCATCAAAGAAACACTCTTTTCCAGGTTCAAAATGTTGTTTCAAGCTCTTCTAAGCTTTATAGAACCTTCAGACTTTTTTGATGCATTGAGGTCCTCCTGTAGTATATCAATGCAACATAGGCAGATAGGTTTTTAGTACAATCGATCATTAGCCAACCGTTGCTAGGCTGGAACTCATACAGTGTCCAAGGATAGCATGGTTTTCTTGATGGTTATCTTCTGAACATATTCAACTACCGTGCAATTAATAATTTTCTTAATGGTTGCTTTCTTATAGTTGATCATTTTTCAGATAGCTGCTCTGGCCGGACATCCTGCTCGGTGCATTCAGCTTGTGAGAGGCTTTCTGCATTTGTATTTTGATTCAATTATATGGTATGATTCAGCTAGCGCGCTATGGGTCATTGAAGCAATAAATAATAATTTCGTACTTGCAAATGTAAGCCAAACAATCTTCAAACAAGAAAGCCTATAAATGTTTAGCTAGCTTAATTATTGGTTCAGAGTAGAACACACGTTTGCTCTTCCGTTGCTACTGTGGTGACATTATTTGGTTTATTCAAATAGTTAACTAGTGCTAAGTATGCCATTAGTGTGGCTGGATTTTCTTTTTTATAATAGAGAAATTTTTATATGACTATTACTATTAGTCCGAATCCGAAATTGAGCGGCGGTAGGCTGGTATCCTTCTGTCCATTTGTGCCTAATAATCTGGTCAACTTTTTCGGAAGCTAAATAATCAGGTTATTTTTTTTAACAGAGTAAGTTTGGCTCGAGTTTACAAATGGCACCTGCAATCCGAACACATCATTTTCTACAATCTATCATATTATTTTTTTAAATCAGAGAAAAAAATCAGCAGCATGGATTACAATGAGCACATATTATAACGACTTAGATTAAAAAAAATTCATATCAAATACAATAAATAACAAATATACAGAATAAAAATAGTAGAAAAAATCAATGTCACCTACAGAACTGGGGAAAAGTTCATATCAACTGGAACACAAAATAATAAAAAAAAATATAAATTCCAAATAAAAATAATAAAAATGTTACATATCTACAAAAGTAGAAAAGGGTCTATGTCAAAATTCCGATGAAAATCAGAGAAAAAATCTACATCATCAATTATATTGGGGTTAATTAGATTATAACAACTTAGATTAAGAGAAAGAATTCATATCAACTACAGTAAAATCAATCAAAACTTAGAATAAAAATAATATTAAAAAAGTCCATGTCAACTACAAAACTAGAAAAAAGTCCATGTCAAAATTCTTATGTAAATCAAATAAAAAGGATGTACGCCTTAATTATTGCGGGTCAAATCATAATGAGATAGATTAAAAGAAAGACTTCATATCAATTATAATAAAATAATAAAAATTTGGAATAGAAAATAATAGAAAAAGAGCTATACCGACTACAAATTAGAAAAAAAGAGTCTATATCAAATACAACAAATAATAATAATAATAACACTAGTGCAGAATACGTCATCACTAGCGGTTCTGAACTCACATCACTGGCGGTTTTCGAACCGGCAGTGATTATGTGACAGTGATAATCGGGAATTTTCACTGGCGGGTGTGGAACCGCCAGTGATATGAATTATCACTGGCGGTTCGTAACAGAACCTCCCGTGATTTTAATAATTTCACCGGCGGTTGTCGTGAGAACCGATGGCGATAACAGATTTTCACTGGTGGTTTAAATCAAAACCGCCGGTGAAATGTGGACCTTCACCGTGGTTTTTAATTTGGAACCGCCAGTGACGGTGCATATCACTGGCGGTTTTTGTATGAACCGCCAATGATATCTTTTCCAGGGTCAAAAAAATAATTTCATCCATACACATCCAGAATTCATCCATATACATATACATCAATAAACATCCAGATTTCTTCCAGAATTCATCCAGAATTCAGAATAAACATCCATATACATCCAAAATTCAGAATAAATATCCATATTCATCCATATACATATACATATACATATACATCCAAAAAATACATATACATCCAGAATTTCATCCATACACATCCAGAATTCATCCATACACATCCAGAATTCATCCATATACATCTAAAAAATAATTTCATCCATAAACATCCATATTCATCCATATACATATACATCAATAAGCATCTAGATTTCATCCATATACATCTAGATTTCATTTAAATAAGAACAACATCAAATTTAAAGGAACATATCATATATTAATATAACCAAGTTATTACAGGACATGCATGCACTTCATACAATATGTCTGTTATAGTTAACTGTAGGCGTCCACTGTTTACACGACCATTTGGGTTCATAACTTGGGTATTAATAAATGTAGCCAAACTATCTCTAATGTCTGCAAGAGAATTGAAATCGATATTTGTATCTCCAATGTTCAGATCATCATTTGGTCGTAATCCCAGAATGATTTGCATATGTCGCGCAACGTAGAAGCCGCAAGCATGGCCTCCGGGCTGCTGCTGACACTACATAAGGAAGTATAAAGATGACAAGGCACAATAATAAGTGGGGCAGGCAATAAAAAATTTCCATTTTATTATGAGGAAAAGTGTGAATAGACACTTACTGGAAATTTCTCTATATACTTATGTTCCATGCCCATCGCAGCATTGTGTCTGCCCCTACCCTTGACATAACTCTTGAACACCGCATTGAGTAGGCCTTTTAAATCTTCCCACTCGTGTGTGGGGCTCATCCTCAACGAGTCGAGGTAGACAACCTTGTTTTCGCTAGGTTCTATGACCAGCAAGATCCAATGAAAATTTTTATTGAAAGGTAACAAGAAGTATGCTTTGTCCTATCCTTTAGTCAGGGCCCTCTTCAGGTATTGCCCGATATTCTTTCTATCTGTCTTTATGTTGTCCTGGGTGACAATGCCAGGGTCAAGAAAACCGGCCTGGACTTGACCTCGTTTGGCAGCTAGGTACATTTGGCTGAAAAGTAAGATATATGTGATCAGTGTATAAGTGGATAAGAAATATACACTGACATTGCACAAGACTTGTATACACTTACACTGCAAAGCAGCGGATGAGAGAGGCGTCCAACTCCTGCAATTGATACATATACCACAGGTCCTCGAAGGTTATGGTAAGATAACTATCGTTATCGTCCAGGAAATATTTGCCCTTCGCCTTACCCACGATACTGGATGATCGTTCCTTCACGGGAAGACGTGAGTTCCTGAGGTAATAATCATGTAGGTTCTGGCAGGTAGTACCCATGTCTTTTAATGCGGCAAGGGTATGCAGTGGTTCTCCCATCTGAAATTTTTCCCTTTCTGCGCTCAGTGAATCTTCCTCTTAGACGTCGGAGATTGACGGAAGATTTGTTTCCCCTTCTCTAGGGAGCAATAGCGCATTGGTAGTGAGGACGCAGCACGCTTATTGCTCTGTGAGCTTGTCTTCAAAGATTCAGGGGCCGCCGCAGACATGGCTTTCTTCGTTCTCTCCTCTTCATCGTTACGGATCGGATCTATGGGTCCAACGTTGTCAGCCTCGATTTCTTGAAGATTTGGTAGAAGAGTAATATCCTTCTTAGGCCACTGGACAAAACTATGGACAGTATCTCCAACTGTTATGATTTCATCATTGTGGGATTCATAAGTGGGATCTTCGCTGCGGTGTTGTCCATAACAGCGTCTACCTGGACCTTCGCGTAGCCCGCCACCAAGTCCGCACCATGAACCTTCATCCCCGAAATGCAGGGGTGCACCACACCGTGGGCCACCTCGAGTGAAACACCGGCGCTATACGAAACTTGGAGCAAGCAATAGGTAATCTCCTTGATGTTGTCCACCGGGTATTTCATTGGGCCAGTCTTAGCGGGCGAAGGTGCGGAAGCGCAGCTGCTTTTAAATGGAGGGGTGCAACCGAGAGCTTGTGTATTGGGGTTGGCTTGGTCTGCATTCTTACGAAGTTCCTCCAACTGTTGTGCCCGAGGCTCCCATTCTCGCCAGATCTTCTCAACCTTCGCGTACCTATTTTGAATTTCATCCTCTAAGTTATGTACATATTTCTTTTTCTTGTAGTAAAGATAGTCATTGGGGAATCTCTCCTTCCAGGTAATGTAGACCCCGATGCCCCGTGTACGGCCTAGGTGCTCCTTATTTCCTAGGGCCTCAGTTATGATGTCTCGCTCTCTGTTTTCGACAAAGGAGCCTTGCGATGCTTGTGTATCATATTCAATCTGAAATACGTGGAGAAATTGTAACTGGGGTGTTACGAAAGTAAACATTGTAAGGGTCATTGTGCACTTACCAGCTTTTGAACTACCTCAGCAGTCTCGGGCGTGGAGAAAACTGGCCTCATCGGTGTGACTTTGACCATAGCCCTAATCCAACGGTCAGCACGCGTGTTGGTGAGCCTTGTGGTGGCTTCAGATTGCTCACTGGCACAGTCGGCCAGCTCCCACTCGCGTTCTTTTGCCGCATATCCAACGGTGCCGAGTCTGTGGGGGTGGGTGTTTTTGGCCTGAATGGCCTTGTGTTTGATGGAGGACTCCTTGAACTCCTCAGTTGTCTTCATCCTCTTGAACTCCTCCCACACCTCATTCGTAATGAAAGGGTACTTCTGAAACGGGGTCCTTTCCTCGTTGACGAAATCCTTGACAAGATCCACCTTCCAGTTCTTCCACGTGATCCCCATGCGCTTCAGTGTGTTCTTTCGCACCTCAGGAAGAGAGTCTTCAGGGAATTGAAACGACCGTTTGAGCTCCTCCCATAGTTGGTCCCTTTCTTGAGCGGTGAGGTCCTTCCAGGTGTTGGTGGTGCATTAGACTCGTGCCCTAGCCACCACTCCGCACATTGTTCGATACGCTGATGCAGCTTTCGAGGGAAGGACCGGTACACCTCCTGTCCAGACCTCTGTGATGGTATGAACGACATTGGCCTTGAGCTTGCTTGGTCCTCTGCTAACCCTTCTCTTCACAGCTGGGGTGGCCTCGGGTGCGGTTCCCGCTTGAGGGGTGGCCTTGGGCGCTGCCCCTGCTTGAGGGGTGGCCTCCGGGTTCATTCTACATACAAGAGAACAACATGCAATTTAGCCTTCCAACATACAAGAGAAGTAATTAACTTTCTATGACCATAAGTGTACGGACATCTATGGACATCATAAGTAGATATCCACCATTATCTAAACCAGCACTTTGCCATGACCTATGAAGGGTCAAAATTGAATTGAGACGAGCGGAGGACCAAAGTGGTCTTTTCTTTCTCTGCTCTCTTAAATATAATGTCATCGAAATTAAATATAATCACAATTCCTATTAAAGACCGCATTAGGGCAACTAGAAAAGTGATTATCCAGCATGTAACCATGACAAAACAGCGGGTATAATAGGTATAAAATCAGTAACTAAACTCAGATTTTATTTGTAATTGATTGCTTTTAGATTGCTAGAAGAGTTGCTAAATGAATTAGCCGTCCAACTTCTAGATGGACTATATTTTCACAAGTTGTATAATCTGAAATTCAGGATTACAATCATAGAATTAGCAATCGCTTCTTACGAAGATATAATCACACTCTATGTGTATGACTAAGTAATAGCACTATGAACCAAGAATTAAAAGGTCAATGTATCAATTCAGCTCATATACAAACAAATAATAAACCGACATGAACAAAGAACATGCTAACACACCGCATCAACTAGTATCAAGCCCAAGCAAATATACTAGTTCTCCAAACTTGAACATAAGTAGTGCAAGAAGATATTGATTGCTGGGGATCACCCCACTAACAAAAATGGTTGCCCGGTGCGCAACCTTGCACACCCGAATGTTTCTACGAGACTCTCGTGCTCTCTCTGGTAACGCTTGCGGATGGCTAGAACACTACACTTGGGCTCCAAGAATCTGTCTATTATCTGTGGCCTCCTCCCCTTAAATAGGGGTGGGATTGTACAGCGCCATGCAATGGCGGTTCTTTCTTCTGCACTCCCGACCAAGGGCTGCATGTCATTTCCGCTATTTTACATACTTTGCCCCCTACCTGCCCTCCCGCAAGGGGCATTGGGGTCATCCCGCAACACATTAGCCACACTCTTTACGGCCTTGTCCCCCCTAAAAGTCCACTACCACGGGTCATATGGGGAATTACACCCAGCGACGATTCATGCACTGCATCGCGCCCACCGACACTCATTCGGTACCGACAAGGCGTCGACTTGTCGGCGCGTCTGCTTGCTCGCCACAAGCGGCGGGAACGTTCGCTCCGCCATCCTTCGACTTCGTCCTCTTCCTTGAGCTCATCGACGTTAGCCCTGCGAGCTTCGTGCTTGGGCTTGCTCTCGTTTCGTCCCCCCGCCGCTCCGCTTGGCATTGCGCATGCCAGCGCTCGTCCGCGTCCCTTGTCACCCTGTCTGTGCTACCTCTTGCTTCGCACGTGCCTTTCGCTCCCTACGCTCCCAGCTCCGCTGGCCTTACGCGGGCCCCGCTTCACCGTTCTTGACCTCCGCGCCCCTTCTCTTGGCATGTCTCGGCTGACCTAAAAACACGGAGAAGAGGGGTGCGGGGGTACGGCGGGGACGGACCCTTCCTTCGCTCCCAAGTCCGAGGGGGTACCTATCTCTGGCCTACGACAGGAGCCCCTCATGGTTGAGGGCTTGCTTCGCCATGCCCTTGGCCATGCCATGGATAGGCCTGAGCCTTGATTCCCCCTCAGGCATGTGGAGCAGGTCCCCCCCTTCTTTAACGGGCGTTTGACGGTTACGCTTCCCGAGGCCTCGGGACGCGCTCGCCACGGCGGCGTGCGCCCGCTGGCCCGTCGCTAAGTCACGTCGCCCGGTCCTTTCGTGTGTCAGCGGTTACTCATTGCGGCTCCTAGGGTTTCGCGCCATTGCCAATCCGCCCGTTGAACTGCCATGCGCACGTCTCCCCTTTTTGCGGGATCGGCGCCAAGTGTGAGCATCAAGGGCCGAGGCCAAATGCGCCTCCCCCTTATAGCCGCGGATCACGGGGTGATGGGTTCCGCTTTCTTGACTCGTCCCGCCTTCCTCTTTTCGTCTTCCTCCATTCGCCGCGCCGTGTCCCGTTTCTTCCCATCGATGGCTCCGCCGCGGCGCCACGGTGAAGCTTGATTCGAAGCGAGGAGGATGTTTGCCGCGTTGTCCCCGTTGGGGCGGTCATCTCTCGCTCGGGCGACTGGACGCCCATTGGCGGAGTTCGGCGCCCTCCGCTCCTCCATGCGAGCTCCAGTCGGAGGAGACGCCCGCCGAGCCGACGAGGCGGTGGTGTTCTTTGCTTTCTTGGAGGCGGGCTTGCTTCCCCCGCCGCCGGCGGTGGTGGAGGTGTTGCGCTTTAGGCGGAACTCACACCGACGCCTAACGCCATCGTCCGCATGGCGATCTTGGATTGGGCTTTCCGCCCCGCTCTGTTTTGTTGACCGGCGCTTGTTTTCTCATCGAGGACGCTATACGCAGCCTAAGCAACGAGGGTCGCGGCGATGGGGTCGGCGATCTTGCTTCGATCGCTGAACTTCCAAACGGCGCCCTTCGGTGAAGAGAGATCCTGCCGCCGCCGCCAAGGGAAGTGGAAGCCGGCCGATGCTGTGTTGGTACTACCAAGCTCTCGACGGCTTGGACCTGCCTCTCCGCACCACCATGGGCCCCGTGCGAGCGATCCGATCGCCCAATCTGGAGGCGACAACGGAGGAGGCTGGGCTCTTCACAGACTGAAAGCCCTCGCTATCGTGAGCACCATGCGCGATTTGGCGGAGGAGTTTTGCCTCTGCCGCTTCGAGCCCCTGGCGAGGGACCCCGCCGTCACCTTAGAGTGGACGGCGGATGGCTCGCTGGTCGCTCATCGGCCCCAGGGGATTCGTAATCTCGGGCGAGGGGCGGCGGAGAGGCGCGCGCGCGGCCTTCTGGGCCCCTGTCGCCCCGCGGAGTATGAGGCCGCCATGGAGGCGGCGGCGGCGGAGCGCCATCCCCGTCGCCAATGGGGCTTGCCAGCCTCGCCTCGGGCGCCGGAGGCTCCCGGCCGAAGAAGCGGGCCCGGGTGATCTCCGCCCGCCCGCTGCAGGCGGTGCCCCCTTCGGACGAGAGCGGCGGCGCGAGCGAGGACGACGATAACTTCGACACCGACGGGGAGGAGGGAGAGGAGGCGGCGGAGGGGGACGAGCGTGGCTCCTCCGTCTCGGCCGTGGCGATGTCCTCCGCCCCGACGCGTGCGAGCGCTCCTACCCATGGGGCCGGGCCGTCCGGAGTGCGCTCCCCGGGCTGTCCTTCTTGAACATCCCCGGGGTAGAGTTCGTTGACCTCGACGACGACGCGGAGGCGAGTAGCCCCGCCCCGGAGGTGGCGTACGTCCCTTCTCTAGGGCGCGTCGTCTCCCCTGGGGGTGCAGCGCGAGATCCCCTCGGGGACGCCGCCGGCTCGCGGCCCGGGGGGGCACGCGACATTTATGCGAGCGCAGCTCTCCCCGATACCTCTCCGGGTGCCGAAGGTCTGACCCCCGAAACCTTTCCCATGAGCTCCTTAGGTGACATCGATCTTTCTGGGCTTGAATTGAGGGCGCACACAGGGGGAGGGGACGTGGAGATAACGGACGCGGCGGCGGCTGTCGGGCCTCAGTGGGGTCGGTATTTGGGCCTTCCGTCCCTGCCGTGGTAGACGGCGCCGCCCTCGGCCCGGCCACGGTGACGCCTCCTGGGCCGGACTTCGCGGGCGAGAGGGTTTCTTCCTCTGGGCCGCCGACTTTCGGGGGCACGTCGGAGGTCCCGCTGGCTCCTCCGTCGCTTTCCCCGGCCTCGATATGTCCGGGCTCTTCGGCCCTACCTCAGGGCTTCGGCGTAGCCCGGGGTGATGCGGGGCCTACTCCGGGGCTCGACACCTCGGGGCTCTCTCCGCTGGACTTCCATAGCCGGGCGACTGCGGCCCCGGCGCTGCGGAAGATGCGCGGGGCCTTTCATTCTGAAGCGGAGTCCCGGCGCCTCTTGATAGCAAAGAATGACCACGCTACTGGTGACGCCGCCACCGACTTCTTCATGAAGGTTCCCCGTCTCTGTCTTCTGCTCCGCGTGCCCGGGGCTCTACTCCGCCGATGTTGCCAGCCGCTTTCCCCCAGGAGGTGCTTCGGGTCATGAGGTGTCCCGGCGGGTCCAGGTGAGCACCCGCCAGTACCTCGAAGTGAACCGGGAGCTCGACGAGGCCCGGAAGCACGCGGAGGAGTCGGATACGGAGAGGTCTCGCTTGGAGGGGGCCCTGCGATCTTCCACTGAGACCTTGGCGAAGGTCCAGGAGGAGCTGAGGCAGAGCCGACTGCCGCCGGAATGCGGAGCCGAGGACCTCGCTTCTTCGTGAAGGCTAGCCTTGCCGCCATGGAGCGTGCCCGCTGTGGCCGAGCTGAACGCGAGAAGAAGGAGGGCCGAATCGAGGAGTTGAAGGATCTCCTGAAGGTGGCGGAACTTGCGAAGGAGATGCTCAAGAAGGCCGCGGAGGAGCATCCCCGTCAGCTCGCCGCCACTAAGGGAGAGGCCCAAATGAGCCTCGTGAATGCGCTGTCGAGGCGGAGGCGCCGCGAGATCGCCTGGTTACTCAAACCCCGACGGGATCCAAGGCGACGAGCGCCTTCCTCCAAAGAACTTCCTGCTTTGGGATCGACGCTGAGAGCCGCACCTCGCGCTGGCGCGAGGCCATCAAATTCCTCCAGACCCACGGCCTTTTGGGAGCTCCGCCAGAAGGCGTTCGGAAGCCATTGCGCCCATTTAGGCGCTTTGAAGACAGCGCAGCCTCGAGGCCAAGGGTCGCACGACATCCAGAGCATTTCGTGCCACCTCAGCTGCTGGCCCCCGGATTTCTCGACGCTAGGCGTCGGTCGGGAAGGCTTCTCCGCCGCGACTCGCTTAGCCTCAAGGCTTCATCTCCGACTTCTGAACCACCATGGCGAGGCAAAGCAATGGGAGTCCGTCTGGCGGCGAGCTCGGCGCGCTGAAGTGCTCAAGGTCTGCGGCTAAGGCGGGCCAAATGGGTTAAGGGCAAGGAGAAGCAGCCTCCCTCGTAGCTTGTATTTTCTCCTCTCCTCTTTCCTCGTGTAACCCCTTCGCCTGTAACCGGATTTGCTTTATATTTTGTTCGCGGCGTCCCGCGGTGTTATGTTTTATTTTATTATTATTATTTTGGTTGCTTCGCTCGATCTTGCGTGGGCCGAATGGACATCCCGCAGCCTCGGCGAAGCGTTTTTGCGACGCTTCGTTTCTCGCCCGCCTATTTATCGCGGCTTGTGTGGTCGTAGCGCGCCCCCGCGACGCTTCGTTTCTCGCTCGCCCATTTATCGCGGCTCGCGTGGTCGTGGCGCGCCCTTGGGCTTCTGGGACGATGGCTGCTCCCGCGACGCTTCGGTTTTTGCTCCTATCATTTATGATCGTGTGCGTGGTCGCGGCGTTTGGGGCGCTGTGTCCCGCCTTCCCTTGGTGGAGTTCGCTTCGGCTTTCGAGGTCCCTTAATGGCGGACGGCTGGCTCGGCTGGCCTGTTTCGCAGTATAAATGCGTCTTCTCCGGTGCCCCTGAGAACACTTCCGTCCCTGGTTCCCGAGCGCGCCGCCATGTCTCAGCTCTCTGGCTTCTCGTCTTTGTCCTCGATCGTCTCCCTCCCCGACCTTAGCGATGGTCCGGCGCTGGCCAGGGCTCTCGACGCAAGACTCGCCGCCGAGGTGGGGGCGAGGGGAGGCGCTGTTGGCGACGCGGTGGGCCTAGTCGCCGGGCCTGTTCTTCCGGGCGCCGACGCCTTGCATCCGATCGTCGTCTCCGACGGGGAAGACGATGACGACGATCTTCCTGCTTCGCCGTCTTCCTCAACGAGCTCCGTCGGGAGCAACGATGTGCCGGTGGCAGGGCCGGTTCGGGCAATAGTTTAGGTAGCCCCTGGGGGATTTTGTGCTACTTTTACCTTCTTCTAAAGGAATGTCGTTGCTTTTGCTCCGAGAGTTGGTGTCGAGGGTGTATCTGCTCCGTGTGCATGTTTTCGGCTGGGCGTCCGCGGCGGAGGAGCGATGCGGGTTCGCCGATTGCGAGGGAGCGGGTGGGTCGTTAGCCCGACCAAGCACTCGTCGCGAAGGTGGCGCGCTAGACTTAGCTAATCGCGGGCTTCGTCGAAGCGAGGGAGCGGGTGGGACGTTAGCCCGACCAAGCGCTCGTTGCGGAGGTAACGCGGGTGGGACGTTAGCTAATCGCGGGCTTCGTCGAAGCGAGGGAGCGGGTGGGACGTTAGCCCGACCAAGCGCTCGTTGCGGAGGTACCGCGTTAGACTTAGCTAATCGCGGGCTTCGTCGAAGCGAGGGAGCGGGTGGGACATTAGCCCGATCAAGCGCTCGTTGCGGAGGTAATGCGTTAGACTTAGCTAATCGCAGGCTTCGTCGAAGCGAGGGAGCGGGTGGGACGTTAGCCCGACCAAGTGCTCGTTGCGGAGGTACCGCGTTAGACTTAGCTAATCGCGGGCTTCGTCGAAGCGAGGGAGCGGGTGGGACGTTAGCCCGACCAAGCGCTCGTTGCGGAGGTACCGCGTTAGACTTAGCTAATCGCGGGCTTCGTCGAAGCGAGGGAGCGGGTGGGACGTTAGCCCGACCAAGCGCTCGTTGCGGAGGTACCGCGTTAGACTTAGCTAATCGCGGGCTTCGTCGAAGCGAGTGAGCGGGTGGGACGTTAGCCCGACCAAGCGCTCGTTGCGGAGGTACCGCGTTAGGCTTCGCTAATCGCGATCGCGCGTTCGTTTCGTCCAGTCGCGTCACACTGCATGCACAGGGACAATGGATTTTTACGTGGAAACCCCCGAGGGGGAAAAAACCACGGGTGGGGCGCTAAACGGCCCCCGATTGCAACTTTTTCATTCATAGATAGTCGTGTGTACAAACCACGGGTGGTTGGTTTTTTTTTTTTTTGGGTACATTCGGATAGCTATGTTATGGGTAAAACCTCTTGAGCGCGTCGGAGTTCCAGGTCCTTGGTGCGCCTTAAGCTCTAAGGTGGCGGCGGTCGCCTCTTCGCCGTGGATTCCTTAATGACGTAGGGGCCTTCCCATGTTGATTCGAGCTTGGCAAACGTCGGGGCCGATCGTTTGAGTACCACGTCTCCCAGCGCTAAGTCTCTTTTCCTGACCTTCTTGTTGAAGGTCCGCGTTGAGGCTTTGGCATAGGCCTTCATGGTGATCAGAGCCTGTAGCCGTGCCTCCTCGGTTAAGTCGTGTGTGACGGCCGCCGTGTCCTGTACTGGGCTCTTGATGATGCGGAGGGATCTAGCTTTAATCTCGGCGGACGAGACGGCTTCTTCTCCGAAGATCAGCCTGAACGGGGAGAAGCCTGTGGGTTGGGACGCGGAGGTGCGTGCGGCCCAGAGGATTTTGGGTAGCTCGTCCGGCCATGCGTCCTTCGCCGTGTTGTGCAGCCTTTTCTTGATGCCGTCTAGCAGTATGCCATTAGCTCTTTCTACCGCGCCATTCGTCTGCGGGTGCCCGACCGACGCGAAGCAGATTTTGGTGCCGATGCCCTCGCAATACTCCTGGAACTTTTTGGACTCGAACTGAGTTCCATTGTCCGTGACGATCTCGTGGGGAACACCGTACCTGCAAACAATTGTTTTCCAGAGGAATTTGGTCGTGGCCTCGGCTGTTATCTTCGCCACTGGCTCCGCCTCGATCCACCGGGAGAAGTAATCGATGGCGACGATTACGAATTGTAGGCTTCCTTAGGCTTTGGCCAGGGGACCAACGATGTCGATCCCCACTTTATGAAGGGCGGGCCGCACTGGGTATTGGGTGTAGTTCGCTGGGCGGGGCTTTTTTCTGCTTAGTCATCCATTGGCAGGCGTGGCAATGCTTGACCAGGTGCTCCGCGTCTTGTAGAGCCGTCGGCCAAGAAGGCCCATCCTGAAAACCTTGCCCGCAAGGTTCCTGGGCCTGGTGTGCCCGCAGTCCTTCAGCGCCTCGCGCGGCTTCGATCCTCCTCGATACGCAATGGCCCACGGGCGCAGAGCCTCCGCGAACAGAGCCCTCAATTATGGCGCATTTTTCGCCTCGCGCTCGAGCCGCTTGGCTTGCGCCGCCTTCGCGGAGGGTGCCATCGAGGAGGTAGTCAGTATTCGTCCCCGCCATCGCCGCCGGTTCTTTGGAGTAATGACGCGTTGACACGGGAGGCGATGGAGGGGTTCGAGTATTTCGAAGAATACGGCCGGGGCTAAAGCGCCCCCGGACCCTGCTGCCTTTGCAAGTTCGTCGGCCCGCTCGTTCTGCGACCGCGAATCGCACGAATGGAGAATCCTTCGAACGTTTTTTCCATCGCCCTTACGACCTCGACGTATTTCTGAAGCTGTTCGTCCTTCACCTGGTACTCCTTAGAAATGTGTCCTTCGATAAGCTTCGAGTCTGTTCTTAGAATGGCGCGTCTTGTGCCCATGGCCTTGGCTTTATGGAGCCCGGGAGAAGTGCCGTCAGATTCGGTCAGTATTGTTTGTCGAAGGAACTCCAACCGCCATAACTCGGCCGTCTCTCCACCCGGAGCCGTGATGATGGCCGCTATCCCTGCGCCATGTACCCCCTAGGATCCATCTGAATTGACGAGCCATACGTCCGCGTCGTTGTTGCTGCCGGGTGTCGGCGAGGTCCATTCTCGCGACGGTCGGCAGACTGGCTCTTTATTATGGTCTTGCGCACGATGGCTAGCTCGGCGGGCGAAGTTCGACCGCCCACTTGCCGACGCCAAGACCGAGCTTTGCTTGTTCGACAAAGATGGAGCTTAGCGGTATGCGGTAGGTACTTTGATTCGGTTCCCCGAAGTAATGCCGAGCTTCCTCGATGCCATCGATGAGTCGACGCCATTTTTCCATCTCCGTAGCGCAGCTTTGCTCCCTGCAGGCCTCGGAGACGGCGTAGACATTTCTTTGCCTCGGGGCTTCCTCGTCTGAGGGCATACCGATCATGGAGGGTCCCGCGCCGTAAAGCAAACTCCTCGCCTTGCTTCGGGCTTCGCAACGTATGTAGCTTCATGAGGCTCTGCTTCAGGTTATCGAACGCGGCTTGGCATTCGCTTGTCCAGAAAAGGCCTCGCTTCTCAGAAGGCTCAAGAATGGGAGGCTTTGTTCACGACTTGGGCGTAATCTGCCGAGTGTCATGAGCCATCCCGCTGAAAGTGCCGCGAGCCGTCCCGCCAGTCTTTGAACGTCCTTGATACTTTTTGGCGGCGCCATGTCTTGAATTGTTTTGATCTTTTCAGGGTTGGCCTCGATACCCCGCTCGGACACAAGGAATCCGAGCAATTTTCCTGCGCGCACGCCGAAGACACATTTTTCGGGGTTAAGCTTCACCTTTTCTTCCAGCAAGCTATTGAAAGTTTCGCGTAGGTCCGCGACGTGGTCCTCGGCAAAAATTTTGGCGATTAGTCTGGCGAAGGTTGCTCCAGCGTTTTTTAAGCCGAACGGCATTCGCACGAAGCAGTATGTGCCGAATGGTGTGATGAAAGCGGTCTTGTCTTCGTCTTCCCTTCGCATGTACACTTGATGGTATCCTGAATATGCGTCGAGGAAACTCATCATCTCCGATCCCGAGGTGGAATCGACGAGCTGGTCGATGCGGGGCAGGGGGAAGTCGTCCTTCGGGCACGCCTTGTTCAGATCGGTGAAGTCGATGCACATCCTCCATGCTCCGCCGGATTTTTGACCAAGACGACATTGGCGAGCCATTCGGTGTGGATGGACTCGCAGATTCTCCCAAATAAAGCAACTTTTCCACCTCCGCCTTTGTTTGCGCCTTGCCTCTCCGTGGCGAGCTTTACGAGCTTTGCTTTTTTCGACCGGCGTCGGCCCGATGGCTACCAGGTTTCTATCGTAGTTCTCTGACGCCCGGATGTCCCTCGGCCCTGCTTAACACGCCAGATTCGAAGGATTTGTAGCAGTGCTTGCTCTTCCGCGGGGGCGAGAGCTGCGCTAAGGGTGATCATCTTGTCGCCATCTGGCTGCAGGGCCACCTTTTTCGTTTCCCCTTGGGGGCGCGGTTTGGGGAGCCACTTGCTGCGCTGCTCGGCGGAAGGGTCTTCCTCCATCGCGTAGACGTTCTTGACTTGAGGGGGCCCTTCTAGATCTATCCTTCGGGCGAGGGCTTGGTCCCCCCGGATTGTGATGGTACCGCCGGGCGAGGGCATCTTCATGCAAAGGAAACCGTGGTGTATGATGGCCCCGAAAGCGGTCGGCGACCCTCGTCCTATTATGGCGTTGTACTGGAAAGGCATGTCGACGACGTCAAATGAGACGAGGCGGGTGACGCTGGACCGCGGTGTTGCGAAGGTTACTTCCAACTCGATTTGCTCAATAGTGCCGACCGGATTTCCTCTGAAACCTACCAGCGGCACCTCTGATCTCCTTAGGCGGTCGCGGGGGATCATCATCTGTCTGAAGGCTTCGACGGAGAGGATGTCGGCTGCGCTTCCCCCGTCAACCAGCACCCTGCGCACCTCGCAGCCCGCGATCATAGCGGAGACCACCATGGAGTCTTAATGGGGGAAGTGTACCCCCCGCGCATTCTCGTCAGTGAACATGATTGCCGACGTGGTTGATCTACCGGGCGTATGCCTTGCACTGCCGTTTGGAGGGCATGTGCAAGGAGGACCCTACGGTGATGGTGTTGATGACGCGATGCATGTGGTTTATCGCTCCGTGCGGCGGGGCATGGGTGCTCGGAGTGGCGGGGTGGTGGTGGGGGGAGTACTTCGCCTTCTCTTTTCTTGGCTTCGAAACGCCGGTATCCTTCGATTACTTTGCAATGGGCCGAATCGTGTGTGCCATTTTCGCCATGGTACTCGCAATGGTATCTCCTCCTGACCACCTCCTCCCGCTTGGGTGCCGGCCGGTCGTGCTTGTCGTGCCAGCGGGGCGGGCTCCGCCTGCGTTGCTCCGGGTGCTTCCCCCGGTCGTCGCGCCGTTCGACCCGTTCGTCAATGTAGTGAATTCTTCTTCCCTTATCCTTTCCTTCGCGCTCTGGGGCGCGGGTCCTTCCTTTTCCCCTTGGCGTGGGCTCCTTCTCTTGATCCCTCCGGCGGGGGGTTTGCTTCGATGGTTCATCCCGTGGTTTGTCTTCCCTCCGGGAGTTATCTTCCTCCGCTCGAGCGTACTCTTTCATTTTAGCGAATAGCTCCTCCATGGTGCGGACCTCCTTCCGGGCCAGCCTCTCCGCCAACGGTCCCCTTCGCAGCCCACACCGCGCAGCGTTGATGATGGTGGTGTCGCTGACCCCCCGGATTTGGCACTTGATCTTGGAGAAACGCTGGAAATAGCTTTTGAGGGATTCCCCTTCGCGCTGCCTCACGGCGAACAAGTCGCTCTCCTCTTTCATCCCGTCGAAGTTTCCCTGGAAGTTGCTTTCCATTTTGGCACGAAGCTGGGGCCAGCTTTCGATGGAGCCTGGCTCAAGAGACGAGTACCACGAGAGGGCGATGCCTTCAAGCGCCAGGAGCAGCCCCTTGGCCTTGATGTCGTCGTCTCCCCCGGCGGCCTCCACGGCGGTGTCGTATACACGGAGGAACTCCCTAGGGTCTGCTTTGCCGTTGTACGGTTTGATGGCGGGGAGCTTGAAGTTTCCTGGGGAGGGCCACCTCTTTGCGCGGAGCCTGGCGCAGAGGGGGTTGGGGTCGTCGTCATTCCTGGTTGTTCTTGCGCGTGTCGGGGAGAGCACTTCTTGGTCCGGGCTCTTGTCTTGGGACACGGTGAGGGCTTGGTTCGTTCGTCCCTGCAGGCGCTGCACCTCCGCCATCAGTTTTTCGTTTGCCTCCATCAACGCCCGCACGTTGGGGTCAAGCGCTTCCTGCGTACTCCGAGCCCCTCATAGGGTGGCTCCTCCTCTGCGGCCGCCCGCCCGCCGCCCCGGGTGGTTCGATGCCTCCGCCGCGTCCCTTTCTGGCGCGGTTGTCGATTGCCCCGCCGCCTGCGCTCGGCGTCGGGGGGCGCGCTTGCGAGTTATCGCGACGGGCAATGGCGGGCGTACCTCCGGGGATGCCTCCGGCGGCGCGGGGGCCCGGTCCTCCTCGTCTTGCATCTGCAGATGCGATCAAGTCTGCTCTCGGCGATCTCCACGACTCTCCTTGCGGCCCGTGGTAGCCCCTTGGGACGTGGTTGCAGCCTTCCTCTTCGGCGGCATGGTTGTCGGCGGTTTTCTGAACAGCTTGGGAGCGATGGCTTTCTCTAGCGACGATCCCCACGACGGCGCCATCATTGTGGGATCACCCCACTAACGAAAACAGGCTGCCCGGTCAAGCAACCTTGCACACCCTAATGTTCGGCAAGACTCTCGTGCTCTCTCTGGTAACGCTTGCGGATGGCTAGAACACTACACTTGGGCTCCAAGAATCTGTCTATTATCTCAGGGCCTCCTCCCTTAAATAGGGGTGGATTGTCTGGCGCCATGCAATGGCGGTTCTGCTTCTGAGACTCGACCAAGGGCTCAAGGGTCATTTCCCCGCTATTTTACATACTTTGCCCCCTACCTGCCCTCCCGCAAGGGGCATTGGGGTCATCCCGCAACACATTAGCCACACTCTTTACGGCCTTGTCCCCCTAAAAGTCCACTACCACGGGTCATATGGGGAATTACACCCAGGCGACAGTTACAGACCAGACTGCGCCCACCTGACACTCATTCGGGTACCCTGACAAGGCGTCAGACTTGTCGGCGCGTCCTGCTTGCCTCGCCCCGCTGCGGGCGGGAACGTTCGCTCCGCCATCCTTCGACTTCGTCCCTCTTCCTTGAGCTCATCAGACGTTAGCCCCGCGCGAGCTTCCAGGCTTGGGCTTGCTCCTCGTTCTGTCCCCACTGCTCCGCTTGGCATTGCGCATGCTTCGCGTTTCGTCCGCGTCCCTTGTCACCCTGTCTGTGCTACCTCTTGCTTCGCACGTGCCTTTCGCTCCCTACGCTCCTAGCTCCTCTGGCCTTACGCGGGCCCCGCTTCACCGTTCTTGACCTCCGCGCCCCTTCTCTCGGCATGTCTCGGCTGACCTGAAAACACGGAGAAGAGGGGTGCGGGGGTACGGCGGGGACGGACCCTTCCTTCGCTCCCAAGTCCGAGGGGGTACCTATCTCTGGCCTACGACATTGACCAAATAAATTAACTTTAAGTACTAAATTATACACATTAAGCCTCCAAATTATCAGCTAAGAGCAGTACTTATCTAGGTCTAACAAAATCCTTTAATTAACAGATTAAACAAAATCCTTTAATTAACAGCTCATATACAATCATCATCGAGCAGTAAATCCAAAGCCCACAGTCCGTACTGCTCCCCAAACCGAAGCCAAGCTCAGCCCCATGTACCAAGTACAAGGTCCCCAAATCCACTTCGGTTGGCACAGCACGAGATCAAACAAAAGAAGCCACAGAGAGTTTCTTCAGCAGCCGAATCGAGCCGGCAAGAGGAGACAAAGCGCGAGGGCGTGGCGTCGGAGCCAGTGAGAAGGGCTGACCTTGAGGGCGGGGCGGTAGAGGGCGTGGCGCTGGAGTCGGCGGATGCAGACGTCGAGGAAGCCATCTACTTCCTGTCGAGGGATCGACGACGAGGGCGGCTGCGACGAAGGCGGCGTTGAGGGCGGCGACGAGGGCGGCGTCGAGGGCGGCGGCGACGAGAGGGGCGGCGTCGAGGGCTCAGTGACGGGGGCGGTGAGGACGAGGGCTCAGCGACGAGGGCGACGGCGACGAGGGTGGCGGCGACGAGAGCCGGAGGACGCAGACTAGAGGTCGGCGGCTAGGGCTCGGCAACGAGAGAGTGCACGGGACTTGTGAAAATTTTAGGGTTTGGCGCGGCTGGGATATGTATAGTGGTAACTGTACTGGCGACTCATACCATACCCGCCAGTGGTAGTGGACCATCACCGGCGGCTCACTATATAACCGCCAGTGATAGTGGACCATCACTGGCGGCTCAAGATATAATCGCCAGTGGTAGTGAGAGTATCGCTGGCGGCGCACGAGATAACCGCCAGTGATAGCTATATTAGGGCTATATAATAGAACTATACAGGGCTATATAATAGAACTATCCAGGACTATATAGGATATAATAGAACTATATTAGGGCTATATAATAGGATTATAATAGTACTATATAATAGGATTATAATAGGACTATATAATAAAATTATAATATGGCTATATAATAGAACTATACAGGACTATATAGGATTATAATAGGACTATATTAGGGCTATATAATAAGATTATAATTGGACTATATAATATGATTATATTGGATTACATTATACATTCTATAATAGTATTACATTACAAAATGGGACTACATAACTCAAATATAAGATACAAATAAAACAGTACAATCAATCCTCAACGATCAGCCCTTCTTGATGATCGTTGCACACATAGGTGGTTGCATTGGCCATTTCACTTGATTTTAGGTCAGTTTCATCATGTAATGGAAATATTTCATCAAATTGGTTGTAATCCTCCTCGTCCCCCACATTCTCGACTCCAACGATTCTTCTTTTCCACTAAGAACAATATTTTTGTTCTTATCAGCAGGATCTATGACATAGAAGACCTGTAAAACTTGGGTTGCGAGGACAAAAGGGTCATCTCTATATCCCACTCGGGCCAGGTCAACGATAGTCAAACTAAACTCATCAGACTTGTTAACCCCTCCACTTTGGAACCATTTGCACCGAAAAAGGGTTATTTTAAAAATCACGTAGTCCAGTTCCCAGATCTCCTCAATGAAACCATAGACCGAGCTCTTGCGTTGTGTTACTAGGCCTTGGTTGTGCTCCTCCTCATATGCATCTATACAAACGCCGCTGTTCTGCACTGTGGTCTTCCTGTCTTGAGATATCGTGTACAATGTGTACCCATTTATGTCATATCCTTGCCATGTCACCACCGTGTATCTTGGTCCCTTTGCTAGCCATAAGAGTAGATCAAAACACTATGTTCTGGTGAATCGTGCCTTGAACCAATCATTGAAACAACGGTTATGCATCTTTTTTATCCAAGCCTCCGTCTTGTTTGGGTACTGGCGGTGTATGAAATCCTTGTGCTTTTTTATGTAAGGGGCCACCTCCGTCATATGATTCAGAACAATGAAGTGCGCTTTACGATACATGTCTCCGTTGGGTGTGATCTGTATTCCGCCAAGTGTGCCCGTACCATGCAGTCTACCCTCGTGATGGGATCTCATGAGCTATTTCAACTAGTAAACTGTACAGCTGTGTGAAGATTGCTTCTTGCTACCGTGGTAACTTGAAAAAGCAGGAAAAACAAGGATTTTTGGTTTCACGGTATGTTTTATATATGGAGTTGAATATTTGGTCTTACTATTTTAAGTTACCTAATTTTTGCTTAAATATTTTTTTAAAAAAATCCATTTTCTTTGGAAACGATATCTTCTTGAATCTAAGTCTATTTTTGTGGTTACCTGTATGGTTTAATTACATAGTAATCTAATGGATAACAAAAAAATCTTTCTTACTCCCGCAAAAAGAATGAAAATTACCTTATGAATAGATCTCCTTGCATCTAATATTTTTTCTATAAAACATGCAAACTTCTATAATTGTGTCACACAAAATTATAACCATTACATCAATTTCAACTAAAATATTAGTTCTTAGATCTTGAATACTTCAGAAATGATTTGATTAGACACATCTTAGTAGAAAGGGTGGATGTTAATTTATGGTATACATTAGTTTTTTTAAAAAGAAGCCAATGTCTCGTGAAAAACATATTTCTATGGCACCTTTGGAGGTTATAAATAGTGTAGGATATTTTCATTAGTGTTGATAGTGTTTACCGAGGGTCATTAGTGTGAGTAGGCTTGTGTGGCCCAAGTGTACATAGTAATGTAGCATATAATACAAATTGTCCTAATCGTAGCAGCACCATATAATCCGTTAAACAAGGCAAAAACCCAAGAGGTGTTACTATGCATATGTGGGCTCAACCCTAAGGTAAGCTGGCCTATAAACAAATTTTGGATTAGAGTGTCACAGATGGTATCAGATATCAACCCTTATTGCGAGTATGCATATCAGATGACGTTAGAGATCAACCCATGTTGTGAGGTGTGACGACCCGCACTTCTATCACTGTAGATAAAAGTACTAGTCTTATGGATTACTGTTTGATTAAACTTTGTTCAAACAAATGAAATATTATCCGACCGAGTGTTATCGTCGAGAAATAGTCAAGACTAATCTTTACCTCGTGCCTAACACCCTTAGAGTTTGATTTTTTGTGAGGTTACAACCTGTATGCTCATTTGAGCTGTTGCACACTCCATCGCCCCCCATTCGCCAATCCTAAACAAGAAGGGATTTAATAGCAAGAGTGAATACATTTTGTACTCAACAAGTGAGAAATTAAATAAAATGTAACGCAAGGATAAATCATCTAATCCTTTGTACCATCATCATCGTTTCATATCTATGTCATCATCATCCAAAGTTCATCTCATTGGCATAACTATCCAAATCTCCTCATCAATTCCGTTTATTTGAACAGTGGACTTTTAGAAAAAGAAATATTCAAAATGCTACTTGCTATCCAGTTGTGCGATAAAACCACCAATAGCTACCGTCAACACTGCAAAACAGATCGTTAGTGCTGTTTTTTAGACATTAATATGTCATGTTATTTGTGCCGGTTTAGAAACAGAACGGATTATCCTTATTAGTGCCCATTCCAAACTAGAACCTGCACATACAATGAAATCTGAAAAAAAAGGCAGCGGGCCCTACCCACGGCAGGGCTCGATGTCATACAGTGCTCGCGCGTGGGTCATGCTGGTTGGAGAGGAGCTCGTCGACCAGCTCCGTCCTCATCGGTCATGGATGTGTCGCCATCCCAATCTTTCTGCCATCATGGACGTCTCGCCACCTTGAGCTCGGTCACCACCACAAGCATACACCATCAGGTCAAGAATCATGTACCCTACGTACGACCGTGCCTCGAAGGCCAGCGCAGCCAAAGTATCTCGGTGACTAACATGGTTGTAGGGGCGGCACTAGAGCAAAAACTACCCTGGTTCACCACTTTACTACCATATATGTGTATATATATAATATCGTGTATAATTATTTATGAGCATCGATAATTTAGTACCATACTACTATTAAAATCAATGAAGATGTACAATTATAAAGAAGTAGCACCAAAATGCGAAAATGCTTACCAAAATGAAGATACCAACTAAAAACAGTGAATTATTGTTGCAAAGGAAAGAAATTGAAAGTGGAGTCATCGGCAAAAGATGGCGGACATTGGTAAAATATATCATCCAATTTCAATAGCCTGGAAAAAGGATTAATATGAATTAAAGTTATGAACAAAAAAGATAGAATAATCAAATAAAATAGATACATTACCTTTTAGTATTTCCGTTCTTTCAGATTCATAAAATGATCAACGACAGCATCATCGGTGACTTTCTTTAGTTCTTCTTTCTCCACGTAACAAATGAGACTATCACTCATAAACTTATCGTCTATGCGATTGCGCAAATATGTTTTTACTATTCTCATGGCTGAAAAGCATCTCTCAACAATAGCTGTGGCGACAGGCAATACCAATACTAGTTTCAAAAGTCGATAAACCAAAGGATAGCATATATGTTTCTTTGTCTCCACCATTTTCTGAGAAACCTGACAAATAGTTTGTATGTTAGAGAATTTATCATCTACTCGCACATCAGCAATGTAGAGACACAAATTATGGTTAAGATCTCTCAATTCCAAAGAATTAAAATTATTTGGATAGAGTTTAGCTAAGCTCATTAGATTCTCCAAGTTGAAATCATGAAATGAGTCTCTTGGACTTAAAGAAGCTAACCAAACAAGCAAATTGGATGTGGTCTCATTGAAACGACTGTCAAACTCTTGGCATAGCCAATCAAAAACATCATTAAAACAATCCACTTCATAATGATGCTTATTGGTAATTCCAGTTCTCTGTCGTTGCTTCTTTGGATTAATGTATGTTTCTTCCATTTCTAACTTGGGGATGTCATATTTCTCACAAAAGGCATATACTTCACCTAGGACAGATTCCCATCCTTCTCTTCTAAGGTTATACAAATACAACCTAGTTGATTTAACACATTTGATGGCAATTTCCTTTGCAAAACAATGAGCAATTTCCTTCTAAATAGGAGGAGATATCATTAGACTATTCCCAGCGGCATTTTTATCTTTGCTATATTTTCACTCATGAATTTCCAAGAAGTTACCTTTGTTATAGGACTCCTTTGACTCATCATGTCCTCGAAAAGGTAATCCTTGTTTTAATAACAGATGAGCAACATCAACTGATGCTCTTAGTCGAGCGAAATAAGCAATCTTAGCAGCTTTACTCTGTGTGTGCATAGCAACATCAATGTGCTGGTCTCTTTTTAACAAATCAGTACAATTTTTCAATGCATTGTTGTGAACACTATTGACACCTCCTACATGCTCTTTTAGTTTTGCTTTTTTATTCCAGCTATTCCAACCATTTATAACAAATGCATCATATCCAGCTTCCTTTTTGTTGCGGTCCCTAAATAAGAAACAACAAAAGCAGTATGCTCTATCTTTGGATTCGCTATACTCAAGCCAACTCCCAAACTCATCAAACCACTCAGGATTAAACCTTCTGTTTTTATCCCCAAATTGTGTGTATGTAAAATCATAAGTCCGGGATTGCCAAGGCCCATTATCTAAGTATTTTCTTCTTACCGCATCTTTGTGATTAGGATGATAGCAATCAATCCCTTTCCTTTTACCTGGATCAAATTTAATTTCCTCTTCCCAATTGATGTCTTCAGGTCGTGATTTCTCAACATTTGTAGCACTATCTGGAGCTTTCCTTTTGAGAAATTTTTCCATTAGTTTACCTATCATTTGCATAATAGATGGCAACTTAGCTACAACTTATAAATATACGTGTCGTTGTTAGGTCATAAAAAAAGAGCAAATGTTCATCGATAATGTTACATACGCGGATATGCTATGCAGCTATGCCTCTGCTTCAATCGGCGCCTCAATGACAACTCAAATCATCAAATGCCCAATTCCAAATTTCCAACTCTGCACATGTCATATTACTTTGTTAAGGTATATTTGTTAATTGTTACTGCTCTCATCTATATCATCAAGAACACAAGATTGAAATCAATTATGCAAATAATATATAAACTAATGGAAATCTATTATCTTCTATTGACTATACATGTTCACGTACTGACTAGTGACTAACTGACTACTCACGTAGTCACGTACAGACGTACCTCGCCGGCTCGCCGAACGGCCGAAGGCCCGAAGTTCGCGAGTTCGCGGCCGGCGACAGCGCCGCCGCCGAAGACGTGCCCGTGCCGACGGTGCTGTGCGGCCGTGCCGTGGTGCCGGACTGCGGACTGTCGTCGGTGCCAAGGCAGGCAGGCAGCACTACTCGACGCGCCGACGCGGCCGAGTAGAGCGTCAATCGTGCAGGGAGATGGAGATCAACCGTCGTGTACTCGCGTCCGGGCTGTGGCAATGTGGCATCACTAATCCCATATTCCCATGCGGGCTGACGGAGTGACGGGCTGTGGCGTGCGGACTGGGCCAGCGTGCTGGCTGCTCAGCGGCACTGCGGCAGCGCTGGCTTTAATTAGCCCAGCGGCCCAGCTGCATTATTGCTGCCGCATGCGGCATGCTAGGTCGCCAGCCGAATGACTGAATGGGCTGCTCGGCCCAACTTCAGGGGTTCACTCATTTTTGGCAGGAATTTTATTTTTTTTTATATTTAAAAATAATTCGAAATAAATAAATAATATTCCATTTAATAAAAATAAATAAATAGCCTCCCGTCGCCACCCCATACGGCGGAAAGATAAATCGCCATATCAAAAGGCGAAATTTTGAAATTCGCCACCCCATTTATGCGGGATTAAGCGCGAGGCCAAGGGCGATAGATCGCCACCCCAAATGGCGATATTTTAAAAAACCGCCAGTTGATTGGCGAAATTTTGGCGCGGGTTTAAATCGCCAAATGGGGTGGCGAACTATCGCCCATATCCATCCGGCCGCTGTCATGTAATAACGATCTTCTTGCCGGCAAAGAGACCGATGGGAGAAAAAAAAAAAGGAAGAGAGGTGAGGAAGAGAAAAAAAAGAAGAGAGGGAGAGGAAGGAAAATCACTGCCATCTACGTTTTCAGGTAAATTTTCTATATCTTGTATTATTGTTTTATTCAAAACATGGTAGGATAGCAATATGAATGTTAAAAATTAGTAGTAAGTAGATAGTAAAAGGGATATTTAGGATATTTGTAGGATTAGGGTTCAGGGGTTTTTAGGGTATGTATAGATTATCAGTAGGGTATATTACTGGCCTTTTAGGAGCGAGGATTTGATATATATGGGGTTAGGGTTTCTTGCTTCGTATGATATTTACTGAGTATTGTTAGGGTTTGTTTACGGTATTTTTAGGGTGGAATTTGATATCGATAGGGGTAGGGTTTACATATGTCGTAGTGTATGTATAGATTATGAGTACGGTATGTTTACGGTAATTTTAGGAATGAAATTTGTTAGTTTGTAGGGCTATGGGTTTGGGGTTGGTAGGGTATTTATAGATTAAGATAAGGGTCTATTGATGGTGGGATTTCGCTTTCGGATGTAATTAGTACATACAAAAATATCTCGAGTTAAAATGATAGCTTTGCCTGAATTCTTGAGGTCATACAAACGTAGGTTTGATCCTCCTCCCATGAGCTTTAGATGAAGGAAAAATATAGGCGACTTAATATTCGCACCCGATAAATAATTTGCGTTGGATGGTTTATTTACTGAGACAAATGTCGAGAAGTTATATTTTGATTCACTATGGGGACGGAGAGATTATGTATGGTCCAAACGGGTGGATCTTAGTAATTTGGAATCAAGAACACTAGGGATATCGAGGCCCACCGAGAGAACGTTTGGGGGTTTACAAAACTGGTTGTTACGGACGTTCGGCAACTCGAAGAACATGTGATGAAGGTTAGGGCCGTGGTCACCCGTGCTAGGGGCGGTTTCTTTTGGGAGTTGATGCCGATATTGTGTACACGGAGTTGGAGGCGGTATGTTGAGATAGGAATTGAACGCGCTTTCCTCTAGTCTTTGCTTGCTCAGCAGAGTTCAAACCAACCGGTGACTCAAACGAGACACCGGTGCAAGAGACGCCTACCACCGGTCAAGAAGGGGCAGAGGAGGGTGAAGGGCAGGAGCACGGAGGAGGAGGGAAGATATAGGCGGAGATGACGGGACGGAGGAGGTTGGCACTGAGCACCAGGATGGCCGACCAGGGTGCACACCAGCCGCCGCCGCGTGAGCTTCTCCGGGCCACGCTGGACCGCCGGCACCGCTCCTACCTTTTCTGCGGAGGAGGTGCGATGCTCGGCGTGTTCGCGCCAGACGCCGTCCGAGCACCTCAGCTTGACGCCTTGCTGGGTTGAGAGGTACGTGCTCCATTAACTCGTGGCGTAGATATTTTGTAATATTACCACTCGCTAAATCTGAAGTTTTCCCAGGTTGCGCCTGTCCGGAGCCACCCCCTCCACCGACTCAGACGTCGCAGCCGGAGCAGGCCACACCGGCCCCGACTGAGCGCCCGCACCGGGACTTGCACCCTCCGGACCGCCTTACCTTCCCTAGTGGGCGGCTTCGACGGGTCGCAAGCCACAAATGGAGGGTCGGTCGAGGGGTTCGGCCCAAGAGGGGTCGTGATGTATAGATTAGTAGGGCCCCTAGTACTAATTTAGTTTGACCCTTGTATTTCGACCTTGTTGGGCATTTGCTTCTATATGTTTTGTTCACTTGTTCTGTTCTTCCCTTGCGTATGTCTTAGATTTTCACGAGTTATGCTTTTCCGATTTTTACGCTGGGGGCATACACCGTCGAGGCGGGCGTCCACATAAATATGGTAGGCGGCGTTGCGTCGTCCCCTGATTTTGCCATAATTTTTCGGAGACATCGGGTGGGCTGGTGACCCTACGGAAACCCATAAGTGAGCACAATTCCTGGTTTTTTTAACACAGGTTAAGCTTTTCCGATTTTCGCACGCGGGGGGGCATACACCGTCGGAGGCGGACGTCCACATAAATGTGGTAGGCAGCGTTGCGTACGTCCCCCCTGATTTTTGCCATAATTTTTCGGAGACATCGGGTGGGCCTGGTGACCCTACGGAAACCCATAAGTGAGCACAATTCCTGGTTTTTTTAACACAGGTTAAGCTTTTTCCGATTTTCGCCTGGGGGCATACACCGTCGGGCGGACGTCCACATAAATGTGGTAGGCGGCGTTGCGTCGTCCGGTCTGATTTTTGCCATAATTTTTCGGAGACATCGGGTGGGCTGGTGACCCTACGGAAACCCATAAGTGAGCACAATTCTGGTTTTCATACTTGATGTTCTTTTCTTCTTTATCTTGTAGGCCAGTAAGTAGTCTACTCTATCTCCCTCTTTTCAGCGTCCGGTCACATCAACTGCACCAGCATCCATCAATAATGAAGGGCATGGCGACCAACAGTTCCCCTGTCGTCGGTCACATCAATCGCATCAAGATCCAAAGAATAATGAAGGGCATCTGGCGACCAGCGGTACCGCTTTTCAGCGTCAATCACATCAAGCGCATCAAGCGGACTGGGAGGATGCGTGCGCTTCCATGAACTCCGTCCATGCACCGAACAAACTTCGCTATAAATACCCACCTCCATTCGGGTCCTCTGTACGCAACTTCCTCTCTGCAAGTCCCATACTCCTCCGTGCATACACTCCACAAATCTCCCCATAACAAGCAATGGCAGCCTCGGCTCTGAGACCCTCCGTGAACAAGTTTAAGACCACCGTGCGGAAGGGTCAATGTTCCAATGTGCTAGCCTGCGGTGACTGTGCAAGTTTGTTCAATCCAACGAAGATTTCTCATACACTTACGGAAGGAGGTTCTTCATGTGTGCGAACTACGAGTACGATCCACCCAAGGTTGCCTTTGGCGGCGTCCCAAAGGTACTTGCTCACCCTAACTCAGCATAATTATATATACGCACATAGCGCATGTGAGCTGTACTAACTTCGTTGAACAATTAGTCTCCCCACCTCTCTGCGATTTACGGCGGTGGCTAGACACGGAGGAATCGGAGGATGACAAGAAACACATCGGCGTGAGGTCCGTTGGAAGAGGGAGTGGTTTAGGCGGCCCGATATGAGGAGGAGCAAGAGGAGAAGCATAGCGTTAGCTAGAGGAGTACCACAAGCAACAAGAGGACGCCGAACGTCAGTCTTTGAGGCACGAGAGGTCGACAGGAGAGAAAGCGAGAGAGGCACGTCAGCGCAAAGGATCTTGGACTGGCGCTACCAGAAGGAAATATCCCGTTGTACTCGAGAGAAACTTCCTTGTAATCGACAATAAAAATTTCGTAAGAGCACTCTACTTTCAACGCTATATCTGCCGCCATGCGATGAATGCTTTGTGACAATACGGACATTTTTCTTTTTAAATCTAATAATAGAAAAGAATGGAGAATCCACCGAGGAGGACCATATTCTAAATATCGCCCAACCAAGCAGGCAAAATTTAGCAAACCTCGCCTTCATCCGTGACTTTTAGGTCCGCCATGTGAGAATATAAAATAAAGCTCGCTCGACCGGAGGCATTTGTTTAGGCCACAAAAATGATAATATATATACTTTCATATGTAATATATATCATATGTACTTCAAATGAATTATTGCTCGTGCAGTAGCGGTCGCCCACTACATGCCGACAGTCGCTCTTCCCCACACATGGTCGGGACGGTTAAGGCCCAGCTCTTGTCGCCTTTTCCGATGATTTATTCGATAAACACTTAATATTTAATAATGAAAACAAAATTTTAGGCAAACATCGCCCTTTCAGCAGGCGATTTAAATTCGCCAAACCAAATGGCGATTATAACCACCTCGACCACTCTTGGCCGTGGGGCAAATATCGCCATTCCAAATGGCGATTTATATAAATCGCCCAACCAAATGGCGATTTTTATAAAATCGCCGTTTGATATGGCGATTTATCTTTCCCGCCGTATGGGGTGGCGACGGGAGGCTATTTATTTATTTTTATTAAATGGAATATTATTTATTTATTTTTAATTATTTTTAAATATAAAAAAAAATAAAATTCTTTTTGGCAGAGAGGTCACCCATGGGCCTTACTAGTTTATTCTCACTAAAATTTTTTTTGGACCCTTTATCATGTGACACCCGGTGGGCCTATTGGGCTCATACAGCTTTAATTAGCCCAATGCCCACCAAGCATTATTCTTCTTGCCAAGACGCTGCACGCTAGGTCGCCAAATTAACGAGCAATTTGCTCGGCCCGGCTTGATGGTTCACTCATTTTTGGCAGGGGGTTCACCCATGGGCCATACTAGTTCATTCTCACTAAAAATTTTTTTGGACCCTGTGTCCTGTGACACCCGGTGGCCCTATTGGGCTCCGCCCCTACATGGTTGCGTGGTCCTGCACGCCTTGGCTCCATCGATCCATCCACCGCAGGCATAGCCACGGCACACACCTTGTTGCAAAACTAACAAAATCATCAACATACATTTGGGAACCAGAGGTGGATTGACACCGTTCCTCTCCAAGTTACAACCTAGGGTTTCTTTCTCCATTCTTTGCTCTTGTGCAAAATCTATCGAGCCTGTTCAGTGAAAACCTTCTAGGGTAGACTAGAACTTCAGATCCATATTGACTCTAAGTTCCATTGGTTGAATCTTGAGAAATCGGGACATTTGAGATTGCACTGTGAATATCGAAACTTTCGATCGAGCCCTTTGGAACTTCCGACCCAAGGACCGGAACTTTCGATGTACACAGAAGTAATCTCTCCAGTTAAGATCTCTTGATTTAATTTCTTAGGATTCAACATTCCATTCTAAATCTATCTATGCTTTTCTATCAGATCATCTGAGATGGATCCAAGTTAGCCTAGCCGGATAAACATTCAGTTTGAGCGTCGCACCAAGGCTCGGACGGACAGAGGTGGTGCTAGCTCATCTAGTATCCCTCCGCTACCTCGTCGAAGCACTAATCGTGGCGAGCTGACCTTCCCGGTGTTGATGTTGGAAGAAGCATCCCTGTTGGAATGGGCCACATCAAGCGTTTGGATCACGACCCCGCCTAACGGAAAAAGGGAACTGACATTGGTTCTTCAAGCTCATATCCTCCATCTGACATAGAAGAAGAGGAAGAACAGCAAGAAATTGGACCACTTAGAATGCACCAACCTACAAGATTTGTCAGTCATGCAAGACGCATGACTAATTTCAAAAACAAAGTGGCTCAAGTTCAGAGGTTCAGAGAAGAAAATCCTCGCGAGTATGAGCAATTTGCCTCAGATAATCGCTTTTGGAACTACTTTCAGCAAGATTTCTATGAGACTGTCATCCTACCAAGGAAGTCACTCGTTTCTCTTATGTAGTGGGTCGACTTGAACTATATGGTCGGTCAGGATGATTAGATATTCAATGAAGTGGTAGAAGCATGTGAGAGTCAAAATATCAAAAACATCATGGGCTTCGCATATGATTGGTGCAATGAGGTGATAGCTCAATTCTACGCCACATTATTTGTTGAGAAGAATGCCTCCATGACTATGCATTGGATGACGCAAGACGAGTGGTATAAAGTCAAGTATGCCACCTTTGCCCGAATCTTGGGATTTACCTTTGAGGACAGAAGAAACAAAGAAAAGATTCATGATGAATCCATCTTAGGTGCTGGCTCACTTGATTTCTTGTATGAAGAAGGTATAGATTTTGAGCCTAGGAATGTCAAGGGCCTCCTTCCTTTCTACGCCTACCTCAATAGGCTGTCCAAGAAAACCATAGCTCCCAAGGATGGTGATGCAAGCCACATTTTGTCCACTATGAAGAACCTGCTTTAGAGGATGAGGGAAAATCCCCGCGGTTTCGATGTATTAATTTGACTACATATGGCAGGAGATTCGCCTCACATCCCTTGACCCTAAAAAGAGCTGTGGACATGCCTTCTACATCATGTGCATGATAGGGAATGTCACTAAGAAGACTTTTGACAAAGAAGTGAAGCACACTGGTGTCCAGATCAGTGTGATCAAGACAGCTGCACGTCGGGCAGCCAGAGGCAAGGCACCTACCTCCAGGCATTTAGATTCGTCTCCAGCTGAGTCTTCATCATCTTCGACTCTGCGCATTCTCAAATTTATTTTCGTATGTGCAAGAGTATCTCCACTAGAACTCAGAAAGAAAGGGCGGCCAGGAAGAAGGACATGATGAGGTTGAAGGAAATTCATAGGCATCTCAACATTCAGCCTCCTTACTCTCCATATGGTTCAGAGGTTGCGGAAAGTGAGGAGGACATCATTGAGGATCCTTTTGAGGCAGTCCTCGCTCAGGATAGCGAGGAGGAAGATTATGCAGAAAATGATGATGCTTCAAATGAAGAAAACGATTAGTTGTCTCACTAGGCTTTCTCTCGTTCTTTCTTTTCTTTTTGGTGTTTTTGATGCCAAAGGGGAAGAGAAAAGCTTAGTATCCATCTATCATCTAGAAAAGCTTAGTATCCATCTATCATCTATCCTTGTGATGCTCAGGGGAGAAATTTATGTGCCTATTAGAACTTGTGTTAAATTGCTGAAATGATTGTGCTTGTTTAAATTTTGAACTTGGTTTGTAATAACTCTAGTTTATGATTATTGCTCTGATCATATGTATTTTGAAACATATATTTGCTATTGCTCTGTTTATTGTGCACAAGTATTATATGTCTGTCATTACTTTGTGATAATCATGCTCTGATCATTAGGGTGGTTCTAATCAATATTGCTCGGATCATTGTGCAATTCATAATTGTTATGAATTCATATTGGGATTATTAGCTCTAATTATCCATTTTGTTGCATCCCTCGAAAGCAAATATATAGGGGGAGCACTTGCAAAATATCTTTATCTATGTGCATTTGAATTTCATTCAAATTTATCTAATGCACACATTTAGGGGGACCTCACTTTATATATTGGCATTCAAAATCCTTTTATATATAAATTTTCTTGTAATCTTTAATTGGATTGTCATCAATCACCAAAAAGGGAGAGATTGAAAGTGCATCTAGGCCTCCTAAGTGGATTTTGGTGATTAATGACAAATGACTAAGGGACTAATACGTTCAGTGAGAGTATGAACAGGTGAAAAGTCCCAATGGTGAAAAGTTAGAACGTCGTGGACCTCTCAAAATAAAAAAAGAAGACGACATGTGGTTATTTCTGTACTTGTATTATTTTTCATTTGATTTGAGCCTAAGGATTGCCGTACTATTAAGAGGAATGCGATGAAAAATGGCTTAGAAATATCTCAAGCACTTAATTGATAAATCTTTGTAAATTTGAGACACAAAACACATCACATCATGCACACCGGGTGTTTTCAATCTCAGTGAATTAAAGTTTCAATCTGTGCATCGGAAGTTCCTATCCCATCGGATTATCCGGTGTTTGCCAAGTCTAAACTTTCGAGTGTGCTGTCCATAATTAATCGGAAGTTTCGATTAGTTAATCGTAAGTTCCGATCCAGTCGGAGTATCCGATATTTCTATACTCTAAATTCTCTTTCTGGTAAAGGTTGCTAATAGAAAGTTCCGATGCCCCGGATCGGATGTTCCGATATGTATTTTTATCTCAGAATTGAAGTTGAGTCGAGGGATTTGCTTGCTAGAGTTTTACACACATCGGAAGTTTCGATGTGTAACATCGGAAATTCCGATGTGAGCTGGAGAAGGTCCCAATGGCTAGATTTTGAGGACCTCTATATAATACCACCTCACTCCTACCTCGCGCGGTGGCTGTTCCATTACTGACTTTTTGAGAAAACCTTCATCTTCTTGAGCCATAAACACTTCTCCACTCTAGATCTAAGTAATTTACCTTGAAGTTGCGGCTCCTCGGGTCTCATGGTGGGCTTCGACCTCCTTGGGCGAAGTCGCCGGCGGGGTCGTCGGCGGGCGAGAGCTATTGGAATTTCGAGATGGCAGATGATGGTGGATCTCTCGATGGGGTCTCCCTTTCTCCGGAGCCCATTGATGCAGTTTCGGCCCAAAGGTCGTGTAGTGCGGTGGGTCTGGCCGCCTCGGTTCCGAGCGTTTTTGAGGTATTCTGGAGACGGTTTACCCCAGCCACTAGGGTTTCCGTTCCCCGTCGCAATCCTCTTGAGTGGTGTGGTCCGTTCTCCCATGGAGCGGGTCGGGGGCGTGAGGGTGGAGGCCGAGGTGGTGGAGGTGACCGGAGAGGTCGCTGGAACAATATTCGTGGCGGCGGAGGTTGGAGTGGCCGCGGTTTCACATGGAATCGTGTGACCCCAGTTCATGCTGATGGGGGGAAGAAAGAGGAGATGCCTATTCTTCCTTCAGTGGCTGCGAATCCGGTTAGTACTGAGAAGGGCAAACAGATTCTTGACCCTGGATCTGAAGTTCCTCAGGTAAAATCTACTGCCAAATCTGATGAAGGGGATCTGGTGGGTATAGATAAGGGGACTTCTGAAGAGAAGCTTCCTGTTAATTCTGGTCGTTTGGGTGGTGCTTCTTCTGGGGTTTCTGGTGGTTCTGAAAAGGTGATGGGTTCGTGTTATCGGTGTGGCAAATTTGGTCATTTAGCTTTCAATTGCTCTGCTATTTTTATGTGTGGTCGATGTAGGGGTGAGGGTCATATTGCTTTGAGGTGTCCACACCGCAAACCATGGGAGTTTTGTGCTTCTCTCTGCGGATTTCAATCTGCGGAACAGGGGATGTATGTTCTTGAGGACGTGGCTTCTGACCAGATTCTAAGAGATAAGGGGAATATGGCCGTCATTGTGATTGAGGGTGGTGCGGTATCAGTTCGGGACATTGAGAATGAATTTAATCATATTTTTAAATCATTTCCTAAGTGGAGTTGCACAGCTAGAGCTCTGGGTGATAATAGATTTCTGATGCGTTTTCCAAACCCTCGGAAAGTAGAGGAAATGGCAGATTTGCCTTTGATGAAAATGCGAACTGATGATGTTTTTATGAAAGTAGAGAGGTGGAAACCTGAATGTGGTGCAAAGAGTATCTTGTCGGTGATTTGGATTCGGATTCACAACATTCCTTTAGAAAAAAGATCGTTCCCGACTATTTGTTCTGTCGCTAGCCTTGTGGGGATTCCTCAAGAAGTGGATGATTCATCTCTGTTTAGACCAGATTATGTCCGGGTATTGATATTCTGTAAAGACCCGCTTAAGATTCCGAGTGTGGTGGAAGGGGTGCTAGGTAGAGGAGTTTTTGATTTCCATATTCAGGTTGAGGAAGAAGAAACGCTGAATAGAGTATCTGATCCTGCTTCCCGAGTCAGGGCAAATGGCAAGGGTGAAGATGCTTGGATGCAAGCGGCTAAGAAGGCTAAAGTGCAAGAGCAACATTCTAGGGGAACTTTAAAATGGGGTGATGTATCTAACAAGGGTGGACAAAGTGGAAAATATTCTAAGATGCCTTTGACCGGTGCTTCTGATTTAATTGGAGATATTGGACAATCTATTTCCAGTAAGGGTAAGGAATATGTGAGATTTGATGAACTAGATGAAGAAGATGATGAACCTACGGGCTTCTCCGTTTTGGCTGATCAATTGGGGGTGGCTATGGATACTGATGAGGATCTTGGTATTGACGAACCAATCTTAAGGACAACTGTCCAGTCTTGGTTCGTAACCAAACCTCTTTTTAATGTCCCGATTTTTCAAAGGCCGAATACCTTGAACTCTTTGGACCTGATTGATGCTTGGTTTGGTATTGGAGCTAGCCTGGGTGGGTCTTATGAGATAAGTCCTCAGAAGTCTAAATATAGTCAGCTGGAGTGGACAGATGATGCTTCTGTAAATACTGAAAAAAGTAATGTCTAGATTTCCCCAGTTCAGGAGGACGTTTTATACTTGGAGGGAGCTCCTGACCCTGATTCACAAGAAGTTCTGGAAGTAGTACCTATACAGTGTGTTGACTCTGGTGATTTGGAAGGAGATATGTCTTTGGGTGAGACTGTAAGTATTTTGTCAGATAATGTGGTGTTGACTCAAGATGCAGCTGCCAATTTTACTGTGGTACAAAAAAAGAGGAAAACTGTGGATGGCCCAATTCGGAGGAGCAAGAGACTGGGGGGGTGATGCTGTTAACATTCTAGAAAAAGCCACTAACCTTCAAAAGAAAAAAAATCTAGAAGGTAATTTTTCTCGCTCTAAAAATTCTTTTGCTGCCTTTAATAATGAAGAAATCTCTCAAGTTATGTCATATATGGGGGTATGTGCTGGTAATAGCAGTTTTGAGAGTTTCGATTTATTGAGAGAGGTAGAAAATACTAGGTTGGATTTATACACAAAAAAAATAGATAAGGAGAAATTAAATCATGCTAGGGATCATAATGAGAAAAATGCTGATGAGAAATGGGAAATTGTTCATTCAGGTGAAGAATCCGATGTGCTTTTGAGCGATGATATTACTAGTCTTTCAGTGGTGAGGGGTAGATGGAAGAGCAAATCTGTTTCTAGAAATAAGAAAAAAGGGAAGGGTCAAGGGGTCAGATTGAAAAAGGGGGATTCTTTGGATGATTGGATGGGGGAATCACTATTTGCAAGGAAGGGTAAGGGATTAAATTTACAATGAATCACAACATAAAAGGAGTGTTCTGGAATTGTAGAGGTATTTCTAAAAAAGGTTGTAGAAGCTTTATTAAGGAGTGTATCATGCTTAATCGGTTGAACTTCTTTTGTTTGTTTGAGACAAAAAAGGCTGATTACTCCATTAGTTTTTTGAGGAATATTGATGCTAACAACTCTTTCATTTGGAATTGGTGCCCTGCCAATGGTAGAAGTGGTGGTATTTTATGTGCTTTTGATAGTAATTGCTTTGATCTGTTGGGTGTTAAAAAAGGGGTATATTCTATGGTTCTAAATTTATGGGACAAGCAGTCTACAAGAAGATGGAATTTGGTGGGAATTTATGGGGCGCCTCATGTCAATGATAAGTTCGAGTGCATTGCGGAGATTTCTTCTATCTGCCATGAGGCTTCTCTGGATTCTAGAATACCTTACATTTTAGGTGGTGATTTCAATATGATTCGGAAAGATAGTGAGAAAAATGGACCTATTCATCAGACCAGATTTATTTCACTTTTCAATTCCTTGATAAACCTTCACTGTTTAAGAGAATTACCTTTATTGGGAGGTCACTATACATGGTCTAATTTACGGTCCCCCCCAGTGTTAGAAAAATTAGACAGAGTTCTGGTTAGTCCTGAGTGGGATTCCTGTTTCCCTGATGCTACTGTTAGATGTCTTCCTAGAATCCTTTCGGATCATAATCCTATCCTTCTATCAACTGGGAAAATGTCGTGCGGTAACACGAGAAAATTTTCTTTTAATTTGAATTGGATTAATCAGGAAGATTTCTTAGAATTTGTTTCGGGTAGTTGGAACTCTGAGTGTAAAAGTGGTGATAGTATTTTTGTCTTGCATCAAAAAATTAAAAGACTTAAGAGGTCTTTAAAGGGGTGGGGAGCTAATAAATTTGGAAAGAATAAGAAAAGGAAGGAATATATTATTAGTAGGATCGATATTTTGGATAAAAAAGAAGAAATTCGACCCCTTACTGCTGAGGAGGTGTGTGAGAGGGTGGATTTTCAGGCTGAACTATTCTCTATCTTTGAGGATGATGAACAATATTGGTATAAAAAATCTCATGAGAATTGGCTTCTGAAGGGGGATAACAATACGACATATTTCCACAGAATTGCGAAGGGGAAAGAAAAGAAAAAACTTATTCTCTCCTTATTAGATGAAGATAGGAATATTGAAGGAGACGAGGAGTTATTGAATTATGCCATTTGGATACTATAAGGAACTCTTTGGTCGGGTAGATCATCTGAGTTTAAACTAAAAGACACTTTTGGTCGAGAATGAAAAAAGTTGATGCGTTTCAAAATGACCCGCTTGTGAAACCTTTTGTGAGGAAGAGATAAAGAAAGTGGTGTTTAATATGGCCAAAAATAAAGCTCCTGGCCCTGATGGTCTTCCGATTGAATTTTATCAATCCCGTTGGGATATCGTGAAGTGTGATATTATGGCTATATTCAAAGATTTTTTTGAGAATAAAATCGATATTAGGCGTTTGAATTTAGGTGTAATCATCCTATTGCCGAAGAGTGTGTCTGCTAATCATATTAAACAATATAGACCTATTCGTTTATTGAATTGCATTTATAAGATTGTAACCAAAGTTCTAACTGTGAGATTAGAATCGGTCATGAATAAAATAATCTCTTTAACTCAATCAGCTTTCTTAAAAGGTAGATTTATTATGGATGGAGTTGTGGTACTCCACGAGTTGATCCATCATACAAAAAAGGAGAAGGAAGGTGTTTTGGTCAAACTTGATTTTGAAAAGGCATATGATAAAGTGAGTTGGCAGTTCTTATTCGATTGTCTCAGATTGCGAGGTTTTAATCCTCAATTCTGTAAGTGGATCCAACAGTAGTCATGGGTGGCTCGGTTTGTGTTAATGTTAATGGAAGAAATGGGAAATATTTTCAAAGTTTTAAGGGGGTAAGGCAAGGAGATCCCCTTTCGCCTTATTTGTTTAATATTGTGGCGGATGTTCTGTCTAAAATGATATATAATCTTGAGTGAAAAACTGGTTAAAGGGTCAAGCGGTGACATATTTGATCAAGGGTGGCGATATTGCAATACAGATGATACCATTCTATGTTTAGATAACGATATTCATAAGGCTAAAAATGTAAAACTAGTGTTGGCTGTTTATGAAAGTCTTTCGGGTTTGAAAATCAATTTTGACAAGAGCGAGGTGGTGGTAATTAATGGCACTAGTAATGGGGGGCAAGATTTCTCTAAGCTTTTTACTTGTCCTATTGGGAGCTTTCTGATTAAGTATATAGGCCTCCCTATTAGCAGTCGCCGGATCTTAGTGCGAGATTGGGTGAGTATTATCAACAAAGTTAGCAGGAAATTGGATGCTTGGAAAGGCACCACTTTATCCTTGGGGGGTAGAAGTGTTTTGTTAAATGCTTGTCTTAGTAGTATTCCCATCTACGTCATGTCCATGTACCTATTACCTAAATCTGTGTGTGGTCAGCTAAATAGAATAAGGAGAAGATTTTTCTGGCAAGGTAATGATCAGAAGAAAAAATACTATTTGAAAAAATACTATTTGGCTAAGTGGGATCACATTTGTGTTAGTAAGAACAAAGGGGGACTAGGGGTGAAAAACTTGCGTTTGTTTAATATAAGCCTACTTACCAAGTGGTGGTGGAGGTTAGAACATTCTGAAGGGATTTGGCAATCTATATTGAAAGGGAAGTACTTAAAGGGTGAAAATATCTGGTCCCTAAAATATTCTGCTTCTGATTCTTTGTTCTGGAAGAATTTGAATAAAATCAAAGATTTCTATCTAAAAGGGAGAAAAATCATTACAGGTAGTGGGAGGATGACGGACTTTTGGCATGATGAATGGTTGGGTAATTTTGCTTTAAAGGATACCTTCCCTGATATGTTTGCTAATTGTTTAGACCCTCATATATCTGTAGATAAGTGTAGACTTATGCATTGGATGATACCTATGAGGAGATGGTTATCCCAAGATGTTAGAACCAGATGGAACGATGTGGTTATTAAATGTACGCAGTTCCTTGGTCAGTGGAAAACGATAAAACTATTTGGAAGAAGGGGGCTCGGAAAATTTTCACTACTAAATCCATGTACCAGATGCTGGAAAAACCCTGGCCTAAAAGGTCTAATATGTTCATCTGGGGGAACAAAGTCCCTCTGAAAGTTAAGATCTTCTTATGGCTGCTGGATAGGAATGCTATTTTAACAAAAGAAAATCTCAGGAAAAGGAATTGGATGGGGGATCCTAGATGTATATTCTGTGACCAGATTGAGACAGCTAGCCACTTGTTTCTTAAATGTAGTGTAAGCAAAGTGGTCTGGGGTTTAGTGGGCAGTGCCTTTAATTGTTCATTGAGACCCGGTGATTTTGATCAAATCTTACCATGGTGTCGTATGCTTTGGCCAAATGCTGGTAATATTCATATGCTAGGTGTTTCAGCAATTTTATGGGTGATTTGGAAGTGGAGGAACAAAATCTGTTTTGAGTCCAAGGAACTTAGATCTCCTTTGGCTATTGTCTTCATGGCAGTTTCTTTTATGATGTATTGGGCAGGGTTATATGGGGAGGAAGATATGAGTTTGGTGAAGGAAGGGACTGAGAAGATCCTGAGATGTGCTGTTAATGTTGCTGGAAGGGAGGTCCCTGGAAGGTCATCTGCTGCTGGAGGATTGAGGCTTCTACCTAGTTGATCGTCGCCTATCTGCAGAAACTTTTGTTTTTGAATGGTTTCATTTTGGTAGTTTCTAACTTTAGCTTTTGCTGTGGACGCCTTGGTGTGGCGGTGTACATAATGTGGAGTGTGTCTGGATTACTGTGAACTCCGACTTTTGGCTGTCTTCCGTTTTCTCGTTGAGTAATGAAAGGAGGGACCAGTTCCCTTTCGCAAAAAAAAAACTCCTTTGTCTGAAGAGCGGTTAATTCTCTGCATATGTAGTTTCTTTGTCATAAATATGTAGGCTAGTTTATCGGTCGGTCCAACTCTAACTGATCCTACATTAATTCTTGACCGGAGTGCCTGGAGTCGTATCACATGCAGATCAATTTCTGGTCTGGAGCATACAAAAATCCGGATTAACGAATGACGAAACATTGAGCTTTAGCAAGGGGAAAGCTGGTTCTCGGCGAGAACTAATTGATCAGCAACGATTATGAGGGTCCCTTCCTAGTGTTCCAGTACTCACACTAATTAAGAATTAAGCGGCCTCCGCCTACGCACTCCTCATTTTGTACTGCTCGCCACTCCGAATTCTTCTCTACTCCGACGCAAAAAGCTGATTGGTTTGATACAACTTCATCCGCGCACTTGTCAAGAATCTCGATTTCCTAGAGTCAGTTCCATGCGTCAGAAAAGATTCACATATTAATTACTATAGGAAAAATTACTGACTGATTAACTCGGTACTCGAAATATCAAACTAGACACAAACGGTCCGTTCACCAGTCAAAAGTTGTTTTTATTAAAGTGTTATATATGTTTTGAAATAAAAATATTTCACAAAATTCAGAGTAAATTATATATTTGAGTTCATATTCCCCCGATTTATATCGTTGTATAAAAATTTTAAAAAAATCTAGCATTTATTAGCAGTCTTAAAAATAGTTAAAATGTTAAAGAATTGTGTAAAGTTCAGAAAAAATACGTGATAATTTTCTATGAGATTAGATAATCATAATAAACTAAACTAGTAGTTTACCTAATTTGGATTTCCTGGAATATCTTTTATGTTAAATACATAGAACGGTTCTTTTAAACCACTTTAACTGGTCAAAACCGTGGTTGGTTCAGTCAATGGACCATTTAACTGTGCACAGTTTTGACATTTTGAGAACTAATGTAAACTGTTTTTTAGGGCTTAAGAGATGATCAGAGGGCATTAGAGTTTACGGAGCAGAGCAGTACTTTTTGCTATCGCTACAAGACTCCTACGTATGCAAGTGAACCTGAATCATGTACGCTGACACAGATAATTAATTCAGAATATACTATAGCAGATTGTGCCCTCATATCATTTCTGATCCGTACCATGATCCATGACGTGGCGTGCCAATTCACCGTCAACACCTTCGAAAGAAATTAAACGTCCTTTCTGGGAATCGTTTTTTGTCTTTGGATTCCCATCAATAAAAAATTTCACATTTGGTGTCAATCTCTAGAGGCAGAAGTTTATGTCCGTTCTCACCTCATTGGTTCCGACGTCCTTGTTGCATCTGCTTGGCACAGTTAATATCAAGTATTGTAGTGAGTAGATGCATGCATATCTGGCTAGGGACATGTACCTGGAAAACTCGAAGGGTTCCGCCAAAAAAACACGCACTACATGTGCAACTCTGCTCAAGCCACACGTACGCGCCGTGTAGGCCACGGCATATCGTGGCCAACAACGCGCCGCGCGGCCATGGATGCGTGCATGGGCTGCAGCGAGTTTGATCTCCACTGCGCATGGTCAGCAATGAGCGCGCCGATGCAGTCACACATCGCGACCATACCCTAGAGTTACCTACCTGGAGATGGCTGCCTGGGAGAAAATGAGAGTCGAGGGTGGTGTGAGGTCGTGGGAGAGCTCGTCGGTGGGGACTTCCTCGACGGGGGCTTCACGGTGGTATGATGGTGTGGGCCTCGGTGAGGATTGCCCTTCGCAAGCTCCTGGACTGCGAGGGAGAGCTTCGCATGGCTTCGAGCCCAGTTCTGTAGCGGGAGCCCAAGGCCTATGTTGCAATGGGGAGTCGGTGAGAAGGCTTTTTGAGGGGTTCTGCAAGAGGTTTACCCTAGCTGCAAGGGTTTCCGCTCCACCGCGCCGTTTCAGCGAGTGGAGGGGAACCGTCGGTGGAGACAAGCGCTCGTTCGCCCAGGTGGTGCACGCGTCCATGAAGGTGAGGAGGGGGCGAGACGCTGGAGGCCATAGTGGTGGGCGTGACCGACGGGGTCGCTGGAGTGGTGTTCATGGTGGCGGGGGTTGGGGTGGTCGTGCATTCACTTGGAATTGCACGGCTCCTAACCCTGCCGATACGGGCAAGAGAGAGGAGATGCCACCTAATCCTATGGTGTCTACGATCTCTACGGAGATTGATAAAGGCAAGCAAGTTTCTGATCCTGTGGTTAAAGTTCATCAGGTAAACCCTAGTGTCAAATCTTCGGAGGGGATTACTGATGGTGTGGACAAGGGGGTGTCTGATGAGAAATTTAAACCTGGATTTGGGCGTTTGAGTGGTGTTTCTTCTGGAGTTGATAACATTGCTGGTGCATGTTTTTATTGCAGGAAATTTGGACATTTGGCTTTCAATTGCACTACAATTTTCATGTGTGGCCAATGCGGGGGAGAGGGTCATATTGCTTTGCGATGTCCGCATCGCAAACTTTGGGAATTTTTTATTCTGTGTGGTTTTCAGTCGACTGAACAAGGGATGTACGTGATTAATGACGTTTCTTCTGATCAAGCCATAAGGGATAGAGCGAATATGGTGGTCATTTTGATTGAAGGGGGTTTGGTTTTGATCAAAGAGAAAGAGAATGAGTTTAATTTTATCTTCAAATCTTTTCCAAAATAGAGTTGTACTGCACGGTCCTTGGGGGTAACAAATTTATGATGCGTTTCCCAAACCCTAGAAAAGTTGAAGAGATAGCTCATCTTCCTTTGATGAAAATGAGGACTGGTAATGTTTTCATGAAGGTTGAGAGGTGAAATCCCAAATGCGGTGCAAAAGGTCTATTGAGTGTGGTTTGGATTCGAATCCAAAACATCCCCTTAGAAAAGAGGTCGCTGCCTATCATTTGCTCTGTTGCTAGTATGATGGGGATACCCCAAGAGATAGATGAATCATCTTTATTTCGATCATATTATGTTAGAGTGAAGATTTTTTGTAAGCATCCCCTTAAAATCACTGGAGTAGTTGAAGGAATTCTTGGCAGAGGTATTTTTGACTTTATTATTTAGGTTGAGGATGAAGATTTGCTAGGAGAGGGGCCTGATTCGGGGTCTATAGTTAGAGTTGCTAGACAGGAAGAAGATTCTTAGGCTCAAGCTGCAAAGAAAGCTAAGCTCCAGGAACAACAAACTAGTAGGGTTAAATATTCAAGGTGGGAAGTATTCTAAACATATGGAAGTTTGTAATTCTGGGAAACCACGAAGTTCATCTAGTAAGAAAGCTCCTTTACTTTCTAGTGATTATGAGCAATCTGATGAGTTCGATGAAGATGATGATGAGCCTATTGGTTTCTCTGTATTGGCTGATCAATTGGGTGTTGTTATGGATACTGAAGGGGAATTTGAGCTTGGGAATAGAAGGCTGAATCTGAGCCTTACAGTCCAGACTTGGTTTATGAATAGTTCCCATCTTAAATTCCCCCAATACAATTTCATGGTGTTTTCAATTCTCTAGACTTTATTTCTTCTTGGTTTGGTTCAGATTTGGGTGAGAGTAAAGTTGCTATTCTTCAGAAGAAAAAAAAATTGGAAGTTAACTTTTCCAAATCCAAAAATTCTTTTGCTGTCCTTAATAATGATGAAGTTGTGGCTTCTACGGGTATATGTTTTGATAAGAGGGGTTTTGAGAAATTTGATATATTTAGAGACATAGAAGATGCTAGTTTGACTTGTATAATAAGATAAAATAAAAAATGGTCCCAAGTAGTGAGCAGGATGAGAAAATTCTTATTGAGGATTGGGTTAAAGAAGATTTGTTGGATGATATTAATGACAACCTGGTTAGTGTGGCTAATAATTTTAAAAGTAGAAAACGTAAAAAGAAAGGAAGTATTTTTTTAAAAAAAAAAAAGGAAGGGGAGAGTTAAGGCACCAAATTTAAGGGGTGAGGACATTGGATCTGATTTATAGGGGGTGTCATTATTCACAAAGGGGGTAGGGAAATAGTTATCAAATGAATTATAATATTAAAGGATTGTTTTGGAATTGCAGAGGTATTTCTAAAAAAGGGTGTAGAAGTTTTATCAAAGAATGTTCTATGCTTAATCATTTAGATTTTATCTGCTTAATTGAGACAAAAAATTGATTATTTTGATAATTTTTTAAGAAGTACGGATTCTAATGGATCTTTTATCTGGAAATGGTTCTTGCCATTAGTAGGGGGGTGGTATTTTGTGTGCTATGGCTATTAATAGCTTTGACCTTTTAAGTGTCAAGAATGGTTCCTTTTCTATATTGTTGAATTTATGGGACAAGAGGAATGGTAGAAGATGGAATTTGGTGGGGGTTTATGGGGCTCCCCATGTTGACCAAAAGTTGGATTTCTTTGCTGAATTATCCTCCATGTTTCAGGCATATGAGAATGATTCTAGGATTCCTTATATTTTAGGGGGAGATTTAATGTGATTAGAAGAGTTAGTGAAAAGAGTGGACCTTATCAGCATGTCAAATTTATGTCTCTCTTTAATTCTGTGATAAATTTACATTGTCTAAGAGAACTACCATTGGTTGGTGGGCATTATACTTGGTCTAACATGCAGTCTCCTCCTATACTAGAAAAGCTTGATAGGATTCTTATTAGCCCTGAATGGGATGGCTGTTTCCTGATGCTACTGTTAAGAGTCTTCCTAGGATTCTCTCTGGTCACAATCCTATCCTCCTGTCTACTGGGGGGATGGTTACTGGGAACCCTAAGAAATTCTTTTTTAACCTGAGTTGGACCCATCAGGAAGATTTCCTGGAGTTTGTAGCCAGGAGTTGGACTTCTGATTGTAGAGAGGGGGATAGCATCTTTGTTCTGCAACAAAAAAAATTAAGAGGCTTAAGAGATCTTTAAAATGGTGGGGGGGTGTGACATCCTAATAAAATTATAATGTCACATATTAGCAAATAAAGAAAATAAAATCCAAAAACATAAAATAATAATAAGGAAAAGGTCCTAACAGGCTTAGATAGCCTAATTAGGCCCTAACTAGACCCAAAACCCAATCAACCTAGTCCTAAACCCCCTAGGACTCTAATTTGACCAATTAAGACCCAATTCTAGCCCAATACAAATTCTACCCATATTAGGGCTGACCCAAGTCGACCTAAGCACTATATAAACCCCCCTAGGGTTCCTGGTCGGCCACATCATCCCCAACCCTCGAAACCCTAGCCGCCGCCTCGGTTTTCGTGCAAAACCCGAAGCAAATCGAGGTAATTCCCCTGTTCCATTGCTCAAACCCCAAATCCAAGGCCATCACGTTGTAGAGCTCGTCGCGCTGATCAATTTGGATATATGGATCGCAAAATTTGGAGGAGAATTGACCAAGTTATGAGACGCCGAAGAGATGGCCGGAGTTGGCGCCGACATCGCCGCCGGTGACCCGCCGCCGCCGCCCGCTTTCGCGCCGACGGAATTCCACGCTGCCGCCAATCCGCTCACGCCACGTCTTCCGCCGCTTTGCCGCGCGGCGCGCGCCGGCGACGCCATGACCAATCGCCCGGCCGCCACGCGCTCCCGACCGCGCGTCGCCGCCCATCCACTGCCGCCACGCGTCCCGATCCGCCGCGTCGTCCCGCCGCCACGCCGCCGCCAGCCAACCAGCCGCGCCAAGGCTGAGAACCGCCGCCACGTCGCGCGAGCCTGCGTTTCACGCCGCCACGCGCGCCGGATAGGCTGCCGTCCGCCACGCCGCCGCCGTGTCCCCACTGCCGATCCGTGCGCGGCTCTCCGCCAATCCACCGCCGACACGCGTCCGCGCGTGACCCCGCGCCAGCAAGCCGCGTCAGCCCGCCGCCGAGACGGATCTTCCGGGTTTCCTCGGTTTTCCCCTCGGTTAACCGCCGGTTAACCCGGTTTAATATTTTCCAGTCTTTTCTATTTAGCTCAAAACTTCCCCGAATTGTTTAGGGAGTTCCCGAACTCCAAATTAGATGATTCCAGCTCCTAAAAATCACAAATAATACCTAGAATTTTATATATTTTTACCATACTGTTTTCTGTATGTTTGATATTTATTGTTGTTTATTTACTCTTTCGCGTAGAACCGACGTGTACCTGCTGTCCGGGAGACGTTCCGGAACCGTTTGAAGGAGGTGATCCAGAACCTAGCTTCTTCGAAGGCAAGCTAGTTTCATGTTGAAACCCTAGTTTGCTAAATTTTAATTATTTCATGTTTACTTATTTCAGCATGCTTTAATTATCATCAAATGTGCCGTTTGCTCCGAATCCATATTAGCACTCTACTAATATGAAGTAGCCTTCCATTGATAGCCTATTTTGGTACTGTTTTACTAGCCTATCCTTGTGTAGATGCTTAGCCTAACTTCTGGGATTGGTAGTTGATAGGTTTCACATATTAATAACTGGTATCCGTGGAGTTCGACCGCGTGGTACTGTTTTTGGTAAACCTAATCAACTAAAATCAACGCGGTGTGTGTTGATTTGAGGAGACCCAGAAGAGGTGGATTTTGGGATTGTGGTTGAGATGTGCAGATCTCCTCGGTCTTATAAGGACCGTATACTGTGACTACCAAACCGAACCTGAACCGTACAGCCACTTGTGCCTTCTGGCCCTGACCGTTAGCTGTGGAAGCTTGTTTCACTTGTACTCAGAGTGGACGGACGTGATTCGCGATCACCGGTTCCGAATGGCTTAAATGGGGGCTAACCTCATGCGGTGCGCTATCAGGTCCGGCTGAAGGAGTGCGCATGACTTTCGGCCTGGTCGAAGTGTACCGTGTGGGGCGTGAAACCAAAAGAAAGGGTACAGTATTGGGACAGGTAGAAACAGGGAACGGTTTTATACTGTTTCTCTCTCGGGATGAGACAGGGCTTGTGGGGAACGTGTACACACTCTGCAGAGTTAAAACTATCATGGTAGCCGTGCCCGCGGTTATGGGCGGGGGAAAGCAGTTTTCACAGGGTAGTCCAATGTGTTTTAAATTAATAATTTGATGTAGTGTAGGCAGGGATTGCCTCTCTTTTGGAGCTGGTTAGCCGTCCTTTGGCTACGCTCAAGTGTTATCATGTGTTCAATGAATCAAGAACAAATAAAAAAGTAGATAGGTGATATTTTAGCAAAATAACCATACCCATCCATTGACCTTGCATTCATTTATTAAGGACCGCTTGCTGAGTAGCCGTGTACTCATTATATGGACCACGGATATTTGTTCAGGTCAAGATTTCAGCAACGGTGCCAGCTGTGACCAGGAGGGTCAAAGTGATTAGCCGCGCGTTCCGAGTCAACCTCGGGATGTCATCGCTTCAGTCTTCCGCTGCTTATTTTTATGTGCTTGAATTAAACCCTGTGCAAGATTATGTATTTGTCTATGTCGACTGGGATGATATTTATGTAAACTGTTAAATTCTAGTTAAATGCAATGCCTGCGATGATATTCCAAATGTCCTTGAGTGTAATACTAGCTATGGTCTTCTGGGACTAGTATTCGGTCACTCAAGCCGGTAGAAATACCAGGGTGCACGACAGGTCAATAAATTTGGTATTAATAGGAAGAGAAAGAGGGCTATTATCAATAGGATTGATTCTTTTGACAAGATAAAAGAAGTTAGGTCTTTAGTTAGCTGTGAAGCAACTGAGAGGGTTGCTTTGCAAGCAGAGCTTTTCTCTATTTTTGAAAAAGAGGAGCAGAAGTGGTATAAGCAATTCCATGAGAATTGGTTGCTTAAGGGGACAACAATACTACTTATTTTCATAAAGTTGCTAAGGGGAAGAGTAAAAGAAATTAATTCTTTCATTGATGGATGATGATAAGAGTATTAAGAGGGATGTTGAGCTGCTAGAATATGCTACTATGTATTATAAGGACCTTTTTGGGCCTGATGCTCAATCTGATTTTGCTTTAAATGAAAATTTTTGTACTAAAGAGGAAAAAATTGATGCTATGCAAAACAATTTGCTTGTGAGCCCTTTTAATGAAGAGGAAGTTAGAAGTGTGATATTTAACATGGCTAAAAATAAAGCCCCTGGGCTTGATGGTTTGCCCATATAATTCTATCAAACTTTTTGGGAGATTGTGAAGGGTGATGTTATGGCTCTATTCAATGATTTTTTTGAGAATAGGATTGACATTAAGAGGATCAATTTGGGGGTGATTATTCTGTTACCTAAGACTGAGTCGCCTAATCATATTAAACAGTTTAAGCCTATCTGTTTGCTGAATTGTTTGTACAAAATTGTGACTAAGGTAATTACTGTGAGACTGGAAACTATTAAGAATAAGATCATTTCTTCCACCCAGTCTGCTATTCTGAAAGAGAGATTCATTATGGATGGTGTAGCAGTACCGCATGAATTGATTCATCAAACAAAAAGAGATAGGGAGGGTGTATTAGTTAAGCTGGATTTTGAGAAGGGCTATGATAGAGTAAGCTGAAATTTTTTATTTGACTGTTTAAGGTTGAGAGGGTTTAATTCCCAATTCTATGGTTGGATTAAGCAAGTAGTTATGGGGGGATCTGTAAGTAGTGCACCTCAACTTTGTGAGCATATTCTAGGTAGACCTTCCAGACGCCGCGTTGAAGAGGGCTAGAGGTCGGTTTGGTCCTAGTCGACTGCCTCGTGGAAGAAGCCAGAGGAACTAAAGCTCCGCGGTTCTTGGCAGGAACCTACTTTGGCGGTTTTTGCATGTTTGTTTGCTACACAGAAACAATAGCAATTGCACACTCCAAGTCCTTTTCACCTGCAGCCATTACCATATCGAGCATGTCTTAGAAAGTTATTTGAGCATGAGAAGTGGATGGAGCACGGTAATGCTCATAAACATTGTCGGAGCATTCTCGGATATTCTTTGGCACTGTGTTGGGGGAAGTTTCTTGCTCTTTCTAGGTGTTGAAAAGCTCGATCATTTGGTCTTCCACCCAGGTGCCGGCCGGAGCTACCATAATTGAAGGTAAGCACGAGCAAAGTAAATATATAGCCCGAGCATGAAAAGAAAGATGGAGGGAAAAATACCTGAGTTAGCTTCCTGGGTAAGATCTTGCTAGACAATGATGTCGTAAAAAGGGTGTTCCCTCTTCCGAGGAGGCATACCCTGTTCCACAGAAAATCATCCGCAATTGCTTGACCAGTAAGACCGCGCGAGGCAAGCTCATTGATCAAGTTGAGCCACTTTTCCTCATTAGGTTGAACAGGAGGGTTGGGGAGGCACTTCTTGATTGTGATTTCACCACGGAAGTAAAGGTGATGGTCCGTGGATTTCTTGAGGTCGGCCCATCTAGAAATGAAGTCTTTCAAGGTTGTAACAGGGTAAGCAAAAGGAGATAGGGAGCGAAGCTAGAAATAAACGCAGCCAACTACAGAGTTATTTCCTGTGCGAAAAAGAAAGTAGAAGTGGAGAAATAGACTCACGGTGGGTATGATGCCCAGAAAACCTTCACAGAGGTGCGTGAAGTTGGCGAGAATGAGGATGAAGTTGGGGTTAAGATTGAGAAGCTCACACTCACAATGTGCAAGCACGCCAGCAAAAAAATTGCTCACTGGCGTGCCGAATCTGTGCACAGCAAAGAGCTCGGTGGAGATGATCTCACCCTCTGCCGGCTCTAGATATTCCTCCGCTTCGAGTGCTCACCATGAGTCCGCATCTAGATGGTTCAATCCCTCGAGCTCGGTGAAGCGGTCATTGGTGATGGAGCTCGGCCTAATTTGGAGAGTGCGAGAAAAAGAAGGAAGCAAGAAAGGATTTGGAGAATTTTCTGCGCTAAGTGTTTCTGGTGTGAGGAAATGAGAGCACGTGAGGAGTGTTCTCATTGTGCAAGTACGTCAATATTTATAGTATGAACGGAGAAACTGAAGGGACGCAACTATTCCTCCTAAAAAGACTTGCTCGTATTTCGTAATTTGACATGTGTGGCATGTTTCCCGTGGAACGTTACAGTAGATGTTGTGGGTGATATATCTGTTGGAAGAAGCACTATTTCACCCTGCCCTTGCTCGGGTCAAGTGAGCCTAGCTCGTGCTCGATGGTTTAGCTCGTACACAAGCATGTCAAGCTCAGGAAGAATAGCGGTGCTTTGCTGCTATCTTCAAATCCCTCCTTCGAGTTTTAAGGCTCAAGGAGAAGACCCGATCGAGGAGCTTTTCACTTAAGTCTCGAGGGCTGGCTGTTAAGGATTGGATAAAATGCCCTAATAGTTGAGCTCCCTACCAGGGGAGAAATGAGGAGGTGAAGGTTCGGGCTTGATGGCCTACATCTGTACCTCAACTTTGGATGCTTAGGAGTAGGCCTCTTTGCTTGTGGGCTGTCATGCGGGCTATCCTAGGCTCTAAAGGGATACGTCAAGATGATTGGCCCAGCATCTATGCGATCAATCGCCTTACGAGTCCTTCTATATCCAGAGCTCGAGGCCTTCCGGATATAGATATTTTTAGAGCGCAAGTTAGCATATTTTCATGATGTATATGTAAACATGGTAGGATTCTAAGTTATATAGATAAATCTCCGGTTCGTATATGACCAAGACCGCATGTACTTTGTACTATATATATACCTCTCCCCATGAAAGGGGAAGGCATCCAGATCGACCTTTGCAATTTCATCATAATAACAGAAATGCCAACATGCAACTGGAGGAGGTTTATTATCTCTTTTCGAGAGGCCTAAATTAGGATAAATCTCTACTCCTAGTCTTTTTTTCACCTCAGTGACTCAACGCATCTACGACGATAACCCTTTAATAAAAAGGTTTATTTGATTCCTCAATTAAGAAGTAAACTAGGATGGAAATTAGTTTTCCAATTGTCGACAAGTATATTGTTGCGATATTTACATTCTTTTTCCAGTGATATATGACATAGGCATAGCATATCCTAGTTTACTTTCCCTCCGAACCACATTATAACCGTTGCCTCCAAAATCACTCGAAAGTCCTAACCAACCTATAGGAAAAATATGGTTTCCCACCTATATAGTCAAATAGCTTTTTAGCTATCGAGATGGGTTTAATCAACGGTGTACTAGCACGGGCCACTACTACTCATCATAAAGAGGCTGGGGACAGGGTAACCCACCATGCAACCAGCCGGTCTTCCTCTTCTTTGCAGTCAAATAAAATGGAAGATCATGCATGATCGAGCATTCAATCTCCTTCCTTCTCCCCTGATTTGCGTGCGACTTACCAGTCATCACCCGTACGTGCATGACATGAGTAGCTAGCTAGCTACACCATATATATATAGAGATCAGCTGGCTAGTGAGCTCTGTTTGTAGTTTGTATTTTGTAATTTGTATACACTGATTGATCATCGCAATAAGGGATAGGGGCGGATCTAGGGGGATGCCCGGTATGCACGGGCACCCCCTCAATTTTAAAAAAATTTTGAACCCCATGGGCCATATATGCATCTCTCAAAAATCTGGGAAAGAAATAACCCCTATAAATGTTATATGGGCTGAAATCCAGCTTTTTAGCCCAGCAAATGGAGGAGAGTCGGCCACTCGGCCCGTCCCGCATCCACTTGACTTTGCCCCATAGGCCCACACCCATAGCCCAAGTACACAAAAAAAATCAGAAATAGACTAATATTGAGAGGAGGGAAGAATTGGGGGAAAATCCCCAATCCCTAGCCCCCCGCGTCCACGCCATGCCTGCCACCTTGAGCTCCTCTCCGATGATGCCGGCGCCGCTCGCCCTCTCCGCTTGCCGCGCCTCTCTCCGCCCGCGCCTCCCTCTCCGTCTAGGCGCCTCCGTCATTGCGCCACCCCTCCGTCGCGCGCCGCCCACGGCCATGACTCCTCTCCAAGTCTCCGATCCTTCGCCGGCGTCTGGTGCCCTCTCCGTTGCCGCGCCTCCGCTGCGTGCCGTTGCCCGCCCATCCGCCGTCCGCTGCTGGCCGCTCTCCCGTCCCCACCGAGCGCCGCTGCCCGCCGCTGGATCAGGCGTCGCCCGATGGCCCTCTGCTGCGCTCTGCTTGGCTGCTGCTTTCTGTGGCAGCTGCACCGGCCAATGGCGACCGCAGCGATGCCAATGACGACTCGGTGCTCCCTACGGTCGAAGGTAGAATCCTAAATCCTAAATTCCTAATCGGCTAATTTTGATGATTGTCGATTTGTCATCGTCGATTGATGAAGAGGCAAAGAGGGAGAGGGTACAGTGACATTGCTTTTTTTATGTTTATGGGCAGTGAGCGGTGCCAGTGTGCCACATTATGAAGAGGCAAAGAGACATTGCTTCATTTTTTCGAGAACCAAAACCGAGGAATCCAACTCCTCCGGCTCCAGTTACTCCGCCATGCCCACCACAAGAGAAAACTGAAGCGCAAGAGCAAATTGAAGTGCAATCGGTACAGGAGGGAGTAGAGGGTAGAGAAACTGAAGGAAGTCGACTTTTGGCCATAGTTGTTGGCAATGCCAATGATCCGAGCCCTTCGGTATCACAACCTATGCATCGAAGTGCAGAAGCTTCAAATACAATACCAACCCCAACCATTAGAAGTTCCAGAAGCACCAACAGGACTAGCGAGGAGAAAGGATTTATGATGTCGATCTTCTTGCACATGATCCCGGTAAAAGGATGCCTATTTCCCGTTATGATGCAATTGATCATGATACGGTTTGGAGAGGATATGTTGTGAAGGGTCCATATCAACCATACACACATAATTTTCCTTATAGGACAATATCAGGTAAAAGGCGCCGCTTTAGTACTACTTGGTTTGATCGCTACAATTGGGTTGAATATAGTATAGAAAAAGATGCTGCATTTTGCTTTGTGTGTTATCTGTTTAGGGAGAAAACAACGAGGGATGATAGATATGTCGACGGTGGTTGGAGAAATTGGAATAAATATGATTCACTCGATAAACATGAGGGTAGTGTTAATAGTCTCCATAACAAAGCTCAAGAAAGATACAATTTCTTTGTGAAGACTAGTAAATCAATTGCAAATGTTGTTGAGAAACTGAGTAAGGAGGAAAAAATTAAGTATAAGGCTATGCTTACTAGTTCACTTAAATGCTTGAGGTTTATATTGCGTCATGGTTTAGCCTGTCGTGGAAAAGATGAAAGTGAACATTCAAGTAATAGAGGAAACTTTCTTGAGCTTTTGAAATGGCTTGCAGAAAGCAATGAAGATGTTAATAAGGTTGTTCTTAAGAATGCTCCTGGAAATTGCACATTGACTGCTCCTTCCATTCAAAAAGAAATTATCAATTTTTGTGCCAAGGAAACAACTAAGTACATAATTGAAGAAATTGGTGATGACTACTTTGCCATTCTTGCTGATGAATCTATGATGTTTCCCAAAAAGAACAACTTGCTCTTTGCTTGCGCTCTGTTGATAAGCTTGGAAGGGTTTGTGAAAGATTTCTTGGTGTGGTTTATGTGCCTGATACTACATCTTTGTCACTCAAACATGCAATTGAATCCTTACTAATAGAACATTCATTGAGTTTATCTCAAGTTCGTGGGCAAGGGTATGATGGAGCTAGCAACATGAGAGGTGAGATACATGGGTTGAAAATATTGATTATGAGAGAATCTCCTTCTGCTTATTACATACATTGCTTTGCACATCAGCTTCAATTGGTTCTTGTTGCTGTTGCTAAGGGTAATGCTGATTGTATTTGGTTCTTTGAGCAAGTTATAAATTTGCTTAATGTTATTGGAACTTCTTGCAAGCATCATGATATGCTTCGAAACACTAGAGCTCAAGAAATAGTGGAAGCATTAGAGTTGGGTGAAATTGAAAGTGTGCAGGGATTGCATCAAGAAATGGGTTTGGCTAGGCCTGGTGATACACGTTGGGGTTCTCATTACAAAACTGTCTTGCACATTATCACTATGTATTCTAGCATTTGCAAAGTACTCATAAAGATTGAAAAAGATCCTTCTTTTAAAAATGAATGAGGAAAAGCTCAAGCTATGGTGGGTACATTTGAGTCTTTTGATTTTGTTTTCATGGCACAATTAATGATGATGATACTTTGTTACACGGATGATCTATGCCAATCTTTGCAAAAGAAGGATCAAGATATTGTTAATGCAATGTCACTTGTCACTTGTGTTAAGGAAAGGTTGCAACATATAAGGAATAATGGGTGGAAGAATTTCTCCATGAAAAGGTTACACCATTTTGTGTGCTACATCGTATTAACTTGCCCGAGATGGATGCAATGTATGTGCCTTTTGGAAGATCGAAACGGTTTTTTCAAAGACAAACAAATGATAACCACTTCCGAAGAGAAGTGTTTCTTGCCATCATTGATAGTGTTCTTCAGGAGCTTGATAGTCAGTTTGACAAAGTTAATATGGAGCTTCTTATTTGTATGTCTGCTTTGAATCCTTCCAACTCATTTGAAGCCTTTGACAAGGATAAAGTAGTTAAGCTTGCTGAATTTTATCCTAGTGAGTTTTTAAGTATAGATTTGGTGAGACTTCCATATCAACTTGATAACTTTATTGATGATGTGCGAAGAGATGATAGGTTCAAAGACCTTAAGGGTCTTGTTGATCTTTCCATTATGCTTGTCAAAACAAAAAAAACATGACATTTATAGGTTAGTAAATTTACTTCTCAATTTGGTATTACAACATAGACCATAGTCATATCCATCTCTTAAGATTGTTGATAATAAAAAACATTTCTATTTTATAGGTTGGTGTATGTACTTCTCAAGTTGGTGTTACTATTGTTGATGGCAACTGCAAGCGTTGAAAGGGTATTTTCTGCAATGAATTATGTGAAGAACAAGTTGAGAAATAGTATGGGCAATCAATTACTCAATGATTGTTTGGTAACTTACATTGAGCGAGATATTTTCTCAAAGTTGTCGGATGATGATTTGATAGTCCGTTTCCAAGCTATGAAGACCCATAAAATATTATTATAAGGTAATTTTCTAGTCTTCTTCATATGTTATGTCATAATATTAAACATTGTCACATTTCACATTGTATGAACATAAACATAATGAACTACTAGTTTTGGGTGTTATAGTAATTTGTATGGTTATATGTTTCGGTGTTCAAACTTTTTTTTTCCCCCTAGTGTGCACCCTCTCATCTCAAATCCTGGATCCGCCCCTGATAAGGGAGCCTCGATGTCGATGTCGCTGCAGTCTGAGGCCGTGCAAGCAGCTAGCCGGATGACACTGCTAAAGGTGATTACCCCACTGAGTTGATTTTCTGCATGCACACACGATGCCATTCCTATTTTATTTTCTCATCTTCTTGTACATGCATGTTCGACCTTCTTGTGATTATCTAGCTGCAGGGACGTTGCTTCTTTCCAGCTTCTCCGAGGAAGAAGACGACCTCCTCATTAAGAGACCGGTACGAATTGCTCAGCTCGGTTGCTCTCTTAATTTTCGTCGTTTTAACTAGTCTTAGTTTAACACTTCATTTTGTCTCACCAGTTGGTCCCTGATCGCCGGGAGGCTGCCGGGAAGGACGGACAAGGAGGCGAAGAGCCACTAGAACTCGCAGATGAGGAGGAAGCTAGCTGAGGTGCTTGGGTGTCCATCCTGAAATACTGAACCTGGCGGCCAGGGAGGTGAATAGGAGCCAAATAAATTTTTTCGTAAGAAGATAAATGGTGCTCTTCACCCAGCGCGTCTCAAAGATGACAACATATCCACAAGAAGAGCCATAATTTTGGTTGTTGAATGCTCAAACAAAAGTAATCTCAGTCCAAAGTGGTTACACTCAAGACAAAACACTCTAATTAAAATACCGAACCAGGTGACCAGAGGGGGTGAATGGGAGCCTTAAAGAATTTCTTCGGACCGGTGCTCCTCGAACCTACCACCCTACTCAAACCCAGACACCAAACAGCTGTGTATACCCCAAGACTTATAGATAAAACCGTGAAGATATGTGGGGAGTTTTAGTCACAATCATGACTATTTGAATGTTTAAACAAAAGCAATCATGTCCACAAGTGGTCAAGCAAAAGACAAGTAAACCACCAACTAAAGGTACTTTTAAAAAGTAAAAATAGGATTCCTCTAGAAAATTATTCTCTAATCACAAGGGTGGTTGCTGCCTTTCTGAGCCTCTAAAAATTTTGGAAAATTTTCTTCCGATGCTTTGATGAGTCGTGCAGCAACACCCCAAAAATCAGATTGTCGGCCCCGGTTTCCCGGAACCTCAGCACACCTGTGCTAGCCCAAGATCTTGTCTTGCTAGCACGACACCTTTTATAAAATGCTGGAATCATCTCATATATGCGATAAAGATTATTATTACTCCATCCGTTCCAAAATATAAGGCATATAAGTTTTTGTCGTGGTCTCCAACGTAGAACTTTGACCATAATTAATTTCTTTCAAAATATATCATCAACTACAAAATTAACACCATATCAAAGTACTTTCAAATACGAATCTAACTATATCACATACATAACACTAAACATATATGTTTTTAGCTTAATTATTGGTCAAAAGTTCCAAACATTGACTTTTTCAAATACATGCACGCCTTATATTTTGGAACGGAGGGAGTATAATAGAGTTCAATTATAACATGTCTCATTTTGGTAAGCCAAAAATGGCCAAATCTACACTACCAAAATGAACTCTTATCGGAGTCTAGCAAAGCAGAAACAGTAAGAAGAATAGGGTCTCAAGGCTGTGCCCAACCCAATCAGACAAGCATCTGGAGTCTCGCCTAGCACCCGGCCTTTACGTTATTCTTCCGGCCCTTTTCCTCCTTGTCGATATCTTCAAGATCAAGTCCCTCCTCAACGCTACCTAAAAAAGTGAGTGGGTGCGAGTGTGAGCGCACAATCAAACCGCGCTTGCGAACCAAGACCTCACCTAGTGCTAATTATGCAAGACTTTCTGGTGGAGGTTGGGTTCTCATGTTTGCTTTAAAATCAAAGATGCCATGTTTTTAAGTTAAAATCTCAAGACTTAGCCTCTTCACAAATCAAAGACGTACTAGGCTATATATGCCAATTGTTCCAGAAACTGGAGTATATATATTATCTCTTCATTTTTATAATTTTAAATATTTTTTCCTACTTTTCAATTTTATTTTACATTTTACTCATTTTTTGATTAATTACCACTAATTATTATCCTTAATTACTAATAATGACTACCGATGCGTTCACTGCATTCTCGACGGGGATATTTAGGCCGTCGAGACACATTCAAATTTTCAAAATTAAAACGGCCGCAACTCACTTGACAGGCAGCGGGCGGTGAGGGGCGGGCGATGACTGTTGCCCAGCGCTGGGCGACCTCGAGGGTAAGGGCTGGCGACGGACGGGGTTGCGCAGCGACGGTGACGGGGGCACGCGACACCCTGCGAAGGACCGTAGCAGGGGAGGTGGCGTCGGTGGGGGGTACCGGTGGCTCGGCGGTGATAGTGCTAGCGGAGGAGGCGGCGCTACTCGAAGATGGAGGTGGTGGGGCCGATGGCGACGCGGGCCAGAGGAGGCGTGACGGCGGGGTTGAAGGCGGCACGCAGCGGCGACGATGGAGCCCGCGCGACACTGGGCGGCGGGGAAGGAGGCGGGGCGGCGGGGATGGAGGTGGCACGGTGCTAGGCAGTGGGAAAGGAGGTGACGCGGCATCGGTGAGGGCGACAGATGCGACGGCGGCGGCGGCGGCAGCTCCAGGGTTCCGAACTTAGGGCTCGAGGCTTAGGCAATTTTGCCTAAGTCTCGAGCTCCGGAGCTCTTACAATTCGAAAGTATTCTTGACGGTCCGGAACAGGCCATCGAGTATAAAGTGGCCCGCGTCAGAGCAGAGCCTGACTTGACGACCCGTACGTGGCCGTCGAGTGTAAGGTGGCCCATGCCAGGCCATGGGCAGAGCCTAACTCGACGGCCACACTCAGGGCCGTCGAGTACATGGTGGTCCGTGCCTAGGCATAACCTGACTCGACAGCCACCTCCGAACCGTTGAGTCTAAAGTGCACAGCACACTGGGCCCTAGGCAGTCCCTGACTCGACAGCCTAGTACGTGGCCATCAAGTATAGCACAATTTCTTTCGAGTGCTAGTTTTAGTAAGGCCATCGAGAGTAGTATTTCTCGACAGTTTGTGTTGACTACTATGGAGATATTTGGATAAACTCGAAGGCTTTAGGGTTATCCGTCGATAGTAATACTAATCTCGATAGTTTTCTTCTCATCCCCCCTCCCCCAAGATGGTCAACACAGCTAATTTAATTTTTAAATTAAATTGAAACATGCAAAGTTTAGGATCACGAACATAATGTTGATGCTTACACTACAATGCATGGTCACAAAAAATTTAAAGATTTTTTGAATTAAAAAATTTTCATCACATGTATACCGGCTAAAATCTCCCTGAACGATTACCTCATATTCAAACAAACTTTTAACAATGACAAGCTACCGCATCTATGATTTTCAAAATTTTTCATCCTAACACATTGCAAATGTATACGCGATGTGAGAAATGACTTCCTAATTGCTCTCTCTCTTATTTTAAGTATTACTAAATATTTTGTTAATATTATTCAAAAAAGGCATCACTACTACAGATAAGGGTTTCACAAACGGTCTATCACAAGCGATTGACTTCGGCCCGCTTGTAGTTTGAGAAATACAAGCGGTTTGAAACCAACGGGCCAGAAGAGGGCTTCTACAAGCGGTTCGTGTCCCGAACCACTTGTAAAACCCATTTCTACAGGCGGTTCGTGTCCCCAACCGCTTATAGACTTCTACAAGCGGTTGGGGACACGAACCGCTTGTAGAAATGGGTTCTACAAGCGGTTTGGGACACGAACCGCTTGTAGAAAGTGGCTTCACAAGCGGTTCGGGACACGAACCGCTTGTAAAGGCCTAGTTTTCGAAAGGCTAAAAAGAAATTTTGTTCTACTCTATCAAAGAGCACGCGTGAGTGAGTTGGCTAGCTGGATGAGGTGTGGGTCACGAGGAGGCATGAGGTCCTGGGTTCAAATCCCACTTCCCCCAAATATTTTTTACCTTTTTTTACACACTATCACAAGCGGTTGAGGGAACCGCGTGTGATACCAGCCAGGTATCACACGCGATTTTGTACAAGCGGTTCAAAAACCGCTTGTAAAGGGCCTTACGAACCGTTTGTGATACTCCGATGTGCAGTAGTGCATGTTTTTTGACTCTATTTCACCGCATACAACCAAGGCAAAATATTATTGATCGGACACACCCATATAATTACATCACATTTCTCTAGAAATTTCCTTTTTTTAAACAATTAGTTCAACATAAATATAATTACCATTATGACTTTCCAACCACAACCGAATATCCGTTTCATTTCGTCAATTACCACCATTTTTTTCATTTCTATAAACTAGTCCTAACAATTAATAACAGCCTGCAAAATTAATTAATTTTAATTAATGGAATATTTGTTTCTAGTTAACTTAATTGTCCACTTGCATTTACAAAATTCCTAATAAACTTCTTTCCCGATGGCTAGCGTTAAGCCGTCGAGAAATACTGACTCCAGCCTAGCTACTGTACAGTATTTCTCAACGGCTAATTGTATGCTGTTGAGAATAACTAATGGCGGCACAACCCCGTTGCAGACGAGCCTCCTGCCTCCACCAATCTCGACGGCTCATTGTTAGCTGTCGAGAGTAATCACTGTACTCGACAGCTATTTATTGGCCGTCGAGAATAGCGTGACTGTCTCGACGGCTTAGGTCTGGCCATTGGAATTTCTGCAATTCTCCTGTGGTGATTGTTACTACTTTGTATTGGCCACGTACAAGTTTCGCATGTGGAGAACGGAATAATTTTATTAACTAAAGAAACGATTTCAATAAGCCCAAATATATAATATATTTCAGCTTTACATTTTGTCACCACGCGCAGATAAGCTTACAAAGGCTGAAATAAACTCTTCCATACGTGATCATCATTCATGCAGATCGACAGTTAAGCAGTGCATTTGATTCTAGCGTCAGTGCTCATATCTTCTGCTCGTTTCCAGCAAGCAAATTAAATAGCGCCACCACGTGATCATCATTCATGCAGATCGACTGTTAAGCAGTGCATTTGAATATTTGATTCTAGCGTCAGTGCTCATATCTTCTGCTCGTTTCCACCAAGCAAATAAAATAGCGCCACCACGTGATCATCATTCATGCAGATCGACAGTTAATTAAGCAGTGCATTTGAATATTTGATTCTAGCATCAGTGCCCATATCTTCTGCTCATTTCCAGCTAGGAAATTATAGCCACCACGTGCTGGTGTCGTGGTCTCCAACTCTCCATGCCGTTCACTGATTGGTCCAACGGGGCTATATTATAGCCCCGTGCGCGAGCTTCACCAGCAGTCCACACAGCATACACCGAGCAAGAAGCCGCGGAGACGAAGCAGCCAGCAGCCAGCCATGGAGACGAAGAGATGCACCGGTGGCGTCCTCGTGATGCTTTCGCTCTTGGCGGTGGTCATGGCGCGCGTTGCCGACGACGACGCGGCCATCATTCGCCTCCACACCGACGGCAAAGGTGACGTACGGCCTGCCGCTGCTATACGTTATGAACTTATGATCATATGACGTTGCACGTGCTGGCTAGCTCCCGAGTACTTTCCTAGCTGCTTGTTGTCGATCGTTGAACTGACCGAACTAGAATATATTATGCACACATGCATGCACACACGTAGTCATGTAAGGTACGCCCATCGATCATACGGTGAATTAATTTAACAAACGTAGGTGTGTTCACTTCGATTTCGATTCCTCACTCATCCACTTTACTCGATCCCTTGTGCGTGATTGTATATATCGGGCACTTCATGGAGTGTGTGTGTATGGATGCAGAGGATGTTAGCTTAGCTGAGGCCGCGGAAGTGCATGGCACGCAGAGGCCATATGATTGCTGCAACACGGAAATATGCACGGCGACTTACCCGTCAAGTTGCATCTGCGCGGACAAGGTGTTGTCCTGCTCCAGCGCCTGCAAGAACTGCGAGCACATCACCCAGGATCTTTACGCCTGCCGCGACTGGTACCGGTACGAGGGGCACGAGAAGCACGCTCCCAAGTGCAACTGAATTAGCACGACGCATCGTACGCCGGCCGGCCATTTGGCACTACTGTTCCTATCCTCTGTCGCTGCAGATCATTCCGGCCTCTTGTGTCATCTTTGTGTGTGTTTGTCTGTCTGTTGCTCACGCTGTTGATGCCCGGTATGCTTTTCTCATGTTTCTTTCTCTAATAAACAACCAGGAGCTAGCGAAGCGATGCATGTATGGTGCTACACTCTAGCTCTCTTCGTGTAATATCATGATCCATGGATCAATCAATCAATAAATTAAAGTTGCCTCGTGTTGATCTATGCATAATCGATCCTTGTTAGCTAGTCTCTCAAAAGGGAGAGGCACTCTTGATGACCCGTTGTTTCGGGGTGGACTATACTATATGTTCTTTTTTTTAAAATCATCTAGTTTTCCACCTTACAAAGATATCCTTATAAAAGGGAACCCTAGAATACATGTGCTCTGAGATCTGTAAGATGGGAGCCTTAGCATATTTCTTAAATCTTAAAGCACATCCTAATCTTAGGACCTATAAGGATATCCTTTTACAAGTGAAAGAGATTTTCCCTCTTTTTTTTTTCTAAACATATTGTTTTTGTGGACAGTTCATTTTATTGGCCGTTGTATTTAGATGCGTTGGCCAACCGGTATTGATGTAACTGTTACCCATCTGAAAGCAAAGCATATTTTCTCATTCACATTGACAGCAGATCAGATTTCAGATGCAAAATACAAACTTAATTCACAGAACAGATCAGATTTCAGATGCATAATACAAACTTCATTCACATAATAGATCAGATTTTAGATGCATAATACAAAGTTCATTTTGCTTAACAGACTTCATTCATAAAATATTCACAGGTCAAATCCACAATTAATTCATTCACAGAACATATTACAAAATACAAACTCAAGTCTATGATTCAAATCACAAGAGTTAGTTCATTTTTTGTGTGCATCACTCTTGACAATCATAGTTGAACCCGTCAGTTCACTAGTCTTTACCGAATGGCATGCTCTCCATGCTTGTTCGTAGAACTCGCCATCTTTAGATATAACCTCATCAACAAAAAAGCCGACGAGTTGTTCTTGGATTGCGTTGACTCGTTACGGTGAGAGTATGCCTTTCTCAACGTTCATGAGTTGTCATTAGATGAAGTGAGAAAAATAAATCCTGCCATTAAGTAACAATTTATGCCTTTCTAAACCCTAGGCATGATTATGTATTTACACACCTCAGCATCACTTTTGTGCTTGTGATCGATGGTGAAACCATGTATGAACTCACATACGTAGAAGCCGCATAAATTGTTGCCCTACTCCTGCCTCAAACACTGCGGTGAAAAAAGTTAAAGAAGCATTGTTGGCATGAAAAATTATTATGGCATAAGAATATTATGCACATACTGGAAAGTTGGTTTAAACATCAAATGCCTTCTAGAATTCACCACGAATTTCTGCATGGAACCATGCGAATGCACTGCATGTAATTACGAGTAGTAATCATTAGATTTCGATTCAATCGAAGAAAATATTACTTGAATAATAACAAAAGGAACACTTTTACCTATTTAGCAAGTCGATACCATCCATACACGAATCGGTATTCGATACTATCTATACCCGTATCCATATCCGATACTGTCCGTATCCGGATCCGGATTCAAAAGAAATACGGATCCAAATCTAGTTTAGCCATTATCCGATCCAATCCTGACCGTTTTCATCCCTACATACATATCAGCTAGTTTGACAAGCTTAGTACAAGGTATAAATCAGTTCTGACTGAATAGGAGGCTCCAAAATTTGATGGCAAAAGTACATATTCCACAGCGATAGTACGCAGAATGTATACCAGTTTTTTTTTTAATTCACGGTGGTATGCTTCCCCTCCATTAGACGCACAAGTGTTATTATGAGGTTATTTTCCTTCTTTTATTTTTTTATCTTCAAATTGAAAAATCAAACGCTTCAATTTTGCAGTCTTTTTTTTTTCTATCTCGAAGCCATGTCCCAGAGCTCTTAGATATGACCCAAATGAGGCGCACCGAACTTTTCAAGTTATCTTGGCAAGCTTTCAAAATTCAGTTTATAAGTAAATAAGAAGATAGGAAAATAAGATCAGTTGAAAAGAACACCCCTATAATATATATATATATATATATATATATATATATATATATATATATATATATATATATATATATATATATATATATATATATATATATATATATATATATATATATATATATATATATATATATATATATATATGTTAACCTGTCAAGTCTTCTACTCTCCTCGGTCTCTTGTGTCTCATTAAATTATTTAGAGCACTTCTATTGCATGTGTACGGGCACTTGTACATTTTTAGATCAAATTTCATTTAGAGAGTATCCATCGTAAAAATATACTACCCATGTAGAATACAAATACCATCTTGGTACTATTAGAAAAATCGAAATGAATCTAACATCAAGGGACGTGAATCATGGGAAAATCGTATTTAGTTTAATGTACCGTAAAATTTCTCTAAATATGAAAACGGTTTACTTAAACACGCCAACCGTGACCACATTCGAGAGAAGCTCTCCATGACTACGTAGTCGTGGTCACTGACCTTATCTTGCCTGTGGATCGGATGCATGCTACCTTGCTTCGCCTTCGTCGGTCAAGGTCACATGTCTTCTTCTCCGCCATTACAGATGAGCGTTAATATTTATCGTGTAATCAATGAGAGTTATGACGCTGCCCATGCATGCATCCGATTACAAATGCCAGCGACTTCGCATTGTAACAGATGGATGCATGTGCACGCTTGCAACTAATAAGCTAGGTCTTGAGAGCTTCGATTATAATAGAGTTCTATTATAACAATAGAGTTCAATTATAACATGGCTCATTTTGGTAAGCCGAAAAAGACCAAATCTACAAAACCAAAATAAACTCTTATCAGAGTCTAGCAAAGCGGAAACAATAAAAAGAATAGGGTCTCAAGGCTGTGCCCAACCCAATCAGACAAGCGACTGAAGTTCCACCTAACACCCGGCCTTTACGTCATTCTTCCGGCCCTTTTCCTCCTTGTCAATATCTTCCAGATCAAGTCCCTCCTCAATGCTACCTAAAAAGTGAGTGGGTGCGAGTGTGCGCGTACAATCAAACCGCGCTCACGAACCAAGACCTCACCTAGTGCTAATTATGCAAGATTTCTGGTGGAGGCTGGGTTCTCATATTTGCTTTAAAATCAAAGATGCCATGTTTTTAAGTTAAAATCTCAAGACTTAACCTCTTCACAAATCAAAGACTTACTGGGCTATATATGCCAATTGTTCCAGAAACTGGGTATATATATTATCTTTTCATTTTTTCTAATTTTAAATAATTTTTTCCTACTTTTAATTTTATTTTACATTTTACTCATTTTTTATTAATTACCACTAATTACTATCCTTAATTACTAATAATGACAGCCTATGCGTTCACTGCATTCTCGACGTGGATATTTAGGCGTCGAGATACATTCAAATTTGCAAAATTAAAACGGCTGCAACTCACTTGACAGGCAGCGGGCGGCGAGGAGCTGGCGGCGACTGCTGCCAAGCGCTGGGCAATGATGGGGGTAAGGGTCGGTGACGAACAGGGTTGCATGGCGATGGCGATGGGGGCGCGCGGCACCCTACGATGGACGGCAGCAGGGGAGGTGGCATTGGTGGGGGGTACCGATGGCTCGGCGGTGACAGTGCTGGCGGTAGAGGTGGCGTTGCATAGGGATGGAGGCGGTAGGGCCGATGGCGACGCGGGCCGGAGGAGGCAACGGCGACGCGGCGCTAGGCGGCAAGGAAGGAGGCAGCGCGGCATGGGGCGGCAGGGACGGAGGCGGCACGGTGCTAGGCGGTGGGAAAGGAGGTGATGTGGCGTCGGTGAGGGTAGCAAATGACACGGCGGCGGTGGCAGCTCCGGGGCTCCGAACATAGGACTCGAGACTTAGGCAAGTTTGCACGGCCACCTCCGAACCGTCGAGTCTAAAGTGCATCGTGCACTGGGCCCTAGGCAGTCCCTGACTCGACAGCTTAGTACGTGGCCGTCAAGTATAGCACGATTTCTTTCGAGCTCTAGTTTCGGTAAGGCCATCGAGAGTAGTATTTCTCGACAGTTTTTGTTGACTACTATCGAGATATTTGGATAAACTCGAAGGCTTTAGGGTTAGCTGTCAATAGTAATACTAATCTCGACAGTTTTCTCCTCACCCCCACCGATGGTCAACACAGCTAATTTAATTTTTAAATTAATTTAAACATGCAAATTTTAGGATCACCAACATAATGTTGATGCTTACACTACAATGCATGGTCACAAAAAATTTAAAGATTTTTTGAATTTAAAAATTTTCATCACATGTATACCAGCTAAAATCTCCCCGAACGATTACCTCATATTCAAACAAACTTTAAACAACGACAAGCTACCGCATCTATGATTTTCAAAATTTTTCATCCTAACACATTGCGAATGTATACGCGGTGTGAGAAATGACTTCCTAATTGTTCTCTCTCTTATTTTAAGTATTAGTAAATATTTTTCAATATTATTCAAAAAAGGCTGCTTTTCGACTCTATTTCACTGCATACAACCAAGGTAAAATATTATCGATGGGACACACCCACATAATTACATCACATTTCTCTGGAAATTTCCCTATTTTTCAAAAAATTAGCTCAACATAAATATAATTGCCATTATGACTTTCTAACCACAACCGAATATCCGTTTCATTTCGTCAATTACCACCAATTTTTTTCATTTCTATAAACTAGTCCTAACAATTAATAAAAGCTTGCAAAATTAATTAATTTTAATTAATGGAATATTTGTTTCTAGTTAACTTAATTGTCCACTTGCATTTATAAAATTCCTAATAAACTTCTTTCCCGATGACTAGCGCTAAGCCATCGAGAAATACTGACTCTAGCCTAGCTGCTGTACAGTATTTCTCGGCGGCTAATTGTACGCCGTCAAGAATAACTAACGGCGTCACAACCCCCGTTGCAGACGAGCCTCCCGCCTCCACCAATTAATCTCGACGGCCCATTGTTAGCTGTCGAGAGTAATCACTATACTCGACAGGTATTTTTTGGCCGTCGAGAATAGCGTGACTGTCTCGACGTCTTAGGTCTGGCCGTCAGAATTTCTGCAATTCTCCTGTAGTGATTGTTACTACTTTGTATTGGCCACGTACAAGTTTCGCATGTAGAGGACGGAATAATTTTATTAACTAAAGAAACGATTTCAATAAGCCCAAATATATAATATATTTCAGCTTTACATTTTGTCACCACGCGCAGATAAGCTTACAAAGGCTGAAATAAACTCTTCCATACGTGATCATCATTCATGCAGATCGACAGTTAAGGAGTGCATTTGAATATTTGATTCTAGCAACAGTGCCCATATATCTTCTGCTCGTTTCCACCAAGCAAATAAAATAGCGCCACCACGTGATCATCATTCATGCAGATCGACAGTTAATTAAGCAGTGCATTTGAATATTTGATTCTAGCATCAGTGCCCATATCATCTGCTCATTTCCAGCTAGCAAATTATAGCCGCCACGTGCTGGTGTCGTGGTCTCCATGCCGTTCACTGATTGGTCCAACGGGGCTATATTATAGCCCCGCGCGCGAGCTTCACCAGCAGTCCACACAGCATACACCGAGCAAGAAGCCGCGGAGACGAAGCAGCCACCAGCCAGCCATGGAGACGAAGAGATGCACCGGTGGCGTCCTGGTGATCCTTTCGCTCTTGGCGGTGGCCATGGCACGCGTTGCCCACGACGACGCTGCCATCATTCGCCTCCACACCGACGGCAAAGGTGACGTACGGCCTTCCGCTGCTATACGTTATGAACTTATGATCATATGACGTTGCACGTGCTGGCTGGCTCGCGAGTACTTTCCTAGCTGCTTGCTGTCGATCGTTGAACTGATCGATCGACCTAGAATATTTTATTGTGCACACACGTAGTCATGTACGGCACGCCCATCGATCATACGGTGAATTAATTTAACAAACGTTGGTGTGTTCACTTCGATTTCGATTCCTCACTCATCCACTTTACACGATCCCTTGTGCGTGATTGGATATATCGGGCACTTCATGGAGTGTATGTATATGGATGCAGAGGATGTTAGCTTAGCTGAGGCCGCGGAAGTGCATGGCACGCAGAGGCCATATGATTGCTGCAACTGGGAAATGTGCATGCTGGTTTACCCGCCAGTGTGCAGCTGCACGGACAAGATGTTGTCCTGCTCCAGCACCTGCAAGGACTGCCAGAAGGCCTACGCTGATCTTTACATCTGCGCCGACCGGTACAGGTACAAGGAGGGCGAGATGCACGTTCCCAAGTGCAAACAGTACTAGCACGACGCATCGTACGCCGGCCGGCCATTTGGCACTACTGTTCCTATCCTCTGTCGCTGCAGATCAACCCGGGCCTCTTGTGTCATCTTTGTGTGTGTTTGTCTGTCTGTCGCTCACGCCGTTGACGCCCGGTATGCTTTTCTCATGTTTCTTTCTCTAATAAACAACCAGGAGCTAGCGAAGCGATGCATGTATCGCGCTACACTCTAGCTCTCTTCGTGTAATATCATGATCCATGGATCAATCAATCAATAAATTAAAGTTGCCTCGTGTTGATCTATGCATAATCCTAGTTAGTCTCTCAAAAGGGAGAGGCACTCTTGTTAACCCGTTGTTTCGGGGTGGACTATACTATATGTTCTTTTTTTTTAAATCTAGTTTAATTTCCTCCTTACAAAGATATCCTTATAAAGGGGAACCCTAGAATGCATGTGCTCTGAGATCCATGAGATGGGAGCCTTAGCATATTTCTTAAATCTTAAAGCACATCCTAATCCTAGGACCTATCAGGATATCCTTTTACAAGTGAAAAAATTTTTCCTCTTCTTTTTTCTAAACATGTTTTTGTGGACAGGTGATTTTATTGGCCATTGCATTTATATGCATTGGCCAACCGGTATTGATATAACTGTTACCCATCTGACAATAGAGCATATTTTCTCATTCACATTGACAGCAGATCAGATTTCAGATGCACAATACAAACTTAATTCACAGAACAGATCAGATTTTAGATGCATAATACAAACTTCATTCACATAACAAATCAGATTTCAGATGCATAATACAAAGTTCATTTTGCTTAACAGACTTCATTCATAAAATATTCACAGGTCAAATCCACAATTAATTCATTCACATAACATATTACAAAATACAAACTCAAGTCTACAATTCAAATCACAAGAGTTAGTTCATTTTCTGTATGCATCGCTCTTGGCAACCGTAGTTGAACACGTCAGTTCACTAGTTTTTACCGAAGGGCGCGCTCTCCATGCTTGTTCGTGGAACTCGCCATCTTTAGATATAACCTCATCAACAAAAAAGCCGATGAGTTGTTCTTGGATTGCGTTGACTCGTTGCGGCGAGAGTATGCCTTTCTCAGCATTCATGAGCTGTCATTAGGTGAAGTGAGAAAAATAAATCCTATTATTAGGTAACAATTTATGCCTTTCTAAACCCTAGGCATGATTATGTATTTACACACCTCAGCATCACTTTTGTGCTTGTGGTCGATAGTGAAACCGTGTATGAACTCACATATATAGAAGCCGCATAAATTATTGCCCGACTCCTGCCTCAAACACCGCGGTGAAAAAAGTTAAAGAAGCATTGTTGGCATGAAAAATTATTATGGCATAAGAATATTATGCACGTACTGGAAAGTTGGTTTAAACATCAAATGCCTTCTTGAATTCACTGCGAATTTCTGCATGGAATAATGTGAATGCACTGCAAGTAATTACGAGTAGTAATTATTAGAGTTCGATTCAATCGAAGAAAATATTACTAGAATAATAAGAAAAGGAACACTTTACCTGTTTAGCAAGTCGATACCATCCATACACGTATCTGTATCCGATGCATATCCGATACTATCCGTATCCGGATCCGGATTCAAAAAATACGGATCCGGATCTAGTTTAGCCATTATCCGATCCAGATCCTGACCGTTTTCATCCCTACATACATATCAGCTAGTTTGACAAGCTTAGTACAAGGTACAAATCAGTTCTGACTGAATAGGAGGCTCCAAAATTTGATGTCAAAAGTACATATTCCTCAGCGATAGTACGCAGAATGTATACCAGTTTCTTCAATCACGGTGGTATATATGCTTCCCCTCCATTGGACGCACAAGTGTTATTATGAGGTTATTTTCCTTGTCTTATCTTTTTATCTTCAAATCAAAAAGTCAAACGCTTTAATTTTGCAGTCCTTTTTTTTCTATCTCGAAACCATGTCCCAGAGCTCTTAGATATGACCCAAATGAGGCGCCGCACCAAACTTTTCAAGTTATCTCGGCAAGCTTTCAAAATTCAGTTTATAAGTAAATAAGTAGATAGAAAAATAAGATAAGTTGAAAAGAACACCCCCTATATATGTTAACCTGTCAAGTCTTCTACCCTCCTCGCACCAGTGTAGAATACGTCATCACTGGCAGTTCTGAACTCACATCACTGGCGGTTTTCAAACCGACAGTGATTATGTGACAGTGATAATCAGGGATTTTCACTGGCGGTTCGTAAAAGAACCGCCCGTGATATTGTAACATCCCCATTTTCAAAAACTAAAAATCATCGTGCATCATGCAATTGCATTTTAATGAAATTCACTAGAATTTAAAACTTTTTGAAAATAAGTATGTTACAATAACTTTTGAGCTTATAAATCAAATAATTTGGTTTCCTTAGTAAAAGAAGAGTTTTAAGTGAGATTTGCTAAGGGTTTAACTCTAGGTTTTAAAACATATTTAATTGCAAAGATGTTTCTCTTTAAATGACATTTTAAAATCTTGCAAAAGTCCGTTTTAAAGATCCTAGCTCTAAAACAAAAAGGCTTTAAAAATTTCCCTTTTCTTATCAAACAGGTGTTTGGTAAAACAAAATGTTCCCATCAATAAATTTATTTTGGTTTATGTTTGAACTAAAGTGGAAACATAGATTTCCCATGATCACCTTGGTAAATTATGTTTTTAAGAATTTTAAAAAAAGGGATCTTTATTTGAAAGTCCTTTGAAAAGTAAAACCATGGCCTCATTGCATGTGATTTAAACGTGTTTGAAAATCTTTTGGATAATGTGCATTTTCTGTATTCAATTTCGTAAAATCCTAATTTAAAAGGATTTGCTTTTAAAATATTAATTGCAAAATATTTACTGAAAAACTATTATCAAAGTTGGTGAAATTTGTGATTTCCAAATTAGATTTTTGAAACAACAACTTTAAAAACTTAGTCCAAATAAAAACTTAAATTGTAAATTAAGAGGTTAATTTACTGGATTATTAATTTCCTATTTAATCTCTACCCATTTTCCTCTCTCCTTTCTCTCTCTCTTAAACCCTTCTCTCTCTATGACAAGTGGGTCCCTCCCCTTGTCACTCTCTCCTTTCTCTCTCTCTCCCCACCCATCTCTCTCACTGACATCCCTCTCTCACCCTCACGTGCACCCCTACCTCACTGCCTCCCTCTCACACACTCTCTTCTCTCTCTCCCGTGCTCATCTCTCCCGTCCCCGTGGCATCTCCTCCCTGAGTAACCTGCCCCGTGGCGGCCTGGTCCTGCCCTCCCCTCCCACGCGTCCCCCTTTCTCTACCGCACGCCAGCTTCCCAGCTTCCTTCTTTCCCGTCCTTCCTCCCACTCTCCTCCTCTTTCTCTCACTGCCCTCTTCCAAATTCAGGCAGGTGAGCCCCTCCCCAGCCGATCCTCTCCAACACCCTCCTCCTCTCACTCCCCTTGTTCCCTTTTTCCAGGTCTCCGCCGTCGCCGGAGGTTGCCATAATTTCGTCGCCGAGCCGAAGCTCCTCCTCGCCGGCGCCGCCACTGTCTTCTCGCCAATTCGTCGTCGATCCTCGGTAATCACCCCCTCCCTCCTCCTAGAGCATCCCTAGGACTAGATAAGACTCTCCCCTCGGTCAATTTGACCGAAGGATCGCCGTAGAGGGCCGCCGGCGCGAGCCTCTTCTTCCCCGCGGCCGGCGACGCCGCCGGGTCGTGCCGTCCACTTCCACGCTGGGAAAACCCCGACCCTGGGCTCCACGAGCCGCCAGAGTGCTCATCCACCCCGCCGCCACCCCTAGCTCGCCACCGTTCAGTCGCCGCGCAGGCACCACCATGAGCCGCCGCTAACGCTGCTTGACCTCGCCGCCGTCCTCCGCGCTTACGCCGACCTTGCCCGGTGCGCCAGTGACCCCATCAATCCTTTCCCCCTCGGCGCTGCTGTCGCCGCCATCCACCATCGCCGCCGCCCAACCGCCGCTGTGCTCGGCTCTCGCCCGAGAGGCCGACGGTAGGCCTCATTGTTAGCCTCTCCACGCTGGCTTGGCTGGGTTGGCAGCGCCGTCTTGTCTGCCATCACAAGATTGCCACTGGGTCGTTATACTAGGCGCTGCTTGTACGCCACACTGAGCCACTGCACACACCACCGGTCAGACACCTGTCGAGCGGTGCAGGCCGCCCATGCCAGTTGCCTACGTAGTTTTACCTATTTTCCCTAATTAGCAACACTGTGAATTTTATATCTTTAAATCCATAAGCTCAAAAATTCCAAAATAAATTTCATAATCCTTATAAAAATGTGTTCTATCATCCTGTAAATTTTATAAAAATTTTAAAACATTTAATTTTTTGGTTAGATATTATATTAATAAAATGCCTTTAAAATTGTTATTTGAGAATTATAGCCTAATAAAATTATAATAAAATGTTATTTTGACCAAGAAATGAATTCTTCTTGTTTGAATTAATTTTTGCATAAACATGAGCATGCATACCATTCCATATTTATTTTGGCATTGGGTTTATTTTGGTTATTTTGTTTGTTAGGTTCTAGCGGCGATAGTTTTCTGATCAATCCTCCAAAGGATCACCAAGATTTTGCTGATCAAGACAAGTGCTGAACCTTGTGTCCTATGATTTTGAAACACAATTTTTAGAAGTTTACAAAATGCATGTTATATTTAAACTAAAAATGCTAATCACTTAGTTGCTTAGATAACACCCAATCAATAATTACTCTGTTAAAATATTCCTTGCAGCCTAGGATTATTAAAATTGCTAATACTTGACAACACCCTTGAATTAGGTTTTGCACAATGCTTAGAAATGCTTAGTACTAAATTGTTGTCCATTCTTGATAATTGCAATTATTAAATGCTTGTCTAAATGATGAATTTAAAAAGGACAGTGGGTGCTATCATGTTTGCAAATGGGTGTAGTTGGGATAGTGGGTGCTATCGAGTGAAAATGTTTTGCAAAACCTGATCAGGGTGGATGGTTGCAAGGTGGGTGCCACGAGCACGAGACTTGGGCCCAGTGTGGGAACCACCCTGGTCCCTAAGGACCGATTCCTTGAGGTAGACGAGCTAAGTACAACAGTGCGATCATGTGTGCCTGTATGGGCGGGCCTTGGCTTAGTATTCTTCGGACTCCTAGCTTTGGCATTCTAGTCGGTGGAGTAGGCAGTCGGTGCTGTTCTATTGGCGCAAGAGGGGCATCGGTGTGGAAATCTTAGCGGGAATGCCTTAACTAGGAGGAGGTCGGAAAAAGGCCTTGTGGTGATCATTTTTCCTTTGGGTGATTCCTAGGAAAAACCACCTCGCATGGGTAAAGCGTGCAACCTCTGCAGAGTATAAAACTATCATGGTAGCCATGTCCACGGTCAAGGACGGACGATGGGGAGCTGCCTCAATGGTACTTCTTATCTATTTGTTTTCAAAATGGTGTTTCAAAGGAAAACCACGATTGCAGTCGTGTGTTTTGGGTTTTTCTCCTCACAGTAGGTGCTATGAGCGATGAGGGTGTTGCACGGTGGGTGCCGTGAGTAGCCAGGTTGGGCAAAACCGGTTGGTGCCGGAATTTCAAAGAAACTGATTCAAACATTTGCTTTTCCTTAACACATTTTAAAACATTTTATAAAACCTTAGGTAAAAATCTGCAAAACTGGCTTTATGCAAAAGAGCCCTTACCCTTTTCTTGTTGAGCCATAGTTGCATATAGTCAGCCTTGCTTGTTGAGTATAAAGTATACTCACCCTCGCCTTTTATGCGGGGCTGCTCATTCTAACGAGCAGGTTGCGATCATCAATGGTATCCCTAGGAAGAGATGTACCAGGTTGATGCCTTCGCCGAAGGAATTCAAGACGAAGGTTGTGCTGACGCCTAGGACGCTACTACAGCTTGCCTGTGGGATCGTTTTATGTTGTATTTTGCTCTTTCCATTTGGAGTTATGAGAGACTTCAAGACTTCCGCTGTGTAAGGCCTGCGTGCCTGATTTCTGTACTCTGATTTAGCACCATGTAAGCGCACTCCGATGTAATATTTATTCGAACCTGTAATGGGAATGATCCAATGTTCTGTAAGCTGTGCGTACTAGCTACTGATCCAGGGACTAGTACAGGTAAAGCACAGAAGGGGCCCGCCTCCGCCAGGGGGGGTCCCGACAGATATTAATAATATCACCGGCGGTTGTTGTTAGAACCGCCGGTGATAACAAATTTTCACTAGCGGTTTTAACCAAAACCGCTGGGGATATGTAGACATTCACCGGCGGTTTTTATATAGAACCGCCAGTGACGGTGCATATCACTGGCGGTTGTTGTATGAACCGCCAGTGATATCTTTTCAGGGTCAAAAAAAATAGTTGCCCTATATTTCATCTATACACATCCAGAATTCATCCATATACATACACATCCAGAATTTAAATAAACAGATTTCATCCATATACATATACATAAAGGGTTTTGGTTTTTCATCCATATACATATACATTCAAACAGATTGTTCTAATGGTAGCTAGTTTCATCCATATACATATACATCAAATAAATAGATTTCATCCAGATTCATCCATATACATATACATCCAGAATTCAAATAAACAGATTTCATCCATATACATCTAGATTTCATTTAAATAAGAACAACATCAAATTCAAAGGAACATATCATATATTAATATAACAATATGTACTTCATACAATATGTTTGTTATAGTTAACTATAGGCGTCCACTGTTTACACGACTATTTGGGTCAATAACTTGGGTATTAATAAACGTAGCCAAATTATCTCTAATGTCTACAAGAGAATTGAAATCGATGTTTGTATCTCCAATGTTTAGATCTTCATTTGGTCATAACCCTAGAATGATTTGCATATGTCGCGCAACATAGAAGCCGCAAGCATGGCCTCCAGGCTGCTGGTGGCACTACATAAGGAAGTATAAAGATGACAAGGCACAATAATCAGTGGGGCAGGCATTAAAAAAATTTCCATTTTATTATGAGGAAAAGTGTGAGTAGACACTTACTGAAAATTTCTCTATATGCCTAAGTTCCATGCCCATCGCAGCATTGTGCCTGCCCCCACCCTTGACATAACTCTTGAACACCGTATTGAGTAGGCCTTTTAAATCTTCCCACTCGTGTGTGGGGCTCATCCTCAACTAGTGGAGGTAGACAACCTTGTTTTCGCTAGGTTCTATGAGCAGCAAGATCCAATGAAAATTTTTATTGAAGGGCAATAAGAAGTATGCTTTGTCCTGTCCTCTAGTCATGGCCCTCTTCAGGTATTGCCCGGTATTCTTTCTATCCACCTTTATGTTGTCCTGGGTGATAATGCCAGGGTCAAGAAAACCGGCCTGGACTTGACCTCGTTTGGCAACTAGGTACATTTGGCTGAAAAGTAAGATATATGTGATCAGTGTATAAGTGGATAAGAAATATACACCGACAATGCGCAAGACTTGTATACACTTACACTGCAAAGCAGCGGATGAGAGAGGCGTCCAACTCCTGCAAATGAAACATATACCACAGGTCCTCGAAGGTTATGGTAAGATAACTATCGCTATCGTCTAGGAAATACTTGCCCTTCACCTTACCCACGATACTGGATGATCGTTCCTTCATAGGAAGGCGTGAGTTCCTGAGGTAATAATCATGTAGGTTCTAGCAGGTCGCACCCATGTCTTTTAATGCGGCAAGGGTATGCAGTGGTTCTCCCATCTAAATTTTTTTCCCTTTCTAGGCCCAGTGAATCTCTCTCTTAGGCGCTGAAGATTGACGGATGATTCTTTTCCCCTTCTCTGGGGAGCAATAGCACACTGGTGGTGAGGACGCAGCACGCTTATTGCTCTGTGAGCTTGTCTTCAAAGATTGAGGGGCTACTGCAGACATGGCTTTCTTCATTCTCTCCTCTTCATCGTTACGGATCGGATCAATGGGTCCAACGCCGTTGGCCTCGATTTCTTCAAGATTTGGTAGAAGAGTAATATCCTTTTTGGGCCACTGGACGAAGCTATGGACAACATCCCCAACTGTTATGATTTCATCATTGGGGGGATTCACAAGTGGGATCTTCGCTGTGGTGTTGTCCATAACAGCGTCTACCTGGACCTTCGCGTAGCCCGCCGCCAAGTCCGCACCATGAACCTTCATCCCCGAAATGTAGGGGGACACCACACCGCGGGCCACCTCGAGTGAAACATCGGCGATATACGAAACTTGGAGCAAGCAATGGGTAATCTCCCTGATGTCGGTCACCGGGTATTTCGTTGGGCCAGCCTTATCGGGCGAAGGTGCGGAAGCACAACTGCTTTTAAATGGAGGGGTGCAACCGAGAGCTTGTGTATTATGGTTGGCTTCGAGTCTGTTCCTTACGAGTTCCTCCAACTGTTGTACCCGAGGCTCCCATTCTGCTCGTATCTTCTCAGCTTCTGCGCGTACCCTATTTTGAATTTCATCCTCTAAGTTATGTACACATTTCTTTTTCTTGTAGTAGAGATAGTCATTGGGGAACCCCTCTTTCCAGGTAACGTAGACCCCGATGCCCCACGTATGGCCTGGGTGCTCCTTGTTTCCTAGGGCCTCAGTTAGGATGTCTCACTCCCTGTTTTCGACAAAGGAGCCTTGCGATACTTGCGTGTCATACTCAATTTGCAATATGTGGAGAAATTGTAATTGGAGTGTTACGAAAGTAAACATTGTAAGGGTCATTGTGCACTTATCAGCTTTTGAACCACCTCAGCAGTCTCGGGCGTGGAGAAAATTGGCCCCGTCGTGTGACTTTGACCCTAGCCCTGATCCAGCGGTTAGCACGCGTGTTGGTGAGCCTTGTGGCGGCTTCAGATTGCTTACTGGCGTAGTCGGCCAACTCCCACTCGCGTTCTTTTGCTGCATATCCAGCGGTGCTAAGTCTGTGGGGGTGGGTGTTCTTGGCCTGAATGGCCCTGTGTTTGATGGAGGACTCCTTGAACTCCTTCGTTGTCTTCATCCTCTTGAACACCTCCCACACCTCATCCGTAATGAAAGGGTACTTCTGAAACGGGGTCTTTTCCTCATTGACGAAATCCTTGACAAGATCCACCTTCCAGTTCTTCCAGGTGATCCCCATGCACTTCAGGGTGTTCTTCCGCAATTCAGGAAGAGAGTTTTCAGGGAATTGAAATGACCGTTTGAAATGACCGTTTGAGCTCCTCCCATAGTTGGTCCCTTTCTTGAGCGGTGAGGTTCTTCCAGGTGTTGGTGGTGCATGGGACTCGTGCCATAGCCACCACCCCGCACATTGTTCGATACGCTGATGCAGCTTTCATGGGAAGGACCGGTATACCTCCTGTCCGGATCTCTGTGATGGTATGAACGACATCGGTCTTGATCTTGCTTGGCCCTCTGCAAACCCTTCTCGCCACGTACAAGTTTCGCATGTAGAGAACGAAATAATTTTATTAACTAAAGAAACGATTTCAATAAGCCCAAATATATAATATATTTCAGCTTTACATTTTGTCACCACGCGCAGATAAGCTTACAAAGGCTGAAATAAACTCTTCCATACGTGATCATCATTCATGCAGATCGACAGTTAAGCAGTGCATTTGATTCTAGCGTCAGTGCTCATATCTTCTGCTCCTTTCCTAGCAAGGAAATTAAATAGCGCCACCACGTGATCATCATTCATGCAGATCGACAGTTAATTAAGCAGTGCATTTGAATAATTGATTCTAGCGTCAGTGCTCATATCCTCTGCTCGTTTACAGCAAGCAAATTAAATAGCGCCACCACGTGATCATCATTCATACAGATCGACAGTTAATTAAGCAGGGCATTTGAATAATTGATTCTAGCATCAGTGCCCATATCTTCTGCTCGTTTCCAGCTAGCAATTAAATTAAAGAGCGCCACCACGTGCTGGTGTCGTGGTCTCCATGCCGTTCACTGATTGGTCCAACGGGGCTATATTATAGCCCCGTGCGCGAGCTTCACCAGCAGGCCACACAGCATACACCGAGCAAGAAGCCGCGGAGACGAAGCAGCCAGCAGCCAGCCATGGAGACGAAGAGATGCACCGGTGGCGTCCTGGTGATGCTTTCGCTCTTGGCGGTGGTCATGGCGCGCGTTGCCGACGACGACGCGGCCATCATTCGCCTCCACACCGACGGCAAAGGTGTCGTACGGCCTGCCGCTGCTATACGTTATGAACTTATGACGTCGCGAGTACTTTCCTAGCTGCTTGCTGTCGATCGATCGTTGAACTGATCGAACTAGAATATATATATATATATATATATTGTGCACACACGTAGTCACGTACGTATGCACGGCACGCCCATCGATCATACGATGAATTAATTTAACAAACGTAGGTGTGTTCACTTTGATTTCGATTCCTCACTCATCCAGTTTACACGATCCCTTGTGCGTGATTGGATATATATCGGGCACTTCATGAAGTGTATGTATATGGATGCAGAGGATGTTGGCTTAGCTCAGGCCGCGGAAGGGCATGTCAAGCATAGGCCATATGATTGCTGCAACAAGGAAATATGCGCGAGGATTTACCCGCCAATGTGCATCTGCGGGGACAAGGTGATGTCCTGCTCCAGGGCCTGCAAGAACTGTGAGCACATCTACGGTGATCTTTACGTCTGCCGCGACCGGTACCAGTACAAGGAGAACGAGAAGCCCGCTCCCAAGTGCAAACTGAACTAGCACGACGCATGTCGCTGCAGATCCATCCGGCCTCTTGCGTTATATTTGTGTGTGTTTGTCTGTATGTCGCTCCCGCCGTTGACGGCCGGTATGCTTTTCTCATGTTTCTCTCTCTAATAAGCAACCAGGAGCTAGCAAAGCGATGCATCTACAGTGCTACGCACTAGCCCCCTCTTCGTTGTAATATCATGATCCATCAGATCGATCAATCAATAAATTAAAGTTGTCTCGTGTTGATCTGTGCATAACCTAGTTAGTCTCTCAAGAGGGAGCGGCACTCTTGTTGACCCGTTATTTTGGGGTGGACTATATATACTGCATGTTCTTTTTTTTTAATCTAGTTTTCCTCCTTACAAAGTGTCGTGAGTATGAACCCTCAGATAGAAAACAGGGCTGCCCCTGGTGCGTGAACCTCTCGCACGTGAGTACGAACCCTTAGACGGAAAACAGGGGTGCCCCTGGTGCGTGAAACCTCTCGCAGAGCGGTTCACGCTCCAGGAACAGCTCAGTGGAAACTCTCGCCCTCCCGCTGGTTGCACTCGTGAATCGAAGAACTACAATGTTTCAGAAGAAAGAGTCTGCCCTTCATTAACGCTCTTCTCCCCCTTTTATAGAGGAGGGGTTTTACATGGCCATGCGTTGGCAGCTTTTCCCCGACCAGCTCTGACCAGGGGCGCGGGGTCATTCTCCCACCGGTTTACATGTCTTGCCCCTTACCTGCCCCATGGCCGAGGGCCTGGTGGTCATTTTCTGGGCTTCTAATCATCCCCTTTACAGTTTTGTTCTTCTATTTAGCATCCTATATGAGGTTACAAGGGGAATTACACACCTACGACGGTTACGGGCCAGCCTGGTGCGGTCTGGCGCCTACTCGAGTGCTCTGATGAGGTAGCAGGTCCGGTTGTACGATTTGTCGTTCCAATTCCATAAGCGGCGGGGGAGTCCGCCCCGTCGTCCTTTTGGTCGCTCCGACTCGGTTCCCCCCATTTGCTGTGCTTCGGCTCCGCTAGGCTCCGCGTGTGCTTCGTGCCTCCCCGCCTGTGTTCCGCGTTGCTCCATCCGTGCTTCGCTGGGCTCCGCATATGCTTCGCACCTCTCCGCCCGTGCTCCGCGACCCCTCCTTGGGTTCCTCCTAGGTGACCTGGAAAAAAGAGAGAGGTGCGGAGGTGCAGAAAAGCAGGGTCACGCCCTGGCTACCAAGTCGAAGGGGGCACCTACCTTAGGCCTATAACAGGAGCCCCTCATGGCTAGGGGCATGCTTCGCCATGCCCTTGACCATGTCACAAAGAGGCCTAAATCCATGTATCCCCTCGGGAGTGCGGAGTGAGGACTACCCCGCGTTTCCTCCGGCTCCTATTGGCACGACGGTTGCACTTCCTGAGGTCTTTGGTCGCGCTCCCTTTCGTGCGGTGCGCTTATTACTCCGCCTTCATGCCGTGCCGCCTTGTCTTTCCACCAAGTTGCAGCGGCCCATTATGACCGTCGGGGTTCTGTGCCTTTGCAGGCCGCCCACTTGCTCACGTCGTGCACGTCCCCACCTTTTGCACGATTGCCACCACGTGTCCGCATCTATGGCTGGGTGGAGACGCGCCTTCTCTTTATAACCTGCACCATGGCCATCGGGTGGGAGGCTCCCCCCTTTTCACCTCTTCCTTTTGTTGCGTCGCCCTGCTCCCGTTTTCTGCTTTCGCCGCTTGGTTTTTCTTTTTCGACCACCTCACAGACATTCCGGCCACCATCTCTCTCGGCAAGCCCATGGCTCCCCGACGCCCTCCCCAGGTGAAGCCAGTCCTAAGTAAGGAGGACACCGCCACGCTGTCTCCGGCTCTGGGACGCTCTTCTTTGGGTCCTGACGACCTCAACGCTTTGGCGGCCGAGTTCGGTGTGGCTCGTTCCACCATGCGTAAGCCTGGAAGGGAGGAGACACCATGGCCGCACACAAACGAGGCGATGGTGTTCTCCGCTTTCCTAGAGACGGGGCTCTGATTCCCCGCTTCTTCTTTGGTGGTGGATGTGCTACAGCTTTTCAGGGCGGAGCTCTCACAGCTCACGCCCAACGCCATAGTCCGCTTGGCGGTGCTGGACTGGGCCTTCCACCCCGCCGGCTACCAGCTGACTAGGCGGGTGTTTTCCCTCATCGAGGACACTTTCTAGCAGCCAAAGTAGCAGAAGGCCGGCGATGGGGGCGTGCGGTCCTGCTTCGATTCTCTGAACTTCCAAACGAAGCGACCGCTGTCAAAGGAGATCCTCGTGGCCACCGCCAAGGGGAAAAGGGAGGCCGGTTGGATGCAGGCGCTGGTATTACCAGACGCTCGACGGCTTCAATTTCTTGCTCCGCACTTCCATGGGCCCCGTCCAAGCCATCAGGTCACCCAATTTGACCGTGTCGAACGAGGAAGCGGAGCTCCTTACATACCTGAAGCCTCTTCGCCATCAGAGCACCATGCGCGATTTGGCGGATGAGTTCTGCTTCACGCACGTGGAACCCTTGGCGAGGAATCCCCTTGTCACCTTTGAGAAGTTTGAGAACGGGACGCTGACGGTCATTCGGCTGGAGAGGACCCGGAACCTCAGACGCGGGGCGGCAGAAAGGGTGGCGCGCGGACTCCTCGGTCCTTGTAAACCTACAGAGTACGAGGCCGCGATGGACGCAGTTGGAGCCCAGCGCTGCGCCCGGTTCGCTGAATGGGGACTCCGCGTGGTTCCTCAGCCTAGGGGAGGAGGTGATTCCCCTCGTCCAGCGAAGCGGGCTAGGGTGATCTCCGCACGCCCGCTCTAGGTCGTGCCTCCCTCAGACGGGAGCGGCGATGCGGGCGAAGACAACGAAGACTACGATGTGGACGAGGAGGAGGTAGAGAAGGGCGGGGACTCCTCCACTTCCGCCGCCGTGATGTCGCCGGCCCCGTCACGCGCCAGCGGCCCTTCCCACGGCGCCGGCCCGTCCGAAGCACGTTCCCCCGGCATGTCGAATATCTATAAAGAAATAAAATACCATTTTTTCTCCTATATGGGCTGTTTAGGGTAGATAATATATTTATTTAATACTATTAGTGTGTGTATATATACATATTCATGTGCATCATCTCATAAGCATCACCACTACCCTTATGATAGAAATTATCGCTTCATAGAAGGATCATATGGAACCTCCTAGATAAACACCATATATGTGGGATATATAGATGACCAATTGCGAGTGATCACGATTGCATCCCATGCATCATTCTTTATCGCTGTATTGTGTTTATTGTGGATTGTTGTTCTTCATATAGATGTAGAAGATCCTGTGGGACAGTTCGAGGATCCCGCATCAAACCCGGACATCGATCTACAAGACCAAGGCAAGTTAGCATTCAATAGTTCATATTGAATCCAGATTTCTAAAGTATTTTATTCACAGTATCGAATTGCATGCTCTTTAAGTAATTATGCCTACTTGCTTAATCATAATGTATCATGCCATGTTAATTACTTATTATTGATTTACCATGATGATCTTGCTTTGATGAAATCATCTGTCATTTGACTTCACTAATGATTGGCTTGATGATCACCCTTGATAGCCTGGTTAGGTTAAATAAAATGATTTAGACTTTTAAGTCTTGTTTAAAATCTTGCTTAGATATTGCTCAGGTCCAATTATTAATTTTAGGCTTAGTCGCCTCGGAACGGTGAACCGATATTCACCGGACATGATGACAATATGAATTGGTTAACTGAAAATTGGGGCTGGCATGCCAATGTGTGTGAGATCGGATATGGTTGTGTTTTAATGCGGACTGAGTCCAGCATTGGGTAAGAGAAGGAGTAGCTGGGCTATGTGAATTGAGGAGCTAATCGCCCACATACGTGGTGCATGGAAGAGGAACGTGGCGAGACCCGCGTAATGTTGTGCGCTGCCGAAAAGGGTTCTGCCATATCGTGTGTGATTCACATGGAGGCTGCGATTTAGCCGAAGAAGGAAGTGCATAAGGGTGAGGTCTTTTGTGGACAGGCTGGGCTGAATTAAGGATTCCTCCAGACGGGTGTATTAGGGATGCACAGTGTGACGTCACTGACCATCGCGGATGGTTCCTAACACCACAACGCGCCGGCCATCGCGCGGTAGTGCAAGCATTGGGGATTCAGGAGTCGTTACGACCTGAGGGCGTATCCTGTCTGCTGCCATGCTATAACATCCTCATTTTTCAAAAATCAAAAATTCATGTGCATCATGCATTGCATTGCATTAAATTTTTTTAAATAAAATAAATTCCAATAAAATGAGTATGTTACTTGTTTAATAAAAACTTTAAAAATTAATTGAGTCGTTTTGCAAATATTCTATAAAATAATTAAAGTAATGTAATTGGGTTTCAAAAGGAGAAAATAAAATTTTAATTGGAATTTGTATTCAAAAGAGAAAATCTGAAATATAAATAATTTAAAATCCCTTCCTCTCCTCCTTGGTCCCACTTGTCATCCTCTCTCCTTACTCTCTCTCTCTCTCTTCTCTGTATGCAGAAAACTCCCTAACTCTTATTCACTCTCTAACTCTCCCATTCACTCCTAACTCCCCTCTGATTCACTCTCTAACACCCATTGTGTTAACTTGGCTTTAATTCTACCTAATGGTGGCATTAGCATGCCAGAAAACCCCCTCATCTCCCTGCTCTCTCTCTCTCTCAGAAGTCTCCAACCCGAGCTCCCTTCCTCCTCCTTCCCTCTCTTCAATTTTCTTCAATTCAGCCATAAGTGAGTCTCCATTTTTGAAACTGTTCCGGGACGTCCTAGATTTGTCTCTCACAGTTCCATTTTGCCCAGGAACTCGTCGATCCGACGTCCGTAGCTCCGGAAATCGTGTGCCGAAGACCTCGCCGGAGTTCCCTCTTTTCCTCATTTTGGCACTGTTCCGGTGAGCTCCTCCTCTCCCTTTTTGGTTCCTATGCTAGCTCCGGTCCGGGCGCAACTTTTGGGGTCCGTGCCGCCGCATGGAGCCAACGCCGGCGAGCCGCGCCGTCGCCGGCGCCGCCGCGGCCGTCCAAGCCACGCTGGGCCGGCGTGCGTGCGTACTGGGCCACCTCCATGCATCCGGGCCATGCACACGTGCCTCCGCGCGCTAGCCCGCCTCGCCCCAGCCGGGCCACCTTCCGCCGCAACCGCGCGTGGGCCGCGCAAGCCACCACTGCTGCGCGCCGCGTGGGCCACGCGTTCGCACCGTGGCTGGGCTGCCGCTGCGCGCCGCGTGGACCGCCGCTCCGCTCGCCCGCTGCTGGGCTGCCGCGCTGCCTCGCCACGCTGGGCCGCCGTGCCGGCCGGGCCGCATGCGCTGCTCCGCGCCGGGCCGCCTTGCCGCGTTGGAGCACCTCGCGGGCTGGGCCGCCTCCTTGCCATTCGCGCGGGTGCGCGAGCGCCGACGGGCCGTGTCTCTGGGCCAAGTCCAACGGCCGGTATTAATTTTTTAAAAAAATTTCCATGAACAATACAATTGTTAAATTCATATCTTTAATATATATGTCCAAAAATCACCAAATAAATTTTAGAATGTTCATAAAAATGAGATCTTATATTCTGTAATTTTTCATGAATATTTAAGAATACTTAAATTTCTGTTTAATTGATAAATTGATAAGATGTCTTGAAAATTGGTTATTTAAATAATTTGGTATTGACAAAATTGCAAAATAAATTTATTTTTTTATCAGAGAATATAATTTATCGTTTTGTGTTATTTTTATAAGCATAAGCATACATGTCATTTCATGTCATATTTGGCGCATTCGTGTTTATTGTGGTTATTTCCTCTGTTAGGATCTAGCGACGATAGTTTTACGATCAATCCTCCGGAAGACCACCAAGGTTGTGCTGATCAAGGCAAGTGTTGAACCTCGTACCCATGTTTATAAAATGACATTGCTAGATGTTTAAATTGCATGCTATGTTGAAACTTAAAAATTGCTAATTGATTAGTTGGTTAGCTAAAAACACCTAAATAAAGATATCGTTATAAAATCATTCCTTGCTGCCCTAGGTTATTATAATATTATTAAAATAATGCCAACACTCTTGAATTAGGTTTTGATCATATTAGCTATGCTCAGTTGCAATCATATTAAAATTGGATACATGATGATAATATCAAATGCTTGTTTAACGTGGATTTTAAAGGACAGTTGGTACTGTCATGTTTGCAAATGGGTGTAGTCGGGATAGTGGGTACTATCGGGTAAAAATGCTTTATAAAACCTGATCGGGGTGGATGGTTGTAAGGTTGGTACAGCAAGCACGAGACTTGGGCCCAGTGTGGGAACCACCCTGGCCCCTAAGGACCGATTCCTTGAGGTAGACGAGCTAAGTACAATAGATGTGACCATGTGTGCCTATATGGGCGGGCCCTGGTTGAGTATCATTCGGATTCCTAGCTTTGGCATTCCAGTCGGTGGAGTAGACAATCGGTGTTGTTCTATCGGCAAGAGGGGCATTGCAGTGGAAATCTTAGCAGGAATGCCTTAACTAGGAGGATGTTGGAGAAAGGCCCTGTGGTGATCTTTTTCCTTGGGGGCACCCTACGAAGAACCACCTCACATGGGTAAAGCGTGCAACCTCTGCGGAGTGTATAACTATCATGATAGCTGTGCCCACGGTCAAGGGCGGACGACAGGTAGCTGCCTCATGGTACTTCTTATCTATTTGTTTTCAAAATGGTATTTTAAAGGAAAACCACGATTGCAGTCGTGTGTTTTGTTTTCTCTCCTCACAGTGGGTGCTGTGAGCGATGAGGGTGTTGCACGGTGAGTGCCGTGAGTAGCCAGGTTGGGCAAAACCGGTTGAGGCCAGAATTTCAAAGAAACAATTCAAATATTTGTTTTTCCCTCAACACTTTTCAAATCGTTTTACAAAATCTTAGGTAAACTTACAAAACTGGCTTTATACAAAAGAATCCTATCCTTCCCTTGTAAACCTTAGATGCATTTAGTCAACCTTGCTTGTTGAGTATAATGTATACTCACCCTCGCCTTTTATGCAGGGCTGCTCATTCCAACGAAAGTGCGGATCAAGATTGCCCTACCCGATGAGGAGATGTACCAGGACGAGGACTTCGCCGAAGGAATCCAAGATGAAGACTACCCTAAAGCCTAGGAGCGTGTCTCTACACTTCTGCCTGTGGAGTTGGATTTTATTTTGTTGAAATTTAAACAATGTTATTATGAGTTTTTGCTGATGTTTGTAAGGCCTTGGTGCCAAACTATTGTAATAATGGCTGTGTTCGCTGCACTCTGATGTATTTGTTTTAAGCGTGAGATGGTTATGATTCAACCTGTTCTACTGTGTGTACTAGCTACTTGATCCAGGGACTAGTACAGGTAAAAGTACAGCAGGAATTCGACTCCGTTTTTGGGGTCCCGACACATGCTTGAGGTGAAGACAGTTTCATGTCATCATCCGAGGGATGATCTAGGGCCACTCTTACAGGAAGCCATGAGTCTAGCGTGGGTCGGCAACCCAGCTAGGACAAGATTGGGCACTTCGCTGGGGGTGTGATCCACAACGGGCGCCACACCCGGAAGATGATGGCGGGAGTGGAAAGATATCGTTTGGCAGAGTGCATGGAAACTGCCATGGGATTGGAAATGAGTATTGAAATGGAATTATGATTAATAATCAACTAGACATAGAAATTTGGTTAAAACTGCTAAGTCATAGGCTTTGATTTCTAAAACTGGCTTTCTGCAAACAAACAAACCCAACCTTTCCTTTGAAGCCTCATTCACTAAATGTATTAGGTTGGGTGTTAACTCGCTAGTGTTTGGATGACACTGACCTCGCATATATATATACTTTTAGACATGGAAGACCTTGGTAAAAAAGATGCCTACGACTGCCATAAGGATGAAGATCCTCATTTCCAGACCAGGAAAGAAGAAAAGTTAGGGTTGAAACTGGGTAGTAGCCTATGTCCAGAGCTAGGGAAAAAGGGAGAAGAGAAGAGATGGATTTTAGGATTTGTTAGAGGAAGGAGATGCGGTGTAATATGTAGCGAGTCGCGTTCGTGAAGTTTGAAGCCACTTGATTCGACGGCTTCAGGTGTTGTTCCACCACCCGTGTGTTGTTACATAGTTGCTGGTGTGATTTTGATGTTTCCGCATAAAAACTCTGATGGTTATATCTTTGAAGACTTCCGCTTTACTCTGATCGAGGTTTGGATGTAACTAAGGCTTAAATGACATTTGCCACTATTGCAATCTGGCGATCGCTGTTATGTAATAAATGAATGGTCGATGTATGAAATGATCCAGCTGTGTAACGGTTACACTAGCCTACTGATACAGGGCCTAGTGCAGGTCTGACCGTTCCTCGAAAGGTAAGCTGAGGAGGGCCGCGACATTAGGCTGCACAGATAATAACGGCAGATCGTCATCATCAACATTAGAACTCAAATTAGCACAATAGAACTTGGAGGAACGGGTAGGTTTGCTGAAACCAGTAGAAGAGTGGTGTAGGAAGGATCCGATCTGGATAGTGTTTGAGAGGAAGGAGATGTTGTTTCAGAGAGTTGTGCAAATAGGAAAACCTTCTCAGAGAAAACATCTCGAGAAAGATGGATGCAACCAATTGAAGTATCTAGGCATTTATATCCTTTATGCATAGGATTATATGTTGGATTTAATCTTGACACGGTAGGTGTGAATATAAGTCATTAGGCAATGGATGTTTTAGCCATGTCAGCTAGTAAGAACCAATTTTACTAATTAGTATTTATTAAGAAGAGGCTAGAAGATGCAAGAGCTGGTCGCCAGCATGCATGCACTAGAAGATGTTAGAATTTAACAGTTGAACACTAGCTGGACTTGGTACGTATTAGTTGTTTATGCCTAAGTCGGTTTAGGTTCTAGTCGGTTTATAGGTCTATAAATAGACGAGTATCTCTGGTGTAATGAAACAGAGAGCATTGTAAGATGTAGTAGTTAATATATATGAGTTATCAAGTTGCCTCTTCATGCTAGCATTAGTAAGTGTTTGTGTGTGTTTCCATCATGAGTGTGAGTGATTATTCTTAAGCTCCTGGGCCTGTGAAGATTGCAGAAGCGTTCTCACCTCTCACGAGGCCGCGTAGCTCTGTTATATAGCCAGCAAAATCAGCGGCGTTAGTTACATGGTATGTTACGATTGTTAGAGGATATTGATTTCTATCTATAGACCCTTTCTATCTCTAGTACATTGCTTTCTATCCTGAAAGAGTCTATCTTTAGAAACCTACCTTCTAACATCCCCTCTCAATCATAACTTACATAAGTTGAGATTGTATCTAAACATATCTAACTTTCTAGTACATAAAGCCTTCGTAAAACCATCAGCAACTTGATCATTGGTTGAGACGAATTGTACATTCAATAGCTTCTGCGCAACTCTTTCACGAGCAAAGTGATAATCAACTTCAATATGCTTCGTACGAGCATGGAATACCGGATTTGCGGACAAGTAGGTTGCTCCTATATTATCACACCAAAGTTGTGCAGTTGGTGGGCTTGGAACCTTTAAATCTTGTAACAAAGTTTGTATCCAAATCACTTCTGCTGTTGCATTTGCTAGTGACTTGTATTCTGCCTCGGTACTAGATCTTGACACTGTTGCTTGTTTGCGTGCACTCCAAGAGACCAAATTACAGCCTAAGAAAACTGCAAACCCACTGGTGGAGCGTCAACCCACTGGTGGAGCGTCGATCATCAATATTTCCTGCTCAATCGGCATCAGAGAAAGCACTAACAAGTGTAGAAGAATTTTTTTTAACCTTTAATCCAATACCAAGAGTATATTTAAGATATCTGAGAATTCTTTTCACAGCTGTCCAATGAACAGTGGTTGGCGAGTGAAGGAACTGACACACCTTGTTCACAAGAAAAGATATGTTAGGTCTAGTGAGAGTTAAATACTGGAGTGCTCCAACCACACTTCTATATCTAGTAGAATCCTCAAGTCCAAGTGCCTCACCCCCCTTCAGTGAAAGCTTCTCTGATGTACACAACGGTGTGATTGCTGGTTTGCAATGCTCCATGTTCACCCTTTTAAGCAAATCCGAAACATATTTATCTTGTGACAACAATATCCCATCTTTCATTTTGGATACCTCAATTCCCAAGAAATAATGCAAGTCACCAAGGTCCTTTAGAGCAAAATCAGTCGAAAGATTTTTGAGTAAAACAGTAACTGCATCTGGTGATGAGCTAGTCACAATAATATCATCAACATATACTAATAAATATATTGTAACTGAACCTTTGTTGTAAAAGAACAATGAGGCATCTGCTTTTGAAGCACTAAAGCCAAGTTGCTGCAGTTTCTGGCATAATGTAGCAAACCAGGCTCTAGGAGCCTGTTTGAGACCATAGAGGGCTTTATGCAACTTACATATGTGGTCTCCGCTGATCCTCAAAACCTGGTGGTTGCCTCATATAGACCTCATCCTCAAGAACACCATGAAGAAACGCATTCTGTACATCTAACTGCCGTAGACACCATCCCCTGCTTACTGCAATAGACAAAATAACTCGTATGGTTGCAGCTTTAACTACGGGACTAAAAGTGTCCTCATAGTCTATTCCATACCTTTGTTTGAAACCTTTGACAACTAAACGTGCCTTATACTTGTCAAGAGATCCATCAGCTTTTCTTTTAATCTTGAAAACCCATTTGCAGTCAATTATGTTTCTTCCTTGTTTGGCTGGTACAAGATGCCAAGTTTTATTCTTGACTAATGCATCAAACTCACAGTCCATGGCCTGCTTCCACTTCGTATATGCTAATGCTTCATTAACAGTTTGTGGCTCTCCTGTGGTTGTGAAATAGCTGTACCTGATATGCCCATCTGTGTAGATTTTTGGTTTGCTAATTCCACTTTGTGACCTCGTGTGTGGTCGGCTTACCACAGCAGACGGAACCGCCTGCACAGAGGACTCCGCAGCAGCATCTGTGGCCATAGGGGGTGAGTCGGAGTTGACCGGCTCGCCATTCTCACTCGGTGGATTGGAACCAGAGACATCCGGCGCTGATCCACCTTCTGCGGCAGTCGACGCGTCAGGTAAAGCACCACCGTGTCCTGTGCCTTCAGCTTGGTCATGTATTTCTTGTTCATAATCTGCTCTAGAATTCTCCAAATCTGTCACAACTTCATTAGAAACGTTAGTATCATTAGTATGCACATCAGTTAATTGATCACATGACACTGTGCCCCCTTGATCAGTACTGGGAAGGAGATGTGGATAAAGGAGAATCTCGGAGCGAAGGAGCGTGCCGGCATTGGAGTGAAGTTTAGTGAAGGGAAAAATATTTTCGTCAAAGATGACATCCTGGGAAATGTATATGCGTCCTATAGACACATGAAGGCATTTGAACCCCTTATGTAAGAGACTGTAGCCAAGAAAAACACATTGTTGGTATTGAAATTCAAGTTTACAGGAATTGTATGGTCGAAGATTCGGCCAACACGTACACCCAAACACACGGAGGAGTGAGTAGTCTGGTTTTTGGCCAAGTAACCGTTCCAAAGGTGTTGAATACTGAAGAAGCTTGCTAGGTGTACGGTTAATAAGATAGGTGGTTGTAACAAACGCCTCATCCCAAAATTTTAGGGGCATGGAAGCATGAGCAAGAAGGGATAGACCAACTTCAACGATGTGGCGGTGTTTTCGTTCGGCGGATCCATTTTGTTGGTGAGCATGTGGACAAGAGACACGGTGAGTGATGCCTAATTTTGAGAAATAGGAGTTTAATTTCTCATACTCTCCTCCCCAGTCACATTGTATGGCAATAATTTTCTGGTTTAGGAGTCTTTCTACAAGAGCTTGGAATTCTTGAAACTTTTGTATAACCTCAGACTTGTGCTTAATCAAATATATCCAAGTGAACTTGCTAAAATCATCAATAAAAACTGACATAATATTTCTTTCTGCCAACTGAATCGGGAGCAGGATCCCAAACATCGGAAAACACAAGTTCTAAAGGAGCAGTGGAAATACTTGAAGACTTCGGATAGGGGAGCTGATGGCTCTTGGCCTGTTGACAGGCATCACACACAGACTCTTTGTTGGACTCTTCTAAAAACACAAGTTTATTTCTAGAGACAACTTGCCGAACAATGGCACTTGCCGGATGACCTAGCCTATCATGCCACCTAGACAAAGTGGGTTTGATGACGCTGAAGACTTGCTTCTGTGATCGAGGCGATGATGATGAAGGTAAAGGATATAGGCCACCTCTACGCTTGCCTTGAAGCAGAACTTTCCTCGTGACCTGATCCTCGATCAAAAAGAATTTTGGATGAATCTCAAAGAAGGCGTGATTGTCAGCGGCAAGGCGAGAAACAGATATCAAATTTTTCTTGGCATCAGGAGTATATAAAACATTGTTTAGATAAAGGGGACGATCAGGGGTACGAATTTTCGTGTGACCAGTGTAACCAATGCGCATACATGTGCCGTTGGCTGTATGGATCTCATCCCCGCCATTGTACTTCTCCTGGATGCTCAACTTATCTAGTTCACCTGTGATGTGGTCTGTTGCACCGGTATCAACATACCAATTTGTGTCGATTCCGTAGGATTGTGTAGCAGCAGATGCAACCTTCTCCTGTGGGGCGAAGTTCGGATCATAGTGGTGCCAGCAGATGCTCACCGTGTGCCCCATCTTGCCACAAAGTTGGCAGATCGGACGCTCGCCTCCACGACCTCCAGATTGGCCACGTCCTCCACCACGGCCACGACCAGGATTGGGAGCAGGAGTATTCCCACGTCCGCGGCCACGGCCACGTTGACTTCCACCTCGTCCAAACGAGGCAACGTTCACCGAAGCTTGATATGTACTTTGACGAAGATCTGCTCTGCCTTCAAAACCTAGCAGCTACGAGTAAAGCTCGGCCACAGTGACCGGCTCTACCCTAGCCGCCAACGCTGATACCACCGGCTCAAAATCAGCATCAAGACCGGCGAGTATGTAAGACACCATGTCCTCATCATCAAGTGGCTTGCCGGCAGCTGCAACTTCATCGCCTAAAGCTTTCATCTTGGTAATGTATTCGTTGACAGTCATGTTACCTTTCTTTGTGGTGGAGAGTGTGATGCGCGTGTTAATCGATCGCGCACGAGTCTTTGACGAAAACATCTCCTCGAGAGCCCTCCAAAGTTGTGCCGCCGTTGTGACCGACACCACCTGTGTCAGGATGTCGCGAGAGAGAGACGACATCATGTATCCAAGGACCTGTTGGTCCGCAGCAACCCACTGCGCGTGTGCTGGATTCTGCACCTTGATGGTCTTGTCGCCATCTTTACTGTCAATCTCCTTTGGAGGAGCGACTTTGGTGCCGTCGAGGTAGCCGAACATCTAGGCTCCCCTAACGGCAGGAAGAACCTGTGCCTTCCATAGCAAATAGTTGTTCTTGCCGAGCTTCTCTGTCACCAGAACACCAAACGGTGAGATACCGGCTGGAGCTGATGAAGATGATGCACTCATGGCGGCTAGTAGATGTATCTAAGAGGAGGATCGCTTTGATACCATGTGAAGATTGCAGAAGTGTTCTCACCTCTCACGAGGCCGCGTAGCTCTGTTATATAGCCAGCAAAATCAGCGGCGTTAGTTACATGGTATGTTACGATTGTTAGAGGATATTGATTTCTATCTATAGACCCTTTCTATCTCTAGTACATTGCTTTCTATCCTGGAAGAGTCTATCTTTAGAAACCTATCTTCTAACAGGGCCAACACTATAACCAAGGAAAACACAACGTTTGGATCGGAAGGCAAGTTTGTGTTTGTTGAAGGGACGCAAATTCGACCAACAAGCACATCCAAAAATTTTCAAAAAAGAGTGGTTGGTGGGACACCGAGAAGCTTGAACAACGAGGTGTTAAGTCCAGAAACATTGGTGGGAGTTCGGTTGATGAGGAAACAAGCTGTGACAAAAGCTTCACCCCAAAATTTAAGGGGTATAGATGCATGGGCTAACAAAGATATGCCAACTTCCACTACGGGACGATGTTTACGCTCGGCCGAGCCGTTTTGTTGATGAGCATATGGGCAAGAAACTTGATGAGAAATGCCAAGATTGTTAAAAAATGTGTTCAGCCGATGATATTCACCACCCTAATTTGTTTGCATTGTGATGATTTTGCTATTGAGAAGCCTCTCAACACGGGCTTGAAATTGTAGAAAAGCATGGAACACATCAGATTTATTCTTTAGCAAATAAATCCATGTGAATTTGCTAAAGTGGTCTATAAAACGAGCATAATATTTAAACCTGTCAACATAGATGGATGTCGGCCCCCAAACATCAGAATGGACAAGCTGTCAAGCTCCAAAGGACAAGAACACTCTCTAGTTGAAAAAACATAGGGTAACCGGTGGCTTTTGCCTAGTTGACAAGAGTCACACACATTATTATTATTAATGGATGAGCTCGGACTAGGAAATTATTGTGATGGATGACATCTTGAACGATGGTGGAGGAGGGGTGTCCCAATCGACACTGCCATTGTTCTTGCATCGGCTTCACAATGGAGAAGGCTGGATGAGGTTGCTGACTTAGTAAACTTGGAGACAAGTGATAAAGGCCACCTTCACATTGTCCGCGAAGAACTTAATTTCTTCGTTGCCTGATGTATAGGGTTGAGACTCAGTGTTCGTTAAAAAGTATGAAAATTCGAATTACCAATGTAAGAGATGGTCATACCTTGTCCGTTAGCAAACTGAACCTGATCCTTTCTAATGTACTTTGCCCTCATGGTGAGACGATCTAGATCATTTGTAATGTGATCCGTCGCCCTCATGTCAATGTACCAGTTGGTGTCGATGGAGTAAGACTGAGTTGATGCTGCTGCTGTGAATGGCCCTGATCATCTGCTACTTGATATGTGTGGTTATACCGGTTGTAACACCAAAGTGTATCATGGCCGATTTTTCCTCGGATTTGGCATGTGGGTCGGTTACCTCCTCTGTTGTTCTGTCCTCCTGACTGCTGGTTCTGGAACTAACCACAACCGCGTCCTCCTAAGGAGAAGTATGGGACACGACCTCCTTGACCACCTAAAGAAAAATATGGGGGAAAGCCTCCTTGGCCATGCCCACCATCTCCTCGGCCGCCATCGTGATGAGCACCTCTGCCTCGACCACCTTGGTAATTACCTTTGGAAGCACAGAAGACTGAAACACCATGTTGTTTTGATCATGGCGTTACTCAAAGCTCAAGAGGTGCGCATACACCTCATTGAGGGACGGGGGTTCGGTTCTTGTGGTCAAAGATGTGACCAACGAATCGTAGTCGCTGTCGAGTCCGGTGAAGAGATATGTTGCTATTTCATCTTCTTTTAGAGGTTGACCTAGTGTGGCGTGGGTATTCGCCATGTTCTTCACCTTGTTGAGATACTTCTTCTGAAGGGTTGCAAGTTGTCGCCGGATCTGCATGCTAACATATCAAGTGAAAGAGATGAGAGAATGACACTAAGGATAGTGTGAACCTTTTGGAGCCATTGCATGTACTCCAGATTGGAAACCGTAGTGGCGCCTTGCTCTATCTGCTGCGAGATCATCCTGTCCGAGATTTTGATGGAGCCCTCAACATATCCCAACAATTGTTGGCTGCACAAATATGGAAGAAACTGTGCCTTCCACAAGAGGCAGGTGTCTTGGCTCAACATGATATTGATCAAGTGGCCAAGAGATGGAGTCGGCAGGATGCTGGCCACTGTTGATGAAGAGACTGGTATCACACCAGTTGCGGCAGATGACAGACACGGTGGAGTGTTGTTGATCATTGTCCTGGTGATGAAGAAGAATAAGGCTTTGAAACCATAAAGGAAGAAAGAATTAGAGATTGGAGAGAATGGCACTCACAGCAGCTCTCTATTCCTGTTAACTTATAATGGACAGTCTTGTCGGATGGAGTACAGTATCTGTGTCTGTGTTACAACAGAAGGTAATCATCTTGCGTGATTACAGGGATGCAAATTACAGGAGAGGGGTGACATGATTAAAGGATGCTTATCTTCTAGGCTTATCTCTAACATTAAGCAGGAAGGAAATGGAAGCCAGAACTTACAAAGGTGTGATTCGGCCCACTGGGCTCGAGACAGGACAAGAGATCAATTACAGGGAGAGAGTCAACTGGACAAAAGGAAACCAATAGCTAGTAGAAAGATTCTAGGAGAATTCCTTATTTGTTCAAAAAAGTTAGCCTATTCCAATATTTGTCATCAAATTTTTTAAACTTTACTATTTGCCCTTGTCGCGTGAACTCTGTTCCTTATTTGCCCCTTCCGTCAATGTACCGTTTCTTTGCCATTAAATCAGCTGTGAAATGTCCTTTTGCCTATGACTTTTTAATACGTTACCAAATAGAAAAATTTATAAAAAAAAAGTAGAAAGTTCATAAAATTGTGAGAAAAATTTCTATGGATCCAGAAATTACGTGTACTCAAAACTGAAAGTTAATTTTGGGATCTAATTTTTTTTAAAAAAAATTAATGGTACCAACCGTGTCTCATGAAAAAAAGATAAAAAAAAGTAGAAAATAGAGAAAATTATGAAATTCGAACAGCAAGTAGAACATGATTTTACATAAATCTAGAAATTTGAATTACTCAATTTAGATTTAAAATGTAGGAGATGAAATGTTTGAAAGTTCTAAATCCAGAAATTATGAAAGGGGTATTTTAGGCATTAATGGAGCTTTCTAACGGCTGAATCTAACGGAGTTGACGGAAGGGGCAAATAAGGAAGAAAGTTCACGTAACAAGGGCAAATAGTGAAGTTCAAAAGTTGACAGACTGTGATATGGGCTAACTTTTTAAGGCAAATAAGGAATTCTCTCGAGATTCTGAAACACTTCTCTCTGTTTGAACCACGACCTAATTAACTTCGTCTCAGATGAAATGAATTGAACCATATGATTTATATGCAACGAGACGTTACGAAATATCTTCACGTTTCTTTCACCCCCCCGATTTGTTACCTTCGCTTTCCGACAGCTCTGATAATTGAATGCAAACAAATGCTATCGGCGTCATCGTACACGCAGACAGCAGACTGGTCGGCACGTACATGCATGGATCCACCATCGACATACGTCGGCCGGCCGCCCAGCAGCTCCCGGCCCGGCGCAGATCGATCTGCCCTCTTTGCTTCACGTTTTTATGTACTTTAATAAACTCACGAGGAGCTAGTACAGCAGTGCATGTACCGTGCTACGCTCTGGCGCTCCTCGGTGTAAAACTATGATCCGTCAGATCATCGGTTGATCGATAAGCTGCTTGTTTCGTCTTGTTTGGTTGCATGCCTATAGGATGCCGCGACTAATCTTATGCATACCTGGTTTATCACTGAGACAGGCCATCCACATCCGCTGCGCTCGTTTTTCACGTAGCAATGGAGCTCCGCGTGCTGGTCTCCATGGAGTTCACTGATTGGCCCGACGGGGTTATAAATGCCAGCGCGCCCGAGCCTACACCAACACCCACGAGACCACGACACACACGCAGCAAGAAGCTCCGGAGACGAACCACCCAACCATGAAGGTGAAGAGATGCACCGGCAGCATCCTGCTGATGCTCTCGCTCCTCGCTGTGGCCATGGCGGTCGCCGGCGACGACGTGGGCACCATTCGCCTCCCCACCGACGCCAAAGGTGACGTACGGCCTCGCCGCTGCTATACGTTACCATGTTGCACTGGCTAGCTAGCAAGTACGTACGTACGTTCCTAGCTAGCCGCCTGCATGTCCATTGGTGATTTTTTTTTTTGAAGGTTTTTTTTTTAAGGACTAGCACAAGGTAACCTTGTTGGTTGATGTCCATTGGTGAATTGATGAAGCTAGATCTGTGTATATATATATCATACATGGACATGAGCTATATATGGATGCAGGGGGGTGTTAGTGCAGCGGAAGGAGATGGTAGGAAGCAGAGGCCGTGGGATTGCTGCGACTTTGAAATATGCACGCGGAGTCTCCCGCCGATCTGTCGGTGCACTGCCAAGGTGAAGTCCTGCTCGACCGCCTGCAAGGACTGCAAGCCGGTGTCCGAGGATCTCTACGTCTGCCGCGACATATATTACTATGAGATCGGCGAGGAGTTCGCTCCCATGTGCAACACATCTGCTGGCAACTAAGGATCCACCATCGACATACGCCGCCCGGCCGCGGCCCGTCCCAGATCGATCCGCCCTCTTTGCTTTACGTTTTTATGTACTGTAATAAACTCACGGGGAGCTAGCACAGCGGTGCATGTACCGTGCTACGCTCGATCTGGTGCTCCTCGCTGTAAAACCATGCTACGTTTGGTTCCTTGCCTAAGGATGCCGCGACTAATTAATCTTATGCATACCTGGTTTGTCACTGAGACACGGGTGGCGCGCCACAAATTCTTAGGCACCCGCCACACTCTGCACTCCGCACTCCTCTAGCCCGAGCATGACCGCCATCGAGGTCAGCGACAGCAACAACAACAGACGAGGGAGACCCTAATTTAAAATTGGATGCACATGGCCATGGGAAAAAGCATGTGCTTGTTGAGAAGCCAAGGAGAGGCGTGCCACCGATGGTCATCGTTGTTGCCGGGAGCAATTATATCTTGGAAAGGAGCTTGTCGGTGGAGAAGATCATGGGTGATGACGTGCTGCCGGGTTAGGGTGAGGAGCTCTCGTGGGAGGACATGTCGCCTGCAAAAGACCTCTCTGGGAGGACGTGGTCATTGGGGCCATCACCAAAGCCGGTTGAAGAGGCAAGCTCGCCGTTGAAGCTGAGCCCGTTGGCGCAGGGAGGCCATCGCTATGAAGCCTGTTGACGTCGGGGGATGAAGCTGCATTACGCAGGGGTAAGAAGGAGCCATAGGGGAGGCCGAGCTCGTTGCGCTTAGTGGATACAAGCTTGTCGGGCTCGAACTAGGGAGAAGATGCCAATGTACAAGGAAGCATCAGGGGAAGAATACGACTTGAAAACTTAGGCAATTTTTTCCCTCAACAATTAAATGCTTGCTGAAACTTCTTGCCTAGCCTAATGTTAGATTGCTAGTTGTAGCTAGGAACAAAACACCACACGTGGAGTTAGTCATGCCACACATGTATAACTCACTTCTAAAGTTAGGTACGTAAGGTCTCCCACCAATTCATAGTGAGTTTGGGGTGTCTAAAAAATCCTATTTAAAACGTTGTTCCTATTCCGTGTTAGTTCGCTCCTAGCTAGCTAGTTAACCTATTTCGTTGTTTCCTTTTTTTCTCTCCTCTATGAATGTAAATAATTAAATATGGGAAAATATGTTGTGCAAACAGGTTTATGGTGCAATCAAACTACAAAAAGGTAAAAAAATTTGTAGATGTACTTTATTGTTTACTCCACATATATATAAAATTTCATGATCAAATTCGTTTAGAGTTAAAAGAAACAAAAAGTGAAAATTCTAACAAATTTAAACTCTTTTGTCATAATTTTCTTTTTTTTGTTATTCTTCTTTTAGATAAAGGATAAAATCCAGTCTTTACATTAGAAGGTGTACACAGTCTAACGAGTGCCTTTTTTTTTTGTTACTCTTAACATAGATAGAGAGTAAGTTTAGAAGTGCATCTACAATTTTTTTCAGATTTTTTCACAACTTATTATTAATTTGATTGTATGATGATTGCACCTTAAACTTGATTGCAACAAACATATGTTCTCAATAAGTATTCGCCATGTAATTCCTTAGTCCTAATGATACAGTACTTATTATATACTATAGCCGCTCAAATGCAGCCTCAACACAGGCCTCCACATCGCCCCTAATTTCGACAGGCCTCCACGTTGCCCGTTCAGCCAGGGCCATCCAATCGCGCGCTAAGCCTATCCGGCCGTCCAGGCCTTAGCCAGCCGTGTTTGCAAAAAAAACCCCTTCAGCTTATCGGTTTTACATCCATATCCTAAAATTATCAAGACTGTTTGATCAAGTGATCAGATGGCTCCATGTACACTGTTTGTGCATTTACACCCCTATACTTTCGGAATCAACCCACGATCCTTTCGTGTCCTTCCCTATGCCCCTGCTGCTACCCCGCACCCCTCCGCTCTCTCTGTCTCTTGCACACCGCAATGAGGGTAGGTTAGGTTTTAACCCTAGCCGCTCCACCCCTTCCTCTCTAGTGCCGCCGTCACCTCTGCTTCCTCTTGCCTGTGCCGACTCCTTTGTCGTCCTCCTCTCCAACCGTGTCGCTGCCTCCCCCCTCCCGCGCGGTGCTCTCCCCCGTGCCTCTTTGTCCTTCCCATCCTCCCTGCCTCCCCAGATCCACTATTATCCCTCTTCCTCCCTCCTTCGTAGCGCCGCCTCCCCACGACATTGCTGCCGACTCTCCCTCCCCCATCAGGTCAGATCGGGCACAACAAAGGCCATGTCTTGGCCTGTCATTGCCTCCTCCAATGCCCTTGCCATCAGTGCAGCCACCGACGCCTCCACCGCCGCTCCTCTCCCCCTGATCCTTCCTCGCACAGCCACATCCACGCCACCAAGCCGTCGCTCTCACTTATCGCGTGAACTCTGTTCCTTATTTACCCCTTCTGTCAATGCTGTGAATTGTCCTCTTTGCCTATGCCTTTTTAATACGTGACAAAATAGAAAAATTTATAAAAAAATAGTAGAAAGTTCATAAAATTGTGAGAAAATTTCTACGGATTCAGAAACTATGTGTACTCAAAACTGAAAGTGGATTTTAAAATTTTTGGGATCTAATTTTTTTTAAAAAAATTAATGGTACCAACCGTGTCTCATGAAAAAGAGATAAAAAAAGTAGAAAATAGAGAAAATTATGAAATTTGAACAGTAAGTAGAACATGATTTTACATAAATTTAGAAATTTAAATTACTCAATTTAGAGTTGAAATGTAGGGGAGATGAAATGTTTCAAAGTTTTAAATCCAGAAATTATAAAAGGGGTATTTTAGACATTAACGGAGCTTTCTAACGGCTGAATCTAACGGAGTTGATGGAAGGGGCAAATAAGGAAGAAAGTTTAAGCAACAAGGGCAAATAGTGAAGTTCAAAAGTTGACGACAGATTGTGAAATGGGCTAACTTTTTATGGCAAATAAGGAATTCACTTGAGATTCTAAAACACTTCTCTCCGTTTGAACCACGACCTAATTAACTTCGTCTCAGATGAAATGAATTGAACCATACGATTTATCTGCAACGAGACGTTACGAAATATCTTCACGTTTCTTTCACCCCGCCGATTTGTTACCTTCGCTTTCCGACAGCTCTGATAATTGAATGCAAACAAATGCTATCGGCGTCATCGTACACGCAGACAGCAGACAGGTCGGCACATGCATGGAGAGCAGACAGATGCGTCATCCACATCCGCTGCGCTCGTTTTTCACGTAGCAATGGAGCTTCGCGTGCTGGTCTCCATGGAGTTCACTGATTGGCCCGACAGGGCTATAAACGCCCGCGCGCCCGAGCCTACACCAACACCCACGAGACCACGACACACGCAGCAAGAAGCTCCGGAGACGAACCACCCAACCATGAAGGTGAAGAGATGCACCGGCAGCATCCTGCTGATGCTCTCGCTCCTCGCTGTGGCCATGGCGGTCGCCGGCGACGACGTGGGCACCATTCGCCTCCCCACCGACGCCAAAGGTGACGTACGGCCTCGCCGCTGCTATACGTTACCATGTTGCACTGGCTAGCTAGCGAGTACGTACGTACGTTCCTAGCTAGCCGCCTGCATGTCCATTGGTGAATTTTTTATTTTTTTTGAAGGACCAGCACAAGGTAGTTAACCTAGCTTGCTGGTTGATGTCCATTGGTGAATTGATGAAGCTAGATCTGTGTATATATATATTATACATGGACATGAGCTATATATGGATCGATGCAGGGGGTGTTAGTGCAGCGGAAGGAGATGGTAGGAAGCAGAGGCCGTGGGATTGCTGCGACTTTGAAATATGCACGCGGAGTCTCCCGCCGATCTGCCGGTGCACCGACAAGGTGAAGTCCTGCTCGACCGCCTGCGAGGACTGCGAGCCGGTGTCCGAGGATCTCGACGTCTGCCGCGACATATATTACTACGAGATCGGCGAGGAGTTCGCTCCCAAGTGCAACACATCTGCTGGCAACTAAGGATCCACCATCGACATACGCCGGCCGGCCGCGGCCCGGCGCAGATCGATCCGCCCTCTTTGCTTTACGTTTTTGTGTACTGTGTAATAAACTCACGGTGAGCTAGCACAGCGGTGCATGTACCGTGCTACGCTCTGGCGCTCCTCGCTGTAAAACCATGATCCGTCAGATCATCGGTTGATCGATAAGCTGCCTGTTCCGTGTTGTTTCGTTGCTTGCCTAAGGATGCTGCAACTAATCTTATGCATACCTGGTTTGTCACTGAGACACGGGCGGCGCATCACAAATTCTTAGAGCATTTTTAGCGGCGTCTCTAAATTCGGATATCTATATTCCCTTCTCCAAAGCAGTATTTCTTCCCTATATTTTTATCATCTCCAGCAGAGTCTATCCTCAAAAAGATATAAAAACAGGTGAGAGAATCTCTAAATACAGAGACTCGGAGAAAGAATATCTAAATTTAGGGACTGATATAGACTATGTTAGAATGATATAGGAACTGAGAGTTTCTAAATAGAGAGAAGATTCTTTTTTTGAGACCTTACTAGACACGCTCTTAGGCACCCGCCACACACTGCACTCCGCACTCCTCTAGCCCAAGTATGACCGCCGTCGAGGTTAGCGACCACTGTTAGAAAAACGAGCATCACAAGCGGTACCTCTACAACTGGTTCATTTGAAACCTATTGTGATAGTGCATCACAACCGGTTCGATAGCCAAGAGTCAGGAGAGGGCTCCAACCAGTTGTAAAACCTAATTTCTATAATCGGTTTGTGTCTCCAACCGGTTATAGACTTTTACAACCGGTTGGGGACACGAACCGTCTATAGAAAGTTGTTTCACAACCGGTTGGAGACACGAACCGCTTGTAGAAAGTTGCTTCACAACCGGTTATAAAACCGCTTGTGATACTGCCTGGAGTATCACAAGCGGTTGCTTACAACCGGTTCCAACCGGTTGTAAGACCCGGTTGGAACCGATTGTAAAGGTGCGTTCGTTGGTAGTGGATAGCCACAACTACAGACGAGGGAGACCCTAATTTAAAATTGGATCCACGTGGCCATGGGAAAACGCATGTGCTTGTTGAGAAGCCAAGGAGAGGCGTGCCACCGACGGCGATCGTCGTCGCCGGCCGGGAGCAATTATATCTTGGAAAGGAGCTTGTCGGTGGAGAAGATCATGAGGAGGACATGCTGCCAGGTCAGGGTGAGGAGCTCTCGTGGGAGGACATGTCGCCTGCGAAAGACCTCTCTGGGAGGACGCGGTCGTTAGGGCCATCACCAAAGCCGGCTGAGGAGATGAGCTCGCCGTTGAAGCTGAGCTCGTTGGCGCAGGGAGGCCATCGCTGTGAAGCCTGTTGATGTCAAGGGATGAAGCCGCATTACGCAGGGGTAAGGAGGAACCATAGGGGAGGCCGAGCTCGTTGCGCTTAGCGGAAACAAGCTTGTCGGGCTCGGGCTAGAGGGAAGATGCCAATGTGCAAGGAGCATCAGGGGAATTAGAAGACGACTTGAGAACTTAGGCAATTTTTTCCTCAACAATTAAATGCTTGTTGAAATTTCTTGCCTAGTAGTCTGCCTCACAACTTCGGCAAATTGGTTAGGAAGACGTTGGCAAGCAGACTATCACCTCACCTGGATGCTTTGGTTTCGCGGGCCCAAAGTGCATTCATTCATAGGAGATGTATTCAAGACAACTATCTATTTGTGAATAACACCATCAAGGAGCTGCACAGAAAGAAGAAGCCCTGTCTTTTTGTCAAAATTGATCTTGCAAAGGCCTTTGACACTGTTAGTTGGGAATACCTCTTAGATCTAATGATACACGTGGGTTTTGGTCATAAGTGGACGGACTTGATATCCCTTATCCTAGTTTCCCAATCATCAAAAATAATGATAAACGGGAGTCTAGGAAAATCTTTTAAGCACAACCGTGTTCTTCGACAGGGCGACCCACTTTCACCTCTTCTGTTCATCCTAGCAATGGAGCCGCTGCACCTCTTATGTTCAAAGGCGAGAGACCTTGGTTTACTTGGCAGTATAGGTGAGAAGATTGACAGGTGCCAATCCTCCTTTATGCAGACGGCATCGCCTTCTTCTTAAAACCAACAGTAAGCGACGTCCATTCTATGAACTTCATTCTCAATAGTTTTCGAGGGGCTTTAGGGCTCTCGGTCAATGCGCAAAAAAGTGTTATCTATCCGATCAGTTTCATAGAGTAGCCCTTGCAACAGATTGCTCCAGTCGCACAGATGCATGTTGGTTTTTTCCCTTGCAATTATCTAGGTTACCTCTCAGGCCAACCAAGCTAAGAAAAGGGGATTATCATATGCTGCTTGACAAAGTCAGAAATAGGCTAGCAGGATGGAAGGGCAGGCTTCTATCAAAAGGGGATTATCATATGCTCTATATGCTGCGAGATCATCTTGTCCGAGATTTTGATGGAGCCATCAACATATCCCAACAATTGTTGGCTGCACAAATATGGAAGAAACTGTGCCTTCCACAAGAGGCAGGTGTCTTGGCTCAACATGATATTGATCAAGTGGCTAAGAGATGGAGGTCCTGTTTGGTTGCCACCTAACTTTACCACAACTACCCTTAATCAAAATTAGGCACACTACTGCAGATTTAAACTTTGCAGATTTGAACTTCACAACCGGTTCGTAAAGGCTCTAGAAGCGGTTATATAGCCGCTTCTAAGCAACCGTGACTGATGCTCGTGGGAGCATCAGAAGCGGTTCTACAAATCGGTTCTAGTGGTGTCTAAAAAGGTAAAGAATATTGGGGTACATGAGATTCGAACCTAGGACCTCACCCTCTTCTCGTGACCCACGCCTCACCCAGCTAGCCAACCCACCCACGCGTGCTCTCTGGTGAGATAAGGCAAGCTTTCCTTTTAACAATTCAAAAAATGGGCCTCTAGCAGCGGTTTATAACACGAATCCCTTCTAAAGCCCCCTCTTGAAGCGGTTCGTAATACGAACCCCTTCTGTTGCTTGGGCTTTATAAGGGGTTCGTGTCCCCAACCGCTGCTAGAGGTGTGGGGGCTTTAGAAAGGGTTCGTGACAGGAACCCCTTCTGTTGCTTGGGGTTTAGAAGGGGTTCGTATTACGAACCGCTTCTAGAGGGGTTTCCTGGTTTGAACTATTGAACCGCTTGTGTTGCAACTATTAGAAGCGGTGCGCATTGAACCGCTTGTGATGTACCGCTTGTGATGCCCTGTTTTCTAGTAGTGGCAGTCAGAAAAGGTGTGGCGGATAAAATCGGCGTCACACTTGTGGAAAAATGTGGCAAGAAAATGAGTCTATAACGTGTGGGTCAGAGGCTAAGAAAGTGTGGCGCGACTAATGTTAGGCTGAAACCAAACGTATGTCTAAGAATGTGTGGCACGACTAAAGTTAGACGTGGTAACCTTAGGCTGCCAACCAAACAGGCCCGGAGTCGGCAGGATGCTCGCTACTGTTGACGAAGGGACTGGTATCACACCAGTTGCGGCAGATGACAGAGACGGTGAAGTGTTGTTGATTGTTGTCCTGGTGATGAAGAAGAATAAGGCTCTGAAACCATAAAGGAAAAAAGAATTAGAGATTGGAGAGAATGTCACTCACGGTAGTTCTCTATTCCTGTTAACTTATAATGGACAGTCTTGTCGGATGGAGTACAGTGTTTCTGTTAGAACAGAAGGTAATTATCTTCCGTGATTACAGGGATGCTAATTACAGGAGAGGGGTGACATGATAATAGGATGCTTATCTTCTAGGCTTAGCTCTAACATTAAGCAGGAAGGAAATGGAAGCCAGAACTTACAAAGGTGTGGTTCGGCCCACTGGGCTCGGGACAGGAGAAGAGATCAATTACAGGGAGAGAGTCGATCCACTGGACAAAACAAAACCAATAGCTTGTAGAAAGATTCTAAGAGAATTCCTTATTTGTTCAAAAAAGTTAGCCTATTCCAATATTTGTCATCAACTTTTCCGAACTTCACTATTTGCCCTTGTCGCGTGAACTCTGTTCCTTATTTGCCCCTTCTGTCAATGTGCCGTTTCTTTGCCGTTAAGTCAGCTGTGGAAAGTCCTCTTTGCCCCTGTCTTTTTAATACGTTACAAAATTAAAAAATTAGCAGAATGTTCATAAAATTGTGAGAAAAATTTCTATGGATTTAGAAATTATGTGTACTCAAAACTGAAAGTAGATTTTAAAAATTTTGGGATCTAATTTTTTTAAAAAAAATTAATGGTACCAACCGTGTCTCATGAAAAAGATTAAAAAAAGAAAAATAGAGAAAATTATGAAATTTGAACAGCAAGTAGAACATGATTTTACATAAATCTAGAAATTTAAATTACTCACTTTAGAGTTAAAATGTAGGAGATGAAATGTTTCAAAGTTCTAAATCCAGAAATTATGAAAGCGGTATTTTAGATATTAATGGAGCTGAATCTAATGGAGTTGACGGAAGGGGCAAATAAGGAACGAAGTTCGTGTAACAAGGACAAATAGTGAAGTTCGAAAAAGTTGATGGTAGATTGTAGAATGGGCTAACTTTTTAAGGCAAATAAGAAATTTTCTCGAGGTTCGAAAAAGTTGATGGCGGATTGTAGAATGGGCTAGCTTTTTAAGGCAAATAAGAAATTCTCTCGAGATTCTAAAACATTTCTCTCCGTTTGAACCACGACCTAACTTCGTCTCAGATGAAATGAATTGAACCATATTATTTATCTGCAACGAAACGTTACGAAATATCTTCACGTTTCTTTCACGGGCCCCACCAACCCCCCCCGGCCCACACCGATAATTGGATGCAATCAAAGGCTATCGGCGTCGACGTACACAGACAGCAGACAAGTCGGCGCGTACATGCAGAGCAGACAAATGCGTCATCCACATCCAATGCGCTCGTTTTTCACGTAGCAATGGAGCTCCGCGTGCTGGTCTCCATGGAGTTCACTGATTGGCCCGACGGGGTTATAAATGCCCGCGCGCCCGAGCCTACACCAACACCCCACGAGACGACGATACACACGCAGCAAGAAGCTCCCGAGACGAACCACCCAATCATGAAGGTGAAGAGATGCACCGGCAGCATCCTGCTCATGCTCTCGCTCCTCGCCGTGGCCCTGGTGGTCGCCGGCGACGACGTGGGCACCATTCGCCTCCCCACCGACGCCAAAGGTGACGTACGGCCCGCCTCACCGCTGCTATACGTTACCATGTTGCACTGGCTAGCTAGCGTGTACGTACGTTCCTAGCTAGCCGACCCCGCGCGATATATATATATATATATATATATATATATATATATATATATATATATATATATATATATATATTAGGTGCAAAAGCAAATTTTCAGAAAAATAGTGCAAAACATATATAAAATTTGTTTTTTATAATTCGTGAAAAAATTGAGTTTCGATAGGTATGGGCACGAACTACATTCGTGCCCATACCTATCTCCACTCAATTCGTTTGCACGAATTTACAAACAAATTTTCATACAAATAGTGCTTTTATTCACGCTTTGTCTTTATAACTTCATTTGCTTTTTTACATTTGAATATATATATATATATATATATATATATATATATATATAAATATATATATAAAAGTGAAAGCAATCACAAAAAAGTTTTGTAAATTAAGTGAAAAAATTACTGGAGATAGTCTTGACATGAACTATATTATCACCAAATCTCAAGACCAAATTCAACTTCGTTTGGGAACTATAAAAAATACAAATTTTGAATAAATAGTTTCATGTCGTTGTTTGTTCAAAATTTGTCTTTTTTTATCTTTCAAACGAAGTTGAGTTTGATCTTGAGATTTGATGATAATATTGTTCATGACTCTCTATCTCAAGTAATTTTTTCACGAATTTACAAAACTTTTAGGTATGGTTTTCATGGGTTTGCATCAAAACAGTGGTTTGCACCATATATCTCTACTCCTAAAAAGGCTGTTGTGGTGATGAGTGATGGCTCATCAAAGCAATCTGAACCATTCAATTTAATCTAACGGCTGCCCACACCTCAATCCGCGTCCTCCTCTCCACCAATCCACACGCGAGCGCGTCGACCCCATCTATCTGCGTCCCACCGATCTACGCCTCCTCCTCCACCAATCCACGTGTGAAGCACGGGTCCTCAACTAGTATATATATATATATATATATATATATAGTCCATGAGTGTGTTCGCTTTGTTTCCGGCTAATTCTTCACTCATGAGGATATATGGATGCAGGGGGTGTCAGTGCAGCGGAAGGACATGGTAGGAAGCAGAGGCCATGGGATTGCTGCGACTCAGAAATATGCACGCGGAGTCTCCCGCCGATGTGCCAGTGCGCCGACAAGGTGAAGTCCTGCTCGACCGCCTGCGAGGACTGCGAGCCGGTGTCCGAGGATCTCTACGTCTGCCGCGACACATATCACTACGAGATCGGCGAGGACTTGGCTCCCAAGTGCACCACATCTGCTGGCAACTAAGGATCCACCATCGACATACGCCGCCCGGCCGCGGCCCGTCCCAGATCGATCCGCCCTCTTTGCTTTACGTTTTTATGTACTGTAATAAACTCACGGGGAGCTAGCACAGCGGTGCATGTACCGTGCTACGCTCTGGTGCTCCTCGCTGTAAAACCGTGCTACGTTTGGTTGCTTGCCTAAGGATGCCGCGACTAATTAATCTTATGCATACCTGGTTTGTCACTGAGACACAGGCGGCGCGCGACAAATTCTTAGGCACCCGCCACACTCTGCACTCCTCTAGCCCGAGCATGACCGCCGTCGAGGTCAACGACAGCAACAGACGAGGGAGACCCTAATTTAAAATTGGATCCACATGGCCATGGGAAAAAGCATGTGCTTGTTGAGAAGCCAAGGTTCTTGCCACCGATGGCCACCGTCCTTGCCGGAGCAATTATTATATCTTGGAAAGGGGCCTGTCGGTGGAGAAGATCATGGGCCGGTCTCCTCTCACACATCGGATTGAGATTATTTAAGAATCATCTGAGCCATCTGGGTTTTGATACCACTTGTCATCACCTAGGCTTTGAGACCATTTGTCAGCCGGACCGCTACACTTATGTATTCGGACCTTAGACCGTTAGGCTGCAGTACACTCGTAGGTCTAACCAGAGCAGCAGGCCAAGATCTGTTGGGCTATCTCTCCCTAAAAATCTAGCTCAATAACAGAGTGGTCTCTCATCCTTACAAACCATACTCAAACCTTTCAACTTTTAATGTGGGACTATTCCCAACAATGGGGAGGATGTGCCGCTTGCTACAGGGTGAGGAGCTCTCATGGGAGGACATGTCGCCTACAAAAGACCTCTCTGGGAGGACGCGGTCGTTGGGGCCATCACCAAAGCCGGTTGAGGAGACGAGCTCGCCGTTGAAGCCGAGCCCGTTGGCGCAGGGAGGCCATCGCTGTGAAGCCTGTTGATGTCGAGGAATGAAGCCGCATTACGTAGGGGTAAGAAGGAGCCATAGTGGAGGCCGAGCTCGTTGCGCTTAGCGGAAACAAGCTTATCGAGCTCGGACTAGGGAGAAGATGCCAACGTGCAAGGAGCGTCAAGGGGATGAAGACGACTTGGGAACTTGGGCAATTTTTTCCCTCAACAATTAAATGCTCGCTGAAACTTCTTGCCTAGCCTAATGTTAGATTGCTAGTTGTAGCTAGGAACAAAACACCACACGTGGAGTTAGTCATGCCACACCTGTATAATAACTCACTTCTAAAGTTAGGTACGTAAGGTCTCCCACCAATCCCATTTAAAACGATGTTCCTATTCCGTGTTAGTTCGCTCCTAGCTAGCTAGTTAGCCTATTTTGTTGTTTCCTTTTTTTTCTCTCCTCTATGTATGTAAATAATTAAGTATGGGAAAATATGTTGTGCAAACAAGTTTATGGTGCAATCAAACTACAAAGAGGTAAAAAAATTTATGGATGTACTTTATTGAACTTCATAATCAAATTCGTTTAGAGTTAAAAGTAACAAAAAGTGAAAATTCTAACAAATTTAAACTCTTTTGTCATAATTTCTTTTTTTGTTATTCTTCTTTTAGATAAAGGATAAAATCCAGTCTTTACATTAGAAGGTGTACATAGTCTAACGAGTGCCTTTTGTTTTTTTGTTACTCTTAACATAGATGGAGAGTAAGTTTAGAAGTGCACCTACAATTTTTTCAGATTTTTTCAGAACTTATTATTAGTTTGATTGTATGATGATTGCGCCTAAAACTTGATTGCAACATACATATGTTCTCAATAAGTATTCGCCATGTAATTCCTTAGTCTTAATGATATAGTACTTATATACTATAGCCGCTCAAATGCAGCCTCAACAGGCCTCCACGTTGCCCCTAATTTCGATAGGCCTCCACGTCGCCCGTTCAGCCGGGGCCATCCAATCGCGCGCGCTAAGCCGATCTGGCTGTCCAGGCCTTAGCCAGGACGCGTTTGCAAAAAACCCTTCAGCTTATTGATTTTACATCCATATCCTAAAATCATCAAGACTGTTTGATCAAGTGATCAGATGGCTCCATGTACACTGTTTGTGCATTTATACCCCTATACTATTTCGAAATCAACCCGCGATCCTTTCGTGTTCTTCCCCACGCCCTTGCTACTACCCCGCACCCTCCCCTCTCTCTGTCTCTTACACGCCGCAACGAGAGTAGGCTAAGGTTTCAACCCTAGCCGCTCCACCCCTCCTCTCTGGTGCTGTCGTCACCTCTGCTTCCTCTTGCTCGTGCCGGCTTCTTCATTGTTGTCCTCCTTTCCGACCGTGTCGCTGCCTCCCCCCTCCCGCGCAGTGCTCTCTCCCGTGCCACTTCATCCTTCCCATCCTCCCCACCCCCCAGATCCACTGTTAACCCTCTTCCTCCCTCCTTCGCAGCGCCGCCTCCCCTCCCCCATTGCTGCCGACTCTCCCTCCCCCATCAGGTAAGATCGGGCACAACGAAGGCCATGTCTTGGCCTGTCATTGCCTCCTCCAATGCCCTTGCCATCAATGCAGCCACCGGCGCCTCCACTGCCGCTCCTCTCCCCCTGATCCTTCCTCGCACGGCCACCTCCACGCCACCAAGCCGCCGCTCTCACTGTGCGGTGCCACCCCTCTTCCTCCAACTCCGCTTCTCCGGTGCCTGTCCACCTCGCTCCCCTCCCCTTTGTCTCCCCTACCACGGCGCCATCGCCGACCCCCTCCTCTTCTGCTTGCACGTGTGGCCGTTGCCCAGACTTTGCATTGGTTTGTACGATTTTCTTGCTTGATTACTGTGTTTCTCTTTTATTTGTATGCATTGTTCTATGATTTGTATCTAATGGCGCCTTTCTTTGTCCAGGAACCACGGTGCTCAACCGTTCTATGTCCATATTCCCAATCATAAACGTCTTTCTTGGTTCCTCACGATGCTATGATTTCTCTAAGCATTGATTCATTTTTCACCGACTTTTGGTGACCGTGCTTCTGAACCATACTCTTTAGTCTCTGCATTTGGTCATATGCAGCTGCAAAATTGTACAAGTATGCAATGATTGAAGGGTTTGGGATTTTATTTTAGTTAGCTATGCTTGATGATCTTAACAGTTCATATGAGTTTGTATCCTCAATTTCAGATATTGTGCATCGTCCACAAAAAACTCATTCATGTCACAGTTGTGCTTTAAAGTAACAGTTCATATGAATGTGTCATCAGATTCAGAGATTGTGCATGGCCAGAGATTGTTCATGATCAACAAAAATTTCTGGATGTAATTTTCCACTGAAGCTCATGATTAATGTGGTCTGCATTGTGAAAAATATCTCTAGGGTAATAGTATAGCATGAGCTTAGGCATCAGGTTGCTGCAGTTAACTCATTACACACATCTTTTCTGGTAAGGTTATGTTTTTTTTTTCCAAGAAGCTTAAGCACAACAAACCATACTCTTTAGTCTCTACGTTTGACCATATGCAACTGCAAAATTGTACAAGTATGCAATTATTAAAGGGTTTGGAATTTTATTTTAGTTAGTTGTGCTTGATATAACAGTTCATATAAATGTGTATCCTCAGTTTCAAATATTGTGCATGGTCCACAAAAAACTCATTCATATCGATCCTTTGATTTAACTTGAAGCATTTCTTAACTAAATAGTTTGTTTAGGAGTATTCCTCAGGTAGGTCTATATTTGATATTGTTCAACAAAGCCTTTTTCTCACTATGTTTATGTCTATCCAGAGATTCTATTTACAGAAGAGTAGAAGACACAGGGAAGTTGAACCTGGTATGTGGTATCTCTCTGTTCGACCTCATTCTTTTATACAATAAAACAAGAAGGCTCCATTCTCTAATAAGATTTACCTTACAGCCATTAATCTATACCACTGTCAAGTAAGTTACATGGAGCGACTAGACATCCCTGAAAACCTCAGCTGCAATATATTATATTTATACCACAAAAGGATGGATGTGAATGATTTTTCAGTATCTAGAATCTAGATCAACTTTTCAAAGTTTAGACATGACTATCTCTGGTGCTCTTCATAAAGCAACAGATACATGAAAATGTAACATGTTTTTCAGTAAAGATAGCTCCCTAATATTATTCAGCATGTACATTCTAAAAAGGTTAAAACACATGACAAACGTTAGCATAAATGCACCAAAATTGTGGTGAGGCTACTAGACTGATTAATACTTTTGGCATGGAACCTTCTAAAGTAAGGGTGTGTTTGGTTTGAGGACAAGGGTGGATGGGATCATCCCATCCATGTGTTTCTGGGATGGGACGATCCGAGCAGCCTGTTTGGTTGGTTTGGATGGGATGAGCCAGTTTTTTGTTTGGTAGGCTGGATAAGTGTTGGATGGGATGAGGGTGGAGGGGAAGCGCGGGGAGGGGATGACTGGCAGCCGGGGAGAGGGCGAGCCGGCGACGGCGGGGACGCCAGACGGCCGGCGGCGGGAGGGGACGCAGAAGCGAGCCAGCAGGACGCAGCCAGGGAGCAGCGGGCACGACGAGCTCCTCCGACGGCTAGATCTGGGAGGAGGCGAGCCGGCGGCGGAGGACGCGAGACAAGCCTGCGGCGGTGGAGGACGCGGAGGAGGCAGGGGCGGCGGAAGGGAGAGGGAGACGAGCTGGCGGCGGAGGGGACGACCGGCGGCCGGCGGGTGAGGATCTGGAGAAGCCGCGCAGGGGAGGAGGCGCGGGGCTGTGCGCACGGGAGAAAAGTTGGATGGCTTGGTACGGGTTTTTTTTGTATATCCCTCCATCCAGGATCTAAGAGAAATATTCCTCTCCTGGGATGGTTCCATCCACCCTTGTCCCCAAACCAAACAGGCCCAAAAACCGGATGGGATGGTCCCATCCACCCTCATCCACCCAACCAAACACACCCTAAATCAATATGACACTGTTTAACTTGAGTGCCGCTGCACATGAGATTACAATAACAGCCCCCAGTTGCTCTAAATTCATAGATCTTAAAGTGAACCAAAGGACCTAAAGGCAATCCTTTAAACTAAATAGAAATTGGAAAGTGGCACGTTATTTGTTCCCAGAATAAATTTGAAACAATTTAACTACCTACATAAAGGATTCCTTAAATGCTTTAAAATACCTTGAATGGGATATTTTCCACCCAGTTCAACAGTCCTTTGACCAACTATGAGTCAGCATACTGGAGCAGCCATGGGTCTATAAGGATTTCATAGTTTCTAGCACAATTGCTATATTTAATGAGCTAGCCTTTAGGCTTTAGTACAATGTTATGATATACTCCCTCCGTTTCTTTTTATAAGGCGCGTACGCATTTTGAGATTCAAACTTCATAATCTTTGACCAGTGATTTGTCTAACAATATATAGATTTTTGTGATAAAAAATGGTACCATTAGATTTGTATTGAAAAGTATTTTCTAATGATCATAGTTTTATTACTATGCATAATATAGGATAAGAGAAATAAAGTGTGAAAGTATAGTATATTGGACCGTGCCAAGTCAAAACTCAATTGATACGAATGATCCACCTCTGTATCTGATTATCACTAGAATTCAATACAAATTGTACAATACCTTACTAAAGTTCTGCTTTTAATATCATACTTTTACTACATGAACAATTCAATATCGATGGCTTGTAGTGCAATTCTCATGAGCAAAGAAGCAACTGCTCACCAAGCATATGTATAAAACAGATATGAATGTGTGTCCTCAGATTCAGATACATGTCAAAGATTGTTCATGGCCGACAAAAATTTCTGAATTGTAATTTTCCACCGAAGCTCATGATTCATGTGGTCTGCATTACGAAAAATATCTCTAGGATCTAGATCTGGTAACAGTATAGCATGAGCTTAGGAGTTATGTTGCTGCAGTCAAATCATTACACACAGTTTTTCAGGTAAGGTTATGTCCTTTTTCTGAGGAGATTAAGCACAACAAACCACAATAAAAAATGCAAATGGGATATCACCTGTTAGGGTAAATAGAAATGTCGATCAATTTTGTTTTGAGTGGACTTACACAATCTACCAGTATTTGCAGTATTTGCAGAAGTTGCTTTTCCTTGATAATATGGAGGAAGATTTCAGAATTGGCTAATCTCAACCCCCATTTTGTGACAGTTAAGATCTAATTGCCATTGCGCTGACTGGTTCATGATATCTTCACTGTTACTACTGTTATGCTTACAGTGTTTTTCCCTCCCACTTCCTATACATAGGGCAATACATACAGTGTACATGTCGCCATCAAAGCTCTTGTTTCAGAAGGGTCATAGGGTTTCTTAAATGCAACAAATGCCAAAAGAAAGTGAAGACCGAAGGTGAATATCACCAATGCTCTGAATGTGGCCCAACAACAGGCACCCACAGTACATGCACCCAAAATGCCACTTATAACCTCCATTTCAGCAGCTTACGATATGCCAGCATCATCTATAATAGTGTTTTCCTTATTACAGATACCGAATTGCCGTGATCGCAGTTGACCCAAATAAACTAGATCATCCGGATGCTTAGGAGGCTGAATTTGTTTTCTTCGGCAACACAGCGGAACGGTTAACAGGAGTGCCACTCAACGCTCTATTGACAGCTGTGCCAATCACAATCAGAACTTGATACCTCGCAACATAACAGATCTCTACGGCAGACACTACGACTTAGTGGCAATTGCCACAGAAAGAGCTATGCAGTTGCGCAAAATTTCATACCAAGTCAAGTCCTTCTCCCCTGTCTTGGCTCTTCCACAGATCCAGCCTTCTATTCAGCAAGAGCAACAAGGTACATCCATAACACTGCACCAGCCTACTGACCCACAGGATCGGATAAGGGCAAGCGCCACGCAGAGCAAACACCCTCACCATCATCCTACCATACAGGTTAGTCATCCTGAGAAATATATAGCTATCATACAACGCAACACAGTACACAATGATTGCTTACACATTGTAGCAACCCTAACATAGTTTAGCCCACACAATTGCATGGAGACCGTGCTCCCATATCCTTACTGGTATAAAAAATTTGGACTGCCTAGCATAATAAGTAAAGTTCTTTGTATATGACCATCTTTGTGCCAATAATGGTCTATTGTCACCATCCTAACACAATGCGTATGTGGCTAAACAGGGTCAGGACAAAGACATCACACCCATAGCTGCCTCTATGAACACAATCGGCACATGTGTACACCATATACTCCCAAAATGTTATGCAGTGCCTAATCACATTTACAGCATTCTATCATAATACACACTACATTATGCTCATATAGTTGAACTAACCAAAATGTTTTACAGGAACAGCATGAATGTTACACTGAACCTCCTCCCAGAGATGAAACCTACAGCAGCACTGCACCCTGAAAAAGGTTTGTGCTTTACCTCTAGAGCCTCTTGCACATGCTTTGCTTTTGTCAACACCACCAAAACAAGTAATTAATATGTTTTCCATCAAACATAAGGCTCGATTTGCCCACAACCACCAAAAGCCGTGCCAAAAGAAAGCTATTCAATGATAGCCAAGATGCTACGCCTTGAAGAAAGTACCTTTCGCTCTAGGTAACTTCCTACAAAACATAAACTTATCCACTGCCTTTTATATGTATCACACACTGCTAACACCACACCATCTCTACATGAAAACCATACAAGCTCTACTAAAAAGCATAACAACACCAACATGAATACATGAATGAAGGTCCTCTCTTTTGGCAGCCACTATAACCTTGCTACTGCAGCATAGACTCTATATATGTATATATTGCACATGATGCATCTTCCATATCGTCCTAAATCATAGCACTAGAAACATGTTACTATCCCTTTGTAAACTATAACCATTTGTCATCGATCGCAGCTATGTATGAACCAGTTTCCGTCTCATGGAAAATGTTTTATCTCTAGCCATATTTGCAACAGCACTGTACCAGCAATGTTTCCAAAGTTCAGTAGCTGCTTTGTTCCTCACATTAGCATTGAGCAGAGAGGATCATGACAGATACCCCTGAGATTGCAAAAAAAAAAGAGCCGCATCGGCTAATGATTCACTCAGCTCTCACTCTTTGTTACAACATATAGCACCCCAACGCATGTACCACACGCCGAGGACACATTTTCCTATTCTAGTATAAGAGCATCTCCAGCAGAGCCTCTAAAACAGAATCTTCTCTATATTTAGAGTCTCTCGTCCTCCAGCAGAGTCTCTATCTCGGTCTCTAAATTTACAGTTTCTCTCTTCTAGCATCTAAATTTGGAGTCTCTCTATATTAAGCTATATAGTTTTTCTGGATAGAACCCCTGCTGGAGAGGATAAAAATGTAGATAGTGAATACTGATTCGGGGGTGTATAGAGACTCGATTTTAGAGGTTCGATTTTAGAGGTGGAGATGCCCTAATAGATCCTAATAGATAGACGAGATGTTTTGGAAGATTTACCGGTTTCTTTCGCGCACGATTTGCTAAGAAGAATCGAGAGGACAACCACGATATATACGCGGTACGCCTTTAATTCATTTCCAACAACTCCGATAATTGGATGCTACTGTTCCACGACAAATGCTATCGACTTCGCAGACAGCAGACAGGTTGGAAGTGCATTTAATTCAGTCGTCCACATCCGCTGCTCGGTTCGATGTATATATGTATAGCAATAGAGCGCGCCACGTGCTGGTCTAAATGGAAAATGTAATGGTACTAGATATGAATTGCGCGTCGGCGCGCGCGTCCTGGTTGTTTTGGTGTTCGTGAAGTTTTTGGTTAAATGTGGGAAAAAAGCTATATTAGGTCAGGAAACAATATCATAAAATCAGGACAAAAGATATAAAAAGGGGAAAAAATCATTGCTGAAAGAAAAACGGAAAACCAGCCATTATGATAGAACCATCAAATGATATAGGTTATGTAAAAGAAAATCTGCTCCTCTGGTTAAAATTCTAGTTAGCTTAAGTTTCATCAAAGACGCTCAAGTACAAAGGGACAAAATTACGTAATTAATTTGGTATTGGCTACCTCATTAAGAGTACAGGGCTGTTTGACCTCATCAGATTCAGTCTTGACTACTACATTAGGGTCCCAAAATAGAATCTCTCTTAAGTCTATCTGATGCAAGTGACTCAGAATTTCCTTGTCTATACACTGTATACAACCTGTAAGGTAGGTATCATACTCTAGCCCAACAATTCGGTATCGTATTGACATAGGCAAAAATCTAAGAGAAATGGATGCCCTCTATAGTGCAGGCAAAAAGAGATGAAAAGAATTATCTTGCTATTGAAAATTTAGTAGAACGGAGCAGCATAACAAAGCTCAATGGAAGGTGACCAACCTGTGAAGAAATAATACAACGAACGCTCCGTAAATTTAGGTTGAATATGCTGGATAGCTCACTGCAAAGCCACAAACACAAATTAACTCTGCCTGATAGGTTATAAACTCTTTTGTGCATACACAATCTATAAACTATGGCCATTATGGATGGTATTTATGTACTAATTAAGATCAGTGAATAAGTTGGTAAAATAGTAGAGAGCAGGCAAACAAATAAAATTATGTGACTATCAGAAAAAAAGAATTAGCATGGCTGACAGTGCTGTAAGTTGGAAGGCATAAATCAAATTTCAAACTTGCAGGTTTCTGTTCTTGTGTAGCTTCTCACGTTAGTTTGATTTTGTTAATTCACAAGCAATCTTTCACGATCACCTGACTATTATAAGATTTAATGTTGCAGTATGAACAGTAGACCAACATAAAAGATTTATCAGTCAGCTTCCATGCCACGCGGTTGTATTGCGTTGCATTAAACAGGTTGTAGGCGCCCTTAACATTTAGTGAATTCTTTCAAGACAGGTATCAAAGAAAAACGTAAAACCCACTATGTTTCCCACATAATTTGGTGAGAATGTAAACATGTCTGAACTTCTGATTATGGAGGATCAGCAGTTACCATCTGGCAACAATCGACAGGCGGGTTTGAGACAAAATTGAGTAGGGAACGATGGTGAGCGCCCCGCTAGCCACCGCCCCACCGCTTGCCGCTCCGGCAACGGAGGCCACCCCTGCCACCCCTCCCACCGACGCCGCAGCCACTCCAACCTCCGTCTCCATGCCGCCTTCCTCTCTGGCGCCCTCCCACTTCGCCCCTTCCAACGGCCCCCCAGCTCGGCGGCGCCCATCCCCGACTTCGCCCGCAGCCGCCTTTACTGCTTCCTCAACGGCCATTGCTCCGGCCTTCAATGCTCTGGCCTTCAATGCCTAGCCTCCCCCCACCGCTTCCGAGCTACGCCGCCGCGCCGTCGTCGTCGACATCTCCGGCGGGCCCTATCCCGACACGGACTTCGTCGCGCGCGCTATCGACGGCGAGACGGACATCCCAGCAAACGACATCACCGTCACGCACCTCGCGCACATGCGCTTCCTCGCGCGCTTCTCCCTCCCGGAGTAAGCGCGGCTCTCCGCCCCCCGCTCCTTCCGCCGCAACGGACGGCTTTTCACCTTGTCGACCATCGCCGATGACCTGCACGCGGCCGGCACCCCCGTCGCCCTCCGCTTCCGCTTCTTGGTCTTCCTCGAAGGTCTGCCCCGCCACACGTGGTCCTCCTCCGTGGTGGAGCGTGTCTTCGCCGGCTGCGGGCGCGTGGACGTCGTCAAGGAATCTACCCGCCTCCGGCTCGACACCTCGTCGTTCCGCGTCTGGGTTTGGAACGCCGACCCTGCCTCGCTTCCCCTGGAGGTGGCGCTCTCCCTGGTCGAGCCGTAGCTGTACTTGGAGGCTCGCCGCCCTGGTGACCGTGGCCCGGCGCGACTAACCGGAGCCCCTCGGCCGCGCCCTCCCCGTGTCTCGGAGCATCGCGTGCTCCTGCACATTGACGTGGTGGAGGACTTCTCGTCCATCTCCTCTCGGGTCGGCGGCGGCGCGCCCTGCGTCGTCTCTCACCTCTGGTGGTTGGGTGTTCCCGACTCTTCGCCGTCGCCCTTTCCCGTCGAGCCCCCAGCCGCTCACCGCGCTCTCTTCGGCCCAGTCACACGCGGGCGGCGACTCGACGATGACGACGCGCGGTCGGGTGGTCCTCTCTCACCGTTCCGGCTTGGCCCCATCAGCACCTCCTCCTTCGACCGGCCGCGCCCGTCGCAGCCGCGTCCGTTCCTTCGCCCAGCCTGCCACAGCCGTCCGTCGGCTTCCTCCGTGTGCACGCGCCGGCTTGGTCTGTCGCGTGCCCCGGTCGCGCTCCGGCGCCTCCGCCCGCGCAGCGGTGCTGCTCCTCCTCACGCTTCCTCGGCGCTGCCCTCAAGCCGCGACCTTCCCGTCACGTTCGGCTCGCTCGCCGCTTGTCGGCGCTCGCCCCCCGACCTCCGCGCTTCGGATCGGACGCTACGACGCGCGCTCGAGCTCCGTCGCGGGCTTTGCTTCACCCTCCGGTGACCGCCGTCCCGCCCCGGCCTGTGAGCTCTTCGGCGAGCTTGGCCGTGCTTCGCCTGGCTCTCTTCCCAACGCGGTGCAGAGATGCCTGGCCCGGGGCCCACCCTCTGCGCCCCCTTCTGGCTAGCCTTCCCGCGCCCACCGCTTTGCCCCAATGCCCGCCGCTACTTGCCCAAGACTCTTCCATCAAGACTGCCTCCCACCACGCCCACCTCCCACTGCTTGCTGCGCTGCAGCCCACCCTCAAGCCACCCCCCAGCCCAGCACCCCGCTCCACCCAGCCTCTGCTCTGTTCCCGGCCCACTCCCCGGTTGACCCATTGCTTCTACTCCTTTTTGGGCCCATTTCCCCCCCTTCAGGCGTCCTCGACCCGATGCTTCTTGAGGCAGCTTTCCCCCCTCCCCCCCCCCCCGTCCACCCTCCCCAGCTCAATCTCTCCTTGTTAGAGTCACTGTTCCCATCCCCGCCCCGCTAATCGACGTCCCCCCTAGGGCCTCCCGCCCTAAGGCCACCGTTGTCGTACGCCGCAGCTCCAGACTCGCCCGCGTCAGGTCGACCGCAATCGCCGCTGGTTCCTCTCACGTCCCCGCCATCCGCAAGGCCCAGCAGATCCTAGCCCTCAAGCTTGGCCTGTCCCCTCCCCCCTCAGCAGTCGATGACCTAGCGGTCCAGCTCCGTTCCCTGCTCTCCACCCCTCTCCCTGAGAGCACACTCTCTGCGGTGGCCAACCTGTGCGGCCTCTCGAGACCCTCCATTGACCTTGCCGAGGTCGGTGCTGCTACGCTAGAGGAGGGCCATGCCTAGGCTCGCCTGCCTGGTCTCGCCTCCCCCCTCGCTCCGTCGTCGCCAGCTTTGTTATGCTTAGTCCACTCTGATCCTTGGGACCACTTCGTGTGGTCGTGTCCTTGGTCTGTATTCCACCTGCATGTGGCGTGTCGGTTCTAGTCCCCCTTTTGCCACCTGCGTGAGGCACGCTGCCCTTGTTCTTGTGTGTGCCACCTGCGTGTGGTGTCTTAGTTCTTTAGAATCACCTGCGTGTGATGCGTTGTGGGTCCATCTCCCCCTGCGTGGGATTTGTTCAACCCTTTCTTTTCTCTTAGCCGTTTACTTCGGTCCTTGTGAAGATCATTAGTTGGAACGTTCGCGGCCTCAACTCCTCCGCCAAGCGGGACGCCGTTGCCAACCTCGTCCGTACGCACAACCCCACCATCCTTGCGATCCAAGAATCCAAGCTCTCTTCCCCGCTGCACAGCTTGCTCATGGAGGTCTGTGGCCATCGACTCCGTGGAGCTCTCCATCTCCCGGCTGTTGGCACCAGGGGCGGCCTGCTTCTTTTTTGGGACAACTCCCGTGTCCAGATATCCAACCCTCTCCTACGCCCGCACTCCATCTCTGCTCGGGTCTCTCCCTGGGGCAGCAACGACAGCTGGGAGATCTCCACGGTTTATGGCCCTAGCGTCGACTCCGAAAAGGTAGCCTTTCTCTCAAAACTCGAAGACATTGCCAGCCAAGTTACTTCTCCCTGGCTGATTCTAGGTGACTTCAACATAATCTACAAAGCCCCCGACAAGAACAATCTCAACCTCAATCGCCACCTCATGACCCGCTTTCGCTCCACCCTCGACAGCTGCCTCCTTAAAGATCTCCACCTCTCGGGCCTTCGCTTCACCTGGAGCAACGAGCACTCCAACCCTACTCTGGTCAAGCTTGACCGAGCGTTCTCCAACTCTGCCTGGGAAACACTTTTCCCATCCTACTCCCTCATCCCCCTCTCCTCGAAGGCCTCGGACCACTGCCCTATCCTCCTCACCGCCGAAAACTTTCCCCGTCCCCCTAGGCGTTTCCGCTTCGAGAATTTCTGGACTAAGCTCCCTGGGTTCTCTGAGGTGGTGCAGCAAGCGTGGGGGGATTCATCTCGCCTTCCAGCTCATCCCCTGCATCGTTTCAGGATTAAACTTCTCCGTACCGCCTCAGCTCTTAAAACTTGGAGCAGATCCCTTGTGGGCGACGTCAAACTCCAACTTGCCATTGCCTCTGAGTTCATCCGCCTCCTTGACATGGCCATGGAGTCTCGCGCCCTCTCCCCAGCCGAGGTTGATTTGCGCCATCAGGTTAAGCTGAGAATTCTTGGCCTCAGCGTGGTTGAAAAAATGAAGTGGAAACAACGTTCTCGACTTAACTGGCTGAAGCCCGGCGACGCCAACACCAAATACTTTCACCTCCAGGCCAATGGCCGCCGCTGCAAAAACCTCATCCTCTCCCTCTAGAGTCCCTCCGGCTCCCATACCGAACTCCAAGACATGGCTGACGCCCTCCACCGCCACTTCTGCTCCATCTTCGGTGACGACGCCCCCGGCATCCACAACCAGGGCAGAAGATCCTTCAACTGGGATCACTATATTTCCCGCATAATTTGATGAGAATGTAAACATGTTTGAACTTCTGATCATGGAGGTTCACCTGTTACCATCTGCCAACAACCAAGAGGCACATCATGTTAAGTGGCAAAGGTAAGGGTGAATCCAGTATGGGCAAACCAATGGAGCTTTGGCATGACTATATTCAACCTACCTGCTTAAAAGGCTAAACAGAAAAGTGTTTGTACTCAGCAGTAACACAAAATACATCTCTATCAACTACTCAACACACCTGGAGCACAGACGACTCCAATGAGCAATTGGTTACAGCAATTCTATTCAGGCATCCAGTTACTTACCACTACACTTACCACTGTAATGAGAAACATGTTGTACGACAGTTAGTGTAAATGTTACTCTGAATGTTGCTGCAATGAAATAGAAAATTAGGCAATCAAACCCATTACTCAGAAGGTAGCTTTGCTAACAAACACACATATTTTTTCATCTCATTTTGTTTTCTGCCTGGAAATAAATATGTAACTTTCTGAGCTTTTTGTGCCAATGATTATTGGGTGTTGGTGAGAAGTGGCTTTTGAACAATACATTAGTTTAGGAAATAATACACTGTTACCTCCATATTAATAGATAATTAGTTGATTATGAAGTAATAAACTGTATTAATACACTTGGCGCTACAGGAACATGTACTATGTCATTAGTTTGGCAGATTAAACTCTATTGGTTCTGCAATGATAAGCTGTACCTTCTTGCCGCAGAGAGGCACTCCGGGCGACTTGCAAAAAATGATTTCTCTGGCATGACCTACAATCCAGTGGGGAAATATTATGAATACCATTTCATATCAAAGTAATATTAGTTTAATCAAAGGGATTACAAATGAGCTAATGCTTGGAGTTGTGCATTATAGTTTAGTAACATGGCAGATGCAAAATCTGATTGTCCATCCATCAGGATTCAGTTGAGTTTACATCAACTATATCTTAATGTTTACTCCAATTAGTTTAATCAAAGGGATTACAAATGAACTAATGCTTGGAATAGGCTAACAAATAATCAAAAGAGGCCTTCGTCCAGGGCAGCAGCCTTTGTTAGCGTCAGATCTGGAGGTGCGGGCTCACCTCCATGGTGGTGATGGAGTCCATGTCGTCGGCAGCACCGGAGGAGGGGCCGCCGAGGCGGCTAGCTTCCTGGTAGCAGCGGTGGAGCAGATCCGGCACTGCACAAACGCGTTGCCCACCTGCACAGCAGAGCAGAAGCAAGCACGCACGTACGCAGAGGCCTCATGTGACACCGTCACGGTCGGAACCGGGCGCCGCTGACCTGGCCACGGCCGGCTCCCGCCTCCGCGGACCTCATCACGCTCGGCTCCGGTCGTCGCCAACTCCGTCGGTCCGGTCCGGTCGCCGTGGATCCCATCTCCCCTAGATCTGGCCGCCATCGACTCAATCGCCCCCGGACCCGGCCGTCATCGACGTCGACTCGCCTGGATCCGGCCGCCACGGTGGAGCCGACGCTGGGAAGGCGGAGCCGTGCGGAGGCGAAAGGAGGGAGAAAACACAGATCAGAGAGAAGGCGGGGCGATGGGAGGCAACGGAGGATATGCCACGGAAGGATGGCACGACGGGCGAGACGGGGAGCGGGCTAGGCGACGAGGCGGTGGCGGTGGAGAAGGCCATGGCAGGGGAGGGGAAAGCGGGCTGGAGGGAGGAGGAGAAGAGAGAGACCGAAGGCAGCGGGGGAGACGGGAATGGCACGGACAGGCAGAACCGAATGGGGAGGAGCTAGGGTTCGCGAGGAAAGGCAGGGCGGTGGGAGATGGGGCGGGAAGCAACGGGGGATATGGCACGGAGAGGTGGCACGGCGGGCGAGATGGGGAGCGGGCTGGGCGGCGAGGCAATGGCGGTGGAGAAGACCATGGCAGGGGCGGGGCGAGCGGCCTGGAGGGAGGAGGAGAAGAGAGAGACCGGAGGCAGCGGGGGACACGGGAATGGGGCGGATGGGCAGAACCGAATGGGGAGGGGCTAGGGTTTGCGCGAGGCAGCGTGTGGGAGGAGCGCAGGTTGAGGATGCAAAGCTACGGGGGGCAAAACGTAAAACGGCAAAGGACGGACACCATTCAATCGACGATCCTATGGACGCGGACACTGTGTGACCCATCCGTAAAATCGTAAAATGATTGGGTTTTTTTGCATAAGCACTTGGGCGTTGCACCCTGGACGTCGGATCAGGCCGGAGAGTCCGGTCGGACGGTCGACGTTTTTTCGGGCGACGTGGACACCACCAGAACACAGCTTTGATAAGCACTTTATAAAGAAGATAATGTATGACAATCCAGTGAGAGTCCTGAAAGGGAGGACGATAAGAAAGTGATGCTCGCTGTCTGCAAGGCGTTGCAAACCATTGGAACGTCTTTCTTCGCCAACAATAGCTGAAAAATCGGTTTCAAATCGCTCTACTACATAAACATGTAAAAATACCGACGGAACAGTACCGGGTAGATTTAAACCGGTACTAGAGTGAGCAGCAGTACCGGTTCGTAATTTTTAGCTGCACTACTGGTTCGTGGCTCCCTCTAGTACCGGTCTGTAACACGAACCGGTACTGAAAAGCCCTCTGGCAAGCCAGCTGGCATAGGACTCATTAGTATGGATTTGTTTTACGAACCGGTACTGGAAGGGGGCTCTCCAGTACCGGTTCATAACACGAACCCATACTGGAGCCTCGTTTCAGAACAGGTCAAAAGGAATGCATATTCTATTAATATCAAAATGCGTGAGTGGGTGGGTTGGTTAGAAGACTGAGGTGAGAGTCACGAGGTGCCAGGTTCGAATCCCACACACCACATATTAGCAGTACCGGTTTCTCAACCGGTACTGGAGGCCTTGACCTCTAGTACCGATTGCGCTGTATCGTTAAAAAAACCGGTACAGTAGGGGGTTTGGAACCGGTGCTGCTGCCCCGTTCTCTGGTAGTGTCACATTATTTTAAATCCTGTTATGTTTTTTCTTTGTGCGTATCTGTTTTGGTTTTACTAATTACTTTTATTTGTTTTATGACACTTTGTTGTATTTGACTATACATATATCTCAGAACATAAAGACCAAAATATTTTTCATTATCTAAAAAATCCCAAGCAAGGTTGAGCTTTTTCCGACCCGGCTGTGAATGTCCAGAACTAGTACTGGGTAGCTATTAGAGCTCGCGCTGCTACTGCCAAGGCAGCCGTCAATCCAAACGCCCTAGAAGACAAGCGGTCCATCATCTTAACAGCGATCCATATGCATGCACGATTGCACTCTGCCCACTGCTCTGAATTAGGACTGGAGAATGTATACGCACATTGCCGGCCAACTAGTTAATTTGACAAATTTAGTGCAATGTACAATCGTAGAAACCAATATAATTTTGAAATCACAATTACATATAATACTCCAGTAGCATCTATACCAGCTTTTATCCAGCGCGATCACCACTAGCAATTAGGACGGTGAAAATCAAGAACCTTTCTACGTTGGCTTCATCAAGTGTTTTCTGAGTTACTCCGCTCAGCTGAACTCATCTCACCATGTTAACTGTCGTTATGATCTCAATTCTGACGTGATAAGTAGATCGAGAAACATTCGTGGCTGGAGATCATGGACCCGCGAAATGGGTGCAAGCTAGTATAGAAGAAGAGTCCAGAGAAAAAGGTGTTGATTGAAAAATGCGGCATTATTAGCAAAATGACCATTACATTAATTCCGAAATTAACAATCATATTTAAAACATTGTTGCCAAATATCAAGTACAGAAGTATGAGGCAATAAACAACATGTGGGCCAGGACCATAGCTCAAGTTAAGTAAATGGCATACCATGGCAGTAAAAGAAAAACAATGCAACTGAAATCTAGCACAATGCTCAAGATAAATGTGATTTATATTGCTCTCAGACTTTAATAGTCGGGTTGCTACCAAATTGCATTCCACGGCAACAGCAAAAATATGATCACATATTGTACTATGGAAAATTCAATAAATAGATAAATGCTAAATAGATGATATATTCCAATCTAAATGTGACCTAAGCCACTAGTTATAGTCACTCCAATGATTTCAGCAAGACGGCACAAAGGAATGTGCTTATAATGCCTCGTGTGCCTTTAACCCGGCCTAGCCCAAATTTAGGCTTTTATGCCATCGGAAGGGGAAGTGCAGACCGATCTCCTCCTCCCTTGTCGTTCACAGCCGCCGTCCCTCCTCCTGGACGCCGCCCTTGAGGGCATCCTCAACCGCATTGGGTAGCCGCCGCTCGCGCTATGTCATCACCACCTGCGTCGGAGCCACCGCTTCATCGCCCCTCATTCCCATCTGTTGGTGACCGGTGGAGAGAAGGCAAGGACCAGCTTTAGGAACGGGAAAAGGGAAGGAGAGGAAGGGGAAGAAGAGAAGAAGGATCCCGTACCCGTGCTAGGGTTCTTCATCGTTTCTTGAGGGTAACAAATTTCAGATGTTTTTTCTATGTTTTCCCAAAGCTAGATGATAGTTCTTGCCCCAATGGTTATTAGATGTTGAGGCTTGTGAGACCGACTCTGGTGCAGCGAGCCATATTGCCGAATTGGGATATTTTCATTGAGAATTAGAAGTCGATCTTATACGGAAGTTGTGGGCAATGTTGTTAGCTTTCTGTAGAATGTAAGATCACAATGTTTGGACAAGTGGATTGAGAGTTATACCCCTTTTAAGCTTGCTGTCCAGAATTTCTTAATTGCCAATTTTCAGAGTTATGATAGTATTAGAGGTTTTTGGGCAGGGGAAAGTGTTCGTAGAAATACATATTGTCTTTCTTGAGAGGGAGTATTGTGTTGAGGTTTGCTATTCTTTAGGAGTGGGAACAGGATTGGCGTCGACCGCACATCACTCTTATTCCCACGGTTAGAAAGGCAAGTATATGTTAATCAAAGATTTGACAGGTGGTGGTGAAAGTTTCTTTGCAATGCTTATGTTTTTTATGCCATGCAAGTTTTACTTTTACACATGTCGATGAGATTGTTTATTGTATGGTGGCATTATCGCATTGCATTCATATAACAAGACCTACCTCGGATAGGCATTCCACATAAGTGGGAGGGAAAGACCTACTTCGATAGGCACTCCACAAGAGTGGAGTAATTAGTCCCCGCCTGAAATAGGGTGAGCAAAGTGTGCACCGACAAGTGACACTCTAGCTATACCAATATGAGCTCACAGAATAGATAAATATTGCATTGCATTGGTTATGAACAATAGAAAATACTGAAACAGATGGCATGACCGTTGTCTTATGAATTCTAGATTTATTAACAATGTTGAGTTATTGGATTTTAAGTGATTGTTGACGGCGACATGCATGGGATGGTTATAGCACCTCTTTGGAACAGGAGCACCTAATTAGTCTTATGTAAGCTAGATTCATTTAATTTATATACATTTGCAGCTTAGGTCAACTTGAGAATAGTTAGAATAAGATTGCTACGTGGGATTTGTACTTATTATATTCTTTTGAGATGTTTTGCTTGATGTCATAATTGCCTTCATCGTTGTTAAAGGTAAGAGAGGTAAGTAATGGTTGTGATAGGTTCATGTTGAGGTGGAGCCAGTGTTTAGCCTATAGAGGTTATAAGAAGCCTTATCCTGAACACTTGGATCAAGTTCCATATCCCGCAGGTTTCAACGTTCCCGATTTTACTAAGTTCTTAGGAGAAGCATTGGTTACTACAATAGAACATATCAGCCAATTCTTGGCACAGTGCAACGAGGCTGGTCAATGTGATGCATTTAGGATCAGGCTATTTTCTTTATCTCTCTCTGGTCCTATGTTCACTTGGTTTACTATATTCCTTGCCAACTCGATTAACACTTGGCAGATCTTGAAAGCCGATTTTGTAAGTACTTCTCCTCTGACAGCTTTGAATTAGTATATCAAATTTAAGTGTTGTCCAAAAGAAATTCAGGGAATACGCCAAAAACTATATCAAACGATTTAAAGATGTGTGGAATCACTGCTATAGTGTGACTTTACCTAATAGTCAATTAGCTGATTTTGCATATCAAGGACTATTGCCCTATATCAGGGAGAAGTTTAGTGGTCAAGAGTTTTTCGACCTAAGTCATTTGGTTTGATGTCTGTTAGCTTATGAGGTCCAATCAACCATGGACAAGGACGACTTCGTTCAATGTGAGTCAAATGAGTCATCTAATAAAGAGACCATACAACCGATGCATGCCCTTTCCAAGTCAATATGATCGATTGCTTAGGGGGGGGGGACATCAAGGAAAAGGATAAAGCCAACGACGTCCAAGATTACAAATAGTACAAAGGACCAAGTGATGAGAAACATTTGAAAGTCATGATTGGTCAAATATAAATAGAGGCAAGTATGAAATGAGCTCAAAGGCTATGAAACTAAAGGGACCTCCGAAATAGGCAAATGGTATAAGGTAGAAAAAAACAAATTACCTTTGAAGCTTGTCCACCTGCCAAAAGTGGCATTAGCACAGTTGATGGAAAAATATGAGCTAAAGGCTTCACAAAGTCAAGTTCCAGACTAATGGGTTAGTCCTGACATGGCTTATTAGGAATGTCCCTTCTTCCGCTTCTATTGGTAAAACAGCATGACACTACCATCGGCTTAGGATTGCTCTATGCAACACCTCCAACATCATCAAAAGAATAACCAGAATCAGAGCCCAAGTGTAAAGCAAAGAGTATCAGTCAAGAATAAAATATCAGAGCTGGCAGGATCAAAGAAAACACACAAGGGTGAAGGTAAAGCTTCAACTAAGAATCTGAAATGTAGAATAAGACAGCCGATTGAGCCAAAGTCGAGGTGGTAGGTGGTGTCCTGAAGGTCTATCCAAGTCTTAAATAAGAAGGTTACAAAGATTGAGGACCCAAGAGAAGCGCGAAACTGATAGGGAACATCAAAATGATGAGAAGTTCAATAGGGTCATCCTATCGGCAAAAGCATAAGACAAGCATGGCACCATAAAGAAAAAGATAGTGTTGTGCAGCTATGCATGGGATTCAACGCGAGAAGAGAAGGTTGAAAAACAGTTGAGCAAAATTCCTAGAGTGCGCAAAAGATGATATCAGCTATAAAAGATTTGACTGGAAGATCAAAAGCCGTTGGTTAAGATTTTTGGATCCCCATATTCCAAAAAGGGGGGTCATGCGTTGATACCCAATTTTGGGCTTAGCAGAAGTTTCTAGAAACTGTTAGTTTACTTGGTCAAGAAGCCGATATGAAGGAAGATTCTAGGAGTTTGGATACATGATCGGCAAAATGTTCTAATAAAAAGAAGATTTCTAATTGGCTACTACAAGTTAGAATTGGAAACCTTATCCATTGAGGCTGATTTAGGAAGGTTCTAGAAATATATTTTTAGGCATGTATCTAAATAAGTTTCTATTTAGAGAGAGTCCTAGTTATATATTAAATCGGCTAGGTTATCTATAGTAAGTTTAAGAGTTTGAGTTGTAATGTATTGAGTCCATGTATCGGGTATAAATATTTGTGAGACCATGTGGAGGTCTTCATGTTGTGATGAGTATATGTGACTTGAATTGACTTGGTTGAAGAGTTTGTTTTTGAGATTAATTTGAGCCGGTTAGGTCATTTGTGGTAGGACAGAGTATTTTGTGCTTTTGAGGGTCTTCCCGAGTTTGGATGGAAAAATGTTATACACGAATTTTGTAGAGAATTTCGAGACGCATCTTTTTTGTATTATGAATTTTTTATTTGAGCAAGGGAAGTATTTTTAAATTTTCATCTTTATTCTGTTGTGCTAAGGGAAGCACCGGCTTGAAAGGTTTCGGTTTCAGTTCGAGTGGGAATGTGGGCATGTAGTCATATATGTTTGAATTGATGATAAAATTGGACTAACATGCAGGAAACAATGGTAAGAAAATATTTTTGCTTGTGAGAAATGGTTTGGTCCTTATAAGTACAGGCTTGGAGGCAACCGTGGTCGGCAACGGTACCGGGACTAGATCAGGTGGATCGAGGTCCAGAACGGTGATGATGTCATGGGACGGATGGGCTCAAGCTTGGGGATCATGAGGACGCCATGGAGAAGGACTTGAGGTGGCTCAAAGTTTCTGGTTTGGGTTGGAAGCCCGAAGGCACGGAAACGGAGTGGTTAAGTCAGCAGATAAAGGCCCGTTGCATCGGGTTGATTGGGCTTTGTATAAAACCCATGTATGGCTTATTTGGCCCATGTTGGGCTGTGTGTGAGTGGTTTAGGCCCATATAAGTGACTGGTTGAGTGGGTGAATCCTAACCCTTGATGAGGCTACTTGAAAGCCAAGGAAGCAATCAAGGGTGAAGGTTCACCCGGTTGCCCTATATAAGGAGGGGTGGAGGGGGCTGCCTCCACCAAGTCTTGGGTTGAGGTTTTGTGGCTTTTATTCTGATCTTTTGTGAGCTTTGCCCACCTAGGTGTGGATGTGAACAAACCCTCTCAAGTAATAAAAACTAGTTCCACAAATCATGACTTTGTTATTGTGTTGTTCATGTATTTGATCTAGTTTCTTTCTGACTTTTGATTGCAACTAGTTTATTTGCTTCACATCCTTCTATTTGCTGCTGATCTATGATGCCTTGAGATTGCACATATGGTTTGAAACCTTACTTGCAATCTAGGGGAGGCTAGAGATCAAGTTCTTCAACTAGTTGCAATCCTGTCCAGAAACTTTCTCTCGAGCAATCTGTAGTCTAGGAATTTTTTAAAAATCAAGAAACATAATTTTTGAGTGATTCCTATGGGAGAAGGTCTATGACTTCCATATCTACCTGTCGAAAAAGTTTGGAGTCATCTGGATTCTTCGTTTGGGAGCCATGAGGTAAATACCGAGCCCAAACTTTTTGTGCCCGAGTTCCAGACAGTTCTTGGTTCACGTTTTTTTTCTGAATTTTCTGTGAGGATTTTTGATCTGAAACTTGGCTAGAGGTTGCACGACTCATCAAGGCATAGGGAGAAAAATTCTCATAATTTTTAGAGCTCAAGAAAGCCAGCAACCACTCCTGTGATCAGAATTGATTTCTGCTGGAATATTCATACGTGCTTTTCCTAAAGCACCTTTTAGTTGGAGTGTTTTGTCTTTGAGTACAACCACTTTAGACTAAAATTACTTTTGTTTGAACACTTAACAACCAGAAATATGGTTCTTCTTGTGGGATGTCATCTTTGAGACGTGTTGGGTGAAGAACATCATTCATCTCTTTGCGAGAAAATTTATTTGGCTCCTATTCACCCCCTCTAGTCGCCAGGTTCGGTATTTTAATATCCAGCCAATATAACGAGAAAAGGGTCCCCGACCAATCAATCTACTATTTCAATACAATCGTCTTTTCAATTCCTATGAGTAGCGGTAACTTAGTTTCACCTATTTTTCTTTTAATCGACTTGTTGCGTATCGCCTTCTCGATTGACTTCAAGGTAAAATCCCAAGTGAATACTATCTCGGTTAAGTCTGATCTTCTCGCTTGGTTTATCAGAATATTATCTTTGCCGATATTGCTGTGCATCGCCATTTCGTGTAAAGGGTTAGGTTCTACTCTCGTTTTATCAGCCTGTAACTTGCTATTTAGCCAATTGTCTGTTACCCTCGTTCTATTGATTTGATTAACTTGTCAATCTAGCCAATAGTCTGTTTATCCTTCGTTCTGTCAGCAAGACGATCTAACTGACTAGTTGATAGTCTGTGTACCCATCGATCTACTGTTTAGTCAATCTCGTCGGCTTAGTAGTAGACTATTTCCTCTTTGAATCTATTGGTTTGAATTTATGTTTAGATCAATAGTCTCAGCTACTTTACATATATCAATTTAAATCTCTATTTAAGCTGATAATTTTCTCTACTTTGGATCTATTGAGTTTTTGACCTTGTCTTTAAGCTCGATAGGTTATTCTCATATTCTTGGATTCAATTGGCTAATCTAAGCTAATTAATTTCTTTACCTTGTCGATTATTGGTCAAATCGGCTGGCACGCCCTAAACCCAAAACTTGGTGCTGACGGGATTTCAAAATCTTAAGCCCACAGTGTGTTTAAGCCGACCGTCAACTTTCGGCGTGAACATATATATATATAAAATCCGAACCGAGAAGCATGTCCCGCATGGAGCAAACACCAATCTATTTAATTTGTTTGTTGCCACACGGAGCAAACCTGGATTGTTGTTATAAGAAGTTTTGATCTACACCGTTATAATATAGCCCCCACTATAACGGACAGTTTAAATCTTTCTTTTTTCTCTGATTAATGTGGAAATTTTTAGTACTTTAAGATTAACGTGGTGGCTCTGTTGGACCTTGTCTTATGATTAGATTAGATTCATTAAAACATACTTAAGATCCACTTTTTTATAATATGGATCTACTATAATTGATAATATAGATTTTTTTATTAAATTCAACTAAAATCATATTTAAGATCAAAGCGTTACAGTTATGTACAGTTTGTGGTTAGATTCTCTACAATATTTTAGATTGAACACACACACACACACATATATATATATATATATATATATATCGCTCCGTCAGCCGTGGCGTGTTTGCAAAATCCGTGATCGAATTTGACGATCCGAGCCGACCATCTCCTTCGTCTCGCTGAAATCTCACTACCGACAAAATTTCACATTTTTTTTATTTTTTTACTTTTTTCGTATTTTTAAAATCCGGGATTATTGGACGGTCCACAACTAATTAGATCGCGGATTTTCAAAAATACGAAAAAATAGTAAAAAAATCAAAAAAATGTGAAATTTTGTCGGTAGTGAGATTTTAGCAAGACGAAGGAGATGGTCGGTTCGGATCGTCAAATTCGATCATGGATTTTGTAAAAAAAATGCGCGGCTGTCGGAAGCCTCCGTCAGCCGCGGCTGACCATAGTCACACTCTATATATATATATATATAAGATCTACAACATTGTAATCTAGACACATTGTAATTGATGGTGTACATAATTCCTTTAAATAATGTGGGAATTTCTAGTCTTTTAGAGAGTGGTGGCTCTGCCACATATAACCCAGGAGGAATCATAAATGGTAAACCGGTAGATTATTTTTTCTATTACCTTTTACTATGACACTTTTTTCATTTTATTTATACTGTTTTTTATCCTGAGTGAGAAGAGAGCAACGGAGGGCACACGTCTTCTTCCTACACTTTTGTCAACTGCTTCTCACTGCCTTTGAGTCGTCTGCTTTGCTTTCGATGTACTGATCCATAAATTTTGAGGGATGGTGATTGTTATAAACAATCAATGGGTGTATACATAATTGTCCGGGATTGTTTTGCGGCCCATGGCCCGAGACTGGTCCAGTCAGCTCTGTAAATTGACAAATACCTTCAATGTGGTTCCTAAAAAGGCCTAGTTCGAGCAAAGCCCTTGCCTGGAGTGGTTTCACCAGGGGTCATGGGGTGAGACTAGGCACTGCCCGGCTGGGGGTTGCCCGGCTCGCCCTGACGTCAGCGTCATGGCTTGCTCGAGCCAGGCAACGTCGCAATGCCCAAAATGGTCTTGCTTGCCCAGGCACCGGTATAACAGAATGGTACACTAAAGCGTGCCATGTGGCCACGTTTCCCAAAATGCGGAAGCTGTTGCCCACAATGCGGAAGCCATTGCCCATGATCTGTGCTAGCCATGCAACCGTCTCACGTGCGGCGCGTCATCAGTTTCTTCGTCCACAATGCATGCAACCGCTTCCCAGATATTCAGAGCTGATAGTTAGAGATAGGCCCTATATATACCAGTTTTTCGATCATTCGAAGGACAGGCCGGTCGACTCTCACACGAGGACACACTGTAATCTCACGTTTTTCAATACACACACGCTGGAGTGGGGTTATTATCCTTTTCAGGAGGCCCGAATCAGGATAAACCCCTTGTGTCTTGTTCATTTTCAGTCCGCTTATGCTAAGAACTTTTCGACATCCTGGAACACCACACTTCGGTAGAAAAGGGCTTTCTGATCCCTCAATCGAGAAATAAACTTGACAGGGAATCTGGTTCCCAATCGTCGACAATAATAGAATGCAGTTCAGTTAAAACATGCAAATAGGGTTAATATACCAAAACTTCTAATCTTATCATATTACAACTATTTTAAACACCAGTTTAATTTATTTTATTTTTAAAATAGATAAATTAGTATTTTGTTTAAAGAGAATTTCTTTTATCATCGAATGGATCTAGCTAACAGTAGTATGTAATGACTCCAGATAATTTCTCACATGTCGCTTGATCGGTCTTGGATCCGACACTTGATTGCAATGCTCCATGGTTATGCGCATGATGCCCTCTTGATTTCCTTCACTGGATGCTTCCACGTACTGGTTGCTTGGGCCGGCTGATCCTACCGCGTGTACACACTTTTGTGTGTTGCTGGTCGACTGTGAATCAATGATCTCGTCGACGGGCGGGCGCCACATCATGAGGTAGCTCCTTGGCCTTGAGCCTTTCACGCCCGTGAGCTGGCCTAGCTTCCATGTGATCAATCTCTGCGTGACTACGTGGCATGCACAAAGCCGACCTCGATCACCGTACCAACTGCCAGATAATTCATGCCCTCGTCGTGGCCGGTGCCCTGTATTCATAGGATCCCTGACTTCCAGTATTGCACGGGTAGGCATCTCCTAGTCCCGATCTAAAATAGCCTCCAATTCGAATTCGTATATATATAGTCCTATAGCTATCCTAGACGAAGTTCTTGCAGCTCAAAAAGGGAGAGGCAGTAAGATCGCACTGATGTTTTTCTTTTGAGATTTGTAGCGAGAGGTGCGCCTAAAAAATTTCCAACTAAAAAGCTCTAGCTCTCTCTTGGGTTAGTTCGTTCCTAGCTAACTACCCTATTTTGTTGTATTCTTTTTTCGCTCTTATATGTAGGTAAATAAGTATTCTCTTCATGTAACTCCTTTGTCTGAAGAGTGATTAATTCGCTGCTAGTTATCGTTAGGTGTAACTCCAACTTCTGCATTCTTAACGAGAGCCGGTGGAGCCATGTGAATCAACTTCTGGTATAAAGCAAGAGAAAAATCCATAGCAACCAATGGTACAAATTAAACACAGAGCAAGGGGAACGCTGCTTCTCAGTGGAAACAAATTGATCAGCATTCAGCAACGACTGAGGGTCCCTTCCACCTGCTCCACTCACACTAAGAGCCTGTTTCTTTCAGCGATTGCGGTTACATTTGCTTATAAGCTAAAAATTTGTAACTCCTCGATAAGGACATCCGAGAGATCAAAAAATTATAGAAAAATGGTTTTTAGAGCTTTGAGAAGAAATTTTAAGACCTACAAAAATTGGCTACTAAACGTCAAAGTGTTTGGTTTGTACGAAAATAATAAATTTCTAGTTTATAAACAAATGTAAACGCAGACGCTGAAAAAAAAGGCTATAAGAAGCATAGCTTTTAAAACCGAACGATGATCAAACCACTCCAGGTTTTGCTTCACAGTTCTTTGGTCCAACCGGTTTAACCGCTTCTAGCCCAGCCCAAGGTAGCGTCCTGGCTCAGCCCACCGGCATCTCCCTCGAACCTCAGCCCACTCTATGCACACCAGTACACCACCCACCAGCCTCCACAGCGGCCCATTTTTCAGCTTAGCCTAGCCTACGGAGAATGCCACCCATCCTTAAGATCTTCTTATCTTAGACCTGAATGAAGCGCTGGATATTATGTCTCAGGCTTTCTCCATCCATCTGTATTAGACGGTGGAGATCCTCTTCCTACCTGGGCATGTGTACAGTTCTGAAAATTGCTTCTAAGAGCATCACATAGTTGTTTCCAACTCTGGATTGAATCCTCTCTTGAAAAGCTAACTACCGTTGGTCCCTCCAAGACAGTAGAAAGGTAATTTGCCATAACTCCCTCATCACCCGAGTAACAATTCTCCCAGGCTTGAATTTCATAGGCTAGACGACGTTGCGCAATGCAACAAAGAATGCCCAACACCCGTAGGTTGGAGCAGCTCGATAGTTCTATTTTCCGTCATTCCCACGCCTGTCTTCACGGCTGCATTCCTCAACTCTAGGGCCTAGCTAGGAGAAGACTTCTAGACGCGTGCAGCGCGGGGACCTAACTGAGATGGAGTTCGCATCGCGGCCCCGCCCCGGACGGTTATGATGGCTCCTGCTTATGGAACTCCCCTCGAGTATCACTCCGATGGTACTAACAACGTGGACCAGCTCAGGCGTGCACCTCCTGAGCAAAATTTTGAGGTCTCCCCTACGTGAATCACTACGCCAATCATCCCAGGAATTGCTTCGAGTTTGCCTATGCTCGACTAACTCAAGAAGATCTAGCTCATACGCCAGACGCTCCAAGTTTTCTACCACGACTGCTCCCATGGCTGCAAGGTCATTGCTACTCGGGTCAAATTGAAACCCACGCACCACCATAGCTAACGCCTGGAGGTGCTCTCTACTTTGTTGAAGCAGTAGAGTCTGTGAATCTTGGCGCAGAGGTCACCCCTGCACTGGGGTGGATGGAGTGTGGGCTACCTACGCAAGGATAGTTCTCCACGCTCTCAGATGCTACCTCTTGCCTAGGTTCTCATATCTGTATATGGATGTATATGTATATGGATGAATCTGTTTATTTGAATTCTGGATATATATGTATATGTATATGTAGATGAAATCTGGATGTATATGTATATGGATGAATCTGTTTATTTGAATTCTGAATTCTGGATGTATATGGATGAAATCTGGATGTTTTTTGATGCATATGTATATGGATGAATCCTGGAAGTGTATGGCTGAAATTATTTTTTTGACCCTGGAAAAGATATCACTGGCGGTTCATACAAAAACCGCCAGTGATATGCACCGTCACTGGTGGTTTTAACCAAAACCGCCGGTAAAGGTCTATATATCACCCGCGGTTTTGGTTTAAACTGCCAGTAAAAATCTATTATCATCGGCGGTTCTCACGACAACCGCCGAGCGGTTCTGTTACGAACCGCCAGTGATAATTCATATCATTGACGGTTCCACACCCGCTAGTGAAAATCCCTGATTATCACTGTCACATAATCACTGTCGGTTCGAAAACCACCAGTGATATGAGTTCAGAACTGCCAGTGATGATGTATTCTGCACTAGTGTCTTTTTTTTGAAGAATTTTTTTCTCCACTTTTTGTTTATATACATACGGGAGAAGCTCCATAGCTATATGTGGGTCACTGTCCATTGATCGTCGGTCTGTCAGGCGTGTTCACATGCTCTCTTCGCCGCGCCATTAGGGATTTCAATACAGGAATCGGCCTTTTTTCGTCGGCCAAATCTATTTTCGTCAGCTGAAAGCTAGCAGATGAAAAAACATGGGTATTTTCGTCAGAAGAGTGAAAACCGACGAAAAAATAGGTGTTTTCGTCGGCCAAAGAGAAAGCCGACGAAAGCAAATGCACATCTGCCACGCGCTCCAGGAAATTGAAATTTTAAAAAAAAAATCGTCGGCCAGTGAAAAAAAGCCGATGAAAACACACCAAAACTTGACGTGGGTCTTGAAATTTGAATTTTTGGGCGGATTTTCTCGCGCTTTCGTCGGCCTAACTAGCCGATGAAAACATAGGCCTGTCAGTGCTTAGACACGTGTCTAAGCGTGAGTGGGCAGCAGTTATTTTCGTTGGCTTTTTAAGCCAACGAAAATAGTCCGACCGACAATGCTTTCCACGTGTCTAACTGTGAGTGGGTGGCAGTTATTTTCGTCGGCTATTATGGCCGACGAAAATAGTCTGAGCTGAAGTGCTTTCCACGTGTTTAGTCGTGAGTGGACGACAGTATTTTCGTCGGTTTCAAAGGCCGACGAAACAACTTCCTAATATAACTCTTCACGCGCAGACCATTCAATCTGCCTCCTTGCTGCTCATTCCGCCTCCTTGCTGCTTGCTCCTTGCTGCTCATTCCGCCGCCTCGCCGACCTGCCAGTCCCCGAGCAGCGCCGTCCCGGCCAGACCACCCCGCAATGCCGCCTTGGTCTGACCTTCCCCTAGCGCAGCCCCGCCACTCTGCCCGGCTGGTCCAACCGGCCCCATCGCCCCGTCCCGTCCATCCTCGCAATGCCGTCCAAATCGGCCGCCACTGCCTCGTCGCTCGTCGCCCCGACCGCCGCTCGTTGCCGCGGATGGAGCGCGGCGGTCCGACCACTGGACGACCACACCAGTGTCTTCCCCCTCCTTGGAGATAGGGTTTGCCCCCACTTCTATAACGCAGTAACACTTTTTTTAACTACTTTGCCTCAGGAAATATTTAAGCTCTTTATCAGCATATGAGTATATTGTTTGGATAAGTGTATAGTTTTGTTTGTATGAGTATATTAATTTTCATATAGCAGAATCATAAACAAAGAGGTGAATACAAATTTTAGTTAGAGCCTAGAACTTACACACATATAGCTCCTGTCAATCTCTCTTACCTGAACTGAAAATTTTCATTCTATGTCAAGTCTTTTCATTTCCATAAGTTAATTATTTGTATTTTTATTCTTGCCACTTTATTTTTTTGTAAAGATATGGTGATGTAGAACTTTCTGTGATTTTTTTGAATTTTCTGTAATTTATGTGAATTTTCTACAAATTGTGGGATTTTCTGTGATGATGTGGCGTCGGTTTTGGCATGGTGCCCGTCGAGTTCGAACTACTCGTCGGCCGGATAAAGCCAACGAAAAAAGTTATTTTCGTCAGGAACCGACGAAAATGACCTTTTTTCGTCTCTTTTTCGTCTCTTTTGCGTCGTCAGCCCATTTTCGTCAGTAGGCCGACGAAAAAAGGTTTTCTCGTCGGTTTTTCCCTATTTTCGTCGGTTTTTGGCCGACGAAAAAAAACCTGATTCTTGTAGTGTTTGCTAGGGACCTTGAGGCGAGGACCATCTTGCATGCCATATGCCATGCACGTGCTGCACACAGGTACCGACTAGTTTCATGCACACATCGAACCTATCCAGATGATTATAATCTGAAAAATTGAAGGTCCTTAAAAAGAGGCTAGAAGAGGCCAAAAAATTATTAAAAATTGGTTCTGTGAGATTTGAGAAGAACCACTAAATTTTCAAAAAAAAATGGCTAGAAAGTGTCAAGTGTTTGGCTTGTAAAAAAACACAAATTTCAAGCAGTACATTATAATCTGGTTTTAAGCTGTAAAGAATAAATTCTAATGTCCTTGCATCCAGCATGAGAATTGCAAAATATCAAAAAATCAGAACAAATTCACACCCAAATCTTTGATATCCTAATGTGTGTGGAGGATAGATTTGAGGGCTAGGGTTACAAAGTGCCTGTCGTTGTTTATATATATTTTTTTGTTTGCTCTCCCTTTTTTTTAAATTGCTGCCCATTATTTCACTTTTCCCGCGCAAGCTCCTCCTATGTACAACTTAGCGTCGTGCACATGGTTGAATTTACACTAGTACGTACCCCTAACGCTAGGGATGCAAATGGATCAGATACGAACGGATAGCAGTGATATTGTATCTGTATCCATATTTATTTTTCGGATACGGATCGGATACGGATAGTATCGGATATGGATACGGATACGGATAGTGTCAGATACAGACACGGATAGCTCGGATACGAACATGGATACTATAGGTTTGGATATTGTTTGGAACGGATAATTCCTCGGATAATAAGCAAAATACAGACTTTCAAAGAAAGCATCAAACATTTAAAGTACGTATATATATTTAATACACAAGAAACATGCAATCTTGTAGACACTACCAGGGGTGCGGTGAAGGCATGAAGCACCGGCACTCCAGCAGCCCAGCTAATTAGAACGGTTCGGCCTGAACAGTGAGCAGTTCGGCCTAAGACCCTAAGCACCACCAAGTCTACCAGTGCGGTTCGGCCTGAGCACTGTAGCAGACAGTAGTACTGTACAAAGCAATTTTTAAGTAGTAGTAATACAAAGCAGTTGAAACGAATAGGCTGAGCACTGTAGCAGATAATGGCTGGTGGGTGGGCTTAGCCTTGAGATGATTTGGATAATATCCATTGGATATTGTCCATATTTTTCTTCGGATACTATACCACGGATATTATCCGTATTATCCGTATCTGTATCTGTATCCGCATCCTAATATCCATATCCATATCTGTATCCGCAAAAAACAGCCGGATATCCATATAAATATCTGAACCACTATCCGTATTCGTTTGGTCGGTCGAAAATTATCCGCTCCATTTGCATCCTTACCTAACGCTGACAGATTGACGTCATACCACCAAACTATTTCTTGACTGATCACTGGCCGGTTGCAGATAATTTGCTGACAAATAGACTACCAAAGGAAGTAGTCACCTAGTGTAATCATTGCCGTCTGATAGGTATCTTCAATTAGCTTAACAATATCATCTCAATTCTCATGTGAAATGTAGAGAAACATGCGTGGCTGGCCGAGATCAAGGACCTTGGAAATACATGTGTCATAGGGAAGGCACCCCCACTCCCTCTTCGTCCAGAAAACCGGCGAGCTCAAACCTCCGTGCGAGGCCACTCAGACCCTGCACCACCGCCTGGGGCGAATCTTTGTGTGGGAATCACCTGGATCCTGCATCGCCCGAGAATAGCCCGGCGCAGGAAGCGCCTGGGTCCTGGGCCCACCAAGGGCCAAGCCTGAGGCGAATCTTATCGCGGGAACTACCCGGATCCCGCGCCTCTCGGGGCAAAGCCCAGGGCGAACCTCCACGCGGGGATTACCCTAATCCCGCGCCACCCGGGCCCAAGCTTAGGGTAAACCTCCACGCGGCCCATGGGGAGCCACCGCGCGGGAACTCCCCGAGGCCTCGCATGGCATGGGACCACCTGCAGGCAAGGCTTCATGAACAGGGACCTCACTAGGCCAATCCCCCTATGTGGAGTCGTACCAGGAGCCCACGTAAACATAGGCCAAGACGAGGCAAGACACCCATGCAGACCCAAGCACCATCATCTAGTGCCTCAGGCGGGATGGTTCCCAATTCCTCCCTCCAAGGGCGATGGTCAAGTAAAGATGGCACGGCGTTCAAAGATGCTCTGCCCCGACAAAAGCTGGTTCTCTCCCCTTGCGGGAAAGGGACAACCAGCTGTGCAGGTGCTCAGGGACAAAACGACGCCTGCTAAAGCTGGCGCGCCAGCAACAGAGAGCAAGAGAAGAGGGAGTGCGCTCCCGGTCCCTACCAGGAAGCCAAAGCAAGGGTGCAAAAGAGGACTACTGACAACAAAGATGGGCAAGCCCCTACTTTAGCCACCCCATTAGGGTCCTATAGGGAATTCCACCTGTAAAGACCTCCTTATCCCTAAAGCTCCTGTAGACCCCTAGGGACAAGAGAAGGAAATGGGCCGATCCTATATAAGGGACCTTGTATGCACACTGTGACTCAAGCCCAACAGAAATTGAAAAAAATTTCTCTTAATCTCTCTAGCTTGTGCTTCCCTCTGTTGTGATCACCCCTCAAGGGCAGTTCTCTCCTACCCCTAGGGGTGCCCTGAAATTTGTTGTCTGGGGCGTCCCAACGATAACATGCTAATAGAAGAAGAGTCCAGAGAAATGGAACGCCCTCTTAATATTAATTTGGCCTAACATCAGATCACTAAAATAAATCAGTGGATCGGAGAGGCTTTATATATAGGGATCTCCTACTTAAAATATGTTTTGCTCCAATAGTCATCCCATAATGCATTATGTGTAGCCAGGAGAGAGGGCCCATATGATGGTGAGAGGAAAAAAAATTAGCGGAGGCCCAAGCTTCCCCTAATTAATTGTGAAACCAAAACCCCTCCCCTAAATTTTAGGGTGGGATAGGGGCCCTTGACACCCCATTGTTCCATCTCTGTACCCTAAATTTGAGTTAGGATATCTGTTGGAGTTGCTCCTGGTAGCTACTGACGGATAAAATACATGCTGCTATAAGATTGTCTGTTTACATTACAGTCAACAATCATGTTTACATTAGAGTCGACAACACGGTTAATTATTGGGACAAATGCCACTCAGAATATCCTAATCCGTCATGTGCCATGACTAAATGATCTCTCTCTCCTCTCCGAGCAATCATATTTACGTGGGCAATTCCATATGTGGCACAGATGGAGATTTTTCTTTTTGTGTAATAAGTTGTACGTATAAACCTTTCTAAAAAATTCCAAACAAAATCATAGTGTTACCAAATATGTAGTTCTTTTAATTTAAATTTTTCGGCTGTTTTATCATGAATATTCTATGTTCACTACCAGCGAATCGGCTAGTACAACCGGTTCGAAACAGGTTTTAGAACCGGTATAAGAATCATGATCGATGCTCATGGAGCACCGAAATTCTAGTGGTGTCTAAAAAGGTAAAGAATATTGGGGTATGTGGGATTTGAACCCAGGACCTCACTCCTCCTCATGACCCACGCCTCACCCAGCTAGCCAACCCATCCACGCGTGCTCTCTAATGAGATAAGACAAGCTTTCCTTTTAACAATTCAAAAAATGGGTCTCTAGCAGCGGTTCGTAATACGAACCCCTTCTAAAGCCCCCTCTAGAAGCGGTTCGTAATACGAACCCATTCTGTTGCTTGGGTTTTAGAAGGGGTTCGTGTCCCCAACCGCTGCTAGAGGTGCAGGGGGCTTTAGAAAGGGTTCGTGACACGAACCCCTTCTGTTGGTTGGGCTTTAGAAGGGGATCGTATTACGAACCGCTTCTAAAGGGGGTTTTCTGGCTTAAGCTATTGAACCGCTTGTGTTGCAACTATTAGAAGCGGTGTGCATTAAACCGTTTGTGATGTACCGTTTGTGATGCCCTGTTTTCTAGTAGTGGTTGAAAATATTGAATGAAGGTCTACATATTTTTTTTATAACACATTTCTTCATAAAAATACATTTGTAATCGTTTGTCTTTTTTAAGATGTATAAACATGCCAAAAAAATCTTAAAAAATCATAGTGTTATCTAATATGTAGTAATTTGAATCTATATTTATTTTGGTATCTATATGTTTATATTTATATAAAAAATTTCTAAGTTTAAATTGAATAAAAAATTTTTCGTAAAATCTTTCAAAGTGTATCCCAAAAAATCGCCTCTTTTTCTTATACACGGGAGAAGCCCCATGGATAGCCTCTTTTTCTTCCATATGGATACCGACCATTTGCTTCCCCATGGATCGTCGGACATGTTCACACCCCTCTTCTCCGAGCCATTACATCTAGGCTTGAGAGAACCGTCTTGCCATCATGCACGTGCAGACAGGTATATATGTCCTAGCCCTAGGTAGTGCGTTCGCATCCGCTGCTTGGTCTCTATATACGTCGTTCACTGATTTGTCCGACGGGGCTATATATGTATATGCCCCGCGCACGCGAGCTTCACATTCAGTCCACAACGCACGCGGAGCAAGAGGAGCAGGCAGCAATGGAGATGAAGAGATGCACTGCAGCTAGCATCCTGCTGATGCTTTCGCTCCTCGCTGTGGCCGTGGCGGTCGCTCACTGTGTTTGACCAACTAAAACATGCATTTATGCAAGAGGGAACATGGCACACTAACCGATGAAACACTGCAATACTCTCATACAAAGTAAAGCATAGGGACATGGGAACATCGCCGAAGATGAAGCAACAACGAAAAACTGATGATCCCCATCTAGCTTCTTCTAATGGAGCGTCTGCACGATCACTGCTGCACCATCACCCCATGGCCTCCCGCTCTTGTCGTTAACTCACTATGTCACCCAACCTCTCTACAAGCTCGGCGTCGCCGTCATCCTCATGAGCTCGCCGTCACTGTTGGGAGAAGAAGATGTTAGGAGAGGCACTGGACGGAGAGACTAGAGGGAGAGAATTGTGTGGCTCGCGAGGCATGGAACGGATAAGGAGGCCGAGGCGTCCGATGTGGCCAAACTCCCGCTCTAAAGCATTTTTCTTTTCATTTCCAGCCCAGCAAAGATAGATGTACGTACTTTATGGCTATCGGTTTTCGTTAGCTCAGTTCATCGATCGCCGTTGCAAGAATCCTAAGCACAATTCTATACCCAACTTTTGCCTATCAAGTCGATCTGTAAATTCTTATTTCCCTTGCAATCTTGCATGATATGGCTGATTCGTACGTGGGGACCGGATCCTGATCATTCATTTGTAACACCATCAACGCCTCCTATTTTAATCTCAGGGTCATCAGTAGTGCATCGATGTACTTGCACTTCAGGGAGTCCTTTTTACTCAGCCCAGCATGATCGATCAGCATTACAAGAATCCTATATTAATTAAATCTTGATTTACCCATCTTTGGTCTACCAAGCGACGTGTTATCATTATTACCTAGCTAGCTGCTTGTTGCTGTTGTATAAGTGAATTATCCATCTTTTCAGTGAGCTTAGGCTTTTAGGTCAACTAGTTAGTGCATACAACTTAATATGGTATCAGAGCTAGAGATCTCAAGTTTAAGTCCTGGTAGACGCAATTTAAATAAAAAAATTATTGTCCGCTCCTATATCAATCAAATCTTGATTTACCCATCATCGGTCTATCAAGTCGATCGGTAATCTTTTTAATTTGACCAAGCTAGCTGCTTGTTGCTGTCCACCACTAGTTGCTGGTATGTACCTGACAGTACAAAGGGATCGTGAATGATCGAAAGACGCCGTGTGATCATTAACTCGTCGGTTGTACAACGTTGCTATCTCGGCGCATGAGCATGATTGGAGGAGGGAGGTAGCAAGGCTCAAGCATATAATGTGCACCTTCTTCAGCTAGCTAGCGCACCCATCGTCCAGGGCACGAGAGCTTAGCAAGCCACCAGCTTGCACGAGAATGAAGGGAGGCATGAGCACCACCATCCTTGCGGCCCTGGCCCTCCTCCTTGCCGGACTCTGCCTCGCCGACGCCGACGACGTCTCCAGCACCATCCGCCTCCCGATGTACGGCGCCGAAGGTACATATATAGATCATCTCACTACTAGAAAAACACTAGAAAAACAGCCTTTAGTCACGGTTAGGAACGGGCTTTAGTCCCGGTTTCCGAACCGGGACAGGCCATCCGGGACTAAAGGTCACATACCTTTAGTCCCGGTTTCCCTAACTAGTACTAAAACGTAGAAAATACCTAAAAAAAAGGCAAACCCAAGACTCGAATCTGGGACCTCATGCCTCCACGTGACTCCCCACTCACTCTTCTAACCAATCCACCCACCCACGCGTATTTAGTAGACTAGAATATGCATTCCTTTTAAAATATGCTGGAATGAGTCTTTAATACCGGTTCGTAACACGAACGGGGACTAAAGGCCTACCTTTAGTACCGGTTCGTAATATGAACCGAGACTAATTTGTGCCTATGCCAGCTAGCATGTACCGCTTGCCAAAGCCACCTACTAATGCTCGCCACGAACCAGTACTAATCGTGCTTTTAGCCTTGTAGCCACGAACCGGGACTATTGCTACATCAGTCCCGGTTTGGGGCCAATCAAGATTGATGTACCAGTATGAAAGGTCATTTCTCCGGTAGTGTCTCTAGTTAGCTAGCTGATGAAGCAAATTATTTCAAGCACAAAATCGATCCGAACTTTCTACTCGGGACTGAACTATATGCAGTTGTTGTCGGGTGCACCCGGACAACCCGAGGCACCCCCTGGCCCCTGAGCTCCCTACTCTCTACTCCTTGGAAGGAGAAAAAGTCTTGGGATGGCGCAGAGAAGGAGATCCTGTGTACGTGTATTGAATGGTTGGAGGGAGAGTGTCCCTTTACAAAAGCCAATAGAGCTGTTTAAATGGGAAAGATGGTAGCGCTTCATTCCCATCTTGCCCCTAATTCCTAGCTTTACAGAGGGCTATTTTGGTTGCATTTGTCTGGGATGGCAATACATGGTCCCATCTGTACAGCTTATTGGCTAGAGGTACCCTAACCCCTAAGAGCATCACCAGCATCTTCCCTAAATTCGGATCTCTATATCGTTTCTCTAAGAACATCCGTAGCAGAAACCTATAAACACTGTAGCGATGACTTAGCGAGGATAGGGTTTCTGGTAGAGTGAAGGAATCTTTTAAGGTATAGTGTAAAGTGTGAAGCAAAGTTTCAAAAATCGATTTTACCCCAAAAATCGCTCAGACCCGATTTTCGATTTGTCGCGATTTGCCGCAGCAAATCGCGAAAAATCGGTTGAAATTTGAGTTTTAAATTTTAAATCAACCAGAGGTTTAAAAAAAATCAGAAATCACTTTTTTTTGATAAATCGTTTGAAAACAAAAAAATCGGTATTGTAATTTTGAAATCTTGAGCCAAACTTCGAAAAATCGTGATTTTTATCGATAAATCGACCAATTTCTTCGATAAATCAACCGGAGGTTTAAAAATCAGAAATCGTTTGTTTTTTTCGAGAAATGGGTCGATTTTATCAATAAATCGACCGATTTCTTCAATAAATCGTTTGAAAACAAAAAATCGGTATTGGAATTTTGAAATCTCAAGCCAAACTTCAAAAAATCGTGATTTTTATCGATAAATCGACCGATTTCTCTGATAAATCAAATCAAACCGATTTCAAATTTTGAATTTAATTCGCGATTTGCTAATATCGAGCCGTCGTGATTATGCGGTAAATCGCGATTTGCCGTGATTTATCAACGATTTTTGAAACCCTGGTGTGAAGGAGTTTTAGGAGGATGGATAGAGTTGTGGTGAATAGTATTTTTGAGTAGTGGGGATAAGGTTTCTGGTGTGGATGCACTAAACCACTATTCATTCCCTATATTTTCATTCTATCCAGCAGAGTCTCTATTCTCGAAAAAATAGAGACAAGAGAGAGAATCTCTAAATTTAGAGACTGACATAGAGACTCTGCTGAATGAATATAAAGATTAAGACAGAGTAGCAACAGTGATAGGACATGCAAATAGAGACTCTGCTGGACTTGCTCTAAGGTCGTCACAAGTAAGGAGCCCAACTCCTGAGAGTTGGCAGGCTGGGTGGAGTAGTCAGTTGGGTCGTTGGGGCCCTCGTTAATAGTTGGGCCAATCGTAGGTGGGATGTTACGGGCCGGGCAGGTGATTGGGAAAGTGGGCCTACGAATTTGAGTCTTGGGCTAAAAATCAGTGTGAAATTGAGCCGAGACTGAAGATTGGGCCTACCAGAGTAACAAATACTACATGGATGGGTTTGTTTCGGACAATAGTGGGCACCATGTGTTGGTCACTCATCTAGTCTGTATCCTTTGGTGCGCAATTGATTAATTTCATGAACGCAGGGGATGTCAGTGCAGCTGAGGCTGCGGAAGGACTGGGTCAGAAGAGGCCATGGGATTGCTGCGACAGGGAAGTATGCAGGCCACAGAAGCGTCTCCCACCATTCTGCGAATGCTTGGACATTGTCGAGTCCTGCTCCGACGACTGCAAGAAGTGCTGGCCACGCCTGGCACCAACACATCCAGATGGCTACAGCTGCTTCGACTTGTACACATACAATGTCGGCGAGAAGCGCGCCCCTAAGTGCAACAGACCTGCAGGCAACTAAGGACGACGTACGCCGGCCGGCTACCAGCTCCCGGCCATTTGGCACTACTGTTCCTCCGCCTCTTGCTTTGTGTTTCCATGCATGTCTGCGCGCCTCTGTCTGCTGTTTTCTGTAATAAACGACCAGGCGATACATGTCCTGCGCTACGCTCAGCATCTCTTCATTGCAAGACTATGATCCGTCGGATTGATCGATCAATAAAGTGCCTCTCATGTTGATCCATACATAATCCTGGCTGTTAGTATCTAGATCAAACTGGAGCAATTAACACCCTTACTAGCCACTGCTCTCACCTCCCATGCCGGTGTTCTGCCTTCCAGCCGTAGCCTTCTTTCTTCCACTCTTCGGTGAGGCCTTTTCAAGAGCGCCGATGTACACTACCATGACTGAGATTACCCATAGCAGATTGTCCCCTCGATCCACTGCTGATTGGAACCCATCCACATGTTCAAAGCAAGCCTCCTTTTAGGCCAACAAGGTTGCATGGCCCTATTTTTCGGGAGCCCGCGCGGGCCGTCTGATCGCGGTGTTCTTTCCCACCTTGGGTACGTAAATCCTAAGCATAATCCTATACCCAACTTTTGCCTATCAAGTCCGTCTGAAACTTTATTTTTGCGCTTGCAATCTTGCATGATATGGCCGATTCACATGTGGGGGCCGGATCCTGCTTCAATGCTTTCACCATCAACGCCTCCTTATAATTCTCAGGGTCATCTGTGTTGTAAATAGTACGGTAATAAGCAATATGATATACACTAATATCAAAATAATTTCAGATTTAAATAACAGCAAGAATTCAATATTATCATGAAATAAAACTGCAGATATGAATTCTACAAGTGCTTGGACAACAGTAAAGCAATTCATATATGACAGTGAAATTAACATGATAATAAGCAGAAATTCATAACATGTGAACAGCAACATAGCTCAGTAAAATTTCAAGTTCAGATTCATTATACATAAAGAGCAGCAAAAAAGAGAAAATTCTAACAAATTTATACTCTTAAAAGTGTCAGATTTTTCTCTTTTTTATTACCGCTAAAATATAATGAATCTGAACTTCAAATTTTACACATAGCTGGAGTAAGATTAGAAGTACATGTAGAAATTTTTTTCAAAATTTTTAGTGACATTTGTTAGTTGGTGTGCACCACATGCACAGATGCCCCATGTGCACAAGATACGCTGCCATACGTGGGTCACTATCCATTGATCGTCGGTCCGTCAGGCGTGTTCACATGCTCTCTTCGCCGTGCCATTAGGGCTTGCTAGGGACCATGAGGCGAGCTAGGACCATCTTGCATGCCATATACCATGCACGTGCTGCACACAGGTACCATTAGTTTGATGCACACATCGAACCTATCCAGATGATTATAATCTGAAAAATTGAAGGTCCTTAAAAAGAGGCCAAAAAATTATTAAAAATTGGTTATACGAGATTTGAGAAGAACCAATAAAATCTTCAAAAAAAAATGGCTAGAAAGTGTCAAGTGTTTGACTTGTAAAAAAACACAAATTTCAAGCAATAGATTATAATCTGGTTTTAAGCTGTACAGCATCCAGCATGAGAATTGTAAAATATCACAAAATCAGAACAAATTCACACCCAAATCTTTGATATCCTAATGTGTGTGTGGATGATAGATTTGAGGGCTAGGGTTACAAAGTGCCTGTCGTTGTTTTTTTTTTTTTTTGCTCGCTCTCCCTTTTTTTAACTTTGCCGCCCATTATTTCACTTTTCACCTCGCACGCTCCTCCTATGTACAACTTAACGTCCTGCACGTGGTTGAATTTACACTAGTACGTACCCCTATCGCTGACAGATTGACGTCATACCACCAAACTATTTCTTGACTAATCACTGGCCGGTTGCAGATAATTTGCCGACAAATAACCTACCAAAGGAAGTAGTCACCTAGTGTAATCATTGCCGTTTGATAGATATCTTCAATAATTAGCTTAACAATATAATCTCAATTCTCATGTGAAATGTAGAGAAACATGCGTGGCTGGCCGAGATCAAGGACCTTGGATACATGTGTTGTAGAGAAGACACCCCCACCCCCTCTTGTCTAGAAAACCGGTGAGCTCAAACCTCCGTGCAAGGCCACTCAGACCTTACACCACCGCCTGGGGCGAATCTCTATGTGGGAATCACCCAGATCCTGCGTTGCCCGAGACCAAGCCTAGGGCTATTCTCTGCGCATGAAGCGCCCAGGTCCTGGGCCTACCAAGGGCCAAGCCCGAGGCGAATCTTATCGCGGGAACTGCCTGGATCTCTCGCGCCGCTCGGGGCAAAGCCTAGGGCGAACATCCACACAGGGATTACCCTGATCCCGTGCCACATGGGGCCAAGCCTAGGGTAAACCTCCACACGGCCCATGGCAAGCCACCGTGCGGGAACTCCCCGAGGCCCTGCATGGCATGGGACCACCTGCGGGCAAGGCTTCATGAACGGAGACCTCACTAGGCTGATCCTCCCACACGGAGTCATACCAGGAGCCCACGTAAACACAGGCCGAGACGAGGCGAGATACCCATGCAGACCCAAGCCCCGCTATCTAGCGCCTCGGGCGAGATGATTCCCAATTCCTCCCACCAAGGGCGATGGTCAAGTAAAGATGGCACAACGTTCAAAGATGCTCTGTCCCGACAAAAGTTGGTTCTCTCCCCCTGCGGGAAAGGGACAACCCAGCTATGCAGGTGCTTAGGGACAAAACGGTGCCTGCTAAAGCTGGCGTGCCACCAACAGAGAGCAAGAGAAGAGGGAGTGGACTCCTGGTCCCCACCAGGAAGCCAAAGCAAGGGTGCAAAAGAGGACTACTGACAACAAAGATGGGCAAGCCCCTACTTTAGCCACCCGATTAGGGTCCCATAGGGAATTCCACCTGTGAAGACCCCCTTATCCCTAAAGCTCTTGCAGACCCCCAAGGGCAAGAGAAGGAAATGGGCCAATCCTATATAAGGGACCTTGTATGCACACTGTGACTCAAGCCCAACAGAAATTAAAAAAATTTTCCTCTTGATCTCTTTAGCTTGTGCTTCCCTCTGTTGTGATCAACCCTCAAGGGCAGTTCTCTCCTACCCCTAGGGGTGCCCCCGGAATTTGTTGTCTGGGGCATCCCAACGATAACATGCTAATAGAAGAAGAGTCCAGAGAAATGGAACGCCCCTCTTAATATTAATTTGGCCTAACATCGGATCACTAAAATAAATCAGTGGATCGGAGAGACACCAATACCTACAAGTTCAAGAGATCCCCTAGAATATCATCCCCAAGCCGAATTTAGGATCTCTCATAAGCTTTATATATAGGGATCTTCTACTTAAAATATGTTTTGCTCCAATAGTCATCCCATAATGCATTATGGGTAGCCAGGAGAGATGGCCCATATGATGGTGAGAGGAAAAAAATTAGGGGAGGCCCAAGCTTCCCCTAATTAATTGTGAAACCAAAACCCCTCCCCTAAATTTTAGGGTGGGATAGGGGCCCTTGACACCCCATTGTTCCATCTCTGTACCCTAAATTTGAGTGAGGATATCTGTTGGAGTTGCTCTTGGTAGCTACCGACGGATAAAATACATGCTGCTATAAGATTGTCTGTTTACATTAGAGTCGACAATCATGTTTATATTAGAGTCAACAACACACGGTTAATTATTGGGACAAATGCCACTCAGAATATCCTAATCCGTCATGTGCCACGACTAAATGATCTCTCTCCTCTCCGAGCAATCATATTTACGTGGGCCATTCCATATGTGGCACAGATGGAGATTTTCTTTTTGTGTAATAAGTTGTACGTATAAACCTTTCTAAAAAATTCAAAACAAAATCATAGTGTTATCAAATATGTAGTTCTTTTAATTTAAATTTTTGGGGTGCTTTATCATGAATATTCTATGTTGAAAATATTGAATGAAGGTCTACATATTTTTTTAACACATTTCTTCATAAAAATACATTTGTAATCGTTTGCCTTTTTAAGATGTATAAACATGCTAGAAAATCTTTTAAAAAATCATAGTGTTATCTAATATGTAGTAATTTGAATCTATATTTATTTTGGTATCTATATGTTTATATTTATGTAAAAAATTTCTAAGTTTAAATTGAATATAAAATTTTTTCGTAAAATTTTTCTAAGTGTATCCCAAAAAGATCTCCTCTTTTTCTTAGACACGGGAGAAGCTCCATGGATAGCTATAGGTGGCCATTGTCCTTCCAATGGGTACCGACCATCTTGCTTCCCCATGGATCGATCGTCGGACGTTCACACCCCTCTTCTCCGCGCCATTAGAACTAGGCTTGAGAACCGTCTTGCCATCATGCACGTGGAGACAGGTACGTCCTAGCCCTAGGTAGTGCGTTCAAATCCGCTGCTTGGTCTCTATATACGTCGTTCACTGATTTCACTACCAGCGAATCACTTTCTACAAGCGGTTCTAAACCACCTTTACAAGTGGTTCCAGGAACCGCTTGTAAGCAATCGCTTGTGATGCTTCTCGGAGTATCACAAGCGGTTTTATACCCGTTTGTACTACTACTGAGTACCGGTTAAAAAAAGAAATAATTTTTAGAAGGTGGAATTGAACCCAAGACTCACCTTTCTTGTGACCCCACGCCACCCTCGCTAAATTAACTCATCCCACGCGCGCTCTCTGATAGGATAAGACAAGCTTTCTTTTTAGCATTTCGAAAACTGGACTTTACAAGGGGTTCGGACAGGAACCCCTTATAAGTGCCCCCAACCGCTTGTAGAGGCTTTACTGGGCTTTACAAGGGGTTCGTGTCCCCAACCCTTGTAAAGGGGCTTTCCGGGCTGGGGTCTTTTGAACCAGAGCTTTACTGAGGGTTCGTGTTCCCAACCTCAGAGAGGCTTCTGAGGGTTGGGACACGAACCCTCAGAAACCTGCGCTTCTGAGGATTCGTATTTCCAACCGCCAGAAGGGGCTCTCAGTGGGGCCTTTTGAACCGCTTGTGATAAACTATCACAAGGGTTAGAATAAAATCTTTGTGATAGGCCGCCATGATCTTCCGTTTCTGGTAGTGTTTGTCCGACAGGGCTATATATGTATATGCCCCGCGCACGTGAGCTTCACATTCAGTCCACAACGCACGCGGAGCAAGAGGAGCAGGCAGCAATGGAGATGAAGAGATGCACTGCAGCTAGCATCCTGCTGATGCTTTCGCTCCTCGCTGTGGCCGTGGCGGTCGCCGCCGCCGACGACCTGGAGATGATTCGCCTTCCCACCGACGGCAAAGGTGACGTACAGCCTGACCGCTTCAGGCCTGATCATAGCTTCAATGACAATATCATTCTCTTGGACGTAATTCTCTCCCTATACATGCAGAGGATATTAGTAATGAACACGGGACAGGGGAGTTACATGGAGATCACCAGAGGCCGTGGGGGTGCTGCAGCTGGCATGTATGCACGCGGATTCCCATTTGGCCACCGCTCTGCACCTGCAAGGACCAGGTGAAGTCCTGCTCCAGAGCCTGCCAGCATTGCGAGCCGGTGTCCCCGGATCTCTACGTCTGCCGCGACTGGTACCACTACCAACCAAACGAGGAGCCCCCTCCCGGGTGCAGGAAATCTATTGGCTACTAAGGACGACACCAACGGACTCAAATCCCCTGCCTTTATGAGCTTTTTTTAAAAAAAAAATTATATTTTTATGCGTACAAGTATTAGCCCCATGTCTATCACTAAATAATAGCTCCACATCCACATTAAGGAAGCGTCCTTTTAGCCTAACAAGGCTACAGGGGCCTATTTTTACTTTGGGAAGCGTCCCGCGTTGGACGTCCGATGGGAGCGTTTCCATGGGATGCCTGTGCGGGCCGCTTGATCGCGGTGGGTAGATCAGGGTCGCTCATTGTGTTTGACCAACTAAAACATGCACTTATGCAAGAGAAAACATGGCACACTAACTGTGAAACACTGCAATACTCCCACACAAAGGAAAACATAGGGACATGGGAACATCGCCCAAGATGAAGCAACAACGAAAAACTAATGATCCCCATCTAGGTTCTTCTAATGGAGCGATTGCACGATCACCACTGCACCATCGCCCCATGGCCTCCCGCTCTTGTCGTTAACTCGCCTAACCTCTCCACAGGCTCGGCGTCGCCGTCGTCCTCGTAAGCTGCCATCGCTGTTGGGAGAAGTATATGTTAGGAGAGGCACTGGACAGAGAGACTGGAGAGGGTGAGAAATGTGTGGCTCGCGAGGCATGGAACGGATAAGGAGGCCGAGGGGTCCGATGTGGTCAAACGCCCGCTCTAAAGCATTTCCGTTTTTCTTTTCATTTCCAGCCCAGCAAAGATAGATGTACGTACTTTATGGCAATCGGTTTTAGTTAGCTCAGTTCATCGATCGCCGTTGCAAGAATCCTAAGCACAATTCTATACCCAACTTTTGCCTATCAAGTCGATCTGTAAATTCTTATTTCCCTTGCAATCTTGCATGATATGGCTGATTCGTACGTGGGGACCGGATCCTGATCATTCATTTCTAACACCATCAACGCCTCCTATTTTAATTTCTCAGGGTCCTCAGTAGTGCATCGATGTACTTGCACTTCAGGGAATCCTTTTTACTCAGCCCAGCATGATCGATCAGCATTACAAGAATCCTATATTTAATTAAATCTGGATTTACCCACCTTTGGTCTATCAAGCGACGTGTTATTATTATTACCTAGCTAGCTGCTTGTTGCCGTTGGAAGTATAAGTGAATTGTCCACCTTTTCCGTCAGCTTAGGCTTTTGGGTCAACTGGTTAGTGCATACAACTTAATATGGTTTCAGAGCTAGAGGTCTCATGTTCGAGTCCTGATAGACACAATTTAAATAAAAAATTATCGTCCGCTCCTATTTCACGTTTGAGGTCTGATGGAGCCTCTCCACATGAGGGGAGGTGCTGTTGGAAGCATGCAACTTATTAGTAGTTGCTGTCCACCACTAGTTGCTGGTATGTACTTGACAGTACAAACGGATCGTGAATGATCGCAAGACGCCATATGATCATACATTCGTCGGTGTCCACCACTAGTTGCTGGTATGTACTTGACAGTACAAAGGGATCGTGAATGATGGAAAGACGCCATGTGATCATTAACTCGTCGGTTGTACAACGTTTCTAGCTATCTCGGCGCATGAGCATGATTGGAGGAGGGAGGTAGCAAGGCTCAAGCATATAATGTGCACGTTCTTCAGCTAGCTAGCGCACCCATCGTCCAGGGCACGAGAGCTAGCAAGCCACCAGCTTGCACGAGAATGAAGGGAGGCATGAGCACCACCATCCTTGCGGCCCTGGCCCTCCTCCTTTCCGGCCGGACTCTGCCTCGCCGTCGCCGACGCCGACGACGTCTCCAGCGCCATCCGCCTCCCGATGTACGGCGCCGAAGGTACATATATAGATCATCTGTAGTTAGCTAGCTGATGAAGCGAATTATTTCAAGCACAATTAAAATCGATCCGAACTTTCTTCTCGGGACTGAACTATATGTAGTTGTTGTCGGGTGCACTTGGACAACACAAAAGGGAGGCGCACCCCTGAGCTCCCTACTCTCTACTCCTTGGAAGGAGAAGAAGTCTTGGGATGGTGTAGAGAAGGAGATCCTGTGTAGTAGGGAGCTTTGGAGAGGAGCCTCGAGCTATGTGTACGTGTATTCAATGGTTGGAGGGAGAGTGTCCCTTTACAAAAGCCAATAGAGCTGTTTAAATGGGAAAGATGGTAGGGCTTCATTCCATCTTGCCCCTAATTCCTAGCTTTATAGAGAGTTATTTTGGTTGCATTAAAGTCTGGGATGGCAATACATGGTCCCATCTATACAGCTTATTAGCTAGAGGTACCCTAACCTCTAAGAGCATCACCAGCAGTTTCCCTAAATTCGGATCTCTATATCGTTTCTCTAAGAGCATCCGTAGCAGAAACCCTCTAAAAACTGTAGCACTGACTTGGCAAGAATAGGGTTTCTGGTGGAGTGAAGAAATCTTTTAGGATATAGTGTAAAGTGTGAAGCAAAGTTTCAAAAATCGATTTTACCCCAAAAATCGCTCAGATCAGATTTTCGATTTGTCGCGATTTGCCGCGGCAAATCAAGAAAAATTGGTAGAAATTTGAGTTTTGAATTTTAAATCAACCGGAGGTTTTAAAAATTAAAAATCACTTGTTTTTTCGATAAATCGGTCGATTTCTTTGATAAATCGACCGATTTCTTCGATAAATCGTTTGAAAACAAAAAATCGGTATTGGAATTTTGAAATCTCGAGTCAAACTTCGAAAAATCGCGATTTTTATCGATAAATCGACCAATTTCTTTGATAAATCAACCGGAGGTTTAAAAATCAGAAATAGCTTTTTTTTTGAGAAATTGGTCAATTTTATCGATAAATCGACCGATTTCTTAGATAAATCGTTTGAAAACAAAAAATCTGTATTGGAATTTTGAAATCTCAAGCCAAACTTCGAAAAATCGACCGATTTCTTCGATAAATCAAATCAAATTGATTTCAAATTTTGAATCAAAATTTTGAATTTAATTCGCGATTTGCCGATATCGAGCCGTCGCGATTATGCGGTAAATCGTGATTTGCCGCGATTTATCGACGATTTTTGAAACCTTGGTGTGAAAGAATTTTAGGAGGATGGATAGAGTTGTGGTGAATAGTATTTTAGAGTAATGGGTATAAGATTTCTGGTGTGGATGCTCTAAATCACTATTTATTTCCTATATTTTTATTCTATCCAGTAGAGTCTCCATCCTCAAAAAAATATAAAGACAAGAGAGAGAATCTCTAAATATAGAGATTCGGAGAGAGAATCTCTAAATTTAGAGATTAACATAGAGACTCTGCTGAATGGATATAAAGACTAAGACAGAGTAGCACCAGTGATAGAGTATGCAAATAGAGACTCTGCTGGACTTGCTCTAAGGTCGTCAGAAGTAAGGAGCTTAACCCCTGAGAGTTGGCAGGCTGGGTGGAGTAGTTAGTTGGGTCGTTGGGGCCCTCGTTAATAGTTGGGCCAATCGTAGGTGGGATGTTACGGGCCGGGCAGGTGATTGGAAAAGTGGGCCTACGAATTTTAGTATTGGGCTAAAATCAGTGTGAAATTGAGCCGAGACGGAAGATTAGGCCTACCAGAGAACAAATACTACATGGGTGGGTTTGTTTCGGACAATTGTGGGCACCATGTGTTGGTCACTCATCTATCTAGGTAGTGTTTTTTTCAGCGTTTGCGTTTATTTTGAAGCTAAAAATTTATTATTTTTGTACAAGTCAAACGCTTTAACATTTGGTAGCTAATTTTGTAGGTTTTACTATTTTTTCTCAAAGCTCTCAAAACTATTTTTTCTATAATTTTTGATGTCTCGGATGTCCTTACCGAGGAGTTATAAATTTTCAGTTTAAACACAACCGCAACCGCTGAAAGAAACACTACCCTAGTCTATATCCTTTGGTGCGCAATTGATTGATTTCATGAACGCAGGGGATGTCAGTGCAGCTGAGGCTGCGAAAGGACAAGATAAGAAGAGGCCATGGGATTGCTGCGACAGGGAAGTATGCAGGCCGCAGGGGGGTCTCCCACCAATCTGCGGTTGCTTGGACATTGTCGAGTCCTGCTCCGACGACTGCGAGAGCTGCGAGCCACGCCTGGCACCAAAATATACAGATGGCTACAGCTGCTTCGACTTGTACACCTACAAGAGGGGCGAGAAGCTCGCCCCTAAGTGCAACAGACCTGCAGGCAACTAGGGACGACGTACGCCGGCCGGCTAGCTACCAGCTCCCGGCCATTTGGCACTAGTGTTCCTCCGCCTCTTGCTTTGTGTTTCCATGCATGTCTGCGCGCGCGTCTCTGTCTGCTGTTTTCTGTAATAAACGACCAGGCGATACATGTCCTGCGCTACGCTCAGCATCTCTTCATTGTAAGACTATGATCCGTCGGATCGATCGATCAATAAAGTGCCTCTCATCTAGATCAAACTGGAGCAACAACCTTACTAGCCACTGCTCTCACCTCCCATGCCGGTGTTCTGCCTTCCAGCCGTCGCCTTCTTTCTTCCACTTTTTGGTGAGGCCTTCTCAAGAGCGCGGATGTACACTACCATGACTGAGATTACCCATAGCAGATTGTCCCCTCGATCCACTGCTGATTGGAACCCATCCACATGTTCAAAGCAAGCCTCCTTTTAGGCTAACAAGGTTGCATGGCCCTATTGTCCGGGCGCCCGCGCGGGCCGTCTGATCGCGGTGTTCTTTCCCACCTTGGGTAAATCCTAAGCATAATCCTATACCCAACTTTTGCCTATCAAGTCCGTCTGAAACTTTATTTTTGCGCTTGCAATCTTGCATGATATGGCCGATTCACATATGGGGGCCGGATCCTGATTCAATGCTTTCACCATCAACGCCTCCTTATAATTCTCAGGGTCATCTGTAAGCTCTCGCTTTGAGGACCCTTGTGTTTTCTGAACTCATCCCTAAATCGGTAGACTAGTACATATCATTACATATCTAGTTCATTTGTATATAAGCGTTACAGAGTTGTCTTAGTTACTTAACTAAAATAGCGCATTTCAGCGAATAATTTACAACAGGGACGATCAGACCAAATTTCATGGTACATCACAAAAGAAGATTCAGAGTTCAATGTCAATATGATAAGTTTAAAGATAGTAAAAAAAATCATCCAACGGTTATGCAATTTTGCAAACAATTAGAAAACCACCCTAGACTTTTTCATGACTGACACTCATAAGAAATCTTGAGTTGATCACCATCTAAAAGAGTGAGTGAGTGTGAGGGTAAGTGCGTAATCAAATCGCATTTGCGAGTTAACACCCTTCTTATGCAAGTAACGATAGAGGCTCCAAGGGAAGGCTAATGGATCTTTTTTTTTCATAACGCCAAATTTGTAAATACCAATAATACTATGACTTAGCCAATTTAAATCCCTGTTAAATAGTTGTATATTTATTGAAAGAGTTGTAGTTCATATTATAACCTTCTATCAAACCTTTCCAACCCTTGTACCAAACCTCGATATGACCAAACCTACCCAAACTTAAGTTGCTTCCAGTGTTTCAGTCTTCCTCATTTCTCCCGCCATCATATTCCTAAATTTTGGCACTCCCATTGTGGATCACCACTCTACTGGATTGTCGATTCAGCAAGTACATGATCTACATCACCCTTAGTAATAGCGCCCTTCTGCCTTCACCTCGGGCTGAAGTTTGTTCCAGGGTCTCCTCGGAGCACACAACTAGACTCCAACGTCCGCACTACCGTGCGATGGCTACGTGTTGTGTCCGACCGTATCCAACACTGTTCAAGTGAAGGGACCACTTCTGGTCCCGCTTCTCATTGCCCGAGAGCCGGAGTTCTCGTGCTTCGCTTCCTGTCTCACTCTTAATTAGGTCCCCGACCTCTAAGTCCCAATCCTATTTTCAGACATACTCCTCATTTTTAGTCCTCCATGGACCTATAGATACAATCACAGAATCTTAACCCCCTTGACTACACCGTAGCCCAAACTAGACTCAGCAACTCATAATACCCTAATTACAGGCCTCAATTCCATACCAACTTAGACATATACCAATTCATATTAAGATGTGAGCAGATGTAATGGTGAACTATCGTTCACCATTATGGGGCAAATACACCCTGGAAATCATAGATTAGACGTGAGCACATCTAAGCAAGTTTTACTCAAGGACTATAAGTCCAAATCATTTAGTAATTATCCTAGGGTTCCAAATGACATGATAATCAAGGCAATCAGGTATGGTAATCAAAGTATAGCAAGAAACAGGGCATGTGTACAACATGATTAGGGAATAGGCATAGCTACTCTAGCAGTGCAAGTAATTGCAACATATAGTAGAGCATGCAATTTCTTAGTTAAATTAAAATAACTTACGTAAGACTAGATAAGATATGAACTATGGATGTTAACTTGCATTGCCCTAGAGAACGAAATCCTTCCTTGGCGTCTTCAAATCTTCCCTCCGGGTCCTCAACGTCTATACATGAAAATTAAGACAATTTATAAACATATGCAGAAAGGGATGATGCATGGCTACACATCTTATTTACAATTATCTGCACCTAGCATACCATCTTTTAATTAAGGTAGCGAGATTTTCTACATGTCATGTATGCCATACATGAATATGCCCTTAATTACCCTAAATAAAGATACCCATGCAGAAAATAATTTTTGGAATAAAAGAAGCTGCTATAGTTATTAATTCCATATAGCCTTTGTGGGTTTCCTTTAATTTTTTTATTTATACAAGGTTAATACTTGACTTACTATTTTTCTTCAGTTGTTCATAAGCTAGAATAATATCTAGGAAAATTTGGGGATTTATAGAGTCCCCTACATATTTTTAATAAAGCTAACTAGATTTCTAGCAACATATCAATAAGGAAAATGGTTTAAATAGCTTCTATAATTTTTCTAGAGCACAACATTTAATTTAATCCAAACTATTATATTTTTCCTAAATCCAGTACTGCATCTAGTATTTTCTAGAATTTTTCTATGACTTTTGAATATTTTATACTATTTTTAATAATTCACTTTTTTTTTTGTATTTACTAGAAATTAGAAATTTTCTAAAAAATCCAATAAATAATCTTAGGCTCGACACACATCGCTTTTATCTTGGCCCATCTTGTCTTGGCTCAAGAACACGCGTCACGACCTACAATCGGCCCGCTCACGGCAACTCTGACCGGTGGGCCTGGGCCTACCAGGCAATAGGTGCAAACGATAGACAGGTGGGCATCAGGGCCCACATGTCAGGGTGCTCCCATGCCAAATACAGAAATACTCCATTAGTTTTGGAATACATCTCCATTGAATCCGACATATGGGACTAGGGTCCACATGTTAGTGACTCATGATTAATCCGCGGCGAGATTTAAAAATGTTGGGGGTCCCACGTGTCAATGGCTCATCAATGTCGGCCGACATCGGGGTGACGTCAACGAGGCATCGGCTTTGCCCGGTGCTCCGGGCGAGCTTTGGCGAACTTACGGCGGGGAACTAGCGACGTTACAGTCCACTATTAAGTTGCTACTTGGTCAGAATGGGATCAGTGAGCGACGGGCTAGGACATGATGGCCAGAGCATCACCGGCGGCGAGATAAATCGGTGGCACCATTGGCACGGGCGGAGTTAAGCTTCGATATCATGGAGCTACGACGAACGGAGAGGGTGGCGGCCAAATTGCCGAGGGGAGAGAGAACCTAGGGGCTACTAGGAGGCTACCTAAGGCAGTGCCGAGCTCGGGGAAGGCCGTACGAGAGCTATCACCGAGGACGAGGCGGCGGCCGAAACAAGGATCGTGCTGCCCGGGAGCTCCGACGAACCCTAGGAAAAATTGACGGCAGGATCGTGAGAGACGGCTCTAGGGGAGGCTAGGGGCACAAGGAATCTACCGGTAGCTTACCGAGGCACGAGCGAAGCAAAAGGGGGAAGATTTGGGATCGTGGTGGCAAGACAGAAGGAATTAGGGCAAATTAGGGCCGGCGCTGTGGCTATACGGGGGAGGGGAGGATCACTGGGGTGGAGAATAGCGTCCCGCGGGCGTTAGGCCCGAGGGAGGAGGGTTGGGTGCACAGGACGGCGCGGAGTGACGTGGGGAAGTGATGCACGCAGCGCTGGCAGGGCGTGCGCAGCACGACATAGGCCTAGAGCGATGTAGTGGCAGGGCTGGGGTGACGGAGCGACGGGCCTGACGTTGCTGGCGCAAGCGGTACAACGGGACGGGCACACGGCGGGCGCAGAGCGTGCCAGTCTTGGCGTCTTGGTACTGCAGCGATCTTGCGTAGGAGAGAGAGAGATGGGCAAATGTGGGCCCCACATGGGCTGAGCACGGTGGGCCAAGCCAAAAATCCGAAATTTGATTTTGAGATGAATTTAATTGAATTGCGTTTGAATTTTGAATCAAATTTTGGATTTATGGACAGTGAATAGTAAATACTTTGAGTTAGTTTCTAATTTGCAATTTTTTCAAAAATTTGCCCAAATTTGGACTGTTACATCGTCATAGTGGTTCAGTGGATGTGCTAGGACTTCTGGGAATCCTTTTTACTCAGCTCAATATGGTCGATCGGCATTATTTACAAGAATCCCACTACAGGAAAAAATAGTAACCTCGACAGCCAAAACCGTCCACCCTATAGTCAAAACCGTCCACCATAACTAGGGTCGACAGCTGGCCGTCCACCTTAAGCCGTCGAAAATACGTGGTCGACCATCATTTTTAATTCGACGGCCCAGCCGTCCACCCTATTAGGGTCGACGGGCAAATAATGGCCGTCCACCATACCTGCACCTGGCGCACGGGCACGAAACACTAGGGTCGACAGTAAAGTCCGCTGTCCACTCTAGCTTAGGGTGGACGGCCTTCTCCACGTGGCCATCCACCCTAATGTGTGTCAGCGGCCATCCAGGCTTAGGGTGGACGGGCCGTCCACCCTAACTTAGAGTGGACGGTACCTGGCCGTCCACCCTAAGCCTGAGAGGGCCGGCTCCCACACATTAGGGTGGACGGCCACGTGGAAAAGGCCGTCCACCCTAATTAATCAGTGGTAAAAAAAATCCCATTTGCCCGAAAATTTTAAAATTCAATTGGCAGCTGTTTCTGCCGCACCTGCAACAAAAGTCATGCCCACCCTATATATACACCCCATATATTCACAATTCATATACATACTCATCACAATCCATATCCATACATATTCACAATTCATATCTATACTCATCATAATTCATATCCATACATATTCACAATTCATATCCATACACAATCACAATTCATATCCATACTCATCACAATTTATATCCATACACATTCACAATTCATATCCATACTCATCACAATTCATATCCATACACATTCACAATTCATATCCATACACATTCACAAATTACGAACTCAACACAAATCACATCCAGAAATCAACATATAGTTTACATGCAACAAAAGTTTGATATAGAGGTTTCCAACAAAGGTTCAACATACGTGACAATTTCACAAATCCTCATGAAACAAGAGATAAAGAGATATAGCACATCATCTTAGTCATTCTAACTAGGTGGAGGAAAAACCGAAAGCGTACCAAGCATCTCGTCGACAAAGTCTGCCGAAGCACTGCTAGTGGGCTCGACGCCACTTCCCACATGTTGAGCTGCACCAGCTGATCTTGAAGCCTCCTACAAAGCAAGAAAACAATATATAACTTAAATCATATTTCAATGACTTTCCAAATTACAATTTGTGGCGATAGAAGTACCGTGTCCGGAGTGTTTTGAGTTGGAAACCGGAACGGGAACGGATACTGCAAAGGTGTTGGTTGAGGCGGAGCACCCGATCCGGAAGCCTACAATTCAAACAAATGGATTAGAGCATTTATCTATTTAGTTAAAATGTCAATTTCTTTACAATTAACCTATTACCCTATCCGGAGCGTTCTGAGGAGGAAACTGGAACATATACTGGTATGGAAACTGCAAAGGGGGTGGTTGAGCCAGAGCACCCGATACAGAAGCCTACCAATTCAAACAAATGGATTGGAGCATTATATTTGTGACTTGCAGAAAAAAAACCATTAGTATTAATAAATGGATTAGAGTATTACCCCGTCCGGAGTTGGACCAACTGAATCAAAAGCCTACAAATTCACATAGCATATCATTGACGGATAGACATTAATAACAAATAAGAAAATACTAGTAATAGACATTACTCCTTGGAAGGGCATCATCACGTAGTGAGGGATCGAAAAAGCCCGAAATCCTTGTGGTGGAATATGAGTCTACATATAGCTCACATTGTATTAGTAGATTGAATGAATTGAAAGTGATAGAAAATAGAACTTACTTGGTGCATATTTTGCTCCATCGACTCCAGTCTTCTAAGAATAGCCTCACGCTCTTTTTCTCCCTCTTCTTGCCGTTTGTGAAGCTCCGCAACCTGTTCTCTCAAAGCACGGTTCTCTTCCATGGCGCGTCTACTAGACGAAGAGGAAGCCCTCGAGCGTCGAGCTGCCCTCACCTCAGGCATGTACTCAGAAGAACACAAGTAGGCGTTCCCAAACGCCAATCTCCCATGCCTCCTCCCACCCATTAGGCTATGGATAACCGTAGGATCCAAAGGTTGTTCTGTAGGAACACACTCGGGCCCGTGCACCGTAGTCATTGCATCCACGTATTCATTCTGCATTACAAATAAGTTAACACCGCACAAAACAATGTACCTGAGTGAGAATTGCACAAATAATATCACTTACTAATTTTTCTTGGGCAGCTGGATCCAAAGCGCGCCGAGTACCATCTGGGTTCCGCCCTGAATATGCATTTGTGTACACATCAATCCAGTCGACTCCCCCCCCCTAACTGAGCCTCCTGCAATTCATTACAAAATGAAAATTTAGTTGCAACAAATGAGAGAAATGGAAATTACTTCAAACAAACCTTACCATAGACTTTTTCCGCTGAGCCATCGAATGGCTGCCAAGGTGTGTGACGCACGAATCAGCAGATGCATTGCGATTGTTCTTGTTTCTTGTTGATTTCTGCCTCTATTCTTCTGTGTCATACATGTCACACATCCATCTCCAAGCATCGGGGCACTTGTCACACCATGACGGTCGACATGAATTGTACTCATCGGGGGTAAGGTATATGTCTCGAGCACCTCCGTCCCTTCTGAGATTCTGCCCTCGTCTTCGATAAAACTCCTCAACAGCCTTGACACGAGAAATTGAGATCATCTCGTTCACAATGTGTCTTGCTTTTCTATCAAGAACCTCGTGGGCATAAGACATTGTCGCTCTTGAATTCATGGCGAGCATACCTAGCCTACAATAGACCACAAACAAAAATGTCAGCAAAAAATAGAATTATATATTGAGGTTATTACCATATTTGATCTTACCCAAAACTCGTCGAGGCAACGATCGGCAACCGATCCGTCACCATCTTGAACAACCTTATAGTCATCTCAGGAGAGTGCTGCCCTACGCACATCACCAATGTCCACCATTCCTGGGTAGTTCATCCTTAGAATGGTCCCTAGGGCCGGACCTGGCTCCTTCACATTATTCTGGATTGCCACCAAGTTGCTACACAACAACAATACATCAGTGATACAACAATTCAGTGCTACACAAATTCAACTTTTAGAACATACGTACCAATCCCCAAAGTATGTGATTACAATCTTCTCATTTGGATCTGTGGGAGCCCTGTGAAGCTTATTAGTGCCCCTCCTCTTGCGTGCTCGTGCTCCCTGAACTGTTCCTGCCTCCTGAGAGGAAGACGTGCCCTTCGTCCCTGTCTCGGGCTGCTGCACGGCTACAGGATCCTGCATCACACCCTCAAGCATAGGTGGCTGCTCCGTGCCCTCTAGCATTTCGTCCACCTCTGTCTCCAGCTCGTCCTCATCACTCCTGTTATCAACAATGATCCGTCGTGTCCCTGCCCTCCTTGCAGCCATCCTGCATCGATATTGTACCACAAGTAAGTTTGACAGTAGTAAAATATAATTACTATTTACAAAACAAAAACTGATGACAAAACTTGCTTACTATTTGTTACATACATTTTTCAACTAATCACCCTGGTTCATATCAATTGTTACATCGTTGTCGACTTGGACAAAAAGATTGTCAAGTCCTATCCCGATATCTATGGAAAGTTGTCCTGGCAAACCTTCTTCTTGAAATGGCACATCAATGGTTTCTTCAAGTACATCCTCGTTATCATCATCTGTGGGGAATGGTAATTTACCGGGAGGTCTTACTTTGTAAACGACCCACCAAGACTTGTACTTAGGGCACGCATAGGATAAGTAGTACACTTGCTCGACCTAGTTAGGGAGAATAAATTGTTCACTCCCTGTATACAGTTTCGTATGGTTAATTTCGACTAGGCCAAGTTCTGGAGTCCGTCGCACCCCATAGGTAGGATGAAACCATTTGCAACGAAAAAGAACCACTGAGAGATCGTTACTTCCATCGAAGACAACCTCTATTATCTCTTCAATAATCCCATAATATTCTATATCGTTGTCATTCTTTGTCCGAACATAACTCACGACCCCACTATTTACATCCTCAAATTTGGGCGTGCCAACTCCGCCGCTCTAAAGCGGCGAACGATACCCATGCACATCATAACACCCGTGCACTTTGACCGTACGGTTGCATGATTTTGACATCTGTCGAAGATCATTGTGCACACTAGCATGCTTGTGACACTGCAAATTGGTTTAACCCAAGTTTAGAATAACATATTATACGCACGTCGTAAATCAATAAAAATTATGGCAGGTCCAGATATTTACGTGATAGAAGAACCAGGTCAAGAAATTCGGATGGCCTGGTCCACGACCCCTTTCTTTCAGGTTATCGATTTGTTTTTGAGTAGGTTCGCCTTGCCTTTTCCATTCCTCTTGGATAAATTGCCTACAAAGAGAATGATTGAAGTTTTGAATATCTATTATACAATGCTATACAAAATATAAATCATTTGACAAATAAACTTACTCGATGTACCCATCCATTTCCTCCATGTTGTTGTAGATATATAATTATACATGAACCCCCTCATCCTGTTCCAATTCACGTAATGTACTTCTCCCTATAGATCTTCCTTGTATCCAAAACACCTTTATGCTTGACACTTTTCTTTTACAAACTTTCTTATACCTAGGCTCATAAGCATTGACATTGTTGCTTGGCGCAATGTATTTACTCGTGAAGCATGAAACCTCCTGAAGCAGGCATGCTGCCGCAATAGATCTTTCGACACGTGCCTTATTTTTAACCTTTGCTCTGACACTCTTTAACATACGTTCCACGGGATACATCCATCGGTACTGCACAGGGCCTCCAACCTTTGCTTCATAAGGTAGATGTACCAAAAGATGTTGCATCGTATTAAAGAACCCAGGAACATATATCTTCTCAAGCTTGGTAATTAGCAACACTATTTCCTTCTCCAACTCTGCCATTCTGGACTCGCTGATCTCTTTAGCACAAAGTTGTCTATAAAAGAAGCTAAGCTCAGCCAATGCTTTCCATATGTCCTCATCTACATATCCACGATAAATCACAGGAATTAGCCGCTCAATAAATATGTGGTAATCATGACTTTTCATTCCATTTATCTTCCCTTGAGCAAGACTCACACCGCGCCTAATGTTGGCAGCATAACCATCAGGAAACTTGACCTCTTTTTGCATCCAAAGAAGAACCTCCTTTCTCTGTGAGGGTGTTAAACAATATTTAGCTTTAGGTTTTTTTGTGGATGTATCGCTCATATTCAAGGCAGGTCTGTCGCATATCAAGGCACAATCTAACCGGGCTTTGACATTATCTTTGGTTCTATCAGCTATGTCGAAGTTCGTGCTGAAGATGGACTCACTCATATTTCTCTCCTGATGCATCAGATCAAGGTTATGAGGAAGTTTCAAGTCCTTTGCATAAGGGAGACTATATATACTACACTTGTGAGTCCAATGGTGCTGCTCACCATAACCTTCATAACCGTTAGGAGTGTCTTTGAGATTATTCTGCCTAGCAATGATGTCAACGACCTTCAGATGTTTCGGTGGACCTTCTTTTATCACCTTTCCTTTACGGAATGCATTTGTCTGTCTCCTGGATGGGTGGCTTGAAGGTAAGAACCGTCGATGACAATCGAAGAAACATGTTTTGCCACCATTCTGCAATTGAAAAGCACCTGTGTCATCCATGCATATGGGCCAAGACAATCTCCCATGAGTGCTCCATCCTGAAAACATACCATATGCCGGAAAATCATGAATGGACCACAGGTAAGCCGCGCGCATCCTGAAATTCTTCTTTGTTGAGCTGTCATATGTCAAGACACCGTTTGTCCACAACTCTCTTAGCTCAGCCATGAGTGGTTGCATTAACAAATCCAAATGCTTCCCAAGATGGCTAGGCCCAGGTATGATCAGAGAAAGGAACATATATTCCTCTTTCATGCAACGTTAGAAGGAGGTTATACGGAATGGTGAATACAGCCAACATGAATATGATTGTGCGCTCATCTTTGAAGGGTGTGAACCCATCTGTCGCGAGACCAATACGCACATTTCTTGGATCTCTTGCAAAATCAGGATTCATTTCATCAAAGTACTTCCAAGCTTCACCATCGGATGGATGAACCATGACACATTCTTTCTGACGTTTTCCTTCTTTGTGCCACCTTATATGCTTCGCTGTCTCTTCCGACATAAACAACCGCTGCAAACGTTGAGTCATTGGGAAGTAATGCAACGTTTTCTTGGCCACCTTGGTCTATTTGTTGTTACCATCTTTGTCGGTAACTTCAACATACCTAGACTCTCCACAGCGATCGCAGTGGGTCTTTTTTGCGTGCTCCTTCCAGAAGATTATGCAATATCGAGGACAATAATCTATTTTCTCATACGGCATTCCTAGACCACTTAGTATTTTTTTCGAATCATATAAGTTTCGTGGCATTTTGTGGTCTTCGGGGAGAAGGCTACAAATAAGCTTCACTAAGTCATTGTAGCATTTGCTTGAGAAATTATGCTTTGACTTAATCGCGAGAAGACGTGCGACAGCAGCAAGGAGCGTCACGTTTGTTTTCTCATGCAATGGCTCTGAAGCAGCCTTCAGGAGCTTTAAGAAATCTGTTGCCAGCGGGGTAGACACTTCCTCTTGTGGGAGATCTAACCCCTGACCAATGTTGTCTACCATCTCTTCCATTCTGTCAATTTCATCGTAACCTTCGACAATATTGGAGGGTTGTACTCTAACAGAACTAGATGGTCCACCTCGCACGCTCTCGCCACGATCAACCCATCTATAATAATTTGCTTTGAAGCCGTTCTTACAAAGATGCATCTCCATTTCTGCCCGGCATCTCTTTAGGCTATTACCACAGAGAGCGCACGGGCATCTCACTTCTGCCATGTCCGACCCAGGCGTCGACCCAAAAGCCAGACAGATAAAATCTTTCGTGCCCTCCTTCCACTCGACGAAATGCCTTCCATTCTTATTCCAACCATCATACATCCACCTCCGAGAATTTTCCATAATAGGCTGGAAAACTATAATATGAACCATGTATGTATGCCAAAGTTTAGGAGGTGTTCATAGGAGGGCTTACCCACCGACGAATGAATACTCGAGTACAATTGTTGTGACACCCAAGGACCCGAGACAATTTCGGCGGCATAACCCTGCAGCTCTCCTAATGCAAATATGGCTAGCATACGCTAGCTCTTATGTTATGCACCGGAGAACAATAGGGTTATGTCATCGAAACTCCATCTCATGTCCTTGGAAATCACAACAATCGTACTCAAGCATTCATTCGTCGGCTGTCCAAAACATGGACAATTCGAGAGCAGTCGCACATTTTGTAAGTGCACTAGACGAATCACCGTCCAAATGCCTTACAAATTGTGTTGCTCCCGAATGGGTGACATATGGTTTGGTTGACAAATGAATGCAATGCATCATTACATGATAAATTGAAAATGCATATAACATCGATGGTAAAATTTGTTTAAACCATAGTGTCCATGGTATAAATATTTCTTGCTGTTTACGGAGCAAAATACTGTTTAAATGATAAATGATCTCACTAAAATAGCATTGAAAAATTGTTTTTTACTATTTCTCACTAAACAACATTTCAGTCATTCAACCATATTGTTTCACTAAACAACATTTCAGTCATTCAACATTTCAGTAACACAACATTATGCTAGCCATCACTGCTCAACATTTCAGTCATTTTTTAATTGTTTCTTACTGTTTCATGTTAACAGTAATTTGCTATAACATTTCTAAAGCCGTCGACCCTAGTCCTAAGTAATAATTACAAAAGTACAGAACCGTTACCTTTCAGGTTTCTAAAGCCGTCGACCCTCACACGGGGAGGCGGTAGTCGAGGCACGTGTCGCAGACGACGGGCGGCGGCCACGGCGGCGCAGGGGCGGTGGATCGAGGCGGCGGCGGGGCGGATCGAGGAGGCGCCGGAGGGGACACTGGGAGGCTGCCCTTTGGGAGGTGGCGGCCGACCCACCAATGGAGGGGGGAGCGGCGGCGCCGGGCGGAGGGACGGCGGCGGCGGCGGCAGATCGGCGCGCGAAAGGGAGACGAGCGGCGGCGGCGGCGGGGAGACGACGGCGACGGCCGCGGAAGCGGAGGGGAGATGGCGGCGGGCGGAGCGGGACATGGCGGCGGCGGCGGCAGATGGAAGCGGCGAAGGGGAGACGGCGGCGGCGGCGGAGCGGAGACGGCGGCGGCCGGCGGAGGGGAGACGGCGGCGGCGGCAGCGTCAGGAGGGGAGACGGCGGCGGCGGCGGTGAGGGGGAGACGGCAGCAAGCGGAGTGGGAGATGGCGGCGGCGGCAGATGGAAGCGCCAAGGGGAGACGGCGGCGGCAAGGAGGGAGACGGCGGCGGCGGGCAGAGTGGGAGGCGTCGGCTGCGGCAAATCCAAGTGTATGCGAAATAGCTCGGGGGGACGACCGGGCCGGCACTTGATGTGGACCTTAGGGTCGACGGCCACCTCAGCCGTCCACCCTAGCCATTGGTCACTGCAGCTAGGCCCGAAAGGGAGTCACGGGCGTGCACCTTAGGGTCGACGGCCAGGCCGGCCGCCGACCCTAGCTGGGCCAACTAAGGTGGACGGCCAAAAGAGGCCGCCGAGCCTAGCATTTTTCAATGATAGCTGGGCCCGAGAGGGGTCACGGGCGCGCGCTTAGGGTCGACGGCAAAGCGGGCTGCCGACCCTAGCTCGGCCTGCTAGGGTGGACGGCAAAGTAGGCCGTGTACCCTAGCCGTGCTCGCTGGACGCGGCGGTGCAGCTATGGTGGACGGCCACGCGGGCCGCCGACTCTAGCTCATTCCTTGGCTCGCGCGTCAACTACGGTGGACGGTTTCTTTAGGCGGTCGACCCTATGTTTAAATATGTTCCGCTGTAGCGCAGGATGGATGGCGGGTCTCTTTTCACGTTTAGGGTGGACGGCTCATATTTTGGCTATCGACCTTACGTTCTTTTTTGGTCGACAGGGATTTTTGGCCGTCTACCATATATTTGGCTGTGGACAATAAATCCTTTTCCTGTAGTGTCCTATATCAATCAAATCTTGATTTACCCATCATCGGTCTATCAAGTCGATAGGTTTTCTTTTTTAACCAAGCTAGCTGCTTGTTGCTGTGCACCACTAGTTGCTAGTATGTCTCTGACAGTACAAAGGGATCGTGAATGATCGAAAGACGCCACGTGATCATTAACTCGTCGGTTGTACAACGTTGCTATCTCGGCGCATGAGCATGATTGGAGGAGGGAGGTAGCAAGGCTCAAGCATATAATGTGCACCTTCTTCAGCTAGCTAGCGCACCCATCGTCCAGGGCACGAGAGCTAGCAAGCCACCAGCTTGCACGAGAATGAAGGGAGGCATGAGCACCACCATCCTTGCGGCCCTGGCCCTCCTCCTTTCCGGACTCTGCCTCGCCGTCGCCGTCGCCGACGACATCCGCCTCCCGACGGACGGCGCTGAAGGTACATATACATAGATCATCTCTAGCTAGCTAGCCGATCAAACGAAGAACTAATTCAAGCACGAAATCGATCTGAACTTTCTTGTCGGAGCTGAACTGTATGTAACACAAGCTGATGAGATCACTAACATACATACATGTATGCGGATCGACCAGTGAGCAGGAGAGCTGGAGAGTGGAAGCAGCAGGTAGGCGACAAGAAGCGGCCGTGGGACTGCTGCGACGACGCGATGTGCATCGGTGGCGGGTGGGCTGGCTCGCCGCCGCTCTGCTACTGCTCCGACAAGGTCACGTCGTGCTCCAGCGCCTGCGAGAGGTGCCACGAGCTCTACACCTACAACCCGCCTCGCATGTACCGCTGCCTTGACTTATACGAGGGTGACCCCGGCCCCCGGTGCAAGGACGACGACGGCCAAACCGCTGCCAACGCCGGCAACAACTAGCTAGCCATCGATCGCTACGTCGATGGCTCGACATATGTATGTATAGTCGGAGACGTACGTCGAGCACTGGCCGTCGTATATATGTATGTACGTTTATCTATGTGCTTGTGTGATCAGCCTTTGATGCATGCAGCCATGCAGGCTAGGGCACTGTATGTTACTGTTGGTACATATATGTGTTTACTGGTGCCGCACCGACCGGCTGCAAGAAATAAATAAACCAAAGACAGTGGCGATCTGCGCTACTACTATTGTTCGTCGGACAGACTGCATGGATGCCGTGTGTCACGTACCAATGTATACATTTTCTAGTAACGGCCCGCAAAGTGGACGTGCACCAAGCAACAGCCCAGATCGAGCCACATCGCCTCTCTCGTGAAAAAGAAAAAAAAAACTTTTTCTCTTTTCTAGAAAAACTGATTTAATATTTTCTTGGGTTTAAAATTCCCTTGAAGCATTTAGGGGACACCAAAATTTTATCAACCACTGTTACTTATATTTCTTCTTATAAAGTTGTTTAAGTGCTCTAGGTTAATTAGAACTTGATCTTTTAATTATTTTAAATTGTGAGAAAAATATAAAACCGACTTTTTAAAAATTATCTAAGATAAAATAAAATACTTTGGAACTCAGAAATTTTTAGGATGTTACACCATTCAAAAAAGAAATTTCGCTAGTGTTTATGGAAACCTCAAACGAAATCTTCAAAATCCCAAGCAAAAAACGACAGGTTCAAATCTTCAAATTTCTGAACAAAAATACCAACATTTTGGGTGCAATTCACGAACCCAAGCAGAAAACTCAAAATCCATTGACGGCCATGGCGCGAATGGCATGACCAAAGCGCCAAGCTGGGCCAAAATGTGGCGTCCGTAGAACTAGAGCACGGCGTGGCGCTCTGACGAATTTTTTAATATTTTATATTTAAAAATAATTTGAATTAAAAAATAATATTCGTATTTTAAAAATTAAAAAAATAGGCTTCCATCGCCACCCCAACGGGCGGGATATAAATATCGCTATTTCAAATGGCGATTCATTTAAAAAACGCCCTTTGGGGTGGAGATATTAAGCCCGCCCGGTCCGCCGCCAAGGGAGGGAAATATCGCCATACGATAGGGCAAGTTTTTAAAAATTCACCCGTTAGGATGGCGAGTTTGGGAGGCAGGATAAACTCGCCCGTTGGAAGGACGATTTTTGCCTTTAAAGGGGCGGCGGCGCAGCCGGCCGCCCACGCGTACTTCATTTGCTGCCCGAGCTCGAGAGAGAGAGAGAAAGGAGAGAGAAGAAAATGAAGAGTAGTCATCGGCACCCGTGCTGTGAGGTAAGTTTTTTTGCAATTGGTATTATCGTTTTACTGAAAACATGGTAGGATAGCAATTTTAATCTTATAGGTTAGCAATAAGTAGGTAGTATATATAGTGAAATGAGATATTTAGGATGTCTGTAGGGCTAGGGTTTAGGGTTTTGTATGGTATTTATAGAGTATGGTTAGTGTATATTGACGGTATTTTTAGAAGCAGGATTCCTGGTCGGACTTAATTAGTAGATACGAAATTTCCCTGACTTTAGGCCAGACAATGTTTAAGCTTTATCCTGATTTCCCTGACTTATACGGCATGGTTAGGGTTTAGGGCTATGTCATGATTTGTCAGACAATGTTATGTTTAAGTCAGGAAAACCTAGGTTTGATCCTCATCCAGTGAGCTATAGATGGTATAAAAAAATTATGGATGACTTAATGTTTAGGGTACATATTGATAAATTAAGGTCGACATACAATAATTACTAAAGGTCGATGTTTTATTTACAAGGAAAATGGCAGAGAAGTTATATTTTTAGATTCACTATGGGGATGGAGAGATTATGTATGGTCCAAACGGGGTAGATCTTGGTAATCTGGAATCAGTGACACTTGGGATATCGAGGTCCACCGAGAGAATGTTTGGTAGTTTACAAAACTGGTTGTTGCGGATGTTCCAGCTTAACTCGGAAGAATATGTGATGAAGGTCAGGTCCATGGTCAGCCGTGGTAGAGACGGTTTGTTTTGGAAGTTGATGACGATATTGTCTACGCAGAATTGGAGGCAGTATGTTGAGATTGCTATTGAACGCCGCTTTCCTCTAGTGTTGCTTGCTCAGGCAGAGTTCAAACAAGACGTTAGCACAATGGAGGCAATGGTGGAAGAGACACTGGAAACCACCGGTGCAGAAGGGGCAGAGGCGGCAGAAGAGGGAGAGGGGGCAGGCAGCGCCAAGGAGGAAGGGGAAGATATAGGCGGATACGAGGAGATGAAGGAGGTTGGTACTGAGGACCCGATAATAGATGAGGTGACCGGTGTCACAAATGAAGGGGAAGAAATTGAAGTATTAGTGGAACTGATGGAGGCCGAGGATGAGGAGCATGAGCAAGTCCCTGAAGAGGACATGTCAGACGATGAGGCAAGTTTTGGAGATCATCCTGTCCTAGCTGAGTGGAACTCGTACAACTCCAAAGATTTCTGTGTGAAGGAACGTTGCCAAACCTTATCAGATTACCAGCAGAACGATGTGACACAGGGATCCATGTACCCTACTAAGGAGGCTGTTATGGATGCCATGAAATATTGGGCATTGCCTGTTAGGAGAGAATTCCAGGTTGTGAAGTCCAGTAAAAGTCTGTATGACGTTCAGTGTGTCATCCCCGGATGCCTTTGGCGGGTTCATGCATTCAAGGGAAAATGGGTCGATTACTGGTGTGTTCGATTATAATGGAACACAACTGTCAGTTGGAACAGCCACAACAAAGGCACAGGAACCTAAATTCAACTTTTGTTGCAGTGGTAATGTATGCACGGATATTTGACAACATCAGCTATGAGCCACGCTCGATAATTCGTGCCATTGAAGAACAATTTCAGTAAACATAAAGTATGCGACAATTTAGAGGGCAAAGCAAAAGGCTTTAGAGATGAGGTTCAGTATGTACGAAGCATCATACACCAACTTCCATGCGCTTTTGCAGACCGTCAGTATGAGGAACCCTGGTACATACTATGATATCAAGGAGTATCCCGCAACTAGCCTAGACACCGGCAAGTGGGTTCTACAGCGAGCCTTTTTTGCTTTAGGACCATGCATACGAGCTTTCTCATATTGTCTCCCTGTCCTCTGTGTGGATGGTACATTCCTCACCGGAAAGTATAAGGGCTAAATATTGACAGCTATTGGCGTGGATGGAATAACCAGATATTTCCAGTAGTGTTTGCTTTCATCGAGGGAGAGAATACTGACAGCTGGTACTGGATCTTAGAGCATCTTAAACATGCAATCATGTTGGGCAGACCTAATGTTTGTGTCATACACGACAGACATACAGAATTGCTACAGGCAATTGAAGAAATCAAGAATGGTTCGGATAACCATGGGAATGCACAATGGAGGGAAATATAAAGTAGGTAGTGCATGAGGCACATGGGAGCTAACTTTTTTAGGCACTTCAAGAACAAGCACCCGATGAATCTTTTCAAAAGGCTTTGCAAACAGAATCAACAAAGAAAGTTTAATAAAATATGGAAGACCCTTGACGAGCTTATCACGAAGCAGACTGCAGAAACTTCAACCGGACAACAATCAAGGAGTACAGTAAGTACTAGAATCATATGCTTTTTCGATTGGATTAAAGATGATCCAAAGGAGAAGCGGTCCCTGTTATACAATAAAGACGGGGCCAGATATGGGATTATGGCAACAAATTTAGCAGAGGTGTACAACTGGGTGATGTGAGGGATGAGGGCTTTGCCTCTTATCGCAAGTGCCGAGGGAATTCTTCATGGTACATGCAAATATTTTTCATGGATCGACATTTGGCAGCCTCTATTGCAATGGCGGACAGTCGTTTGCTATACTCAGCCAATATGACAAAGTACATAGAAGAAAATATCACAAAGGTACAGAGACACGTCGCATCAGCAATGGGTATCACCGAGCTTAGGTATAAGATTATCTACAGAGATAGGGGCCGCCACCGTGGTCATCGTCAGAGGGTAAAGCAGGTGTGTGTACTCCGTGATGACAAGTGCATTTGCTCGTGCCGCAAGCCGATACTACTACACAAGCCATGCTCCCACGTACTTGCTGCAGCATCAATGACCAATTATCCAACTTTGTCGTACGTCTTAGAATATTTCATGAAGCAATCCATCCTGAACACATGGCGTGGTGAGATTTACGGGTACGCTAGGTTTGGGACATTTACGGAACCCCCGGTCCACACACGCGGCATGTACCTGATAGGAAAAAAAATGAAGTGTGATCTAGGCCGTCGATGGCATCGCAGAATCCGAAATGATATGGATCAGTCCAAGGCTGGGAGAGTTGATAGGAGATGCAGCAGGTACAATGAATCAGGGCACACATATAACAACTGCAACACACGGATTGGATCAACGTGTTATGACTTGAATGCGGGACCTTCCGGTTCAGGGGCGGATGGGCGGCGTCTGGATGGTTGTTAAATTGTCGTGCCACCGAAACCAATGAGGTTTGCCGCTACTATGTAATGCTTACTGCTGTAATGTAGTTATGTAACATGATATGTAATATGCTACATTGTAATTAAATGTCATACTGTCATAATTTACTGTTTTTACATTACAAGTACCAAAATTCTTCTTCAAGCTATAATGGAACTAAAAAATCTGTTTTGCAGGTACATGATAGTATAGTAGAGGAGGGTACGCAACAGCTGCAGCAGCGTGAGCTTCTCCAGCTAGTGATGGACCCCTGGCACCGGTCGTACCTCTCTGCAGTGGAGGGTAGCTTCCTCGGCGTGTTCCGCACCAGGACACCGTCCGAGCTCCTCACGCTGGACACACGCTGGGTTGAGAGGAATGTTCTTCATCATGTTTTGTGCATACATTTCTTTCTGATATAAAATTCCCTAACTTGTAACTGTATGTAGGTTGCGCCTGTCCGGCTTACTACCACTCTGTCAGATGATCGAGTCGACGGCGCACGAGGAAGTTGCAAACCCTCGCCAGAGGCGCTTTGGCATCGACAGGTCGCTCCTTGTAGCTCTGGTCGATAGGTGGAGACCGGGGACGCACACTTTCCACCTCCTATGTGGGGAGATGGCGCCGACCTTGCAGGATGTCTCTTTCCTGCCAAGGTAGTCAGAGTCGAGATCCTAAGTTGGATCGATCTTTTCCGAAAAGAATCGAATCATAATATTCAATCGTAAAATTGAGGATTCTATCTAGTTTGTAAAATAAATATATATTTTGTTCTCCACTGTACTTTTATATTATTAACATGTAGTTTAGTATAAAATGGCATGATATATATATATATATATATATATATATATATATATCATGATTGATTGAATCACACACTAATTAACGTTATGGTTGCTATCAATTATCAGAAATTTAGCATGAAAAATTTCAAGGAGGGGATAAAATAATGAACATCACAATAAGAACCAATTATGATCCTCGAAAGATACAATCATAGCTTCTAAACCATGTCTGGAGAGTAAGAGCATGATATGTAATACATAACGGACCAAATATCTAGTATAACTCTTCCATGTTCACTTCTTCGTCATTTGGATCACGATTTTATAGGATTCTACACGATTCTATCATTTGGATCTTGATCCTACTCTGATCCTATGTGATCCTGATTCACTACACGACTTAGATCGACATGCTGCTGTAGGATCGTAGAATCGCGCGACTCTACGAGTAGGATCGTGACTTTAACTACCTTGTTTCCTGCTAGGCCTGCCATGTGTAGGAGCACCAGTCGTGACCGTGGACTTCTCGCCAGCGGACGGACAGAGCTACTACGGCGCTTCGGGGGCGATCGTGCAAGCCCCGGGTGCTGGTGTTTACAAGTCCTTCCCAGAGTCCAAGACACATGGTCCGCCGAAGAGGTGGATTCTACAATTCACAGTAAGCAATCTTGACATCTCTCCCTTCAATCCGCCACGCCAAACACTGAAACCTAACATCGTGTTACAATTTGTTTAAACTAGTGGAGCACATCCACCTTGAGGCGGACGAGGGTATGGTGGGTAGGCACCTTGAGGCCTACATGCTATGGTTGTTCTGCTGGGTGATGTTCACCAACACGGACGGGCACTCAGACGTGCGTTGGTCACACCCTACGGACGGAGGTCGCCCACGTGGCCATCATGACCGACACGTACCCGCTGCACCATGCTCAGGCGGGCCTACCTCGCGGTACTACCTTCTTCCTCTACCCTTTTTCCATATGTTGTTTATGCTACTATTTTCACATAGTTCACTTTGACACACTTGCATTGCGCAGCACGACCTTGTGCGTGAGTCCCACCTCGACACGCATACCGCCCTACAGCGTTTGCAGGGCAGCATTGAGATGACCGTGGCGGAGCTGGTAGCGACATTTCAGAGGATTTGCGACAAAACTGCGTGAGCGATGCGCCTTACTTTGTCCTGCACAATACCCAATGCCTAGCAGCCCAGTCCGAGGCCACAGTTCCCCCCTACGTCCCTCCCTACTGCCAGCACGGCAGGTAAGTACGTCTTTCCTCCTATTCCATATCATTCGCAACTAAACAAAACATTGAAATACATTGCAGCGCCACAGGGGCCCTCGCTTAGAGCTTGGAGGCCGCACTCCCACGGGGCTGGGACTTCCTCACAGGCGCCACCGTGGAGCGCGCGGTGGACTCCAGGCTACAAGGCTGGGACGTCCTCACAGGGGCCACCGCAAAGAGCACAGTGGACTGCAGACTACGAGGCTGGGACGTCCTCCTTCAGGCCTACCTAGGCAGCTTGGAGACCTCAGGCCCATGAGCCTGGGACGTCCACGCAGGGGCAGCATAGCGGATCTTAGTTCGTCGTGACCCCCCGACCCGACGTTCGAGGTCAGAGTTCCTTCTTCACTTCATAATTTTTATACTACACGTAAATTGAAATCTAACATCCTCTCATTGTAGGTCGTGTACTGACGGATTGAGACAGCTCAGATGCTTCCTCAGAGGAGGACTAGAGCCACGGCCACTTTGACGTGCACTCCTACTTAGTCTCCCTGGATGAGCTGCCGGCCTCTCAGGTTACAGGGCCACCACCTCCGCTGACTCAGACAACGCAGCCGGAGCACTCCACACCTACTGCGCCTGGGCAACCGCAGCATGACATGCACCCTCTGGACCGCTACACCTTCCCTAGCGCACAGCTTCGACGGACTCGCAAGCCACAGCCGGAGGGGTCAGTTAGAGGGGTTCGGCCCAAGAGGGCCGATGCGTAGATTACTAGGTTCCTAGTTCTATTTTTTGTTGAACCCATGTATTTACAACTTGATGGGAATGCAACTTTTTATCTTTTGTTCACCGACGTCTGTTGTGCACATGCGTGCCTTTTTATATTTTCACACATTACTCCTGGGACATCGTCCGACCTGCTCGCCCATATATCGGTGGTAGCTTGCGCTGCGTAGGTCGCTCGTGATTTTCCCGTATTTTTTTGGACGCATCCGGTAGGCCCCGCGAGGATACGAAAACCCCTACGTGACCACAATTTCAGCTTTTTGTGCCCATATGTGCCTTTTTCGATTTTCACACATTACTCCTGGGACATCGTCCGACCAGCTCGCCCATTGATAGGTTCGAGCCTGTGCTGCGTATGTCACCCATCATTTTTCCTGTAATTTTTGTGATGCATCAGGTGGGCCCCGCGAGGCTACGAAAACCTCTCAGTGGCCATAATTTGTGATTTTCGTGAAATCGTCGAACGGACAAGGCACCCCATGCCCAGGGCTGAGACACCGTATTTAAATGCATCCGGACACCCCACATGGCATCGGTAAAAGCCTGATGCAGTACATGCCAACGTACCAGGAACATGAGACACCGTATTTAAGTGCATCCTGACACCCCACATGGCATCATTCAAAGCTTGACGTAGCACATGCCAATGTATTAGGGGGCTAAGACACCACATTTAAGTGCATCCTGCGACCCTACATGGCATCATTCAAATTCTGACGCAGCACATGCCAATGTACCAGGGGGCTGAGACACCGCATTTAAGTGCATCCTGCCACCCCACATGGCATCGGTGAAAGGCTAACGCAGCACATGCGAATGGACTGACACACCACAATTAATTGTCTCCTCACACCCGTTCCATTGTCTGCTGAGGCACCACAGGCCGCTCGTGAATTCCAATAATGCATCCATGCCCCCTCCATCTCTCCACCACGATGGCTATAAATAGGCCTGGATTCATGAGGGCAACCACACAACATAGAAGCTTCTGTAAACCACACACGAGAAATGCCGAGGCGTGCAGGTGGAAAGGGAAAGGGGAAAGCAAAAGAAGAGGCAGGCGCATGGGACTAGCCGCGCGATTCAGCGTACCAAGACCTCTTCCTACCTCGTGGGGTTGTCCCACCGATTTGCATGTGCGGAGATCCTTGCAGGCTTGTCCGCTCTTGGAAAATTCCAACTTGGAAGGGGAAGTACTGGAAGTGCCGCAACTACGCCTTTGACCCGCTGAAGAAGAGCTTGAAGAATCGCTAGATGGTACTTCGCTAATTTATGTTCCATGCGGTTGCCTCCGCCACTATGTGAATTTGAGCAATGGTTTGACATAGAGATCAACCCTGAAGACCAAAGGCTCCTTGATCAAGCCAACTGGGACGAGGAGTTGAGGCGGCAACTTCAAGAATAGCGTGACGCTGCACGCGAGGAGGCACGTAGAAAGGAGGCGAAGGAGAAGGAGGCCAAAATACAAAGGAAACGAGAAAGTGCACGTCGTGCTAGAGAAGCCCCACTAGAGGCATGGGCGAAGGGGAATTGGCCACGATGCACTCAGTAGATATGATGTTGTAACTATCGTTTTTCTTGTTGGTGATGCTCCTCCTAGTTTTAAGTCCTAATAAAGAGTGTTGCCTATCTTATTTTTGCAAAAACTTGTGCTATGAGAATCGTCCTCCCTCTTCTCTCCCTCTCCTACCCTCCTTTTGCAATCAAACAAATTCTGAATCAAGAGATTTGTTGTGGAATGTGTTAACTAATTACCTAACCTCATTCAAACAATTAAATCTATAATTTGTTAATTTTTTAATAAAATTTACAATTTTCGGCCACGGTTATTATTTACAATTTTCTAACGGATGGAAAAAATGTGGGCATTTTCATATTTATTAATTTTAAAAATAATATACCAAATGAGATGGCTTATTAATTTTTTGGCAAAAAAATAAACAAAATGAGAGACCAAACCAGCGCGGTTGCAATATATATATATAGCAGACGGGAGTAGCCGCGCCTCAGCACAAATGAAAAAATATGGCTATTTTCATATGTATGACTTTTTTAGGCAAAAATTGTTGGTGTTAAAATTAAATCAAATCTCGCCCTTCCAAAGGGCAGGATTAATTTTTCCCCTTTGGAAGGGCGATTTAAACCCCATCCTAGGTCTGAGCAGGGGCACAGCAGGGTTGATCCAAATGTCGCCATCCCAAAGGGCGATTTTTAAAATCTCACTATTTTAAAGGGCGATTTTTTTGGTCCCGCTCTTTAGAATGGCGACAAGCACCTATTTTATTAATTTTTAAAAAGGAATATTATTTTTTAATTGAAATCATTTTTAAATATAAAATATTTAAAATCCGCGCTTCGGCGTGGCGACGGCCCGGGCCTAGTTTGTGGCCCCAAGGCTGTTGCTCGTCGTGGAGTGTGTGCCCAAGCATGCAGGGTGTGCCCAGTGTGCATCCATGAGGTGTTTCATGAAAAACTCTTTTGGGGAACAAGTGGATTCCATCAAAAATGCATAAAATTAGGTTTTAAGAAAATCGAGTATAATTGTTTACAAACATGAATACTATTTTTATTTTTGTGTTTTATTTTATTTTTAGTTTAAATTTCAAATTTGGACTGGTTTCCATAGGAATTTCATTTGAAATTTCACATGATTTGAAACCCTCGTGTGAAGATTCCTTCGTTGCTTGGCCTAGAGCCCTTGGTTGGCCTCTCCCTAATTCTTCACAGGGTGTGCTGTGGCTTTTTCCCTATTCTCGTGAGCTAAATTTATGAGTGTTGCTAGCGCACGCTATCCCGTCGTTAAGCTCGCTAACAGGATAGCCTCCATCCCGCCTCCTCTTTCCTCTTAGCTCCCTGCTTCCGTTTCCGCCCCACGCCTCTAGCCTCCATCCTCGCTCTCGTCCTCTCCGTGTCTGCTCCGCACGCCTCCCCCACCACTCCCGCTGCCTCCGGCCACTACCCGCGACTGGCGGAGTCCTCGCCGTCTTACCGCTCTGCCCCCTTCTTGCTGCCGCCACGCTGACCCCGACCACCGCCCTCCTTCGTTCCTATGGCTTCGGCAGCACCGCCGCTGCCTTGCTGCCCTACCACAATTCCCTCTCACCATCGGTCTGCCACCACCCCAGCCTCTCTTTAAGCCCGGGGGACACAGGTGTACCCCGAACCCGAGCTCTGGCGAGAGGTGGCACGGCGCGGAGGAGAAAGAAAGAAGGTGAGCGCAGCATGAGGAAGAAGAATGGGGCGCAGGGGAGAAAGGAAGAAGGGAGCATTGTCCCGTCGGAATGTCTCGCAACGCTATCCCATTGTGTAGCATTTCTCTAAATTTATTTACCGATCAATTCGCTTATTTGCTAAAAAAAATTTAAGCTTTGAGAGCCTTTAGAAGAGACCTAGTTAGAAGAGACATGAAGAAGTCGGTCTACTTCATTAAACTTGTTTTTTGAGAGATTTGAGAAGCAATTTCTAAAAGAAAAAAGATATTACTGTTTTGGTCCCCGAATAATGACACTTGACCCATTTTGGTCCCTAAACTACAAACCAGGTTAACTCAATCCTCGAATTATCAAAACCAGACATATATAGTCTCTTGACCGAGTCAACGATAGTTTTGACCTGTTAAAGGTGGTTTGACCAAAATGTTATATGTATTTTTCTTTAAAATATTTAAGTAAATCCAAATTAAACTTTTATTTGAATTTCTTATGATTATCTGATCTCATATAATTTTTTCACATAATTTTTTGAACTTTACATAATTGTTTAGTGTTTTGTGCTATTTTTATGACTTCTAGGAAATGTTAGAAAATTTTAAAATTTTGTACAATGCGGTAAAAATATGAAAAAAATTATAAACTTGTAGAATAAATAGAAACTCAAATGTACAATTTGTTGGCTTTCATGAATTACTTTTATGTCAAAAATAAAATACAATTTGTATTATCCCATCTCATCCCACCAACCAAAGACATGTACGAGAAACCATTTTCATCCTATCACATAAAACCAAACAACTCAACCATACACCGAATCCACCCAGCACCGTCTCATTCTACCAACCAAACACACCAACTTGGCTCAGATTGAACCGCTTCTTTTGCTTGGCTAGGAATCGGCCACGGCTCCATGCTGCCATGCAAACGACTCACTAGCCAATACATGGCACGCATGAACTTAACACAATTACTACTCATGACTAAATCTCTCTCACTTAGGTGCATAGCTTACACTAACCAAACGCATGGGTTGCTACTAATCCCTACTTGTGACATGCACGTACGATGCCAAGACCTATTAACTCATGCGCGCAACTACACTGTGCGTAAGACATTTTATCAAGATTAGACGAACAGGAATGCAGTGGTCACTGTCCTTCCCTGTGGACGCCAGCTTGCTTGCTTCCCCTTGTACAATAGTCGATAGTCACATGGCATCTTCCGTTCTCTCGTACGGGCCAGACCTAGGCCTTGGGCTGAGTGGGCTTCAGCCTGAGACCTGGCAATCCTACCAGTAGCATCCGTCCATAACATATATAGGCCCAAGTGAAATATCAAGAGGTCCAGCCCATGGTTTGATGACAGTTACACCTTTGCGGCAAGACAACTGAGCATTGGTGACGTATACTAACATTATGGCCCACTGGCCCGACTGTGTGCTGCCCACCAGCAGCCATGCATGTTGTATACTTGTATGCGATGACGCATCGGCCGATTGATGGCTCGAAGCATTGACGCGAGTACGCAACACGATGACGCCTGCTCTCTACAATCTGTCCTGTGCGGCTCGTGGTTTCGTCTTAGCGCACACACGCCATGCATGTGCATTCCACCTGTGTAGCCGCACTGCGCTCCTTATCAGTGAGCAATGATCGCACACGGCATCGCGCCGTCGCCGTCGGCAGCATTCGACATCATCGTATTAGATGACGGCCAAGCCATCACCCGAACATATTTACTTACTTCGTCCTTGTATAATTTTTTTATATTTTATATGATGTAATCATTGCTCAGATGATCATTTCTATAAGTATTTTCACTAAATTAGGGATAGAGATTAAAGAATGAAGAGAAATTTGCACTAAGTTTTAGTGCACTAAATTTTGAAAAATTTTATAGTACACTACAATGAACGTTGCTCATCCACTCTTCTCGATCTGACCGCTCAAATTAATTTTAATTTTTTTAAATTACTATAGACAATGATAGTATATTTTTACGAAGAATGCTAAACGAATGGTAGATCTTTTTTTAGCAAAAGACGGTTACATTTAAATTATACTACTGTGCTACTATATTTGTCATCGTGTACTATAAAAGAGCTCTAAATTTTAGCTCGAGGATTGATGAGTTCCTGGGTCCGCCATTCGTACCATTACAGGCTTAATAATGAATCGTGCATGTGCACGCAGTGATCAGAGCCATCACGATGCCCATCAATGCATGCATCCCATGTACAAATGCTAGAGCGAGCGAGAGCGACTCGATCGACGCGAGCAGACAGGGGTAGTGAATTAAGTAGCGTTGGTGTCCTCGTCCAAGTGGTTCACCCACACCCACTCGAGCTCATCGTCCCCATCAGCTAGCCAGAGCAGAAGTAAGCAGCCATGATGAAGAGATGCGGTCCTAGCATCCTACTGATGCTTTGGCTCCTCGCTGTGGCCATGGCAGTCGCCACCGCCGACGACGTGGGCGTCATCCGCCTCCACACCGACGGCAAAGGTGACGTACGGGCGGCCAGGCCACTCGGCTGATATACATACACTGGCTAGCTAACGAGCATGCACGTACGTAATTGGATCATTGGATGTCGATCGGTTCTTATATGTGGACGCATGCAGGCAATGGAGCTGCTAAGCAGAGGCCTGCTGCGATTTGGTAGTCTGCACGCTTACTCACCCGCTGACCTGCGCTTGCTCGGACGAGGTGGAGTCCTGCTCCAGCGCCTGCGAGCGCTGCGATCAGGTGTCCGACGATGCCTACGTCTGCCGCGATAAGTACCAGTACGGCTGGGAGGAGCAGGAAGTTCCCACCTGCAGCGATCCTGACGATTAAGCACGACGCCGGCCGGCCGGCCAGTCAGTCGTCTAGTACGTAATTGCAGCATTGGACGTCGATCCGGCCACCGCGTCCTTTCCGTTTCCATGCCTGCATCTGTGTCTACTGTCTTGTCTCTTCTCTCAGCTCCCACGTTGCTCGTTTCGCCGCTATGGTTGCCCCATGCTTTTGCGTCTCTAATAAATGGGGAGCAGAGCGGTGCATGTACTGCGCTAATTTAAGCTCTGGCTCTCTTGGTTGTAAAATCATAATCCGTGGTCGATCAATAAGCTGCTTCTTGTGTTGATCAATAAGCTGCCTTCAGGTACCTCTTGTCCATCCTTGGCGATTTGTGATCTCTCCCTCCCGTTGGCAACCAGCTGATAGCTGCATATTCACATACAGATCGAGTCCATGTGAGACCATATGGATCCGGTCGTCTTAATATTGTGATGCGTATATGTGATTTGATTTGCTTTAGAAGATTATGTTTAAGACTTGATTTGAACCGAGTGTATTGTTTTTAGCACACACTCTCCCTCCCTCCCCTCTCTCTCTTCCTCCTGAACCAGCTGCAGATAGCCGCATATTCACATAAAGAGTCCATGTGAGACCATCCGGAGGTTCTCCTAATATTGTTTGAAGCATATATGTTCAGGAGTTGGTGTTGAGACTGGATTTGAGCCAGGTGTGTTATTGTTAGCACACACAATTTTCATGATTTAAATTTTATATCTTGATGTTCCTCTGCCGGCACTCGCAGATTTGAAATTCCCTGTGCGTAAATTGCAGGAGAATCACTTCGTGAGAGACATCAATATGGTTCACTGTGAGGTTGGACCGGGATGGCTTGCAGTTGGACTTTCTACATGGATATTATCTGTTGAATATTATCTGAGCAAAAACTCGGACAGTATCTATCAGATATTATTTATATTCATCCTGTATTCATAAAAAAAAACACCAGATATCTACAACATTACCCACATCACCATCCGAGTTGATTCGAACGGTCCGTCTTATGAAAAGTATCCATACCATTTTGATCCCTACATAAAACAGAGCAATCCTTGCGGTTCTAAACCATAAGAAAACAGGGAAAATGTTTCTCGTAGGAAACCGTAGGAAATTGTCATCAATAATAGAAGGTTAGTAGAATTCGATTTGCGAAACGGTTTGCCGTCGGGAAAATTAAGTCTGGCGGTGCTCACAGTCATGAAAAAAGGGGTTAACCTGATGGAAACAAACAAGCCTACGCGAATGACCTAAACAAGGGAAAACAGGGCACTATACAAAACGTGCAATTCTAGTTCTATTTAGTTAATCACTTAATCACCCCTTTTACTTCACAGGGTAGTCCTGTGAGACCATGAGGAGGTCCTTATGCTGTGATGAGTATATATGATTTAATTTGGTTGAAGAGTTTGTGTTAGAGACTTGATTTGAGCCGGTTTGGCTATTTGTGGTAGCCTACAGTGTTTCATATGTTTAAAGGTCTTTCTGAGCTCAAATAGAAAAATATTGTACATAAAAGTTGTAGAGAATTTCAAGACGAAGGTTTTTCGTTTTGGGTGGGAAGTCATTTGATGCACGGATTAATTAGTATAATTTTCGCAAACTGCTGTATATTTGTGGTACAGTTTTGGCTAGTTGTGATTAGTGCTTATTTCGGTTTAATTAGGGTTAGTGCATGATTATGGATAACGATAATATGCTAATTTGTAGGGAGGTAAGTAAGATTTTTGTGGAGATTGTGTTGGTCCATTTGAGTGTAGGTTTAGAGGCAGCTGTGGTCGTTGGTGGGTACCGAGACTAGGTTGGGAGAACCGAGGTCCAGAACGGTCGAGGATGCCGGCGAGACGGTTGGGTTCAAATCGGGCTTACATGTGAACATCATGAAGATGGATTTGAGGCAGCTCAAGGTTTCCAGTTTGGGTTAGAGGCCCGAAAGCACTGAAATGGAGCGGTCAAATCAAGGGACGAAGGCTCGTTGCATCAGTTTGATCCGGGTTTTTGTGTAAAGCCCATATATAGCCTATATGGCCCATGTAAAGCCTATGTTTATGGTTGGTTAGAGAGTGAGTGGAGTGAGTGAATCATAGCCTTTGATAGGATAGCTTAGGTTGTAAACAACTCATCAAGGGTGGAGATTCACCTAGTAGGCCTATATAAGAAAGGGTGGAGGGATGCCTCCACCCAAATCTTAGCTAGGTTTCATATGGTTGTATTCTGCTCATTGAGAGCTTTGCCCACCTAGGTGTGGCTGTGAGAAAACCCACTAAGTAATAGAGATTAAGTTTATCAAAGTTCTTACCTTGTTTTTACTTTGCTATATGGTTTAAATCTAGTTCTTCTTGATTGTTTTGTTTGCACCATGTTTTCTTGCTTCCTCTCTTACTTGCTGAAAACTTATTCATCAAGAAGGTGTTGTGGTTACTCATATCATCTATATTATCTTGCAACTCACCAAGAACGGCTAGAACAAAATTTGCTCTCTTTTGCTTGTTTTGGTAAATTCAGTTTCTCTGTGCAGCAGTTCTTGTTTATTACGCAGAAAATTCATTTGAAATACTATTGGGGTGATTCTTGTGCCAAACATTGCGTGACTTCCATGTCTACCACAAGTGGTATTTGAAAGAAAGCACCAAACAGGAGAAACAATGCTTTTATTGAGCTCCATATGTTCTGTTCAGATTTCCTGAGCTGCTGAACTTGTTATTTTTACCATATTTTTTCTACTCTTGATGTTGAGGTGGCCTTTAGCGTGTAGTTGCTTAACTATCTGTGCTTTTCAAAACAAAAAATCAAAAAATATTAGTTGAGTCATAAAATGGGAGAAACCACCTCCTAACCAAGATGCTTCTCTGCTGAAATCTGCTTTTGCTTTTCAGAAAACAGTTGAGCTTGTTTGAATTTTTTTCTCTTTATTTAAAGTAGCTTTTGACTTGATTCTTTTTTTTGTTGCATTCTCAACAACCAGGAGCATCCTAGGAAAAATCTCATGACCATATGATCCACGAATTTTATTTGTGAAATTTTTACTAGGGGTATGTGCTGCTGTCTCAAGAAAAAAAAATGGGTGATCTTATTTGTTGTGAGCCCCTTTGCTTGTGTTGCTTATCTCTTGTTCTTTGAGACTTTTATGTTCTTTGTATTGGTGACCTAAATCTTTGGTTGTTGTCTTGTTTTTCATGCCATGACAAGAGGAATAGCCCTTATAGTCATCTTGACCTCTTAAATCTCATAAGCAAGTTATAAAATAAGTTCTTGCCTCTTGACCGGTCTTATCGGCTTGTGTTTTATTTCAACCTTAAGGGCTCTTGGGTGAGAGGATGTATTAAAAAATTGAAGAAAATTATTGTGACTCATATTCAACCCCTCTAGTCCTCTACCTTGGTCTTTCAAATCCCCTGTTTTTTGCGTTCTATAGTTGTAACAAAAAAATTTGTGAAAATACAATTGAACCCTTACAACCATCAAAAAGCAAGAGCAAGAAGCCTTCTCTGTTTACCAACCTTGCTTGTCGCGGAAGTATGCGTACATAAATATGCATGACACGCTGCTGATTCGGTCCCTCGATTTGGACCCTAATCCATAAATGTACGTATCGATCATTCGTACGTGCTGATCGGCCTCGCTCATCAGAGCAATTAATGCAACGTGTTTATCACTTTTCATTTGGTCCTGCATATATACGATGGATCCATACGTACGTATCATCCGTACTCCGTATGCAATGATTGGAGTCGTGAGTAATATATCGATGGAAAACATTAATGCAACGTGTTCATCACAACTATAAGTATATATGGCATCCCTTCAAAATGATATTGCTGCTTTGTTCTGGGCTACTAATTGCAGGCTTTATCTAAACTCCCTCCTCTTACAAATAACTGCCACATTGACATGGTCTCCAAATACGTCTTTAACCATTAATAATTATCACAATCTATTTATAAAACAAACTGAAATTACCAATATTCTTCGAGATGAATGTACACATGTAATTTTCTTTTACTCAATCTAAATAGTTTAAAAAATATTCATAGTCAAACCTCCGAAACATTGATTTGCACGTACTTTCAAAAGGCAGGTATTTGTGATGCAATGGTGTATTGTGTTTGACAAACACTAAGGGTCTATTCTCCTCAGCTTATTTGTTTTAAACTTATCTATTTATTTGACTTATCTTGTAACTTCGAGAATTTCCCGATGTGGCCTCGAGAGCCGGATGCCCTTGGTTTTAGGGTTTAGGAAGCTTTTAGACACACCTACGAGATAAAAAAAAAGATTCAAAAAGTAATAAAAAAGTCAAATAAGTCAAAATAAGCCACGTCTTATCTGACTTATTTCTTGTCTTATTTGACTTATTTTAACTTATTTGACTTTTTTTATTACTTTTGAATTCTTTTTTTCCTTATAGACGTGTCTAAAAGCTCCCTACATCTTAAAAACCAAGGGCATCCGGCTCTCAAGGCCACCTCAGGAAATTCTTGAAGTTACAAGATAAGTCAAATAAGTAAATAAGTTTAAGACAAATAAGCTGGGGGAGAACAGGCCCTAAGGTGCTACTTTTGTGTTGTTAATTTTCCAAGTGACCTTACCGGTTGCAATATTGGACATTATAGCAAGAGGAAGACAAGGATTCAGAGATAATCAAAACTTGCCGAACTTTAAAGATGGTGGTCATGGCTTTTTTCACCAATCATGAATGGAGGTTTAGTTGTGTTGCATGATTTTTCATCAATTTTTTAATGCTTGCGAACCGATGTTTTTTTGGTTGTTAAGACTTTGTAAATTGGATCTAGAGGTTGTATACATGCTACGATGTAGATATATACTGGAATGATTTTCTATTATCTCAAAAATTATATCCCTTCAAAAAAACTATAAGTATATACTAGCTAGATTTCCGTACGTTGATTGGTCCCACGGAATATATACATACATGTACTTGCCATCATAGAAACACTGCGCGGGAGAGCAAGCTAAGCAAGGAGAGAGCAGAGACGACTGAGCAAAAGCCGGCGGCCGGCCATGAAAACGAAGACGATGATCAGAGGCGCCCTTTTCCTGGGGGCCCTCCTCATCCTCTTCGGCCTTGCCGACGGGCGCGCGGTCGCCGTCGACGGCGAGGAGGGTAGCCGGCCGTGGGGGGACTGCTGCGACAAGGCCGTGTGCACGAGGTCTTACCCACCGGTGTGCCAGTGCCGGGACGAGGTGGAGGCGTGCGCCCCCGCCTGCGACGACTGCGAGGAGGTCTCCGACGACCCTTACCGCTACCTCTGCCATGACGTCTGGTACGGCTTTCCCGGCCCGAAATGCACCGCCACGGTCGACGGCGGCCGGCGACAACTAGCTAGCTAGCTATCGGCAAGCGCCAAACCAACCAGATGTATGTATGTACGTACGTACGAGACGTCACTTTCGTGTTTGCCTTGTTGCCAGCCGTGCTGTATATATGCATATATAAACACATCTATTTGCAGCTAGCTAGTAACACACTAGTGACTCTGGCTGGTTAGCTAGCTCATGTGTGCATGTAATGCAATAAGAAATTAAATAAAGATGGGTTTCTTCGTTGGGACCTCCTGAAACCTGAATCTTCAAACATACATGCGTGGCGAAATTAATTAGCCTCCGAATCAAATCTGCTAACTCCAATCGTAACATGTGTAATGAACTTCGAATTAATTAAGCTACCGAAACCTGGGACACATGCTTATTGATCGTCGGTGAGCAACAACTTGATCACGTTTGCTATCTGTATATTACTAATCTATACAATTATACGATTAAAAAGAGCTTAGAGGTGGTTGGAAATGAAGCCATCATAACAAATTCCAAACGTCAATTCCCAGTATTTCAACAGCCCAGACATCATAAGATATACTTAATTTCCTTATTTCAGTATGTTGTATGTCAAGAAGCTTTCTGTCAATTAGAGCATGTGCTACAATGATGAAATTATCTGATTATATGTTGAAACTAAATTTTGATCACTTTGAACTATATATGCCTTAAAATCCCGAAAATGATAATCAAAGATAGATTTGAGAAAGTTTATATGATCTGAGAGGGTGAGCACAACATACTCGAGTGTGAAGACAGAGCTAAGTGAATAAGTGAAACATACCAAATATAATATAATAAAGTAATATAATATTTATTCGCTGAACTACGTGAAAGAATAAATCGTTGATGCAGTGTTCTGATTTCTTGGTGGCCTTGTGTGTCGTCGCGTGCCTTTCGGCTGCTAATCACGAATCACGCTGTGATATCCGGTACAGATACCAGGACAGAGACAGGCGGCGACTCGGCGGCGAGGACGACAGCACAGCGAGCTGGTTCTTGGTAGTTGCTACCTCGTCATATGATATCGATCGGCCATGAACAAGCTACACTGGGCCCAGTAAACACTGCGCTGGTGCATGAATCCCACGGAAAAGCAGCCATGGGCTAAGGTTACAATTGGATCAGGCCAACAGCTAAACTATACAGAGCTGACGATACATCAGTGCAGAATACGTCATCACTTACGGCTCTAAACTCACATCACTGACGGTTTTCGAACTGACAGTGATTATGTGACAGTGATAATCAGAGATTTTCACTGACGGGGTGTGGAACCGCCAGTGATATGCATTAACACTGACGGGCGTAGAGCTATTAGAACACAAAGATAGTAAATATGTGGTTACATACATACATATGATGCTCTTTGTCACTAAATAAGAACAACATCAAATTCAATACCTGCAGCAAAGAACTATGAATAAAAAATCATAAGAAACATGAGGTATATATGACACAATGAACAAAGCCAATTTCAAATGGATACAGTAAAAAGCCAATTTCAAATGAACAAAGTCAATTTCAAATGAACAAAGCCAATGAATAAAGTGGTTGAGCTCAATTATTTACCAAAGTCTTGCTTTGATCAGTACTGCAGCACTATTATTTACCAAAGTCTTGGATAATGTAATTGGTCTATATAACATTAATAGGTTTTATCCTTCTATATATTTTTTGAAATAGGAAGAATTCAAGCATCTGAAGCCTAGCCTTAGAGTATGTCATCTGTGTGTACCATTTTGGACAATAAAGCTTCTTTTTGCAAAGCTGCGACAACCATAAACTGAAATCAAAAGGAGATAAATTAGCGACCTACTATCACATACCCTTTTTGGATGATCCTTCTCTCTTTTCCTGATCCACAAACTACAAGAAAATTGCACAAGCCATCCATTGTTCACACATGCACAGACATGAAGGAACATATCATATATTAATATAACAAAGTTATTACAGGACATACATGCCTTTCATACAATATGTCTGTTATAGTCAACTACAGGTGTCCACTATTTAGACGACCATTTGGGTCAATAACTTAGGTATTAATAAACGTAGCCAAACTATCTCTAATGTCTGCAAAAGAATTAAACTTGATGTTTGTATCTTGAATGTTCAGATCTTCATGTGGTCATAATCCTAGAGTGATTTGCATATGTCGCGCAACGTAGAAGCCGCAAGCATGGCCTCCGGACTGCTGGTGGCACTACATAAGGAAGTATAAAGATGACAAGGCACAATAATCGGTGAGGCAAGCACTAAAAAAATTTCCATTTTATTATGAGGAAAAGTGTGAATAGACACTTACTGGAAATTTCTCTATATGCCTAAATTCCATGCCCATCGCAGCATTGTGCTTGCCCCCATCCTTGACATAACTCTTGAATACCGCATTGAGTAGGCCTTTTAAATCTTCACACTCGTGTGTGGCGCTCATCCTCATCGAGTCGAGGTAGACAACCTTGTTTTGGCTAGGTTCTATGATCAGCAAGATCCAATGGAAATCTTTGTTGAAGAACAACAAGAAGTATGCTTTGTCCTGTCCGTTAGTCAGGGCCCTCTTCAGGTATTGCCCGGTATTCTTTCTATCCCCCTTTATGTTGTCCTGGGTGACAATGGCAAGGTCGAGAAAACCGGCCTGGACTTAACCTCGTTTGGCAACTAGGTACATTTGGCTGAAAAGTAAGATATATGTGATCAGTGTATAAGTGGATAATAATTATATACACTGACATTGCGCAAGAATTGTATACACTTACACTGCAAAGCAGAGGGTGAGAGAGGCATCCAACTCCTGCAATTAATACATATACCACAGGTCCTCGAAGTAGATAGTAACATAACTATCTTTATTGTCCAGGAAATACTTGCCCTTCACCTTACCCACGATACTAGATTATCGTTCGTTCACGGGAAGGCAAGAGTTCCTGAGGTAATAATCATGTAGATTCTGTCTGTACCCATGTCTTTTAATGCGGCAGGTGTATGCAGTGGTTCTCCCATTTAAAATTTTTTCCCTTTCTGCGCCTAGTGAATCTTTCTCTTAGGCGTGGGAGATTGACGAACGATTCGTTTCCCCTTCTCTGAGGAGCAATAGCGCACTGGTGGTGAGGACGCGACACGCTTATTGCTCTGTGAGCTTGTCTTCAAAGATTGAGGGGCCACCGCAGACATGGCTTTCTTCGTTCTCTCCTCTTCATTATTATGGATCGGATCTATGGGTCCAACGCCGCCAGTCTCGATTTCATCAATATTTGGTAAAGGAGTAATATCCTTCTTGGGCCACTGGACAAAACTATGGACAGCATCCCAACTGTTATGATTTCATCATTGGGGGATTCACCAGTGGGATCTTCGCTGCGGTGTTGTCGATAACAGCGTCTGCCTGGACTTTCGCGTAGCCCACCGCCAAGTCCGCACCATGAACATTCATCCTCGAAATGCAGGGGTACACCACACTGCGGGCCACCTTGAGTGAAACACCGGCGCTATACGAACTAAAAGCAAGCAATGGGTAATCTCCTTGATATCATCCACCGGGTATTTCGTTGGGCCAGCCCCATCGGGCGAAGGTGCCAAAGCACAGCTGCTTTTAAATGGAGGGGGTGCAACCGACAGCTTTTAAATCAAGTCAACCCCTCTCTCCTGCATATCCACCAGCGTGGCTCTTATAAACCCTTGCACCCTATTCACGTACTCTTCCGTCGCACGATTTTCCGTGGACATCCATGATCTGTCCATTATCTGTAAAAATGTATCCACTGTTTTTTTTAATTATTACATAGTTACACTTCTTTCGAAATAAAAGACTTTATGAATAAAAGCTAGTATGACAAATAGTTTGCATATTATTTAATTAATTGGCATATACCCAAAACTAGCTAAAATAATTAATTCCTCCTATATATGACTAAAAATTAATTGTTGCTTATCCCATTAATTGTGACTACAAACTCATGAACATATTAATTGTTGCTTATCCTATTAATTACTTTCTATCGCATTCTACACATACAAAACACATCACAAGGCAAAGATATTAATTATCCTACTCTCCATGTTGATCATAAATCTATAAATATTAATATATCTAGATCTCAAAGCACTTAATCTAGAGTAGAATTTTTGATCTTCAAAAATAGGATGTACAAAGAAAAATAAAAAGCATCACTAACCTCTAGCACTTGAATCTTCAAAAAACCACTTAGATCTTCAAAAACCACTTGGATCTTCAAAAACCACTTGGATCTTCAAAAAAACACTTGGAAGTGAACCAACTCTAGCTACAGCTACCGCCGCCGCCGCCGCTACAATCGAACAGGAAGAAGACAGAATGAGCAAGACACCAATAATGGAGATAGGGTCGGCACTATGTAATGGATACTATCACTGGCGGGTTATCTTCGGAACCGCTAGTGATATGCTAATAACCCTGGCGGTTCTCTTTAGAACTACCAGTGATAGTTTCATATCGCTGGTGGTTCGAACACGAACCGCCAGTGAAAGTTTTCGTTTCCCATCAACTCCCTCCAGTTGTCTGTACACAACTATCTCTGGCAGTTTTTAATGTTAACCGCCAGTGATATGTAACCGTCACTGGCGGTTAGCCGTACAACCTCATCACTGGCAGTCGGTGTTCTGTCCCAAACCGCGTGGGGGTCCTGTAATCCTTATCACTGGTGGTGACAAAAATAGCCACTAGTGACGAGGGGTTGAGATGAGCCATTCTGTAGCAGGAGTGATATTACCTAATCACAAATAGAGTTCGACTTTAAAAACGTATGCTTCACTTGACACGGTTGGCAGTGGTCACTGTCATAATCTTATTCCTTGTGAACGTGTAACAAGGGATTTCTTTTATCGACCCATAATCAGTCGATTAATTTTCATATTGGCCAAATAAAATTAGTTTTTAATGAATTTTGGCCAAATTTCATTTTTAAAACATTGTTGAAATTTAAATTTTTAAATGTTTTTAAATTGAAAGTTGTGTTGACAAAAAGTTCGATAGTAACCTGTCTTATGGGTGGCTGGCGATTTTTTTTCAGAGACGATAAAAAGAAATCCCGCGACTACTCGCTTCCCCTTGGATCGGCGACGTGGCCTCCTTTAGTCAGTGCCATTGCAGGCTAGGCACTTGAGGGATGAGGACCATCCTGCCGCCTAAACGAGTAGTGCATGAGGAGATCATCCATGCATATACGTGAAGCATAGCGGTGAGAGTAGAGCCATGCATGAATGCATCCGATCTACGAACACTACGGGTGTGTTTGGTTGCCGTATGAGCTCAGCCAGGCCGTATGAATTGAGCCAGGCTGAGTGGATACAAAGGGGTGTTGTTTGGTTGGTTGTATGAGGTTGGACAGGCTGTGTAGAGATGTTGTTTGGTTGGCTGCACTAGAAGGGAAATTGGATGGACAAATTCAATATAGGGATAGACAAATTGAAATTTATATGTGGTAAGTGTGGTTTGGTTTTGTTCGAAAAAATGTCAGGAACGCAAAGATATTGGCAAAAATGAAAAGAAAAATAGATGGAAAACAAATACTAGAAAATCAATAAATTTGAAAAAAAAATAAAAATTCAAAAAATCTGAAATTTTTTTAATACCTTGTACTTGAATCTATGGTTCTTTTTTTTTGTTTCATTGAATTTGGATGTCGTTTGAATTTTAAAACATTTTTGAAAAAACGAAAAGTTCATGAACTAGTAACTAGTTAGCAGGTTAGTTCGTGTTAGTCTTGGTGTTAGTCGGCCGGGCATGTGACGCGCAAGCCTGGCTCATGAAATGGCCGCCATGGCCGTTTCATGAACTGCTCGCTAGCAGTTTTGCATCCGCGGATGCAGCGTCGGAAGCCGGAGCAGGCAACCAAACACGCGTTAGCTCGCATGAGCCGAGCCTGGTTGGGCAAAAACATGCAACCAAACGCACCCTACAGCGACCGCTTGATGCGAGCAGACAGATGTGTAGTGAATTCAGTCACGTTGGTGCCCTCACCCGCTCGCTTCCGTCCAGCAATGGAACGAGCGCCGCGTGTTCGTCTCCACGTCGCTCACCCACACTGACCTGACAGGGCTATATGTACCAGGGCCGTGCCTGCTTGATCACTTGTGTTGCAAGGGTGAACCTGCAAACAGGAAAGAGGGCTGCCCCAAGTTCGTGAGGCCCTGGAGGATGGACTCAAGCTCCCGGAGCAGCTCAACGTGGAAGACTATCGCTCTCTCTCGATGCACGCTTGAAGTGGAAGAGTGAGGAGCTGGAAAAGAACTAAATCTCCTCTTGCCGTCCCCTATGCCTCCCTTTTATATAAAGGGTTTTGTACATAGTCGAGGTCTGATAGTTCTTTCTCTTTTCCCCCGACCAACTCTGACTAGGAGCCTTAGGGTCATTTCCATCTAATTTACATGTCTTGCCCCTCATCTGCCCTGTGACCAGGGGCCCGGTGGTCATTTCCATGGTTTCTACCCATCCCCTTTACATCTTTACCCTCCCCCTAGGCATCCTATGCAGGGTTACAAGGGGAATTATACATGTGTAGCGGTTACGGGCTAGCCTAGCGTGGCGCAGGGCCTACTCGAGTGCCCTATCAGGAGAGCAGGTCCCAGTGATGCAGTTTGTCTCCTCGGTTTAGGGGCAAGAAGATGGCACCTTGCCCCCGGCTACGCCTCCGCTACACCCTTCGTAGATCTCTGCTCCAGATAACCTCGGCGGAGGTTCATCCTTGCTCCGCCACATCCTTCTGCCCTCTGTGCTACCCAGCGTGGGCGTCCCGTCTGTCCTACTCCGGTTCCGTTGGGCCCCACCTGTGCTCCGCGTTGCTCCGCTCCAGCTTTGTTGGGCTTTGCTTGTGCTCCACATAGCTCTGCTCTAACTCCACATAGCTCCACGTAGCACGTAGCTCTAGCTCCCCGCGCCTGTTCCATTGGCCCCTTGTGAATGGCCTAAAAAAAGGACGCCCAGGACACAAAACAGCGAGGTTGTACCCTCTCTCCTAAGTCGAAGGGGATACTTACCTTGGGCCTACAACAGGAGCCCCTCATGGCTAGGGGCCTGCTCCGCCATGCCCTTGGCCATGTCACAAGAAGGCCTAAGTTCCTGTACTCCCTTGGGCGTGCAGAGCGAGGCCTACCCCGCGGTCCCCCGAGCTTCTTCAGTACGCCTGTTGCACTTCCCTATGCTCTTCGTCGCGCTTCTACATGGCGGGCGCCTATTTGCCCGCCCATCGAGTTGCGCTGTCTTGTCTCTTGCGGAGTTGCAGCTGTTCATTATGACCGTTGGGGCTTCGTGCCGTTGCAGGCGGCCCGCATGCCCACATCGCGCACGTCCCCACTTTTTGCGCCATTCGTGCCGCGTGTCTCCATCTAACAGCTAGGTTGAAGCACTCCCTCTCTTTAAAACCTACCCGACGGCTGCCGGGTGGGAGGCTTCCTCTATTCTTCCTCGCCCTTCTTGCATTCCTCTACTCTTATCCCCTGCTGCCATCGTCTGCCGCCGCCGTCGCGCGCCGCTTGGTTTTCTCGCCACCGCGAAAGTGTCCCTGTCGCCGTTCTCTCCAAACGACCCATGGCGCCCCAACGTCCCTCCCAAGTGAAGCCTGTCCTGAACGAAGAGGATGAAGCTGCGTTGTCCTCGACCCTAGGGTGTTCCATTCTTGGTGCCGACAAGCTCGACGGCTTAGCAGCCGAGTTTGGAGTAACGCGCTCCACCAAGCGCGCCTCGGGTAGGGAGAATACCCCGCGACCGTGTGCCAATGAGACAGTGGTGTTCTCCGCCTTCCTGGAGACGGGGCTCCGATTCCCTGATTCTTCTTTGGTAGTGGAGGTGTTGCAGCTCTTCAGGGCTGAGCTCCCGCAGCTCACGCCCAAGGCCATAATCCGTTTAGCGGTGCTGGATTAGGCTTTTCGCCCCGCCAGCTACCAGCTGACCGGTTGCGTCTTCTCTCTCATCGAAGACGCCTTCTGGCAGCCGAAGCAGCAGAAGGCTGGCGATGAAGGTGTACAGTCCTGTTTTGCCTCTCTGAACTTCCAGACAAAGCGGCCGCTGTCGAAGGAGATTTCCGTAGCCGCGGCCAAAGGGAAGTGGGAGACCAGCTGGATGCAGCGATGGTACTACCAGGCACTCGATGGTCTGGACACCCTACTCTGCACTTCTCTAGGCCATGTCCACGCTATTCGATCACCAAATATGACCGCAACGGACGAAGAGGTGGAGCTCCTGTCGTTCTTGAAGGCTCTCCGCCATCAGAGCACCATGCACGATTTGGCGGAGGAGTTCTGCCTTGCACGCGTGGATCCCTTGGCGCGGAACCCTCTCGTCACCCTGCAGATGTCCGCAGGTGGGACGCTGGCAGTTGTTCGTCCAGAAGGGGTCCGGAACCGTGGACATGGAGCGGCTGAGAGGTGGGCGCGTGAGCTCCTCGACCCCTGCAAGCCTGCGGAGTACAAAGCCACGATAGAGGTGGTAGGGGCCCGACGATGCGCCCGATTCGCCGAGTGGGGGCCCCGCATGGTCCCTAAGCCTAGGGGCGGGGGTGTCTCCCGACGTCCGGCAAAACGGGCGAGGGTGATCTCCGTCTGTTCGTTTTAGGCTGTACCTTCCTCTGATGGAAGCAAAGACGCAGGCGAGGACGACGATGGCTACGATGAGGACGACAAGGAGGAGGAAGAGGGCAGGGACTCTTCCGTTTCTGCTGCTGCAGTGTCGTCAACCCCGTCTCGCGCTAGTGATCCTCTCCATGACACCGGCCCATCTGAGGCACATTCCCCCGGCTATTCCTTCCTGAACATCCCGGGGATAGACTTCGTGGACCTGGATGATGATGCGGAGGCAAGCAGTCCCCGCGCAGAGGGATCGCGCGGACTTCGCGTACAGGCCTCTGCTCCGGACACTCCTCCTGGCGCCGAAAGTCTGACCCCTGAAACCTTTCCTATGGGCTACCTAGACGGGGTTGACTTTTCGGGGCTTGACTAAGAGGTGAACGCCCAAACCCCAAGTTCGATTTCCACAGCCGGGCAACGGCGCTCCCCACCTTGAGGAGGATGCGTCAGGCCTTCACCCCTGATGCGGAGTCAAGGCGACTATTTGGGAACCTCGATGACTTCGCGCTGTGCGAGACCACCGAGTGTGGATAATATGGGCCCCGGGTATCCGGAGATATGCTATTGGACGCACCACCTCTTTGGGCCGACTCAATTGGACTTTCCAGAAGGCGGGTTTAGAGGCTGGCGCAGCCCAACATGTTCTACAAGGAAATGAACTCGTCTCCTACTCGAATACATAGATATAGGCGTAACCAAATCGGTTATATCTAATATCTTCCATACACAGATTAGGGATTCTATCTGTAACCCGGCCCCTTGCACTATATAAAGGGGGTCCGGGGCCTCTAGTTCGACATCCAAACCCACATCTAGCAATCATCATCAGCATTCACCATAATACAATCCACAAGCACAGGAGTAGGGTATTACCTCGCCCCGAGGGCCCAAACCTGTATAAATTCGGCTCCCTGTGCTACCATCATAGTTGTGATCTTTCGCAGTGCCCAATAAAATACATTGCCGATACAAATCGTCGACAGTTGGCGCGCCAGGTAGGGGCCAGCGTCACGATCAACTACATCGACTCCGATGGCTTCAATTGGCAGATTCGTCTTCACCTACGTCCCCGGCCAAGGCTTCATCTTCGGAGATCTCGGCTTCATTGCCGGTGACTTCGGGGAACTTTGGTTGTGCGAGCCGAACTTCGTTTGGTCCACGCATTACCGGGGGAGATGGTACGTGACTCCGACCGAGCCTCACCACTTTGGGATCTCTCCCCTGGATTCCGATCCGGAAGAGATCCAATCTGATGATGACGATTCCGACTGGCCTACCACTGGGCTCCCCTTCGGTTTCGGTCGGGATCTACGACTTCTTTCTTTACCAGCTCCTTATGCTAACGAAGAATCGAGTGGCGATCTGATTCCTGGCTTGGATCGTTCTCAGATCCAGTCGAGAATCACAATCCCTCAATCGTGGTCCGCCCCGTTCGGGTTAGGAAACTCGGCCACTGTTTTCCATCGGATAACATACCAGCTTTTCCAATCTGGACTAAGGAGCGGGACACGTCTCACGCACACTGGGACGAGTTTTTCGAGTCAGGACTCGGGGACAACTCTAACTAGGTCAACTTCCCGAGTGGACATACCATTCGGATTGATCAATTCGGCTGTGAGGTTCCAGCGGATTCGTTCTGCTGAGTCTCAGTCGGGTCCTCTTCTGACCAGAGATCCAGCACGAGAAGTGGGAGTTATAATCACTCCCATCGACGAGCCAACAAATCGGGATCGGTTGAGCCTCTCCTTCTCGAAATCCTAGTCGGAAGAGAGCGTCAATGGGTTCCCCGATTTTCGCGACGTTTACATGCTGGACGGTCAAGCCTCCGGATCGGCTCGGCGCCCCTTGGGGGTGGCAGGAGCCGAACAAAACGGCGGAGGCGGAGAAGACTTGCACGACCAATTGCGCGGTCGTGCACGGGAAGCCTAGGAGGAATTGCTTCAAGTACGTATGGGAGATCACTCAGTCTTCCGTACACCACAGCAGAATATCCTCGCATGTAAGACCCTTCTGGACAATGCTGGTCCTTTGCTTGGAGAGGGCAACCCTGCAACGCCAATCATGGAACAAATCAAAGCCATGGTGACGGCAGCAGCTGTCCAAGGCACTCGGGATCAACAGGCCGACTCGGCCAGAAGCCAGACTGCCACGAGTAGCACTCGGCGCAGTCAGCGCACACGAAGTCGCGGGCAAGACGCCTGCTAAAGTACAAGTCGCGATCTTCGCCTTGACATCGAAGCTCGGCGGAGGGAGCGAGACGAGGACCGGCGCCGTACTCCACCGCGTCGGAATCTCCCCCGCCAATCTCCTCCCCCCGAGGAAGGATTGATTGATGGGATCAAGGCATTTACACCCCGACTCCATCAGGTAAACTGGCCCGAGGGGGTTTAACCCCAAGGGGATTGTGAAATTTGATGGAGAGCGGGACCCCGAGGCTTGGTTGCAGATCTACTCTTTGGCAATCAAGGCTGCGGGTGGAGGGTACGACGTGATGGCGAACTATTTGCCCATCATGTTAACCCTCCACTCGAAGCGCTCATGGGCCTTCGAGAGAACTTCGGTCGATTCTCGGGAGAGCTTCGACCATTCAGAGCCAACTTTCGAGGTACTTACGAAACCCGGAACCCAGTGGGACCTTTATCAGATTCATCAGAAGAAAGATGAGTCGTTAAGGGATTTCATTCGGCACTTCACCAAGAAGAAGAACACAATCCGGGAGATCTCAAAGACGGTCGTCGTCGCAGCCTTCCAGAAAGGAGTTCGCTACCCCTATCTAATCAAGAAGATGTCTCGGAAGCCCCCGACTACCGTCAAGGAGATGTTCGCCTTGGCGGATCGATATGCTACCGCCTCGGATGCTCTCGCTGAGCGTCAAGAGGATCACCCAAGCAAACACGAAGGCAAGAAGGACAGACCCGAGTCGTCCTCCAAGAAGGACAAGAAGCGCAAGGGTGAAGAGATGGTAGCCGTTGTGGATCAGGGTCGGCAGAGGCCGCCTCGGCCCACCGACTACAACAAAGTCATGGAAGCGCCGTATCCTTTCCATCCAAATAGAAAGCATGCGGCCAAAAACATCTTGAAGAAGTTCGCTGAGGAGCACAACAGCGACACTCCAAGAGACACTAAGCAAGATGACAAGCGTGACCCTCCTCAGGGTGACGCTTACCAAGAAACCGAGCGAGAACTCAACTACATATTCGAGGGATCGGATGCATATGAGTCCAAGCGTAAGCAAAAGCTTACTGATCAGAAAATCAATGCAGCTATTCTGGTGACCCCCGAGTATCTTCGGTGGTCTGAAGTTCCGATCATATTTGATCGCTTGGATCACCCGGACCACGTCCCTTGCCCAGGAAGATATCCACTCATCCTGGATCCTGTGGTACGGGGCGTCCGCCTATGCAAAGTCCTGGTTGACGGCGGGAGTGGATTAGATATCCTTTTCGCTAAGACTCTGGGCGAGATGCAGATCCCAAAGACGGCGCTCCAGAAGACAGACGCGCCGTTTCATGGCATAATTCTGAGAACATCCTCAGTGCCGATCAGGAAAATCACTCTTCCTGTCACCTTTGGCACTCGAGATAATTACCGGACGGAGAACCTCAGTTTTGAGGTGGCCGATTTCGAGACTACGTATCACGCAATCTTGGGAAGGCCTGGCCTGGCCAAGTTCATGGCCGTCCCACACTACACCTATCTGGTTAAGAAGATGCCAGGTCCACGGGGCATAATCACGGTCCGTGGAGATGTCAAGTTTTCCCACCTCCTCGATTGGGAGAGCTACGACTTCGCCCAGTCGGTTGAAGCGGCTGCCGAGTTGGAGGAGATCCGGCAGGAGGCCACCAATCTTCACGACGAAGGCGATCTACCGAACAAGAAGCCATCTAAGTCAGGCATCAAGCCTGACGAAGACAACAATTGAGGAGGCGCTCGTCGTTCTTTTCCAAATAGATCAGGACGTCCTCACGTCACTCGGCGGTACGCCCAGGAGCTTGCCAATTAAAAGCGTGAAAACGGCCCTCGACAACTCATGGAACATCGAACAATTGCGTCGGTTCTATACCTGACGACTATTGTCGGTTCTATACCTGACGACTATTGTAACACATGTCTACAATTAAATAAAGATAAGTTTTCGCTCACATTGCCTTTACGCTTATGCAATTCAGTTTCTGACTTGCTACTTATTTGCATGTCAATTAAGTAGTAAGTCAGGGGCTACACCTAATTAGGTGCGCAATCGCGCACCTAATCTTTCTCATCTAGAGTTCTACTTGACTTGCTCCCTAGTCAGTTCCCGACTAGCTAGTAAGTCGGGGGCTACACCTAATTAGGTGCGCAATCGCGCACCCCTTCTTTCGAGATTAAATTGACTTGCTCCCTAGTCGGATTCCGACTAGCCAGTAAGTCGGGGGCTACACCTAATTAGGTGCAGTACCTGCGCCTAATCGACTTCTCTCTTTTTTCAAGTTTATGTTGAGCCTAAGTGTTAACCGTTCCGAATAACGAAACCCATGTCTCCTGGCAATACTCATACTTCCCGATTGCATTATTGGAGTGCTCCGTGTCGGCTCCTAACGCTAAGGAAACTTGATGCGCTGGGCAGAATGCTAAATAAAAGGAACTAAACTCGCTCGGGCAAAAAACATAACTTGGACAAAAGAAAAGGCTATCGGCATGTATTAAAAAGACAATAATTTACATAGATAATTTACAATGAATTCCTACATTTACAGGGGATCTAGTTCTAAATTATCTACAAGGGACTCGGCGGTCGGCTTCACCTCCTCGATCAGGGCCAACGCTTCATCCTCGGTGCAGGCGAAACCATCCTTGACAGCGTCAAGCTCAATTCGAGGGTAGTGCGACGTGATGATGCCCAGCGCCTGGCTAGCGCTCATCAGGCCGACCTCCTTGAGCCGAACCTTCAGCTGCTCGGGGGCTTCGGTCCACCTTTGGATCAGCTCGGCTCGGGAGCTTGGCTCGGCTTCGTCGGCATAGAGCCGTTGTCGAGTCGGCTCCACGGCCACCAGGAGTTCATTATATCGCGCTTGCGAAGTTTCGACATTCTTCTGTAGAACGTCATACTGCGCTAGTGCCTTCTTCTTATACTCTGACAAAAGCAGAGAACGCACAGTTATTCAACTGTGTGAACATCGGAGGTTCAGAGCCGGTCGGGTTTGGGGACTAACCCTCCAACTCGGCGACGGCTTTCGCCTCCGCTTTTTCCAGGGCCAACCTCTGGTCCAGGGACTTCGCCAGTTCTTCTCCAAGACTGGCAATTCTGGCATCGCGCGCTGCACATGGTGCGGAGCATGATGTCATTCGGTCACACGCAAGGCGAGCGATCCTGACTCAGGACAGGGTACTTACACCGGAGGGATCCTGCAAGGTCGAACTTCTCGTCCAGCAGCTCCTTGATCCGGGCCTGCAGCTCTCGGCGCTCCTTGGCTGCCTCGGTCCGGACTCCAATAACTTCCACCTCTACAGATTTAATCCACTCTATTTGGGGGAGGAAGTAATTGAGGAACTTGGTTTTCCTTTTGGAGAAACTACCAAGTTCCTGCAAAGAGGAAGAATGTTCACCGTCCTACCTCGAACTAAAGAAGATTTACTCTACAAATCAAAAGGCTTACCCTGGCCATCCTACCGCATTCAACGGCATGCTCGAAGAAGGCCTTCCTGGTCTTATCCTCGGCCTCGTCGTCAAGAAGGGCCCAGTTCCCGGTCTTATCCTTCCAGCCCGCCGAGAGCTTGGGCTCGGCCTCCTTCGGAGGAGGCAGGGGCTAGCGAAGGATCTCCTCCACCATAGGCTCAGCCCTCTCGCCGCCCTCGGCGGGTGGTTTCGGACGTGAGGCTGCGGCAGTGACGCCTCCTCTGACCCTGGTTCCTGACCCGGCTCCCGTCGGCTCCGCCGGTGGGGTCACCTCATTGGCTGTCGGAGGAGGTGCCTCCTGACTCGGCTCGACCGGCTTCGACGCCGGCCCAGTCGGGCGACTCGACGGAACCTCTGCCGACGATTTCCTGAAATAAGGAAATGGTTCGGTCAGATAAAACGTAAAGAAGACTACCAGCGGTGGCAAGGTCAGGCTTACCGACCGGAGGTCTTAATCTTATCCGGTGCCCTCGAGGAACTCCCGCCGAGGAGGCGCTTGACGGCCCTCGGCCTAGTCGAGGTTGGATTTTGTCCCCCCTTGGGTGATGCTCCGCCGCTCGCCCTTGGGGGATGAGTCCCCTGACTACGCCCGGAAGTCGGCGTCGGCTGATTTTTTTTCCCTCTTTGGGAGCCTCGCCGACCTTTGGCCCCGAAGCCATGGCGCGCCTCCGGATGGCGGACGCGTTTTCCTTGAGGAAGCGGACCCTTGCCTTTCTTCGCGGTGGGGTTTCTTGAGTTCTTCTCTGGGCGCCGCCCTTGTTGGCGGAAGCCTCGGGAGTTAGAACAACGGACCTGAAGCCCGCGGTCTGCATAGGAGCACGGCATCCCCGAGCTAGCATCAAAACAGAGCTGTTCAATACACAAAACAAGCGGAAAGGATACTCAATCCTTACCTCTGGAGGTGGATTATTGAGGGAGAAGCTCCTGGGACTCCCCTGGTTGGAAAAGGTAGTCCCTCGAGCGAAGAACTCGGAGAGTCGATCGACGGCGTCCGAGTTGGAGATCGGGACATCCGTTTCTCGTGTCGAGTCGGATGGTCCGGTGTACTCAAACCCAAGCCGGATCCTCTCCTTGAGTGGCTGGATACGGTGCTTTGTGAAGGAGACAGTTATCGCAACGCCGGTCAGCCCCTCCTCTTTGAGGCGTTGGATCAGGCCGAGTAACTCGGTGACCTGATCCATTTTAGAGGAAAGGAGGGAAGAATTCCAAGAGGTCGAAGCTTGGGGCCTTCTCCCATCAAAACAAGGAAGACTGGGAGGAGGATTGGAGCAGTAGAACCATTCCTGGTTCCACCCCTTCAAAGAGGTCCGGAGTGGCAAGGCAAAATACTCTTTCTTGAGGCCGCTCCGGAGTTGGAATCCGGCCCCGCCAACAGCCTTGGGGGCATTGTCGGTGGGGTTGGCTTTCAAAAAGAAGAGATGGCGAAAAAGGGCGAAATGGGGAGCGATCCCCAGAAAAGCCTCGCAGAGATGAACAAAAATAAAAAGTTGGAGGATGGAATTGGGATTCAGATGAAAGAGCTCAATCCCATAATGGTTGAGCAAACCACGAAGAAAGGGGGATGTGGGGAGTCCGAACCCGCGGGAGAAGAATGATTCGAAAACGACGATCTCCTCTTAGTGAGGAGTGGGAGAGGACTCACCAGTGGCGGCGCCAGTCGATGAGCTCTGGCGTTGGGAGAACGCTGGTGTCAACCAGGGCCTGCAGCCGCTCATTGGTGGTGTTGGAGGTTGCTCAGTCCCCCGCCATTGGAATGTGGTGGATCTGAAGTTCGGCGACGGTGGCGGCGCTAGGGTTGCTTGGTGGCGGCGGAATCGCAAAAAACCCTAGCAGAAGTGTTTCGGGGAGACGAACGGTTTGGACGCACAGTGTGAGCGTACCGGTTCAAATTTCCCGGTGTGCTTCACTTAAAGGAAAGCGGGTGACGTTTCATTTCCGCGCAAGGCGGGAAAAAATGAAGCCCTAGAATCATCATTCCAAGATTTGGGCCCGGACTTAAGTTCCTAAGAACATGCCCCATGAGGGTTGAAAGCTGTACTCGGGTACAGGTGTCACTCGGGTCGACTTAGTCGGGAAGATAGCGTGCCCCCTGTTGGGCTTTATGCCAGTCTTCAATCTGAAGGTTGGGCACTCCCCAAATTATAACTTAGCTTTTGATGTGCCCTCTGGGGACAATAGTTGGTTTGGCTTTTAGCCGGATCAAACATCGAAAGTCCATTTTAGTTCTCCCGGTGGCACATCTCCAGATCGTTTGTCGTTAAAACAAGCACCACTTGGGAAAATTTTTAATCAGCTCTTGGTGTACCCCCTGGGGTCAACGGCTGGTCTGATTTTCTAATCAGATTAGGCGTCAAAGAGTTACCTCTTCAGTTGGGTCTCAGTGGCACATCCCCAGATCGTTTGTCGCCAAGACAAACACCACTTGGAGGACCTCAACTTGGAGGCGGGCGTATTTCTCTGGGAATCACTAGCTTGACTCCGCCCTAGTTGGGTCAGGACGCCTGAACACCCTACGCAAGTTGTGACATATCCCATGCTAGACCGAATGTCGAGCTCTGCAAGTCAGGCTTGAATGTCATAATTTGTAATAGGGAGGATAACGCTGGGTGGCACTGCTCACTCGGCAACATCCACCTTTCTGGTATGCCTCTCCGCGGGGCCACTGGCCGGGTACCAGACATCTTTTAATGACTTGAGAATTTCTCGAGTTCTTTGCAACTGTGTTGTTTGATCAGCAGGTTACTCGGCGAGCAGGACTTCATCAGCCAGACGAAGAGTGACGTCACTCGGATAACATCTGAAGGACTGCGAGCTGAACCCCGAATCAAGACAACCCAGTCCTGAAACACTCGGGGGCTACTATGGATAACATGGGCCCCGGGTATCCGGAGATATGCTATTGGACGCACAACCTCTTTGGGCCGACTCAATTGGACTTTCCAGAAGGCGGGCTTAGAGGCTGGCGCTGCCCGACATGTTCTACAAGGAAACGAACTCGTCTTCTACTCGAATACATAGATATAGGCGTAACCAAATCGGTTATATCTGTATCTTCCATACACGGATTAGGGATTCTATCTGTAACCCGGCCCTTTGCACTATATAAAGGGGGTCCGGGGCCTCTAGTTCGACATCCAATCCCACATCTAGCAATCATCATCAGCATCCACCATAATACAATCCACGAGCACAGGAGTAGGGTATTACCTCACCCCGGGGGCCCGAACCTATATAAATTCGGCTCCCTGTGCTACCATCGTAGTTGTGATCTTTCGCAGTGCCCCATAAAATACATTGCCGACACAAATCGTCGACACCGAGGACCTCTTTATGAAGGTGCATTCCTCCCTCCTCTTTTTCGTAGATCTTTCGATCGGTCTGTCCTCTTTCTTCAGCACGCTAACCTACGCAACAGGGGGCCTTCCTAGCCACAGAGATGGCCAGGCGAACTCAAGCGAAGGCCGTGGCCTTTGACCAGACGAGGGACGAGGCAATCGACTTCCACCAGCTGGCGGAAGTCCTGGAGGAGGAGAAGGCCCATCTAGAGGGTGCCCTGCAGACATCCACCGAATCGCTAGTGAAAGCGCAGGACGAGCTAAGCCAAAGTCGGGACTTGGCCTCCCGAAACGCTAAGCTGGAGGGTCTTATGTCTTCGATGAAGGCTAGCCTCGCGTCCACGAAGCTGGCTAAGGAGGCGGTGGAGTGGAACAAGAAGAAGAAGGACGACCACATCGAGGAGCTAAAGACGCTCCTGCAGGTTGCGGAGTTGGGCAAAGAAATGCTCAAGAAGGTAGCAAAGGAGCACCCTCGGCAGCTTGCGGCAGCGAAGGGAGAGGCTCAAATGAGTCTAAATAGCGCCAAGAGGGCGGAGGAGCGGTGCGAGGCCGCTCTGAAGATCTCGAAGACCCTCACCTCTGGGATCTAGGGAGCGACGAATGCCTTCCTTCAACAACTCCCCCTGCTAGGGATCGATGCTTCTAGCTGCACCCCTACCCCCGGAGCCGAAGCGATTAAATTTCTTGAAAATTATGTCGGACTGTTGGGAGGCTCCGTCGTGGCGTACGGTAGCCACTGCGCTCACCTTGGCTCCTTGAAGACTGCGCAGCTATTGGAGGCGAGGGGATGCACTCACGTGCAGGAGAACTTCGGTGCTACTTCGTCCGGAACGGTGCATCCTGGATTCTCCGACCTCGCCTCAATGGGAAGCCCTCGCCTTCCGCGACCCACCTTGCCTCATGCTTCAGCTCTGAGTTTTAGGGCCTGCATGGCGAGGAGGCAGTGAGGGAGTCCGTGCATCGAGCTCGCACAGCCATGGGTGCCACGAAGTCGGCGACAATGACAGGGCTGAAGGCAGACGCGAAGGGCAAAGGGAAGGAGCACCCTTCATAATCTCATCTTTTCTTGCGAGGCTTCGCTTGTGTAAAGAACCCCTATGAACTATCGAGTCAAGTGTTTCAAACGTACCTCTTGTCATTGTTATTTTTACGCTCGCACTTCGTCGAGCGATCGACGGGGCGAGATCTTAGTTTGTTAGGTTCGAGATTTGCGAGGGCAGTCTCCTCCCCTTTCGATACATCTCCCCTTCGATTTTCCTCACCTGTGCTAGCTCGCGATAGTCCACTGGTAGCGAGGGAATGTGTGAGCTGAAAATGTGATCGCTTCGGATCAACCGCCTGGGTGCCGCTGCTCGGATCCTGTCACGTCCGCCCGACGATTTACTGACTTGCCGCCCGTCCGACTCCTCCCAGCCTTTTAATATAGCGCCTCGAGCCTCCTCGGTTTCGCCCCCAACGTGTGATCGCGCGCACGACCGTGCCACTCTGACTTCTCCCCTTTGTCCCCTCTCTAGCAGGACTCTCTTCAGCTTTTGCGGCACCACGCCGCGGAATGTTTTTTCGCCTTCCGAGTGTTGTCTCTTCCGACGTCGTTTCACCTAGCTACCCCCCGCCTTATATATAGGGGTAATCACGACGGCTTGTGTTACTCCACCTCCTCACAACTGTGACTTAGAGCTTCCATGCCTTGCAGCCATGTCTTCTAACCTTTCTGGCTTCTCCTCCCTCTCCTCCATCATCTCACTCCTCGACGTCCAGGACGACTTAGCCATCACCAAGGCCTTGCAAGTGGAGCTTTCTGCCGAGGTGAGGGCGAAAGAAGAGGTCGTCGATGATGCAGCCGCTGCACAGCTCCTCCATGTGGACTACACCGGCATCATTGCCGGTGGTGGCGATGTGGCTCTGCCCTTCACTGGAGAAGGCGAGGGGGCGGTGAGGTAGCCACCGAGGCTAGGACAGAAGGCGGGGTAAACCGAGCTGCGGATTCCACGGCTGATATCCTCCTTAGGGCCGACGCCTTCCACCCCATCATTGTCCCCGACGAAGAGGACCATGATGGTGACCATCCGACGCCACCCCTGCCTTTTCGCATTCCCCGGTTAGCTCCTCCGGCAGCAACCTAGTCGAGGAGGGACCCTCCACTGCTGGCCCCAGTCGCCTTGGTCACGCTCGTTTCTGCCGCGGCCCCAGCGGGAACCAGCGTCGCCGGCTTGCGTAGATTTTTTTTTTTGAGCCGCCTAGCTCTCTGTATGCTTCAGTCTTCGGGCTTTGAGAATGTTATGCTTATGATAGCTTTTGCACTATGTGTGATTCTTCAATGAACTGCTCCGCACGCTGAACGAATAGGCGCGTTTCCACTAAGTTGCGAGAGGGCGTTTAGTTGACGAGCTTCAGTCCTACGCCGAATGAGCGGGTGGGACTTTAGCCCAGCGACGTACCAAAGGAGCGGTTGGGACTTTAGCCCGCCAAGCACTCGGCGCGGCAAAGGGGCGAGCAGGTTGTTAGCCTACCAAGCGCTCCGCGCGAAGGGAATGGGTTGGACGTTAGCCAACCAAGCGTTCAACGAAGTGAAGGAGTGGGGTTGGACTTTAGCCCTACCAAGCACTAGGTGTGGTTAAGGAGCGGGTAGGATGTTAGCCTACCAAGCGCTCAACGTAGGGAGAACGAGTTGGACGTTAGCCAACCAAGCGTTCAACGAAGCGAAGGAGTGGGTGGGACTTTAGCCCTACCAAGCACTCGGCGCGACGAAGGAGTGGGTAGGGCGTTAGCCTACCAAGCGCTCCGCGCGGGGGAACGAGTTGGACGTTAGCCAACCAAGCGTTCGACGAAGTGAAGGAGTAGGTGAGACTTTGCCCTACCAAGCACTCAGCACGACCAAGGAGCGGGTAAGATGTTAGCCTACCAAGCACTCCGCGGGGGGGAGGGGGAATGAGTTGGACGTTAGCCAACTAAGCGTTCGACGAAGCGAAGGAGTGGGTGGGACTTTAGCCCTACCAAGCACTCGACGCAACTAAGGAGCGGGTAGGACGTTAGCCTACCAAGTGCTCCGCGCGGGGGAAACAAGTTGGACGTTGGCCAACCAAGCGTTCGACGAAGCAAAGGAGTGGGTGGGACTTTAGCCCAACCAAGCACTTGGCATGACTAAGGAGCAGGTAGAACGTTAGCCTACCAAGCACTCCGCGCAAAGGGAACGAGTTGGACGTTAGCCAACCAAGCGTTCGACGAAGTGAAGGAGTGGGTGGGACTTTAGCCCTACCAAGCACTCGGTGCGATTAAGGAGCGGGTATTGAGCGCTTCGTCCGCGCCCCATCTTCTGATGTCGTTATTTTCGCTCGGGGCCTACCATGCAATAGATGCTTATCAAGAGGCTCGCAATTTTTACGTGGAAACCCCTGAAGGGGAAAAAACCATGGGCGGGGCACAAAGCGGCCCCCAATCATGACTTCTTATCATTCATTTGCTTTTACACCTTCCTCTCTCTCTCTCTCTCCCTCTTTTTAAACAAGTGCTTGCTCCGCTGGTATGCGAGCCTTTCATGGGTAGAATGTCTTCTGCGCTTCGGTGCTCCACGTCCTTGGAACCTCATCTCCCTCTAGAGTTACTAGCTTATGGACGCCTTTCACTGTAGATTCCATGATGACATATAGGCCCTCCCACATCATTTCGAGCTTCACGAATGTCGGGGTTGCTTTTTGAGCACCATATCCTCTGGCTCAAGGACACGCTACTTAACCTTTTTGTTGAAGCTTCGCGTCGACGCCTTCGCGTAGGCTTTCCAGTGAGGTTCCTTGGGGCTTGGTGCGCGCCGCAATCCTCTTCATGCGCTTCACATAGAGCTTCGATTCCTTCTTCCTGGGAGATACAGCAGAGAGGGTGCCCCTCAATGATAGCATACTTCTTTGCCCTATTTTCTAGGTGCTTCGCCTATGCTTCGTCTTGTGGGAGGGCACCATCGAGGGGGTAGCTGTATATCTCCTCTCTCCAATCTTTGCTGGTTGATTGAGCAATGAGGTTGACCTCCGCGGAGACCGACGGAGCTCGGAGCACTTCAAAGAACACAGTGGAGGGTAAGGCCGCTCCGGCACCCACTGCTTTTGCTAGCTCGTCTGCTCGCTCGTTTTGCACCTCGGGATTGCCTGCACGAAGAAACCAGTGAAGCTTTTCTCCATCATCATAATTGTTTCAACGTATCTCTAGAGCTGTTCATCTTTCACCTGATACTTTTTACTGATGTGTCCTTCAATCAGCTTTGAGTCGATTTTCAGGACGACTCTCTTTGCTCCCATGGCCTTCGCTTTTCGGAGCCCCAGGAGAAGCGCTTCATACTCAGCAGTGTTGTTTATCGATGGGAATTCTAGCTTCGCCGCAAATCAACCTTCTCTTCTCCAGGCGCCATGATTATTGCTGCTACTCCGGCTCCGTTCACGCCCCACGATGCGTCTGAGTGTATGACCCATACCTCCGCACGATTTTGCTCTTCTGCTACAGGGGACATCCATTCTGCCACAAAGTCTGCTAGGGCTTGGCTCTTGATTGCCGTGCACGGGACGATGGATAGCTCAAATGATGCCAGCTCCACAGCCCATTTGCTGATTCGCCCGGAGCTTTCCCTATTAGATAGCATGGAGCTTAAAGGGTAGGCAGTGGGTACTTTAATGCGGTTAGCTTGGAAGTAATGCTGGAGCTTTCTTGACGCCATCAGAAGTGCGTAGGCCAACTTCCCCATCTAACCCTTGAGAAAAAATATTTTCACATCTAACCCTTTTGGCCGCGCCATTGTGGTTGGCGTGGCTAATGTCTACTGACGCGCCAGTGACACGCTGGCACCAAGGAACACGGTTCATATGACTGCCACATGGGGCCAACCTCGCGCGCCAGTCGATCGGGCGCGACAACGTGATCTGCGCGCCAGCCGCTGGCGCGGCGCAGCTTGATCTCGCCAGCGCCAACCGCAGAGGCGCGGCCAAAAGGGTTAGATGTGAAAATATTTTTTCGCGAGGGTTAATATTAAAATAATTATTTACAAAGGGTTAAAAAAAATTTTCGTGTATACGTGCTTGACCTGAGGGGCCTCTCTAGGCCTATCTTCCTTGCCAATGCCTGGTCCCCCCGCACGATAATTGTGCCATTGGGCGAAGGCATTTTCATGCAGAGGAAACCGTGATGTATGGTAGCCCCGAAGGCAGTTAAAGATCCTCGGCCCAGCACCACGTTGTATTGGAACGGCATGTCTACGACGTCAAAGGTGACGTAGGGAGTGATACTGGTGCATTGTATTTTGAAGGTGACCTCAAGCTCAATTTGTCCCAGTGTTTCAATGAGACTTCCTTCAAAACCCACTAACGGCACCTCTGACCTCCTTAGCCTGTCGCAGGGGATCATCATCTGCTTGAAGGCACCAGCAAAAAGGATATCTGCTGCGCTTCCTCCATCTACCAATATTCTGCGCACTTCACAGTCTGCAATTATGGCTGTGACGACCAAGGAGTCTTGGTGCGGAAAGTGTACTCCCTTCGCATCTTCTTCTGTAAACATAATGGGCTCATAATGCTACAGGGAGACGGATGATAGGTTTACTACGACGTGGTTGATTTGCCTCGCGTATGCCTTGCGTTGCATTTTAGAAGATAAGTGTAAAGAAGATCCTCCAGCAATGGTGTTGATGACTCTATGCATGTGGTGGACTACTCCGTGCTACGGGGATCTTTGATGTTCTAGGGGTGGCGGGGGTGGTGGAGGCGGTGGTGGCGGTAGCACTTCGGCTTCCCTTCGTTTTGTCTCAAACCGCCAGTATCCTTTGATCACTTTACAATGTAACGTGTCCTGAGTGCCGTTCTTGCCATGGTATTCAAAATGGTACCTTCTTCTCACCATCTCGTCCCTCCTAGGAGCGGGGCGCTCGCTTTCTCGCTTATCAAGCCAGCAGGGTGGGCTGCGTTGCCGCGGCTCCGATTGCCTCCTCTTGTCATCACGTCGGTTGTTCTGTTCATCAACGTAGTAAACCCTTTTCCCTTTGTCATTGTCCTCGTGCTCTTGGTTACGAGGCTTAGCCTTCGCCCGGGGCGCATGTTCCTTCTCCTGGTCTCTTTTGCGCGGGGGCCGCCTCGATAGTTCGTGCCTCGGTCTATCTTCCCTCCTAAGGTTATCTTCCTCCACGCGGACGTACTCTTTCATTTTTACGAAGAGTTCCTCCATTGTACGGACTTCTTTACGAGCAAGCCTCTCCGCCAATGGCCCCCTTCGCAGATCACAGCGTGCCGCATTGATGATTGTCGTATCATGACTCCCCGAATCTGACACTTGATTTTGGAGAAGCGCTGAAAATAGCTCTTGAGGGATTCTCCTTCGCGCTGCTTTACAATGAACAGATCACTCTCCTCCATCATTTCATCGAAGTTTTCCTGGAAGTTACTTTCCATCTTGGCGTGGAGCTGAGGCCAACTTTCGATGGAGCCGGGCTCGAGGGAGGAATACCACGAAAGGGCTATCCCTTCTAGTGCCAGCAGCAGCCCCTTGGCTTTGATGTTGTCGTCTCCCCCTGCTACTTCCACTACGGTGTTGTAGACATGGAGAAATTTCCATGGGTCCGCCTTGCCATTGTATGGTTTGATGGCCGGGAGCTTGAAGTTTCCTAGAGACGGACACTTCTTCGCCCGAAACCTGGCACAAAGGGGGTTGGGGTCGTCGTCATCCTTGGATGTCCTTGTGCGCACGGGCGATAACACCTCCTGGTTTGAACTCTCGTCTCGGGAAGCCGTGAGACCTTGGTTTACCTGCCCTGCAGGCGCTTCACCTCCGCCATAAGCTTCTCATTCGCCTCCATGTGCACCTGCACGTTAGGATCAAGAACCCCTTGCGGTCTCCTCGTTCCCTACCCGCCGTCTCGACGACTTGGGTAATTTGATGTTTCCACCGCTTCCTCCTTCGGTGCGGCCGCCGACAGGCCTACCGCCTGGGGGTGACGTCTGAGGGCGCGCTTGCGCGTCACCACCACAGGCTGCAACGGACGCACCTCCCGGGAGCCCTCCACACCTACGGGGGCTCGATCTTCCTCTTCCTGCGCCCAAAGACGGCTTCACGTCTGGCTCCTCAGCAATCTTCCCGATCCTCCTTCCGCAGCTTCCATGGTGGCTCCTTAGGACGCAGCCTCTGTTCCCTTCTTCAGCGGAATGGTTGTCGATGGTTCTTCGTCAAGGTAGCTTGAGAGCAACGGCTTCTCTGCAGCAGTCGATCCCCCAGGACGGTGCCACTGTTGCAAGGGTGAACCTGCAAATAGGAAAGAGGGCTATCCCCGGTTCGTGAGGCCCTGGAGGATGGACTCGTGCTCCCGGAGCAGCTCAACATGGAAAACTCTCGCTCTCTCTCGATGCATGCTTGAAGTGGGAGAGTGAGGTGCCAGAAAAGAACTGAATCTCCTCTTGTCGTCCCCTGTGCCTCCCTTTTATATAGGGGGTTTTTGGCATGGTCGTGGTCTGATAGTTCTTTCCCTTTTCCCTCGACCAACCCTGAGCAGGAGCCTTAGGGTCATTCCATCTAAGTTACATGTCTTGCCCCTCACATCTAATTTACCAAGGGCCCGGTGGTCATTTCCATGGCTTCTACCCATCCCCTTTACATCTTTACCCTCTCCCTAGGCATTCTATGTAGGGTTACAAGGGGAATTATACATGTGTGGCGGTTACGGGCTAGATTGGCGTGACGCAGGGCCTACTCGAGTGCCCTACTAAGGCGGCAGGTCTGGCGGTGCGATTTGTCTCCTCGGTTTCATGGGTGGAAAGATGGCCTGCTCCGCCGCTACCCAGCTCGCCTCCGCTACACCCTTCGTAGATCTCTGCTCCGGAGAACCTCGACGGAGGCTCATCCTTGCTCCGCCGTTTCCTTCTGCCCTCCGCGCTGCCCAGCGTGGGCGTCCTATCTGTCCTACTCTGGCTCCGTTGGCCCCCGCGTATGCTTCGTGTTGCTCCCCTCCAGCTCGGCTAGGCTTTGCCTGTGCTCCGCGTTGCTCCGCTCCAGCTCCACTAGGCTTCGCCCGTGCCCCGCGCCCGTTCCACGAGCCCCGTGTGGATGGCCTAAAAAAAGGACTCCCGGGATACAAAACGGCGGGGTTGTACCCCCGTTCCTAAGCCAAAGGGGTACTTACCTTGGGCCTACAACAACTTGCACCGTCATCGCTAACCATGAATATCCTACTGATGCTTTCGCTCCTCGATCGCCATAGCAATGGCAGCCGCCGCCAACGTACGGCCCACCGGCGCTGCTATAAGTACATATTGATGAAACGATGGCTAAAGGCGATATGAATGCAAGGGACGGAGCTGCTACTGTCGCCGCTGGGGAAGGAGGGCATGGTCAACAGAGGCCACAGGGCGCTGCAACGCCAAGTATCTTGTGAGAGTCTCCGCCGATCTGCACATCTTTGGGGCGAGGTGGAGTCTTGCTCCAGCGCGAAGCGCCTTCTGATCAGTGTCCCAGATGCCTCGAAGCGCGAGTGTGCCGTGACATGTACCAGTATGGCTGGGACGAGCAGAAAGTTCCCACCTACGCCGATCCTGACGATTAGACTGAGTCCAACGTGCTACCCCTCCCCGCACCCGTTCCCTTCATCACCCGAATCCTGGCCTAGAGGGGAAGCGGAAGCTCTCCAACATGGATCCCTTCGCCGGCTTCGTTCCCGCGGGAGATGAGAGAGAAACCCAGGCCCTCGAGTACCTCTCTCCTCTCCCGTCCTAGCTCCCGCAAGAAGAGAGCAGTTGGTTCCCGCGCTAGGACGGAAGGAGCTACAGGGGGCGCACCAACTAAGGTGGTCATCCCGGGGCCAGGCGGCATAGCGACGAACTCGGCGGCGGAGACACGGTAAGCTTCTCCAAATTGATCCCCTATGTTCCTTTGTTCCTAAACGGCCGGTGATTTGGGTGGATTTGGGCCTACGCGATGTTGGATCTAGGGATTTGGGTAGGGGTTTTGGGGCAGCTGGCTTGGGGCGACGCATTCGGCGGTGTTTGGCGGCGCCGGCGACTCTGGCAACAGTAGGGACAAGTGTGCGGGGTCCTAGGGATCGTTGCCGTCGGGTTGGCGGGCCACGGGTGGGACTGCGGCAGAGTTGTAACGGCACGGGGCGGCGGCCGGAGTTGGTGATGATTGATGGCGGTGCAACAGTCCTCCTAATAGCAAAGTTGGCCTCATCCAGCTAAATTGCTTGGCATCCATCCATGCGTTTGTTCACAATTTCTGATGGCTGCTCCATCTTTCTGTGTACCTTGCAATTTTGTCTATAATCATTTTTGCAAACCTCTATTCTCATTTGGGGAAAATCATTAGGCTAAGCACAAACGTAACCCTTACCCTAACTCTGTCGTCTCTCCTCAACTGAGCTAAAGAGTTTTTGCATAAGTTTTTAATCTTAGCAACCACCAAAAGGACCACCTCATAAAAATGTCACCACCTAACAGAAGGAACTGTGAGCAGGAATTAGAAGTTCACAAAATAATGTGTTTTGTTTGTTGTAGCTTGCATGTTTTTTTTTTCTTCAAATGCTGAACCTTCCTACCAAATTACCAATTGGGTACACTGTATACAATAGTATGACTGTTAGTAGTTTCTTTATTTTAATTTCTGTCATAGTCGAACTCATCTTTCCATAAGAAAACAGGTTACTTGATTTGAACTACTTTGTTCTTTGTGATAGTTTATAGTAAGACTGGAAGAGGAATATGCCATTTTCACTACTAGCAAGTTGGGTGGAAGTTTCCAAGAACAAATTATTGAGTACCCCAATGGATGTACTTAATGAGTACCCCAATGGATGTACTTTGTAAAGATTATATATGAGTTCAATCGATGTAGTCTTGAGACTTCATGACCCTAACCCTAACTCGGACGACATATAAGGTGCAAGAGACGAATCGAACTAATCTTCGTTCAGCTTTGTTAGGGTTGAAAAATCGATGGGTTGGTTAGGGTTTGACCGGAGATGTTCATTCAGCTTTCATCGGAGATGAAAAATCGATGGCATGAAAGAGTGGTCAGGGTTGAAAAATCGGAAATGGTGTACATCTCATTGGTCAACCCATTTGTTGTAGCTGGAATTAACCGTACATGTATATTTGGCGTCGTTGGTAGGGGAAAACAAATTTAGTATATGCACAAAAAGTACGAAGCACGGATAATCTTCATTCAGCTTTGTTATATTTAATGTCATGTACATGTACGTCCGTGTAGATGGCTAGCTGTCCTTCAGCAGCTATTCTTTCCAAGCTGGTCAAGCTTGTGGAGGAGGAGGCTGCTTCGCTGAGGAAGGTTGTGAACGACAACTTCTTCCCTAGAAGATTTCCCCATGGTGTTGACTTCAACAGGGCTCTTCTTGGGGTGGATGCAATCGCTATCAGACTGGGGGAATTCACCCTTGAAGCAGAAGTGGCCGCTATGGAGGGTACCAACCTCCCTGTACCGGTTGGGCCAAGGAAGGTGCAACCCCCCCATGAGGAAGATGAAGACCCCAATCTTCTGGTGGACGTCGAGGACATGTATCCTGATAAGGACTACGTTGGTCCTCATTGCTTGTCATCGCAGGAATACTCCTCGAATGACAGTGTTGACCCCATGGAAGGATGGGAGTCTGATCGTTCGTGGCACTTGACCTAGGGGTTCATGGGGTAGTTGCAGTTATGTATGGGCACGTTTGACGGTAGTGGGCAGCACAATCGTCTCTTTTGTGTGTGTAATATGTATGTGCTATGTCGTATTACAGACTGTCGAGTTCTTATGCTGCCATGTTGTGTTGTCGTTGTCATGGTATTCAGTAATTTGTGTATGCAGTGTATGTTTGACCTATGAACGATTGTGAACCAAATTATGCCCTGCCTTGTACTGCCTATAAGTAAGTTATGCTATCCAGGTATTGGGTTGTGACATAATGTTTTGATAGTATGCTGTGCCATTTGGTTATATACATGTGCCATATATTTGCAAGGTTGTTGGTCCTTTACCATGTTGCATTGAAGTATAACATCTTACATTTACAAAATTGAAATGTGCCATTACATGTTGACTTCGCAGGGAGGACATGGATCATTTCCTAGAGAATCTGCTGCACAACCGTGGACAGCGAATCTCGTGGTCCAATTCGCAGCCCGTCGATTCATCATCAGCAGGACTCGTGGAGGGAGAGGGTCACTTCTCCCCCTTGTCCACTCTGGTCGGAGAGCCCGTCATCACATTCACGCAGGGGTCATCGGAGGTGCCATCGATAGATCATGCTGGTCGTAAGAAGAAGGGACCCACGAAGACAGATAGGACGAAGTGGACCGTAGACAAGGACGAGCTCCTGGTGTCTGCATGGCTTAATGTAAGTCAGGACCCCATTGTGGGTACGGACCAGGTGGTGAGGACATACTGGGAGAGGATAGAGGATTATTACAAGAAGTACATGAAGGTGGGGATGCTTGCCAGAACCCAGAAGGGAATGACTAATCACTGGGCTGTGATTAGTGAGTCTATGAAAAAGTTTGCTGGGTACCTCAAGAAGTTCAACGACATCAACCAGAGTGGGACCACGGACTGGGATAGGGTAAGAAAAGGAACTCCTAATAACAGGTTAAGTGCAGTCATGTTGATTTCCCTAATGGGGTCGTTTTATTTTCATGTGAAGATGGCAATGGCTGCAAACATGTACAAGGAGATAGAGGGCAAGCCATTTGGATTTAGCCATTGCTGGGTGCTGTTGGCTGATCATCCCAAGTGGACAGAGCTGTTGGGCATGAAATGTCAAAAGACCCCCCCCCTCTCCGAGGTGTCTCCATCGCCTACTCCTGTGGACACACTAGTCGACGTAGTGGAGACCGTGTCTCCATCACCGACTACTGGTGAGCTTACGAGGCCTATAGGGAGGGATGCTGCCAAGGCGGAGAGGGGTAGCAAGGGTAGCTCTTTAAAGAACAGCCGTGCTACTAGCACTGAAGGGGTGTACGCTAGTCATTTCGATGACATGCACAAGGATAGGTAGGAGCTGATTGGACTAAAGAAGGAGAAGCTGCAAGTGGCCATCAATAGGGAGGACGAGCGGATTATGCACATAGACACAAATCTATACACGGGATCGCTGAGGGACTACTACCTCAGGAGGCAGGCTGCCATAGTGAGGAAGTGGGACACCGAGCCACCTCTTCATATGTGACGGTACATATGAAACACTATATTTAAGTCATGTTGCACCCTGCCTGTTTTTTTAGACCATTATCTGCATTGTTAGACTTGTGTAATCTCGAACCTAGTATGTTTCATCTTTATGCTCATACTGTGTTCTTCTAAAATTCTACATCATGATGAATGTTTATTGGTTTTTTATCCTGTTCCATGAAATTAGCATATACTGTATGTATGTTTGGTAAGTTACAAACTTTTGTAGGATTCTAGCAGTACTATGACATTTTCATTATATTTATGGTTATAGTATGGTTACTGAATGAATGTAGCATGTCAATCTCTTAAATTAGATGGACATACTTGTGGTTTTTTTAACTAAGCAACTAGATGAGATGCACTATGGAACTGACATTTGTGGGAAAATGTAAATACTACTAGCATTTATTGTTGTAGTCAGTATTGACTAATGCTCTGCAACTGTGGTTATTTTTCCGGTGAGTTACTGTAGTTATTTTCTTATAGTTTTTTTTTGGCTTAGCCTAGCTGTTTTAGTTTCATGTACTGATATATGGAGATGCATGTTATGATGCTGGGAATTTAGACTACCATGGTTTAGTGTGAATAGAGTACACACTACTAGGGAACCAGGTATTACAATCGGTTCCAAACCCTCTTCACAACTGGCTTGGGAACCGGTTGTAAGCCACCGGGAGTAATACTCCTGGGTATCACAACCGGGTCCACGAATAAGGGTACTTCATAATAATATTACTTCACAATCTTCTGCAGGCCAACCAATAATTATTACATTGACTGCATTGAGGATATATAGTTTATATGGTGGATATTGAATGGTACAATTTATTCTAGTGGCATACCTTCAAGTGCTTCTCATTTATTATAGTTGAACAACATAGTTCGAAATACGCAATGCATCACACGAAGTACGAACGACTTAGTACAACATATGTTAACACATGAACTAATGCTCACATAAACTGGATACGACCTAGTTGCAACACATGTAAATAGATAAACAATTAGAAGCACTCGGCACAATTACATTCCCCTAGTGGCCACCGAATACTTGCCAAAGGTACTCAACTAGGTCCTCCTGTAGCTGACGATGAGTTGCACGGTCCCTGATCCTGTGAGTTGCCTGGATGTACTGCAAGACATGCGCATTCCTTTCCCGTGTGGTTCGAACGGAAGGTGCCATGTAGTCATAATCGACTCCTTGAGGTGGACCATCCCTCTCATCTTCAACTATCATGTTGTGCATAATAACACATGCAATCATTATGTTACTAAGCATTTCCTAGTCCCAACAACGACCGGGACCACATATGATGGCAAACCTTGCTTGCAGGACGCCAAATGCTCGTTCGACATCTTTTCTCACTGCAGCGTGCACATCGCTGAAGAGTGTCCTCTTGTTTCCCCGAGGAGCATGAATTGGCTTCACAAGGGTTGCCCATTCGGGGTATATTCCATCAGCCAGGTAGTATCCCATGGCGTAATTATTTCCGTTGATGATGTAGTTAACCACCGGTGTGGTACCTTCTATCTCCCTGTCAAAAACGTTAGAACGATGTAGAACATTGATATCATTCAAGCTACCAGGCATTCCAAAAAAGACATGCCATATCCATAAGTCGTATGAAGCTTTTGCTTCAAGCACTACGGATGGTTTTTTCGTGTGGCCCCTGAATGCCCCGTGCCATGCCTTGGGACAATTCCTTCACTCCCATTGCATGCAATCAATGTGCCGAGCATCCCGAGAAAGCCTCTCTATTGCCCAACGGCAAGGAGACGGGCAGTGTCTTCTGCCGTCGATGCCCGGAGATACTCGGGTTCGAATACTTCGATGATGGCGGCAACAAACTTCTTCAGAGCAAGCAAAACTGTGCTCTTGCCGATCCTCACATACTCGTCAGTACTGTCAGCGGGGACTCCATATGCTAGTTGACGCATAGCTGCGGTCATCTTTTGCAAGAGATGAAGTCCACGCTTTCGGAGTGCATCCGCCTTTTGCCTGAACCAATCATTATGTGCCTCCACAGCGGCGGCAATGCGCAAGAACAACTGGCGGCTCATCCTGAACCTGTAATGCAATTTGAGCACACGTAAGTTACACATACTTGATGTAAACTTGCAAAAGGGAATGAGAGTAAGCATACCTGCGTCTGAAGTAGACATGGCCATGCATAGGATTATTAGCAAAGTAATCGCGGTATAGCCTTTCGGCACCTTCATCTCGACCACGATCGACTGTGGCGTGGCTATGAACTGATCCACCCCATCGTCTACCTCCCTTAATGGCACGTTCTTCTTCCTCCATTGCCGCAAGCATGACAAATGCGTCCTCCTCGAAGTCGTCATCGCTCGATGACAACTTTACATCGTGGGAAGAGCCTCCAGAACTCCACTCACTAATATCGTTCTCTATGGCTACCTCAACTACAGAAGAGAGGGTTCGAAAGCTATTGTACAAGGCATGTGGTTATCAACTTCTTACCCAACCTTTTATAGGCACAGATGTGATTCTTCTCCTGGAAGGAAAGCCATCATCTATCTTCTCGTGTAAGCTTTCGTAAGGTCACAGCTCTACTGCTTGGTTCCTTATCTTGGAAGATTCCAAGAAAGAACCAATATAACGTATTGCAAAATATGATCCATGCTATAATATACCATTGGAATATATGTATGTATTTCATGGAATATATTATAGTATGTACGAATTTCGTTAACATCTCTATCCCCCTACGAATTTTTCAAGTGTTCAATTTTTTAAATATTTCATAAACTTAACTTATTATGTTGGAAATATTTTATTTTATCTCATTACAATTTTGTACGCATAATACAGGTAGAAAACATGGCCCAATGGGTATACATATTAAAATAATACGTGTACAACATAAATATACATGGTGGTTAGGAAAAACCAATAAAATATGTGGATATGGTTGGGAAGGGAGTGAGGAAGGGAATATGGTTGGCGATATTTGCTGGAAAGGGAAGGAATCTTTGATGGGAATGGGGAAGAGAATGAAATGAAGGGATTCGGGTTGGACTCAGTCTTAAGCACGAGGTAGGGCGGTGGAGGGTACGAGATTGGTGCTGTGGGCAGGCGGTGGGATTGCTAGGGTGGCAGGGCGTTTGTGGGGGCGGTTCACGGAACGTGGAGCATCGATTTTGCTGGATGGCTCAGATTGAAAGTTGGCTCTATTGTCATCACCACTAGACGCTTTTAATAGTAGAGATATCGATAGCCAATAATGTAGGTGCTTCACTCTCCATGATCGGAGCCAGATATGTTCACATGCACTCTTGTCCGCGCCATTAGTGGCTAGCCAGGGACCTTGCGGTGAGGACCATGTTGCCATATGATGCACGTTTCAGAGATCTGGTAGGCAGTGCATTCAATTCAGTCGCATATCCTGTCTGTTTTTGTGCATGCGTAGCACATGGAGAGAGCAACGTACCGGTCGTTCACTGATTGGTCCGACGGGGCTACATAAGCACCTTGCGCGGGTGCGAGCTTCACCACAACACACATAGATAGAGCGAGAAGCTGCGAAGACGAAGCAGGCAGCCATGGAGATGAAGAGGTGCACTGGCTGCATCCTGCTGATGCTCTCGCTCCTCGTCGTGGCCGGAGCGGTCGCCGATGACGACACGGACATCATCCGCCTCCCCACCGGCATCGACATGCACATGCTACAGAGTACGTTCCGATCGATCGAGCAGCATGCTTGCCCATCGATGAACTGCTTAAACGAGAATATGTATACATATACATATACACACGTACGCACCAAGCAAATCCATAACGATCGATCAAATGATGTGCTAATTAATTAATTCGCTTTGATTTCGATTCCTCACTGGTCCACTTGCTCTTTTTGTTAGTATAATCGGGTCGATGCATATGGTACGTAGTTTTTGAAGTATATATGGATGGACGCAGGGTATGTTAGCGCGGCTGTGGCTGCGGCAGGACATGGTAAGCTGGAGAGGCCGCCATGGGACTGCTGCGACAAGGGAATATGCACGCTCAGTTACCCGCCGACCTGCACCTGCTGGGACGAGGTGGAGTCCTGCTCCAGCGCCTGCGAGCAATGCGATCAGGTGTCCCAGGATGCCTACGTCTGCCGCGACTGGTACCGCTACGGCTGGAACGAGCACCAAGTTCCCCGGTGCAGCGATCATGCCAATTAACTAAGCACGTCGACACTCGACGCCGGCGGCCGGCCGTTTCTAGTACGTATACTATACGCCCTAGATCGATCCATGGTTTCTCTTTCCCGCGCTGTTCGTTCGTGTCGCTCCGGTATATATGCATGGTTTCACTTCCATCATGTTTAATTTGCATCTGTAATAAACGGGAGCAAACCGATGCATGTACTACGTACGCTAAGCTCTGCCTCTCTTGGTTGTAAAAATCATCGTATGTCCGTCGGATCGATCAATAAACTCTCTCTGATCAATATGTAAGCTGCCTCTCTCGTGTTGATCATTAAGCTGACTTGCTGGGCTCAGTCTATGAACGTGAATGTGAATCACACTGGCACACTGCACCAGACGATCAATTCGGATTTCATACCGATATGAATCTAGACCTGAGTATGTATATCAGTATATCACAGTGTTTTAAATAAAAGCCGAATCAATTTCTTTTTCATGGACCATAAAAAAATTAATTCCAACTCAATCTACGTTTCACGCACGGATAAGTATCCATGAGCTAAAAAATCAACTGTGGTTCAGCCATGGACAGCCCAGAAGAGCTGCGCATGTTGATCGCTGGCCTTAACATATGACCGTGAATGTGGATATATCACACCGCCACACCGCACCAGATGATTAATTTGGATTTCATATCGACCTGCACCTGCTGGGACGAGGTCGAGTCCTGCTCCAGCGCCTGCGAGCAATGCGATCAGGTGTCCCAGGATGCCTACGTCTGCCGCGACTGGTGGTACCGCTACGGCTGGAACGAGCACCAAGTTCCCCAGTGCCGCTAAGGACGACGTACAGCAGCTAGCTCCGGGCCATTTGGCACTGCAGATCGATCCGGCCTCTTGCATTACGTTTTCATGCATGTCCATCCATGTGTGCCTGTCAGTCTGTTTTCTGATCGGCCATGCAGATAACGGCGGATATGGTTTTCCCGCGTTTATTTGGCCGCTTTTTTATGTAATTAATAAATATCCAGGGAGCTAGTAAAGCGGTGCATGTACTGTGCTACGCGCTCTGGCCCTCATCGATCGTTGTAAAACCATGATCCGCCGGATCGATCAATCAATAAGCTGCCGCTCGTGTTGACACATAGTTCTATAAGTATCCTACAAGTTCTTGCAGCTCAAAAAGGGAGAGGCAGTAAGATTGCGATGCTGTTTTTCTTTTAATATTCGTAACGACACTACTAGAAAAATGGGTATCACAATCGATTCATTTCGAACCCGTTGTGATGGTGCACCAGTACCGATTTGTTAGGCCAGGAGCCAAGAGAAGACTTCTACAACCGGTTTGGGACACGAACCGGTTGTAGAGCCCAATTTTTACAACCGGTTCATGCTCCCAACCGGTTGTGGACTTTTACAACCGGTTGGAGACACGAACCGGTTGTAGAAATTGGGTTCTACAACCGGTTCATGCCTCCAACTGGTTGTAGAAGGTCTATTTTAGAAATGCTAAAAGGAATGCTTATTCTACTCTCAGTCTATGAACATGAATGTGAATCACACTGGCACACTGCACCAGACGATCAATTCGGATTTCATACCGATATATTGTCCCCTCGACGGCTAGCTAGCTACTAGCTTCGGAGGTACGTACGTATAACATCCTTTTAGCCAGCCCAGTAGTTATGGATGTACTTTGTGGGGAACATTTTTTTCTGTTATAAGAATCCTAAAGCATGAATCTAGGCCTGAGCATGTATATCAGTATATCACAGTGTTTTAAATAAAAGCCGAATCAATTTCTTTTTCATGGACCATAAAAAAAATTAATTCCTACTCAATCTACCTTTCACGCACGGATAAGTATCCATGATCTAAAAAATCAACTGCCATGGGTAGCCCAGAAGAGCGGTGAATGTTGATCGCTGGCCTTAGCGTATGAAACTGAATGTGGATATATCACACCGCCACACCGTACCAGATGATTAGACCATGTGTAACCTGGTACTATTTCTTACAATTTTCACTATTCACCTCCCTACCTCACCTGACTCTATTTATGTCATTTGTAACTCTAGTCCTATTTTTCAATCCCTACATCTCTTATATTTTACTCTCAATTCTATTTTCACTATCTACAACCCAATTTCTACAGATCAGCTACGGTAAAGAAATAAGGTCACCATTAAACATGTCCTTAGAGCATGTTCTGCAAAGATTTTTTTAAAAAAATATATAATTATCTTTTTAAGTGCTTTAACTTTTTGATGTCATTTCTAGTTAATCTCGAAGTCAAAGGGTAAATATTCTCAAATACAACTTCGATTATCAATTTTAGATTTTCGAAGCCAACTAATTAAAACAGTCAAAGCTTAATTTCAGCAGATAATCAAATGATTTCAGCACTGCAGAACACCGGCTAAGAAAAAGACTTCGCAGATCATGGTATTAAGATGAATCAAACAAAACATAGGAAATCAACTGTGATTTACAAAGCTGGATCGCAATGTTTGCCATGGAAGGCCCAGAAGAACTTCGCTTGATACGGCCCATAAAACATTGCGCAATTGCGTGAACCCCACCATATAATTAAGCAGCTTGAGCCCAAGGGTACAATTGGATCGCCAAAATTTGCAAATCCGACAACACTATCAACCTCACCAGACGAACCTACTCTAACAGCTTTTGCTAAATAGCCCCTTCACCTTTATAAAAACGAGCATTTTTACCCAAAAATTTAGGGAATTCCGCTCCCAATATCGCACCAACAGCATTATTATCTTCATTACTAAATTTAGGGATTTTCTATTCCGTTCACTATATTTAGAAATTCTTGCATTGAATTGAAATTTTGGATATATTGTCGAAGATGGTAGAAATATAAAAAAGAATAATCTATATAGGGATTATGTATATAAAAAAAAAAGCTGTTTTACAGTTTTTGGTATATTTTGGTACCTTGCGGTATCTTTGAATCAGAGCCATCCATTGAGCTTGATCTAATGGTTGTAATTAGATGGTATTTTCTAGGATCTCTTGGAGCCACCCTTCAATTTTGGAAGTACTATTGTGTATAAGGGTATTTTTGTATTTTCTTCTCTTCCTTCACTTCTCTCCCTCTTTTCTTCCATCACTAGCAGCGCGCCATTGGTGGTGATGGCTGCACTGCGTACCCATAGGCCCGTCCACCTTGCTACGCCGTCGCCATGTGCCGCGTCCCGGCCTCTTGCACTCCGCCATGCCTCCTGTGCCTAGCCGCCACCCCGCACGCCCGTGTCTCCTCTGCCTGTCCTAGCGTCACGCGTGCCTCTTCCGCCAGCCCTAGAACCACCAAGCGGATCCTGTCTGTCCTAGCATCGCTCGCATTGGTCCTCGACCTGCCCTAGGGCCGCCGCACATCTCGGTTGCCTGGCCCAGGCATTGTATTGGTCCGTCAGCCAATCATCGCCAGCGATAGCTGGCCGGTCAGCCAACCACATCACCAGAGAGAGGAGAGAACAAAGATAAGGAGAAGAATAGAAGTTAGTTTTTCAATCTTGCCCATGATAGATGAATGGAAATTAGATTTAGTTAGTACCTCTTGGTATCTCTCGAAAAACTATAAAAGGTTATATAAAAACAGGATATAAATTGGGAGGGTGCTGGAGATTTCTCACGAACAGAATAGGCTTCGATGCTCAAAAACAAAGATATTGGACATTTTGACAGCGGCCGAATACGTTTGTGTGTTTCAATATGTGCACCCTGCCTACTTTTACCAGGTACGGGGTTCCATCTCATCTCAGTATTTCACGAAATTAACCACCCCACTAGCCAGCTTTCTGTCTTCGTGACAAATTCTTATATCCACTGTAGCTTTACTTTAGTCTATATGTATTTCCCAGTAGAGGAGGGCGAAATAAAGGTATGGTATGGTGAAGTCGGTAGTATCTTCATTATGGGCTACTGCTACTTATAGTTGCACATGTATATCTCCAATTTCAATACCAACATCCTCTTGGGCCTATTTTCCTTGTCTGATTACCTTGTTGTTTCCACTTGCATAAGCATTTTGATTCGAGTTCGACCTCCTAGATGTCTTGCTAAAATAATTTATCAAATCTATAAATTAAATCACCAAAGAATTAAATAATTTCATAGCTAGATTCCTAGATGAGATGAAAATGATCTATAACAAATCATTCAAAATTAAAATTACCTTTTATTTTAGTTTTGTCTTTCCCTTTTCTTCTTTCGATTTTGACTTTTGAGGTAGAATCACTATGATGCTAAACGCCCTGTGTCCCCGTTGGCTGTTGCACCTGGCCTGCATACGTGAGTCAAACACGCAATGAAGAGCTCAAGATAAACATGCATACATGGATGTCACCGCATGGTGGCTATGTGCGCCCGTGTAGTGATTGATTAATTAGCTAGGCCCTAGCCCAATTAATTGCCCTATGGATAAAGATATCGCTTTGCTGCCTTGAGGAAAGTATGCTGCCAAGTTTTTTGCTATGGTAGGCGCCATTACATGCCATATTGGCTCCTCCGCCACTGGTCTTTCCCGTAACGATGTTGTATTTGATAAAAAAAAATGAATGTTTCTACTACACAGGGGAGCCCACTAGTTGCGGTATTGGGTGTTGCTTTAAAAGGAGGATGGTAGCGTTGGGCTTTTGCCCTTGCACTTGCGGCTCGTTGGGCCTTAAGGCCGCGCGGCATAGCAGCGAACGCATGAGGAAGCTGCGCTGCCTTATCTCTTCACTAAGCTAGCTCTCTCATTGGCTCGAGGGCGCAGACGAGGAGAGTTGGGCGACAGCGGCCGTTGCTCCGTGTAGAGCTCGCGGTCGTGGGCGGTGCAAGACTCGGACTTGGTCTGGGTTTCACGTAGGTCATTGCCTCCTCTTCCTCAATCTGGTCCTCAAATATTGGTATGTCTCTTTCCCTTGCGCGTATAAGCAGAACGAGCTAAATCCTAGCCAAGTGTATACCTCGATTTGGGGATTCTCGGGGTTAATTAGTCCTCTTCTCCTTGATCTAAGAGGTGACCAGTGGCTTGATTGGCTTGGTTGCCATGTGTGTTGGCCGAGTTAGGTGGATTGTGCTAGTTACTTCGGCATTGGTTCCTTTGGCCGAAGGATTTAAAATTTGTGATCTTGTGCTACTGTGAGTTGCATCTCGGGGTTTTGGTGTGGTGGTTTTAATCACTGCACCAAGATCGATGACACTGTAAACCCGAAATTTTGTCGCTGTTTGCTATCTAGCGGCGGTAATATAATTCTTTGGGACAGCATTCTTCGCGCCTTGCCTACTGCTTCGCTGATTTTGATCAGCGCACTGTGAGTATATTACTTGACTCTCCTCTGTATATGGGTGCTTAGGGGCCAATTAATGTGATTTTTGGGGACTTTACTCTTGTTTGAGTTGAGGGAGGAAATTACTTTGATTTAGGAACCTAGTGCTAGCTGTGGATGTTGGTGCATATTAGCTCAATGATGATATACTTATGAGATTGCATATGGCACATTCAATGAATTGTAGCATGCTATATAGATTAATTGTTCAGTCTAATTGAGTTAAATTTACTTATACTATTAACTGCTAGCTACTGCTGATTGTTTCAGCCATTTAACTTTGATTTCTTGCTGGTCTATATATTATGTTCACTGGTTACACTAGTGGATATATGTGCATGGTGAAAATTGATTTATATTGTGCTTGATACTTGCTAGTCAGATGTTGATGGATCTGTTGTTTAACTGAAAATTTGATAGTAGTAATCAGTAAATCATATTCAGTTAGATTGAAATCATCTATTTAGCTTTGTCTCTTCTTTGAATCTGCCATATTGCAATCTGTGATCATATATATGTTCAACTGTTAGAAGGCTAATTTTTAGCAACCCGACTACCTGAATCTAAGAGCAAATTTATAACTCTGAAAACCAAGCTAAGTTTCTGTTTGCCTGTTATAAATTTTAGCTTTCTATCATGTCAATTTCTTACTGTTTATGAATTATAATATAATTGTATTAGAAGAATTCATTGCAGTAGATTAGTTACATGATAACTATCTTTAATTGCTGTTAAATATATCTGGAATTATCTTATATATATTATTTATATCATATTGCTTATACTGCTATATTTACACCAGATAGAACAGTTTTACTAGAGGTATACCATCTTTTGGAGATGGTAGCCATAGAGCTCTTCAACAAATTTGGATGGCGAATGAATAAAAGGATTTACCTGGGTTGATTCTTCTCACTTCCATTTAGCATTTTTGGCCTTTTTGTTTATGCCCTTTCTCAATTAGCTGCGTGCTTAAACTTTAAAGTTGATGTAGAGGCCGAAATTATATTCCATTATCTAGAAAAACACCACTTACCAGCTGATAAAAAGAGGGAAAATATCACTGACTCAAACTCAGCCATTCATCAGGTTTTGGTCTCTAGAAATCAAAACCGGGTTAATTTAGTCCCTTAATTAGCAAACCGAGTACAAATAGTCAATCAAACGATGATTTTTGCTGACCTGACAACTCACTTACGTGGCCATGCTAGTTGATATGGCGATTGGTGAACGCATAGGGTGCACCTATGGATTGCGACGTGAGCAAAAATCGACACTAGTAATGCCAGATCTGGCAGTCAAAAAAACCACCATATGGACTGGACATCAGCAAAAACGTGCCGAAACCATCTTTAACTAATCTTTAATGTGCCGGTTGTATTCGGTTTTATCAATTGATTGACTTAGTTACCCGGTTTTAGTTTTTAAGGATCAAAAAGAGGAAAGTGCATAGCTTAGATAACAAAAAAAAGACCTTTTTTTAAAAAATGTGAGAGCATATAGAGGTCCTCATGTGTTGTGATTAGGGATGGCAATCGGGAGGATCGAGCACGGGTATAGCAACCGCGGACCCGAACCCGAACCCTCAAAAGCCAACCATACCTGCATTCAACCCGCCACGGTATAGCACTGCGTTCGTGAGCCGCATTCGCTGGCACCAAACCCGTCGGGCACCCGACACCCAAACGTGCAGGAGGGGGGGTTCGGAGGTCGGGACATCACCGGTGGAGCTGGGCGAGGGGAAGGAAGACCGAGTGGCGGTGGCTTGCGGAGGTCGGTAAAGCCATGCCGTGCTGTGGAGGAGAAAGGAGGGGGACCATCTCGTGCCGTGGCGGCGCCGTCTCGCAAGCAGAGGAGGTCACCGCCGCTGCCTTCGCCAAGCAAGGAGGTCGCCGCTGCCTCCGCCAACGCCGGGCGAGACCGAGGAGGCCGCCGCCGCCGCCGGAAGAGAGGCCGCGCTGCTCCACCTTCGCCGGGCGAGACCGAGGAGGCCGCCACCGCCTCCGTCAGGAGAGGAGGCCGCGCCATCTCCACCTCCGCCTGGCAAGGACCGAGGAGGCCGCCGCCGCCTCCGCCGGGAGAGGAGGCCGCGCCATCTCCACCTCCGCCGGGCGAGGACCGAGGAGGCCACCGCCGAATCCATCGGGAGAGGAGGTCGCGCCGTCTCCGCCTTCGCTGGGAGAGGAAGCCGCGCCGTCTCCGCCTCCGCCGAGCGAGAAGTCCGCCGCCACCTTCGCCTCCGTCGGGCAAGGAGGCCGCCGCCGCAGACCAACCCTAGCCGTTGTGCGGGAGACCGGGTCACCGAGAGGAGATTGTGGGGAGAGAGAGAGAGAGAGAGGAGTGGGAGTGTGGGACCTTTGACCGAGAGAGATGTGAGAGGGGAGCGCTGCGCCTTGGATCGGACTATACCGAGGGTTCGGGGCCCATTTGTCAGCTCGGGTTTCGGGTAACAGGTATGGATAGTACATATCCATACCCGCCTAAAAAATACTCACGGGGAACAATTTTCACCATACCCGTACCCACGGATATGAGAATACACCATATCCGTGCCCGACGGGCAAATACCCGCGGGTATTTACCCATACCGTACCCATTGCCATCCCTAGTTGTGATATGTGACTTGATTTGGTTGAAGCCTTGAAGGGTTTGTGTTTGAGACTTGATTTGAGCCGGTTCGGCTATTTCTGACAGCCCGCAGTGTTTCGTGTGTTTGGAGGTCTTCCTGAGCTCAAATAGAAAAATGGTGTACATAAAAGTTGTAGAAAATTGACACATCTTTTCTGTGTTATGATTTTTTTTATTTGAGCAATGGATGAATTTACGAAAATTATTTTGTGCGTTGTTATGCTAAGAGAAAGGCTGAAGATAAGTTTTTTTGTTCTGGTTTGTGTGGGATCTTAGAATTGCATGCATATATGTCTGAACTCATAATGACATTGAACAAACATGCAAGAAACAAAGGTAAAATCATATTTTAGAATGTGCAAAATGATTTGGTCCTTAGGAGCGTAGGTTTGGAGACAACTGTGATCGTTGGCGGGTACTAGGACTAGGTTGAGAGAACCGAGGTCCAGAACGGTCGAGGATGCTGGTAGCACGGTTGGGCTCAAAGGGCTCATATGGACGTCATGAAGATGGACTTAAGGTGGCTCAAGGTTTCCGATTTGGGTTGGAGGCCCGAAGGCACAGAAATGGAGCGGTCAAGTCAAAGGATGAAGGCTCATTACATCGGTTTGACCGGGTTTTGTGTAAAGCTAATGTATGGCCTATGTAGCCCATGTTTGTGGCTGGTTGGAGAGTGATTGGGGGTGAGTGAATTCTAGCCCTGGATAGGTTAGTTTAAATTCTAAGCTACCTTTGAATGGTAGAGATACATTAGAGTGGCCTATATAAGGAGGGGTGGAGGGATGCCTCCACTCAAGTCTTAGCCTAGGGTTTTAGTGCTTCTATTTTGCTCCTTGGGAGCTTTTGCCTACCATGGTGTGGCTGACTAAACCTTCCAAGCAATAGAAACTAGTTCCTCAAAGTTCTTTCTTTGTTCTTGCCTTGTTCTATGGCTTAGATCTAGTTTATTGTTTGTTTTTATTTGCACCATGTTTCTTTGCTTCCCCTTCTTCTACTTGCTGAAAACTTGTTTGATCTAAGAGGTATTGTGGTTTCTCATATCATTCAATTCATATTGTGTCGGGGATTGGTTAACGGCCCATAGGCCGAGACCAGTCCTAGCAGCTCAACAAGTACCTTAAACGCGGTTCTTAAGACGGCCCGGTTCGAGCAGAGCTCTTGCCCTGGGTGAGACTAGGCGAAGCCCGGCTAGGGATTGCCCGGCATGCCCTGACGTTAGTATCATGGCGTGCTCGGGTAGGGCAACATCGCAATGCCTAGACTGATCTCGCTTGCCCGGGCACTGACATAACCAAACGGCACGTTGAAGTGTGCCATGTGGCCATGATTCCCATGATATGGGAGTCGTTGCCCACGATTTGTGCGGCCCACGCAACGGCCGCACGTGTGACACCCCGTCAGTTTCCTCGCCCACGATGTGCGCAACCGTCTCCTAGAGATTCGGAGCCGACGGTTGGGGATAGACCCTATAAGCTCATTTGAAGCACGGGTTTTTAATCAAGCTCATCAGCACACATTCCGACGCATAGTTTTTCGATAAGCTCACACGAGTGCTCATTGTAACCCTACGCTTTGTAATACACACACACTGGAGCAAGGCTATTATCCTTCTCAGGAGGCCCGAACCAGGATAAACCCCCATGTCTTGTCCATTTACGATTCGTTTACACTAACAAGTTTTCGACATCTCGGAACGTCACATTTCAGCAAAAAAAAAAAAGGACTTTCTGATCCCTCAATCGAGAAATAAGCTCGACGGGGAATCCGGTTCCCAATTGTCGATATATCGCAACTCACCAAAAACACCGAGATCAAGATTTGCTCTCTATTGCTTGTTTTGGCAAATTCGGTTTCTCTATACAACAGTTCTTGTTTATTTTATGAAAAATTCATCCGAAATGATTTTGGGGTAATTTTTGTTGGAAAAGTTGCATGGCTTCAATATCTACCACCTTCTTCAAGTGGTATCTGAACAGGAGTCACGGTTTGGGAAATACAGAGGTTTTACTAAGACTCAAATGATCGGTCTAAGATTTCTGAGCGGCTGAGCTTCTTATTTTTGCTCCATTTTTGTACTTTTGATCTCGAGGTGAATTTTGTTGGGTAGTTGTGTGACTCTCTGTTCCCTTCAGAGAAAAATTTTGAAATTCAAATGAGTCACACTCTTGAAGAAATCACCTCTTGACTAAAATATTTTTCTACTGAAAGTTCACTTTTCTTTTGCAAAAGTAGTTGAGATTGTACTAATGATTTCTCTTTTTCTAAAGTAGCTTTTGAGTTAATTTATTTTTTGTTGGACTCTCAATAACCAGGAGCATCTCAGAAAAAAATCTCTATGCCTATTTGAGCTACGAATTTTTATTCATGGTATTTGTATTTGAGGTATGTGTTGCTGTCCCGAGAACGAATAATAGTTGCTTTTGATTTTTGAGGGTTCTATGCTTGAGTTTATTTTCTTCATTGTTCTCTCTCTAGGATACGTTATTGAAGAAATCGTTGATTTCTATTTGATTCTATTGAACTTCCTTTTAGCAGTCTAGCTTGGTCTCTCAGAAAAGGGGTCCCTCAGAAAAGGAGTAAAAAACAGAAGTTATTTGTGCGATAAATATGGAGCGATGGATGGCCAGGCGTGTATGAATGATGGTGAATTGCTGGGAAGCTTACCAGCGCTAGCGACGACTTGGAACCCGGCAGCGTCAAGTGTGATGTCTGAAGAGCAGCAACGTACGACGACCAATCTCATCTGTCAGCCTGGCCGTACCAAAACCATACACCCATCAGGTGAAACCGCAAGAAAGTGAGAGGCCAACAGCAACGACCCATCGACATTGCCACGCGCTCAGTGAAGACCCAAAACCGCCGGCGACTGATGAACGGAACCCCGTCGTTCACGGCAGGAGCAGGAGCAGGAGCAACCGCCACGCGTCGATCGATGCCGCGCGCCACGACGACCCGTCCAATCCGTGCGTCCACGTCGACTCGCGAGCTCCAATTCCAAGTTTCCAACACGCGCACTACTTACTGCCAGTGCAAGTCTGCAACTACGTACGGAGAGCACAAGCCAAAGCCATCCATTCCGCACGAGCAGCTAGAAGCAGGTCGCGTGCCGCCGCCGACGACGACGCTGCGGTCCAGTGAAGACTAGACTCAACGGCGTGTTTGGCTCTATTTGCTAGCTCCTGCTTCTGTTCTGCCTGTATGCGGCGACGGCGCCTGAGCTAGAGGTGAGGTGGGCGAGGCGAGCCGCGGCCATGGTGGGCGCGCCGTGGTCGTGGTCCTGGGCGTGCGGGTGCTGCGGGAGGCGGGCCAGCGGTGGCGCGGGTGGAACGGCCGGCGGTGCTGATGGGGAGGGCGCGTCGGGGCGGGAGGAGTGGACGCTCTTCATCGACCTGCCCGTGCTCGAGGCCGCCACCGCCGGCTTCTCCGACGACAACCTCCTCGGCCGCGGCGGCTTCGGCCCGGTCTACAAGGCAAGTTACTTACTGCTACAGTGCTACTCCTACTACTGCTTGTGCGAACCTCAGTTCAGCTCCATCGGCCGGCATGGCTTGATTCTTCCTACCTGCAACCGCTCCTGTACATTCAGTGCCCAGATTACGAAAATGGAAATGTCTATTACTGCTTCTTAGTTACTACTAGTACAAGGGAATAGTGGAACTGGAATTAAGATGTGGATGATTCCGCTTCAATTGCCGAACCAACTGGAATTACTATCTTGCCGAACCAAATGGGGAGAGCTTGCCAGCTTTAATCCCCAAGATTAAAAAAAAACTCTTCTTTAGTCGTACAAGCAGCACATCATTATCAGAGGATGCCAAGTTTCAAATGGAAAACGATTTCTTGTGCCCGGAATTCAACATCCCGGGATGCTGCCGCAACGTCATGAATTCGATGCATCTCTTCTCCTCTGAAACTTTTGCTGTCATCAGCATGTTCAGAAGGCTCAAACGCTGCATCACATTGATCAATTGCCTTGATCTCTTCTTCAGGGCGTTCTGGAGAGCGGGCAGGAGATCGCGGTGAAGAAGCTGTCGCTGCAGTCGCGGCAGGGAGTGCGCGAGTTCCTGAACGAGGTGCGGCTCCTGCTCCAGGTGCAGCACAGGAACCTGGTGTCTCTGCTCGGATGCTGCGCTTCCTCCGGCCAGAAGATGCTCGTCTATCCCTACTTCCCCAACGGCAGCCTCGACCACATCCTCTTCGGTCAGACCTCTATCTTTGGCTAAATATTTTCCAGCTGCTCACTGCCATCGTACCGCTACCGATGAATTATGGGCAAAATTTGTCGCCCCTGCCTGACAGTTTGTGTATTAGTGTTACTGAATCAGTTTATCCGGTGACTGCTGTCAGTGTGAGATTGTCAGCATACTGCATTAGTGCCCATACGCTTGGTAATCAAATCACAAGCGTCTAAACTTAAAACTCGGGACCTTCTCATATTGTTGGACAATTTGCAGACTCTAGCCAACATGCGATTAGTTTAAAGGAAGAAAATGACAAAATGATCCTTGAAAACCAATGCTGGCTAGACGTGGTCACTCATTTGCAAAAACCATTGAGGTGTGCTCCTTTGACTGGATAGCCATACGTTGGGCAAATTTATATGTAAAACCCTAGCTTTTTGCATTTTTGTCAAATCCGGACTAAAATTGCAAATTTTAGTTCCTCATAGCTTTCTAATCTCATAAAATTTTTCCATATTTTATAGCGTTTTTATGAATTGTCTACCATTTTCTAGTTGTTCAAAAAATACGAGAAAATCACACGAAATTCAGAAAGCAAATATGGGCAAAATTTTCCAAAGATCAAAAAAGTTATGAAGAGCTCAAATTTGCAATTCGGTTTGGATTTACAAAGTTTTGTATACAAAAATTTATGGTGTTACACGTACCACTTCATCCAAAACCGTTGTTGGTTGGTCGAGATATGGTTTTCACTTCAGACATCAGAGTTGATTGGTTGAGAGACCATGCATGAATTGTTTTCACAAATAAGACAGATCACAATTACCTGAATAGTTTTTAAGGATCAAAAGCATCCGGCATCCATAGTGAGACCCAAAAAGTCACTTTTTTCTGAGTTTAAATCAGCACTCTAGCTATATAGGTTAAGATTTATGCCTTTACAAAGGAGTTGAGGGTGACATATCCTATAGTTCTGAACAAAAGATAAGGAAAAATGGTTCTAGTTTATTACGGAGACGGCCAGTTATTTCTCATATAGAGACAATTTTTAACCTAGTGGTAATTGAGAGGTAAGTCTCAGAACGAATCAAAAGACAAGTTTTTGCAGAGTAGTCTAGTCAGAGCATCGAATCTGTAGTAATATTGTTGCAGATGCCAGGCACTAATATTTGCTTTAGTCTCCTTAAACGACAGCTGATAGCTGTTTCCAAGTATTTTATTGACCTTAACTGCGTCAAAAGCAGTTTATTGGTTTCTTAATCTCCAAGGTTCAACGTGTCACATCAGGTCGGCTATGACGCGTGATATCCTTGCATTGACCAATTCTTGGTTAGGATTTTTTCCTCAAAAGAGACGAGTGGAGTTCAGCTACAAGTCAAAACAGTCTTTAGGGTAGACACATCAATCATTACAGGTTAAGTACTATATAACTCTTTTTAGCAAAAGGTAGGAGATCTGTCATTTCATTAAAGAGGGGAGAGTTTAAATGCACAAGAGAGAAGGGGGGAATAGAAGAACGGGGTCGCTACTCAGGACTTGGCATGCCGTAGAGGGCGCCCTCCCAATTACAAATATCCACCTCAACCCGATTAGCCACTTGCAGTGTTGAAGTGAACACCTGCCTAAAAATACGCGTGTTCTGTTCCTTCCAGATGTTCTAGGCTATGAGGATGATCAGCCTGTTCAGCTGACGACGATGGTATTTGGGCACTTGCTTGGCCACATGTCCCCACCACTCCAAGAAGGGGAGGCTACCGGGGGGTCCAAGGGAAGGCACAAGGTTTGGCCGCGACGTGACTCCAGACTTGTGAGGGGAAAGGGCACTCCGAAAATAGGTGCTGAGCTGTTTCCAGCGCCTGACTGCAAAGGAGACAGGAGGGTTGGTGCGGCCAGCCCTTCTTTGCAAGGTTGTCTGAAGTGTTTAGCCTGTTGTGTCCCAAGGTCCACGCAAAGAACCTACACTTGTTCTCCGCATTTGCCTTCCATATGAGGTTTGCATGGAAAGGCTGGGCGCTACCAAGGAACTGCGCGTTGTAGGCCGAGTGAGAGGTGTAGTCACCTGAAGAGGTGAGCGTCCAGGTGATATCATCATCACTCTCTGGTGTAAGGACGATCTGTCGTATCTTGAGCCAGAGGTGGATGAATTGTTGTAGTAGCTCCGGACCCTGTAGGCGTCGGACATATCTGACCCAATTGCTGTTGTGGAGCACCTCTCGGACGGTGAGATGCTTCCTCGAGGCAATGCCAAACAAGCCAGGGGCAATCTCCTTCGGAGCTTTGCCCTGGAGCCAACGATCATGCCAGAAATTGGCCCTTGTGCCATTCCCAACCCTGACTGTGGTGGCTACCCGGAAGAGGGCACGGTCCAAGTGACTACGGGGGGTTCGCACCAACCCATGGTTTTTACGGGTTTTTCCATTCATGCCATAGCCAGCGAAGATGCAGAGCTTTGCTGAACCTGTCGAGGTCCATGATGCCTAGGCCGCCAAGATTACGTGGTCGACAGACCGTCTTCCAATTGACCAGGCATTTTCCTCCATGGGCCTCCTCCTTGCCAGCCCAGAGGAATCACCTTCTGATTTTGTCCAGGTGCCTCTCCACCCACTTGGGAAGCGAAAGGGTGTTGAGGAAGTAGGTAGGCAGAGCGGAGAGAATGGCCTTAACTAAAGTAAGTCGTCCCGCTTTAGAGAGGAGGTTCGATTTCCAACGCTAGAGTCTGGCGGCCATTTTGTCAATCCCATTTTGCGGAGCCGGCGAAAGTGAAGAGGCATGCCTTGGTAGGGACAGGGGAAGGTCTCACAAGAACCGGAGAAAGGTTGAAGAGCCTCAGCAAGGTCATCTTCCTGGCAGTTTATTGGAAAGACGTATCTCTTTTGGAAGTTAGTACGCAGGCCCGTGATTTGTCCGAAAGTGTTGAGAATGCATTGCAATGCAAGGACCTCGCCTTTGAGAGGGCTAATGAAGATGGCAGCATCATCGGCATATAGGGAGGCCCTCAGCCGGAGGTGTCTGGAGTGAATTTGAGCAAACACATCTTGACCAGCTGCCAGCTCAAGGATGTGGTGCAGGGGTTCAATGGCAAGGATGAAGAGCATGGGGGAGATAGGGTCTCCCTGACGAACCCCCCTATTGTGGCGGAAGGCTGGGACCTGGGAGGATGTCGTATCAAGGAGAATGGCCATCCACTCTCGCCATCGTGGCCCGAAGCCATGCTTCTCCAGAAGTTCTAGGAGATATCCCTAGTGGACAGAGTCGAAGGCTTTAACAAAGTCGATTTGAAAAAAAGGGCCGGTGTCTCTCTTGTGTAAGTCCTGGAACATGCTCTGCACAAATAAGAAGTTATCCTGAATGTTGCGTTTCTTGATAAAGGCGCTTTGGCTATGAGAGATAAGGGAGCCCAAGTACGGCGCGAGGCGATTTGCGAGGAGCTTGGAAAAGATCTTGCTAATGCTATGCACTAGACTGATTGTCCTGGAGTCGCTGATGGCGAGGTGATCCCCATCTTTCTTTGGGAGGAGGATGATGTTGGCAGTATTCAGTAGATGGAAGGATTGCCTGTTTCCACTGTGGAGGGCAAGCAAAGCCGAACAGAGGTCGTGTTTGATGATATCCCAGGACACTCGGTAGAAGAGGCCACTGAAACCATCAGGGCCCGGTGCCTTGTCAGTTGGTAGGGTGAGTATGGTCTCTCGGATTTCTTCTTCTATAAAGGGATCTTCCAAGGCGTGGAGGTCAACCTAGGGGAAATTAATGGCATCCCAATCAAAGGTCGAGTTGCGAGGGGGTGGCTAGCCAAGATGCTCGCTGAAGAAATTGAAACATTCCGCTTCCATGTCTTCATGGGTCAGGGCAAGGCCTCCCGCCATGGCAAGGGAATGGATGTGATTTTTCCGACGCCTGGCATTTGCCTTTATGTGGAAAAACTTGGTGTTGGCATCTCCGAGCTTAACCCAAGCAGTTCTCGCCCTTTGCTTGATTCTTGCTTTCTCCAGTGCTGCAAGACCCAGACATCTAATCTTGAGGGCAGAGCGAAGCCGCCTCTCGTGCTGCGTGAGGTCACGGTCCTCCTGGGCCCAGTCGAGGCCCAAAATCAGGATATGCATGATAGCAAGTTGGATCCGGAGATCACCAATGCAAGTCTTGGCCTAAAGCTTCAGGGTTTTTGCAGTGCGAGAGAGTTTGGTATGGAAGATTTTATGCGGATCAGCAGTTCTAGTCTCTCGTTCCCAAGCCGCCTGGACCGTCGCTGCGAACCCCGGAAGGGTCGGCCAGTAGTTTTCGAAACAGAAGGGCCGGAAAGTCGGCCTGGTCATGCCACTTAAGAGGAGAGGAGCGTGGTCGGATGCTAGCGAAGGGAGAGCTTGCAGGAAGGCCATAGGGAAGAAAGTGTCCCAGTCCGGAGAACAAAAGGCTCAATCGATTCTGAAGTGGTCAGCATGCCCCGCAAGGAGAATACCACCTCTAGTTCCTACTGCCGAGCCGAAGTAGAAGGAGTCGACGAAGGGGCGACCAAGGCAATCCTGAATGAGGTGACTATCAATGGTAGCCAATTTCGTTTCTTGGATGCACACAAGGGTGCATTTTGCATTTACAATCACATTACGGAGGACAGAACGTTTAGCTCTGGAATTAAGGCCCCAAACATTCCAATTGAAGAATCGAAGATCGCTAATCATCAAAAATAATAGCCACTGCAGAAGGGAGGAATGGGATACTAAAGTGGTGCAGGATTATAGGCATTGCATTGCCGTGGAGGTTGACTGGTCCATTTCGGACAAAACAAGCAAAAACAGCAGAGATGACACGCCGCGGAGGCCGTAACCTTGGGGAAACAGTCCTGGCAGCGGAAACACAAAAGCAATGGCTCGACGTCCACTGAACAAAATGGGCCATTGCCCGTGCTACGAAGCTCCTAGATGACATGAACAGCGGAAGTCTCTAGTCGAGTAGCGCCCTGCGCACTGTCCTGGGCGACGAGAATGGGCGCCATTGGCTCTGGCGCTGCGTCACCGAGCTTTAGTCCAGCAAGGTTAGCAAGGGCCTGGACTGCATCGTCCGGCAGGGAGTCAGCAAGCATATTGATCACGTCCACCAGGTGGGTCTTCGGCTGCTCTTCACCCATGGTTGCATTTTCTTCGCAATGAGGTCCCGGGCCCGGCTTTCCTCCGAGGTCTTGGTTGCCATCCAGGACGCCAGGCGAACGCTACGGCGAATGGCGTGCCCCCCAGGCTTCTTGGTTTGGGAGGACTAGCGGCGTTTGTACACCTGCAGGAGAGGGGGGCTATACGGTGAGTGATGGCGCCAAGAAAGCGGCAAGGTCGGGGCAATGTCGACCATGGCCGTGTCGGCCAGTTCGGGCTGAACAACGCAGATAGCGCGGCAACGCCAAGATAGCACACGGGAAGATGCGCGGCATACCTCAGAGGCGACGAAAGCAGTACCGCGACGGGCACGGAGCCGTCGATGCACTCCTCGACGGACGCAAGTGGACAAACGAGCTCGGCGTTGCATGCAGGCGCACACAACCGTGCGTTGCCACGCTCGTCATCGGAGAATACTGCGAGGTAACACGGTGCCGAAGGAGAGGCTTGGTCCGACGTTATTGCGCCCAAGCCGAGCGCCGATGGCAAAGCGAGGAGGGCAGCCAGTCTTGTAGCTATTGGGAAGGGACCAGGGATGCCCTCGCGACACGGCCGCGCGCAAACTCGCAGCTGACAGAGGGCGCGGTCCAGAGCTGAGCTGAGTCACGACACGGGGGCCACGGCGACCAAATTTACCGGAGACGCGAGGCGGAGTGCCACGGCGTCGCCGAGACATTCTGCATCACCTCGCCAACCCTGACTGCATGGCGAGCGCGTGCAGGCGTGACCCGCGGTGGAGACGCTTTGCAAGGCAGAGCGGAACGCGCGGCCGAGAGAGCGGCCACGCCGGGGGGCCTTGGATTCGTCGTTCGAGTCGTCGCGGCGACGATCACACACATCCGGGGTAGGGGTATCGTCGCGGCGTCGGGCGTCTTCGTCCCCGTCAAAGACGCCCAGTTTCCAGCGAAGTCGCGTGAAGCGAGCGACGCGGCAGCGCCCTGCATCGTGCTCCTCAACGGCGTCAAAGTGGATGAGAACTCTGAACATGATAGCTTCCTTCGTCGCCGGGGCGCTCGCCGAAGAGTCGACGATGCTCAGGCAGTGCACCTTCGGGATGTCCGCTGGCGACGCAGTCCACGCCCACACATTGAGCGTAGCTGTCTCTTCCCTATGGATGGAACATTTCTCGAAGCACTGGAGTGCACACACACCGCCCAGGATGCTCTCAACCATCTTCTCTCCCCACGCGTGGAGAGGCACGTTCTCAAGGCATAGGCACACTCAGAACGGAACCGCGGAGGGGCATTCTGCTGAGTAGGGCAGCCACGACATGAAGGAGAGCTCGAGCTCGCCGTGCTAGAACCGGCCAGAGTCGAGGGCGTGCTCGCGGGGCTCTGGCGTGGGGAACCTGACGAGGAAGTGCTCGGGGTGGTGGCAGGTGATTCGGAGCTCCTGCCACTCTGCCCTTGAGGCTGACACCGCAGCCATGCGAACATCGTCGAGGAGAAGCTCCGGAGCATGGTGGCTGCCGTGGAGGGAAACAACAGCCCAGCACGCTTCCAACTAGTCGCGGTTTGTGGCGAAGTCAGCCGAAACTAGCAGCAGGCTGGAGAAGCGGCGGGGGCGGGGGCGGGAGCGCGAGTTGACCGGAGCCATGGAAGAGCGACAAGCGAGAGCTTTGTGCCCACTGCGGAGACAGCGTCAGCACTTGACGAGGTCCCGGTACTGTGCAATGGAATGGTCCGAGCTCAGGCACTTGAAGCAGCCGCCCTTAAAGGGGGAGACCGGACGACCAATGCTGCTGGATGGCCTTTGGTTGGTGGAGAAGTAATGCAGGGAGTGGGAGGGGGCTGCTGAGGCGAGTACTTCGGCGTATGACCTCGGAGCCGGTGCCAGGTTGCAGGCGACAGAAGGGAGGAGCGTCTGGTGTCCATGGTGCAGTTGCCTTGATGGCGCCCGGAGTGAATGGGCGTTGGGCGGGTTGGCGGAGGTAGAGTGAATGCTGTTGGCCCGGTTGGAAGACGTGAAGCGTACTTGCTTGCAGGGGCGGGGAGCACGAGTGACTGCATCAAGGCATCAAGCAGAGCAGCGGCGTTGACAATTGGAGTCACGGGAGCGTCAGGCTCAGTGTTGGCCTTCGTTGCTGCAGGGGAAGGCCATAGCTCGGTGAATCGGGAAGCGTGTAGAGGCTTGAGGCAGGGGCGTAGGGGGCAAAACTCTATGGGGTGGGCTGCCTCGCGCCGATCTGGGGCCGCCGCGTGCAGATTCGGCCCCAGGGATGGGATCTCGGTGATGCGCGAGGTGGGGAGAACGCCGGTAGGGTTGTTGGGGATGACCGGGCGGGACTGAGGCAGGGGAGGCGGGAGGCGCGGAGCAGAGGGCATTGCGGCGGCGGGGGGGGGGGGGAGGAGGAGCTCTAGGCGCCGCCATAGGTGTAACCTCCTGGTTCTACACTAGTTATGTAAGGTTTTTGACTCCGATGGCAACGTCAAGCAAAACACTATATAACTTTGAAACTGTTTAGGCTGGGTTCTTTTCAGCTTATCTTATCCTACTTATTTGCCTTATCTCGTCACTTCGCGAATTTTTCGAGATAGCCTCGAGAGCCGGTTGGCCTTCAATTTTGGGGTTTAGGGAGCTTATAGACATATCTACGAGATAAAAAAACCGACTCAAAAAATAATAAAAAAGTGAGATAAGTCAAATAAGACACGAGATAAGTAAGATAAGCTGACTTGTCCTACTTATCTCGTGTCTTATTTGACTTATCTCACTTTTTGAGTAAAACATGCTTATTTCGTAGTTCGGTATAGATTGTACAGAACTCCAATAGTTGCATTCTGCTGCTTCTTTTTTAAAACAAATTTTTAAAGCATTGTATAATTAATAGCTCATTGTTTCAGATCATTTCTTATACAACAGTAAGTAGGATAAGAAAAGCTGAAAAGAATCCACCCTTTTGATGCTTGTAGAACAGTTCTGGTATCTAACTGCAGTATATGTGTTCTTTTGATGCTTGTAGACAGGAAGAAGAGCATGCAGCTAGATTGGCCAAAACGCTACCAGATTATCATTGGACTAGCAAGAGGCCTCCTCTACCTTCACGAAGAATCTCCTGTTAAGATCATCCACAGAGACATCAAGGCGAGCAACGTGCTCCTGGATGACCAACTGAACCCAAAGATTTCAGACTTTGGCATGGCAAGGCTCTTCCTGGAAGACGTTACACACACGAACACCTTCCGGATTTCCGGCACATAGTTAGTCCCGATTCCCAGACATCATGTTTTTCGTCTCCAACTTCTATTCACAACCTTTATTACATACTTGTGTAAATACCATAAATGATGCACTGCAGTGGTTATATGGCTCCAGAGTACGCGATGAACGGATACCTGTCTACGAAAACCGATGTTTTCAGTTTCGGGATTCTGGTGCTGGAGATCGTGAGCGGGAGGAAGAACATTGACCGGCATCTGAACGAAGAAAAGCTCGACCTCCTGAATTATGTAAGTTTTGATTGTTCCATTCACTTTACTTAATCCAATAGCCCGGTGATCTCTTACCCCTAAGGAATAAGACGATGAGTACATATATATGTGTGGACTGTGTATGTTTGATCCAACGGTCTCATGATCTCTTACCAGGGACTGTAGATGTGCTCTGATTAGAAATCAAACCCTGCATAGCCTCCATATGTATTGGAATGTAATGCTGAATCTTTCTGAAACTTCAGACATGGAAGCTATCAGAGGAAGGGAGGTCGCTGGAGATGGTAGACCCGTCACTCCCCAGCTGGGACGCCGAGCAGGCGCTGCTGTGCATCCAGCTCGGCCTGCTCTGCTGCCAGGCCGTCGTGTCGGAGCGGCCGGACATGTACAGCGTGCACCTCATGCTGTCCAGTGACTCCTTCGAGCTGCCCAAGCCCGGCAAGCCGGCGATCCACGGCCGCATCGGGCGGTGGATGAGCACGACGACCTCGGCATCGGCGTCTGCCTCCACCGCCGCCAACACGAACACGGCCACCACGTTCGGTACCGACACGACGAGGGCCTCCACGCTGGGCGGCATTGCCGAGGACGACTCCAGGAACTCCATTTCCATATCATTCACAACGGAAGGCCGGTAGCAACAAAACAATGTGGGGGGAGCTAGATTAGCATTTTTTTTTCCCATAGGTTTTAAATTTGATTATTGTAGAGTGATCTGAAATAAGAGTGAGCTGTGGAGGGCCTGATTCGCAGATATTTACAGACTCTGGTCAAAGGAATTGGTGTGAATATGCTGAATTATTATCGTGTCTTGCTTCGCTAACAAAAGGAACAATAGATGAGCTGCCGATTACTGATTCTTTTACACTGCAATTTTCCCTTCTGGTTCTTTTTATTATTTTCTCGAGCATTTGAGCATGGCACGGTTCTTTTTATTTGACACTATTTATCAAAAACATTCAGATCCTGTGACCGACGTTTAATAATTATGTAGGCCTTCTGGTCCCCGGTCGTCCCTGGCTTTTGTTTCTGCTTTGCGCCTTGCCTAATTGAGTTGTCGGTTTGTCTTTTCGGTGACCATAACAGCATCTCTAGTAGGTTCTTAAAAATCACATCTCTTTATCCCATTCTCTAAACCACTATTCGCTCTTTAGTAGAATCTCTATCCTTAAAAAGAGATAGGAGAGAGAATTTTTAAATATAAAGACTTGTAGAGATAATCTCTAAATTTGAAGACTGATATAGAGACTTTGCTGAAATAATATAGAGACTGAGAGTTTTTAAATATAGAAAATATTCTCTTTTAAAAACTCTGTTAACCATGCTCTAAGGCTGTAAACTATCCTTGACCACACACACTTATATAGGCTTCGACCTTTCAAAAAAAATTTAATGGCCCGTTCCCTTTTGGGCCTTGTTTGGATGGTCCGGATTATTCCCATGCCCAATTTATGGGCCAGAAATAGATTCTACCTGCAAAAGCTTTTTGCATAGGCCTCCAAATTACTCCTCCTGTCATAAATACAAAGTATGCAAATCAAAGTTTTGAATCTTTAACTACAGTATGTTCTAAACCACTCCCTTTTATCATAGATACATGTCATTTCAGACATTGATACGGTCTCTAAAATACACATTTGATCACCAATTACCGGTACAATTCATTTATAAAATCCACTCAAATTACAATATTATAAAAATACTCTTCGAGACGAATCTACGTATGATTTTCATATACTCAATCTAAATACTAGTTCATAAGATATTAGCAGCTACTTCAAACGATAATATGTAAGTAAATATAGATAGGCTTTGGACTTTGCAAAAGCGGCATGCTTGCATTGGACAATCGGTGAACCGTGTACGTAGTCGCCATACCTTTGCGTGTGAATATTTTCAATGATCTCATTAGATGGTGGCACTTGCTCCAAGCGTCGTAGCTAGGTTGGCAATTGTACGTTACAAAACGCAAATCGTCGTCAGTGAACAGATATTCCGAGCATCGTATTCATTCTACTTTGACAACTGGACGTTTTGCAAATGGTCGCCATACGTACTGCATGTCACTGTTCAATGCATTAACTAGCAGAGACATATATAGCTGGTTTCCTGACCTTGCACGCAGATCAAGGGCATTTCTGCTGGTTCGTCAGAACAACGCATCGTATACTCCATATAGCGATCGTTATCTTTGAGATCGACCGGTTACTCTGAAAGCATCGCAATTTGCAGGTTTTTGCAAATCTCTCTGCCGATGAATTCGATCGGCTGGAGAGGTTACGACACCGATCGGAATTCTGAAAGGCTACTAGAAGCTCACGGACGTAGATTGATGCACCCTTCAGCTCATGGCCTCTGAGACCATCTCTGGCCGTATCCCTTCTCCATTCCCGCTCTCTTTTTAGACGGAATCTCGTTTCCTTCGATACTTAACATATTTACTTCACCGTTCTTTTTCAGAAATGATTCTCTTTTTCATTTTCTTCAATAAGATATTATCTTTTCTTTCTCTATATTATTCAGAATGATTCTCTTTTTCATTTCCTTCGGTAAGATTCTCTTTGAAGGGATGCTACTGAAGATGGTAAAAAATAAAGAGAAAGAATATGGTGTAGAGAATGAGAAAGAGAACGAAATGAAGGGAAAATGGTTGGGATGGTCTGAAAGGAAGAGGTATCAGCAACATTTTTCTTTTCTTTTCTTCTTTTTTGTTCTTTTTTTCAACAAGGGTGATCCCCTATTTCCATTATCTCTGAGACAACGGAAACAACGTTATAGTTTTTCAATAGTTCAACCCTGCAAGATCCCCAGTTCACCATAACAAAGTAAACCACTAATCATCACAAAAGAAAGCAACACCGGTCCTGGCCTGAATACTACTAGCAACAACCTATTACACATTTTTTAATCAGTTGGCAGCAGCAAAGCTCGAACATCTTGAAGCCCCTTGCGCTTCCTGCAATTTTGGTACCCCTTCCTTCAACCCATACTCCAGACCTGCAATGAATCCTCCCAAACATCGAGAGCAATTTTTTAATATGAGTTTTGCTTCATCCCCCAGGATTTCAGCCCAATAATCAATCAAAGCACACACCATATGTAAAATGTTCAAAGGGGATTTAATTAAATAACCATCAGAAACAGCTTTAGTTCTATACATCCAAATGGACCAGCAAAAGGATGCTAAGCAAAACATATACCACTTCGAACCATCTGGCCAAATGCCATTCATCCACAATAAGAAGTGTTTAGTGTTTTTAGGAATACTAGTAACTTTACAACATGCAGCTATAGTACTCCACATAGCCTTGGCAGTGGGACAAAGGAAGAACAAATGATCTGTGGTTTCAATATTGTTACAAAAACAACATCTCGGGTCTCCACCCCAATTTCTCTTTCTCAGGTTTTCTTTAGTAAGAATGACATTTTGCATTAACATCCACATGAAAATTTTGATTTTCAGAGGTAGTTTAGCTTTCCATATTATGCTAAATCTTCTGTCAGGTTCATTGTCGCAGATGTTTTTATACAAAGATTTTACTGTGAAAATTTTCTTCTTCTCAAGTTTCCAATAAGCAATATCCGGACCCCTGCCCAAGTTTACCTTATGAATTTTCTGTAATATATCATTCCAAATCACATTATCAGACGGGTCTAACCACCTTCTAGACGACAATCTCCATTGTCTTAATTTACACTGTGCCACTGAAATATTTTTTTATAACAAATTGCATATACATTTGGCACTATATCCTTCAAAGGGACATCACCCAACCAACAATCCCCCAAAAGTCAGTCATATGTCTATTCCCTAACACATATCCTCTGTGTTTGGTGTAAAGATCTTTACATTTTAAAATATCAGTCCACCCAGGAGTCTTCTTTTTTGTTCTATGTCCAAAGATGCAATTGAACGGGAGAGAACGAAACTAACATGCGCGACATTAACAACTCCCTTGTCAAAAAAAGAAGAACATATGCGATAAGTTCGGATATATCGATCGCGTCAATGCTTGATAATGGTGATCATTGTGTAAGAATTAATTCTTGTGCCGATCTTGGAACAGCAAAATCTGTGGCTTGAGTGGTCCTTGAGAGAGATTCCATGGATGGATCGGAAGCTAGCAGCCAAAGTTCTATACGCTCCTCAGCTATAGTTGGACATTCGAGTATTTATTTGACTTTTCTCGGTGATCACATAGAACCACCTGCAATACTGCTTCGAGGCTTATTTACACGCTTTTATATAGTTCAAAGGGTAGAATATCTGTTTTTCAAGTTTAGAGATATACAGATTATACTAAGACCTTTACTGTTAAAGAGTCTCTTACGGTGAGTGCTGCTAGTGATATCACACTTAACTAAAAGGTGTGAGTGATACCAATAACATAGCATAACACCACTTAACTAAAAATCTACTTTCATAACATCGTTCACGACGTGGCGCATCGCGCGATGAGTCGCATCAATTGTCCACAGGGAAGTCGGATGCTATGACCTGCCTACTCATGACCTTGACGGTGGAATTTAAATTTTCTCGTACCAAAACATAGGCGATTGGCTAGTCAATATTTAAAGGTGTAAAGTAGATTTTTTTTAAAAAAATACATAAAGCTCCGTCAATATTTAAAGGTGTAAAGTAGATTTTTTTTTAACAAAAATAAAGCTCTTTCCTCAGATCAAGAAGAAGACACTCCTATCATCCTATGCAAAGCAAACTTTTAGTTTATGCAGTGATACCACTTTGGATCCACAGGAAGCAGAGTAGAGTACAACTGAAAAAGCTAAACTGAATACAGGGGCCCCTTTAACTAACTCTGAAGATTCCGTCTTATGCACAGATAGATAGCGGAAATTCGGATGTCAACGCACGGATCTCAAGGCCTTACTTTCGGATCTTACACGTGCAATTGGCCGTACTAGCATGCATAGTGTTTCGTGCGTAGAGCTGCACTCGCATGCCAGGACGGCATTGAGAAATTCGGGCCGTAGGATTGAATTAAAGACACCTCTTTACCCAACAGCGGTCGGTACATCTTACCATTCACTCTACTAGTCAATTGTATGTGCTTTGCTAAACAAAAAGCAAAATTAGAAAATTCGACGTAGCAAAACGCAAAAAAAAGGGAGCATACACAACAAATCGAGAAACTCAAGCGTTAAAACACTTATAAATTGAGGTATACGTGTGAAGAGAAGAAACCCGCGAGGGAAAAATATTAAAATGTGGGTTGGTAGCGGTGGCACCTAGTAGGTAATTACTTGCAACTTCAAATGCATAGGTGAGTGCCCTACCAACTCATTAGAGCATCTTTAATAGATTTTCCATAATCTCATTTTCTATTAAACTATTCATCACATTTTCTCTAAAGTTTATTCACACTTTACACTATATTTTCCAAAGCATTCTCCTCTAGCAGCTTCCCTATCTGTAAAAAGTCAAATGAACAATAAAACGGAGAACCACTTAGAGATGCTCCTAGTTATCACTTATCACAATATGCATTTTTATGGGAGAGGTACACTTTGGTAGGAACTAGGATGGTCACATCCCATCTTTTTTAAAGTAAAATTGTGATTATGATAAACGAGATGGTGATTGACCGACCCATTTTATTTCTCTAACCAACACAAACAAACGAGTTAGGATATCGTTGCCAAACCCTCAAACCAAACAGCTCTATTTTAATCTTTGAAATGGTTCACGCGCGTGCATTCTCGGCTTAAAAAATCATTACAATTATAGAGAGTTTATGGACTTCCATATTCGGAACGATCACTCAACAGCCTTAGGGCATCTCCAGCAGAATCCCTAAAATTGGGTCTCTATATACCCCCTCTAAATCACTATTCGCTCTCTATATTTTCATTATCTCCAGCAGAACCTCTATCCAGAAAAACTATAGAGGTTAATATAGAGAGCATCCAAATTTAGAGGCTGGGAGAAAGGAACTCTAAATTTAGAGGCTGAGATAGAGACTCTGCTGAAGGACGAGAGACTCAAAATATAGAGAAGATTCTATTTTAGAGTCTCTACTGGAGATACTATCACATTGCATGGTTTGTGCATGATCGCGTCCAAGGACGGATCATTCGTGGATCATAGAGAGGAAAAATGACGAGCTATGTCTTTGCGGAGTTGCAGGCAGTTCCTGACCATGAGACTTTCTCTAAGGGTTTTTCTTCCCTTCCCTATTCTTGCCACGAAGGGAATTCCGTTCACTTTATGGCTTCAATAGATTTCCTTCACCGTTCCTTTTCGGAAGGGATTTTCTTTTCCATTGCCTTCAGTAAGGGATTCTTTCGTTTCCCTGTATCATTCTCTTCGAATGAATGCTGTTGGAGAGAATGAAAAATGAAGAAAACGAATATGGGAAAGGAAATGGGGAATGACGAAATAAAGGAAAAATGGTTGGAGATAGTCTCAGGCTTGGTTTTGCCGCACTGCTGGGATGCCAATGCCATGACATACGGCACCATGGTTGCTTTTCTTCCTCGATTGATGATTGGAACCGCTCCGCTAGCAATAGCAGGAAGGAGGTCCATGCGGTCAGTTACCTTAAACTGCTCAAAGAAAAAACTTGTTTTTTTATTTCTTTAATGGAGGAGAAATCCACAAGTTGTCGTTCTCTATGAGGCATCGCCGCCACCACTCCTCGTTCCTCCCCTCTCCTTCCCCACTCCGGCACGCCATCCCTGAGGAATCGCCGCACTAGCCGTCGCCATGCCCTGGCCACTCCTCCAGCTCTCCCCTCTTCCCGTTAGGTTTTTTTTTGCATTTTTTGTTAAAAGATCACATTAATTTTTTATTTTTGAAGAAATATTCGAGTGCCTGCACGATGCAACGAAATTCATAATAAGTGAAACATATCAGTAGATGGTATAAAAGTGTGCGTAGAAAGCATAATTTATGAAAATATTTATTTCCAAGTCTTATGAATTTTGATGTCTAAAAGACAAGCAATCTTCTCTCCACCAGATGCACTTACTTGAGCTAACAATTTTTTTATGAAAAAAACTTGACTACAATGTCCACGAGGGAGTGACAGTGTCAAGGCTGTGAGCACACAGTGTCGACCTGAGGGGATGGCAACCTTGGTAGACCGAAAAAGACGACACTTGCATAGGAGAGGAGAGGGAGTAGCGTGGCGGCAATGTGAGAAGAGAAAATTAAGGGGCGAGAGCTGGAGGAAGATCATGTAGGATGACAAAATAATGGGTAATTTTAGTGACGGTGAAGGAAAATTTCATAAATAGCATATGTGGGTAATTTTAGTAAATTGCGACATCATTCATTACCCTGCACTCACCACAAGGGACATTTTAACAACAGAGAATTCCAATGCAAAATGTTACAAATATATTAATACTATTTGTTGGAAATTTTGTAAAATTTTCCAGGTTTTAAAAATTTATATTTAAGTTTTCAATTTGGCTTGATAAAACAAGCGATTTTGAACATTGTGCCGGCGTCACCGGTCACCACACACGGATGGACGCGCGGAGGTGTATGCACGTGACGAGTGCCCGCGCCGGCGACCCGCTTCGTACCCATCAGCCTATGGTGGTTGTGGGCTCGCGTCCAGCGATGCTCAATGGGACACGTTAGAGGAGCGCAGCTGCGGCAGAGAGGCTCGGCTGCCGCTCTCTACCTCGGTGTTTGACTCTGGCGGTGCTCGTTAACTTCTTCATGTTTCCTTTCCTTTCCTGCTCCAAAGTTCACAAAAGCGCTATGTCTTTTCGGATTTTGCATTTCTGTCCGACAATGTCTACAGCTCTCCTCGCCAACTATAAGTGATTGAACTGAATGGCGAAATGATCAGATGGTTGTGGCTAAACGGTCAGGGGGCACGTTCAATCTTCATCGGACCATCTTAGACGTTATCGGACTTTGCTAGGTCACTGCTAGGCCTCACTAGAGTTCGTGTGGTCAAACCATCACGGAAGTTTTAGATGATGCTTTGGACTTCAGCAATACATTTTTTTTTTACCATGTACGAACCAGAAGCGACTTCAATAAGTCTTTGGAATTATAAAACTAAAGAAAGAAAAGCTTATAACTTTCATCATTTTCTTGTTACAACTTACAACTTATTACAAGGTCTCGTACAAGAACACAAGGTTTTCTAGAAAATATAAAATGATAAAGAAAAGTATCGATCGCACGGCGATAGGGGTGGAAACGAACCGAGCCCGAGTGAGATCGGTCCAGCTCGTTGCGGCTCGATCGTGGTAACGAGCCAGCTCGGCTCGGTTCACTCGGAAACACGAGCTCACAGGGAGCTCGGCCAAAGCTCGAGCTGGCTCATCCTGGCTTGTGAGCCTTCCCCGGCTAGGAGCGCAGCGTGGCGACGGCACCGAAGTTGGAGAAGACGGAGCCAAGGGTGCGCGGCACCGAAGTTGGAAGAGAAACTCAGGGGCGAGGCGGCGGCCCGGCCAGGCGAGGACGGCGCGAGGCCCGACGCTGGACGAGGCCAGGCGAGGGTGGTGCGAGGCAACCCGGTGTTAGGCGGTGAGGTGCACCGGCTCAGCGGCAGGTGGCGGCGAGGGCGCACGGGCCCAAGATCGAAGAGGCGAGCCGTGGGCGGAGAGCCGCCGAGGCGAGTTAGTTCGCGAGAGGCATCGAGTTTGGTGTCGAGCGCGGATTTAATGGCAGGGATAGAGAGGATGGCCCAGGAGTTAGCGACGAGGCGAGCGGCCTCGGAGAAGGAGCGCGAGCAGGGGCGGTCAGGGTGGGACCGGTTGAGGAGAGGGAGAGGCAGTGGTAGTTGGAGTGGACAGCGTCTGGGCGGCGGGAGGCAGGGTTGGCGTGGTCGAGGCCCAATATGGCGTAGGGATCGGGCGGGCCGTTGGGGATGCGGTGCCACTGGGCGGCGAGGAGGACGTCGGTGGCGGCGGGGAGATCCTAGGCGCCTAGGGTGCGAGGGTCCGAAGCTAGGAGGACCCATCTGCTCCGCTTGCCACTACGCGTTGACGGCGGACGGATCCATCACGGTAGGGCTAGAAACGAGCCACGAACGAGCCTCGACCGAGCTTGCTGTGGCTTGGCTCAGGCTCGAATTCGTGACCGAGCTAGAAGAACAGCTTGGCTCGGGCTCATTTCCTTTTGAGCCGAGCCTGCAACTAGGGGTGAAAACGGACCGGATCGGATCAGATATTAGCTGTACCAGTTTCGTTTCCATATAATTTCACAGACCCGGAACCAAACCCGGATCTCTCGGATACGAATACGAAATCGAACCATCTCGAAAGCGAAACCAGATCGAATACAAACCGAACCGAATACGATCACGAATATTTTATCGGAACATTGAAACCCCACGAACTGTATGCTCGAAAAAATTATTGCACATAAATAATTCAATGAACTAGAATATTTATAAAATATAGAAAAAAATGGTGTGATAAAGCATGGACTTGGCAATGGCAGCATGGTTGTGACATCCCCAAAATTTTACCCTTTTTAGCATAAAATTTTTCACAAAAAATCATATTTTAAAACTCTTGAATCACCCCATAATTTTTAGGATTTTTCCAAGCCACCATATATTTTTATTCCTTAAGGAATATGCTTTCCTCTATTTTATAAGTTAAATTTTTTCACCAAATATCCTATTTTATTCCATATTTAGGACCTACCCATTTTTATTATTTTATAGAAATTTATTTCATATTTTTCTGAGCTCCCAAGAATTTTCTAGGAATTTTTGAATCTCCAATAATTTTTTTGAAATTTATTTCTTACAACAAATAATGGTCTAATGGGCATGGGCTTGGTGGGCTTAATCGGAACTATTCGAATATCTCAGGGTCGGATATCCGTGATTCGGTCCGGTTCCGTCGGATATCACCGAACCGAATCCGAGTCCGATTCCGGTTCCGAAAAATTTCGAGCTGGTCCGATCCGAGCTGGTCCGAATCCGAATCCGATCGGACCGAATCGGATAGTTCCGATACCACTTTCACCCCTACTTACAACTGAGCCGAGACCAAGCTGATCGCCGAGCTTGAGCTCAGGTTCCAGCTCTACACGACGAGGAAGACCATAAGAGCTGTAGCTAGATTGTGAGAGGCGAAGAGAGAGAAGAGAGGAGAGAGAGGCAGAAAATGAATAGACTGTTCTTTTAGGCAGTTGCGTTTGCGTTTGCTTATAAGTTAGAAATTTGTTATTTTTGTACAAGCCAAACGCTTTGATGTTTGGTAGCCAATTTTATAGGTCTTACTATTTCTTCTCAAAGCTCTCAAAACCATTTTTTCTATAATTTTTTGATCCCTCGGATGTCCTTATCGAGGAGCTAAAAATTTCCAGCTTATAAGCAAACGCAAACGCAACCGCCCAAAAAAACAGTCTCGAAAAGTATTGGATGGAATTTGAATGGCTAGATGGAGCAAAACGTAGCGGATTATATCAGTGGAGGATCTCAATCGGTACGACGAGCCCATGCAAGGTTTCAAAAATCGTCGATAAATCACGGCAAATCGTGATTTACCGTGAAAACGCAATGGCTCGATATCAGCAAATGGTGAATTAAATTCAAAATTTTGATTCAAAATTTAAAATCGGTTTGGTTTGATTTATCGAAGAAATCGGTCGATTTATCGAAGTTTGGCTTGAGATTTTGAAATCAGTCGATTTATCGATAAAATCGACCGATTTCTCGAAAAAACCAAGCGATTTCTGATTTTTAAACCTCCGGTCGATTTATTCACAAAAATCACGATTTTTCGAAGTTTGGCTTGAGATTTCAAAATCCAATACCGATTTGTCGAAAAAACTAACAATTTTTTATTTTTTAAATCTTCCGTTGATTTAAAACTCAAATTTCAACCGATTTGTTGTGATTTTCCACGGTAAATCACGGCAAATCAAAAATTGAATCTGAACGATTTCTAGAATAAAATCGATTTTTGAAACCTTGAGCCCATGCCCCGAAACAGAGGCGGTCAATTCTTGCTTGCAACCCCCGATCGAGTCGTTTCTATTCGTCTCCTTCCACAACCCCACCTCACCCCTCCCCCCATTTCCCTCCTTCCCCTTTAAAATACAGAACCCCCTCCATTCCCAAACCCCCCTGGCTTGCGCCCGCTCCTCCAATCCCGCCTCCGCCCAATGGAGCCGTCTCCTCCACCGCCGCCGCCCGAGGCCTCCCCGCCGCGCGGCGCGGAACCGGAGGCGCGGCTTCTTCGGCTGCGGTGCGCGGTGCAGCACTACGAGTGGGGCCGCCGCGGCGATGCCTCCCTCGTCGCGCGGCTCGCCGCTGGCCTGGAGCCCCCCGACCCCGCGCGCCCCTACGCCGAGCTCTGGATGGGCACCCACCCTTCCGGGCCCTCCGCCCTCCTCGCCGATGGGTCGCTCCTCAGGGACTGGCTCGCGCGGAACCCCGGCGCGCTCGGCCCCGCCGTCACCGCGCGCTGGGGAGGCGACCTTCCATTCCTCTTCAAGGTCGCTGCTTGTCTTGTGATTTTGCTTGCTCTCTCTCTCCCTCTCCCCATTTGGTTTTGCCGCGTCAAACACTGCGAATTGTGGTGTGTTGACAAAAAGGGTGGATTTTGCGTTGTCGGGTGCTCGCAGATCCTGTCGGTGGCGAAGGCGTTGTCCATCCAGGCGCACCCGGACAAGGACCTGGCTGAGGTGTTGCACGCGCTGCGCCCGGCCATGTACAAGGACGGCAACCACAAGCCGGAGATGGCCATCGCCGTCACCGAGTTCCGCGCGCTCTGCGGCTTCGCCGGTATTGAGGTGCGTGCCGAAAACTCCAAATGTTAACTCCTAACCATTGCTTGTTCCGCCTTATTCTAGAAGTTCTTTTTCGTGTTATTGTACTTTTTCATATTTTATCAGCCAAACGTGTGCGTTTGAACTTTCGACTAATGTAAGCTGAAACTGCCCAAATCTGAATGGGAACTACACATTGACTTTTACAAATGTAGCACTGAATTTCTATGCTAAAGAATGCACATCAATTTTTTTTAATCCAGAGTGATCAAGATTCTTTCTTGTACTCATCTGATATTATTATGTTGGGATGGTGGCTAAGACTTAATATGATGAAAGCCTCGTAATTGGAAGGTGTCTGGGATCGGGCAAAGCCATGACCGCCTATCAACTTCATCTTATTTCCTCTATATGACATGCCTAGAGAGAAGTCTAATACGGCCGTGGGTAATCCACTTACGGCTAGAATCATTATGCTTATGGTCTCCACCTCACATGGCCACTATGCCCCTTGATCGCTCTGGACATAAACTCCTCCTATTCACCTACGGCCATAAGCAACAGGCATAGCTGCTCCCAAGCAACCTTGTCTGAATGACTCATAAGGACAGCCTTGTGAGACCAATACCGCATAGCAAAATCGGATCGGGATGCCACCTATTAATTAATTAATTAATGGAATGGATGGTTCAGGTCTATTTAATGTCCATGGCAAATGGAATCATACAGGTGGAAGGAGTAGTTCGACTAGTTTCAAGTGGGAAGTAACGTAATGAACATGGAAATGCATAGTGGATTTATAGTTAGGAAAGACAAAAGAGAAGAGTCATATACAGATAATTTGCTTGGTGTGAACAGATACATCTGCATTCTACTTTGTTAAGTCGTGTTGTAGCATTGAGATAAATACCTAAACGAGACATCAGTAGGCTGTCCCACATATCCTTGATGACATAACTCGTGGGCCAGGCAGCCAGCATGTACATATGCTTTCCAAATAGGAGCAGTTTGTTCTTCTGAGGGTTTTCACCCCTACATGAGTGGGGATTGAACCTAGGACCTGATGGTCATGCATCCTTGAATTTAAAAAATTGTCAATGATCGCGATAATCGCTGGGTCCGATTCGGCAGACTGGTTGATTTTCCTATTTGAAGTCAATCCATATTCAAAATTTTCAAATTCAAATTCTTTCAAATCAGCCAATTTTCATTCGATATTGATTGATTTTCAGTCGGTAAAACGACTGATTGATTTTCTGTTGAAATTAGTCAATTTTCGATCAACAAACTGACCTGTTTGACTGCAGATTGAAAATTTGAAAAACGAAATTTGATCAGTTTTCACCGCTTTTTGTGAGACTATTCACAAAAATTGTTGCCGGTCCATGTCATCCCGAAAACAATTTTTGAAACTCTGGTGCATCCCCTGCGCTCTGCTACCCAAAATTCATTCAAGTGTCTATGCTACATTTGGAAGTGTGCTAGTAGCAGAAGACAAAACATTTGCTGAAAACAAAAAGGGTACATTTATTACGTGTAGTGTAGCGTATGCCATGTTAAATTTGGTGTTGTATCCCTAATTGGTTGATTGTTGAGGAGAGATAAATAATAAATGTAGGATATAGTGCAATAATTGCAGCAGAATTGGAAACAGTAAGTATAGTATGGGGTTGATAAGTGAACATAAATCATAATTGGAAATTCTGCAAATCTTGTCGCATCTGTTTAAAGAATATCCACCACCAGAAACAATGTTCAGACTAGAAATTCTCTGATATTAGAAAGCACATGCTTATTTTTTATTTTGACTAAACATGTATCACAACTATTTCTATATATGTCAACAGGAGAGCAAGATGTGCAATTTAAATTCTTGCAATTTTACGTTTGCTCAAACTTATTCGATGTTTTTCTAAATATACACTTTTGTCAGTATCGTTCCTGTTATTATCATCTTCTACTTAATGCTAAAAGCCTGAAATTTGTCCGTGGTATTGAAAGACAGCATCCCAAGGGTATAATGCCTGTGCAGTTTGTTTAGGGCTGTAGGCCAGGAGTAGATATTTTATTTGTAGAAAGTACAAACAGGGCAATTAAGGAACCAACATTCTGTTTATGATCATAACCTTTGGTTTCTTAAGAGGTTAATGTTTTTATTCCTTTTGAAAGGAACAGAAAAGTTTTCTGTCATTGTAGTATCAGATGACACATCTTTGGTTTCCTAACCCACTGTGATTGGATGCATTTTCCATTAACACCACCTGAGATTTATTTGAGATGTGTTTGATGATAGCAGGTACAGACCACATTGCTGTGGGAGTGCTGAATTATTCCTAATATAATAACTGTCATTTTTTTTTCAAGGGAGTGTGTAGATTTATTAGCAATGAGTTTTTTTTTTGAAGTACTTGCTAGCCTCCATTTTTGTGTAAAGTAATATACAATCTCTACCATGGTGAAGGAGCTCAAGGATGTTTTGAGGACTGTTCCTGAAGTTGAAGGGCTGGTCGGGCATGAAGATGCTGGCAAGCTTATGACTATGAAAGATTTTCATGGGGGTAATGAAGTAAAATCCTGTCTGCAATCAGCTTTTACTAAGCTAATGACAGCAAGTAAAGAAGCAGTTTCTGAAACAATAGCTAAATTGAAGAGTCGTCTGAATGCTGAGAGCAAGGTAAAAATACTTTCTTATGACATTGATTATTGAAACTTTCCTATATTTATGGAAAAGGTGCATTTACTTTGTCTTATTTCATGTGCCATAGAAAGGTTTTCCTTTATTGTTCCAAATGATGGCTAATCTTTACTAGGAGTAGTTGGTTCCAGTTCTGTTCCCAACTTGGAAGCCATGAGGGTAATCCTTTTGTATACAGTGCTAAAACTGTCAATTATTAAGCTGTCTAAATGGTTTGAAAGTTGGTTATCCCAATGCATTGCTATTTGCACTGCTCTTGTAGATGAGTTCATATCTAGTATGCTGACATGGGATATCCTTTTGGCTTTCGTAGAGATCTCTGATCAATGTGGGATGAACATAGGTCCAACCACACATCACATAGGGTTGGATGTTACTTACAAATTGACATTGTTGCTACCAAATATAAAAATAATTGAATCGAATATAGTACAAGTGTACAAAACTTGAGACTTCGATCGCACATGGTGACAATAACATTTAAGTTAATATTGTTGCTCAGCAAGCCTGATATATTGCATTTAGGACTTTAAATCATCGGAAACTGTGAGCATTCATCGCTATACATTCTTACCACTATTATGCTGCTATTGAGTTGCGAAATTACTCTAATAAATTAATAACAGCAATTAAGTAAGTTAAAGCTAGTAGAAGCTGATAAGTACTTGATGCTCTGTATTTAAATCATCCATTTTTGTTTAAGATTACATAATTTAGATAATAATATTTTTTTGTGTTATTATCACCATTATATAAAAGAGAAAATACCTTACATACCATTGCAGAGCTGCCGAATATCTTACATGCCATCGCTTATATCTTTCATGCCATCACTTAGAGGCTCATCTCTTCTATGCTATTGTAATTGCTCGATTATTGTCCTTTATGTCATTGGCGAAAACTTATCTTTATTGTTTAAGCTATGTAATTATTACAAAAATCCTTGAAAAAACTCAGAATTATTAAGTATGCAGCAGTTTGAATAATTGAATGTACATTTTTTTTCAGTATTTTTATTTTTAAAATAAGTATTTTATGTTTAAAACGTTTTTGAAGTGTAAATTTAACATAAAAACTTATGTGAGAATACAAAAAAAAAGATTGGAAGTATTGCATATCTAATAACATTGTGATTTTTTAAAATTTTGTTGGTATGTTTACATAGCTTAAACAAAAAGGATAAGTTTTCAACGATGACATATAAAGCAACATTAGAGCAATTGTGATGACAACTAGCAAATAAGGAAGAGGCGACTAGGCGATGACATGTAAGGAGTTATCCGACTATTCAATGGCATACAAAAAATTGACCCTATATAAAACGATCCCTGAGTGATCACTGATCAGTTAATAACCATTTTTCCTGTCAAGGATATGGTGCATCACTACTCACTAATATGTTCTTTGTAGTGGATACCATTTGGTATCTGACAAGCTTGAGATTCTCTTTTTACTGATGGCAATACGTTGCTCTATTCAGATTAGGACCTTAACAGAGAAAGAACATCTAGTTTTGCTACTGGAGAGACAATTTCCAGAAGATGTTGGTGTTCTATCAGCACTTTTCTTCAACTATGTCAAGCTTAGTCCTGGTGAAGCACTTTACATTGGTGCCAATGAACCGCATGCATACCTATCTGGTGAATGCATCGAATGTATGGCCACTTCAGATAATGTTGTCCGTGCTGGTTTAACACCTAAATACAGAGATGTGCAAACACTTTGCTCTATGCTAACATACAAACAGGCAAGTTACACAGTTGCTGGCGCCTCAATTGTATATTGCCTGCTTTGTATAGTCTTTCTTATCGAATTCTTCAGATGCATAGTTTTTTTTTTTTTAGTATATAATGCTGGGTAACTTGACAAGTATACCTTTATCACCTTTAGCATGCAGCCTGATATTATCTCTTGGCTCTAGTTTACTTTAGAATTGTGTTGATTGTGATCCATAGATACATCATATATAGTGCTATGATGATAAGAGTTAAGAGCTTACATGCACTAGGTTAGTGTTCTCCTTGATTTTATAAACAGGCATAGTTTTTATGCCCCTATTACACCATCGTTTCCCGTTTGCTCAAAATTACACCATCGTTGGAAAAGTGAAATGTCTGAAGATTTTGACCGCATAATCAAACCTAGCAAGGATACATGTCCAATTCTGTGTGAAGTTCGAAGAATCTGTTGTTCCGGGCAACTGATCAAAACTGACATGATTTGCGCTTTGCTTCTGTAACCTTTATTGGGCACCGTATTGTGCTTCAGAAAGCTGTGAGTGTGACCATCAGTCTCTCCTTTATGCAGATCTTTCCAGAAATCTTGCGGGGGGTACCTGTGCAGCCATATGTAAGACGCTACACCCCTCCGTTTGATGAGTTCGAGGTTGACTGCTGCTTGTTGCCTCCAGGTGAAGTGGTTGTAATATCCCCAGTACCAGGTCCATCCATCTTCCTTGTCATGAGTGGGGAAGGCGAGATTCAGGTAGATTCTATGTCAGATGTTGAGAAGGCAAAGGAAGGCGATGTTTTCTTTGTGCCCGCATATACTGAGGTTAAGCTCTCTGCCAGTAGCCCCGAGTGCATACATCTGTACAGGGCTGGGGTCAATAGCAGAGTCTTCAGTTAATTGGTGCAGGATTGTTGCAAGTGTACCACACTGTTTCAGGGAAGAGGTCCCAGGAACAAAATATACGTGAAATGACAAGTTAGAAAAAGCCCTCATATAGTGTATAGGCCAATGAAAGAACAAATCGGTTCGTTCATGTCATGGTAATACACGTTGAAAGGAGATCTACATACTATGTTGTATTCTTCTTTGTTTCTCACACACGAAAACAGCTGATAGAAAATGAATGAAAAAGGTGAATGCATCCCAGCAATTCTTTTACCTTGTTCAGATTTCAAATGTAAATCACCTAAGCCTCCAATTCCTCAAGAAAAAGTTGGAAATTAATGCTTTGAAGGAAGGGATTCTCGTTTTTTTTTTTTATGTGAATCTTCTTCTAGTCTGTCTGAGAACTAGAAGAAGGAAAGACAATTGAGGGTCCTCCATACATAGCTGCACTGTTTTGTTTGCATTGCTTACACCCTTGACACTGTGATTCTCCATCTAAACAACACACTGAAGATTTCGGATGCCCCACCCATTGTGCACTTGTACCTAGTGCTTGTCGTATTTACTACTATTTTTTCTCTTTTGCTGCTATCGCTTTCGACGAAAGCTGCAAGTCCTTGCCAAGTGTGAGACCCCAGTGGGCTTCGTTTCCAACAAGAAACTACCTTGGAGCTGGAACGGTTTTGATGGCCCGATCTGGTTAGCAAGAACGGTGTCTTTCAAGGCGCAATCGTGGCCGTCCTGGATCCACATTGATCAACTTTGTCACACAGCTCAACAAAATTGTCAAATCGTTTTTTTTTGATAGTACAATTGTCAAATCTTAGTCCTTGTCCTGGCTAGCTAGTTTAATCATCGTTGCCGTCGGACAATGAGTCAAAAACTGGGGGATCGATTGTCCGCGTGCTGAATGCTGATGCGTCGCCTCGTCAAACATATGCAAGCCTCACGGTCTCTCTCTGGTGAATGGCCATGGCACGCTTCGCGAGTTGCTTTCTTCCTCAAAACAAACGTGGGGCATTTCGGCCGTCAATCCCGTGGTCAAGACTCAAAAGAGAGTTTCACAGGCTCAAGCAAGTAACCACAGCTAGCTAGCTAACCCTAGAGATAGCTTGTTTCATCTCTTCTTTTCTTCCTTGGTGGCTACGTAGCACTATTAATTCTTACTTAACAGTAAGCACTCAAGAGACTTTCTAGGAATGTGGTTGGAGGTGAAGGCCACCGGTGAAATATATATGTTACTGGTATAATTTTTCTCTCTTGAGATAACATTAATTAATCGCCTAGCCAGCACACATCAAGGAAGGCAGCCTGGAGCCTTGGTCTAATATGTATGGTCATGTCACATGAATTGGAGTGCTGGAATTTTCAATGTGGTTAATTTTCTGGTGTTCTTTCGGTTCTTGATTGCTATGTGTTGACAGGAGCGCTCAAGTTAAGCAGCAGACTGCCTATTATTTTCCAGCATGTGTGGAAGACATATCATCATCTATGTGGATTAATGTCGAAGATTGGTGGGTCACCGGAAGACACGGAGGACTGCATGCTCTCGTACAGAGTACCAGGGCAATCTGTGTCATATTGCGACCTCTCAGTCTCAGTCTCTCAGATGACCAAAGATTGGGAAGCTAGCTTCAGACATCTCAGAATTCTTCAAGCCTTTGCCGTCCTAGCGGGGAAAACACAACACCAAGGTAGGTCTAATGAAAATGATATAATGGAGATGTAGCTCCTAGGCTGCTGGATCTGATGTGGGTGTAGTCGCTGGTGAATGAAGGCAGCCGGATCTGGACCGGCGGCTCGGTTCTGGCGCAGTTGGGTCTAGGGCGGTGGCTCTCGGCTTTGGCAGTGGCAGTGACGCTGTTCATCTATATCGTCGTTGGTTATCAATGGTTTCGGTAGAGGTGGCGACATTGCCATGGCTTATACTCGGTGCGTCTGCACTTCTAACTCTGGCTGATGTTGGCTCCAATGTTGGTTGGATAGTAACCTATGGTGGCAAGCCCTGCAATGATAGCGAGTGGCGAATTGATTCTCTTTGTTCGTTGATTTGATCGACAGCTTTACTGTGAATTTTTAGTTATTGCACTTGGTTTCAACTGATGAGTGTTGTTTCTCAAGACTGGTTGATTTGACTATTTGCTATCTTCCTCGTTAAATCCTTTTGGGGGTGATGTGAGATGATTTTGGAATTGGTGCTATTGAATTGTTTTTATGAAACTGAATGTAGAGAGAAATCTCATGAAAGTTGGTAATCATCTTCTATGTGTGAATGCTCAGAGTTACAACTGCCAGAGTGTCAAGGTCAGCTGGTTGTTATAAGGCAAAGAATATTTTTTTCCTTCATTTTCTTTTTGTTCCTTGCCTTAGCATGACAATTGTTTGTCATTTTATTTTAATTTTTATAATAAGAATTTGTAATGGTTGTATGTATCTCTAGTTGATGCATAGACAGAAAGCTACTTCCATTATTAAAAAAAGATCTAACCTCTAGCTAACATATGATAATGAGTTGGAGAGAGGAGCAGTTGTGCGGATAGTGCTGAACACAATGATTAACCTTGCAATTCTTATTTGGGTACGTGTGTATAGCATCTGGGCGTTCAAAGTTAGGCCAGCAGTCAAGAGTAGTAGTCACTTTAAAGAGTGATCAAGGCAAAACGTGCAAAAATACCATATGGAGACCAATTAACGTCGTATGTAACTATATAAGTAACATGTTTTCATATAACGGGGTACGAAAGAATAAGTAGCTAGCGCGCTTAAAATGCAGATTTCCTCAGGTTCAATGCACACAAGCACTTGATCGTGAGCATGTCATTTGATTTGACTAAGCCCTGACTATGCACACGCTGTCATATGACAGATGGCTTCGTTTTATCTCTACCGTTGAGGTGCTTTTTCCCTTGAGATTAGTGCAAAAGGTAGTTACAACAGCACAATTTGTTGCTCTACCGACCAACTTGTTTATACAGTTCTCTGAAAGGAGCAGGCCAATTAAGCTGGCGTGCGCAAGTGGTTTTACAGATGGATAGGCCGGTTACTGTTACATAGCAGTGCTAAGTTGCACAAATACAAAATGTATATTCATTTTTTGTAAAAAAGTATATTCATTTACTGTTCGGATGCAAATCAAGTTTGTCAATTCCTGCGCTTTATTATTTTCCCAAAGCTTGTATTTTTCTTAGGGATCTTTGTAACACGTGCCTAAACTATATATAGTGGATCCTTCATTTATTTGTTTGATCTAAATGGCTCCTCTCTATAGACAAGACGATGAATATATCTTTACTATATATATTTGATCCAACGATCTGTTGATCTCTTATCTTACCACACATAAGCACGTGTTTAATTATTAAAGCTTAGAAATACTATTGGAAGTTACCCCAAAAAAAACCATATAGTAATATACTCACATGTGTTTAGTAAATGTTTTGAATACACAATATATATATATATATATATATATATATATATATATATAGAGAGAGAGAGAGAGAGAGAGAGAGAGAGAATAGCTAGTGTGCTATGGATAGCACGAAGAGATCCGTGCTATCCATGGGGTTTGGAAATTCTGAGGCCGAAATAGACGATCCGAACTGTCCATCTTGTTCATCTTGCTGAAATCTCACTACACATCAAATTTCAATTTTTTTGAATTATTTTACTATTTTTTTCATATTTTTGAAAATCGCGGATCTAATTAGCTATGGACCCTCTAATAAATTCAGTTTTCAAAAATATGAAACAAATAGTAAAAAATTCAAAAAAATTTAAAATTTGGTGTGCAGCTAGATTTCATCGAGATGAACAAGATGGACAGTTCGGATCATCTATTTCAGTTTCAGAATTTCCAAACCTCGTGGACAGCACGGAGAGATCCGTGCTATCCGTGGCACACTAGTCAATATATATATATACACACACATGCTTCTCCATGAAAATCTATGCAGTGTTGTCATGGATGCTCTCAAACAGTTTCCTACTTATATAGAAAAGTCTTCTAAACAGCAAGCTAGCCAATGCATGTACTTCCTATGTCAAGTTGTTAGCTTAGGTTGCTAGGCATTGCAAAGATCTCCATCATATGCTGTAAAATCGGGTCTCTATACACCCTCTCTAAATCACTATTCGTGCTATATATTTTCATCCTCTCCGACAGAACCTCTATTCAAAAAAATACAGAGATTGACATAGAGGGTCTTCAAATTTAGAGGCTAGGAAAGAAAAACTCTAAATTTAGAAGCCGAGATAGAAACTCTACTGGAGGATGATGAACTTTAAGTATAGAGAATTTTCTGTTTTAGAGGCTCTGCTCGAGATGCTCTCAGTTCGTAAATGTAAGTTGTTAATTTAGATAATCAATACTTACACCGGAATCACTACGAATTTGAAATTATGACTAATTTTAGTGACATATATGAACCAATAAATAATTATTTAGTCATGCAAAACATGAGTATTTAACCCAAACTAATGAAACATTTACTCATTCATTGTAATTAGTACGGATTACCCCTACTTATTAGTACAGATTTACTTCATTTTATTACTCATTCATCGTTAGTACCACTAATTACCCCCAAATTAATTAAGCATTTCTCCTAATTACCCCTTCTAACTAATCATGCAATCCTAATTACGACTAATTACCCCTAACTAATTACTCCTGCATATGACTAATTATCCCTAATTAATTAAGGCTATATTCTAAATACCACTATTTACCACTAATTAATTAAATACATAATTACACATACCTCTCTGCCACGAAGTGAATTCTCACAGAGAGTAATGGATGGAATGCCAGGACCACCTCACGCACTCGCCTCCTTATATAGCTAAAAACGACATCACTGTGTCGTTTAATATTATATCTAATCTTGAGTAAATGACTTATCACTGTGTCTCTTAAGGTTTAATTAGTTCACAACAATGAACTTTCAGTGCGCAGCCGCTGCACCGCATGGTGGGAGCAACGCTGTCTATCCATTTTTTGTTGGTGCAAAATACAAAACTCTACGCGTGTTGCTTTCAATGATTAAATTAGTGCCAAATTGTGGGATTAGGTGCTGCCACCACCCTGCACGGCGGCCGCCGCACAGCATGGCGGCAGTGCTCTGGGAACGACACGTTGGCATCTGTATCCTCTACTGTTGCTACGTGCTAGCCTCTAGCGCCTCCCATACCGTATGGCATGGCAGGCGCCGTGGCTGCCGCCGTGCGGCACGGCGGTTGCCAGTGATATTTGACTAATTTTATTATAGTGTTGTTTAATTTATTAAAAACAAATTATTTTTTGATTAGTTGATTAATTTTTCCGTTAAATACCCATTGTTTTTGAGAGTTGATCGTCGCGCTGTTTCACGTCAGGACAAGGAATGGTCGATTTTGGATATGATCCTGAATCGACTTGATGGGATATGATGGTTTCCCTGACCATGTTGATGCGATGCCTCTTCAACCCCATCTTGTCGCATGCATACTCACATGGGGATACATATATATAAATCTAGGTTGTTGGCCCCAGATTTATTGGTTAGCCGTGAGCAAATTTTGGTGACCAGTAAATTAAAAATTTTGACGGGCATGGATCGGATGATATGTAGTACTGATGATCATCCTCAAAGAGATTTTTTTTTTGCTTACCATGCAGGGCATGTGTACGTAATATGTTTTTCAGCATGCTTAAATGCGCTGCTTAGCATGTTCTTATATATTCATGTAATTATCTCTCATTAATACATGATAAGTACCCTTTATAAAAAGAGGGGTTTTTACGGTCCTTGGACATATACCACAATATACGTACCAGGTACCTCAACGCATCATATGAGGGAAAAAACTGACATTTAGAAATTATCATCATCTCTCATCTCTCCTCTTACATCTCCCTTACCGGTTCTCTCACTGCCTATCGGCCACAACCACCACCTCACTGGCCCGACCACCACCACCACCTCATTGCCCCTAGCACCATCATCTTGCTGCGTCCCCGGCCACCGCTGCGTGCCGCCACGAGTGCTCTAGACAGCGGCGCATGGTACGGATGGGCCATGACATGGGCGGAGGCGGCGACCAATGGTGACAGGACTATCGGAGCATGCTGGTGCTAGAAGTGAGAGGAGAGAGGAGACAGATGGAGAAAGTGAGAAATACTATAATGCCCTTTATGTATTTGCAGCTTTTCGGATGGAGATGTAGTACCAAGAGGTACAGGAGGCATCGTCTCTTTTGAGCCATTGGATCTATGCTCAGATGTAAGGCCCCTGTAATGTCAATTTGTGAATGACAGAACGAGTACAAAGTTTCATGCATGATAGGTATATATATGGAACGTAACTTTGGTGCTGCAAGACCGGATCAATAAATTAGTTGGAGCATTGACTACAATTGCAAGTGGAAAATGTTAACATAGATCTCTATTTTTTTTCATATATATCTGAGTTCAATTGGCCGACTGTTTCTATATTTAGTAACTTCTGAACACAGCATAATGGAACATCAGCAAGCTACTTTTCCTTTGCTTGCAGGCATGTGCTAAGTGGAAATCTTGACTTTAATTATTGAGCTTTTTTTTTCGGCCAGGAGAGCTAAGATGGATTTGATATGACAAAGACCTCAAAATAATTCTCCTCCGCACAAAGAAACAAAACAAACTTGCTTAATTGTGAATAATGAGTTAGCTTCTTTTTCTACTTTTGGTTTGGGTGCAAGCCTGCAAGGTCATGTCTCACTTTCACGCTACTGTAAAGACTACGGTATAGTACAGTATAGCTAGCGTAGCTTTGATGAGACTAATTAGTCGGAAGCATATGCTTAAGTTCGTTCTTCGTTTCGCTAATCTTTTCTTGCGTTCACACAAAGCTAGCATGAAGAAATCAACAACCCCGTTGCTACCCACTTCCTTCCATAGATAATAATATCTTACAATCTTGATTATTTATGTGATCGATGCTACTAAGGTAACCTTTCGTTGTAATTAACATATGAATGCATATGTATTGGCAGTTGCAGTGCAGGTGCAGATCGAGATGCGATCAGCAGCAGCATGCAGTGCCCTGCAAAATTTGGACATGTATGTTTGTCCGTGGCGGTCAACATGAACAAGCAAGGAGACATGGCCGGACTTGAAGCCTCTGGCTCCGTCCATTCTGCGAACAGTCGCCGAACGAAAGTTACGCGCAGGGAGAGACTTGATGCATGCGCGGAATATTTCTGTGTTTGTCATATCAGGTCAGCTATGTATGATGTATCTGGCAGGTCAGGTTCTGTGACCCCTGCTGCTGCTGCTGCTACTGCTGCTGCTGCTCTCTCCCCCATGAATAGATCACAATGAGTTTCTCCTATGGAAGCATGCATACATTACATCCTACGGCTGTAGGTAGCCAAGGTAGGCACGCAGATCACCACTGTTTGCGCATCTCCGAAGGCGGGGCTTGTTGGGAATCCGACGGTGGCCTCGACGACTAGTTTGGATGGATAGGCATGTATAAGACTATCTTCAACATGTTCCCGTCCATTTCCATCACGAACGAAATTTCGTTTCCTTTAATGCTGTAACAGATTTTCTTTATCGTTTCTTTTTATAGCATCCATAGCAGGCCCTCTATAACACTGTAGCTCTGACTTTTTAGGAATAGGGTAGCTGATGGAGGGAAGGAATCTTTAGAGCGTAGTGCAAAATGTGAAGGAATTTTAGATGAATAGATAGATGGGGCGCTAATAGTGTTTTGGAGGAGAAAATTTAGAGGAGTTGGTGTAAATGCTCTAAGAAAGGGGTTCTCTTTTCTATTCCCTTTAGCAAGAGATTCTCTCTTATTTCCCTATATCAATCTCTTCAACCATTTTTCTATTTTTCGTTCCATTCTCTAAATACAGAAGGGATTAAAGTCTTCTCTTTGATCTAATATTTCATATTACTTTAATATTTTTATATTACACGTGTAGCATAATTATGTGGATATCTGGCTAAATGAATATAAAATATACTACCACCAATCGTTGTGTACATAAAATTACTCTATAAACAAAAATATAAAGAATACCTACTCGGTTTAGCTTTTAGAGCCATATCTTATAAATTAAGTTCAGGAAAATAATATATTAAACAATAATATATGCTATGCATAAATATGTGTATATATTTCTCGCAAAAAAGTTATGATTTCATGGTGTAATTAATATATGCCAGTATCAGGAACTTCATAGTTAGATATGCCAGCGTAAATCAGCTAGTTATTGTAATGCCGTTGCAAACATACCAATGATACTTTTGCTCTATTGAAAACTATTTTGTCATTTTGTTCATTGGCATGAAACTAAACAACACTACTTGTTATAAAGTACGACGTGCCGCACCGCGTGCTCATGCTCTGCTCCCGTGTCTGCTTCGGCTCATACGGTCATACCTTGTGTTTGGGCTACGCGCTAGCTACAAGCACCTAGAGTTGGATCTGTGTAACTAGTCGGTTTCTAGTTGTACGTAAAAATTTCGTTTAGTAATCAAACTTTTAGAAATTTTAGTTAAATCATGCGATCTCTGAATCACACAAACTAAATTTCTAAATTCAAGTAAAAACAAACTCTAACTCCCAAATTCATTTCACGAGCATTATTTTTGAACCTGGGTGAAATTTGTATTTTCACAACTTTATGGATTTATTTTTCTTTCTTTTATTCATTTGTTATACTCAACACGGTAGTCGACAACCCGATGCTCGATGATACCCTGATATTTGATGATACACTAAATACACCCTATATTTGACGATACACCAATACTTGACCTGATGCTCAATGATACATACCATGGGTGATACTAAGACACCACGATTCACCTCTCGATACACCATGTTTTACACCTAAGACACCACGGTTCATCTCTCAACACACCATGGTTCACACCTAAGATACCACGGTTCACCCGACACATGATGGTTCACAAATATGGTTCACCCTGATACACACCTGAGACACCATGGCGTAGAAAAATGATAAAAATGGTTCAACCCAAGACATCATGGTTTACACCTGAGACACCACGATTCACCTCTCGACACACCATGTTTCACACCAAAGACACCACGGTTCATCTCTCGACATACCATAGCTCACATCTGAGACCATGGATCACCCGACGCATTATGGTTCACAAACATGGTTCACCCTGACACACCATGGTTCACCCCTGACACACCATGGTTCACCTGACACCTTATTGTTTACAAACATGGTTCATATTTATCCGAATTCTTTTTCCCTGATTCACTTGTGATTCACTCATGGTTTTACCCCTGGTTCACCTATGGTTCATCCTGATTCACCTGTGGTTCACCCATGATTCACTGATTCACCCATGGTTCACTCTGGTTCACCTATGGTTCATATTTATTTTGTCCTATTCCATACCGTAGCTATGCCAAGGGATGGTATACTGTCCCCAGTGGCTTCCTTTAAAGTATCGCATATATAAATAGAAGCATTTGTAATAGTGCTTATATCAAGTTTTTTACGTGCAAAACGAGTTATTCATCTGCCAATCAGCAATGTGTATATTTTATGTGTTTCAGGGTTTTCACCAAAATTTGCTGATTAATGAAAGCCAGAAAGAGATTATGATTCCCTTAACAATAAACTAACTTTGTTAACTCGTGCTATATATGATGCATAAACTAAAGTCTTGAAGAGAGGAAAGGAAGGAGAATCTCTGATCTTTAGCATGCTCCTATCAACACTCACCTTTTCCATTCGATCACAGAATTTTTATTTTTGTCACTCTATATATCAAATGCCATACCCCACTTCCCTTAAGTGGGAGTCTACTGGTACAGTGCTCTTGAAAGCTCCATGAGTCTTATCAAGTCATTTTCCTTTTTCAAGTTGGAATCGTAAATAACTATAGGATTTTCGCGTCCACCTTTCTCCATCCATAAAAATCCGCAATATTAATTAAAGGAGAAATGGTAACCATGAAATGCGAAGATGGTTCCCTTTTGCATTAGATTTAGATTTTATAGGATATATAATACGTTACATAATCATCCTTTTCTGTAACACCTATAGCCTCGCTTTGATCAAGGGTTACCCAGTACCTAAAAGTGCTACGATTTGGAAAGGCAGGGTTATAAACTACTGGAATTCTAGGTAAACTGGTAAGGCAGTGCAAAAGGCAGCGTGTCACAATCCCCCCCTTCCCCAATTGAAAAAGCCTATTAAACTCATGTTTCTTTGGGCTGAAAAGTTACTTCTGATTATAATCTGAAAAGCTGTAGACCCTCGATAAGGAGGTTTGAGGGGCTAAAAAATAATTAAAAATAGTTTTGAGAGTTTTGAGAAGAAACACTAAGATTTTCAAAAATATTACTGCAAAGTGCTTAAACGTTTGACTTGTATAGAAATAATAACTATCCTGCTTTGATTATAATCTGATTTTAAGCCAAAAAGAACATAGCCGACATGATCCATGTCACGTGCCATCATGGGCTATACACAAATGCCACATGTGCAGTGAGGATTGATGCTCCAATATCAATTGTAACATCCTAGTCCAAAATTTTCTTAGAGCCGATCCACCTTATCTAGGAGTGACCACACATGTTTAGAACCTCCTTTAGGCTTTCGTCCTTGCTTCGCCCAAAAAGTTAACCCCAGAAGTGCTATATTTTGGGTTAGTAGTGGTTATAAGCTAGTGGAACTCAATGTCAACCGGCAATATATGCATGTAGTATTAAAGGCCAGGGTGTTACAATCTACTCTCTCCAAATGGGTTGCTGTCCTCAATAACGGAAAGCCCTGAAAGTACCTTTTTAGGGTCCATCCACACATGCGTAGTACTTCTTCAAAGCTTTTGTGCTCGTTTCGTCCAAAAGAGTTAATCTTGATTTCTGAAGTACTACGATTTAGATTAGAAGAGATAACTCTAGGTAAACTGGCAAGATGGTACTAAAGAGTGGACCGGAGTGTTACACCTTCATAGTACAATTGACATTTTTCTTATAAAAAAAAAGTAACTACCTCCTAGGTTATGTGCACCAACTCAAGTTCTGAATGCAAACTGTTCTCTACGGAATGCAATATATTAATGAAACAAACTGTTCTCTACGGAATGCAATATATTAATGAAACTCATTTTTTTTTTCAAAATAAAGTGTTAGAATTTAGGTTTATATTTGTTGTACATTTATTTGAAGCACAAGTGTATCTAGCTAATTACACCTCATATACTGCATATTGATCTATATACGCATGCAATAATTCCAATACGTATATTATATATTCAAATTATCGTTAGGTTTTCAGAACTATTTTGTTGGTATTTGTGCACTAAATATAATACTTAGGATAGGCCCGGCATACTGATAATTGCCTAGTAGTATGCCAACTTGTGAGTGTTGTGACGATAAACAAATACTACATAATAAGCATGAGGATCTTCTCAAGGAGCTGATCCGAAGAATTAATGCTGATCCGTCCTTTCTTTTCTCTCTTTTTTTTCCCTTAAAATAAAAGAAGAATCGATGCTGAGAGAGCCATGGATCTCTCCCTTGCAAAAACCAAGAAGCTATAGTTTTGCAACCACACAAGGAGAAGCCATCTCGAAGCGACATGTCATTACCAACTTTCCCTGGCATGCACGAGAGCCCTGGCTGCTGGGTAGCTAGCTAGCTAGGCAAGCCAAGCATCTCACTCTCACACATCTCCAGATGTATTTACACTACCCACCACGTACACAACCCCATCAATACAACAAAGGACATCACTTGAAGACAACGACCTCTCCATCGATCGATGGCCAGCTCCCATCTCTCTCAAATCAAATTACATCCCCGCAAAGCTAGCTTGCCTTTTAACCACAAGAAAGAGAGAAATTAACAAGATAGAGCAATTACACATTCCAACAAAGTAACAAATTAAGATTACAACACGTACGATAATCAAGAAGGTTCAGATTAACAAGCTAGAGCAATCACGATCGATCGCGCGCAGACACATCACGCATGACATGCGTCTGCGCGCGCTTTGATCACTAGCTAGCTACTCGATCGATCAGCTCCATTAACTAGTGTGACATCTCGCTTTAATAGAGAGACATCGCAGGAAGCAACATGCGCGCACATCCATCCACTTAGCTAGATTTCTTTCTAGATTCCTCCTCCCCACTCTCCTAGCTTTCTCGCCGCCTGGCACAGCTCGTCCGTCCTCCACGTCGAGCCGTGGTCGCCGTCCATGATGCCGCCACAGTAGCTGTAGCCGCCGCTTATCATCATGGCGCTGCCGGTGCAGCTCGAGTTCAGGTAGTCCAGGAGAGTCGAGTCCGAGTAATCGGCCGGCCCTAGGTCCAGCCCGTCGAGGCCGAGGCTACCGAGCGCCGAGTCGAACACGCCGGCGCCGTCGAGCTCGCCGGGGTACTGGTCCCAGCTCAGTTCGGAGAAGCAGGGCACCGGCGGGAGCGCGGCCGTTGAGCCAGACGTCGACGTGCTCGGGCTCGGGTCGATGGGGTACTGGTGGTAGTGGTACCCGTGCATACCGACCGGTATGTCGTTCGTTTCTTGTTCGCTATTGTTGACCGGCGAGGGCGCGGCCATGACGACGTGAGCGCCTGCGGCGGGCTGGAACGGCTGCTCGGCTTGGTGCGCCGGCGTCGTGGCCATCTTCTCGAGCAGCCGCGGCATCCAGTAGCAGCGGACGGCGTCGCGAAAGACGGTGCTGTTGGCGTCCACCTTGAGCTGCCGTGCCTGCTTCTGCACCCTCGTCCGCCAGTAGTTCTTGATCTCGTTGTCCGTCCGCCCTGGCAGATGCTGCGCTATCCTGGACCACCTACGCACATACACACATGCATGTAAGCGAGATTTTTAAAAGGGCAAACTAATCAAGCTCGTACATGTAGAAACGAAAGAACTTCATGTAGATATGCACATGCACATGTGTAGTATGTACTTACCTGTTTCCCCACTTGGAATGGAGCTCAAGAATCAGGAGCTGCTCCTCCGGCGTCAGATTGCCGCGCTTTATGTCGGGCTTCAGGTAATTGAGCCACCTCAGCCTGCAGCTCTTGCCGGTTCTCTTCAACCCTAAAGAAATGCAATGGACATATCATGAATCATGAGTCTCATGACATGCTAGATGCAGGCTGAAGCTATACAAGTGATGGAACTGGAAGATGTGTACTCACCGGAGCACCGGGCGAGGAGATTCCAGCGACCCTCGCCGTGGCAAGCAATGTAGTTCATGAGGAGGTTGTCCTCCTCGAGGGTCCAGGGCCCTCGCCTTAGCTCCATCTCCTCCTCATGCCTGGTCACAGCCATGGTTGCTTTCCTCTGTGACATTGCTGTCATCTTGTAGCTAGCTGGTTGCTTCTGCGATGAAGACGATGATCCCCATGGAGGGTGCAACTTATGGATGCGTATATATAGCCATGCAGTAGCACTAGCTAGCTTAAAGTACTGGAATGTGTAGGGATTAGGAAAGAGATCGAAGGCAGGGAGAAAGAAGAGAAGTAGAAGAGGGGAGGGAGACGAGGGCCTAGCTGCAGAGACAACTTATTGGTGGCTTCCCTTTTATAATGACTTTGTGGCAATCATAGGAAGAAAGGACTGGCTGTAGGAGAAGCTGGCTTCTTCACTTCTTGGAGCTAGGGAGGAGAACAAGGAGGCCAAGTGTAGTGAGTTGCACACCAAATGGGACAATCTTTCAAAGCTTCCTTCTTTTTTATGGGCATGAGAGAGAGAAGAGAGAGAGAGAGGTGCTTTGTGGAAATAGTGCACTCTTTAGATTCTTTCCTGCATGAAGCGTGTTTGACTGAACAATTTGTCACCCTTGCGCACTATTAGGATTAGACGAGAGAAGGAGAGTGAGATGGGGAGAGGCAAATTGTTGGATGCACACATGCGTGGTGAACCACCAACTTTTGCAGTGAATAATACAAATGGAAAATTAAATACACCAAATGCAAAATGTTATTCTTTTCTTTTCTTAGGGGAATACTATTTTATTTTGTGATAGGATCAAATAACGAAAAACATGTACATGCTATGCTATGTACATTGACACGTTTATCCATAAAATCATTAATATTTTTCCACCAACCTAATTTATAACTTAGTTTCGAATTCAGATGCCTCTCCACACATACATCCGACGGCTATATATATCTTTATGGGCTTATGCATGGCTACTGATTAGCGAACGCCTCTTCAATAGGAATAATTTGTTGCGTAATTTACCAATTTGAGCTAGAATATCTGGCTCGAGCAAGTCTACTTCAAGCAAAGAATAATTAATCAATCAAGGAGACTTCTGCTCACAAAGCATATATAGCTTTGTAGTTCTTCTCCCAAAAAGCCAACGAAACACAAACTTTGGAGACAGCACCCTGGGAAGTAAGCAAAGATTAGGTAGGCATGCTTGTTTAAGTTCCTAGGACAATCATATTAAACACTCGTAGAACCTAATGATTCTTGACCTAACTGTCTGGCCGGTGAAAATTTTCAACTGAAAGGTTTAGCTTAAACAGTTTGCATGATGGTGCCACAGTCGCACGCATGACATGGATTGGTCAAATACTTGCCATTAATCTTTGTGTTGCATCTAAAGTCGGAAGTGGTTGTTTTGCGGCTTGGCTTGCAACTTGCAGCTTCTTTGACTGAATTTTGAGAATAGTCACTGTTGAGTAGGAGGAGAACCAGCTAAAGCATGTACTTGAAATATATAGTCAATTATTGCAAGATCATTAAATCGAATCCCAGCTTCAATTTTCTAGCTTTTCATACTTCTTATTTATGTACCAAGAGGGGCTAATTGTGCAGCACATAATCGTGCTCTGCAGACTTCCCGGCTCTGCATGATTGTAATCATCTTGATTGTCATAACCAGAATTCTTACAATGAACAAATAGAAAGCTCAAAACAAATCAAATATCGATAATTTCTACTCAATCATAGACACATCAACAAATTAATGTGAACAACCCACGTAGAGTAATCCCAAAGAAACAACGTAACTTAACACACACAACCACTACTACAGATCTGGCCATCAGTACCGGTTCACAATGGCCATCAGTACCGGTTTTTGAACCGGTACAGGCCATCCGGGACTGATGCCCCATGGCATCAGTCCCGGTTCCCTCACCCGGTGCTGATATAGTATCAGTAACGGTTGGAGGCCACACGTGGCTTTAGCCTGTGCCTCGCCGAAGCCCCAGTCAGTACCGGTTGGAAGCACCAACTGGTACTGATAAGCTGCTGTTCAGTCCCGGTTGATTCCTCCAACCGGTACTGAGCAGGCACACGTGGCTTTAGCCCGTGCCTCGCCGAAGCCCTAGTCAGTACCGGTTGGAGGCACCAACTGGTCTTGATAGGTCATTGTTCGATCTGGTTGGTTCCTCCAACCGGTATTGAGCAGGCACCACCTGACCTATAAATAATATATATATATGCGTGTGAGGTATTATATATGTGTCTGTGTGTTAAGTCTAATATATATATATATATATATATATATATATATATATATATATATATATATATATATATATATATGTGTGCTAAGTCACAATTAATTAAAGCACATATAATCAATCATGCATAATTAATCGATAATTAAATCACGTAACTTTTATTAACAACTTTAATTACAACTATTAGGTATCACAATGAATCAATCATGCCTATATATAGTACACATACAGTTCACATAACATTCATTTCAACTTTAATTACGAACGCGTTCATCGTGATCTTTTATGTGCATCGCTCTTGGTAGCCGTAGATGTAATTCCGGCAGTTCACCGGTCTTTATCGAAGGGCCCCACCTATTTGCCGCTGGAACGTGAAACTCGCCTCTTGGATTGACGACCTTATCGAAAATCCAGCCGACGAGTTGTTCTTGGATCGCTCTCACGGTCGCCGGCGAGAAGTCGGACACACATTGCAAGTCGCTAGCACCTCCGGCCAGGATGTGCATAATATGGCACACATAGTAGCCGCATAAATTGGTGCCCGACGGCTGACGCCAGACCTGTGGTGAAAAAAGCTAGCAGCGTGAAATGGATGCATGAAATGAAGTTAACTAACTCAAAAACTACCCTGATGGCATACATACTCGAGAGGCAAGTGTAATATCGAATTCCTCGTTGAATTCGCCCACGGTTTCAGTACGGAACGCATCCAGGTACCATTCATGGAATTAGCGCATCCTAGTTGGTAGCTGGCCAATCTCCTCACGCCTGACCAAGGAAGCGCTCGGTGTAAATTGCCATCTGACTTCTGCAGCTTCAATCTGCATGTCGCCTAATATTTGCTCTGGGTGAAGACCAGTTTCTTCGATGAATTTTCGCATCTCTTTGGCCTTCTGATTAGCTGATGACGTCGTCTTCTTCGACGTCTTTTTCTTGGACCTTTCCTTGACCAATGTGCGCTCGTAGTCAGATACACGAGGTTTTTTCTTTTTGTCCTTCAAATTTTTCACTGTCCTCAAGCCTTTTAGAAATTCTTCCGTACCAGGCTGAACCTTCTTCTCTGGTGACTTGGGTTTAAAAAATTTGGTGACCTCGGCTCTGACTACTTTCTCGGTCTCCTCCTCCGTCATATCGTACGCTCGCTTTGCAAGTGCAACCAGCTTCTTGGGTTGGGTGGACCTCGTCCTCTTGCAAGCTGCTGGGCGAGCTGGCTTGCTTGTCTTGGGCGACGATGTTGGAGTTGGAGTTTCGCGTGCAAGGCTTGGTGCAGGAGACGGGCTTCTTCTGGGAGGCATCTCCTTAGGTAACGATGGAGGTGATGACGGACCGATTATGTGTGCCGGAGGTGATGAAGGTGTTGGAGAGGACACGTCCATGTGATCTCGAAAAATAATGTACTTCTTCTGCCATTGGATGAAATTGTGGACTGCCTCTCCTAACTTCGTAGTCCCGTCACCTCCGGGAATATCGAGGTCCAGGTCCTCGCACCCTGGGCATACCTCCTCCACCGAGACCCTGGAGTAGCCCGGCATTATCTGTTGGCCATGGATGACCAGCCCTGGCTCCACCGGGTCAGCCATGCCATGAGCCGCCTTGAAAGAGATGTTCCTCACTTGGACATGCAGCTCACAAGGTGTCCGCTGCATGATGTCGTCCATGGGCCAGTGGCCCAAGTCCGCTTCGGGCAACCCACCGGAAGCACAGCTGCTTCGCCGCCTTGAGGGACTAATGAGGTCCGGATTAGCAGGAGGTTCCTGGCCCTCATCTAGCCGTTGGCTCAAGGCTAACTGTACCTGTCTTTGGATCTCTTCTTTCATGCTCTGTTGTGTTTGATTCAGGCGTTCTTCAAGCATTAGGAGCTGTTGTGCCTGTCGGGACTTGCTTCTCACCCGACTCCTATAGGTAGCGGCGTCCTTATCGAACCCAATCTTCCACGGAACGACGCCAACGCCTCGTGTACGTCCAGAGTGCTCCGGGTTTTGTAGAGCCCTTGTAAGCTCGTCGTTCTCCCTGTTTGGCACGAAGGTGCCCTGGGAAGATTACTCGATCGACTTTACAAGTCTTCTGGCCACATCTGTCAGCACATTCCCGAACACCGTGTTTCCATCATCGTCAAGGCCGCCGCCGTGAGCATAAAACTAACTCTTCGCTCTGTCTGGCCATTCCATTGTCGCGGGTGCAACACCCTTCGCCAACAGTTCTTGTTCCCTCTTCTCCCATTTGTGCATCGCCTGGCGGTAACCACCAGGTCCGAGGTGGTGGTGGTATTGCTTCTTCTGAGCATTCTAGCTGTTCCTTTCGGTCAGACTTTGACCTTCATTCGAATTCTTGTAGTTCACGAACGCATCCCAGTGATTCTGCAACTTTGGGTACTTGTTGAAGTCAGGAATTCGGTTCTTCTTGACGTACTCCGTGTTCAACTTCTTTTCATATGTTTGGAATGCGATGGCCATCTTCTTCAACGTGTAACTCTTCACCTTCTCTTGGTCCCTTGGGGAAGGTGAATGTCTCCTTCAGTCGGTCGAGCATTTCCTTCAGATCTTCAGGACATTATCCCATCTCACGATGCTAACTGGCACATGGTCCCTGACGTTGATGCCGCATGCCGAATTGAACGGCCCAATCGCCCCTAGGGGTGCAAGAGGTTGGCCGTTATCGCCGACTTCGGTAATAACATGTCTTGCCTTCGACTTCTTGTTTGAACCTCGCTGACGTGATTGGCTACTCGATTGAGTGATCTGAAAATATGGTACAATAATGTCTACGTGTTAGAATGTTGGCTTAACAAGATGGTGAAACCGGCATATACAAGTTCGATCTAATTACCATGGTCGTGTCAGCGGCCTCGGCATGAGTCTCATCGGTCTCAACGAGCCTTAAGTCCACGACAGGCCTTGCGGCCTCGATAGAATCATCAAGCTCGTAACCATCTTCTCCCGAAATCAAACTTCTCATGAACTCGTCTCCATCAAACCCTTCTCCCGCCATCGTAGTTTTGTAGTATATAAGAAGGCATTGAAAATTAACGAAAAAAGATTAACAATAGTATACTTGCACATTTCACATATACTTATACATTTCACTTATACATAAACGGGTGACAACGAGGAGGGCGGTGGGGAAGATGAGGTAGATGAGGACGCAGGCGTGATTTGAGGACGGTATATACATTACATTTCACAATTAATTGACATACATCTTAGAATTCAAATTTGCTATAAAATTGGCATATACATATACATCTCAAAATTCATATAAATAAGATACAGAGGTCAGATTATCTTCCATTAAATACATGCTATGTTTTATTTTTTTCATGTAAAAATTTATATCTTGGACCAATTATTTGGTAATTTAACTACTTTACTCCCCAGTGCTGAAATCTTGGCTCCGCCACTGCGTACGGTTTGGGCATTTCGTCGAACACTCTGGGCGCACCGTGATTGTGCTCCTGTTGGCCGCGCCGCACTCCTGTCGCTCGTGCCGCTCTGTGTCACGCCTCCGTCATGCTTGCCCGAGCCCGCACTCATCGTCCCATGCTCTGCCGGCTGCACCTTGCCGAGGAGCGAGGAAGGAAGGAGAGAGAGCACAAGGAGCACCTTGCTCGCGGGTCGCTCGAGGCGAGGAAGACGGCGGCAAGCTGGTCGTCGTCGGTGACGAGGAGGACGGCGGCGCTGCTGGGTCGTCGGTGACGAGGAGGACGTCGGGCCGAAAAGCGGCGTCGGCGAGAGAGGTTGGAGACGATAAAACAGTTATGCCTCCAACCTCTCGCTTTAGAATTTATATGATGGTGGCATCGGTCCGGTTGGTATTATCCACCGGGACTAACCTATCGATCCTGTTGGTTACACCAACCGACCAACACCAGATAGGTAGTGCCCTAGGAACCATCGGTCCGGTTGGTATCACAAACCGGGATGGAATCTTCGATAGTCCCGGTTGAGGACACCACCGGACGGAATCTCCTTAGTCCCGCTTAATTACACCAACCGAGACCGATTTGCCAAAAAAAGGCGAGCCGGAGCCAGCTCAAGCGCTTTGCTAATTTGCTATTAATATCTCGAAAATTATAGAAAATTGTTGGAAGCCTTGAAATTTCTCTTTAATTTTTCAAATTTTAGTATAAATTTTCACCTTTTATATAAATTCAATTATTGCTTCATGGCTTACTAAAAATAATAAATCATACTTATTCCACACTAAACTGATTTCAAAAAATAAAATAAATTAAAAATTCACATATTCTTTACAATTTAATTTTCCAACCATCTTAATACTGATTTTCACCTTTTATATAAATTCAATTATTGCTTCCTTCCTTCATAAAAATCATAATTCATACACGGGTTTAATTGTTAACATACTTTGTAATTTATGGCAAATTACTACCATCGCCATGTGGGAACCATAAGTCCGTGATCTCCATTTTGGGAGTAATCCCGGTTGGTGTCTCCAACCGACTATCTAAATCGGTTGGTGTCTCTAACCGAACTATGTGGGAATTCAAACGACGCAATGTTGGCGCGAACCGAGGAGCCGCCTCTTCTTCCTCGCCTCGACAAGAGGCCTCTTCTATAAAACCGACGATCTTCCTCTCGCTAATTAACCGTCTTCCTCTTCGATCAATGGCGTCTTCCTCCTCGCCTCTTCTGTTCCTCTAACTCCACCCTACCACCATCACCGATGCCTGCGGGTCTGCCTCCACCGCCGCCGCCGTCTTCCGAGGACGAGTGTCCCCCTCGGAAGCGCATTCGTCGCAACCGGCCGAGGAAGGAGTCCGTCTTCTACCCGGCGGAGTTGTCGATGTCGGACGAGTTGTCCGACGACGACGAGGATGAGGAGGACTTCGACGACGAGGACGTCGTCACGGAGGAGGACGAGGACGACGACGACGATCCGGAGGAGGAGGAGGAGGACGACGACGACGACGACGACGACGAAGACGATGGCGCCGACGCCGACGAGGAGGAGGAGGACGACGACGAAGACGACGATTAGTCCCGACAGATGGTAGAAATTAATTATTAGTTATTTAGTATATTATTAGAAATTAGCTTTTAGTATCTTTTGTGGTAACCCGTGGGACATTGTACTGGGTACTATTATTTATAAATTATTATAATGGTATAATATTTGTACATTTCCTATAATATATGTTGTTTTTGGACCCATAAGATTTGTCCTCACAAATACATTCATGTACCATAAATTAAAAATCAAAAGTATAAAACATAAATTAAAAATCAAAAGTATAAAACATTCTGTATAAACTATAAATTCTGATACTAAAGAAAATCACATTGGATGTTGCTGTAATACACCGGGACTTCTCCCTTTTAAATTTATATGATGAGGGAATCATCCTTGTTAGGTCATACATCGAGACTAACATCACATCATCGGTTGGTGTATTACACCGACCGCTTGCTCATATCAGTCGGTTGGTGTAACAAACAGGACCTAATGCTCACTTAGTCTCGACAGACACACCAAAAATAAAGAATACAATGGCACGCGGGCTCGAACCCATGATCGCACCGGGGAGCCCACGCTCAAGCGCACGCTGCTAGCTAGGGAAGAGGATGGGGTTTTGATCGGTCTTCACGGCACGAACCTTTTTTGTACCCTTCTTAGGAGATAGGGATCACTCATCGACATGTGGGCCCATCTCAGTGGGTCCCACATGTCATTGGTACTAATTCGCCATTAATTTCTAAAATTATAGAAAAGCTGTTGGGAGTCTTGAAATCTCTTTAATTTTTCAAATTTTATTATAAATTTTCACTTTTTATATAAATTCAATTATTGATTCATTGCTTACTAAAAATAATAACTCATACTTATTCCACACTAAAATGATTTTTAAAAATAAAATAAATTAAAATTCATATATTCTTTACATTATTATTTTTCAACAAATCATACTTATTAATACAGATTTTCACCTTGTTATATAAATTTAATTGTTGCTTCCTTGCTTAATAAAAAATCATAATTCATACAAGGCTTTATATAACACGGTTCGACTTATTTGCTAATATACTTTGTTTTTACAAGTGATCCTTCATTATGATCGTGTCGTACATAGGGGGATTCCTCTATATCATTCAAGATAGTAATGTCTACGTCCACCATAAAAGGAGGTAGCTCGTCGAACTGATTGTACTCTTCTTCATCTGTGACGCCCTCAACTCCGACGATCCTTCTTTTACCTGGAAGAACCACGTGGCACCTTGGCTGATCGCTAGTCTTCTGCTTCTGCTTGTTATCTTCGGTAGGCTTGTCCTTCTGCTTCTTACTTTTAGTAGGCCTGTCCTTCTGCTTTTTCGGTTTGCTGTTCATGTCCATCACGTAGAATACCTGTGTCACATCATTTGCGAGCACGAACGGTTCGTCCCTATAGGCCACTTGCTTGAGGTCCACGGTTGTCATACCGTACTCGTTGATCTCAACGGCTGTCAATTTGACCCATTGGCACCGAAACAGAGGGATTTTTAAAGGTCCATACTCAAGCTCCCAGATATCTTCTATGTAACCATAGTAGGTGTCCATCTTTCCATTTTTGTCCAAGGCATCTATACGGACCCCGCTGTTTTGGTTGATGCTCTTGCTATCCTGGGTAGTCGTGTAAAATGTGTACCCATTTATCTCATACCCATGGAATGATACGATTGTCATGGATGGTCTCCGAGCCAAAAGTTTCAACTGTTCATTGTCTGTTCGGGAGCCCATCAGTTTCTTTTGTAACCAACCACCGAAACGATCCATTTGCTCTAGTGCGATCCACTTTTCTGACTTCTCTGGGTACTGGTCGCGTAGAATCATCTCATGTTCATGGATAAACTCAGCCACTACAGTTGCTTGTTTCAAGACTGTGAAATGTGCTTGTTTAAATGAAAGTAGATCGTCGCTAAAGAATTCTCTTCTTCCTAAAGTTCCTTTTCCCCGTAGCCTGCCCTCATAGCGTGAAACAGGGACGCCAATCGGATTTAGCTCATCAATGTAGTCGACACAAAACTCAATCACCTCCTCAGTGCCAAGACCCTGTGCAATGCAGCCTTCTGGACGAGACTGGTTCCGAACATATTTCTTTAGGACACCCATGTACCTCTCGAAAGGGAACATACTATGCTGGAACAGGGGTCCGAGAATTTCTATCTCTTTGACAATATGGACCATTAGATGGATCATAATATCAAAAAAGGACGGAGGGAAGATCATCTCAAGGCTGACCAGACTATCGACTACGTCATCCTGCAGCTTAGATAAGTTCCGTGGTTCGATGACCTTCTGCGACACGCGTTGAAGAACGAAAGCACGCCTTTACGATTGTCCTCGTACCCATCCCGTGAGAATACCTCTCGGCGCCATCGGAGCAACTGTGTCATCAACATGTGACACTATGTGATTTCGGTGTACTATCTTATTCTCTTCGTGTTGATGAGTCTCCTTATGTTCGAGGAGTACCCGTAAGGACCTTCACATTGTTAAAGAACTTAATCATGTTTTTTTTTCTTCCTTGCTCGAGTGTAGCTCGCAGGTGGAGGTAATGTTGTCCTTTCGCTCTCTTTTTACGGATGTAGGTCGCTCTCGAGTCCCAAGAGATGCAGGTCCTTTCGTGCTTGAAGTGTATCTTTTGATTTACCGTAGATATCTAGGAAGCCTAGCAGGTTCACGCAGACATTCTTCGTGATATGCATGAAGTCCAGTGAGTGGCGGACCTCTAAGTCTTTCCAGTAAGGTAAATCCCAAAATATTGACTTCTTCTTCCAAATGGGTTTCGTATGACCTTGTTCAGTCGGGACAGATTTGCTACCAGGACCCTTTCCAAATACTACTTTCAGATCCTTACCAGAGAAAATACAAGTGTCCCACTGCGATGCAGGGGCTTCTTACGTTTCTCTTCTGTCCCATCGAAATTCTCACCCTTCCGTCAGAACGGTGCTTCAAATGGAGGAACCTACGGTGGCCCATGTACACGACCTTTCGGAGTTTTTCGATACTTGTGTCCGTATCCTCTAAGCATTTGGATCCTCTAAGCATTTGGATGCGTGCTTTATATCCTTTGATAGATAGGCCCGACAGTTACCAAGTGCAGGCCGATCGTTGATGGTTACGAATAGCAATGCACGAGGGTGAATTGCTCTCTTTTGTACTCATCCCATACACGTACACCATCGGTCCACAGCGTTAGTAGATCTTCCACCAACGGTTTGAGGTACACGTCGATGTCGTTTCCAGGTTGCTTCGGCCCTTGGATAAGCAACGGCATAATAATGTACTTTCGCTTCATACACAGCCAAGGAGGAAGGTTGTAGATACATAGAGTCACGGGCCAAGTGCTGTGACTGCTGCTCATCTCGCCGAACGGGTTCATCCCATTCGTACTCAACCCAAACCTTATGTTTCTTGCATCCTTAGTAAAGTCCGGGTATTTTCTATCGACTTTCCTCCACTAGGAGCCATCAGCGGGGTGCCTTAGCCTTCCGTCGTCCTTACGATCTTCTTTGTGCCAACTTATCATCTGGGCATGCGCTTTGCTCGCAAATAAACGCTTCAACCGGGGGATTATAGGGAAATACCAGACCACCTTAACGGGGGGTCTCTTCTTCTGACGCTGCCCCTCTTCCTCGCCTCGGTCATCACGCCTAGTTTTATACCTCGAAGTTCTGCACACCGGACAAGCTTCCAAATCCTCGTACTTATTGCGTCTACAGATACAATCGTTCCAAGCATGCATGTATCTTTTGTACCTTCAACCCCAAAGGGCAGACAACTTGCTTGGCGTCGTATGTAGTTTCAGGCATCGTGTTACCCTCTGGAAGCAACTTCTTTATGAGGCATAACAACTCGTCGAATCCCTTATCAGACAATCCATTGGTCGCCTTACACTGCATGAGTTCTAGCGTGGTACGCAATTTTTTGTGGCCCTGTCGGCAGTTTGGGTACAATAGTGTTCTGTGGTCCTCCCATAGGTGCTGGAACTTTTCGTAATGTCTTTCATCGGTGTATTCTCCCTCTCCATCAAGCAGCATCTGTTCTAGGTCATCATCGCCAAACTCCCCAATGTATCTTCGAAGAACCGTGTTGGCCAAAGATCGGGATATTGTTGTCCCCCGATCTTCTTCTTCTTCAACATCTTCTCGTATAGTCTCTTCTTCACCATGCTTGGTCCAACAGGTATAGTTTGGCATGAAACCTCTTGAGAGCAAATGGAAGTGAAGGTGGCTGGATTTTGTCCACTCCTTCTCATTCTTGCAGTCTATGCATGGACAACATATGTAGCCTGACTTCGTGTATGTATCGGCCGCACGAAGAAAAGCTTGCAAACCCTACAAGAACTCCGGGGTGCGTCGGTCCATGTACATCCATCGCCGGTCCATCTACAATATGTTACATCAAGGCAGCTATTAGCTCATTTTTCAATAATGAATTTTTTAACATTTCGCAAATTTCAAATTAAACCAATATTAAATTTATTTAAAAATTCTGCATTGATCGATGGAACCAAAACCTAAATTTGAGCTAGATCCACACCTAACAAGAAACACTTGGTAGATCAAAGTCTAGATTCAAAATTCTTCATCGATCGATGGAACCAAAACCTAAATTTGAGCTAGATCCACACCTAACAAGAAACACTTGGTAGATCAAAGTCTAGATTCAAAATTCTTCATCGATCGATGGAACCAAAACCTAAATTTGAGCTAGATCCAGACCTAACAACAAACACTTGGTAGATCAAAGTCTAGATTCAAAATTCTTCATCGATCGATGGAACCAAAACCTAAATTTGAGCTAGATCCACACATTCAACGCGAGCTACATCTAATCCAAGCAAATTCCAAACTTACACAACAAGTTATTGCAAACTACATGAAAAGATCGAGCTAGCTCTCTACATTCATAATCTTTCATCAATCATGAGAAAAGCTCAAATTTTCTTCACATTTCAAGCAAAGAAGAAGCTCCATTTTACACCAAATGTAGTGAGGAACTATGTTATTAATCTTGGTTAACTTGGCTGGGAGTAAAAAATGACCAAAGTTTGGCAAAGACTCCCCTTTCTTGAAGTTTTGGCCACACAGACCGTTTTTGATCGATCATGACAAAAGATCAAATTTTCTTCACATTTCAAGCAAAGAAGAAGCTGCATTTTACACCAAATGTAGTGAGGAACGATGTTACTAACCTTGGTTAACTTGGCTGGGAGTAAGATGACCAAAATTTTGGCAGCACCCGTCCCCCTTTCTTGAAGCTCTTGGCCGGCAATGTTCTTGATCTGGCAGTGTGTGGGGAGGAGGCGGGGAAAAGGACTGTTCAAATAAGGCTGCTTAGTACCGGTTTAAGATACCAACTGTCTTGATCTTTGTAACATCGGTCCCGGTTCTTGTAACCAACCAAGATAAGCGTGCCGAGTTCCGCTTGGTGTAACCAACCGGTACTGATGTTAGAGAATCAGTACCGGTTGGTTTCTTCAGCCGGTCCATGTTATGGAAGGCCTATACTGATGCTCTAACATCGGTCTCGGTTCTTGTAACTAACCGGCATTAAGCAGGCCGAGTTCCGGTTGGTCTAACCAACCGGTACTGATGTTAGCGAATCAATACCGGTTAGTTTCTTCAGCCGGTCCATTTCATTGCAAATTGGCATTTGCACAGATCACCATTTCACAGATTCATACTTGTACTCATTTGTTGATGAACATTTTTGCACATATCAACAATTCATTGCACATATCACCATTTCACCATAACTCATTTCATTGCACAGATCCCATTTCACAGATTCATACTTGTACTCATTTGTTGATGAACATTTTTGCACATATCAACAATTCATTACACAGATCACCATTTCACCATAACTCATTTCATTGCACAGATCCCATTAATTTCATCACAAAATAGTTTATCACATACATACATAATTAAACACTGATCTCATTGATTCCATCACAAAATAGTTCATCACATACATACATAATTAAACACTGATCTCATTGATTCGATCACAAAATAGTTCATCACATACTACATAATTAAACTACATACATACATAATAACTAAACTATATACATAATTAAACTAAACATCAACTATATTCTAGTCATCCTCCTCCGCCATCAGCGCCTCCCAGTCGATTTCGTCATCGTCGGGCAGAGGACGACGCGCAGGGGGGAGGATGAGGTGGCGCACGCGGCGTGGGATCCCCACCTCCATGTGCATCCGATCCTGGAAGCTTGGCTGTGGCAACAATGGCGGCAGCAGCGAGCCCAGTTCCTCCCAGCTGCGAGGTTGATATGGTGGCGGCCAGTAGACGGGGCGCCGGCGGCCGAAGTCCCTCCATGCCTCCTCCAGGTTGGTGCGGGCGCCGCCAGAGGTTGCGGCGGAGGTGAGCGGGGCGGCGCGCGAGGTTACGGCGGAGGATGTAGGTGGGGCGGCACGGGCGGTTGCGGCGGAGGATGTGGGTGGGGCGGCACGGACGGTGGAGGTGGATGGGCCTGCTTGGCGGCGGGATGTTGCAATGGAGGATGGGGATTGCAAGTCGCCTGCAGGTCTTGAGGCGAAACCATGGCGGAGGAATGCGATGCGGTGGTGGCGGTGGCGTAAGAGAGAAGGGATCGAAATGGTCGGATCGTTCTCCATGTTGATGGAGGGAAAATATAGGGAGGGAAGATAGAAGGTCGGATCCATTAAACACACGGCAAATTCCAATGCAATCAAATGTGATTAAACACAAAGCAAATTCCAATGCGAATCGCAAAATCCAATGCGAAATCAATAAAAACAAGTTATAATGAACCAAGAAAACCAAGGAACTGCAAAAGTTTAGGAACCAAGAAAACCAGGATGAACTGGCCGAGGTGGGAGCTAGGAAGAAGAAGTGTGGGGCTAGCCACTAGCCGTGAAGGGGGTTCAAATTAATACGGTTGGTTGCACCAACTGCATCGATGCTAGAGCATCAAGATGCAGGTTTAATGTAACCAACCGGTACTAAGAACCGAACTTAGTACGGTTGGTTACACCAACTCGCATCTTTGCTTAGAGCATCAAGACAGTTGGTGTAAGCAACCGCACTAAGCGCACTTCGCCGCTAGCCCTCTTAGTACCGGTTGGCTACACCAATCGACATGGATGTTAGAACATTAGTACGGGTGGTGTCTTCACCCGCATCGATGTTCCCCTCGACCAAGAGACCGTTGAACCGGATGATGTAATCGATATTCCGGTTCATGTATAACCGGTACTAATGTGCCGGTATGAAAGGTCATTCCTGTAGTAGTGAACATGCATGTTTGCAGACTTTTCCTAGGATTTGACAAGCTAACATGCTGCTAATTAAGTGGATATTCGGTTTACTGCTGATTGTCACCAATGCTGGACAACTCAATCGAGCTGATTACCAGGCTTTGTTTGATCATATGATGATAACATAGTGAGCAATTTTACCATTAATTCTTGATACCGATCAGTATCTCAAATCGGAACCGTTAATCAGATCAAATTCATCACCTCTGAAGAGATGGTAATTCTTTGTAATGGTAATTCTTTGTATCATTGCACCCTTCCATAAAGGTAATAATGCATAAGCGTAATATGATAATTTTCTCTCATTCTCCTCTCTCTCTCTCTCCACCTTAGTGGCCACCATCGCCTAATGCCAGACACCATGCCACCATGCCTCCTAGCTGCCTGCCGCCGGGCCGCAACCACATCCCTGACCATCCCTTGCGCCTCCACCCTACACTAGTGTGTCACGCACCCATGTGCCAGCGCCCCTTGCCTACCGTCAACATACCCATTTGTCGCCGCCTAGCTCTATAGCATGAATACGTACATGCTTACGACCGATGCGTGTGTTATCCACGTGACACCACAAAGTATTGCAACAAATAGGAGTACTTTGTAGGCTTGTACCTACATGCTCGCCCTAGCAACGAAGTATGCGCAAGACTTCCTTGCTGGCGTGCATCGATCACGGGCAGGCAAGCGTGTGAGCGGCTCCGACCGTCCTTGGAACAACAAGCCAGTGGAGTACGATGATGCCACGCCACGCCATGACAACAACAAGATGGCTGAGCAGACATCCAGGCGCTAGCCCTGCTCGCCTAGTGGCGTAGTTAGCCTAGTAGGTTGGCACGCACGGGGCAGGTAGGGGCCCGAGGCTATTTATGTGTCAACCATGAGACTGGAGGACCACTAGCTAGGCCACGAATAGTGGTGTCCAGGCAACACGATACGACCCATTTGTAGTACCGACCCATTTGGTCAGGTTGAATAGACGTGAATTTATTCTGCTTATATATTTATTTTTAATTTGAGTGACATAAATAGATGACCCGCTCTCGTGTTGACAAGAATAGGTGTTGTCGCGGATCCAACGGGTGACAGAGTCATGTCGCCATATGATTGTGTTGACGCCAAAAATTGGTTTCAGCTAAACACATGCGGGTTTAGGGAGTCGGATCCTGACAGCACCAGAAGCAGGGTTCAATGTATGCCAGCCAATTTGATCTACAATTGACAAGAGAAGACGCAATCAGCTTTCAGATAGCCGATTGGATCAATAATGTAATGAACCTACAACACTTAGAAGTAGATCCAAACAAGAGTGAAAGATAACAAACTATCAGCTTAGATTGGATCTAAACCAATAAATTCAGCAGGGTAAATAATCTACTATAAAGTTGGCAAACCAAAAAAATAGTAGATCGAAGGGTAAACAGGCTACCAACTAGCCGATTAGATCGTCTTATTGATGGAACGAAGGATAAACAGACTATTGATGAATAGCAGGCTATAAGTCGATAGAACGAGGGTAAACAATCTACTGCTAACGAATGTGTTGATCAATAGAAAGAAGGTGAAATCAAACCCTTAGTCGAAACGGCGATACGCAACAATATTGACTAAGATAGTATTTCGATCAAAAGCCGATGCAAGCCCGTAGAACAAACTTAATCAAGACAGTACTTACTTGCAAGCAACTTCTGGAATATACCTTGCAACCGATCAAAAGGTGATATACAACAAGTTGATCGAAAACAAAATACGATGAAACTACTCTAATGCGATGAAAAGTAAAAACAGGTAAAAAGTAGATATGTTTGATTGATTTGTTGATGATTTACATGCCCTAAAGGCTAGGTATTTATACAGGACTTCAAACTCGATCAACTAGAACTGTTCCTATACAATATCGATGTCATATCTTTCTAATTAAATATCTAAACTTTCTAATATACTCATAAGCCAATCTAGACTCTTCCTTATCCTTCTCTAGCTGATTCTTTCATATTTGCACAAGTCGACTCGGACTCCCTTCTGCGTCCGCTTCGGTCCGTATTTTCACCAGGTCCAAGTCTATTCCAAGATACTTCTAGATAATCGGCTTATTTCCAAAATCAGGTGTCAACAGGTTGGGTGATAAGATTGACATGGCGGCCTAGTACAGTGGCCTAGTAGCGGCACAACGGTCATCTAGAACATATCGTCCAATCTTTTGACGATATGTCTTAGACGCTGTCACGTGGGGCCACCTTGAACATATCACCAACCAGTTGGGTGATATGTTCCATGTAATTGACACATGGCGATCGTGTGGGACATATCGCCAAACGATTAGGTGATATGTCCTAGGTCGCCGCCACTTTGCCTCCACGAGACTAATGAGCAATTGTTGACTTGCCATGTCAACATTATCATCCAACCATATGGCGATAGGTCCCTATCACCCATTGGATCGATGACGGTCACCTATTCTCGTCAATATACGAGCCAACCACTTATTTTTGTCAATCAAATTTAAAATTAATATAAAAAGAGATAAATCTCTCTTGCGGGCTATGTCATGGTGAGCTGTGGGCTTATCATCCGTAACCCTAGTTAGCACTATATACATCGAAAGTTGCAATGAGTTTAGGTGCATGGCCATGTGGTACAACACGACATACTAGCTACCAGCTGGGCAAGCCAGCGGTGACACGGAGACAGTGGTAGTGGGGCGCAGGCGCTCAGGACTGGGCAAAAATGCATAAGTCCTAAGCGCTCGCACTACTACAGAATGAGTAATATAAGACACATTTTAAGACGGTTTTTATATCCTTGTTCTAAAATCATCTCTTGTTATGTGGTGACATAAAGAAAGAGGCGATTTCAAAAGAAGTGTCTTATATGTTTGATGTTTTGAAGACGGTTTTGAAAGAAGTGTCTCATATGTTGGATGTTTTGAAGACGGTTTCCAAACAATAAATGTCTATAATAAGTCTAAGGAATACAAGTCATTTCCTTGCTAGGGAGTGACTTTTATGGGTACATATTATGAGACGCTTTTTAGTTAAAGGACCGTCTGATATGTTTACTACTAATTAGACATTTGGATATCTAAAACCGACTGTTATGAAGCTATCATATGTGATGTTTGTTTCATATGAAATCATAAAAGACTGTTATTAAAACAAAACTAACATATTTTATTGTGCCATCAAAGACGTGATGTGGTGGTTCGTTTCTCGCCTGAAACAACCTATTTGATCAACTAAATATTCAAATTTGGATCAGTTACATATTTGGTGTTAAGATGTGTTACTCAATTTTTGTAATTTTGTCATATAAAGGAAGGTAAATAGAGGTATGGGGACAACATGAGAGATTGAGACCAATGTCTCCATAAGCGAGCCATTAGTTTAGAAAATTTTTAATTTATTCATGCAAAATCAAATGGAAACAACTTTTACAAGTAAATTGTAGCTCTCAACAAGATCTACAACTTTGTAGTTGGAAAATTTTCTATTTGAAACCATTTATATACTTAAAAATTATCGAAAGATTTGAATAACAAGGATACAAAGGGTTGCACATCATATGTAACACAACAAGTTACTTGAGGTGTGCTGGTTAGGTGGGCTGTGTTAAAGTCAAGAGGTCATGGGTTCAAATCTCATATAGAACATATAATTGTATTTCATTTGATAAATTATCCTGATTGTGTAGAATACCTTAGGAGGCTATAGTGTAGGTTTGAGGTCAAAGAGTATATTTTTTAAAAAAATTTTGCACCAATTTTTAGTGTTTTTGCACCGATTTTTAGTGTTTTCTGCGGTATGACATATGAGATGGTTCCGTATTAAAAAACATCGTACATACTTGCTTATATAAGACAGTTGTAAACCGTCTCATATGAATAAAGTCTTTTGCAACTGGTGTCAAATAAGTCATTTCAAAACCGTCTCAAATAACAAAAAATAACCGTCTGATAAATGCTTTTTTGTAGTAGTGTCGTGGGATCTAAAAGGGTTGTCTTTCTCTTGACAGCCCTATTGGCAACCGTCGAGAGAGACCACCATCTTCCTCGAGGGTCACTTATGAGACAACCATCGAGAGAGGCCTCTATAGTCAACAGTTTTGCTGCGGGCCGTCGAGAGTGTGGCTTGCCTCGAGGGTTTTTACCTTAAGAGCCGCCTGGTGGTCAACACACCATCCTTTTTTTTGGAAAATTGTTTAATGACGATATTACGGTGCCCATTAAGTAATGTTGCTCTATACATCATGTAGCATGCTCATAAATTGTTTGAACATGTTTTGAGGTTCCTAGTTGTCGACCCACATGTAAGTGCCCTTATCGGGTCAACGATCAACTGAACTTCTGAGAGTTGTTATAGGCATGTTAGGGTAAGCCATGCATGGTCGTTTCATCTTATTGACCTACTCAACTTATTTCAATCAGTCCACAATTGGCTAAATGAACAAACAGACGTATCATAACATTTCAAAATTTTTTAAATGGTTTTCCAATCATTTTGCATTATTTAAATGATGAAAAGCACTTGTCATGCACCAATTTGATCTTCTTCAACTACGTACCTAGGCCCTGTTTGGCATAGCTCCAGTTCCCAGCTTCACCTCAGATATGGAGTTTGCAGGTTAAAATAAAGTGACTTAAGTTTATATTTTTAGTTTAAAATGTAAATAAGATGACTCACCTAAACATCCTTCATGTACCCACAACTCCAGCTCCATGAATTTCTGGAGTTAGGAATAGGGTGCTCCACCAATTCCACCAATTTTGGTGAAGCTGGAGCCGTGCCAAGCGGGGCCCTAGTATCAATGGTTGCACGCTATTCTATACATACCACGATGTTTTTGTATATTTTTATTGATTTTCTAAGTCATTAATTGATTTATTTAAGTAAAAAAATTCAATTATATGCTTCTAGACAATACATAAACTACAAATATGTCATCGTATATTCCAAAAATAGACTTATTTTCTAAAATTTGGAAAATTCAATATCATGATGCTTGACATGGATTTATGTGTTATTTTCTAATTGGAATAACATTTGTAAACATATTAATCTAATTTGCAACATGTCACGATGGCCACTTCGTGGGGCGTCGAGAGAGCTCACCCCTGCCATTTGGTTCACTGGCCTAGCCCACTTAGCTCAGGCGCAGTGGGTGCTCTCTCTCGATGGCCAACGCTGAAGCCGTCAAGAGAGACCTTCACCTGTTGGTGCACATAAAAGGGACACACACCCTTATCTGTTGAGTTAACACAAATTGGCAAGGTGGCTAGTGGCACTAACGCTCACTTGCGAGATCATGAGTTCGAGCCCGCGCCCATGCCAAACAGTTGGGTGATATGTTCTAAGTAATTGACACATGGCGACCATATAGGACATATCGCCAAACGATTAGGTGATATGTCCTAGGTGGCTGCCACTTTGCCTCCATGCCAACATTAATTATCGTCCAACCATATGGCGATAGGTCCGTGTCACCCACTGGATCGACGACGGGCACCTATTCTCGTCAATTTATGAGCTGACTACTTTTTTTCAATCAAATTAGAAATAAATCTAAAAAAGAAATAAATTTCTTTTGCGGGTTATGTCATGGTGGCCCATGGGCTTATCATCTGTAAACCTAGCTAGCACTATATACATCGAAGAGATTATCTTCATAGATTAATAATAATACATTTTCTATAATATTATACCTTATAAATATAAATATATTAGAAATGAGACATATATTACTCCACATGTACCACTTGGCATTTGTCACGACGGCAAAAGTTGCAACGAGTTTAGGTGCATGGCCATGGGGTACAACACGACAAGCTAGCTACCAGTTGGGCAAGCCCGCAGTGGCATGGAGGCGGCGGCAGCAGGGCAAGAGCGCTTGGGACTAGACAAAAATTTCTATGTCCTGATTGCTCGCGGGATCTAAAAGGGTTGTCCCTCTCTCGATGACCTTGCTGGCAGCTGTTGGGAGGTACCTCCGTCTGTCTCGAGGGCCATTTATGAGGCAACCATCGAGAGAGACCTCTCTCGACAGTTAGTGTAAACAACCATCGAGAGAGACCTCTATACTCAACAGTTTTGCCACGGGCCATCGAGAGTGTGGCTTGTCTCGAGGGTTTTCACCTTGAGAGTCGTCCGGTGGTCAACACACTGTCTTTTATTTTTTTAAAAAAAATTGTTTAATGATGATATTGATAGTACTCAACAAGTAATGTTGTTCTATACATCATGTAGCATGCTCATAAATTGTTTGAACATGTTTTGAGGTTCCTAGTTGTCGACCCCACATGTAAGTGCCCTTATCCATCAACGATCAGCCGAACTTCTATAGAGATGTTCTTATTGACCTACTCAACTTATTTCAATTAGTCTACAATGGGCTAAATGTACAAATAAACGTATCACAACATTTTAGAATTTTTAAATGGTTTTCAAATCATTTTTGCATTATTTAAGTGACGAAAAGCACTTGCCATGTGCCAATTTGATCTTGTTCAACTACAGTGCCAAGTATCGATGGTTGCACGCTATTCTATATGTACCATGACATTTCTGGAAATTTTCTTGATTTTCTAAGTCATTAATTCATTTATTTACATTAAAAATTCAATTATATGCTTCTATAAAATATATGCACTACAAATATGTCATCATATATTCAAACAATAGACTTATTTTTTCTGAAATTTGGAAAATTCAATTTCATGATGCTTGAAATGAATTTATGTGTTATTTTCTAATTATAATATCATTAGTAAACATATTAATCAAATTTGCAACATGTCTCGGCCGTCTAGAGAGAGCTCGTCCCCGCAATTTGGTTCACTGGCCTAGCCCACTTAGCCTACACGCGGTGGGCGCTCTCTCTCGACGGTCAATGCTGAGGCTGTCGAGAGAAACCTTCGCCTGCTTTTGCGCATAAAAGGGACACACACCCTCATTTGTTGAGTTAACACGGATAGGCAAAACGGCTAGTGGCGCTGGTGCTCACTCGTGAGATTGCGAGTTCGCGCCCACGCCTTGCCATTTTTATTTTCATATCTCTTGACGGCTTACATATAAGCCATCGAGAGTGACGTCCACCCCCGCTTATCGCTTTCAAATTTTTGAAAGGTCACGTGCGTTAACAAAGCTGTCTATCGACGACCACTGGTTGACCATCGAGGGTAGCTCACGCCATAGCCGCTATGTTAGCTGTGGGGTTCTCTACACGACGGTTAAATCTGGTTGTCGAGAATAGTACATGTCTCAACGGTTAAGTCCCGGTCGTCGATAGAATTTGCTAGTGGTAGAAATTTGGATCGTTTCCTGTAGCGAGTTCCGTCACCCTGCGCGTGGACCGTGCCACTGCTAATTATATTGTGCCACCAAAAGTTCATAATACCCATCCTATGTCTCACATATGGTACCTCTTAATACCTAGTACCTATCTAAGTGCAGGTGTGAAAAATCTCTAGTATCATACTTGTTTTACCTTCTTGTGACGAACTGACGTTAGCTAGCGTTGATGTAACACATCATATATAGGATCGATAGGTCTAATGGACCCCATTTGTCATTGTCCATGGTTACGTTCAACGAATTTATCAGAAGTTAAATGCGCTTTTAGACCCGTTAAACTAGATTAATGCCTATATACATACCTATAATTGGACCAACCTAGCGTTACCTAGGTTGCTGGTCTAAAAAGAACTCTAGCTATGGAATGCTCCCGAACAATTCTACCCTGCCTGAAACTAACAAACAACAACTACGACAAAAGAAGAGAAAAATTACACGGGTGGTCCAGATTTTACACTTGCAAATATTGTATCCCGGCCGGTAAACTTTTTCATATGGACCACGTATGCACTATCATCGCCAAGAAGTGATTATCCCTGTGGACCACGAAATGATCGCTGCATTAGCTCACAATCTACCCGAAATTAAAAAAATTATTAACTCAAATAATTATCCGGAAAACGTACACCATAAGTACGACACGTGAGGCATTGTCAGGCCGTTCGATGATACAAAGAAAAAATATTGTGCTTGGGTCCCTAAACTACGGCTCTCGATCTATTTTATTTCTTGAACTCTAAAACTGGTTAACTTAATTCTTAAAATATCAAAACTGGTCATAAATGGTCTCTCGACTAGTTAAAGAGTGGTTTTGACCAAAGTGTTAAATGTATTTTTATATCACGAAATCCAAACAAACTATATATTTGAGTTTTTAATTATTCTACAAGATCATGAAAATTTTCTTGTATTTTATCGCATTGTATCATTTTTTAAAAGAATTCTACCATTTTCTAGTAGTCTTAAAAAGGGGGAAAATGCTAAACAATTGTGTAAAGTTCATAAATTTATGTGAAAATTTCTATGATATTTGATAATAAAAAGAAACTCAGATATGGTGAAATATTTTTATGTAAAAGATATATAACACTTTGGTTAAACCACCTTTAACCAGTCAAAATTATTGTTGACTTGGTAAGGGACCATTAGTGCTTGGTTTGGAATTTCAAGTGTCAAATTAACCTGATTTTGGGGTTTAGTGACCAAAATGGGTCAAGAACGTACTAACATAGTTTAGGCACCAAAACGGTACTTTTTCCATAATACAATAACGCACTTAATTGGATGAGACATGCATGCACGAAAAGTGAATATACATTGTTGTTGAGGAAAGTACGTGACCCATGAAGATACGGCCCACTAACTTACCTCCGATCCCACAGGAAGTACACCCGAGCTTGGTAAGCTCACGCCCGAGCTTGGCAAGCTCGCGCTCGAGCTTTCCCACTTCGGAGCACGAGTCGCTCGCCCTCCCCGAGCTTCCAAAGCCCGGGGCTCAAGACCCAAATGATCATTGCGTTAGCATGCGGCATGCATGCCTGCGGCCCCACAGTCACCATGAGTTAAATGCAATCTGCAGTACCAAGCGCTGACACAAGCCACCAAGAAGTTGGTGGCGGTCGCGTCGTGATCGGCTACCATCCACCCCATAGAGAAAGACACGTATTGCCGGGTAACGGTCCGAACGGCAATTTGGGCAGGATGAGGAGATACACCCGAATATCCGGCGGGCCTTGCACGTCGGCCACGCCCCAGCGCGGCAAAACAGAAGAAGATGATTAGTGACCGAAGGATAACTCGGCGCATCACAACAGACCAAGGTCAGACTACAGTGGCCGCAGGCTGCCTATAAAAGGGGGCACACAGGCCACAACGAAGGCACCACCGGAGAAAGGGATACACACGCGAGGAGCACTAGGCCTAGAACAGGAGCACTTACACTCACGTAGGAGCTCTAGTTCCAGGCGGTAGTTCTTCGCATCCAGGTATAGTAGGAACACCAACATAGTGACTTGAGCACTTATTGTACTCGAGTCCGGGCTTTCCGAAGCCCGGCCTCACCCCCTTGTACTCGTTTAAGCTTGGCATTAAACAAAGACTGGACGTAGGGCTGTTATCCGACAATGGAGGCCCGAACCAGGATAAAAATCCCCGCGTCACGCTAGCTCGTGCGTCCAACGCGTCGACGCTCCTTCCCTCGGCAACGCCCGGCCAGCGGCCGGGCCTCGGTCCAAGGGACAGGTCGCCCTCGGGCCTCGCACCCACCTTCCCCTTCTTGCTCATCGGCCTGCGGAGGCTCGCCTCCCAGCCGCCGACAATTGTATATACGGAGGCATGCATTCATGTTGCCTTGTTCTATCTTGTTTTTAATAATTGCATGCCCGTTTCGAATTCTACGTATTTTTTAATAGGTAAAAATGCTAGAAATTAACTTATTAATCAGAGAAAAAAAAGAAATTTCTACGTTGTTTAACTTGTTGCTACAATATGATCGAATATAGACCAGTCATCAATTCGTAACTGACTCCACTGCAGCCATAATTAAGATAAATTAAGAGGATTCATAGGTGTCCTGCAAATTAATATATATGTTCTTAAATCAGTTTACAAGAGGCCGGGACAGGGATGAAGCTAGTACGTCCAGAACATGGTTATCCTAGGCGTTAGGTGGGCGGAGAGGGGCCGCCTAGCGCCTAGGCAGCCTAGGCGAGGCGCTAGGTGCCGCCTAGGCGGCCAAACTAATTTGCATGTTATATGCCGTATTTAAAATGTTAGAGAACAAATTATAATTTTTCAAATAAAATCTTCTATATAATCAAGCCATAATCATTAATCACCATTTAAAACCATATAATCATCATTTAGACATCTCGTAGGATTGCCTCTTGAACCGCCTAGTTACTGTCTTGGATTACAAAGACGGGTTAGCTGCTTAGGTCACTACCTAGACCCTAGACAGGGCGGGACGCCACTGCCTAGGCGGGTCTAGACGCCGCCTAGGGGAACAATGGTCCAGATGCATTTACATAGAGGGACAGGGATGAAGGCAATCCTCGAACAAGCTGTCTTGCTCTGTCTCGGTGGCCGAGAAGAGGTCAGGGAGAAAGAAGAAAGAATAGGCTGGGATCATACTGACTAGTTTTTGGACGTTGGCCGAATTTTGAACGGCTAGATGGTGTCTATGGTATTTGGTTTCATACTTTTCTCGGCAGCAGATATGAATATGGATATCCCGGATATAGACATGGTTACAAATTAAATATTCATCGAAAAATGGAAATCCTTTAAAGTGTACATATGAAATAAACCAAAATGCATAGCTAGTTCAAATAAATATTTGTTGGAAAGAATGGGATTAGATTAGTCATGATTAAGTCTTGGGAAATCATTCATGACTCAGTCTAAAAACACGTATTAGTTCGAGTTTAGTTCGTATTTATATAAAATTTTAAACCTTGCTTGCATGGAAGATTTTTGCTTTATATGAATTTAGAAAATTCACTCAACTTCGATTTAAAAATAAAAGTTACGACCTTCTAAAGATGAACTTGGTTGGAAATTATGGAAATAGAAATTCTTTTAGAATATTCGATCATCACCCATCATATATCTCTATCCAACAGATACGTACTGTGTTATTGAATTCGAATATGCATAAAAAAATTTCTATCTATTACAAAATATGTGACATGCATGATCTTGGAGCAATATTAGAGATACAATATTTGTTGATAAGGTTTTGCCAAAGCCTATGTCCCAAGGCATGACTATGGGTTCTGATTGTTCCCAAAAATCTAGCACACCAAGCACCTGGGTCTCAGCCCACCACTCTGCACCTTGCGCTATGTTCTCGTCGTACGACAACTATGCCACATATTTATGGCCCAAGATTACATAGCCCGACTCAAACTCTATCCTATAATCCTACTATAATTCAAAGTACTAACAAAACCCTAACATGTACCCATTAGACACAGACTCCACCTTGGTGAATATGATCTTCGTCACCTTGAAATTGTCTTGTGCGAACCTCCGTGTATCCAGACTTAAGTTGTTTGTTTTGCCGCTCAAAAAGAGCTACTCGACGAGCCTGACTTGGCTTCAAACCTACCACCATCGTGCACTCATCCATGCGCAAATGTGTCACACCTTAGCCGCCTGCATCCCCAACACAACATTGCGTGCAGTGTCGCGATGCCACCCTTGTGCAACACCAGTCGTATCACCATTATTGTGATGCTCCCACTACTTTGACCTATCCGGTCGTCTGCCACGTCTAGTCGCCAGTCTGATCATAAGACGAAGTTGTCATCATTATCACATCATCTTCAACGGCCATGTTGCCAGTCTGATCACCATGTTTGGTTGATCCTTACTGACTATAGCCCATCAAACGGTTTGAACCATCTATCTAGAGTGTCCGATTCCATTGATCGGATTGTCAACAACCGCCAGGCTCCACCTTGCACCGAATTGAGCATTGCCTAATGTCATGTGGAAGCATGATCCTCATGCCTTCTTTAAGATCTTCTACATCGTCAACCTTGCTCTGATACCACTTGTTAGAAAATAGGTGATATGTATGTCTTGAAATGACACTAGAGAAGCACGATGTGTGTTGACGAGGTTCGGTTAAAGCCTACATTCCTTAGGACATGACTATAGGTGCTCCTTCCTAAAAACCTAGCATACTAGGCACCAGGGTCTCGACCACAGCTTGGTCACTCACCGCGCCTTGCACTATGTTGTGGTCGTCCCGATGTGACATATTTATAGCCTAGCTAGGATTATAGACCCAACTCAAACTCTATTCTATTCATCTACTGCAACTTATAATTAACGTAACCCCAAAATTTACATATATTTGATACAAACTCTAACACTATCTATATCCAAACTATTTAGAAAAATACCCATTCAACCTTACTCGTATGTGAAAACATTAGGATTTATCGGAAAATTGTCCGGTCCATTTTCATCCCTACCTCCTGGCACATGTAAGGGCCAAAATCATTCAGTTTAAAAGAATATAATAATTGGCATCGGTTACTTATAATTTAAATGACTTCTTAGCATGCCAATTGTTGGACTAAGACGATCGAGCTAGTCAATTATTGCCGCTACCAACATTGCACAAACAGTACTTGTATTATTGTCAATATTCTGTGAAGATGACTAATCAATAATTATAATTAGTTATAATTATGTATTGATGCATCATTTCTCACCGCTGAGGAATGCCTTGCAGGTCTATGTGCATACGCTCTTGTGTAGCTCGATCGAAAGACGTCGGTAGTGTATTTAATCTTTGATATACAGTATACCCAAAAAATATATTGGTGTGTACGTAGAGGCGTGAATGCATAACATGCTAGTTTGTGCTCCTCATGTTTGCCATCATGCTGGTTTGGCAGAAACGAATGCAGTACACTATGTGTCCCCCGATTCGTCGACGTGGAAGTTTAACTCTTGTAAAACGTTTCCAGGGCTGCATCCCCTCGATCGGTGCAATTGTAATAGTTGCAACATCTGTCTATAATTGATACAGTTATAAGTGCAGTATATTTTTTTCTCATGATTACTGAGAAAATTAGTACATTTTTTTTACTTTTCTGATTCAAGGGTTATTGTGGGATTTTCAATTTAGATATCTAAAACAAAAAAAAAAGATACTTTGAATATCACTGTCTTTATAGATATATAAATGTACTAAAAAAGAACAAAATCTACTTTACATTTGAACTATCGTGTTTGGTCTACTTTACACTTTAAACTATAAAATTAGGTATTTATGGGCCGCAAAACTTTAAAACCGACACAAATAACCCCCTAGGTGGTTTTGCCACCATTGTTGCGATGTGCCTCCGACATGGCAAAGGCTCACATGTAAGTGAGTCATCCTCACTCCTCTTCTCTCTCTCTCCCTCCCCCTCTCTGTCTCCCCTACAGGATGAGCTCCTAGTGCCGGCCACCTTGACGCTAGCCACCTCACCATCGTTCGATGTTGTTCCACCGATCCCCCTGCCGCCTCCACTGGTGCTACCCTACCCTGGTTTTTGGCATCTACTCTAGCTTGACAATCACCACGAGCTAGCATAACTCTCAAGCTTGTCGGCCTTGCTACTCGAGCTCACTAGTTGCCTCATTAGTGTCGTCGACTCCTAGCGTGGAAGGATGACGAGGCCAATGTAGGGTAGGAGGGGAGGATGTTCCCAGCGTTGTGGGGAGGTGGCTTGCGGGGATGCTCTATACTAGAGAGGAGGAGGAGGTGCCCGACGCTAGCGGGAGGGACCGACAGTGGAGGGAGGATTGGCCTACGATGGGGGGAGGGAGAGGACGACGTTCAAGGGAGGGACCATTGACAGGGGTGCCCATGCTAGAGAAAGGAGGAGGAGGTGCCCGACGCTAGAGGGAGGGACCGGCGGGAGAGAGAGGAGACGGGAGTTGGCTAGCACTGGGGGAGTGAGAGAAGGTGGCCAATGTTGGAAGGATGGGCCGATAGGGGTGACCTGTTCATGGTGTTGGAGGAAGGGGTCAGCGCGATTCCCGGCGGATGAGGAAGGATAATGGACATGGCTGGCATTGGAGGGAGGGGCTGGTAGTGGGGAGGAAGGTGCCGTGTGATGGAGTTGGCTGGCGCCCAATGGGAGAGAAGAGCAGAAAAGCAGAAAGAGCAAGAGAGGGAGAGAGAAAGAGAGAGTGGGTGAACAGAGGGAGAAAGTCACCTACCTGTGGGCCCTCGCCATGTCATAGCCTTGTCAGATGCCACATCGTAACCATGGTGACAAAACCACCTTAGATGGTTGTTTGTTTTGGTTTTAAAGTTCTGCTGGCCAAAATACCTAGTTTTATATTTTGTGGGTTATGTAAATGAAGCGTGATAGTTTAGGATATAAAGTTAACTTTTTCTAATAAATAATATAAAACTATTATGAGACCAATTAAATGTCATTATTTTTATGAAGTTAATCTATTATATTTTAAGCAGGAGAGAAAGGAGCTACCGCATTTGCCCTAAATACAATAAATTCTAACGTTAATAGAAGAAATAAAGAAACTGTACACCATGTTTGGTTTGATAGAGACATGTCTGCATTGAAGATCAATTTTACCTGCAAGATTTTATTAGATTTGATTTTATCTCTACATCTCCTATTGGATTGCATTATGTGTCTACATACGTTTACTTAGTATAGAAAGGGACATGTGTTTGCTTTCAAAAAAATTACCTAATGATTTTTTAGATTGGATTTTATCTCTACGCCTACTCCCTCGACATTATATAAAAAGATTAGTGAAGACAAAGCATCAATCTTGTGCTCTTGCCAACCGATCTGCTATGAAGGGAGGAGCAATTGGCAACCATTGAGAATCCAAACATGTTTCGACAACCTTCTCGACACCCTACCGCGTAACTAGGGATCCACGGGAAGATGTTGTCGGCGATTGAGATAATCCCTACTACTGTGTAGATTTGTTTGTTTGTCAAGGAAGAACAGGTTCTTTACCTTGGATTAGGACGCCAAGCAATCAAGGGAAAGAAACAGTGATATACCCTGGTTTGAGCCTTCAAGATTAGATAATAGCACTACTCCAGCCTTTCTTCACTATATAGGTATAAGGGCCTTTATATAGTCTTCATCTAGCATCTCTACCCATAGAAAGTTAGGATCTTCGATTCAGGATCGGAGTTTTGACAAAATATGATCTCTTCCTTCATCACAAATAATGATCCGACCTTCTATCCATGTGTTGTTGATAGGTAGGCTCCATCTTTCAAACATATAGACAACATACTAAATAGGACTCAACTGACTCCTGCAATATCTAAGGAGGCACGGGGTATGAGAATGTGACCTAAGACATTGCGAGCCAAGGTTTCTCCAGGTGACATGTCACAAAAGTTGCGACCTAAGAGGTGGAACTCCGTTAGAGCCATGAACTAAGGAATCTTGCGATAGCCTTGGGATTATGAGATAATCCTCATCAAATACACGCAAGCATTAGAAACATATGTACCCGAGGAGAAGCTGCATTGATCCATTAGGAGCAGCATCGAAACGTATGTACCCGAGGAGGAGTCTTGGGATTATGAGATAATCTTTATCAGATACACACTTACCATGGTATGTTTACCATGGCCAATGACTACGTATCCAAAGCAAATTTAACTATATTGGATTTGTGACATGGACTATATTAGGATTTACCCTGGCTAATTGTTGACACCTAATTCTGGAATCAGCCGATGTTCTAGAAACTCCTGGAAATCGGCTTGAGCCTAAAAGAAATACGGGCCAAAAGCAAACCAAAAAAAGGAGCAACTAAAATCAGCTAAAATAGAAAGTACAAGAAGAGTCCCGACCAGAATAATGGGGCTAGAAAGAGTCCGGGTCGGCTAAGTCTGGGTATATTAGGAACAGTTGGGTAAGTTTAGAAGATCAGATCGAGTCTGCATCGGTTACAAGATAAGAGTCCTAGTCTAAGATAGGATGTGAAAGTCTGTATAAATACTTAGCCACTTAGCCCCTAGGACATGTAAAACATCATCGCATCGATACAACACATCTACTTTTACTTTTTCTTTACTTTTCATTGCATTAGAGTAGATTTGTCGTATTTTGTCTTCGATCAACTTGTTGCTTATCGCTTTTTAATCGGCTTCAAGGTACAACCCTAGGTGAGTACTATCTCAGTTAAGTCTAATCTTCTCGCTTGCTTTATCAAAATACTACCTTAGTCGATATTGCTGTGCATCGCCATTTTGACTAAGGGTTAGATTTCACCCTTCTTTCTACCGATCAACACATTCGTTGGCAGTAGATTATTTATCCTTCGTTCTATCGGCTTATAGTTTGCTATTCATTGATAGTCTGTTGACCCTTCATTCTATCAGTTAGATGATCTGATCGGCTAATTGATAGTCCGTTTACCCTCTTTCTGCTGCTTCGTTGATTTTATCAGCTTAATAGTGTACTGTTTACCCTTGTGAACCTATTGGTTTAGATCTGATCTAAACCGGTAGTTTCATTACCTTTTACCTTTATTTGGATTTGTTTCCAAGTGTTACAAGTCTCTCAGATCATAGATTTAATTGGCTTTGTAAAGCCGATTGCTTCTTTTCTTGCCGACTGTAGGTCAAATAGTTCGCACGCTAGAACCCTTGTTGGGACCCGGCTTTGCAAAACCGACCCCTCTGTGTTTACTGTACTAGTCCTAAGGATTATACGCTAGTACACACAGGTTAAACAGGATTGCCATCAAACACATACTTTATTAATAAAAAAAATAACTTATGACGTACATGGGCTGAATGCCACTTACATTATGAATAAATTAAACATCAGAGTGCGGAAGATAAGAACACGCGACGGCTGAAACCCGTCAAACTACTACAGGCATCTGACCGAGATATGCCTCTAGTAGCTGGAAAACTCCATCGTCATACTCTGCCTCATAAACCACTTACTTAGCAGAGTCGTCATCTGCGCACAGATCTGATAAACAACTAATGAGTATGGATAAACCATACCCAGCAAGTATGTACATCCTTAGGTAATGAAATGCAAGGTATCAAAGGAATGGATCTGGTTTATTTGCATAAAGAGCAGTTTTAAACAATCCTATCAGTTGTAAAGCAATAGTGTAAAATAATTTTAAATTTATTTATTTACTCATATTTTCTCAGCACTATAATATTATGCCGTCTCAGCATAGACCGAGATGACACTCGCTGTCAACTCTACACGAAACCCTTGCAATACACTCTCTGTAATGCATTGCATGGCAATCGCTGCCGGGCAATCCCCGCCCCTACCTCTACAGCAGGTTAATTATTAAAAAGGTGAGATAACATGTAGAGCCGCATAAGCCCGCTCTTAACCGTGAGCACAGCTATCATGATAGTTTTAACTCTGCAGAGTGTGTACACTTTACACATGGGACTCACCCGAGAGTGAGACGAAGCCGCTATCCCCATTCCATCTAGGGTCAAGAATGCCTCACTAAGGATTCGCCCCAAGCCGTCTCGCACTAAGCCAGAGATTTCCCTCTTGTGCCAGGTGAGTATACGGTGGTCGCGAGTCACACTCACACCACCATGACAATCCAACCCTAGATTTCCTGAGGTAACAACTAAGGTATTACCATTATTAACACCCATGGCTGTACTGTTGTGCTTGGCTAGGTCATCCACTATGTTTGGTCTTTATGTCGACCGAAGTGGCACACCACAAACCAACATCCACCGACCAAACCCCCACCTCGAATCTACTCACGCCACGTTGATTTTAGTTGAATTAAATTAACCAAAACCAAAGCTAAAGAGTAGAATCTCTTTACAAATTTTATGAATGATCTCCCATCATATGAATTGGATTTCCCATCGAAGCAATTAAGCATCTAGCGTGATTAAATTCAATGATGGCTATAATAAGATATAAACTATGCTAGCCATCAATAGAAAGGTAGCACAAGCTAATAAATGATTAGCACGTCATTGGCAATAGCTAAAATTAAATACACAAAATAAAAATAAAATTAGCATGCATAGTTAAATCCCTATGAATAGTAAACATGAGAGAAAAATCGGTGGGATCATATGATTCTAGCTTGCACCTTGATCTGAGTAGCACGTTCCTTCACAACCGGCAGCTAGCTCCCCTCGGACTCCTCCACGACGTCTACACGCAAATCGAGACACAAACGAATCAACCACATCAAATAAAATCCAGAAAATTACGAAATAAATACAGGAGGTAGATTAGGTTAAAATAAGATCAACGAAATTTGTTTGGTGCGAATCGGAGCTACGGTTTGGGAGATAAAAAAGACGAAGTTTTACTGTTCATGATGAACAGTACCGCAAGGTGGGTTGATTAGTCGGACCGAAGAGATTAAGTTAGTGTTTCTTTCGACGTTTGCATTTGCTTATAAACTATAAATTTGTTATTTTTGTACAAGCCAACCGTTTTGACGTTTGGTTGCCAATTTTTGTAGATCTTACTATTTCTTCTTAAAGCTCTCAAAACCATTTTTTTAATAATTTTTTGATCCCTCGCATGTTCTTATCGAGGAGCTACTTTCCAGTTTATAAGCAAACGTAAACGCAACCGCCTAAAAAAACACTACCTTAGGAGGCTTGCTCTGTTTCCACACGCACAGAGAGAGCACAAGAGAGAGAAAGAGGAAAGGAGAGAGAGAGAGAGAAAAGAAGGAGGAACAGCGGCTCGATCGGCGGCGGCGGCGACTCCGGCAGAGGCGGAAGGTGGCAGCGGCGCGGCTCCCCGGCTTGGAAACGGCGCGCAGTGGCGTTTGGAAGCAACACACGACGGCGGTTTCCTTGGCGAGGCGGTGATGGCACACGGGAGGCGGCGCGAGTGGCCTACGGAGGAAGAGGGCGACAAGGGAAGGCAAGAGGAGGGGCAAAATTGAGGTCTCACTTGCACAGGAGCTTCAAATCGAAGAACAGAGAACGTGGCAGATTCCGGCGAGGTTTTCGGCGATTAAATTCTCTGCGCTCGGTTCACAATTCTCTAAGATCTTTGTTGGGATGGATTCACGACGAAGATAGCAAGAACGTCCTCGGACGGTTTGACAAAATGCGCAGCGAGGCAGTGCTGAGACGAGGTGAAGTAGAGACGACCAAGAATCGGGAGGCCGAGATTCGGCGTTCGATTGGCGGAGCTACGGACCTCGGATCTGCGAGTTTCTGGGCAAAATGGAAACGTGAGGAAGAACTCCAGGATGTCCTCGGAGGGTTTTTGGAATGGACCCTTACCCTGGTCGCAGCAAAAGAAAGACGAAAGGAGGAAGAGAGAGCTCGGGAAGAGGGGTTTATATAGGGTGCTGGTCCAGCAGAGATGGAAATCCCAGGAAAAAGGGAAACTCTCTTGATCGTGGGGATCAATTCCATAATTGATAAGAGGATTTTGTGGAGTTTCCAAAAGAAAGCAGGAGGAACCTTCCTCCCTACCATCTGTGCAGAAGCAAGGAAGGAAAAGGGACAGCACAGAGAAGTTCAGCCAGGAGAAGGAAGGAAAAGGAAGAAAAGGAATGAGAGGTGGTGGGGCTCGGCTGTCGGTGAGACAGGAATAAAAATAAGAAAGGTTTTTTTTTGGAAATTTGGAAATAAAGGATAAAGGATTTTTCTCAAATATAATCTAATTGAAATTAATTAAGAGAAAATCAAGAAATACAAAAAATCCAAATCTTGTAATCAGAGAAGATAATAGAAATTTGAAAATGAATAGGAAATTCCCTGGCTTTGATTACATTTTAACTCCCAATAGATTGAATTATTTTGCTTGACCAGTTTTTCTTTTACAAAACAAATCAAATTGGTTTAATTTTTCCATCATTGAAATCCTTTTATTTTATAAGACCTTTGCTTTAAGCACTTTATTAATCAAAAATCTAATTAAATGTATTTTCAAAATGAAAATATTGAGAGCAACTCCTTGAACTTATTTTTATTCAAAATTCACAAAATTTGACTTTTTAAACTTTTGAAATCTTTTGAAATCTCCACTTCATTATAATTTTACAAACTATTACATCAATAAAGTTTGAAAATATTCCTAAAATTTTATTTCACTCAAAAATTTTAATTTTGACAATTTGAAAATTTAGGATGTTACAACCCTCCTTCTGGTACTGTCGGAGATCCAACTCCCCAAGCCCGCGTGTGTTAGTGTTCGAAACAACTTTTAGCGTCAACACTAATACAACCTTGAATTCTTACCTATGCAAAAAGATATCTTTAAACTTTGAAACAAATCTAGCTGCAGAAATACACATGACACCTAATTATCCATTTTCGCATATAACAGTGGTATAAAGAATTGGCTACATGATCCATGTGGTAACCTATATTTATTATTGATCGAGATGTAGGGAGAAGCATTTGTCGAGAATTGGAAATTGTCACGGTCATTCACTGCTACAGAACACATCATCAATGTCGGTTCCAAACGGCCATCAGTGTCGGTTTTTGAAAGGGAGTGCCCGGCACAGATGACCCATTTTCTGCGTCAGTTTGTAGCTAGAACCGGCATAAATAAATTTTAAAATATTTTTCATCTAGCCTAGCTAGCAGCACACTGGTGCTAGGTAGGCTGCTACTGCTACCTACGAACTATTATACAACCCTAGATAACTAGCTATCTACATGAAGGCACCATCGTCGCCACCACTCACAGGCTCGAAGTCGAAGTAGCCATCAACGTCGTCGTTGTGGCCCATCGCCTTCTCGCCATCCTCGAGGAAGGTTTCCTCGTCGTCGTACCCTTAGGTGAATCCAACAACGGTCTCCTCCTCCGACTCCTCCTCAGAGGAGCCGGCAGGGGTAAGCTCCTCGCCGGTGAGGCTGCACACCGAAGGATCCAAAGTCGAATCCAGCGATATGGCCCACTGTCACTTGGGCACCGGCTCCTCCTCATGAGGCTCCTCGCCGGTAGTTGGATCCTCCTCGTAGGGCGCCAGATCACCAGCAAGCCATGGTGACCATGGCGAGGCCGAACGAGGCGGCGAGTGGAGAGGGTTGTGGCAGCATGGCGGGTAGGGCTGGAACTTTCGCTCGGGCTCAGCTTGGGCTCATCTCGTTTGAAAATGAGCTGAGCTCGAGCCCACTTTCCAGCTCGGCCTAGAAAACGAGCCGAGCCGAACCAGCCCTTGGCTCGCTCGTTTTCGCTCACGAGGGCTCGTTTGTCGCACAGCTTCGTAGTCTTCATGGTTTGCTGTATACTTGTGTTACCTGTATACATATATATTCATGGTTCATTGTTAATTGTTCATTATTTACGGTTCATTCATGTATATATGATATATATGGATCTTTGTTCATGGTTCACTCATGTGCATATGATGCATCTTTATTTTTTCATCACGAGACCACGAGCCTCACGAGCCGGCCCGAGCTTTTAGCGAGCCTGAGCCGAGCTAGGATCTAAGCTCGTTACTGAAAACGAGCCGAGCCAGCTCATTTAGAAAACGAGCCCGAGCGGAGCCAACCCTGGCTCGCTCAGACTCGGCTCGGTTCCAGCCCTAGTGGCGGGTGGACAGGTGTGCCCGGGCTGCGAGGCGACTAGAGAGAGCTGCGATGACAAGGGGGAGGAAGGGGATTGGGCCATGGTAGAGTGGGAAGAGGCGACAAAGATCTAGATGTGATGGAGGAGGACGGGAATAGGGGGATATACCGATTAGATTATATAGATGTGACGAGGATAAAAATGCCCGTGAAATGTCTCGGGAGTCGAAACATTATGTGTGCCAGTTGTAGTTTCCAACTGGCACTTATGAATACGAAGCGACGAGTCTATTCACTTGACACATGGGAAAATCTTTATATGTGCTGATTGTAATTTCCAACCACCCCGCTTGGGGGTCCACCTGAATGATTTCTGCACTAGTTCCTAGATCGGTAGGCTAGTGCACACCATTACATAGCCGTATCAAACAAGCATAAAACGAGAAGTCAAGCTGGATAATAGTGAAAATAATGCCTTATGACGAATAGTTTTTACAACATATAGCCATCACAGCCAAGAGTCATTACAGACTTACAGTCCCCTTAGGAAAATTCAGAGTACAAGCGGAAGTCTTCAAAAGTTTAATCCAGCGACTATGCATCACTACAAGAGGCTGGGAGAAACGCCCTAAGCTTCATCTTCAAATCCCTACTCCTCATCGTCGAAGCAAGCATACGGGTCTTCCAGGGAATCTCCATCTAAAGAGTGAGTGAGTACGATGGCAAGTGCGCAATCAAACCACACTTGTGAGTTAACACCCTTCTAATGCATATAATGATAAAGACTATAAAGAAAGGCTAAGGTTTGTTTATTTATAAAAGTGCCAGTTAGAAATAATTATAGTATAGGCCTATAACTTAGCCAAATTTTCAACAAGAAAGAGAGTGTCATAGAAGAGTTGATTCTCCAAGCTAACAATCCTATTTAAACCCGATACCAGCCCATGGTACAGTTAAACCAACTCTACTAGAACATCTGTCCTAGTCTTCCTTCAAACACCCACCATCTTATTCCGGGATTCGAGAATCCCATTGTGATCATCGTTCCTATATTGCCAGTCCAGCGAACGCATGACCTAGACCACCCTCTGGTGGTGGCGCCCTGCCGCGCTTACCTCAGGTTAGAGCTACAGCAAGAGCCTCTGCAGAGCGCTCTACTGGGCCTCCACACTTGCACTACCGTGTGATGGCCACGTGTTGTGTCGGACGCATCCAAAACTAGCTCAAAAACAAGGGGCCTCTTTCAGTCTTGCTTCACAGTTCTCCCTTCAAACACCAGCCATCTTATTCCGGAACTTGATAATCCCGCTGTGAATCATATCTCCTGGATTTTTGGTCCAACGAGTGTATGACCTAGACCACCCTTGGTGGTGGCGTCCAGCCATGCTTACCTCGGGTTGGAGTTTCAGCTAGGGCCTTCGCAGAGTGCTCTCCTGGGCCTCCACACCTGCACTACCCCGTGATGGCCACGCGTTGTGTCGGACGCATCTGACACTCAAACATAGTCAAGGGATCCTTCCAATCCCGCTGCAAATGGCTCGAGAGCTGAAGGTCCAACCTTCGCTCACTGCCACAACTCAACAGGTCCACAACCTTCCCAACTAGATCCACTCTAGTCCATAAACCAACCTTGGGTCTTAACCCGCAACTCAGCCACTGGCTTACGTCTCGAGACCAACTGACACAGCCGATAAACATACTAATCCGTATGCAGTTCATAGTATATGTAGTAGTATTTGTAGTGGTAAGCTAGTGTTCGCCACTATGGGGTGTTTGTACCTCGAAAACAAGTATTTAGACCTAACCATGTCTAAGCAGGTTTTATCCAAGGACTGAGAGTTCAAAAGTTTTAATTGTTTAGTTGGGTTACAAGGATATGACTATCAAGGTAGTCTTAACATGATTTTCAAGGCAATCATAGCATGGTATGTAATTGTGTCAAGGGTCATGGCATGTATATAACATGATTAAAAAACTAGGTAATAAATCAATATTTCATGCGATGTTCATAAGTGGATCAACATAAGTTTTAATAAAAATTGGGAAAGATATGAACTAAGGATGTTATCTCGCCTTGTCCTGTGACTACGGGGTCTTCTTCGGTGTCCTGGAACCTTCCTTCGGGGTCCTCGACGTCAACTCGAGCATAAAAGCCAAGCATAAATATGCAATTAAAATAATGATGCATGAATGCACAAGAAAAATTCCAATGTTTAAGCTAGGATTCTAAGAGACATCAAATAAATATGAATGATTATGCCCTAGTTTCTCAAAGGATTCATTTTTTTATGGAAAACTAATTTTGCAAATTAATTATAGAGCTTAATATATTAGAAAAGGCAATTAGGGTTCTTAATTTGTATAGCAAACTTTATTAAGGGTTAACATTAATTTAATATTTTAATAATCTGTTTCTGAGTTAAACAGGTTTCTGCAAAATTTAGGGAATTTTTAGAGTTCCATGGTATTTAAAATAAATCAATCTGTTAAACAAAAATATAATTTCTTAAGGAAAAGGTTTTGAATTCAACTAAATAATGTACAGAAAATAGGGGTGCTGTTAAAAATGTTTAAATAATTTTATTGAGTCCCAAACTATAACTAATGTGTTCTGGAATTTTATTAGGATTTATGGAAATCATCTATTAATTTATTAAACAAAAAGATTAATTCCTTAAATAGGAAAATAAGGCTTCTAGATTAATACAATGGGCATAAATGGGTTACTGTAACATCCCAATTTTCGGGGTTGTAAAAAAGCTTTTGAAACAAGTTGTAAAAAAAATTTTGTAACAAATGTATTTATATCCAAACATTGCCCCAAAATTTGGTGCTAAGCTAAAAACCCTATTTTGAATTATGTTTTAAATTAGACCCTAAAGTCAATTTTTATAATTTGAGGATAAGTCTAACACATCATAAAGGAGATTAGTCATATTCAAAACATATTAACAAAATCCAATATATATGACACAAATACTTGAACTAAACCTAGAAATAAAATTCTAAGTTCTTGCATTTAATATATATACATATATGCAAAACCTTTCACTTAGAGAATTTGATCCATATTATCGTTCAAATTTGAACCTAGCCTCATGAAACCTAAAGAAATCAAATCATGAAAACAATATTCACACTTGATATGAAAACCTCAATTCAAATCCAAATTCAATTTGAATTCAAATCACATTTTGCCTAGAGCTTCAAAATTAGCTACAAATAAAAATCCCTAAATTCTCAAAAATAGCTGGTGGCCCCTACCACCCTTGACTAGACCTTGACTGCACTGCTCACCCTAGGGCCCACCGGTCAGCCTCTCATCTCCTCTCACCGAGCTCTCTCTCTCTCTCTCTCACCCGGGCACCCCTCTCTCTCCCCATGGCGCCCTGGCGCCCATCCTCTGGCCAAACTGCCTTGTGGCGAGCTCCTCCTAGCAATGCCACCGCGTGGCCTTCTTGTCCCTACATGCACGCCATTGCCGCCTACCTGCTTCCTTCAAACCGAAGCCACACCCGGCGTCCTCCTCACTCTCCTTCATTTCTCTCTTGCTCTTCTCACGCACAGAGCTCCCTCACGTCCTCACGGACCTCCCTACAAGAGCAATCAATTCCCCCGTCCACCGAAGTCACCGCAATCACCATTTTTCCCACCACAGGTCAGGAGCTTCTCTCTCAAATTCATTATCCACGCTGAGTCCCTTGGCAACTGCTTGCACGTGGAGCATCTCCTCATCATTGCGAATCTTTCGCCTAGGTTGATTGGACCCCAGTGTCACTGGAGTTCCCTGGCAACGAGCGACCGATTATCACGTCATTTCAGCCTCACTGTCGCCAACACGTTCCACACCTTCTCCGGTCTGGCCAAGTGCACGGTGAGCTTCCTTAGACCCTCCTCTAGCTCAGGCATGTCTCAGGTTAGCTCGTAGGGCGTTGTAGTGCCTTAGCTAAGTTCTCCTGAGGGAGTTCTCCACCCCGCTTGGCTCGCTGCCGTTCCAGGCCGCCATCAGTGAGTAACTCGATGACACGTCCTAGAGCTACTCACTAGGATCCCGTAGCGCCCAAGAACGCCCTCTCTAGTGCCCCATAGTGCCACCGGTGCATCGCCGGAATAATGACGCCACCATGTCTCCCTATTCGAAGGTAGAAGACGAACTCTCGGCCGTAGATCTGCACCAAGATCCGTGCAAATATTGTTAACGTTTAAAAACTCCTGCGGTTTAGGGTAATGAGCCACTGACATGTAGGCCTGAGGACCCACATGCCAAGGCGTTAGCCGATCTTGTTGTCGTCATCAGCGATGTCACCGACGCTGCGGGACCCATATGTCGACCACCAGATCTGCTACGCCCTCACATAGCGTCGCGTGGTGGCTGGCCAAAGATCGTTCCCGGATTTTCCCGGGATTTCCTAATAAAAATAATTCTAAAAACTCAAATGAATTATTAAACATAGTTAGATATCTCCTAAAATTTCACAAAAATCATGATAAATATTATATGACCTTCTGGACTTATTAAAAATATAATTTTGCATGATAATCTAATATTGCTCACTAGAAAACTGTACAAGTCTCATTTAGGAATATATATATATATATATATATATAGTTTTCTATTTACTAAAAATAGTAAACTAAATAGGAAAAATCTAGAAAATATATATAACCTCTCGGACCTTGGTAAAATATTAAATTAATATTATGATGCTTAATCACCTATGATCAAATGATTAGCTTTGTTATTGGTATGGTTAGTACTAATAATCTTGGATTAACATGTAAATATATTATTTAATCATCCTAAATGTTACCCTCTATCCAGGGAGAGCACTAAATCAAAAACCACATCACCTAATATCTATGATTTTCACTAGCTTGTTAATATAGGAAATACTTCAGATAAAAGTAATTTATAACTATTAATTTCCTAAAACTATGGGTACCTATACATATATACATATTTATATTTGTGTACATTTTATATTCTAAGCATTCATGGTGCATATCATCACACCTTTCGATCCATAGATTTCGTATAACGAAGATGGCTCACAGAACTTCCTAAATAAGTAGTACGACGACTAGTCGATCAAACATCTCACTAGAAACGAATGCACTCATGCATCATATTTTCCGCATTTTGGTTGTTCATTATGATTATTTGTCGAATAGAACTAGAATGAGCTAAAGGTCAGTTCGTCGACCCCGACCCAACTCAGGGCAACACTTAAGAGGAACAAGGTGAGTTAACAATCAGTTAGATCATATTAATCCCAATTTTTATTATATTATTTTCTTTCAAGTATCAAATTACATGCTTTTCAACTGTGAATACTTATCTTGTTAATCATGATATATCATGTCTGCTTTGCTAAATGTCGATACCCATAATGATTGTGTTAACGATCATTGCTAGTTGAATCACACTTTGATCACGTTGACGATCAATCCTTGATTAACCTGGTTTAGGAACAAAATAATTACTAGACTCTTCAATCTATGGTTTCAAATTTGTTAGACTCCTAAGTCTGGTAAAAATTTGCTTAGCTATGCTCAGGTCTCAATTATTACTTTTTAGGCCTAGCCGTCTTGGAACAGTGAACCGACATTCACCGAAACATGATACACTTATACTTGAAACCTTGGTATATGAAATTAGGGCCTGGCATGCCAGTGTGTGTGTTTGGTTGAGGTTGATGATTGTGTTCTGTGCGGACATGGGTCCTGTACAGTTGGAATAGCATGGGCTACGAGGTTGGGCTATCGTTCACAGACGGTACATTTAGGAGCGCGGAGTTACACGCGTAGTGGCAGGGCGTTGCCACTTGCCTAAGGGGGGTGGTTCCGATATATCGAGTGTCGAGGCACACGGAGAAATGATAGCGGGAGAAGGAAGTTCTGAACAATAGCAGGATTGGAGTGATAGGACGGACCCAGTGATAGGGTGGGGTGCGGGTTCGCCCTAGTAGGAACGTGGAGTCACACATGTGTGCCAGAGGCCGCAACTTGAGGAGTTGTTCTAACACAACGCGTGACCATCGCGCGGTAGTAAGAGTTGAGGGTCCATGTGGTGGCTTGAGGAACAACCCTTGGGCAGGAAACCTCGCTCTAAGAAGGTATGGCTTGGAATGTCACCTTGAGGGTGATTTAATCACACTTGCTGGACAGACAAATCCAGTAGAGTTATGGTTCCCAACAGGTCGCCAACTCGAAAGACGATGACGGGAGTAAGGAGATGTTTGGCAGAGTACATGGAAACTGTCATGGGATTGGGATTTGGTTTATGGTTTGGAACTTAAACTTTGAATTGACACATTGAAAGTAGATCTTTGGTGAAAACTGCTAAATCATAGGTTTTGATTTAAAACACTGGCTTTCTACAAACAAAACAAGCCCCCTATCCTTTCCTTTGGAACCTCTATATTTAAATGCATTAGGTTGGGTGTTAACTCGCCAGTGTTTGGATGACACTGACCTCGCATATATCCTCTCTTTTAGTCGATGGAGATGATGGAGGCCACGACGCCTAGGAATGCCACGAAGATGGAGATCCTCAGTATCAGGATCAAGAGTAGGAGGTTGGGTAGGGCTTATGGTGTTACACCAGTCGTGCGCTGTTGCATAGCCGCTGGTGTGATTTTGTTTAAGACTTTCGTAACTCTTATGTGTTTTTTTATATCTTTGAATGTAACTAAGGCTATGTGTTGTTTGCCTACTAATCAGCCTGAAGGCTACATTTGTAATAAAGACATCTCGATGTATGAAATGATTTCTGGCTATGTAACGTGTGGCACTAGATTATTGGTCTAGGGACTAGTGTGGTGCAGGCCACCCCGAAAAGGTGGTTCACAGTTACTATTCAAGGTTATAATTTTATTAGATCCAGCATGCTCTCTAGTATTTATCATAATTTTTTCAATATTTTAGGAGTTGAGCTTATATTTTTAGAAAATCAAAAACACTTACTGGATTATAGAAAATAGGAAAAGGTTGAAATTCCTATTTGGATCTTTGCCAGAATCGGCTCTGCGCGGCCTAAGGAGGGTTCGGTCCGCTAACTGGAATCGGCCCATGACGGCCTGCTAAGGCCTCAGGCCGAGGCACTTTCAAGAAGGAGTGATCCTATGGGAAAGACGTATTTCACAGAATAAGCCTCCACTAATACTGGCCAGTGGGGTCGCGACCCTACCTATCAGTGACTGATCGCGCTTAAGCACGCGGGATTTAATCGTTAACCTCCGTCAGCGTGGCCCTACCTGTCAGTGATAGGTTGCGAGCAAACGCCGGCCCGCGAGGTTCTCCGGCCGATCTCCGGCGGAACCTAGGTGGTCGATTGGTGGCGCTACGATGCACTATCCTAGTGGTTCATTCCTAAAACGGGTTTAGCTAGGAGAGACCTAGGACGTCCTAGCCGGACTTCATTGGTGGCGAGCCAGGACGGCGGCACCATGGGCGCGAGTGAAAAACACTAATGAAGCGATGAATCTTCAGCGAGGAAGGGGGTCGGCGGCCAGTTCACAGGCACTGGAAGCGTCTAGGCGATACAAGGGAGCTACCCGAGGGTTCGGCGTGCTCGGGGAAGCACAGGGGTGAGCTGGCACCGTGGGGGCGGCAGTCAGGACAGGAGGAAATTGAGCATGAGAAGGTGAGGGGTGACTCCTAGAGATGCTAGGGACGCGAGGAATTTGCCGGTGATGTACCAAGTCATCGGTGAGAAGAAAGGGGGGTGATTTGGGTTCGTCGGCAGCAATGGCGAAGGGTGACAAAATTTGGCCGAGCCCAGGGGTTAAATAGACGTCGAGAGCTGCGGGAGGGAGAGAGGAGCAGGCTCCCGCGGCAAAGGGCTTGAGGGCGTGGTGCGAGGCTCAACGCGGCAATGATGTCGTGAGCGGCGGAGCTGCGGCCGCGGCAGAGGGAGCTTGGGGCATGAGGCGCAGATGTGAGCAGGCAAGCAGCAGTGAAGAGAGAGGAGTGGTCTTTGGAGCGGGCGAGAGGAAAGAGCGCTTGATGGCGGCCAGAATAGCGCGCCGGGCGTGAGGGAGGGCAACAGCAGCGGTGCCGATGGCGTGGCAAGATGCCAAGCAAGAAGCAACGTTGCGAAACGCATACTTGCATCTGAATGGGACGCAGTGCATCTGCCATGGGTAGAGGGAGGGAGGAGAGAGGGAAGGGAGAGAGAGCTGAATGGACCTAGGGCCTACTAGGCTGGGCTGTGCTCAGGAAGCCTAGAGAAGATATTTAAAAGATTTTTGAAATGATTTTCCAAAAATTAAATTTGAAATTTTGAACTAAATCGCTAGTAAAGAGAGCATAATTATATAAATTATAATTATAATTGAATTTTGGGATTTTTAAATTGAGAAATATAAATTCCCATTTCGAAGATGTTAAAGTTGAATTTTGTAATTAAGAGCTAAATTTGACAATTGGAAGATGGAATTTGTATTTTTAATTTGGATTTTGAAATTAAGAATTTAAATTTTTAGATTATGAATAGTAATTATAGGAAATTCAAGCCAAAATTTGAATTTTGCAAAAGTTTATAAAAAGGCCTCAAAGTGGGCTATATATATATATATATATATATATATATATATATATATATATATATATATATATATATATATATATATATATATAATGTTTAGGACCCCTGTACATACCAGTGTGTATATATTTGTATCGGTTCGTAGTCAAAACCGACATATATAATCAGTAAATTGTGCCGGTTGGTAATTAGCACCGGCATATCAAAGCTTTTACCGTGCATCCACTGAAGAATGACACTAGTAACCTTATTTGTGTCGGTTTTAACTGAACTGGTACAGGTACAGGTATAACGGTATATATGACTTGTTTTGGTGTAGTGATTATCCTAGCGGCTGGTATGGAGTTGAAATAACTTGATTAGTATAGTATCCTGATTGGTGTTATTGACTGACAACTAACGTACGTTGTTGTATAGATGTCATGCATGGCATCACATACCCAAGTCATATTAATTAAACATGCATGGCGATTTCACAAGTATACTTAATTACAAGTTCTAGGCATGGTAACCCAAGCCAGGTTGAGACTTGAGCGAGGATGCACGTACATGTTCTGATCGAGTTACATGTTCCGATCGATGGTATTGTCGCCGGGAAATCGTGTCGACGGTGAGATTCAACGCCCCTTCCCGGTGCTGGAGAGGACGCCGAGAGAAGTTGCGGTGATAGAGCGGGCGCTCAGTGAATAAACTAGTGCTAATGTGTATGATCAGAATGCTTGTCCTCTTTCATTGATGAGCTTATTAATTTATACAACTCTAGGATCAGGGTTTACATGTATGGGAAATACCCAAATTACCCTGGCCCATGGGGAATACCTAGATTGCCCTGATCTCTATATCGTTGATCCTACGATCAACGGCTAAACTAGCTTTCTTACAATCCACGTTATTCTGCTCCCTAACATGCCCTTGGGAGGGCATATCCTGACAAAGTTGTTGATTTGATTCGTTCTTATCAGAGGCTATCGCGGGGTCTTCGTCCTCTGGCCCAAAACTTGTCAAAGATCACTCTCGGTCTTTCCGAAGGGTCTTCGTGAATCCCTCGATGAGACATCCTCCGCCACCCTTCGGTATGAGTCCCGAGGATTCTCCTTGCTTGAGATGCACTCGGAACATCTGACCCTTCGCGTCCTTCTCTCGACCCTTCGCACATGTCCAAGTCTTCCACTCACAGCCCGTCTTGAGGTCATCTTGGACACGCTTCGCCACTTACCCCTTTGGGTAAAGATCTTGAGGAAAGACCTTTACAGCATCTTCGTGGATATCCACCTTTCCCAGAGATGGGGTGGCTGTCCCTACAACAGGTATATAAAGCAGTAAACCTAGCTTCTGCTGTAATTGTGAAAGTTAAGAACAAACATTGAATTGAAAACAGCTGAATATTATTTTAGCCCCATGCAGACTGTTAAGCTAGCTAGTGGCCGTGCACGGGGACATAAAAACTGAAACACATTGGTGCGGAATTAAGACCTTGAGGTTGAGATGTTACGTGCTGATGGTATAGAAGTTCAACCACACACGTCAAACTAAGCATATTTATGTTGCTACGTGTTCGTCCCATGATTAGATTGTCATTTGACGCTTGCTTAACTACAGTGCTAATGCTAGCTGGTGTATGCTCAGTTGCTCACACACACGCACATGTACATCTTTGTACATGTTGATTTGACTTGGGCCACTAGCTAGCTTGTTGCAACGTACCAAGCGCGGACTTGGTTGGGTTCTACAGTCGACACATGTCAAGTTTCCGCTTCGAGTAGATTGCTTCCTCCAATCCCATCCGAAAGCGATCACCAGTAATCCCCATCATCTCTATCACTGGTGCAACATGAAATCATGATGATAAAGCATGGTAGTACGTTAGTGATCCATGGAAAGGAGAAGAGAGAGAGGTCACTGGACACCATTAATTCTTTCTTCACCTGCTTTCCATCATCGATCCCCTATGGATGATAAGAACACCATCTCCACTTCCTTCCCTTTCACTCAAGTGGCGGTTTGATCGATCACCGCAAGAGTCTAAGCCTATGCCTTTTAGGGTAGGTTACCTACGCACCTCGCGCGCGACGACGCCGACGCCGACGACGACGACCGTGACGCCGAGACGGCGACGGCGGCGATCCACATCGGCATGTAGCGATTGTTTAAACCGTTCGCAATAACGGACGTGACAAGTCCCAGAATCGTAACTTGAACACGCTACTCTCTGCTTATTCTCTTGACTATACCACCTAGCGAATATATGTCGATCATGACAATTGGCCAGCTTAAAGCTAGCCTCAATTAATCACGCCCATATCTTCTCGAGTCTTGACTGCTACTGTTTGCCCCTCTCTCTCTCTGAGTAATTCTGCACGTTTCCATATTCTGTGAGAACCATATCATGCATAATTTATTCACACACTGAACCTGCTTAGGGTTATCCCAAAAAAGATGGCCAACTAGCTAGAGGTAAAGAAAAACAACTTTTCACAACACAAAATCTTAACTAGAACCATAAAGAGAGTGGTAGCTAACTGGAAAAGATACACTAGCTACCGCCTAGAGAGATTCATCATTCATATGTTCCTTTACCATGCATCATATATATATATATATATATATATATATATATATATATATATATATATATATATATATATATATATATATATATATATATATATATATATATATGGTTCACAGCTGACAACTTGTTGCGTTCGCAAATTAGCAAGGAAAACTGAAAATAACAAGAGATTTTATGGTCCTTAGTAAGATATCAAGAGGTACCAAATAAAATTTGGTTGTTCATTTCTTAAGGTACGATTGGTGCAACCTCTTCTCTCTTCCCCCTTCTCCTCTCACTATCCAATGGCCAGTCAGTGGCGACACGCGAGGGGGTGGCAGGAGGGCAGCGGCATGCGGAGGGCAGCCCATAGAGCGGCGGGCAACAATTGGCAAGCGGACGCCTAGAGGGTGACGGGAGAAGCAACACATGAGGGTTGGCCCATAGGGCAGCGAGCTGGCTAGCGGCGGCACAAAGGGTGGGATGGTGGCTAGCCAGTCGCCGGCAACCGGCGGTGGTACCATCCCACTCAATGAGTGGGAGAGGGAATGAAGAGAGAGAAGGAAGAGAGAAAAAGACTAGAAAACACCCGTTTTGCATTGTTACCGGTAAGGATGGAGGATAAGGTAACATCTCTTGGGAGGGGTTGGATCAAGTCAGATGGATGACTTTGATTTAAGGTACAAAGAGGTAAAATGACCAAAAAACATCAAGACATAGCAATTCTATTACTTAAACATGAGCCATATCGAAAGAAGAGTCCCATCGCTGCCACCTCCAAAGATCTGCACACATCCTGGAAAAGACCCCTGTCATCCTCCTTTTTCAATGACGAAGCCAATATGCCCCCCTCCCCCCCCCCCCAAGAATATACAGGAATAGTAAGAACGCTATAGTGTTCTGGATGGTAGGAACAGGATAACTAAAGGACAAAAGCTGAAATGGGTCTCACCTAATGAAATCACATGATACGCATGAAACCATATGGAACCATACTTCGGCGATGGGGCGCACCTGATGAAACTACATGAAACCATACTTGGCGGTGGGGCCCACCTGACTAAACCAAATAAAACCATACTCGACAGTGGTCCCACATGATGAAACCACATGAAACCATACGAAACCACATGATACCATACTTGATGGAATGGCCTACCTGAAAAAACCACATGAAACCACATGATACTGTTGTATTGTTGGGATTGCTGTCAACGGTATACCGTTGGCTAGCATCACCCCTGAATATAACATGTATGAATGTAGTATCTCTTGCCTTGTTAAAAATCATGTCATTACGACAAAGTCAAATAGACCAAAAAATTGCTGCAATTCCCACCCAAATATTCCTCTGTAATCTAGTGGACATACCCAAATAACCAATTCCTCACCAAATGATTAATATTAAAAGGGCATTGCAACCCCAGTAGTATTTGGACCAAACACTAAACAGAACGAGCAGAATGACAATAAAAAAGAGATGCTGAACAGTTTCCGTATTATGGCAAAAGCAACATGTCAAATCCACTAGCTAATTCCTCTTTGCTAAATTATTCTTGGTTAAAATATACTCCTTTACCTACAAACTAGAGAAAGATACGAGAGGAAAAGAATTGATACCGCGATCGGATTCCAGTCATGAAATATTGCACTAAAATTAACTCTAATATATATTCATGGTGTGCGTAGTACTTGTACATGTTCAACTCTCGATCGATCAGCCAGCTTAGCTCTCCGCCTATCTCGCCGCTTCTCCGCGGCAGCAAATTTTCTCAGTCCAAAACACGGGTGCTGATCATTGTGAAACAATCAGTGTATTCAAGAAGCAAGCAAGGTAATTTTCAATGACGAGGAGAGGCGTGTTACATTGGATTCTAACGGATTGCTTGAGCATTTTAGCGATTAATTTGTTCGACACCTTACAACATACGTTTGGCCTCACCTGGCCGGGATTGATGATTGATTCCAGGTTCCAACCAGGATTGCGTTTGTTTGTACGTGTGCGCTGGACAGGAATGTAAGCATAGGTTAAGCACTAGTTGCAACTGAAAGTTGGCCAGGTTCATGCATGAACATGTCATCTACATGCAACTATATATGCAAGTGACGAGTTTAGAAGCAAGCTGGGGGACATCACAGTGCCTGTTGCCAATAGGAAATTAAACTAATATTTGGACAGTTTGGTAAGCCCAAATTTTTCGAGAAACCTAGGTAGTTAAGTAATGCCACCCATTCCACATAAATATGTAACAGGTCACGTGAAGCTGACGAAGTGGCGTCAACTTGGTGAGAGTAGGCCGGTTAATTCCCATTTGGATCAATAATTCAGATGAACCAAACTTATTGTTACCTACGAGGTTTCACCTCTGACGTACGTCAGTTTTTTTTTTTTTTTGGATCAAACAGTGTACACGAAGTTAGTAACTTGATCTACTACTACTCAAATTGCTGCTTCTTCTAGAGGAGTTTGTTCTGATGAAGAGGAGCATTAAAGAAAAGAAGATGCATGTCTATTTACAAGATGACATATGCTTTCTGTAAGTCATACTTCCTCCAATTCCACTAAACATAAGTCGTTTTGGCTTTGGGCATATGAATTAATTATGAGTAAGAGACATACTAGCCTTTAGACTTCCGTTCATTTCTATGCTTTCAATAGCTGTTTCACTCTTAAATATTTTGGGGAATGAGGGGAGAGGTTGAGAGACAGACATCATCTATGTATGAAAAAACAAGGAAGAAACTACTCCGATATCCGGTCACAAATATCGATCTTATGTTTTGAATATCAACGCAGTCTTAAAAATACAACTTTGATCACTAGCTATTCAATACTGCAATTTAATTATAAAATCCACTAAAATTATAATATTATGGAAGTATTTTCTTAGAGGAATCTACACTAATGATTTTTTGTGTCTTTATTAAAAAATTTAAAAATTAATAATAGCTAAAGTTCCAAAATTTTGACTTACATGATTCTATATTTCTGACGGAAGGGAATATGTAAATATATATCTTGAAGTTGTAGAATGACTTATATTTAAATATTCCCCCCTGTTCTTTTTTACCTGATGTGTTAGCATTCGTAAATAGGTTTAAAAGTATATATCTAAATTGAATATGTAAAAATATACTATTTTTATTTTTTTACTAAGAATAACTTCAAAGTATTATAATTTTATACATCTTAACTTCAAGTTGTAAAATATAAGAGCCAAAATCGCATCTCTAAGAAGTAAGAACGTGAGAAATCAAAGGATTGAAGGGTCTCACAAAGTTAAAACGATTCCCATTCCAGGGGAGCAAAAATCAACGTATCGTATTGTTCACGTCGAAATTTGACAGTTAGCTTAAACACAATATGGGCTTAGTGTTTTGGAACCCGATCAACAATAATTTAGGGTTCAGCGCGTACCAGCCAATTTGATCGTTAATTGGTGAGGTAAAGAAATCAATTAGCTTTAATTAGCTGATTAAATCCAAGATATCTATTAAACTTAAAGACAAGGTCAAAGTTTAATAGATCCAAAGGCAGCGAGAACTATCGACTTAAATAAATATTCAAACCGCTAGATCCAAAGGTAGCAGAAACTATTGATTTAAATAGATGTTCAAATCAATAGATTCAAAAAGGTAAATAGTCTATTACTAAACCGATAAAATTAACAAAGTGGTAGAACGAGATGTAAATAGACTATCAATTAGTCGATTAGATCGTCTAGCTGACAGAACGAAGAATAAACTGACTATCGGCTAGATTAACAAGTTAATCAAACCAATAAAACAAGGGTTAACAGACTATTGGTCGATCTGTAAAGCCAAATAAGCCGATAGAATGAGGGTGGAATCTAATCTTTGCACGAAATGGCGATATGCAGCAATATAAAAAAAAGATAGTATTCTGATAAAAACAAAAGCCGATGCAAGCTCGTAGAAATCGAGATAGTACATACTTGCAAGCAACTCCCGGTTGTATCGTGTAGCTGATCTTGATCGAAAGGCAATGCACAACAAATCGATGGAGAATAGAATACGATGAAACTAAACTACTGCTGCTCCTAGGAATTGAAAGGATAATTGCATTGAAATAGTAGGTTAATATGGTCGAGGACCCTTTTTTCGATACATAGGTTGAATATTTATACCTGATACATCGACTTGATACAGTATGATTCAAACTCTTAGCTTACTATGTTAGTCAAACTCTCTCTAAATAGAAACTTATCTAAAATCTTGTCTAAAATATATTATGTAGCCAATCCGGACCATCATTACCTTTCAAAATTTTCCAAAATCGGCTTATTGGATAAGGTTTCCTATTCTAATTTGTTGTGGCCGATTAGGACTCTAACTCTAGGATCTCCTTCCTTATTTGCTTTGGTAATCCTTCCAAATACGCTCTTAGCCGATCCTACTCGAGCCGATCCTACCCATTCTGAATTCTTCTAGAATCTCTTGTTATATTAGCTTCTTAACCAAATGTTCTGGCAGCTTTTAAAAACTTTGGTTATATCCAAAATTAGGTGTCAATACATACACTCACATATCAAAGGCAATTCGAGTTCTAGGGATTGCAAAATTGTTTTTTTAAGGGGTAGCAAAACTGTTAATGTGGGAAAAAAAAAATACCGGCCGGACTGCACACCGGAAGCCCGCCTACGATGTTAATAAAGCCGTGGAAGCTAGGCTGGGCATACTTGTCTGGGGCCCAATCCTGATGGGCTATGCTCCGTCACATGTGGCGTTCCTGGTGCACGGGCTGGGACGGGCACGGGCTTCGCCAGCGCCCGCGCCGACGGCCTTTTCACCAGCCATCCCACCGTCAAGTTTACTAGGGGATGTTCTTTTGAGTTTATTTAGAAGTCTAATCTGACTTATCTCATAACTTAAAGAATTTTCTGAGGTGGCCTCGAGAGTCGGATGGACTTGATTTTTAGGATTTAGGGAGCTTTTAGACACGTCTACGAGATAAAAAAAGGATTCAAAAAGTAATAAAAAAAGTCAGATAAGTCAATATTAGTCAGATAAGTCACGAAATAAATCAGATAAGGCATGGCTAATATTGACTTAATTTTTATTATTTTTTGAATCCGTTTTTTTTTATCTCGTAGGTATGTCTAAAAATTCCATAAATCCTAAAAATCAAGGCCATCCGACTCTCGAGGCACCTCGAAAAATTCTTGAAGTTATGTCGAGACCCAAGTCAATGCTTAGGCCCCTTTCTGTGTTATATCGATACTAGTCACAGAATCAACGCTAGTATCCACAGATCATAATTCAGAAATGATAACATTGCGATAAATAACATGCGATATTAACTTTATTACAATAATGACAGAGTAGCAGCGGACAAACATTAGTTCATTACAATACCCCACAGGCATGGACTATATCATGCATATAGAAAACCCTCTAGATCTATCTCTTGGTATCAGACATAGTCTTCTGGCTTCATCACTCATCATCATAAGGTCCTGGTGCGCAGATGTCGAATGGAGGATTTGCTGGTACCCATTCTACCAGTCGGCGTTCATCATATCCATCATCTGTTTGTTGGAATAAACAGCCCGCGTCATATGCGAGTATGAGTATGCAACATACCCAGCAAGTAAACTTAGAAGAGATGCATGAGTTTATTTATTTGCGTAAAGCCAGTTTTATAGAGATTTTCCTATAATTTAAAAGTGGCATTTTAGAAAAAGAAGAGATAAAACTTTTGAATTTTTCTTTATTTATTTTCAAATAATTTAAAAGTGGCATTTTAGAAAAAGAAGAGATAAAACTTTTGAATTTTTCTTTATTTATTTTCAAATAACTCAACGGCATCCCCTGCCAAAACATCCCAGATTTTGAAAACAAACACTACCATATGGAGAGTTACCTTGCGTTTCTTAGCAGTGAGCACGGCTATCCGGATAGTTTTTACTCTGCAGAGTTTGTACACTTTACCCTCCCGAGAATCTCATTCCTTTTGTCACTACACTTCGGAGGTGTAGGACCAGAGATGAGCTCCCACGGCCTTTCTAAAGCCCCTGGTCTGACCGAGTTCGCCTGCTAAGGTTTCATTGTCGGGTAACACACTCGCTCCTGAGACAAAGTTCCCAGCCCTCAGATGCCAAGACAACACACCTGCTTCCTGAGACAAGGTTGTGTTCAACCGGATGGCAGCACTTAGCTAGAACAGTTGCAATGTACTAAGTCCAAGTCCGTCCCATTCCAGATCAAGAGGTTGTACTGTAGTACTCGGATCACAGGTCCATAGGACGAATAGTCCTTAGGCTAGAAATAATAAACTAACCACAACCCGAAACCGTGCGTCTATCCCGCACCAAACCAAACTTCTCTTATTACCCTAGCCAATTTTATTTTAAAATCACAATAAAAAAACCCTTGGCATTTTCCCAATACCAATCACACAAGTTCTCAATAATCATCACGAATAAATTTATTGAAAATTTTTAAGCTTGGCTAAGCAATTATTTTTCCTAGTTTTATATTAAGCAATATTTATATTCTTGTAACATGGCATTTTTATAAAAATTGCTAGGAAACTAGTTGTCATGGTTTAAGATCATAGCATGCATTTTTAGGACTTAAATTCTACAAAATTCCTTGTAAGCTAGGTGATCATATGGTCAAAATGTAAATTGGACTATATTTTCTAGATTAGATTTTCTATTTTAGAGAAACTGACTCTTCTAACTTGCCTTGATCGACGAAGTGTTGATCCTCCGGCTGTAGCTCCAAATGATTAATAATACCTTCTTCGCCTTTTGATGAAAATAAATCCCAACATATGATTACATGCAAGCAAACAAACATATTCTAGTCAATATAGATCAATACAAAAAATAATTTAAAAAATATAAGGATAGCAAAAAGATACGAAATTGACAAAACAGTTATCTGCATTCTTATGAATTGAACTCAACTTATTGGGTGATTTTTGGCTTTACGGTTTGCTAGATATCAATTTTACGAATTTATTCGTGAATTAGAAATTAGTAACATAGCAACAGCCACGGACAAAATCCGGCGAGGTTCTTCGGCGATTAAATTCGTCGCGCTCAAGCGACGATTTGATGAGAGGTTGGATGGGATAGATTCTTGTCAAAGTTACGCAGGACGTGATCGAAAGACAAGGGCCAATTCGCACCGAGCCAGCATGGGCGCGAGGAGAAAGAGATTCGGCTCGAAATCGAGAGATGCTATTTCGGCGATTTATATAGGGTGCCTCGGATGGTTCTAGAGTCTCAAATTTGGTAAGGTGGGAGAGGATAGGAATATGAAGGATGTGTTTTCTCAGATTTACAATCACTTTCACCGATTTTGCGCAGCAAGAAAAAGAGAAGGCGGCCTTACCGAGCGACGAAACGACGGCAGAAGAAGACGTGCGCGGTGGCGGCGCTACGACGGAGCTCCGACGAAATTGGAAGAGGGCGTTTGCTCGCGACGACTCGTGGATGGTGTGGTGCAAAGGGATCGAAGAACGAGGCTTCCAATCAACGGATTTTGGTTCTAGAACGCCGACGACTAACTCGAACGGGGCGGCGGAATTGGCCTTATATAAGCAACGATTGATGAGGGTTTCTTCGGCATTCAACACATTGGTGGCCGGCGCTTCAATCCTGGGAATTAACTGTATTAATTTTTGCCGTTTCAATCTAATCCCAGTGAGTACATGCGGCGCCGGTTTCTGCTGTTCGTGTTCGAGCCGGTTTCCCAGTGAATATAACGATTGGCACATTTTGCTTTTTCTTTCTTTCTTTCTTTTTGTCTTATCTTCTCACTAAAATCACCCCTATAATTTATATTTTAAATCTATCAATTTAATATGACTATTCCTTTGATTCATGAATATCTTTATCTACTTAATTGCAATATCCTTTCCTCTTTATATACATATCTCACTTTATTTTAACAATTCTATGTTAAGTATCTTCATACTTATTCCACTTTTTAATTGTTTTGATAACTATTCTTATTATTTTTTTATTTTTTTTCTTTAATATTTCTTTCTTAGCATTACTTTATTTACTTGTTTTGAAACCAATATTTTTTTTAAAAAAATGTCTATTCATAAAAATTTAGTGTATATATTTAGGGTTTTACAAGTTACGAGATAAGTCAGATTAGACTTTTAGATAAGCCCAAAAGAACACCCCCAGGCTCTCTAAACCATAGGGTTTGTCCCCAAGACCAAACCCTGTTTAACTTGATCCCTCAATTAGTAAACTAGATATAAATGGCTCCTTAATCAGTCATACAGCTGTTTTGACTGATATGACAGTCCACTTGACAGTTTTTGTTGATGTGTGTAACCCGTGTGTCCACCACGTCAGCCAACAACACCACGTGGACCGCCACATTAGCAAAGAATCATCCAAAACCACTGTTGACTAGTTAATGCATTGTTTGTGTCTGATTTTAACAATTGAGAGATTGTGTTAGCCCGACATTAGTTTTCAAGGATGGACAAAGGCATAGTTCAGGACCAAACGAGAACTTTTTCCATAAGGCATAGCTGTCCTGAAAACTGTCAACAATTCATAGCAGGTTTACATGTACCTCACAGATTATTTTTTATCATCTCGTAGAGAAGTCTGAACATATGATCTGTGCACGCCACCTCTCTCTAACCAAATATCCTGTTCAAGGTGGCGGCTAATCGAACGCCGCCCTGCGCTAGCCTCAGGCTCACCACTGGCAGTCTGCTCAGGAAGTAGGCATCTGCATCAACATCAACATCAACAGCAGCAGCATTAGTATTAGCAGGCTTTCAAAACCGCAGCAAATTTCATGACAGTATTCCGTATTCTTCAAACACCTTCTAGGGTCGCATCTTCCGTCACATTCTTGTACGCCCAGTCGCATGCTGCGGCGATGCTCTCCGATGCGTATCTTGCAGTAGGTATCACAGCCAGAAACCAGAGTCAGAGACATGCCATGGAAGTATCTCAAACACAAAGGAGGAAAACATGTACGCAGTTGCTGGATTGGACAACGGTCTATGCAGATTTTGGTGATTGCAAGTGAAATCAAATTGACCAATACTGAAACCGAAAAATAATGTTGGTGAATATTAATCGTACATGTCTGGGCACGCCGATTGGCTCTTGCTGCATTGCTCCCACCCAGGCACTTGTTCCGACCATCCTCCCTGCAACGGCAAGAACTCAGCTCGATCAGTTCATCGAATGAGATAGCACGTAGATCCATCCAGCTGACGAACCAAAAATCCATCAGAATTTCACACCGTGATGTTCTTCGTCAGTGCGTCGACGAATTCAGCTGCGCCGTCGCCATAGAAGTCGTCTTCTGCCTTGTCGATGATATTCGCATCCCAAACCTGAGGTTGGTGCAGAAAATAAGTTTCAACGCAATGCATTCAGTCGTCAGGACAACAGCAGTGGTTAGCCTGAATGTACACTAGGCTTACATGGTGCAGAACAGTCTTCGTCGTGTACCAGTGGACGTCAATGGTGTTCCCTCCTTTATCAGAGGTAAACCCCACATGAAGTGGCTACAACCACCGCAATGCAGAATCACCATACATCTAAAGTTATGAACAATAACAGAAACGCTTAATATGAACATTGTTGGTTTCATACCTGGTGGATGTCTCCCATGAAGTGTGAGAGGAACAAGAGCGCCTGTGTCAGGTTATCTGTACATACTCAATAGAATCTCATTAGAAAATTGATTATATGCCACTCCAAAAGAGTGACCTTTGATTATACGTTACTCAATATGTTAATGATATGTGGAACTGAAACACAAGTCAGCAACACGTGAGTAACAAATAATTAATTGCATATCTTTCGGAGTGGTAAGTGTCTTGATCATATCTAAGAACTGCCATTCTAGCAGTGCAAGAATGGCAATTGTTCAGGAGTTTGCAGGAGCAAATGTATAGTACATTGAGTAGAAGAAGATGTTGGATAGGCCAGGAGCTGAGAGGTGTAGTTGTTGATGGCGCCGGCGACGCACCGGCCCTCGACGCCGTCCTCGTCCTTGCAGTCTCCTGGCAAAAGATTCTGCCAGCTCAGTGATGCGCATGCATGGTGGCTTCATCATGATCAGCGTTCTTACTGTCGTAGCTGTAGGAGCAGAGGCCGTCGGGGGTGTCGATGTAGTGCAGCGGCGAGGACCAGGGGTACCGGAACTTGACGTCGTCGGCCCAGGAGCAGAGGCTGCTCAGGTTGCCGCCGGCGTACGGAGGCAGCAGGTCCTTCACGGCCGCCGCCGCCGCGTCGCTCAGACGGCCCTGGGCATCGACGCCGACGAACGTAGCGCATCAGAAATGAAGAACACGCAAGCAAGCAAGCAGAGCAAATCAAGACAGGCGGAGGCAGAGATGGGCATGCGTGCCTGCGCGATCTGGCAGACCATGAGGTGGCCGTCGACTCCCCAGCCATGTGCGAACGCAGGGAGCGCAGAGAAGAGAAGCAGCAAGAGCGGCGCTCCGGTGATCTGCTGCTGCATCCTCGAGATGAACTGATCACTGATGGAGACGAAGGTGATGGGCACAGGCAAGAACCGAAGGCAGAGATCGATCTCTGCTGCATTATGCCGTGCGAGCGTATACGTTAATAAACAAGGAAAAGATTTCCTAGGAGGAGGAATCTTTGGATTGGCAACGTACGGCATAAAGCGTCGGAATTACTGGCCAGATTTGATACGCTCATCAGTCGTCGCCTTCACACCTAGAATGCTAATCACGTTCATACCCACCAATGTCCACCTCTAGGAGACTAGGAATCGGCGTGAACTGCACACCACGGAAAACCTTTTCGTTTCTAAGAATTTTACCGGTGGTCACCGGTAAGACTGAGAATTCACGCTAAACAGGAATTTCAGACTATTTTCTGGCTAAAACTTTCAAAAAAAGAAATGAATGTATTGATCAGAAAACAAAAAAAGATGGAGAACTTTTTGGTTTCCAAAATTTTACCGGAGCGACGAGGCCGAATTTCACGGTAATCGGGAATTTCAGACTATTTTTCTAACAAAAAAATTAAAAATGAATTTATTGATCAGGAAAGGAGAAAAAAAATGGAGAAAAATGCTGCCGGGAGAGTGAAGGCATGGCCCCATATATATCTAGGCATATCTGGTGCTAAAGAGCACTCCCGTGCTAACATGCTAACGGCGCATAGCAGCCATCGGATGGATATCGTGCCGCTCTGATCGTTGAAGGTGAAAGCTTCCTTACCACTTAAACGATTTTACATAGAACCCCTTGGCAGATCTTCTCCTTCGCAAAGAATGCCCTCCCACCTCCATCCTGTCGTCTCCCTCCCGAACTCCATATCTGCGGAGAGCTTGTCTAGGGTTTGGGCACCACCACACCGAAGGTCGAAGCTTAGCTGGGCGGACGCACTGGAGGTCCTCAACCTCACCACCGTATCGGAACCTCTGCTCCTTCCCCAAGGATCACTAGCGGCGCTGGAGCCCTGTCGTAGTCGAGGCACATGAGCTGGGATTGGTGGCGGTTCGAACCAGTTGCAGCCACGGCCCCGGATGGGCAAATCAGTGGGAACGCGCAGTTGGAGTTTCGGCCCTGTCCCCTCGGCTGAGCGACGTCCACGATTCTGCCCACGCACCAGCCTGGACCACCCCCATCCCCTTCATCCTTATGTTGGAAATTTGTGGTTGTGATTTTTGTTTCTGAATATTTGTAGATTGAGCAAATTGTAATGTTGTGATTTTAGCTACTGGGTCGAGTGCAAATTGCAATCAGATGTAATATTGTGAATTTGTGCATATTGAGCAAGTTGTGATGAGATGTAATCTTGTGGTTTTAGCTGCTGGGTGAAGTGGCTGTAAAATGGTTTGTTTTTGTCCAAATTACCACTTTAACCATTTTACAGGTGCAGTGGATATGCTCCCATTTTCTAGTCCAACTTACCACTTCAAGTTATTGGGTGCAAAGCTACTGGGTCAAGTGCTCTGTTGAGTAGGGAAGACAGACTTAGATTATTTGATTTTTTTTGCTTTGTTGACCTGTATGCCACAAAAAAATGTATCTGAATTGTATTGGATTGAATTGTATCTGAAATGAATTGGCATGGTTTGACAGCTTTGAAAAGAAACATCATTGTAATTTGTGAATTGGATTGAATTGTATCTGAATTGAATTGGCATGGTTCCAGTTATGAAGAGAAGCATCACTCTATTTCTGTATTGGATTGAATTGTCATGGTGTACATTGAATTAAGTGAACTGTTGTTCATAATTGCCTCTCGGTATACAGGTGCATTGCTCTCAGTCATGCTAGGACCTTTCAGTCCTGAACTTTGGTGCTGTAACAATCTTTGCACTTCAAGTTTCAGTCTTGCTATAACAATTTGGACGAATCTGTTTCAGTCTTGCTGTTTCAGTCCTAAATATGCTTTTCTTACAGAGCTTTGCAATGTGAACTGATCTGGACTAATTTGCACAAGACAAAAACCATGCAATGCTGGATATGGACTGATCTATTTCAGAATTTCTGCAAGTTTCAAGTTTCAAAATTAATTAAGACTATGAAATAAGGGTATCAACTCTTATCTCTGAAATATACAGAGCAAATTCAGATTAGGTAAAGCTTTCTATAGCAAGCTTCTTTTGCATTCATTACAGATCAATGCACACACAATTTTGTGAACACCACAAGCTCAGATAGGCGTATATTGTCTTGTATCTCTGTCATGTAGCATTGGCACATGTTTGGTACAGCTCCAGGAATGGAATTTGGAGTACATTGCACCTGGTGGTGCTGCTGCTACTGGGTTGTACTGTTGCTTAATTCATTGCTGGATTGCGTAAATAGGGAGAAAGTAACTATAGTTTTATTCAACTTGTACAGGATATGGTCTGGCCAAAACAAGATCACCACAACCTCTTGTAATTAAGTTTAACGTGTACAGGATATGGTCTTCACCAACCTCATGACAACCATGAAATCTGTCATTACGATAAGTTTTTAACCTTAGTACAACATAACTAGAATTAAAGATGGACATTATTTGTCCACAAAATGCGGCTTGGTAGAAATTGTTCACAAAATACAGCTTGACAAAAGTTCCTCCTGTGGGACCCAACATCTAAATAACATCTCTCTGCCATTCACAAGAAAGAATGTCAGCTTCTTGTAACTAAGATTCTAGAAAAAAAATATGTATCAATTTTATTTACCTTGATCATTTCGTTGTCTTCACCCTCACTGGGCAATTACAGCTGTCATGAAATGTGACCTCCTTGCACGACCTACACATACGCACTCCCCTTTTGTTGTTAACCATGTTCTTTTCTTTCTTCCCATCCTTCTTTACCTTCTGTCCTAATCTTATTCTCTTGCACCTACTTACAGATTTGACATCACTAGGTGGTTGTATGTTTACTTCATTCGGGAGCGAACAACCTATGAACACTTCAATTTCTTCCACTCGAGTTAGCACATTTTCAGAAAGTATTGGAGCCACTTCGTCACCAAATGTAAAAAACCTATCTCGAAGAATCTGTAAGCCTTCCTCGGTTCTTCTAGCATGGTGAATTAAATCTTCCATTTTGCGGCGTATTTCAAATGCTAGCTTGTCTTTAGCTGTTTGTATCACATCCTTTGGTTTTCTTTCAATAAATTGCTATCTCCATCGAAGACATCATCCTTAGTTAGTAGCTTGGTCCACCTCTTCAACACAAATTGCCTTGGAATTTTTTTTAGTGAAGGACTTTGCAACACACAGATAACATGTCGGCAAGGAACACTAAATGACTTGAAGAACATACAAGAGCAATTGGTGTCTTTTGTTGTAATGTTGCAGCGAACAACTCTCAGTTTTTCTAGGCCATCGTTAACCATCAACATCTTCCACTCCCCCTCGGTTGTAATGCTCTCCACATTTCAATGGTCCTAGCAGCAATAATTTCCATTTGGAATTCAGTGAAGATGTTATAGGTAAAAACCTCACCTCCATGCTTCTCTATTGCCTAACTAGTCTGTAACACAGGCATTGTATGCAATGTGGCATTATCAACTTCTAATTCATTATGATGTTGTTCGTCCACTGCATTCATAAGCCTTATTCAAAACTCCATCAATGCATTTTTATATCCAATGAAACGGTTAAAGAAAGAATTTGCACTTTCCGACCTAGAAGTTTTTCTAAGGAATCCTGCCAAAAAAACATCTTTAAAGAAAGTAGGTACCCATGATGCATGAATTACATATCGAGTAGTCAATCGTTCATTGCCTTCCAAACCAAAATCATAAATAATGGAAGACCACTTGTGCTCAAATTCTTCTGGAGTTTCTGATGGCCACACACATGAGTTAAACCATTGATAAAGGGGCAATGCCTTTGCGGGGAGCTTTTGCAAAATATGCCACATGCATAGCCTATGTGTGCTAGTAGGGAATACGATGGCAATTGCATTCTTCATGCTTGTAGCTTCATCAGTAATGATAAGCCTATGGTTGAACTCCCATTGCTTTCAAGAATGTTCGAAATAACCAAATGTATATTTCAGTTGTCTCGTTACTTAACAATGCCGCACCAAACAAAACAGATGCCTTATGATGATTAACTCTAGTGAATGGCGTGAATATCATGTCATACTGGTTGGTGTTATATGTAGAATTAAAAGATAGAAGGTCTTCAAATTGAGAATAATTTTTCCTACATATAGGATCAGCCCAAAATACATGAACCAATCTCTCCTTATCATCAACGACATAGTCAAAATAGAAGGCGGGATTTATTTCACTTTTTTTTTGCTGAGGTTGTCAACAAACATCTGAGCATCCGATGTATTAATATAACTTCTCAATTCTTTATGGTAGTTCTATAAATCTCTCCTCGTGCATCCAACATTCTCAAATCCACCTTCACTAATACGAAGATATCTATATGCTCCACTTGTGCCGATGCCTCCCTTATGACATATGATCAATGCATGCTTGGCCTTCTCATTTATCTTTCTATTTGACCTTATCAAGTATTTGTTTGCTAGGTGTCACAAACTCATGCGTATGTGATTCCACAAATGTTTCTACTCTGAACTTATTATCTTTTGTGTGTGTCACAGCCATCATCGCTTCGCAACCACACCTAGTCAACTTTCCAACATGTTTCCCTTTAGTGGCGAAGCTTGAATGAGATATCGGGGAGGGCCAAATCTAATTCATCAAGGTTAGGGGGGCCATTAAGCATATATGGTTGATACTTAGACCTAAATAACACATGCTATTAGGCCTAAATAACACATGCTAATTACATGGTTTTGTAATTGTTGGGGGGGCTAGCACCTAGGCTGGCCTTAACTATCCTCCACCATTGTTTCCCTTTGTTTGAATCCACCTTTTCTTTACCTTTTTCAGACCTAAAACCTTGTCGTGAACACATCCTTCGCTTCCATATTCTGAGTCCTTCGACGTCAGTATGCGAACCATCACGGACTCCAAATCCAGATGAATGTGCATATGCCTTATAGAATTCGGCTGCACCATCCAAGTCATCAAAAATTTCTCCAACAAATGCCTTCACAGCTTCATCAACAATAGATGTATAATAACCACCCGCAACACAACATACACGTTCCTTAACAACATAATCCAAGTACAAAATAATCATGAACTCCACACAAGCGAGGTTCATACCATGAATGGTCAAATGCTTCTTCCTTTTTGTGGCGTGCCAAGAGTGATTAGTTCATTCGGCTGAATAGGAGGGTAATGCTTCAATGCCGGGAACGCAACCAAGGATGCAGTGCTGATTTGAGGCTCGGGCATGGTCACATTAAGTCCAGTAATGTCGGGAGCCATAGGCGCCATACTGGAGGGTGGCGGACATCCTGAATCGAGCAGAGCTATCGGCGCTGGAGGCTGGGAGGCGCTGACAGGTAGACTCCATGTAGTATTGGTGGACTCCATATGCGTTTACCGGCGCGTGGTGATGCCATTGCGCAGGTTCGTCTTGCCAAGACCGAAATCCGACGATCGGTGGCACTGGAGGCCAGGAGGGGCTGACGGGCGGACTCCGTGTAGGGCCGGCGGACTCCATGTACGTTCGCAAGGGAGGATCGTGATGCCCGGTGCAAGGTTGGTGGCGCCGCGCTAGAAACCGACGATCGGCGGCACAACCTCGAGCCCTAGAACACTCACAGCGCAAGCTCGAGCCAAGCCATTGGATGGTGGCGGTGCTGGAGGCTAGCCTCAGCCAGCGTAAAATCGCCGCCACGCGGTGCAGCCCTAAGCTGAGTCGATAGGCGGTGGCGTTGGAGCTAAGCCCTAGTCGGCGAGAGCTTTCGGCTGAATCAATCCGGCCCGGGAGATAGAAACCAAGGTGCTTTGTGCAAAAAAAATTTTTTGGACTTCTACCTCATACGATCAGAGCCGCGTTTTCCCCATCCAATGGCTGCTGTTCGCTGTTAGCATATTAGCACAGGAGTGCTCTTTAGCACTAGATATGCTGCCTATATCTATTGCCATGTGACCTCCTATATTATTGAGTCGGGAGGTTCCCACTTTGCTAGTCACAGAACTGATCACATGTGCTTATATCTATACATAACTAAATTTGATGAAATTTGTGCTGGCCGATTTAAACTTTTACCGGGGCACCGGGAAGTCCGAAAATCATCTATTTTCGCTGAAATCTCGCCGAATGTTTTCCGTGCTACACGCCACTACAGATTTCTACTTTTCTTCTTTTGTCAATTAATAGTTTTGGTCAAAGTTTAACACCCACAAAATAATGCATGCCAAATAGGTTGTAGCCCCAATAAAGATTGAGTTTAAGATGGAGTTAACTAAAACCAGAGTTCTTTATGAACATATTTGGAAAGTCTGTGCGTTATAAAAGAAAATCTTCTAGCCGGAGGCCCACCACGTCTCCATCCCGATTGGGGCCCAATCCAGCCCTCCAACGCTACGTTACGTTGCGACAATAAATAGGCCCAAGCCGAACAAAAACTTCCATCCCGAGGGCCACCAAGCAGCAGGAGCAGAGCAGAGCGGAGGGTGATGGCGCTGCCCCTGCTCCAGCTCGTCGTCCTCCTCGTCGCCTCCGCGCCCCGCCGCGCGGACGCGTGGGGCAAGGAGGGGCACATCATGGTCTGCAAGATCGCCGAGGTAACTCGCTTCGACACAATATCTTGGCGCCGGCGAGTATAACAGGGCGGCGCGGTGCTTCCGATGGTCGCAGAAGTACCTGTCGGAGAAGGCGGCGGCGGCGGTGCAGGACCTGCTGCCGGAGTCGGCCGGCGGGGAGCTGTCGACGATGTGCCCGTGGGCGGACGAGGTGCGCTTCCACTACCACTGGTCCAGCCCGCTCCACTACGCCAACACCCCCAATGTCTGCAACTACAAGTTCTCCAGTCAGTCCCCTCTTCTCTTCCCCCATCTCTTGCCTCTCCACACTAATCCACTATTTACCTTCATTAAGCCATTAGTACTGCAAGCCAAGGCCAAGACCAACGGTTCTTAATTAGTTCAACAGCATAGTAATATTTCACTCCACATAAATATAGATTAGATAATGCAAAGCATGCAACTGCCGTTAAACTAGAGAGGGAAATGAATGCATGTCTTGTTGTCAATCGCGCCTTTTTTTCACCGTTCCCGCCATGTGTGACAAGAAGAAGAAAGGAAGAACTTGAGATGAAATTGGCCATCTATGATGGAGATGTTGCGCACATTGCACACAAGATCGCTGAGGCATCTTTCGGTATCAATATCAATATCAATCTCATTATTCGTGTCATGGCCAACCGGAATTCTTGCTTCTTGGAGGGGGCAACTCAGGAGGTTGAGTGAAGAAAAGAAATTCATAGTAGCTTGGCGCACGCGTCACCTCATGATGCACTCTTTTTCGACCAAACTGATTTCATCTCGTCAGAGAAAATACCGCTCCTTCTTTCTAAATCACACAGTAACTATCACACATATACTCAAGAAAAACCAAAAAGAGTTGAAAAAAAACTAATGGCACAATAATTGCACGATGGCGAGTGAGTGAGACTGATCTGTTGTTTGTTCTGGTTCAGAACAAAACATTGCTCTCATTTATCTTTTGCGCACGTTCTTATAGGACCAGAAATGTGTCCTCCGAGCACGGCGCCGACGGCCACATGCATGTGTGTCCACAATCCTCATCAATAAACAGTATCTCCCATCATCTTACTAAGAGCTCAATTATTGTAATGCATGGCACGCCATTAGATATGGTATGTGCGGTTGTTAAATGGAACCGCACACTATACCTTGGGGCTTGGCCTAGAGGTAATAACATGATGATTAACACGCAAATAATTCAACATCACATCACATGAGTACATGATGTGACGTGCATTTAACAAGGCAAAGACCCATATAAAACATTTGTCAAACTGGTTAGACAGTGACAGAGGTGAGTAGAAGCAGGCACAAATACGAACTCAGCGGTTATACAAGACTAGGCTAGTCAGTTAGAAGAGGTTAAATAGACACCAAATTGATCTTAACTTTTTTTTAACGACGCATTCTAAAAATTAAGAGAAGTATGAATACAAGCAAGTAACCCTGAAGAAACAAGCTCACTCATAGATCATTCTCGGGACAGCAGCATATATCTCTGGTAAAAACGTCATGAATAAAAATTTGTAGGTCAGAAGGGCATAAGGATTTTTTCTTAAGTGGTCCTGGTTGATGAAGGTTAAAGAAAAAATCAACTTCAAAGCAACTTTAGAAAAAGAAAAAGAATTAGTACAACCCTAGCCGCTTTTGGAAAGTAAAAGTGAACTTTCATTAGTGAAGCATTTTGGTCAAGGGGTGATTTCTCAAAAAATGTAACTCATTTGAATTTCCAAGTTTTTCTCTAGACGGAATAGTAAGTCAAGAAGCTATGCACCAAAATTCACCTCAAGATCAACAGTAGAAAAAATAGAGCAAAAATATCAAGTACAGCTGGTCAGAAATTTTGGATAAAACATTTGGAGCTCGGTAAAATCTTCATAGCACCTAAATGGTGACTCCTATGTAATTGCCACTTAGAGGAGTGGTAGATATGTGAGCCACGCAACATTTCTATCAAGAATCACCTCAGAATCACGTCGGATGAATTTTCTATAAAAATAACAAAGACTGCTGTGCAGAGAAACCGAGTCTGCCAAAATAAGCAAAATGATCAAAACTTGATCTCGGTGTTCTTGGTGAGTTGCAAGATGAAGATAAATGATATGGACAACCACAACACCTCATAGATCAACAAGTTTTCAACATCAACGAGGAAAGGCAAAAAAAACTTGTTGCAAAATAAATAAAAAAACAAACTAGATCAAAAACATAGAACATAAGAAGAACAAAGAAAAAAAATTTTGTGAAATCTTTTTCTATTGCTTGGTTGGTTTTTTATGGCCACACAAGAGTGGGCAAAACTTCAAAAGAGCACATAATTTTGAAATAAAACCCTAATCAAGACTTGGGTGGAGGCATCCCTCCACCCCTCCTTATATAGACCTTTTGAGTGCATCTTCATCCTTCAAGGGTTGCTTAAATTCTAAACTAACCTATCAAGGGCTAGGATTCACTCACTTCACTACCAACAACCAGCCCCACAAATGGGCTTTACATGGGCCATACAAGGCCTACATGGGCTTTACACAAATCTGGTCAACCCGATGCAACGGGTTTTCATTCCTTGACTTGACCGTTCATTTTCTGTGTCTCCGGGCCTCCAACCCGAACCAGAAATCTTGAGCCACCTCAAGTCCACCTCTATGACGTCCATGTGAGCCCGATTTGAGCCCAACCGTCCCGATGGCATCTTCGATCGTTCTGGACCTCGGTTCTCCTAACTAGGGGCGGAAACGAGCCGAGCCCGAGCGAGCCAGGGGTGGCTCGGCTCAGGCTCGTGGAGCTCACCGAGCCAGCTTGGCTCGGCTTGCTAGGTGCAGCGAGTTGGGGTGGTAGCTTGGCTCAGGGTCGTTGCTAGCTTGGTTCAGCTCGCGAGGGCTCGTGAGCTTTTGTAGCAGTGACATCAATTCAGCATTCAACCTTAATGTCTACCATCATATATTCATATATATCAAACAACCAGCATCAGTTCATCACTAGTTCACTACCACATCATATTCATATATCAAGCAACCATCATATATCATAATATCAAAGCAACCATATATATCAAGCAACCATATTCATATATATCAAGCAACCATCATATTAATATATCAGTTCAGTAGTTAGCACTACCGCATGGTCCACATCTTATATCAATTGACCAATGAGGCAATGACCAGTTCAGCATAAGCATTCAGACATGGTCGTGGACTCGTGGGCTTGTGGCCGTGGGGTAGGCTCGCTCGGGTCGGGGAGTTAGGGACTAGGTCGGGGGCTCGAGGACTCGCGTTGGGCTGATAGGCCACACGGCACGAGCCACGAACGAGCCACCTCTGGCTCGGCTCGGACTCGCAAAACACACCGAGCTAGGGAGGCAGCTCGGCTCGGCTCGTTCGCGGGTGAGCCGAGCCCGAGCCCAAAGTTCTAGCCCTACTCCTAACCTAGTCCCGGTACCCACCGACGAACACAGCTGCCTCCAAACCTGCACTTAAATGGACCAACACAATTTTCACTAGTATTTTACTTACCTCTCTGCAAGTTAGCACATTAGCATCCATAATCATGCAATAGCCCTATTTAATCCGAAATTAGCACTAATCAAAACTGCACCTTAAGTGCCTAGCAGCTTGCGAAAATTATGTCAATTAATCTGTGCATCAAATGACTTTCTGCTCAAAATGAAAAACCTTCATCTTGAAATTCTCTACAAGAGTTCTGAAGATCAAAAAATCATCCGAGTAAAGAAGCACCACAAAACAGTCCAAACCGTAAAAACTGTGCGTGCTGATATATAAATCCGTCCGGTTCTAAACAAGTCTCAAACACAAACTCTTCAACCAAATCGAATCAAGTCATATATACTTATCACCACATGAAGACCTCCACATGGTCTCACAGGTTAAATCAACTAATACCTTTCAGGAGATTGCCACAATTCTCGTGGCCAGCAAGGGATGTGCGTCGTCGGAGCTATCAACAACTACACGGACCAGCTCTACGGTTATGGAGATTCTAAGAGCTCATGTAAGTGTGTGATGAGCTCTGTGTGACTGTGTACATGGTAGTAGATTGTTAAAACAGGCAGTGTTCTGAACATTTCCATGCACAAACCAAACCAGATAACCTGACAGAGAGCCTGATGTTCCTGGCACACTTCGTCGGAGACGTGCACCAGCCGCTGCACGTTGGGTACGAGGAAGACGAAGGGGGAAACACCATCATTGTGCACTGGTACCGGAGGAAAACGAACCTTCACCATGTCTGTTCTGTCAACTTCATGTACATTATGTCTAAATTCAGATTTACGTGGCTGTGTTCATCATTCATTCGTTCTCATTCGGAAGCCCAAATTGTTGCATTTATGCTAGGTGTGGGATGTCAGCATCATAGAGACGGTAATGAAGGACTTCTATAACAAGAGCCTGGACACCATGGTAGATGCTCTCGAGATGAACCTTACAGTGAGTACACTAGTAAATGTTCTGCTTATTTCTTGTTTTCCGTCCAGTTGAAGGATGCTTTCTAGGCTGAGGCTCTAATGCTGTTCGTTGTAGGATGGATGGTCTGACGATATTAGTCACTGGGAAAATTGTGAGAACAAAAGGGCAACCTGTGCAAATGAGTATGGTTCATAACTTCATATCCAAACACTTCCATTTATTTCATCTATAATGCAATTGTTCACAAAAATTTACATGATATGATCTTAAATCTCATGCAGCTATGCAGTTGAGAGCATACATTTGTCCTGCAATTATGCCTACAAAGATGTAGAGCAAGACATTACTCTAGGAGGTAAGCATCTACATCATTGTGGTACTACTATGAAAACGACAACACATTACATCTGTTTTAAGAGTAATAATGCTGGGCAATTTTGCACTCCGGAATGCAGATGATTATTTCTTCTCTCGCTACCCGGTTGTGGAGAAGAGGATAGCACAGGCCGGCATCAGATTGGCGATGATACTCAACCGGATATTTGACAAGGATAAAACATATACTAATACTATACCATTACAAGTACAGTAAGAGCTATAGTGCTCACCAGACATATGTGGGGGGAATATTAGTTGTTGCAGCTACCACGTTATTTAATCTATCACCACGTCAATAATTTGCACAATTCGTTATAAGAATCTCATAAGCTTAGAATCTCACTGAGAGAAGCAATTGTTGAAAAGTTGTAACCCCTTTTTTTTCTGAACAATAGAGCAATTGAATAAGTGCAATTCAAATCAAAGTGTTTTTTACTCGCTCATTTTCTTCACTCCTTAACATTTGAGAGCTATTGCTTGTCTGAGACCATATGAATTAACTGAGCTCACCTCAATTACAGAGGGAAGTTGTTTGTGACATTTTAAAGTCCCGAAAAAAAAGAGCAGACCCCATTGATGATGGGAGTGGCACTGAATTTAGAGAAAGTGAGTAAAACGAATGAACTCTCCATTAACAACAAGATGCCACTTTGATCAGTAAATTTTATTATCATATTTTCAAAAAAGAATAAGAAGTTATGGAAATACTTTTTAATGAAAAATTACTCGTAGCATTTTCATACATCCAGTCGACGATTGGGAACCGGATTACCTGTCGAGCTTATTTCTCGATTAAGAGATCAGAAAGCCTCTTTCTGTCGAAGTGTGGTGTTCCAAGATGTCGAAAACTTCTTGATATGAACGGACCGAGAACAGATAAGACACAGAGGTTTATCCTAGTTCGGGCCTCTTGAGAAGGATAATGACCCTACTCCAGCGTGTGCGTGTATATTGCGAGGCGTGAGGTTACAACGTATGTTCGTGTGAGCGTGTTGAAGAACTGTGTTTCAAATGAACAAAAAACCGGCATATATAGGGTCTATCGCCAACCGTCGGCTCCGAATATCTGAGAGGCGGTTGCGTGTATCGTGGGCAAAGAAACCGACGACGCACCGCACGTGTGACTGTTGTGCGGCCCGCACGGATCGTGGCAACGGCTCCCGCGTCGTGGGAAACGTGGCAGTGTGGCATGCTTTAGCACGCCATTCTATTACGTCGGTGCCCGGGCAAGCAAGACCACTCCAGGCATTACGACGTTGCCCGGCTCGAGCACGCCATGACGTTGACGTCAAGGCGAGCTAGGCAACCTCTAGCCAGGCAGCACCTAGTCTCACCCCGAACAGGACTAATCCGGGCAAAGGTTCTGCTCGAATTGGGCCGTCTTAGGAACCACATCTAAGTCACTTGTCTATTTACGGAGCTGCTAGGACTAATCTTGGTCCATGGGCCGTAAATCAAGCCTCGACACAAACTGTTGGTGATATGCCCTAGAGACGATCATGTGAGATGATTGTATCACGTCTATGTTTATATACTCTTGGATAATATATTATCAGTTCTATGAATAAACACTGTTCGTATTGTTCATCAAATACGACTTGGTTGTGAAACGCATTGTTTATATGATGTTATTCTAAATGATTCCTGATCTCATACCATTATGTGGAAACAATAATGGATTTGACCGACACATATATTAATTGATGTTAATGTTTCACATACCATAGATATAGAGATATCAAATCAATAATATGGACACATGTTAGAGAACATGATGTTGGATAGAGCTACTCCGAGACACTACTGAGATTGTTATCTTACATGCGTCATCAGCCTATAGTCTCAAGTGGTACACCTGTATGATACTTAGACCTGAGATCGTCATTGAGTCCCAGTATGCGTAGTTGTACCGTAACTGGGTAATTATAAAGGTAGCTTTCGGATATGCTATAAAATATGGCGTGGGGTGTGAACGATCAAAATGGAATTTGCCCCTTCTCTATAACGACAGAGATATCTTCGAGCTTCTCGATATGATTGGATTGGAAAGTGTATGGTCATACCAATATGATTAAAGAGTTAATCACGGTTTAGAATCCATCACAAGATCGAGTGAATGGTCGAGCTATTACAAGGGTGGCACGCATCTCGTCTTGAGCTTGACTGATATCGTGAGGCAAAAGGATCGGTATGTGAGTATATCAAGTTTCATCCGATATGATCATCTATGTATTCGGGGTCAATATGTCCTGTTAGGAACCGTTTTTGATTTGTGATTCGGAAAAGGGTTTCGGAGGGCCACGGTCGCTTGCGCATAAACCTAACGGGTCACACATTTAACGGGTTCAAATATATCTAATGGATTGGATCCATTAGTGAGTATTGTGAATACTGATATGTGTAGGAATTAGAGTTCTAATGAGCCTTTAGCGTACGAACCTATTAGTGCGCTCCATATAAAGGAGGACGTGGGACAGCACAAACTATATGAGTTCGCCACCACGTAACCCTAGCCACAGCGCCCCCTCTGTCCTCCTAAAAACCCTAGTCGTGCGCGTGTGGTGCTAGCACGGCGTTACGCCTCTGGACGTGTGGATACTGTAGAGGCGTTGCTGCGGCGCTGATCGGTAAGGAGACGTTTGGGTCGGCGTAATCAATTACTTCCTGTACGTTGATGCACACGACGTTGGACTCGGCTACTCCGACTCTTTTTCCGCTATGGCTGCATATCAAGGGTGACGATTCGTGATCCCCTACTCACACGATGTCATGGGCGTTCGTGGTAAAAAATTTTTCCAAATTACATAGCCTACCCGTTCCCCTTTACAAACTAGATATTTAGATATATCTTCGGTCAAAGTTTATGTGACTTGACTATACAGATCCTAGATTGGGTTCCTTTTGTGAGGACAGGGAGTGTTTTTCTTCGTTACCCAATCAGAAAGTATATTATGATCATTCTATGAATTCCTGATAACAAGCTATATTCAGTTGCCGAAGCAATTCCACAAGCAGTGGAAAAAATGGGACCAAGCTGGACCAGTATGGAGCAAATGGTGCATCGAATCAATTTTATTCATATCTAAATCACATAAAAATCCACTCCCTAAACAATGGTTCCTAGTTACAATCATCAGCCATCAATGTGAGCGACCAACCGCGCCTGCCAGTACCTTGGTCACCACATGAGTCGCGATCCCAATCGGGCAGAAGAGCAAGCAGAGAGAAACCGAATGCCTGGTTTCGATGTTGTTCTTGATGCCATCATGATACACCTGCCTGAATCGCCAGCCAAAAACACACACAGATTAACGATTTCCCCGCACTGATCTGCCTGAAACGATCGGGAATGGCAGCTGACCTTGCCGCGAAGAGGTCGACGGCTAGGAGGTGGATCCAGGCGGAGGCGACGGTCATCTCGCTCGTGAACATCCTCACGATGCTCGGCAACTGCGCACAAGAGGAACGGAGCATGTAATTCTCTGAGCAGGAAGAACATTCAGTATTCAGACAATGCCACATGCAGGCATGAATCGCTGTGGACTGGCTGACCTCCGGGAGCCAGTACTTGCTGGCGAACATGGCGCGCAAGGTGTCGGGCGTCCAGGAGAGGTAGAGCAGGTAGGCGTAGAGGAGGCCGAGAGCGACGTACGGCGCGGTGCTCTCCACGGTGCGTTTAGTCTGAGCGACACGGCAAGATGTGAGCGTCTCTTGCAGCTTCAGAACAGCGGATAAAGGTTGGGCTTACGAGGTCGGCGTTGGGGGCGACGACCATGAGGGTGTAGAAGGGGAGGACGGCGATGGTGCCCCAGGTGAAGGCGCAGCTGGCAATCTGCGACGTCGTCATCCCTGGTCCTCGAGCAAGAAACCCCATGGCAATGTCAGGAGGAAATCTCTCGAGAAGCTAGCGTACGAGTTGGTGAGAGGAGGAAGGCGTACATGCGCGAGGCCGGAACAGAGGCGCCCTGCCGCGCGCGCCGGGGCGAGAGACCGCGGCGAGCTCCGGCCGGAGAGGGCGCGCCCACCGGCACGTGGCGCTGGATACTCCTGGGCGCAGGGCAGCGGCGCGAGGCACCGGCCTCTGCCTCAGAGCCAGTGGCACAGGCAGGGCAACCTGCAGGAGCAAGCAACGCAGGGGAGACCAAGAAATCAGCACGATTCAAGCAAGTGGCGAATTGGTATCCTTGGCTGCCTACCCGCGTGCTGGAGGAGAGCGCGAGAGCAGAAGGGGAGGACGCCATTCGAGCAGGAGGAGGAGCGCAAGCAGAGTCCCCCTTTGTAGATGAGCCAGCTCCTAGCCGTGCCTGCGAGGCTGACAGTCACTGTGTGAGTGAGTGAGTGGGTGGGCACTCCACTTAGCGCTCTTGTTACAGTACCACCTTGGCTCGGGCTGGGCCCGCCATGGCCGACCAGTGGCGTGCTGATGGTCGGTGGTAGCGGTGGCCGGCGACGCGTGGGCGCCACCGTCCCTACCAACCCCGTCCAAGTAAAAAACTTCATTGCATCACGAGTCCAGCAAAAGCGGAAATTAGACAGAATAGTGCCATTATTATTCCGGCCGGGCTGACCAGTAGCCATGTGCCATGTGCCGCCTTGATATGGCGGCGATCCCCTGTCCGATCCGTCGCCGTCGCCGGCCGCCGGCCCGGCGCTTCTGTCTCGACACGTGGCTGCTCCAGGCTACCTGTGACCCACATGGCTTCGCTGTGCATGGCATGGAATTTATTACAAAAGAAAACAGCTCGAGATGCAAGAAATCACTTTACGATGTGAACACCAACACAGCAACATCACACACAATTTAACTGGATACGAACACCAACAAATACATCCAGCTGGATTCACCACATCACGCACAGGATTTTGATAAAGGATAAAAGATTTAAAAGCAAAACTGTTTTTTCATCATCTCAGGCGCAGAACCGGAATAGCAAAGTGTTAGTCCTGATCAGGTCGGTCCGTTTGGCCAAACCTTCTTCTCATGGATCAGTCTACCAATTAACTTGACTCTCTGCAAAGTCGATTTGCGTCTTCTGTTCTCCCAGAAGATGCTGAAAAAAGTAACTCATCAAACTATCTTTTCTAGGATCTATCCCCCTCTTATTCGTTGCCTCTCTTCACTCTTGAGTCGTCATCTCTCCTTTGGATGGTTTCTATAAGCTTCATCAACAGCCGGACGGTTTGTTTAGAACGACAAGTGCGACGAAACCATCTCCTGGAGCTTGTCCCAGTCAGATGGGATCTCCAGGTTAGGAGACAACACAAAGCCGGCCACAGCAGCAAGAGTAATAACCAGCAGGCTGCCCTTCAGGCAGGTTGCTCCGCGCGTCAACCTTCCAAGGATCACCTTGCAGTACTTGTCTGCTTCTTTGATACATGCCTGCTTTCCAGAATCCGTTGCTGCTTCTAAAGCAGCCTCATTCTGCAATGGCAGCGAATGCACAAATTAAGACAGGAATATCTACGGATATTTTCTTTTTTTTTTAAAAAAAAAAAGATGTTAGTTATGATCAACAGAGCTGAGCATACCTTAGCCTTTAAATTCTTCATGGTTGCCTTAAGGGCTTCAGAGCTGAGCTTAGGAGACACCTCCTTCCAATCAACAGCTATCTTCCTCAAAACAGGAAGACTGGCTTCAATGTTTTCCAGATAAAGTTTAACCTGCAATTTGAAATTAAGCAACATCAGTTGCAACCTTCTTGTGTAGGGCAATAAGCTTCTTCTGCAGGGCGATAAGGAGCATATGGGTAAGAGAGACTACTCACCCACTGTTGGTAGGACTCTACATTTTGAGTCAAGCACCAAACGAACACATCAACAGCCTCGTTGGTGAGCTCCGCATTATCTGAATATAATATAGTAGTAAGTTAATTGGGAATTAATAAAATGAAAGTAATTAACTCTATATTGCAAAAGCTAGTGAAATATCACATTTCAACTCACTTTCTTGCATTGATTTCACACACAAAGGCAAAAGCTGTTGTGATGCTTGTTTCACAGTTTTAGAGCCAGGAGGACCAGCCAAAGCCAACTCCTTTATTGTTGGGTAGGCTGCTTCAAACCTTTCTGTAGCCTAAAAGAGTTTCACACACTGATTATAACATTATTTAATAAGTAATAATGAATGTGCAGTAAACAGGGGGAGAAAGGAAAGAACAAACCTTTATACGAGCATTAGAAATAGGGAATGCAGCTCTCATGAACAGATCAAATGAACCAGGGGGAACCAGGCGCTCCCCCTTCCTAACAGCACCATTCAATAGGATAGCTCGAGCTTTGGGAACAGACAAAATTCTGCACATGAATATGTAAAATATTATGCGTATAACATTATAAAATACTTTTGAAGTGTAAGAAACAAGATAAATCAGAATGCACTCTATAACAGATATCAGAGCAACAATGCAACATCTTAACCAGGTTTACATTAAGCAATACCTTTCGAGCAACTGCAAAACTAAATCTCTTGACTGGGGATTCCCACTTGACTTTGCACATAATGTGGGAAATAGGGAATGGGCCCAACAAAACATTCCTGAGACAAGGTCGCCTTGACATGCCTATCATATATCATGAAAAAGTATTTGTGTAAGGAAACAAAAAATCATACAGTTTATTGTAACAGAAATAACTAGTGTTATTCAGATTTCAGACCAAGCAAGAAGGTGACAAAAAAATAATACCTGAGCAATAGCCCAGACGATGATGGGAACCTTTTCCTGTCCAAGGTATTTATTGTTTCCCATTATCTTTGGGGAGAGGTTTATTAGAACCTCTGGCTTCCTTCTCACAGTCAAGGCAAGCACAAGAAAGATTGCAACCTGACAAAAAGATTGGTTCAGTTAAAATTTGAGATGGGGTCATGCATTATTGTAATAAAAAGTTAAATAATCAACTAAGAGTTATGTCAATCAAGATACAAGATCAACAATTTAATCATATCTATGATCTCCATACTATCATGAGGGCCCTAAAACAATACATATTTTATTCTCCTTCAACAAAACCTTACTAAAAGAAAAGGACAGGAAAAATCTGCATATTCTAGAATCACACAGCAGAAAGTTTTAATTGGCGAATAAAGGTTCGTTAGAGAACATTTCAGCAGTCCCAGTGATCCACAAATAACAGATTAATAAACCAGCACCCGTAACGCAGTCCCGGTGATCCAAAAAACAGTGTCATAAAACAATACCCATAATGCCATCCTGGTGATCCAAAAAGAACAGAGTAAAAAAGCAATAGCCATAAATAAATCCTGGTGATAAAAAAAACAGAGTAATGAAACAATGCCTGTTTTTTAGGAAAAGGACTCGTAAATATCCACACACTTCCTTATTTTACTTGCATGGAAAAGGAGCTTAATAAGGATTACAACAGTGCTAAACTATTTGAACTACACCATCCAAAACCTTCATATATCTATCTAATAGAAGTAAATGGCATGGCCTAGCATACATATTTATCCAGCAATGTAGGATGACTAGTCCTAGACTCAATAGGCAGGGATACAGTTTAGCACATAACGATCAAAACAAAGGGCATGGTATGCTTCATCTTGTCAAACACTCCCCATTTCTTACAAAAGAAAATTGTTGCAACAGCAATATTGTTTGTATTTTACAACACGAGTCCATGATACCTTATTTAATGATAGGTAAAGTCATAATGAGATGAATGCTACCTGGGCCCTTGGAGTTTGTTGGACAACCTTCTTTGAGCCCTTAGCTCCCACTGCATGACCTGACAATTCAGACATGATGCTATCTATGCACCATAAAACAAAATCTCCCAGGGCATCAGGAGATCTCACATTGATCCAGTCACTCGCCGTCTTGAGAACTGGTTCAGGGATATGGCACAAGGGGATCTGCTCGATTCATCAACTAATTAGAACTGTAAAAAAATTAACCTAAAAGCAAAAGGCAAGGGGTTTAGCATGCTTAAATGTCTTGATGTAAGGTAAAACACAATAATTAATATTGATCAAGTCAAAATTGTAATCATACATCAGTAAAATAAAACAATAAATGCATAGATATGTATCCTTTCTGTCTGGAGTAGAACACACATCAAGCATTCATTTGTAACTGATGAGAAGCTAAGATTTCATGCTAATACAAACAAAAAACATAAACTGTTAGATCACATACGACTAGCCTTATCCGCGTCTAGCTCCATTCCTCATTTATTCCTCAAAACTCCACGTATATTATTATTATTTTTATTTAGTTTTGTGACTAGACTGCCATCTCACTCGCGATGTAAGCAAAACAACCTCCCAGTCGAGGGGTTATTCGCGCCAGTTTTAAAAGTTCGTGGGGGCAGAATACACGGTTTTGTAGTTCAGGGGGTTATATAGACGAAGCGTGATAGTTCAAGGTGTAAAAAAACCTTTTCCTTTGATTAATAATACTTGTCATTTAACAAATGTGCCATAACTGCATAACCGTTTTGCAAAACCAATACCAATGCATGAATCAATATCAACTTTGGCACGAAACCTCAAATTCCATAACCATCCCATGAACTGCTACTGCATACATGTGATCCAAATGAAATGTTCAGACGCATAACCAAATTAGGCAGTCTCCAGGGAAACAATAACTCACATCAACCATTTTGGACAGTGGTGATTCCTTGAACATCTTTGCCCATGGGAACTGGGCTGCGCTCACGCTTGCAAATGCCCGGCCAAAGTAGTCAGCAAACCGCATGAGCTGGATATCCTGCTGGTTCTCGTACGATCCCTGCACAAAGAACAAACAATCGGAATCTAAGCACTTAACACAAAGAGTTTCAACCCGTACAGCATCTAATCCTTGCGTCAAAATCCCAAGCTTTGGAAGATCCCATCTTTACATCGAAAGATCCCATCTTTCTATCGTACTACGCCAGAATTTTCCATCGTCTTGATCAGAAACTCCTAAAATCCCAACATTCTATCAGAATTTTGACGAGGCCCGCAAGATCCAACACTAAACCCCTGCCAGATCCGATCCCTAACAAACAGACAAAAACATGATCCAGAGCAGCCTCCCGAGATCTGATAGCTAAACAGCAATTCCGCGAACGCGAGATGGCTCTTACCGAGATCTCAACGAGATGCACCGCGAGGTTCTCAGCGTCGATCAGGGCGGCCGCCTCGGCGACGGTCACCTTGGGCTTCTTGGGCTTCTTGACCTTCGGCTTCTTCGGCTCCCCCTCCGGCCGCGGTGCGGCCGCCTCGTCCGAGTCCTCGTCATCGGAGTACGCGACCGTGGCCGCGGTGATCCGCTCGTCAGGGTCAGCGGCGTCCCTGGCGGCCTGAATCGCGCGGTGGCGCTCCTGGGAGCGCTTGTCCAGTCCTTCGAAGACGCTGGCCTTGTTGCCGCCGTTGGCCAGCGGCGCCAGATCGGGCGCGGCGGGAGGCGCCTGCTTGCGGTGGCGCTTGGGGTAGGAGACCTTCTGCCAGCCGTGCGAAGGGTCGGAGGAGGACGAAGCGGCGGCGGCGGCGACGGCGTCCATGGAGGAGGAGGCGGCGGTGACGTCGTCCATGGCCATGACGCGGGGGCAAGTCGTCGCGCTCTACCTCTACTGGGCTGTTCGTTCCAAGAGGAGAGCGATGAGAGAGAGCAGGAGGAAAGCGATGAGAGAGCAGGAGGAGGAAGAGGAGAGAGGAGGGAGTGCGAGGTGGTAGAGTATTTTATTCCTCTCCGAGCCGAGCCGAGCCGATCAGCACGGGAGCCGAGCCGAGCAGTCCCGTGGTTTGTGTTTGTGTACGACGCGCGCATCTGACTCTTTCTGTCTTTTTTTCCCTCTCTTTCTTTCGACGACGTCCGATAAAAATCACCTTTTTTTTCTCTCTCTGTCCTGAATCATCAGTATTACGTCTACTTTGAATTCTATTTTTATCAGCTTTTTATGACGTGGATATGACATAGGAGTACGTACATATCGTTGGATCCAAAGAAAAGAGATATGGTCCACATTAAATATACGGGTGGAAGTTGGTAGAAACGGGTGAGGTCAGATGTGGATGTGTTGGGCACATGCACGCACAGTGAGTCGTCACCGGCGCTGATTCATGTCATCTTGTGATCTTGTCCATATCATATGTATATTATGTAATAATCTCCGGCCAAGTAAACAGTAATCTTGCTATCCAAACTGGACTGGACAGCTCACCATTGCGATTTGTGGGTCCGACGGAAACGGGACATCGGGCCATGCGTGGTACGATGTCGTGGGCCGTGTCAGAGCTCAACCAGGGTTCTTCGGCTTTCGGGCTACAAACGTGGCGTGCTCTTCTCTCACGCACGCACGCACTCGCTAGAGCTCACTTAAAATGGCTTATCGGGGAGAGAGAGGATAGATGTAAGAGACACAAGTCAGAGAAAGAGAGGCAGACTCAGCGCTTAGACCTTCTCCAACCATATTCTCTTCGTTCCATTCCCTTTCCCACTCTAAAGAGGATTCCCTTCCCAGATTCGTTCTCTTCCCAGAAATACGTTCCAACATCATTCCCTTTCCCATTCCCTTCCCTTCCAGAACTCCATTTTTTTATGAATTTCACATAACCGCCATTCGTGAGACTGTATTTGAATGACATGGCATATACGTACGTACAGTTACTGTATTTGAATGATGGTACCAATTTTGGAAATGTAAAAAAAAATTAGCTTAATGAACACATAGCTTCCGATGGAAGGAATAAGCAGATTTCGTGCAAAGGAACGGAATCGATACTGTGGGCAGCACCACAGGAGAAGATTCTCTGCTGCCTAGCTAGCAGGTTTCGTGCAAGGTAAGGAACCCATGCCATGTGTGGATAGCTTACCAGAGAAGCCTCCCTGGCTGCCTATAAAGAAGGGCACAACCTTGCTTTCCCTTCCATCCAAACCCAGATCCACATAACCAGATATGAATTACCCTGGTTTCGAAGGGAACCCCTTTGCACATTTCTCTTCCTCCAGCAACGATGACAAGGATGTTGTATACCACGCCATCATTGAGGAGGAGGAAATGGTCATGAGAGCGGCAACCTCGGCGAGGCTCGGTTCTCGACACGCCAGTCATCGATCGAGACATCCCGATGGCGCCGCAAGGCTATCTGAGGATTACTTCGCTAGTTCTCCAATATATGGCCATATGTATTTCAGGCGCAGGTACTCGTAGTTGCAACTGTCTTTCCCATATGTACTATAGAACTTGAAATTGCTTTGCTTCCTATTTATGGCGAGGTTTAGGATGAGCCGCGCTATTCCAAAGAAATTGCGTCATTGCCGGCTACATGACGACCGGTTCGCATGAAGCGGGGGCGACAGGAAGCTTGGCTGTCGTCGCTCCAAAAGATGACCGCAGACCATCCGCCATTAGCTTATGGCATCCTGCGGATGCCATTAATGAATATGTGCGATAGGGAGAAAGCACGCGGCTCCTAGCCATGAAGAAGTTTGTGCAAGCCGTCGTCGAGATATTCAAGTTGAATATCTTAGAGCTCCAACCCTCGGACACGGCGCTTTTGTCGTTGGCGGCGAGAGGCTTCGAGGGATCTTGGGTAGCATCGATTGCATGCAATGGGTTTGGAAGAATTGCCCAAAAGCATGGCACGGTGCCTACACAGGCCATATCCGGAAGCCATCAATAGTGTTGGAAGCGGTCGCCTCTTATGATTTGTGGATCTAGCATGCTTTCTTCGGCATGCCGGGGAGTTTGAATGACATAAATGTGCTGCACCGATCTAATGTTTTCTCCAGGGACACGGACGGCACAGCCCCTGAGGTGAACTTCTCCATCAACGGGAACAACTACAATAAGGGTTATTATCTAGCAGATGGTATATATCCGGAATGGGCTACACTTGTGAAGCCAATCCCCTCGCCTCGAGGCAACAAGAGGATGCACTTCTCCGCTATGCATGCCGTAGCACGGAAGGATGTGGAACGAGCCTTCGGGGTCCTTCAGGCCAGATTTGCAATAATTAGAGGTCCCGGGCGATGTTGGGATCAGGCGACGCTCCACAACATCATGACAGCATGTCTTATCATGCATAACATGATAATAGAAGATGAGAAGGACGGCCCACCCCAGGAGGAGGTCTTCGACTACATGGGCGAGGGAGTTCATGTTAGTCGTGATCCGAACAGGTCGATCTTGCATTGCATCCAGGCTACACAGACTATCCGTGACCGGCAAGTGCACCGTCGCCTGCAGGATGATCTGGTGGAGCACCTGTGGGTACTTCACGGAGGGGACTAATCCTCCATAGTTCTATAATCGTCTGTAATGTGTCTCCAATTTAGCATCAATGTCACGTGTCCGTGCTAAGGTAGTTGTCAGCCGTGCTTATCAGTTTGTACCGTCTCCAATTTACCATCAATGTCCCTTGTGTATGCTAAGGTAGTCGTCAATCGTTGTTATCTGTTTGTACCATGTACCATTTACCATCAATATCATGTGTGTATTTGTAATGAATGCAATCATCTACTATGTCACCATGTATGCATAACACAGAGTTCAAACCACATAATCTCACATAGTTCAATCCACACAATAATACGGAGTTCAAACCACATAATCTCACATAGTTCATACCACATAATCTAAATATAGAGTTCAAACCACAGAGTTCATACCACAGAACAATATAGAGTTCAAAATACAGAGTTCATACCACATAGTTCAATCCACATAATAATAAATAGTACACACAGGCTCAGGTAGCACGACGCCTCGCCGCCCACTTGGCAAGGATCTCCTCCTGCCTGCACTCGTAGTACTCCTTGAGAGGTCTAGTACAGGTCTGCACATCTATCTTCATTATCCTCTCATCCTCAACCTCCCTCATCATGTCAAGCTGCTCGCGCTTCAGGTCAACCATCCTAGCCTTTGTCGCATTCAATTCTTCCAAGTGACTAGCATATAGACCACTACTTACCATACCACGAGACCCACTAGATGAAGCACCCCGAGACCGAGCCACCTTCGCTGCATTTCTCCCAATCGGCCTAGGCATGTCGGACGAAGCTTGAGAGTCCACATTCAATGGGAACCCCTGAGAACCCATAGGACTGGATGCAGGAGAGGCATCGACGTGGGATTTCTGCCTCTTGTTGACCAGGTGTGCTGCCCATTTGGGGTGTTGGGACAGAAGTACCCAGCAGTGGCTGAAAGCAAATGGCTTGCCCTCTATTTCCTTGTACATTGTTGCCGCTTGAGCCATCTGCACAAATGTAAACAAAAGAAGGTATCAGTTCATATTGGTGAAATACCCTAATATAACACCAACAATACGTCATAGTAACATACCCTGTCACGCTCAGTTATTCCGCTTTGGTTGATAGCATCTATTTTCTACAAGTAGCCCGCAAACTTGCTCACAGCCTCACTAACGAGGGACCAGTGGTTGACCATTGCCTTGGTCGATCGCTCAAGCCATTCCTCTTTTTTGTGGGTTTTCATGTAGGTACCAATCCTGCCCCAGTAGCTCTCAGACGACTGGTCAGTCCCAACTATGGGGTCCTGGCTCACATTAAGCCATGCCGACACTAGGAGCTCATCCTCTTCAGCCGACCACTTCGTCCTGTCGGTCTTCGCCGCTGCCTTCTTCTTACTTTTTTTGCTCCCACCACTGCTGCCCGGGTTCGGATGTGAAGAACCCTGCGTGAACACCCCCAAAGGTTGCAAACTGCATGGTGTGCTTGAGCCGACTCACTGTGGACGAGAGGGGCGAATCTGGCCGAGGCCTCAACTCCTTGAGGGGCAATCCCGACCCGTGAAGCGCCCAATTGAGACGCCAGACTCCTCCTCAAGCAAGCTCTTAAGAAATGGGTCCATCGATGGCCTGCATAAGTTCAAAGTATGCGCAAGACAGAAGTTCATTTGAATTGCAACCTAATTGTAAATAAACATATAACAGTTGGACAACACCTAGGAAAAGTAATAGGCAATGCGGAAATAACTTGCACCATTAACATACCACATCGAGTTATACATTACCTAACATAAAACATAACACATGGAGTTTTACATTACGAAACATAAAACAGAAAGCATAAGTTCCAATGACAGCGCTGTCTCGCTATTCCATACTTAGCGTAGGTTTATTACAACATATGACAGTACTGTAGGTACTGCGAACAACAGCCCATCTAGCCGGGACTGCCCATGAAGTAGTTTGACCATTACAGACGTGTTAAATGCCATGATCGGTCGGACTCCCAAGATAGAACGTCATCGCTCTTGTCCAATTGGTCGTCGGGGCTGACATAGTCCATTGGAATTACATCGTCCGGGTTGACATCATTGGAACCATCATCATGCGGTCCACCTGCTCCCAGGACTGAAGAAGACCCAACCACGCCGTGTGGGGCTGTTCTCGGCCCAACGAGGTCCCCGGTCTGCAGTGATAGGTCCTCTAGCCTCGTGGCAATCGCCTCGACCTCAAGGAGCGCACGGTTCAACTCAATGGTAGCTGTTGAGTCGCCGGGACTGAAGTTGTTAACGACCACCTTCTTGAGTGCTGCAACCTCTATCTGCTCGCGCAGGGAGTCCAAAACAGCGGCAAGGCCATCCATCTACACAGTAGATGGACTAATAAGTAACTTAATCATCTATGGTACCTCCAACAAAGAACAAGACTCTACAAGTACACCGTGGCAAGAATCTTTTTCAGTTTGGACTATGGTAGAACTTCAATGTGGGGCTGTCAACCATTCGAGTATAGTATAGCATTGCATAGCTTACTTCATTGTTGTGTAAACACCTGAAGAGTACAATACTGTACTTAGTAAATTACTAATTGTTTGCAAGCATAACACAACAACTCGCAAGAACAGTCTCAATGCACGGTTACTATGAACCGTGAAAGGATAGCCGGCAAATATGATCTGAAACAGTAATTAGTTCTATCAGTTTTAGATCATCCGGTTTCGTGCCATGTACTGGACCTTGCACTAGTCTGAACCCTAATCATCAAAGGATACACGGCAAATATGATGTGAAACAGTAATTACTTGTATGAGTTCCAGGACATCAGGATGCTGCACAAGCACCAACAGGAAAACAACACGATCAGAGCACAACAAATTTCCAGCTAAGTATCAAGTCCTCAAGCGCATTCCGAAAATCTTAGTATCATGTATGTCATGTGTTGGACCTTGTAACCGATATTTGTCAAAGGACAATCAACAAACATGATGTAACACAGTAGTTCTGTTTTCAGTTTGAGGAACTACATTGGGAAAAAACATTGCAAAGAGGAACACAACTACCATGTGTCAACTACTCAACTTCCATCTATATTACTCAGTTTGACAGTTGTGCCTCTTAGGTTTACTCCAAATGCTAGATAGAATTTCAGAAAGTTCATAGACACTTTTATTTTCATGTTGTATTTCAATCAACTTCAAATTCTTGCACTGCAAACTTGTTAGTTGCTCAAAACTAAAGTAGTACGGCATTGGTGTTGAGGCCTTCATCTTATTCCATAATTGCTACACAGCATGCCTAATATCAAGAAAAATGCATAGTTTGTAGTTTGGACCATGGCTCACAAATTTTCCCCAATCGACAACCACGATGGAATCAAGCGTAGTAAGTTCATTATCAGAGGCACACGAGAAGCAAAATCATGCCTCCGGAATCACTCCATTCCCTCCCAAATCTGAGATGCACAACGGAAACCTACACGGGATGCTCACCAACATCGCATGATCAGAGCTACACAGGATGGTCACAAACGTCGCAGTATCAGAGCTACACGGGAAGGGTACAACCAAATCTGAGATGCACAACGAAAATCCACCCAGATCTGCTTCGATTCAACACTAAACCGAGCAAATCGGCGCATCCCCCACCCTGCACATCACGAGAAGACTGCCGGAGAGTCGGGGAAACGTACCTTTCGCCGCCGGAGTTGTGCCTCGTCACGTCGCCTCCGCCGCTCCACTGCTCGGTCCGACCACGCTTGACGGCCACGCTGCCCGAACCGCCGCGCTCGCCGTCAACGGACGCCGAAATCCCACCCCGCCGGAACCCACCGCCGCCTCCCCCTCGCCGTTCCCCGGATCCGACGTCGCCCGCGAATACAACCGCCTCCTTCTCCGCCCACACTTCGCGCCTTCGAGGGACAGGAGAGAGGACCCGGCGCCGGGGGGAACCTCTCTCTTGTCTCGCGAACGTCCGCCGGGAGGGGACGCCGTTGGAGCAGCGCTCGCTCTCCCCTCGCGGGCGTTTTCCCATCGGCACGGGGACGGGAGGCCGGACGGGAGCGCGTTGGAGAAGGTCTTATGTCTGGCCGCCTCTCTTCTCCTCCAGCACTGGGCCTTATCTTGTCACTTCGAGAATTTTTCGAGATAGCCTTAAGAGCCGTTTGGTCTCCAATTTTGAGGTTTAGAGAGTTTATAGACACGCCTACGAGATAAAAAAACCGACTCAAAAAGTAATAAAAAAAGTGAGATAAATCAAATAAGACACGATATAAGTAGGATAAGTCCTTACGAGATTAAAAAAAACCGACTCAAAAAATAATTAAAAAAAGTGAGATAAGTCAAATAAGACACGAGATAAGTAGGATAAGCTGACTTATCCTACTTCTCGGATAAGCTGACTTATCCTACTTATCTCGTGTCTTATTTGACTTATCTCACTTTTTTTATTACTTTTGAGTCAGTTTTTTTTTTTATCTCGTAGACGTGTCTATAAGCTCTCTAAACCCCAAAATTGGAGACCAACCGGCTGTTGAGACTATCTCAAAAAATTCTCGAAGTGATGAGATAAGACAAATAAGTACATAAGAAAGCTGAAAGAACCCACCTAAGAGGGGCCGACCGAGGCTCGATAGGCGTAGTTAGAGCTAGGGCTAGTAGATCGTAGGTAATCCGTAGTAGGTACTTCAATAACAGTGGTCGAAGGCGTCGAGAAGGACGTAGCGATCGGTAGCTTGGGTGGGTGTCAGTGGCATCTTCGGAGCCGCACGGCAAGAGGCGGAGGCCGAGGTGGAGGTGTCTTCTTCTCCTTCAGGTCGTGACGCCTTGCCACCTCCTAGGCCTTCTGCGACCACCGGCTCCGCAACTACTAAGTCCACCGGCGTTCTCTTCTTCTCTCCCTCGTGGCTGTTCCATGGAGTTCAACCCGGGTGAGGCTCTCAGCTCGGTCTTGGACGGGATTGAGATGCTACTCGAGTTGTCTTTCGTCCTACAGGTGTGGACGGGAGCCCTTGGAGCTACCACGGTGGCCAATTTGTCCATCGATTCAGTTTCGCTGTGTTCGACGACTTTTAGTTGTATACAGTGGTGTTTGGACGTGTGTACAGGTGTGCTTGCATAAAGACCTCGGTGGCGGCGTCTTCTCTTCTGCTGTTCTTGTCGAGAATAGGGATCCACGACTAGGAGGAAGAGATAACTCCTCGCTTTGCAGTGAAGAAGCTGAAGAAACGGGAAGGTTTTGGGATAAGTGTTGGCTAGCTCCAGCGCTGAAGGGCTTCGTGATGACATTGGGGGTTTTCAGCGGCGTTTCATCAGCTTTGTCTTTATTGGCAACTGCGACGAACACTGATGCTTCCACGACTATCTTTGATTATGATCTTTCTATCCGTCACCCTCTATGGTTTATGTTGGAGAAGACGGAGCAAGATGTTTCCGTTGTTTAGAGTTAAGGCCCTTTTAGGACTTGTTTGCTATTTTGTTGCTGGCTAGGGATCTATCTGTAAAAGGGCAGTTGCCATATGAATGAATATTTACCCCTTTCAAAAAAGGCTTATTGGGAATTTGGCATAAAACCTTGTGCGTTATCGTGTTGAACCTAGCCCATATTCATGCTGTCACTTAATGACTCCTCCCTTATGTGGCATCGCAATTATTTTTTTTTTATTTTATTTGTCATTGTCGAAAACTTATCTTATTTTTAAGTTGTGTAAACATTTCAAAAACCATAGAGTTATTTGGTATCCAGTAATTTAAACGCACATTTTTCTTTGTATTTTTTAGGTTAATCTTTTGTATTACAAAAATTTTAAAGTGTAAATTAAAATATAAAAGTTTTTATGTATATATATATATATATATAAAGTTATATATATATAAAGTATTGCAAGATTTGATAACAATGTGACTTTTTAATAATTTTTTTGGTATATTTATGCAACTTAAACAAGAAAAGATAAGTTCTTACCAATAATGCATATGGCAATAATCAAGAGATTGTGATGGCAAATGGAGGAGTGGTCATTGAACCATGGCACGTAAGGGAGGATCCTGCTCCAAATGGCATACAAAATTTCTCTCTAGCTTATTAGTGCGTGCCTTCTTCACAGTTTAAAAGACTAAACTGATGGATTGTTGAAAGCTAAACTATAAGAGCTTTTAAAAGTGTTATAGCATTTTTAGATAAAATATTTCATGAAATATAAATTAAACTATATATTTGAGTTTCTTATTATTACCTAATCTCGAAGAATTTTTTCACATCATTTTTTAACTTTACACAATTGTTTAGCATTTTGTCCTTTTTTAAAACCACTAGAAAATGGTAGATTTTTTTCAAGAATTGATAAAACTTTGTAAAGCACGGCAAAAAAATTTAGTGTTTACAAAATAATTAGGAACTTAAATATATATAATATATTTTGGGTTTCAATTTTTTTTTATATATATAAATTACATGTAACACTTTGGCAAAATCATGTTTGACTTGTCAAAACCATCATTTTTTTTAGCGAAAACAGGGGAAGCCCCCCTGAGAGAGCACTATATTAAAATAGGATAAAAAAAACAAGCACAGGAGAGCAGAGAAAGAGAGGGGGGGGGGAATGGAGAAACCCCGGTAACAACAGGTTACCAAGGAAGCTTAGAGCATCTCAAGCCAAGAAAGAAAACAATCTCTCAAAGTAGAACTGAATCTAAGAGCCTGGGAGCGCGCCTCCGCCAAGAAGGACTGGGACCAGCGCGTCGGACTCGGCGGTGCGGAGTTGAAAACGCAGTCATTCCGCATCTTCCAGAGCATCCAAGCAGCGATGAGGAAGGTCTCCATAAAGAAATCCTTGTTGGCAGCAGAGAGAAGAGAAGAAGTGATATCTTCGAGAGAGAGCCCATCCGCCCAGACCCAGCCGAGCTTGGCCCAGCAAGATAAGCTAAGAGGGCACGCGAAGCATAGGTGATAGGAGGATTCCATCGCCTGAAAGTCACACATCGCACAGGTGTAGATTCCATCATTGATATAGATGTTCTTTTTGAGCAGGATCTCTATTGTGTTGAGTCTGTCCAGCGAAAGAAGCCAGGCAAAGATTCTGACTTTGGGAGAACATTTGCTTTGCCAAATCCGCCTGTGGATGCTTTGGGAGGGGGCTCTTTTGAACACCTCGGCATAGAATTTGCTGGCTTTGAAGATGCTGGAATTCCAGATGTAAGTCCATTCATCGTTGACTTGCGGGCGTCAAAACCATCATTTGATTAGTAAAGTGACCATCTGTGTTTAGTCTTGATATTACAAGGAATGAGTTAACCTGATTTTTTAGTTTACGACCATAATAGGGCCCAAAACAATAAGTCCGTCCCGTCGTGTCAGCTCAGCATCTGATGTACGATGTAAAACAAATAGAATGCGACATGTGTAGTGGCTCTCGACTGTGAGCGATGGAATCATAGACCACCAAATGGGATTGGTTCTATTCAAGCACTAGACGCCATTGTTGTTGACACAACGGCGCATCAACATTGGTAGAACAAACTTTTCTTCTTTCGTGGCCGCTATTATTTCTTTGCCCCCAAATGATTGCAAAATATCTTGGTGTTCCCTGAGAGCTGTCCTGATCCAGACAGCGATCAGCCTAGCAACTTAGACCTGTTTAGCACAGCTCCAACTCCCAGCTCTATCTCAGATATAGAGTTTGTAAGTTAAAATAAAGTGACTTAAATTTATATTTTTAGTTTAGAATATAAATAAGATCACTTATCTAAACATCCTTAATGTACCAATAACTCCAGCTCCATCATTTTCTGGAGCTATGAATAAGGTGCTCTACCAACTCTAGCAATTTTGGTGGAGCTGAAGCTATGTCAAACGGGCCTTAGATGTACATATTAGTGGCGCGAGGAAAACATATATGTTCCATATCTCTCTCTCCACATTCTCGTCATCCCCAATTCTCACCATCCAACGGGAGTGACCCTGAACTTAGCATAACAAGAAAAATTACGATTGGCATCTGAATCAGCCGCTAATGTCACTGGATTCCAACAACACTTGTGGTATTGGGTTTGGATATTAATTCAAGATACATTGCTCACGCCAATTTTACACTCTTGAGTTATTATGTATTGCTCACTCCATCTGCACATAGAGATATAATTTCAACAATCAAAATGGTTGTTCTTATTTTTCTCATCTTGAATATTTTAAGAAAAAAGTCTATTTTATACCCCCCGAAATATAAAACCGTGTTATAGCCCCATAGCTTTTGAAATCGGAGCAAATAATCTCCTAAGGTGGTTTTGCCCACATAGCAAGCGAGGTGGCAATCTAGTCACAAAAACAAAATAAAATAAAAAAAATATGGGATCCAACTGTCATCCTCTCTCCTACCTCTCCTCTTCTCCCCCCTCCACCTGCATCGCCCCACGCGCCGTTTCACTCTCTGCTTCTCCCTCTCTCCCTTATCCCCGCTAGCCTCCATTGGCGCCACTTCCACCAAATCAGCGCGATGCTCATCATCTTGCTATTGCCTTCCTCTGGCGCGTGCGACCGAACGTCATGACAGCAATGGCCATGCCTAAAGAGCTTGTAGCCATGGACGGAGGGGGAGAGTGTAGTGATGCTTCCGAGGAAGCGTTGCCAAATCTAGCAAGGAGGAAGAAGAGGGGTTGCGGCCAGCAAGAGGGAAAGGAGGAAGGGTGGCACGATCAGGGGCTAGATGGATGGAGATGAATGGGCGGCCAGTGGAAAGGGAGAGGAACAACAAGGAAAGAGAGGGAAGAGAGAGAGGCGATGCGGTCGAAGGGTGGACCAGCAAGCTCACGAGCGGAAGCCTCTCAGGCGGTGGAATGACGAGGACGACGAGCTCCTAGGCGAGCGCATGGCGTGGCTATCGAAAAGCGCTAGGATAGGGACGGCGACTGGTGCCCAAATCGAATCATGACCACCCTCTTGCACACCCCCGGGTGGGCGACTGGGGTATATCAATGCATAGGGATGGAGGAGGAAAAGGGAAGATGAGGAAGCCGAGAGGCAGCCGAGGCATGGCAGTGCACAGGGCAGCTGCATATGTAAAGAGGATGAGCAGGGTAGCCATCTCTTTCGTCTACCACTGCTCTCTGCTCCAAGCATCTCTTCCATGCCCACCATCTTCTCTCCGTGTTGACCTATCTCCTCCACCCGCCACTGCTCACCTGGTCGCCACTTTTCCTCGCGTCCATGCTCGACGCTGCTATTGTGCCCGATGCCGCTACTAGTCGTTGGTGACAAGAAGAAACACATGGCAATGCTTTGCTCTCCTTCCTAGAGACTAGAGAGAGGGGGACACGTGAAGAGAGAGAAAAGGGGAGAGAGCGACAAAGAGAGGTAGGGGAAGAAGAGAAGGAAGATTCATTTACATGTGGGTCCAAGTCATGTCGTATTCAAGTCGAACGCCACGTCGTAGCCATAGTGGCAAAACCATCTCTAAAACCGTCTCAGGGAGTTATTTGCTCCGGTTTTAAGGATTTGTTAATAAAATACTTGGTTTTATAATTCAGAGGTCATGCAGATGAAACATGATAGTTCATGGTGTAAAATGGATCTTTTCCATATTTTAACAAAAGCGGAGTATAATCCTCGTGCACAGTCGCAGCAAGGAAATATATTGCTGACAGCCATGTCTAATGTAGGCTAAGCGTTTATTGCCTTTTGTTTGTCATTTTTATTTAATATTTTTAATAAAAAAATCAGCAAGGAAACATGGCATATGCTTGGGCAGTGGCCGCTCTGTACGCACATGAGCTATCGAGTAAGGGTTCAGAGCCAATTCTCTTTATAAACTTAATAGTTGTTTTTTTTTTTGCGCAGATAATTTATAAAACTATCTGTACGCATATTATTTGCGCCCTCCTCATTCTCTTTATAAAAAGCTATTGGTTTATTTGTAGAGAGGAAATTACGGACTGTGGTCTATGAAACCCATTTGATATTCTTCCCTTTTCTTGAGTAAATTTTGAGTGATATGGATATTCTTGTTCTTCTTTTCCTTTAGACTTCTTACAGATGGTCGATGCATTCTTCTACCATGCTACGAGAAAATCCAAATTCCATCGTTGACTCTATGAGTGAGCAGGTCGTACGCCTTTGGCATTGTCATGGGCGATTCGACTACGCGCGAGTCGTATGCATTCGTCTTCGTCGTGGGCGATTGGTGCTACGCATCGCATAACACGCGACGTCCTGAACCAAATGGATGACAGTAGAGACTAGTGCACGCTATATTTTGGTTGTAACACATTGGGAATTTTGAGGAGTTAAATCTCACAATGAATTGAGAGTGAAGTTTCATTAGGATTCACCGAAATTGTGAACAAAATCTTTGAAATTTTGACACGTTCTCAAATCTTTGAAATTTCGAGCATAATCATCAAATTTCTAGTTAAATTATTAAAATTTTGAAATTCAAATTCTAAATTTAAATTTGGAGCGGTTTAGGGCACTCAAGTAACATGGCCAAGCCTTATTGACATATCACTGTAGCAAATAGTGATGAGACGAGAAATAGGACAATGGGGCAGTGAATAGTGAAAATAGAGAGTAGGAATAGCGATGAGGTTGCTGTTGGGAAGATGAATAGAGATAGGACAATCGTATTAGTGAGGTGATATGTAAATAGTGATGGGACAGAAGAGAAAGAGAAATAGGACAAACTGCTATATGTCCGTGATACCGCATTGTCACTGTTATGGCGAAACACCAAATCCTGCCAGATGTTAACCCTGGCCCTGAGTTCCGATTCCAACAAGTGACATATGAGTCAAAACCGTCGTATATTATTCATTTATTCTACCAAAGCAAAGGGGGCAAAACAAGCGCAATATGTGAATATTGATGGGACAGAAGAGAAAGAGAAATGGAACAAATTGCTATATATCCGTAATACCGCACTGTCACCGTTACGGCGAAACATCAAATCCTACGGGATGCAAAGTCTGGTCCCGAGTTCCGATTCCAACAAGGGACAGATCAGTCAAAACCGTCGTATAGTATTCATTTATTCTACCAAAGCAAAGGGGGCAAAAACAAGCGCAACACCGCCCCGCGTGTGCACGGATGAACTCCACATTTGACGTCTTCCAATTTCCAAAAGAAAACCACCCCAAGGCACAAAAAACCACCCGGTTCTGCCCTCCCGCTCCTCGTCTTCCGGTAGCATTCGAAGTCGAACCCACCAAAATATTCCCCTCCTGTCCCAGTTCTTGGTTCTTGCAGTTTGGAGCCAGCCCAAACTTGCAAAGCTTGATCCTTTGCCAACTTCACTGGGGCAGAGGAGGCTCCTTGGCAGCAGGAGGCGCGTGATTGACTCAAGAAATCGAGATTTTAGTCTCCAATCGGGTTCTCAGGCGCATCCGCGGCGGACGAGACGGCGGACAGGATTGGAAAGGAGGCACCTTGGAAGCGGTTGCTGGAATTTGCAGCGCTCGATTGGTTAGTTCTCTTGCTGGAAGCTTTTCTTGCATTCATGGGGTTATAATCTTACCCTTTTTTGAGGGGCCTTTTTTGAGCGGCAATCTTTACCTTTGCGCCTCAGCTCATCCCTGCATAGTCCATTTTTGTGTGTGTCCGTTCAGATACGCCTGTAGATTGCGATGGTTCCGTAGGTTAGACTTCTCTCTACTTTTCTTGTGGTCTAGAACTCTAGAACTACAAGTCAATTCCTTGTGGTATAATTCAGCTATTGACTTTGCTATGGGGACTCAGCTGGGTCAATTTGTGCATGCTAGTACTCTAGAAAAACTAGCAGAAAAAAAAAAAGAAACTTGAGGTACTCTCTCTAGAAAGGGGAGAAAAGGGAGGTGAAAGATCTCATAAGTGTGGGGAGCAATTAGTCACAATCATAACATGATTTCTCTTAGGTGTCTCTCTTCTTGTGGGCATTTATTGGAGCCAAAGTGTTGGTGGACAGGTATCCATTACTCATCACAGTGCAAAAGAGGGCGAGCGAGTGGCAAAGATGACAGGAGCCCAGGAACCAGTGGAAACAAAGGCATAAAGCAGCAAAGGTATCTGAACCAAGGTGTGTGGCAACTGGCATCCTAGAAGAGAGGTAAGGAAGCAGCTTGTTGTTGAAGCCGCAGAGAGAAAGGAGCAGAGATGGTGAACAAGAGGCTGAAGAAATTGAACGCCAAGGAAGCACTGGAGTTTTTTAACCAGGTCATGGTGGAGCAACCCTTGCTCCCCTTCCTGATTCCCCTTGGCCTTTTTGCGTGGTTCATCGAGCGGTGGGTTGTGCCGTTCTCGAACTGGGTTCCCCTTGCTGCTGCTGTTTGGGCAACAATTCAGGTAATTGTTTCTTCCATGGTGTTTACTGTTCAGATGAATTAATTCATAGGCTGTGATTAATTTGACTTGATTTCTTTGATTTCATGTTGAATTGTTTGGGGGCACAATCTATGTGCTGGTCTTCAGACGACAGTTTGTAATTTAGTGTGAATTACTGTTTGTTTCTTGATTTTGGAAGTGCTGATTTTTTTTCCTTGTAGTTTTGAAGGGAAGACTAACATCAAGCAGCATTTTATCCCTGTCACAATAGTTTGTTTTGCCTTCTTAGTGCTTATGATGTTGTATCATTGATGCAGTATGGGAGGTTTAAAAAGAGGATAGCTGTTGAAGATTTGAACAAAAGATGGCAGCATCTTATACTAAACACAACAGTATGTTCTCATTCTTTATTTTATTTCTATTGTAGTGTTATCCTTTATTCACACACTTTCAGTCATACCCCTTGTACGTCTGTTGCAGCCTACCACACCGATAGAGCCTTGCGAGTGGTTGAACAAACTTTTGATAGAGGTTTGGCCGAATTACATGGAACCAAAACTATCAAGGAGGTTTCAATCTACCGTTGAGGTCAGCTTATGCATCCTTGCTGGATATTTGTTCTCTTTAAGCTCTTAGGAAACCAAGGTATTATGATTTTGGAAATCTATTTTACATTTATACTTAAATTCCGTGATCATGTAATGAAGCAGTCAAATTGACAAATTCTAAAAGTTTGGTTCTTCATATTTGAAATTAATGAGTTATTAGGCTATGTTGGAGATTTATGTCCTATTGATTCTTGGAAGTTGTTCTCAGAATAGAACTCATTAGTGAGCTCCTTTGCTTCCACTAATTTGATGTATAGTCAATATGTGTTTCAAGATATGTTGCTTACTGGCTTCTATACTGCATTGTTATAAGAAGCTGATCAGAGCTTTATGATTTTGCAGCGACGTATAAAGAATCGAAAACCAAAACTGATAGTAAGTTTTTTCTAATTTGTTTTTCTTCTTCTGTTTCTATTATGATTTCAGCACTAATTATTTGTTTTCATGTCCCCAGGATACAATAGAATTACAGGAATTCTCACTTGGTTCTTGTCCACCTACCTTGGGTGATCAGGGCATGCGTTGGATGGCTTCAGGTAACCAGGTCAGTTGTTCATCTTCTGTATTATGCGTGCATCCGAAAGTTACACTTCCATGATGTAACCTAAGAGGGAGGAAATAGTTATTCAGGTGCTTGTCATCTGTGCATCCTTCTCTCCCTATCTTTGTGCATCATGGAAAGGATTTTTTAGGCAGTTTTGTTGTCTACAGAATCAACAGAACAATATGACAGTGATTTAGTTTTTTTGCTTATTCTTTGTCAACTGTGAAATCAAATATTGCGGTGTTTTTGGATATTCAATTACTCAAATTTACCATTATTCCTTAAATGATTGAAAATAATTTAGTGAAAAAGGTAGATCATTAGATGCATACAATATCATTAATGATGTCTTTGGTGATTCCGATTATATAACTACATACTAGCTGTATATACCAAAAAGTGGTGCAGATCTTTCCCAGTAGGCTTAGTTGTTCCATCTTGAATGATATTTATGTTCTAGAAAGCAGGAGAGGCTAGAAGTAGAAGGGAGTAATATTATTGTACAATACTCATTCGGTGCACAACTTAACCCTTTCTTTTTTTTTATAAACATGCAGCAAGTCATGCGCTTGGGTTTTGATTGGGACAGCAAAGAGATGAGTGTAATGTTTTTGGCAAAATTAGCAAAGCCACTGATTGGCACTGCTCGCATTGTTATAAACAGCATCCACATCAAGGGAGATGTACGCCCTCTGCTCTCTCCACTGATTCTGTTTATTTAACCCTTATATCTAATTTATCTTTTTTTTTTGCAAAGCACTCTTAATTTAAAGAAATGAGAAAATTTCCAAATTTGTTTAATGAGCTCAGGAGGCTGACAAATAGGAATGGATGATGATGATTTTTTGGAGGGCCCTTTCAAATTTCAGTGGTTATTATAGAAAATAAAACTTTAGCATGCAATTGACTTTATAGTGCATTTGTGTAAAGTGAGAACATGGTGTTTTATGTTATTTCACAGAACTTGTGTTGCTGTTTCCTGTATGGCTGCAAAGGTTAAAACTGTTTCTTGCTTCTTTTTTTTGTCTTGTCTTGAGTATGCTGTCTATATAACTAATCTAAATCGATAACTGTTGTCTTGCCGTTGCCTCACCAGCTTGGATATGCAAGAGTGAGTTCTGATAACATAGTTGATGCAAATTTTATTGTTGCAGCTTCGACTGATACCCATCCTTGATGGTGAAGCTATTCTCTATTCTTTTGAATCCACTCCAGAAGTCAGGATAGGAGTAGCATTTGGAAGTGGTGGAAGCCAAGCAGTTCCTGGTATGGAGTTACCAGGTGTCTCAACATGGCTGGTGGGTTTGTGTGGACCATTTAATCTAATCCCTGACATCTTTGCAGTTTCTTATGTAATGGCAACCATTGTGTAATGAAATTTGGAATTTAGATTTAATGGACATATCCAGCTAAATTTTAGTGGGTGTGTCATGAATTGTGCAGATAAAGCTTTTGACTGAAACCATAGTGAAGACAATGGTGGAGCCTCGGCGTCTCTGTTTTTCATTGCCATCAATAGATATAAAGAAACGAGCAATCGGGGGTGTTCTTTCAGTTACTGTTGTTTCAGCTAGTAACCTTTGCAGAAAGGGCACAACTAATGAGTTAGGGAGCCACCAAAGCTCGAGTGGAGGCATGACATCTGGGATTGCTGTTAACAAGGTAGCGCGTACGTTTATTGAGGTAGAAGTTGGCAACTTGATGAGAAAAACAAGTACCAGCAATGGTCCAAACCCTACATGGAATAGCACATTTAGCATGGTACTTCATGGAGAGACGGGTGTTGTCAAGTTTCTTCTGTATGAGTTAGATTCCGGTGGTGTCAAATTTAACTACTTGACAAGTTGTGAGATAAAGGTACTCTAGAGATAACTCTCTTATTTATTATACTTGCATTCACTCTTGAGATATTTGTGGTTCTTTCTATATATTCAAGTACACTGAAGAAAGTAATTTAATTAGGTCAAGTATGTTTTGGATGGTTCAACAATATTTTGGGCTATAGGCCATAATTCTGGTGTGGTCGCAAGACATGCTCAGCATTGTGGACAAGAAGTTGGAATGGTTGTTCCGTTCGAGGATATTCAGGGCGAGGTACCTCACCTTTTTCCTTTTTTTACATTTCTACTTAGTAACTGTCTCTGTATTTTCAGATCTTTTTTCATTCCATAACCTGTTTTTTAGACCTGATATAAGATTATAACTTGTAAGATATGAGTGCCCAATTAATGGAAATGTAATTAACATTTGCTGGCTAATTTTCATAAGCCATTTAAGTATAATTTTCATTACTCTGTATGCTTTTCCAATAAGCCATATGTGTGTAGGAGGTTATCCTTATACTCTCATGTATTGATGTATACAAGCTAAGCAACACTTTTTAGTTAGTTAGTTGATAACTAGTCTGGTTCTAAACTTCTAATGCTCTCCTTTGTTGTATTTGTTGTTACACTACCTTCCTTTATGGTTGGAATGTTTGATTGATACGTGGGTATGGCATTAAAAACAACATGAAATCAAATTGACATTATAATTATAAATAGGTTCTATGGGTGTTTACTTATACTTCGACTACAAACTGGTTAACTATAAGATTTGCTAGTTATGGCATTTTTTGCCTTTTATTTGTTGTAGTTGGTAGTGCAAACCTTTCCCAAAATTATTTTATTTGCAGTTAACGGCCAGCCTTGTGCTAAAAGAATGGCAATTCTCTGATGGGTCGGTTACATTGAGCAATTCTCTGAGCAATGGATCGCAATCTTCCCTTGATGGATCGACAAAGATTCAGTCCACGACAGGCAGGAAGCTCAGAGTTACAGTAGTGGAGGGTAGGGCCCTTGCAGTAAATAATAAATCTGGAAAATGTGATCCTTATGTGAAGCTCCAGTATGGAAAGGTTATGGTTACCTCACTCAACTTTAGTTTCACTAACTATTCAGTTCAGAGAAATTGTATTCTGACACCAAAGTTTGGCATTAGGCTCTATACAGAACAAAGACGCTCTCTCATACAGTGCGACCAGTTTGGAATGACAAGTTTGAGTTTGATGAGATATCTGGTGGTGAATATCTGAAGATCAAATGCTATAATGCAGATATATTTGGTGATGATAGCATTGGTAGTGCAAGAGTAAATTTAGAGGGACTTCTAGATGGTGCTAGACGTGATGTCTGGGTCCCGCTTGAAAAGGTAGATTCAGGAGAGATCAGGCTTGAAATTGAGCCAATACAGAATGATCAAAACAACAGTGTGAAGGTATGCATTCCTTAAGAGCTTTTAGATTGTGAAGAGCATTAATACCAGTATTTTGCTAAGAACGAGTATCGTAGAAATTTTAAATTCTGATGTCCAGTACAATTATTTTGGAGTACCTTTTGAAACCCTCCATTACTAGTAGCATATCGCCATATCCTTGATTCTCTACCCAAGCAGCTAAATATAGTTTTTCTGATTATACCATTTTGTCAATTGTTTTGGCCCTCTTGAAATCTGGATTGTGCTTTTTGGCAGAGCTCAAGTAGTAAAGTTGGAGCTGGCTGGATTGAGCTAGTAATAATTGAAGCCAGGGATCTTGTTGCTGCTGATCTGAGAGGCACCAGTGATCCTTATGTCAGGGTGCATTATGGGAACAAGAAGAAGCGAACTAAGGTTCGGTGACAAATTTTACTGATGTTTTTCGTCATGTTCGTATAAGCATGTTGCAAGCCATACTTAATTTCTGAATAGTTTAAAATAGAGAAAATTACTACCATTGCAAGGTACTCCCTCCGATTGGAAATGTAAGGGGTTTTAGATCTCTATACTATTTGTAAAATATAAGGGGTTCTAGTATCCCAAGGCTAAATTTAGCCCATATCTTCCAGTTTTGCCCTTGTTCCATTTATTACCCTTGTACAATTTTCCATGTCTCTTTTTTTGTGGATGGAGTGCAGATCATAGAACAATAACTAAGGGTATTTAATGAACAATAACTAAGGGTATTTTAGTCTATTCACCAAGCTTCTTAGTATGTGTGCACAAGGGTAAAACCCCTTACATTTCCAATCGGAGGGAGTATAAATTGTGCGTTTCTATACTGAAGTAGTTATGTCTGATATGATTGCATGTTTCTTAGATAGAGCTTCTGGGATGTTAATCCAGATTAGTGCAAATATTGCAACTGGTAACAGTTGATCTGTGGTTGGCAGCTAATAAGATAATTGAAGATCTTCCATAAGAATGTTGCAGAGCTCGTAATATACTTCCAACCATTCTTTTGTCACTGTGTGTATATTTGACATGGGAGAATCAAGGCCAGCCTGTTCTTTGAAGATGCTTGGTGTGAGAACCAGTTTAAACTAAATAATTCAATAACCCTTTCCTTCTTTCAGGTCATTTACAAAACACTCTCTCCATACTGGAACCAGACATTTGAGTTTACAGAAACCGGAGAACCCCTGATTTTGCATGTTAAGGACCATAATGCTGTCCTTCCAACTGCAAGTATCGGTCACTGCGCTGTTGAATACAGCATGCTTCCTCCAAATCAATCTGCTGAAAAATGGATACCACTCCAAGGAGTAAGAAGTGGAGAAATCCGTGTAAAAATTGCACGGAGAGTACCAGGCTTAGAGACTTCTGCTTCTACCCTTGGGAAAGGACACAAGATATCAACACAGGTGAGTGTCTTGGTTTGTTTCATTGCATCAATGTATCTGTGATATTCATTTATTCATTCTATTTTGTGATGAACATGTGCTTTTTTAACAGATGAGAGACAGCCTCCAGAAATGTACAGGATTAATCGAGGAGGGCGGTGACACGGAGGCCCTATCTTTGGCCTTGACGGAGGTGGAAAGCATCCAGGAGGAGCAGGAAGTGTACATGCAACAACTTGAGCGGGAGAAGGCAGTGCTGTTGCGTAAAATACAGGAGCTTGGTTCTGAGATCATCAGGACATCGTCTTGCCCTCCAAGAACGCCGTACTAGTTATACATCATCAAATATACTCCGTGAAGAAGATAGTGCTCACAGTTACATAGTATGGGCAAAGATCTAATTACCTTACAATATAGTTGTTACACTTTGGCGCATCTATTTGCCATAACATGTAATTAGAACGATAGGAAACTTAGGCACACATCCAGCAGCGCTGAAGAATCAGCCAGCTGACTGAAGGCTCGCCATTTTGTAGTTCGTACACAACTATATCGAAGAATTATACTACTGCTTTAGAAGATTTTCTCAAGTATATACATCTGGACCGAATTGGAGTATTACCCTGGAGGAAATGCCTTACAAATTTACTTTGGCAGTCCGATGGTTCTTGGTTGGTTTCATGCATGCATTTCAGTGCTATCTTTTCCTCAAAAATTGCCATATTTTCAGGCCATGTTGTCCCTGGACATGAAAAGCGTGGACCATGCTCCATGCAGTTATGCAGAACCTAGGACGGCGAAAGGCTAGCAGTTCTGTGGCGCCCAAACTGGAAAGCATTGGTATTTTTTCGCAGGGGACGCACCGATCAAAGTAGAGGCGATAGGTATTGAATACTCCATGTCAATGCATGCCTGAACGCTCTACCACCCCCATGGATGATGCTTGCAGCTGCTTGAGAGCATCAACAAAGGCAGCCATGGCTATGACTTGCAGTACGATCTCTGGATCGCTACGCTCGCCGGTCGCCCACGCCCTCCCGCTGGAAAGTCAATGGATCTCATGCTGCAGCTGTAGGTGTCCCATTATCCTAGCTACATCTTGCTTCTGACTTCACGGTCAACTTTGGCTATCGCTCACCAATCACAGTATCCAAGAACAAATTAATTATTTAACAGGTTTTTTTGGTTTTCATTTTCTTTCTCATCTCTCTCTCTCAGCACAGGGTTTCAGCGGCATATTTTAAATCATCGCTTGCATTAGCACCAACTACCAAGCAAGTGAAGATCTTGTCCAGGAAGATAAACATATGCCATTTGATCTTCTCAACGACACCTGTTCAAGATAGATCATCATCAATGCTCTAAGCGTTCTCTCTCTCTTCCTTAGAGGCAGCCTAGCTAATGCACAATCTGCTTTATGTAGCAAAACACTAAGCACTTGTTCAATTCACTAGATAGATCATCAACGGCGGTGTTAGTTGGAGAGGGGAGGGGAGCAGAAGAGAGAGAGAGAGAGAGAGGGGAGAGGAATGGGTAGCACTGCACTGCACTGCATCAGGACAAAGGGCACCTCTTACAAAGTGGTAGTAGTACTGGTGTATGTGCTTGACACTTAAGATGATCAGATGTGTAAGGAGTAGGGTGTTCAGCCTAGGATTGAGGACCACCGGCTGGCAGGGTACGTTAATTTGCTTTCTGAGCTAGCCTTGTTTGCTTGCACCAAGATGCTGCCAACCCCATGGTGGACAAATCTCAGATGTGTACAGTGCCTCTACGGTACACGCTACACTTGGCAGTACTATCTTCTTGCACAAGTGTGAAGCTCTAGCCCCTAGCCTCTGGCGCTGTGTGTTACCTCCATTCCAAACCAGACGCCGTCGTTAGGTCAAACGACCATCAAAATTTCAATAACCAATGTTCATAACTGTTATACGGACCAAATGTACTATCAAAGTTTCAATATCCAACATTGTCACTCTACCTTAAATTCTACTTGCATATAACCGCCGGCATGAAACATACTGTCTGGTTAACTCTTTTAGACGAAGTGACAATGAAAGTCCAATTAATAGAGGTGTTGCATGTATGTGGTATATTTCTAAGGTAGGCTAGATCTAAGCAAACTTTGGGCCAGAGTGTTATAAATCGGCAGACCATACATATTGTTACAGTGAAGATAATTTCCTAGGTTTTCCGTTGTTGAGGACAATAGACCATTAAGGGGGAGATACTATATATAATATAACGTCCCGCTCTTTAATACCACGTTACCAATTTACCTTAAGTTTAACAAGCATATAACGTCCGTTAGTCCATAAGAGCATCTCCAATGGTGTTGCCTATAAGAAAGTGCCATGCCGTCTATAGATAGCCAATAGTCAACCTCTCCAATGGTGCTAGCTATAACATTGTCTCTAACATTGATTTGGACCCACATGTAATAGTGTGCATCCACCTTGTAATCCGCTATAGCCTGGCTCTTAGCTAAGAGGCCGCCTCTATCTCTCTCATCTCCTTCTTTCTTCCACATAAGTAAAAAGCTGATATGGATTTCTTATAACCAGCTGAGGTGTCCCCATTGGAGATGCTCTGACATAGTGCTTTCAAGTTAATGCTTTTGGGTGGAGCGAGAACGAGAGCCTAAAAAAGGTGTTACACATGTGTGGACCACCTCTAGGGCAGGCTAGCTCTAAGTGAATTTTAAGTCAGTGTGTTGCACTACAACATAGCTGGTTAATAGTGGCAGCGATTCAAGTAGCAGAAGATGAGGGCGGCGACTCGGGCGTCCTCTTGCCAAAGCTCCTAGCCCTCTTACCCTTGCCAATGTTGGGAAGGAGATGGGAACCCTCTTCTCATCTTGAACCTTTTTAGCTCGATCTAGTTTTCTAGAGTTAGGGTTTGCTGTCTGTCTCGTCCTTCATGGTGGTGTCGATGACGGAGCAACTTGGTATGTAATAAGATCTCTTCTATGATTATCTGATATGATGGTTGTCTTCGGCAACCTCCTCGACGATGTCTTTGGTAGAGTTGGTGCCTGTGGTCCCCGATCTGTTTATGGCCTATTGGGATTTGTGACCTCTTGTGGTGAGAGTTTTGTGCTGGGTTGCTCTGTAGAGTTCCTCTCTATAAGGGTGTCGGATGCTTTTGTCAATCTGCAGATGTGGTTGGTGGAGACAGATCAGAGAAGAACTATAGAGAAGCTAGATTGGGGTGCTTGTGCATCATCTCTGGTAAGAAAAAAGCATGACTTTTAAAATGTGCATAAAATTCCTAGTATGATATTACTAGTGTAAGCGCGGTACCACGCATGCTACAAATGTTTCATCCGGACGAGAAGAATGCAAGTTGATCTTAATACTGTTTCTAGTAGGTGTTTGTTCTATAGTTAGAGTTATGCTGTAATAATTTTTCTATAGTTACAACTCTTTGGTCAATGATATAATAGAAATTTTATTATTTAAAAAAATATAGCTGGTTAACCTCTCCTCCACGAAGCATTACATGTTTAAGTAGATGGTTAACCTCCGCGGTGTCTATCTAGATCTCCTTCTCTCTCTTCGGTAAACCTCGCTCCCCTCCCATCCTATTCTCTCGACGTTCTCGTAGTCTCTTTCCCTTCATTGGCCATGGCTATTGGGTGACCGAAATGTCAGCCCTATTTTAGTAGCATATTGTAAGTTTACTTTTAGTGATAACACTTGCACATAATATGTACTAGCCCAAATCATAGAATTTCTAGGCCAACCCTTTTAGTCGAAGCGAAGAAAAAAGTCCAAAAAAATGGTAAGTATATGAAGCGGAACGGGTAGGCTACGCTAGTTCAAAATCAAAATTTTCTACCCCGATCACCCAAGACATCATGCGAGTAGGAGATCATGGATTGTTACCCTGACATGTAGCCATAGCGGAAGAAGAGTTGGAGTAGCCAGTTCCAACGTCACACGCGTTGAGGTGCAGGAAGTAGTCGTTCACGTCGAGCACGCCTCCTCCATTCCGATCATCACTGCAACACGTCGCATGTCTTGTTGTAGAGGAAGTAGTTGATCTCATCAACCTTCTCCTCCTCGTCGCTCATCAGCGCCGCAGCAACGCCTTTATGGTATCCACACGTCCAGAGGCAGAACACAGTGCGCCGGTGTGCTAGCACTGCAGCACGCGGCTAGGGTTTGTAGGAGGTCCATGGGGTGCGGCGACTAGGGTTTCGTTGTGGTGAACTGGCCTAGCCGCACTGCCCCGCACCTTCTCTTATATAGAGCACACTAATGGGCTTCTACGCTAGAAGCCTGTCAGGGTTCTAATCTTACATGAATTAGTACCCGCAAAATCCATTAATGTATCTAATCCATTAGATATGTTTTAACCCGTTAAGCGTGTGACTCGTTAGGTTCATACGCAAGCGACCGTGGCCCCGGAAACCTTTTTTTAAACCACAAGTCAATAGCGGTTTCTAACAAGACATATTAACCCGTTGAATGCATAAAATGATCATATCAACTAAACATTGATATACTCACGTACTGATCCCTTTGTCGCATAATACTAGTCAAACTCAAGATGAGATGCATGCCACCCTTGTGATAGCTCGACCATTCACTCGATCCTGTGGTGGATGCTGAAACCATGATTAACTCTTTAATCATATTGGGATGGCCATACACTTTCTAATCCAACCATATAGAGAGGCTTAGAGATATCTCTCTTGTTATTGAGGAGGGGCAAATTCTATCTTGACCGCTCGTACCCCTTGTCATGTTTTATAGCATACCAAAAACTATCTTTATTAACTATCTAGTTACGACGTAGCGATTAATAACTGCAAAGTATACAACTACGCATGCTGGGACTCAATGATGAAGTCAGATCTATGGATCATATAGCTATACCACTCAAAATACACTTAGGGGTGAAAACGGTCTAGATCTGGATCAGATAGTGGTCATCCCGTATCTGTCCCATATTTTTTTACCGGATACGGATCTAGATCAGGATAATGCCGGATACTGATACGGATACGGGAAAGTATCAGATCCGGTTCTGGATTGGATCCAGGCGGATACATATACGGATACTGGGTTTTTCCACTGGTTCCAACTTTTCATGTCCCCCTCTAATTAATAGAGCCATGACAATATATCAAAGCACCCATTCTTATCATTAAACCTCAGTATTCCTTACTAATATATATGTCTAACTCTGAATTAACCGCATGATCTTCATTTGGATCAAGCAAAAAACTATTATCTTCTCCAGTGTCATCATCAATGTCAACATGAGAACTCACATGAGGCATATCGGACCCCTTTTTAGATGAAGAGCAAGCCATATTGGAGCTATATGTATCCCACATATTTTTCAACACATCCATGAATTTATGCATTAATTGCTTACCATCCTGCTCTCCATGAATCAACTTAATGTAACTATCTGGGTACCTGGATTAAATTATCCGGATACTTCCCATCGGTACCCGAATCCATCAGATCCTGCCTGTCCCGTATCCGGACCGGGATCCGGATTATTTTATCCGGATAATTACTCGGATCCGGATCCGTCTGGATAGCAAAATGACTACCATTTGAGGTAGAATCCGGATACGGATCCAGATAATATCCAGACCATTTTCACCCTAGATACACTGATGGCACATGTAATATAACAATCCAAGCAGTATCTCGGAGTAGGTTTATCCAACACCATGTTTTCTAACATGTGTCTACATTATTGATTTAATATCTATATATCTATGATATGGGAAACATTACTATCAATTAATATATGTGCTGGTCAAATCACTATTGTCCCACACAATGATATGAGACCAGTGATAATTTAGAATAATATCACATAAATAAAATATTTCACAACCAAGTCGTATTTATGAACAATACGAATATTTATTCATAGATCTGATAACACATTATTCAAAAGTATATATTATCCAAGAGTATATAAACATAGACGTGATATAGTTATCTTTATGATAATCTCTAAGGCATATCACTAACAGTATATATAAGTCAGTTAGATGGACACTCCATATATATACGAGAATCACACGCTTGTGTGACCGTGCACAACATAGGTCGGGCATACAAGGCGATAGCATTCGACTACTCTTCCTTGTGGTGGGTTCAACATGTCTCGTTACCCTAGTGCTGTATGGCATGGATGCAGCTGAACAATTAGCTAGGATTTAAAAGCTCTGAGAAAATGAAATATTTAGTTCAACTAGTTTCATGAGTTTTAAGAAGTGATTTGGAGTGCGAACAATATTACTTGGGAAAAGTGGTTTTTCACTCCATGAAAACAGGAACCAACCGAAGATAAACCATCGTTCCAAACAGGGATATATAATTAGTGCAGCCTATCGCTCTCTAATTACCGTGTTGTTTGGATCTATACTTTTATTATTGATTTTGTTACACATCGCACTGCTAGATGTTGCTAGGGAGCGTATAATGGATCGGTTTCATTGGACTCCCATCCTATGGCTCCCAAATAATCCGATCGTTTTTCGCAAAACGAGTTTATGACATTCTCGTCTAAGTGATTCCTATTTTTTAGAGTAACTTGTCCCTTAGTTATTAGAGTCAAACCATTCATCACTAGCTCAGAAAACATCGTCACTGGCAATTCGAAACCGTTATCATTAGTGAATGGCGGTTATTGAATCGCCAGTGATTAAGCGACAGTGATGTAGGGGATTATCACTGGCGGTCCAGTGATAGTCACATATCACTAGTGGTTAGTATACAAACCGCCAGTAATAATCACAGATCGCCGTCGTCTTTGGCATACGGCCACTTTCTCTTGTAGCGGGACGTTCCACATACTGGGCATGAGTGCAAGTGTGCATACTCGCGATGATATAGGATGCAGTCATTCAGACATGTGTGATTTTCTGCACATTTATTCCTAGGGGACATATAGCCTTATTTGCCTGATATGTTGTTTTCGGGAGCTTATTTCCCTCAAGAATAAGATCCTTTAGTAGTGCTAAGAGCTCGGTGAAACCCTTATCAGTCCAACGGTTCCTCACCTTTAATTGTAGCAGCTCAAGCACGGTTGCCAGCCTAATGTATTTGGCCTTGTAGCCATTAAATATTGGTTTCTTCGACTCTTCTGACCATTCTTGAATTTACCGACCTCTTTCACCGTGCCATAGTCCTTTTCTATGTCCCACATTATCTGATCAAAATTATAGTATTCTTCGTCAGACCAAGTTGCTCCATCATCACACACCACACCAACATCATCGATACCGCATTCGTCAAGGTCATCACAACATTCGTGTGTACTCTCTTCCTCACCGTGACTCGTCTAACATGAATAACTTATTTTGAATCCCCGCTTCATCAAATGAAACTCAATTTGATCTGCGTTTCTATACAACTTCATGTTATTGCAATCAATGCATGGACAACGTATCACATCAACCCCTCTGACCTGCATATCCTCGACGGCAGCTCTTAAAAATCCTTTTACGTCTTTGACGTACTCATCTGTTGCACGATTTTTTGTATACATCCATGCTCTATCTATTGATTTTTCTGCACAAATATAATCTCAAATAAATTAACTAATAACAACATAGCAAATAGAGTAAACATGGCGGCCGTTTATGAAAAGAGAGACCACTAACCTTAATTTTTTATTTTTACAGTTAACATGGCCACCTTTTATTAACTTAAACATATTTACACACATAAATATACACATTTACACATATGCTTCATATTCTCATAGCTAGCTAGCTACCAATGGATTAACAAATTAATCCACCTCAAATAAATAATTTTACAACCATCTAGATCTCTCTCATATCCAACTCAAACTATATATGTGTGTGTGTTAACTATTCAACTAGATCTCTGATATAAGTCATAAACAAACTAACTATCTATAAGCATATGCAAACTAGGTAATTATTCTCATCCACCTCAAACTATAGCTAGCTATAAGCACACATGCATATCTATGAGAACAAGATGTATATTAATTACTCTCATCCACCTCAAACTAGCAAACATGAACCAAACAAATGGATATTAATTATTCAACACACAATATAGATCTAGATCTACACACATGCATGCATATCTCTCATCTACCTCAACAAACAAGAAGAGAGCAATTAACAAATAATTGAGATACCACTAACCTTTAAACAACTAAATCTCCTGATATCTTCAAGAGATTTACAATTTTTTTTAGACTTTCTTCATTGTTTCCCCACCACTGTCGCCACTACAATTCAGGAGAACACAGAGCAGCAGTAAATGGAGATTCCTCTGGCCACTAGAACAATAATGGAGCATATCACTAGCGGTTCTTTAGGTGAACCGCCAGTGTTATGTACCTATCACTAGGGGTTCATAGAAAGAACCGCCAATGATATGTCTTTAGCGGTACCCTCCAAAAGTTGGCGCCAATTTGCGGGAAGCAGGGGTGCCATATCACTGGCGGTTCGAACACTGAACCGCTAGTGAACTGTTCGTTTCTATTTCTAGATATCTATTTCTATATATTAGTATTAGTTAGTAGTACTATTCTATTAGTTAGCGATCCCAGCTTTGTGAGTTCTTTCTTCCAACCGGCATAGGTTACAAACTATATGTACCGATTCTGATGACCAACCGTATGTACCGGTTCGTATAACGATCCGAAACATATAAGCTGTATATATGTGGCGGTTGGAAATTAGATCTGACACAAATTATAAAACTTTTCCCGCGTGTCAACTGAAGAGGCGAGTCGCTTCGTAGTCATATATGTGCCGGTTGGTGATTACAACTGGCACACATAATGTTTCGTAACCCAAGATGTTCCTCGAGTATTTCTTTCCCATACACATCTATATGATCTAACCAATCGATCGATCCCCTATTCCGATCAATCGATCTCTCCGTCACTTCCCAGTACTCCTAGATTTTCGCCTCTTCCCACTCCGCCATCGCCTAATCCCCTTCCTCTCCCTTGTCGTCGTTGCCCTCTCCACCCGGCTCGCTGCCGTAGCCCTCTCCACAGGCCGGTTCGCACCCGCAGCCTACCTGTCTACCCGTCTTGCCACCGTAGCCCTCTCCATCAGCCTCGTTGCTGCAGCTGATGCCCTTTCTACTTGCCTCACTGCCATGTCCAGCCTTACCATGGTCATCATGGCCTGTCGGCAATCCGGCGTCCTGTGAGGAGGAATCAGCCCCCAAGTGGCAGCGGCCCACATTGACGTCGGATCCGTCTTCGGATCCTTCGCTGTGTGGCCCTGTCGGTGAGGTGCTGGAGGAGGAAAAGGCGCTGGGGGACGACGACGATGAAGATCACCCCCGTCATCACATCCAAGGAGCAGATGAAGGACAAGGTGGTCAGATGGGCCTGAGGGTCTGACGACGGGGATACCTCCCCCGATCTCCCGGACAGCCCCATCCCGCTCAACAAGTACAACGACTTCTCCTCTGACTACCCCGAGGTAGCGGGCGGCAACGACGACTACGATGATGATTGGTAGATGTAGATAGCTAGGGTAGTGTATGTAGTGTAAGCTTAGCTAGCTAGTAGCTAGCCTAGCTAGCATGGCGGTGGTAGCTATTTTAAAAATATTTAAAAATATATATGTGCTAGTTCTAGCCGTAAACCAACATAGAGAATGTGTCATCTATACCGGATACGAACTGGCATAGATGACCGGCCACATCAATTCCTATTTTTGTGCCAGTTCAAAAACTGGCACCGATGGCCGTTTAGAATCGGCATTAATGATGTGTTCTATAGTAGTGTATTGAAACCAGTTCTCTCTCATGATTTATATCTAAATCCTGAGATCCAAATAACCACTAAGGTAAGGGAGTTAGCTGCTTAGAGCATCCACGATAAAGTCTCTAAGCACTCTCTCATTCTTAGAGGTAGCCTCTAAGAACAAAAACACTAAATTCTTACGTCTACTAGTGGGTCCACTTTACCCAAAATTATTGTAACACCCTAGCCCAAAATCTTCTTAGAGCTACACCACCTCAGGGGCAACCCACACATGTGTAGCATATCTCTTGGTCTTTCAACCCTGCTTCACCAAAAAGGCCAACACAAAAGTGCTACATTTTGGACCTGCTTAATGGGCTACCGCCCTCGGCAACAAGAAAGCCTAGAAAACTCCACCCAGTACATGACCCGTTTCATATGGCCCTATTGGGTCACACGCACACGTGCAGCGAGGGTGATGCTTGATACCATTTGTAACACCCTGTCCCAAAAATCCGTTTAGGGCCTATCCACCTTAGGGGCCAACCCATGCGTGCATAGCACATCACTTAGGCTTTTGGCTTTACTTTGTCCAAAAGGGTAAACCTGGGGTGCAATGATTTCGGTTGTCAGGGTCACAAGCTAGTGAAAATCGAGGTAAACTAGCAAGATGGTACTAAGAGCAAAGCGTTACAGTATTTGTAACACCATGACCCAAAATCCACTTAGGGCCTTGCCTACCTTAGGAGGTGGCTCACACATGCATAGTATCTCATTTGGCTTTCGGCCTCACTTTGCCTAAAAGAGTCGGTGTGCTATGATTTGGGTTGCTAGGGGGTTATAAGTTAGTTAAAATCTAGGTAACCTAGGAAGGTGGTACTAAAGAGTGGGGCAATATAGTCTCCCCCCTAATGGGTTGTCACCCTTGGCAGCAAGAAAGCCCGGCAAAGTCCACTTGATACATGACTCGTGCCATATGCCGCTATTGGGCCATACGCAGACACGGCTCGTGCAATGAGGTGATGCTCTGATCCCATTTGTAACACCTTGGCTAAAAATCTGTATAACAACTCACTTGGGCTTTTCGCCTCACTTTGCTCAAAAGAGTTAAGCCGGTGTGCTATGATTTGGACTACCAGGGGTTAATTATAGGGCAAATTTTTTATGCCATTGTAGAAGTGCCAAATCCTGTAACTATCACCACTTAAGGATTAATCTCTATGTGTCATCGTATTTTATGGGTTGTTTCCTTCTTTGCCATTGATAAAACGTTGTCTTTTTTGTTTAAACTATATAAACATTCTAAAAATCATGAAAAAAAAATTATAGTGCTACCAAATATATAGCCTTTAAACATAAAAAACATTAAATTATTGCCTTTAAGCACAAAAAAATAAATTATTGCTTCTGACTAGTAGGTCTAGCGGATCCAAACTTAAAAACAATATTGGTTCCAAATCTAATTGTTATAAGAAGAGCGTCTAAACCAACCTTAAAGATAATATTGTCAGCAGACTTACGCCCTAACCGCTCGTGCATGTTTGCAGAGGGCAACGGGAAGCGGCAACAAGTAAGCCGAGGTACGTGGGTGCTGTCAAAGACCATAACTTAGGGCTGGCCGGTGTGAGCGAGGCTCTGGTACGTAGGCGGTGGCGAGTCCGGCACGCGTCAGCACGGATGCAATGATAGAGGGAGGCGATCGACGACGGCCCGGCCGGCCGCGCTGCCACTGCGATTTACGATTACGAGCTCGCTCTCGCGGTCGAGCAGGAGGGGTTGATCGAAGAAGCTAAGGCGTAGGGCCCAGGAGAGTTTCTATGTAGGCAGTGGCAGTGCATGCAGATGCAGATGCAGATGCAGGTGGGAAAAGGGGAAGGGGAAGCAGCAGCTGGGGCTGCGACCGTCTCAGTGTCTGGTGCAATAAGAGGCCCGGCCTTGTCCTTTGGCTTCTACCTCTGCCCTCCTCACATGACACCCTGAAGCGATGCCTCACCTCTCAGTCACTCCCTGCACTATGCAAATCTTTCACTCCCCCTCTTCTGTCCTTTCCTTTTTGTCCTCTTCCCGCGCGTCCCATGCCCATGTATCCATCTTTTTTCTTTTTTTACAAGGGATAAAGATTTCATTCATATTCAAACCCTTTTACATAGAGGCCCCTTGCTAACACCAGAATCAACCACACATCCTCGTAGGACCAAACTACAAAAAAACCAAAGCACACAGCTCCATTCGAGTGACCGCCGTCGTCGATGCCGAAAGCCGGCGTAGCCAGCGCCGCCGCCGCCAACCCCACCTCCTCCGGCCATAACTCCACCGGGGGACAGAAAGAAAGAACATATCAAGACTAATCATGGAGGCACACAAACCCCGTCATGGACATAAACGAGGAAGATGAGGCCGAGAGACTGCCGCCAACCACCGCCATCTTCGTCTGGACTTCGCCGGGACATAGCCCAAATCTTGTCCCTCCCTAGCACTTTACCTCCCCAAATAGCCTACTTGCAAAGGCAGGGGCGGAGGGCCCTTATGGCATGGTAAGGCGCTTGCCATACCTAGCTGGGTTGCGGTACTAATATCCCGGGACTCTAGGCCCATACATACAATTCATGGTTAGATAGCCCGTACATAGCATAGGTACTCCCTGTAGCGTAGGCCTGCACATCGTTTCACTTTCCCTCCATCTTATCTATTTGCAGTTTGCAATTCGCCCTTTTGTTTCCTATTCTTAGAATCTCCCACACTGTCGCACGCCTGCATGCTGAGCGACTAGGATCATCTTCATCAAACACTTCAAATTTCTCTTATATAACACTATTCTATACACTCTATACATCCTCTAAAATTTCTTCATATTTCATACTATACTCTAAAAGATTTCTTTCCTCCAGCAGATACTCTATCTCTAAAAAGTCGGATCAACAATGTTTTGCAACTCTTGCTAAAGATGCTATAATACAACAGGTAATGCAACAACTATGCATGTACAGACGTGCAATACACCAGTGGGCAAAGATCGCATTAGCACTATCAAGACTGCAAGAAGGCAACAAGCATAAGCGGCCAAGGGCACCGGGCGGCTGGTAGTCAGCGACCGCCATGCGGCAGGGCGATCGGTCCATCACGATGCTACCTCAAAGGTCACAGGAGGGAAAGAAAAAGAAGAAGTCTAAAATAAAAGGTAATTTAATTGAAAATGATTTGTTAATTGGTGTAGCTATCACCTAGGCATCTAGCTGCGAAGTTATTTGTGAAATTTTTTAATTATTCGTTTATTTTTGTGTGTACATTTGTTCTGCGAAACCAAGGCCCCTATACGCAATTTGTATTTTAGTGGTACATCTTTTGTATTCTTTTACATCTTTTATGCTTTATATTGCTATTTTTATTCTATTTAGCGATATATACTCTTATTAGTATATGGATTGCTTTGATTTTGCATACTACTATTTAATCTTATTCTAAACTTTGCTATTTTTTTAACCCATACTCACTACTACAAAAATGGTCATCCGTGCCTCAATCACTGCCGGTTAGACCAAAACCGGCAGTGTCACTGCCGGTTCGTAAGCCTCAACGGGTTGTGCGCTTGAGAACCGGCAGTGATAAGACTTATCACTGTCGGTTCATTGCTCAAAACCGACAGTGAAGATCACTGCCAGTTTGAGAAAAGAACCGGCAGTGATAAGTCTTATCACTGCCGGTTCTTTAGGCCTCCCGCCCCCAATTTTCAACCGGTAGTGAAAGAATATATCACTGCCGGTTCTTGCCAAGAACCGGTACTGATAATGAGTTATCACTGCCGATTCTAGCCAAGAACCGGCAGTGATAAGTTCTTTCACTCACTGCCGGTTCTTGGCTAGAACCGGCAGTGATAACTTATTACTGCCGGTTCTTGTTAAAAACCGGCACCGATAAGTAAATGTTAAAAGGTATGCATATCCTCTGTAAGTAAGAACATGAGGTTGGGTGGGATGGTTAGAAGGGTGAGAGTAGAGTGGAGAGGTCGCAGGTTCGAGTCCCGAGTAACGCAACATTTGTATTTCGCGTGAAAATGTGTGCTAATAACCTATAGTAGGTGGTAGATGATTAGTGTATAGATTCTGGACATAAAAAAAAATGTTTTTTCTATTTTTTTACACGGTTCGGCAGGGACTATCACTGCCGGTTTTTACTCGAGAACCGGCAGCTATCACTGCCTGTTCCAAAACTGGCAGTGATAACCTCCGATCCGGTACTGATGTGGTGTTTTGTAGCAGTGACTATAGACTTTGTCATAGCATAATTTTATTCCGTGCTCCGTCACTGTGCAAAGGGATTGATGCCACACGACTTGGCCGCCGTCCGGAGAAGATCCCGCCGCGGAGGCTCCTCCTTCACCTCAATCGCGCCGCCACCGGCCCAGAGAGATCTCTTATTGACTTCTTCACCGACTCAACGCCGCCGGACTCATCGACCCGACGACGCCCAAAAGACCCAAGTACTAGCCCTATCGTACAGCTACCTCCCCTCCTGTACATAGCCCGCCGTAGATCGGGCGCCATCCGCCCACCCCCAGCTGCCCGGAGACCGCCGGCGCGGCGAGGAGTTGGCCGGATCTGCGGCGATGAGCCCTACTCCCTTTTTCGCCTGTGCCCATGCATCCATCTAGCTAGCTACGTACCTTCAGACCCTCCACGTTAATTAACCTCGTGAATTTTCTTATCTGCTAACTAACGAACCCACACATATCGTTTCTTGAAGTACTTAATGGCTTCAGCACTGTTGTTTTTCAAGCTTTCGCTGAAGTAATTCCCATGCAATTCGATATAGACAGACCCTTAATTTAGATCTCTCTATTGATCTTGATTTCGGCTTATACTATATAGCTAGCTCGACCAAAGAAATGATGTATACAGATGGCTCTACTGTTGTGTTTAATAGAGTTAATTACATTCACCCCATTGCAAAGTTCCTGTTTAACAAAAATGCCACTACAACAAAGTCAGATTTTGATCACAAGCATGACATTATAAAGTGAGATTCCTTACAGACATGTCATTTGACCAGACTTACACAATTTTTAGGACTAAAATACCATCACTACCTTCTTCTTCCTCCCTTTCCCTCCTCCTCCTTCCTCTCTATCTCTTAGCACACCGGCATCCGGTGGCCGCACTGCTGTGGACTTTCCCCACTCGACCACCCCATGTTGTCATCAGCGACCACCGCGCCACCTAACACTGCTATGTTGTGTGGCCACAGTCTCTGCTCCCGCCATCGCTCTGCTCCCCATCGCAGCTCATTGCTGCTCTACTCCACGCTCAGTGTTGCTACCTTGGATGGCCGGCTGCCATAGTCGTTGTGCTATGTGGTCGCCTCCTTTGCTCCCACCGCTGCTCTGATCCCCACTGTTACTCACCACCGCTCTACACTGCGGCAACTGCTCTACTATGCTCGTCGGAGCTAGGGTTGGCGACGTTGGTCGAGGCCGGAGAGGGAGAAGGAGGGGTCGGCCAGAGGGAAAGGAGGAGGAGCTGGTCGAGAGGGGGAGGAGGAGGGCTGGTCTGAGCTCACTCGAGATGGAGGGAGGAGGAAGAAGGCTCAATGGCAGATTGGATATAAATTTGAAGAGGTCTGAGGGGCAAAATTTTTTTGTGATGACATTTCTACGAGGAATCTCATTTTATGCTGATTTTACGGTGACATTTTTGTCAAATGTAAACTTTATAGTGGCTCGAAGGAAATGAAACCTCCAAAATGAATTAGCCACGTGTACGTACGCATGTGCGTTTGGGTTTGGCCCCCACAATATGCTTAATTGTAACACACTGGTGGTCTAAATCTGCTTAGAGCCTACCCCACTTAGGGGCTGGCCCCCACACACATAACATCTCAGATAGGCTTTCGACCTTACTTTGCCCAAAAGGGTTAACTTGGGATGCTATGATTAGGGCCCAAATTCGCTTATAGCCTATCCCACCTCAGGGCCTAGCCAACGTACGCAAAACATCTTACTTGGGCTTTCGGCCTTGCTTTGTCCAAAAGGGTTAACCCAGGATCCTATGATTTAGGTTCCTAGGGGTTATAAGCTAGTGGAACACGATGTTAACTGGCAAGGTGATAGTACTAAAGAGTAAGGTGTTACAATCTCCCCTCCTTATTTGCCCTTGGCAACGTGAAAGCCTAGGAAACTCCACTTGGTACACAATTTGCGCCGTATGCCGCTATGGGCCACATGCACATGTGGCCCATGTAGCGAGGGTAATGCTCCAATACCATTTGTAACACCCTGATTCAAATCCACTTAGAGCCTAGCCCATGTCAAGGGCTGGCCCGTCCATGCACACATAACATTTCACTTGGACTTTCGGCCTCGCTTTTTCAAAAAGGGTTAATCCGGGATGCTAAGATTTAGGTTGCCAAGGGTTATAAGATAGTGGAACACAATGTTAGTAGACAAGGTGATACTAAAGAGCAGATCGGGTGTTATATCAAAGTACACTCGTAGCTAGCTTAAATTACTTGTCCATCTGTTCAATATCACCGTCTTTAATTAATCACCACTGCATGAGTGGCGCTAAATTGCACATATAGCCAGTGGTAAGAGCACAGCAGCCTGTAGGACCGAATGATCGTTAAAAAAGGATCTTGAAGGAATGTCTCCGCTAACGACAAGGGGATCGAGTCACAGGGCGCGCCATTGTACAGCAAATATGATAATTCGGCATATCAGCATAAAGTGGGCACTGAAGCAATCATATATAGCATATGATATGATTCTGTCATTCTAATATCAGCAGGTAATTCGCATGGTCTGATGGCTTGATGGTTGGCTTTCAGCAAACATGACATGCATGCTTGGACAGTCTCAAACCTAATGTCCGTTAGCCTGATCTCGCACATACAGTCGAACGTTGTTTGGTTGCCTACACCTCATGCAAAAAGTACTCATTGGGCCATGCTTAATTTGGTGAAACGCAAATGGAGCTCTCGCTTCTGGTTCTCGCAGAGCCTGCCTTTGCCAACCCAAACCCATGTTGGTATGCTTGATTCTCCTGATGCACATGATTCTTTTGGGTTAAATTAATTATATGGTTAAGGTGCAATGACATTGTTTTTGACAAATGTAAAGATTTCTCTTTTATACATGTAATTTTCAGGGAAACATACTGGTTACGCCGGCCAATGGGCTGCACTTCAAAAGGTGGGTGAAAGAGAGACGTTATTCTCGGTGCGTCGATCTTTAGAGGTCATGACCATGTCTTTATTTCACCTAGAAGTTTAATAATAGAATTTGTGTCAATTGATGAACAATTTTATTGTTGGACTTTGTTTTATAGTACTGAATTTGAGTGATGTTTGTCTATACCTTTGGGTATAGAGGCCGGAACATTTTCATTATCTAAAAAGATAAGGCGCAATGTTTGCAATGTTTGAGGGAGAAACCACCTGTTTCTTTCACTCCAAACGACGGCAAACTCAACACGGGGCTCAGATGAAGATCGAGGCTACGAGGAGTAAATGAACCGGTCACGCGGTATCACGGCACACGTACATATGTTGTTTACCCCATATCTTTACTTCACTGGTTTGTGTCCTGCTGCAAGCATCATCTACAGATACTACCCGTGCTATCAGTGCATACATTGCATATGATAACCGTTTTTAAGGTCAAGCCAGTGTCACAAATCGACTTGCATTACTTAGACCCGTACGAACAAAAACAAGACAGAAGGGGGCAGATCTAGCAAACGAAAACCTGGTGTGCATGTCAAATGTCATTGTCACCGTTGACATGGGTGATGGGCCTATATATCACTTGTACTAAAGCTGTGTCTCAGATTTTGCGTACATACAGCCCTCCAAGGGCAAGTACTTTCTACTGGCTATATATATCTCTGATTCCAACATAAGGGTTTAAGACACACACACACACACTCTCCCCTACCCTAAACTCCCAGTACTTGACAACAACATCTCATGCTACTAGCCCTCAAAGGCTAAGCATGCATGCATCTCTAGGGCCCTAGCCTCCTTGTGCTTGTGCAATGCATGCCCTTCTCAACTAAATACCGAAGCAGGGCTTTGTAAGAGGTGCCCTTGTCTTTATTACTCCTCTCTCTCTCTCAAGCTGCATGCATGCATGCCCTACACAACCACAGGATGAGTGAGAAAGATGCAAACAAAGGACATAGGCCTATTGCCTATACATGTGCACAGATGGTTGTGTGTGTGTATGTGTGTGATGTTTGTGTCTCTTTGCACAAGATCTGATAAAAGAGGTGCAACTTACTCTATGTGATGATTCATGCAGGAGAGGTCTCAACATATCTGTTGCTGGTTGCAAATAGATGCAGTGCAGTGTTAAGAGTAGTGGTGCTGTGGGGCTCTCTCTCTGCCTAGTGTGGATGGCTAGCGACCTCCACATTCACAAACATACTCAGACTCTCTCTCTCTCCTCCTCTCCCTCCGTGGAAGAAGAGAGAGAAAGGATAACAGCACAGCTTGGATTACAGCCATCACAGAATCCAAGAATCACATTTGCTCCATTTCGCACAGCATCTTGATCTTACATGCATGAGTGAGAGAGGAGGGGGTGGTGTAGCTAGGACTGCTAGGTGTGTGTGAATGTGTGACAGGAGAGAGAAAGGGACGGCTGTGCAGAGGTGAACTGATAGAGAACTTTCAGGCTTCTCTCTCTCCACCTAAGCTCTACTGCGTCTCTCACTCTATCTACACCCCAAACCAACACTTTAAGACAGCCTTTCCCCAATGCATTTGCTGTTCCCGAACTGCAGTGTCTTTTTGCTTTTGTGCCGTGATACGAGTGAAACAATAACACTACTCTCTCTCTCTCTCTCTCTCTCTCTCTCACACACACACACCACTACACACCCCCACCATCCGATATATATCCCCCATAATTTTCTTTTCCTCTCCTTCCAAAGCCTCCGTTGCATCATAGTGTTCAGTTGTCTCTCTCCCTGCTCTCTCTGCTCCACCATGTAAGAAGGCTACAAGCACAACTACCCCTCATGACTTTTCTGTGTCTTCTTGCATTGTTCATCTCCATGTTTTGTGTACATCGATCTTCTGAAACACTATTGTCTTTCTGTGCTCGCCCTGTTTATATGTGCGCATATTTTGTTTCTCCCTTCTTTCTTCCTCGGTTCACAACAGCAGATTCACTTGTGTATGCTGTAACTGTGTAGATCTGTGCTCATCATTGTGTAAATAGGATCCTCTCTTTAATTTGTGGATCTCCATTGATATATATATATGCACATATAACAGCATGTGTTATCTCAAGAACTTGTATGTACTAGGATGGGGGCAGATATACGCAAGCTGTCCTAAATATTCTTCCTTCTTCATGATGAACTCATCCAGGAGACAAGAAGGGAACCCCTTGGACTTGAACAACTTGCCAGATGAGTACGGCAAGCAAGCCGTGGAGAGCTCGACAACCACCGCGGCATCCAGCGCCGACGCAACTAGTAAGGACTACATACATTTCTTCTCTTTGGAGATCGATGAACTTGTAAATGCATCCTGAAAGGAGATATCGATCCTGCAATCGATAGCATGTGTAGCTTCTTTCAACAATAATGGTGTGTACCTTCGTCCTTGTGCATATGAGCAACTAGTGAATGTGTAGAAAGGGTTCATAACTCTTTTTACAAGATGCGCATTATTTTCTGCTGGAGGGGAGGATTTCTCATGAAATTAGATCATGCAGAAAATGTTGTGCATACTGCATAGCATAAATCTTAGTGTGAAGGACAAGATCCCTTAGCTTCAGAATGGATAAACTGATTTGTCCGTGATATACATGTGTTCAGGGGTAAAGAAGAAGAGTGGTGGTGGTGGAGGGAAGGATGACTCCGCCAAGGTCTACGAGTGCCGGTTCTGCTCCCTCAAGTTCTGCAAGTCTCAAGCGCTGGGCGGCCACATGAACCGGCATCGGCAAGGCAAGAGATCACAGAACAACCCTAATTAATTTGTACCATGATTTTGATTAAGAAACGGTGTGATCATGCAGGCACACATGATATATGCGGCATTTGATAGTACTACGCCATTCATGTCGTTGCATTTCCTCTTCATGCATGTAATCTTCCTGTGTCCTTTCAAGTTTCAATGTGTGGGTTGGTTTAACTTGTGTGATTTCTTTCAGAGAGGGAGACCGAAACCCTCAACCGCGCGCGGCAGCTCGTCTTCGGCAACGACACTCTCGCCTCCGTCGGCGTCGGCGCGCAGATGAGGTGGGGGAAGCCATACATTGATAAACATACGCAAATACTCCAGTGCAAGATGCCCTTCTCATCGGTTAGGGTTTCTCATGCATGGCCTTTGGAAATTTCTTGCTACAGTTTCAGGGATGTGAACATGGGAGGCGGCACTGCTCCGTCGACCGTGCTGGGAGGAGGCTTCCGGGGAGGCGTCAGCGGCGGCGGAGTCATGCGAGACCCGTGCCTCCAATTCCGGCCGGTGCATCCGCGGCCGTCCCCGCCGCCGCCGTACCATTACCTCTACACGGCGCCATCCGCATTGCACCCGATGAACTACCCGGCGACGTACCCCGCCCCACCCCGCCAGCCTGCCGTCACCGACTACGTAATCGGCCACGCCGTCTCTTCCGGCGACGCACTGATGCAGCCGCCACACCGCGGCAGCTTCTCCTGCTTCGGCGCTCCGGTCACCGCGCCGCCGACGCCGCCGGCGAACCTGCAGTCCGACAACGCTAACTGCAACTGTGGCTTCGGGTGCGTCCACAGCAGAAACGTGTGAATGCGTCCTCTTGAGCTGACAAGAGCGTTTGATGCAGGTTAAATTAGTGTAAAGAGCCGTGAAAGTAAGATAGGCGATGCTGTTAAGTTTTTGGACATTATCAAAGAGAAAGAACTGCATGTTCTGGCGTTTATTTTAGCTCCAAATTCAACTACTAATTAGTAGTACATGTTTGCACTTGTTCGACGCTAATTACTTATTTTTTTTCGTGTTTGATTAGTTTGGCTATGGAATTGTTGTGAATTATTTTATATTTTTCATTCGATTTTAAAAAAATATATGGATGGTTTAGAACATTTTTTTTTGCCAATTGATGTTCTTATACCTAACAATGTTTAGATCAAAAATAATATGTATACTAGCAAATTTGTAGTTCTATTAACGTGTTAATGTAAAAGTTAGTGCTGGTTAGATATTTATATTGAATTGGAAACTATATATATACACATATATCAATGAATAAAAACTTCACCTATTACGAACATAAATTAATACTTTTTGAACAAACATACTGAACAGTTCTGCACTCCCTAGGTTTCCCTATCTAGAGTACCGTACTAGTGCCAGTAAAATAACACAGTCAATATGAATTCAGAACTCGGCACATCAGTAACATCACATTAAACTTGATTTGACATAGGCACCGCAAGTCAACCTGGGCAGAGACGGCAAAATTGTGAGCTGAACAGCAAGTTCAAGAAAAAATAGTACTACTAGTATATCTACTACACACTGAACTACTAATAAAGTACTCATGAACACTGAACAGCAGTGGTGAGTGTTGGCAACCGAGGAAGCAGCTCAGGATTTTGGGCAGTGCCATGCATATTTACCAGTGTTTCTTGATGGAACAGGTAACTTTCCTGCCTGTTGCTATACTCGTTTCTGGTAGGCACACTGCCGTTATCATTTCTAAAATGATCAGCAATAAAGATCAGGATCCTTGTTCAGTAATAGTTTCAGGGTTTATCGAAACAGGGAAAACTGGCTGCGACAACAAAGCTATATCATCTTATTTTCGGCCCTCGCTGTAGGAATATGCAATAGCAGAGAGACATATGTGCTAAAAAAAAATACACAGATGAAATGATATGTTTCACCTCGGTTGCTACAGGAGATCATTAACATCATCATAAATTACTAACGAAACTATAAGCCGGAGTTGTTACCAAAAGTCAAACACTTTGGTTTCTCGAGTTTATTTTTCTTAAAAAAATCTTGAAGCCACTTCTCAAATCTTTGAAAAACAAAATTGAACGAATCAAACATTTGAGCAATTAGCAACTTCAACAATTCAGCCTAGTCCTTGGGATCGAACACAGCCTATGGTTATTCAGTCCGAGAAGTAAAGCAGTAAAGTTCACTGTAACCCCTTGAATTATACCAAAATTCCACTTAGCACCCGGAACATCAAAATTACTTTCTTGTCCCTACAAATTGTTTCCGTTTGTACCACAACCCCAAGATCTATTAGTTCTCCGGTTAGTTGATGAGGTGGCAGCCACGTGTACAAGTTAGAATGATGTGGCACCCACATAATCAGTCTTCCTACCAATGTTGTCACTTCTCCCTGATACGGCATAGATGAGGTGCATGATCTTTGTTCGGTTGAGTCTATGGTTCAAGGAATTTAGGTTGCACGTGTGACCGAACCAAGCGAGTTTGTTGTGTGCAAGAACAAGAAAAGGGGGCAAGGTCTCGGCTTTCGGCTATGCATATGTATGATAAAATAAAGTGAACAGACTACCAATGTTATTGGGCATACTATTTCTATAAGATTATATCTTTCGTTATGTGACATGGCATGGGGGCCACCTCAAGATCAAAGTAGATTGGCAGATTGCAACACAAAGCTGTTTGTCTATTCGATGGCCTTGCTAGTGCTAACATCAATTAGTAACATGGTCATGGGTCGCATCAATGGGAAGATACTGAAGTCTATTTTCCAAGGCATCAAATCAGGGTCATTTTTTAGTTCCGAAGGAGTTATGATCATTTTGGTGGAAGACGTGCATGCTGTCAAGAGTTGCGCAAGATTTGAATATAGTTCTCAACTAGGGATGACAATGGAAGTACCACCCCATCCCTGTCCCCGTGAACCCAAAATGTCCCTGTTCCCCATCCCCATCCCCGGCCCGGTATCGGGGACGGTTCTTCCCTGTCCCCATCTCCGTTTGGGTGACGGGGACCCGTCCCCATTCCTTACTGTCTTGCTAACGCCCACTGTGGAGATCTGCATGTAGACCACCATCGTCACCATCGCTAAATCCATGCTCTGTCACCGCCACCGCTACTAGATCTCTCTGTTGTCACTGTTGGAGGAAAGAGACAAAGGAAGATAGGCAAACGATAGACCTGTGGAGCTCAGTAGGGAGGGATAGAGGTGGCAATCGCTAACAGAGCTAGAGGAGGAGCGACGGTGCTAGAGTTTGATGGAGATGGAGCAGTGACCCTTGAGGTCGGTGGAGATGGAGGAAGGAGGACGACGTCGGGAGGAGAAGGGGGTGGTGTGTTGGTGATGGAGGGAGGAGAGGGAAGCACCGGCTCGTCCACGGGGAAGGAGGGAGAGGAGCGGTTGAGGTAGAACCGTGGAAGGGCTGCACCTAGGGAGAGGTGGCACCGAGGCAGAACCATGCTGCTTTGTGCGGTAGCTATGCTGTGGGGAAAGAATGAGGCTAGGTTTAGGAGGTAATTGGGTTGGGTGAGTGGGATGGACCGTTATGTGGCCCACAATGAAGGTGTGGGGTGAACAATGGACTAGGTTGCTAGGCAAGAGTTGGGAGGACTGTGGAAGTTGGGTCGGGTTCCCATTCGGGTACCCGTGGGGAAATAATTTTCCCGTCCCCATCCTCGTGATCCTTGACAGGGAACAATTTGAAAACCAGCAAATTTAGACGCTCCACAATAATTAGATTAGTGATTTTCAAAAATACAAAATAAATAGCAAGAAAATTCAAAAAAATACGAAATTTGGTCATATAAGAGGTTTCAACGAGAAGGTAAAGATGGATGGTTCAGATAGGCCATTTGAGTCTCAGATTTTATAAACTAGACACGAAGCATGGCGACTTTTGTGCTTATATATATATATATATATATATATATATATATATATATATATATATATATATATATATATATATATAGAGAGAGAGAGAGAGAGAGAGAGAGAGAGAGAGAGAGAGAGAGAAGTACTATACTATGCCTAGGCGTAGCATAGCTTACGCTACGCCTCGGTCGATCGGCTCCACTGTGCGTACCGATCATCAGGCCTTGTTGAACCAGATCGAAACTTTTCTAATAACTGTTCCACAATTAGTGGCCCCATAATCAAGTCCGGATATATATCTTCCTCCGCGTTCTCTCTCTCTCTCTCTCTCTCTCTCTCTCTCTCGCCAGATCCAGATCCAGCTCCGAATGGGAAGGCACCGAAGCCAGAGATGCGGGTCACCAGGGTGCCGTTGAACCAGGAGTCGCTGGTCAGATCTCGATTGCCAGGACCACACCACGACGCCGTCTGCCGCCGGCCGCGCGCCCACGTCCTCCCGTCGACTGGTGCACAGAAGAAGTAGATCCAGAGGAGAGGACGCCGATTCGGTTCGTGCCTGTTGCTGGCAAGCTACTCTCCGGGTCATGTGGCTTCTATGCGTCCGGTGTGGTCAAGCTGCTCCCTCGCGCATGCAGCGGCCAGCGGCCGTGAGGGCCCTTGTGCGCGGGGATCGGGCGCGGAAGCGGCTGGCGGAGGGGCACGGGAAAAGCTGCTCCTCGGCTCGTGTTCTTGATTATGTTGCATGTACTCTTGATTAGATGCATGTGGCTCATGTTTTTGACTAGATTGCATCTATTCTTTGATTAGATGCATGTGCTCGCTACGGGATCATTGCTGATTTCATTAGATGCATGCACCGGTGAGCAGGAGGCCCAAGGACGTGCACCACCGCACACCATCGTAATTCCATGCGATGAGAAGAAACCTTGCACCGCTATTTTTTTTTTGTCAATTTTCATGCCGATTAATATGAGAATTCAATGTTTGCTTGATTCGTAATTTTGTCATACTGGTTGAGATCTTGTTCAAGTTCGTGCAACCATAGTATTATCTCAGATTGATTTGCGGTGAGAAAATAGCATATAATGGTTATGATACAATGATTATAAATACGAGACATGATGGTTATAAAACCAGTACGCGATGGTTAGATGTGTCGGCGCACGATGGTTATAAAGCCAACATGTGATGGTTAAAAAGTTTGGTGCGTGATGGTTATAAAACCAGTACACGATGGTTAGATGTGTCGACGCACGATGGTTATAAAATCAGCACACGATGGTTAGAAGTTTGGTGCACGATATGGTAGTTAGAAAGCTCGCAACACGATGGTTAGAAAGTCAGCACACAGCGGTTAGAAGTTCGGCACACGATCGTTAGAAACCCAACTCACCATGGTTAGAAGTTGGGCGCACGATCGTTAGAAACCTAGTGTACGATGGTTATAAAGCCAACACACGATGGTTAGAAGTTCGACGCACGATCGTTAGAATCTAGCGTACGATGGTTAGGAACCCAGCCCCGATGGTTAGAAACCCAGCACACAATGATTAGGAACTCCGCAAAAAAAATATATTTTTTATATGGCAAGCGTGATCTTCTTTTGTTTGTAAAAACGTAAGTAATTTTCACCGTTCATTGATCTGAGGTTCCAATCGAAAGTTAGATCAAAAAAGGAAGAAAAGATTCGAAAATCGATCAATTTAATACGTTCACACCCATGGGTGGGTTTCCTCCCGAGATTTTCGGGCTGCATGCAAATAGCAAGTTGGTATGGTTACTTTTGTTTTCCAGAATGGTTAGTTCTGGTCTCTAGAATGGTTATTTCTTCTATTAGATCCAAAAATTAAGGCAGGCGATTTAATTAACACTTGCTTGGCTGGGATCGGCTCTAGGTTCGACAACCGCGTAGAATAGGAGCTGCTACGTTTAGACGTAGAATAGCGCGTTTGTGTATATATATATATATATATATATATATATATATGGGAAATATGTGGTGCAAACCACCCTTTCCGTGAAAACCACCCGTAAAAGTTTTGAAAAATTCTCAAAAAATTACCATATGTAGGGGAGGTGAGCTTCTACAATCCTGCAAAATTTGAAGATGAAACTCAATCGCATTTGAAAGATATGAAAAAGACAAACAGCAAAATAAATAGTGCTAAACAGTGAAAATTACTATTTAGGCTGAATTTGTCTTTTTCATATTATATATATAGAGAGAGAGAGGATGGCTAATGTACTCTCCAGAGTATGGATTCCTCCGTACTCTAGATGGATTTACGAAATTCAATATATTTAACGATCGATCCGAACGTTGATCTTGTTCATCTCATTGAAATGTAGCTACCAACCAAGTTTCATATTTTTTTGAATTTCTTTACTATTTGTTTCGTATTTTAAAAAATCAGCCTTCTAATTAGTCATGGAGCGTCAAAAAACTGATTTTAGAAAATGCGAAACAAATAGTAAACAAATTGAAAAATACAAAACTTGGTCGGTACCTATATTTCAATGAGATGAACAAGATCAACGGTTCGGATCGATCGTTAAATATCTTGAATTTCAGAACCCGCCGAGAGTACGGAGGAATCTGTACTGAGAGTACACTAGCCATCCATCTCTCTATATATATATATATATATATATATATATATATATATATATATATATATAGAAGCAGTTTGGGGCTCCATGGAGCCTAGGCTCCATGATTCAAATACCTATGATGTGCATTTAGATTCGTGATGTTTGGCGTGTATATCTTCACATACTCTCTAAAAAAATATTTGGGATATCAAACTCGGAAAAAAATTAATTTCAAACTTAGTTTAAACTAGTTTGAAGTATAGTTTGAACTAGTTTGAAGTATATTTTAAAAGTAGTTCAAACTGAAGTTCAACTTAACTTTTTTCGGAGTTTGATGTCTCAAATATTTTCTTTAGTGCGTATATGAAAGTACAAATATCAAACAACACGAATCTCAAAGCAGATCTAGTGGTAACGAATCATGGAGCCTAGGCTCCATGATTCGTTACCACTAGATGTGCTTTGAGATTTGTGTTGTTAGGTTATTATACTTTCATATACCCACTAAAGAAAATATTTGAGACATCAAACTTCAAAAAAAGTTGAGTTGAATTTCAGTTTGAACTACATTTAACTATACTTCAAACTAGTTCAAACTATACTTCAAACCAGTTTAACTGAGTTCGAATTTAATTTTTTTGGAGTTTCGTATCTGAAATACTTTTTTAGTGGATATGTGAAAGATATACACGTCAAACATCACGTCAAATATATATGCGACATTAGGTGTTACCATACTAGCTCTAACTATCAGCCCTTGGATCCATTGTGTATGGCTAAGATTAGCAGAGGTGGAAACCCACCTTGCCACTTAAACCTTTTTTTAGAAAACCCCTTAGAGTTGGATAGAGGGCTTCCACCTTCCTTGATCTGGACCACCCAAACACAATCCAATGGTTACTATCTTGAGTTATCACATTAACACTCAATTAGGCATTAGCACTAGATATGTTGCCATATATATATAGACACACACGCGCGCGGGCGCGCGAGCGCGCACACAGTCACGCTATTCTACGCCTAGGCGTAGTGGCTCCTATTCTACGTTTGGTCGCACTTGGAGCCAATCCCAACAAAGCGAGAGGGAATTAAAATGTTTGCATTAATTTTCAGATCTACGAGCAAAAATAACCATCATAGAGAGCAAAACTAACCATTCCAGAAACCAAATCTACCCATACCAGTTTGCCGTTTGCATGCAACCCGAAAATCTCTGGAGGAAACCCACCCATACGTGGGAACACATTAATTGCTCGATTTTCGAATCTTTCTTCCCTTTTTTCATCGTAACTTTTGATTGGAACTTCAGATCGACGAACAGTTTTCACCGTTGGATTACTTATGTTTTTACGAACAAAACTAGACCACTCTTGCCATATAAAAATATATTTTTTGTGCAGAGTTTCAAACCATCGTGTGCTAGGTTTCTAACCATCGGTTCTGGTTTCCTAACCATCGTACGCTAGGTTTCTAACGATCGCGCACCGAACTTCTAACTATCGCGTGTGTTTGCTTTATAACCATCGTACACTGAGTTCTAACCATCATGTGCCAAACCTTCTAACCACCATATGTTGGGTTTCTAACCGTTTTTTATGGATTTATAACCATCGTGCACCGAACCTTTTAATCACACCATGTGCTAGCTTCCTAACCATCAGGACTAGGTTTCTAACAATCGTTCTAAGAATTATAACCATCTTGCGACAAACTTTTCTAACCACCGTGTGCTGACTTTTTCTAACCATCGTGCTGTGAACTTTTTAACCACCATATGCTAGCTTTCTAACCATCATGTCCTAAACTTTCTAACCATCATGCCTCGCATTTTTTAACCATCGTATCATAAATTTCTAACCATTTTATCTTGATATTTCTAACAACAATGTTGTGAATATTCTAACAATTATCTACTATTTTCCTAACCATCCACTTCATCTGTTGAAAAAAGTACATGCTACTTCCAAAAAATCCAAAAAGTATTTAGCATCACAGATAGTACAAAATCCACACTTTGCACCCTCAAATCAGGAGCAGTGCAGTTGGAATCCACAAACATCAAAGCAAGATCGTGTGGCTCCATGATGAATCAACAAATTGTACATGTTGCTCATCGTGCTACTCCCTGACGAATAGAAAAGCAGCACATGCTGCTCGTCGTGCCTTCGAACGGCGACCGCGGGAGACATGCGAAATGGGATCATGTGTCACTGGTGTAGATCGCTGCCACCCTGCCTCCACACCTGGCTTGCCAATCGCCTTCCCACACACTCCCTCTGTCGCCATGCGTCGCTGCCCAGCTCCTAAATCTGGTGACGTGCTGCTTAGGAGATGAGCGGCGCCGTACTGCTCCCAGATCCCCTTTCTCCATGGAGCTCACAATGGAGACGAAGATGGGATGGAGCCATTGGATCTTGTGGCCCGTCGGCCCCTAGGCGGCGGTGTGGTAGCGGAAGAACCAGCCGGGGACATGGGGTTGCCGGGGCCGCCTTGCCTCGTGCCGTTGCACCGTCGTCCCGTGTTGGTTGTGCCGCCGCCTCCATGCATCGGTCTAGGGGCCGCCTCCCAGCCCTAGATCTTGATCGGGTGGAGTGGGGTGGGGGTAGGGGGAGGGTCAGGGGAAACGTATGCAATCTGAGCTGGGAACCGTGCTATTTATCAGGAGGTGAAACTGACTGAGCCGAGCCATGGAACCGACCGAGCGTAGCAGAAGCTATACTACGCCTATGCGTAGTATAGTGTATGTATATGTATATGTGTGTGTGTCTATATATATATATATCCTATGGTGCTAAGCACAGATCCTTCCGTGCTTTGCGATAAGTTTGCAAAAATTGAGACTTGAACGGCCGATCTGAACCATCCATCTTGTTCATCTTATTGAAATCTTATTCCCGACCAATTTTTTTTTTGAAAAAAAATTAACTATTTCTTTCATATTTTTCAAAATCAGTCTTATTGGAGGCTCTGTAACTACTTAGATTGTGGATTTTCATAAATATGAAATAAATAGTAAAAAAATTCAAAAATATATAAAATTTAGTCGGTACTGAGATTTCAATGGGATGATTGAGACGGATAGTGTGGATTGACCATTTGAGTCTTAGATTTTGCAAACACGGTGCAAAGCATGGAAACTTGTGTGAGTTAATTTGTTATGGTGCTTTGTAAAGCACGGATCCCTTCGTGGTTTGCGATAAGTTTGTAAAAACTGAGACTCGAACGGCTGATCCAAACCATCCATCTTGTTCATCTCATTGAAATCTCATTGCCAACCAAATTTTATACTTGTTGATAATTTTTCACTATTTATTTCATATTTTTTCAAAATCAGCCTTACTGGAGGCTCTACAACTACTTAGATGTGGAGTTTTTAAATATGAAACAAATAGTAAAAAAATATAAAATTTGGTCCGTGCTAAGATTCCAATGAGTAAGATGGTGTTCGGATCAACCATTTGAGTCTCAGATTTTATAAACATAAATAAATAAATAAATATATATATATATATAGGAAGCCTGTTTGGGGCTCCATGGAGCCTAGGCTCCATGATTCAAATACCTATGATGTGCATTGAGATTAGTGATGTTTGACGTGTATATCTTTCACATATCCACTAAAAAAGTATTTCAGATATGAAACTCCAAAAAAATTAAATTCGAACTCAGTTTAAACTAGTTTGAAGTATAGTTAAATATAGTTCAAACTAAAGTTCAACTCAACTTTTTTCGGAGTTTGATGTCTCAAATATTTTCATTAGTGGATATATGAAAGTAGAATAACCAAACAACACGAATCTCAAGGCACATCTAGGTAACGAATCATGGAGCCTAACCATGGATATATGTATTATATATATATATATATATATATATATATATATATATATATATATATATATATATATATATATATATATATATATATATATAGAGATTTGCTAGTGTGCTATAGATAGCACGGATCTCTCCGTGCTATCCACCGGGTTTGCAAATTTTGAAACCGAAATAAATGATCCGAACCATCCATCTTGTTCATCTCAATAAAATCTCGCTACACAACAAATTTCAAAATTTTTTTGAATTGTTTTACTATTTGTTTCATATTTTTGAAAACTGGACTTATTGGAGGGTCCACAACTAATTAGATCAGCGATTTTCAAAAATACGAACTTTGGTGTGTAGTGAGATTTCATCAAGATGGACGGTTCAGATCGTCTATTTCGGTCTCAGAATTTGCAAACCTAATGGATAACACGGAGAGATCCGTGCTATCTATAGCACACTAGCGCGCATATATATATATATATAGGAATAATACATAAGGCTCCATGGAGCCTAGGCTTCATGATTCGTTACCACTAGATGTGTTTATTATCATCGATAAAAACAGATTATCGGTCCTATCAGCGACTCCTGATTTTTTTCCCTGAACTGATAATGAAATCCTTGTTAGTTGTATATCTGTCACTCTATTTATACTTTTAACAATAATTTTATAGAGGGTGTTTGATGGATAAAAAATCCAAAACAAGAAAATGACAAATAAATATAAACAAAAACTAACTTGCTAAAATTACACCTACCTCTGTGGACGATCCATTTTAATTTAAAGTTTAATCATGTTACATCCGTGGAATTTTGAATTATCTCTAAATAAATTCTTATCCATGGCGTACTACAAGTTTCATCCATGGAATTTTATCTGCCTTCAAATTTAATTTCAGAGCAAGGAGTTGAAGATATTCAAATTCAAATTTTGGCGTAAGTTTACATGTGTAGCTAGTTCGACACAGGAGACACTCCATCTTAAATCTTTAAAGGTAACCATTTATATAATTTCAAATTAATTAATTCTGTTTAAACTTTGGCATTGAAAAACAAATTCCAAAAATATGAACTTCCACATATATATTTCATAACATAATTACGTAGAGCTTCAGTTATGTGTGATCTTCCATTTACTGTACAAGCATTAGGCCGAAACGTTTTTCATTATCTAAAAAAAAAAGAAATGCTGGTTTGATTTACACAGGTTTTGTTCTTTCTTGTGAGCATGAGCAGTGAGGTAGCTAGCTAGCTGGAGTGAACATCTGTGAGCTACTGATGAACGGTGATACATCTGTCTCTGCAAACATGGATCGATCGATTGGGGGTAGGAATGTAGGATGCATCATAAACATAGATGATAGCTAGACTCCTAAGCTAGGGAGCCAAAGGCCGGCTGCTGTTGCAGGTAGCTAGCCCACAAACATCTGCATGCATGTATATATGCACAAATGGCTGGTGGTGTGAGAGCTTCCCCAGATACCCACACAGATGTGCATTATCTCTGAGTAGCATCTCATGTCGATGGAGTTTGTCAAAAGCAAAGCATGCATGCATGCTGTCCAATGCTCGCGTCCGATCTCTAGCTAGCTCTCAGTCTAGCTACCACACTGACTTTAATCAGTGAGGTTGCCTGTGAACACTGATCTTCAGCTCCTCCTCCCTCTTCTTCTTTTGATTTTTTTCATGAGGAAAAAGAGGGTATCGAAACCTTTGCAGTTTGCAATGTTTAGGTGTTTATGTCGAAGCAGCATGCACAACTGCAAGAGTGAACCAGCATGCAGCTTCTAGCCCTGCCCAACCCTAAGCTAGCTCATATGAAAGCTTCTTCGCCTCTCACTCTCTCTCTCTGCTGTCTTCTACAGTTCTACTCCCTGCATTTCTTATCTTTAGCTGCTGCGCGCCCCATTTGGCACACAAATTAACAAGGGGAACAATCCAAGCGCATGGATACAAACCCTCAGATCGCACTTGCAGATCGATAGAAAAAGGGTAAGAAAAGGAAGCCAAGGATATGCGGCAAGAAAGAATGTAGATGAAACCGGAAAGTGAGAAACAGTAGCAACAAAAGACACTTTGCTACGATCTTCCTTCTCCCTTTTTTTTCTTTCTCAAAAAGCTTGTATGGTTTACTGAACGAGTATTAGAATGTTAAAACATGCGTGCTAGCTCTAAATTTTGCATCTAATACAACAAATGTATATGTTAAGATCTACATATTGAAGCTGAGGAGAATGTTAAGCACATCTGGGTCATAATTTTGATTAAGCAGAAAATATGTGCATTGGGCATGTTCTCCGGCTTATGTGTTTATGCTTATGTAATTAAATACTTGCTCACCTCCGGTTTTGAAAACACAAATGTTTTGGTATTTTGAGTCCCTTTTTTTTAATCTTGAATGCACGTCTCAAAGTTCTTAAAAAAAAGTCAAATAAAGTGGGTCAGACTTTGCAAACTGCTTTAGAAAGCTCTCTAAGTTCAATTATCAACAAATAAAATAATCAGTAAATCAAACCAGCTTTAAAGAACGACTATTTAGTCTTTAGGTGTAAAATTAATTAGATGAATACACTGAACTTATCCAGACATGAAAAATTACGGTGTTTACAACTCTGAATGCATGCACGGATAACCAGTTAGCTCCGTAGATTTTTTTAGATTTAATGGAAGTATAACCTCCATCCTTTACACCAACCAGGAATACAGACAGTCATTACATACACAGAGGCCAAGAACCAAAACCAATACGACAAACAAATTTTGCTAAAGCTAGCCCAAGAATAAGAAATAAAGTATCTACCTTCCAGCTCAGAACAACTAAATGACTATTATCCTGAGTTGGGCGCGCGTTTAGTATTGAGATGGTATAAGGTTCATCATGATTGTGTAAGGAGTTTAATTAAACATAATATTCACAATTACTTTCACAGGAGAATCGAAGTGGATGCATGACACACGAACTATCTAGCTAGGGCAATATTCATGAACTGACCTGAGTAGTAGTCTGTTTGAACGCATGGTAAAGAAAAGACAAAACGAAAGATGCTCAAGTACTACTTGCATGACAAGTCTTGCCATTGTCTCCCTCTATCATTTCCCTTCTTTACCATTTCACAAAACAAATAGTGCCCCAGTACTATATGCTACTCACTAAATTCTGGTTTATTAGGGCTAGCTGTTGGCAACTTGGCATGCATCCAGAGACTTGGGTTCCATGGAAAGGAAACCCATGGTTTCTGTTAGAGAGGCATGCAGCCTTGGAGAGGGTCCCATCTGAAAGATGCAGTGGCTGGCTGCATTGGCTGCCCCTGAGCTGAGATACCTCTGCATGCAGGCTCTGCTGCTGCTGCACACAGGGGGGGCGCCACTTTGTGTGCTGTCAATCAGCCCATGGTGAAAACCTGCAAATGTGCAGCTCCTTGCTCGACCAGTAGTACTACAGGTCTCAAAAATAATGTCTCACCTGAACAACTCGACAAATTTGACGCAGATACACAAAGCTTGCTTAATTTTTTGCATTTGATTTGGTTAATTAGGTTGTGTTACTGTAATCCCCTGACCTTAACTATGGTTTACTCGCTACTTTCTCTCATGCATCCACTCAGTTAGTCAGTTTTAGCTAGGACTAGGAATTATCTTCAGTAACATTTTTGGGGCTGGACACTCTAGGTTTTATCCTTGTTTCTCTTCTGGATTAAAAGGGGTAATAATTCAGAGATTGACACATATGGGCCGTGTGTACCTAATTGGGCTGTTGGGCCATGTTTCTGCAGTTGAACGAACGATTGTATGTACTGGACCGTCAATACTGGCACGCTGTACGGGCCTCATTTGTTACGGCCTAGGTGGATCTCGACGGCCCAACCCAAATCTGAATTGGCAGACTGCAGCATCCGTATTCGTCGCTGCTCTTTTTGACTTGTTACAGTGGAGAGCCACTTTCTGACTCTGCTAATCTTTACTAAAAGTAAGAGCACTATCTCCCATTTGGGACCATTTCTCTGATGTAACAGTGGACAAGAGTTTATCCATGCAAGATATATGTAAATAATAAAGAGAGTGTTATATATCAGTGGAGTATATTTTTTTCATCATCTCTAAACACATATATGAAGAAAAACAAGCCAGGGTAAGCACTGAAGTTCTAAAGACGACGCAATGGTACTCTGAGGTTCCAAATTAATTAGTAAATTTTTATAATTTAGCCATTTAATCAGCTATATTTGCTTCTTTCTTCATCCAGAGAAGTGGGGGGAATGAAAAGGATGTGCTTCTAAGCTCAGCCAAGTGATACTTGACAGAGAAAAAAATCCTCCATATCTTTGAGCTTCTTTGCATTGGTGGTTCTTTTCTGCACAAAAAGAAATGTAGAGGAAGATAAGTTTGTGAGAGTGCCTTTCTAGATGACAACATCAAGAAAAGAAAAAAGAGGAAGAGAAGGATGATGTGGTTATCCCAAAATGTAGAGGCAAATATAGAGTGACATTTGTTGCTACCATCATCATGTGATCCTCCAAGGCCCATAAAGCAGAAACACATGAGAAGGCAAAAAGCTTGTCAAAGCAAAGCTGTGCTTGTCTCCATCCCCACACCTCAGCTTTTTCTTTCCATGCAGCAGTTGTGTCACACACACATGAATATTTATCTTGTGTTCATCGATCAACGCCACATGCACCCAACCCAATTGCGAGATATGGGGTCTCTCATTTATTTATCTGTATATGCCTTTACAATATCAACGTCTCTGATCTCTGATCCTCTCTCTCTTTTTTACAGTACTAGAGGCTGAGTGCCATGCATCTTCTCATGTCTATGCAACTTATCTTTTCTCACTAGATCAAGAAGGGGAAAAAAGGAGATAAGGTATACGAAAGAGAGAATGAAAAAGGACGTGGATTTCATAGGAATAGATAGCTAGAGGCCAGGTACATCCATGCACGCAGGTTCTTGTCAATGTGCAGGGAAGAAGAGAGGGGACGGGTCCCTCTGCATCTTGCCATCCAGATCGACCCTGACTTTGTTCATCTTCTCCTCGCACCAGTGCAGCTGCTGATCGGTGATCTCCGGCATGCGCAGCACCCTGGCCACGACCTTGAGGTCGATGAGGCCCAGCAGTATCGACGTCTCCTCCGCCTGCCTCAGCTTCGTCCTCCTCAGGCACCGCCGCGGCCTCGTCAGGTCCTTGAGCCTGCTCTTCTTCTGAAGAATCATTTGGAACATGCGCGATATCAGACAAGGAGCAATCAACCAATGTGATGAAGAAAAATTGTATTGGACGTGGAAGGATCTAGAAGAAGAGATTCAGTTCTTCGATCAGTGATATGGTGTATGTGGATCACCTTCTTGTTGGCTTGCTTGAGTGTGATGGCCAGAGTTTGATCCACTGCGCTTGTCCTCCTCTTCACCATTTCTCTGAGAATTTGGTAGTGGCTCCTCTTGTCGGCCCGGAGGAAGGTCATGAACGTCCTGATCGACTCCTCCAAGATGTACAAGAACTGAACCGCTGATATCAGATCATCCTTCTCGTCGTCCTCCTCTGCACACATCGATCAATCAAAACTAATTAGCACCAGTGCATCTCCATGAAAGATCGACCAAACGCAGTACAAGATTGTAATGTAATGATCGGCACCTAGCTACCTCTGAACTCAGGGACGAGGAGCAGCTTGGGGGACGAGTTCTTCATCCTGGCGTACACCTCCGGCCGCCGGCCGTACTCGTAGGGCTCGCTCTCGATGAAGCGGTGCAGGAGCACCTCGAACTGCTGGAACTCCTGCGCGACGCGCGCCGGGCAGCACCGCGCCTCCATCATGCCGCCGTCGCCGCCGTTGTGCCGCCGGAAGCTGGTGTAGTTCCAGTTCAGCGCCTCCCACGTCAGGCAGATCTGCGCGACGTACACCCTCTCCAGCTCCGGGTACGGGTCCCTCAGCCCGATCGGGGCGCTCGGCTTCGGCGCCAGCTTCTGCACCAGCCTCTCCGACATCGACCTTGGCTGGTACTTGATGGACCTGAACGACTCTGCTCCATGCAGCAGCAAGATGAACACCAATCAAACATGCACAAATTAACTGTAAATTCAACCTGATCATCTGATGCGTTTCAACAAGTAACAGTGTGTTAAATTTTGTTAGATTAGATTACGTGCATCAAGAAATATGTAAAAAAAATTCTTGCATGAGCCCACATGTCCTGAAAAGCGTTGCAGAGAACTGGAAGCACGCATGACCTAAGCTCAGATAATGAGTGCTAATGATCACTTGGGAGTATTTAGTGGTGATGAGCAAATTAGTTTGTTAATTAATCTAGCTACCTGTCTCGGTGAGCTTCTGGGCGCCGACCCGGTGGAAGTAGACCATGTCCTCGTCGTACTTGCGGAAGAGCGTGTACGACTCCCACCGCGACGAGCTCCGCCGCGACGACGACGAGAAGGGGTACTCCGTCTCCGAGTCCTTGGTCACCGTCGAGCTCCGCCACTCCACCGAGCTCTTGGACGTGGACTCGCTCGTCAGCGTCGACGAGCCGAACCTGCTGTCCTTGTCCTTCTCCTCCTCGTGCCTGCCTCCTGCTGCTTCTGCTTGCCCTTCCACCACGCCCTCGAGCAGCAGCTTCTTGGTGTCGGCGAGCGCACGGTTGTTCACGAACAGCTTGACGTGATCTTCGGCGAAGCCCTTCTCCTCATCTTCGTGCTCGTCGCGACGGCCATCTTCTTCTCCTCTGCCACTTCCCTTCTCTGCAACCACATCATCGAGATGACAAGTGTGAGATCGTGCTGAACTGAAACGGAACGTAAAAGAAGAGACGATAAGATGCAGGGTGGAATCTTGGAGATTGCCTTGGTGGGAAACATTCTCCGGCGATGCGACGACGGGAATATTCTGGCGATCCGGCGCCGTGAGAACGTCGGCTACGCAGACGGCGATGTCCTTGGCATCCTCCTGGCTTGTGGCAGCAGTAGCATCGTTGTGGCAATACTGGTCCTGGCGCCGCGAGATGCGGGTAGATTCGTCCGTGGGAAAGGTGCTCTCCACCTGCAAGCAATGTGCAGCAGCAGTTGCAGTGTACAGCTGATCCTTTCCTTCGTCGCCAAGCAGGGCGCTGTCCTCGAACACCACCGCCTCGTCGAACCAGAACAGCATGTCCGCTTGCTGCTGTCCTCCGCCGGCGATGTCGGCGGCGACATTCTCCCTCTCGGAAACCTCTGTACGGAGGTCGCAATCATCCCTACAAGATATATATGTGAGCGACAGTATCGCAAATTAACCATGGTACACACGTGAAAGATCTCTGAACAAATTAACCTTGCACTGTTCTTGGAGGCGGCCCTGTGGTGCAGGCGAGCGAGGAGCTTGGCGAGGAGGAGGAGCAGGAGGTAGGCGACGAGGAGGAGGAGGTTGAGAGACGAGAGGGCGCGGAGGAGAGGCACCCGCATCACCACCCGCTCTTCGATTTCCACGCGAGGAGGCGAGGCGGCACGGTCGCCGCCGTAGCCATGAGAAGGAGCCTGCGAGCCAAACACTTGCTGCAAACCCACCCGAGAAGAAGAGCAGCTGCCGCCGCAGCTTGCATTACGCATCTATCCGCGTGTGGCAACAAGGTGTGTGCTGCTTGTTCTAGAGGCGCTCAAGAAGCTAGCTTTTGCTTTGGCCAACCCCACACACACACACTGGCCGCTTGCTACTTTGCTCGAGAGGAAAGTGGTGCAAGCCAGAGAGATCAAAGGGCAGATGGTTTGGGGAAACCCAAAGTTTATAGGGGAGAGAGAGAGAGAGATTAGGGAGATGGGCGTGCATGGGGCCCAACGTGGTATAAAGACGAGAGAAACGATGTGATGGAGATGATCAGCAAGCAAGCAATCTTCTTGTTTATTAGTGGTACAAGATGAGCAGTAAACTGTTTGGGAGGAGACAGACAGGACAGGCCCTGCATCAAGTGACTTGCATTAGGAGGTAAGCCCCTATGCGATATGCGTTTCATGGCCTAGGGTTTTGGTATAATGTGATCTCATTTGCTTCCATCAGGTAGCATCTTCCGTTTTAACTAGTAGTGGCTTGCATTGGTTGGTCCAATCAAGGGACATGCATGGCAGGTTCACTCACTCATGTCTATATAGGTCTATAGGAGCCGGACACATTTCTTCCTTTCTGAACTATAGTTAGAACATCTGCACCGTACAAAAATATAGGTCTCTAGGAGCCATGCTGGTGGGTTTATTCGATAGTGGATCAATGACATTGGCTCCGTTCCTTTTAGCAAACCGCCGGCGGTCGGCGGCCGGTGGCCGGCGGTTTGCTACAGTAAAAAAATTTTAGATTATTTTTTAAATTATTTAAAAAAATTTCAAAAACTTATAAATTTGCTACAGTAAAACCGCCAACCGCCAGAAACCGCCAAAAGAAACAGAACCATTGTCATGTATTGCCATTCGATTTGGCTTTTATGGGATGATACCTGTAGCCCTGGCCCACGAGAGAGGCATATTGTTAGAGCATCTCCAATGGTAGAGTCAGCTTGCTGGCTATAAGCTTGTACACATCATGTATAGCTAGCTTATAGACAATCTTTCTAATGGGTTGACTATAGTATATACTTAAACATTAAATTTGGGCCCACTTGCAATAGCCTTCATTTGTCTTAGAAAACACTATAGACTGGCTCTTGCATAAGAGCTAGCTCTTGTCTCTCTCCTTTACTTCTCTCCTCCACATAAGTAAAAAGATGAGTTGGATTCCTTATAGCCAGCTCATATGGCACCATTAGAGATGCCCTTAGTTCCAACGATATATATACATGTGCTGGTAGTCGTGGATAGCGAGTCTCCCTATACATACTAATGTTGGACATGCATTTTGGCATGGTCCTCAAAATACAAGTGTAACCACTAATTAGTACTACGGTTTATTTATAGGACCTAACAAAACTACAATATCATAGAAATATTTCCAAGATATATATGCTTTTTTATGAATCAAATCTAAATATTTTAAAATATATTTATGAGTCAAGTTTAAAATTTTGACTTGTATGTATATAAAATTACAGGTATATGTGACTGGAGGGAGTACTGGAGTAGTATATACGACAAAAATTTAGAGCAGTTTTTGAAGCATTAGACGAACTTTTTAAAAAATAAACATAACATAAATTCTAATTATTCCTCACATTATTTACACATGTAGGTGTGATTTCTCAATTGATGTATATAATATAAGGTTAAGCCAAAGCTATATGTGTAATTTACAACATGACAATCAAGATTAGTCCAACCAACTTTTAGCCCGTTTAGCCCACTTCGGCCTAGTCCAGCCCACTCCACATCCAAACCCTAAACCTCCCTTCTCCCTCTCTCGAATCACTCCCCATCCACAACACCAGCGCCACTATACCTCTCCCTCTCCCAATATTTAGCACCACCCACCTCCTCCATTAACGGTGCCACCACCTCCAACGCCACATCCAAGCTACCGCTCCTGTGCCGCATACATGCACTATACCAAAACAGGTCATCTGTACCGGTTCATTCAGAACCGACACAAATAAGGTTACTAGTGCCAGTTCTTTGAAGGGCACACGGAAAAAAAAGATGTACCGGTACTAATTACAAACCGACACAGATTACAAATTATCTGTGGCAGTTGTGGTCGCCAACCGGCACAGATATATCTGTGTCAGTTGGTACTGCAAGCCGACGCAGATTATTTGCATATCTGTGCCAGTTGGTAATGAAAACCGACACATACGATGATTTCCCACATGTCTACTTCAGAGACAGGTCACTTCGTATTTATATGTGGCGGATCATATTCACAACCGGCACACATAACATTTTGTCTTCCGAGGCATTTCGCCGGCATTTTTGCACGTACACACATCTTTATATTATATATCTAGATCGTGTACGTCTCCTTCCCATTTTTGATCTCTCCGCCACTCTTTCACTCCTAGATCTCCGGCCACGCGCACCTCTTTCCCAACTTCACTCCCTTCGTCTCCCTCCATTCCGATATCTCCCCACTTCACTCAGCCATAGCCTATTCCCCTTCATCTCCCTTGTCATCGCTTCCCTCTCCACCCGTCTCGCCGCCGCAGCCCTCTCGACAAGCCGCCTCACCGGCACCATAGCCGGCTTGTCCACCCGCCTTGTCGTTGCGCGAGGGTCAAGAGTTGACGCCCCGCGAGGAGCCCGCCGATAAGGAGGCCCATGAAGAGGAGCCGGCACCCCGCTAGGAGCCTGCTAGTGATAAGCTACCGCGCGACCCACAGCGGACGACGAGGAGAGCGATGAGGAGCCGCCGCCTAAGTGGCAACGGACCGCATTGCTGGATTCGGAGGAGGAGGATGACAACACCGATGATGACGAGCCATGCACCTCGTTTTGTTGTCATCGGAGGAGGAGGTGGTCATGGGGCAATGGACCTGAGGGACGTCCGACGACAGGGACACTTCCTCCACGCTCCTGGACAGCCCTATCGAGCTCGACGGTGAAGATCTCGGGGTTCACTCCTCCTCTGATGACGACTGGATGTAGACCGTAGCTACTATAGGTAGCTATATATATAGTATAGCTAGCCTAACTAACACCACCGATGTGTTAGATAGGCAAGCTAATTTAAGTCAGCACAACAAATGAGTCATTTGTACCAGTTCATAACCGGCACAGGTGCCTATTGTTTTGTGCCGGTTAGAAATCGACAAATCGGCACTGATGATTGTTTGGAATCGACACTGAAGACGTGTTCTGTAGCAGTGATGCTTGGTGCCCTCCTGGTCCTAGCACTTCTCCTCTGCCCCCCTGTCATGGTGGCGTCTCAATGCTCCGGCACCGCAACTCCCGACCCACTGCCTTACTACTCCGGCAGTGCCGTTCTGGGCCTATTCTAGCCATCGCATGCCTACTTCAAGTGCTGACCTCCTAGTCTTCCTCAAGCACCATTGGGAACACTACTAGAGAAGTGGATATCACTACCGGCACATCACTATCGATTATCCGTGAACCGGTAGTGATAGTTGCATCACTACCGGTTTGAACCACGAACTGGTAGTGATAGTTGCCCGAGCCATGGGTTTGAGTCATGAACCGGTAGTGGTGCCTCAGGCACTATCACTATCGGTTTGAGCCACAAACCGGTAGTGACACCTATCCATCACTACCGGTTTAAGCCACAAACCGATAGTGATGCCTCGTTTCTGGAAAGTTTAAAAGGAATACATATTCTATCTATATCAGTACGCGACAGTGGGTGGGTTTGCTAGAAGGGTGAGGCTGGAGTCACGAGGTCTCGGGTTCGAGTTCTGCTTCTCCCAATATATTCCCAACATATTTTTAAACATTTCTAATACTATCACTACCGGTCGCCCTAGAGTATCACTCCCAGTTGCCCTCTATCGGTTCCAAAACCGGTACAGATGCCGGTTTGGAACCGGTAGTGATGAGCCAATTTGGAGTAGTGGAAGACTGGAGGGATGGTTAGCATGTGGGAGTAGTGGGATGGAGGGTTGGTGTGTGGGTCATGGGACGAGGGTGCTACAGGAAAGGCCATCATGGAGCATCGATATTAAAGTAGACAGTGAGGATAAGCTGACGTGCCACTCAACATTTAACATCATTCATCAATACAACCTTTTAGGTAGTAGAGATCAGGGTTTCAAAAAGCGTTTTAGAGTTGAATCCCGCTCAGGCTAGATCTTCGATTTCTTGCGATTTCCCGTTAAAATTAGGCCAAAATTTGTTATTTGAATTTTGAATCTCTAGAAGAGTGCCTAAAAGGGGAAATCGCCAGGGTTTACTGAGAAATCAAAACAAAATCTACAGGAAATCCTCAAAAAAGTAGGTTTTTTCCTTCTCTCGAAAACTGACTGGTTTTCTCTAGAAACCGAGCGGTTCCAACGAGTTCGTGATAAAGGGGAACGGGTAGGCTACGCTAGCCTAAAATCAAAATTTTCTACCACGAGCACCTAGGACATTATGCGAGTAGGGGATCATGTATCGTTACCCTTCACGCGCAGCCGTAGCGGAAGAAAAGTTATAGTATCCGGTTCCCACATCGCATGTGTCGAGATAGGAAGTAGTCGTGCACACTAAGCTGAACGTCTCCTCTTAGACGATCACCATCACAGCAACGTCGTACGTACTGCCGTAGAGAACATAGTCGATCTCGTGGACTATCTCCTCCTCGTTGCTGATCAGGACTACAACAATCGTAGTGGCGCTAAGGTATCCACACGTCTAGGGGCGGAACGTCGTGCACCAATGTGCTAGCACCGTTGTGTGCGGCTTGGGTTTCAAGGTAGCTTGCGGCCCCATCAGGACTCTTATCCCCCATGGATCAATATCCGTGAAACCCATTAATGCATTCAATCCGTTAGATATTTTCCAACCCGTTAAGTGTGTGAGCCGTTAGGTTCATCCGCAAGCGGTTGTGATCCCGAAAACCCTTTTCTGAACCACAAGTTAATAATCATTTCTAACAGGACATATTGACTCTCGAATACATAGAATGATCATATTGGATGAACCTTAATATACTCACATATTCATCTCTTTGCCAAACAATACCAGTCAGGCTCAAGGTGAGATACGTGTCACCTTTGTGATAGCTCAACCATTCGCTCGATCTTGTGGTGGATGTTAAAACCGTGATTAACTCTTTAATCACATTAACATGGCCATGCACTTTTCAATCCATCCACATCGAGGGGTTTAGAGATATGTCTCTCGTTATTGAGGAGAGACAAATTTCATCTTGATCACTCACAATCCATACCATGTTTCATATCATATCTGAAAGCTATTTTTATAACTACCCAGTTATGGTGTAGCGGTTGATAGCCCCAAAGTATATTACTACGTATACTTAGGGGCAGATCTAAGAAAAAGAGTCATTGGGGTCGCTATGAAATCGTAACACTATATTTTGGCTTGTAATAAGAAACATATATGCATATATACTATGATAGTACTATAGGATGACCAGAAAGACGTCGGGGTCACTAGACCCCAGCCCTAACACTCTGGATCTGCTCGGCATGCTGGGTTCAATGACAATCTTAGGTCTAATGATCATATAGGTAACCACTCGAGACACACTGATGACACCTATAAGATAATAATCACAACAGTGTCTCGGGGTTAGTCTATCCAACACTATGTTCTCTAACATGTGTCCGTATTATTAATATAATATCTTTATATCTATGGTATGTGAAACATTACCATCAATCAATACATCTACTGCTCAAATTATTATTGTTTACATAATGATATGAGACCAGGGATCATTTAGAATAACATTATACAAACAATGTCTCATAACCAAGTCGTACTCAATAAATAATGTGAATGATATTTATTCATGGAACTGATAACCCATTATCCAAGAGTATATAAATATAGACATGACGTAATAATCTTCATGATCGTCTCTAGGGCATATCGCTAACACCCAAGCGTGTGACGTGCACGTGTGCTCCGTGTTATCCTTCTGCCGCATGTCGCACCCGCCTTATCCTTGCTTCTCCACAACCCCCTTCCCTTCCCTTCGCTCCCTAATTGCTTGCAAACCCTAGCACCCCTACTCCCATCCCCCTCTCTGCTCCTCGACGTCGCGGCGGGCAAAGCACAGCATGATCATGGCAAGAGCAACGCGAGCACACCAAGAGCGCGGCAGGAGCATAGCCATAGCACACCAAGAGCATGACACGACATAACGCAATAGTGATGGATACGGTGCGTCCGCTGGTGGAGAGCACGACCGCGATATGCCTACGGGGTGTTCGACAAAATGCCCAAATTAATGACACTAGTAATGATAAAATCTGCATGAAAATTTGGATTTTTTTAAAAGTATTCATGTCACTCTTACTATCTTTAGGAATTTTTAGAGAGGTTTAGGGTTTGTGATTTTGATCTGTTCCTCAATGATTTAAATATTTCCGCAAGATTTGGAACCCTAGTAGAGATGCAACCCTATCAAAATCTTGCAATGACCCCAATTCACAACCCATCAAATCCTATGAACGAAGTAGTCCATATCCAATAAGGCCTACCCATGTCATCCCCGCCGCTCAGTCGACCAGCAAGCCCCTGCACAAGCATTCAAGTGTCATATTTCCCTAGGGATCGACTACAAAATGGGGTACTGTCGGGGACCAATTTGATGGTACATAAAAACAACAAAAACACCACACTCCTCTTAGCTCCATCCTCTGTCTCCCTCCACATAACTCTGTCCTCTGTCTTCCTCCACACAGCTCCATCCATGCCCTTGTCTTCTCCCTTTTCCTTCCTCTCTAGCAAGCTCCATGTGCTTCCACCACCGTCCCACCGCCTTCAACCATAACCTACGCTCGGCGGCGCCCTCGCCGCTCCTCCCTCGTCCTATTACTACAACAGCAACCCCACCCACCCTAACTCCAGCCACTAGCGTCTATCCCCTAGCCAGCTCCACCTACCACCCTCCTCTATTCCCTTGGTTTCAATGACAACGCCGCCTCGCCGCCCCATCGCAGCCGCCACCCACTGCTGGGCCTCCTCCTCCCCAGCCTCCCTTTAAGCCTAGAAGACACGAGTGAACCCCATATCCTAACCATAAACCCAGCTTCATTTTTGCCAAAGTTTCAGAGACCTTTTGCAAATATAAAGATTTGCCTTAGTAAGCTCAAATGTAGTTCATGCATAATCCAAAGGATACAATGATAACTTCAATTATATTTGCACTGTTATTATCTAGATCCACAACAATTGAATGTGGTGGCACAATGGCTGGCAAGGTCGAGAGCGACAGATATATATAGTTGTGTCATGTCGTATTGGCTATAGACAACTCTAATATATTCCATCTACAATCTCATTAGATCTAGGTTGTTATAATATGAATCTTTTACACTTAATGGTGTAGATGTCCATGTTCAATCTCGCTATATCCATTTTGTTATAATATAAAGACACTACAATTTTCTTTTTACTCTGGTTAATGTGAGAATTTCTAGCCTAAACTTTTGGGGGAAAATTGGATCCAAACCAAACACATGGTTCCTTTGATCGATGGTGGTGGCTAAGTATGTCGAAGCCCCGAGGGCTTGCGCTAACTATCAAGAAAGGATTTGGAAAATAGAAAGAAATGATAGAGGAATAGATCGAAACTGACCTCTGTCTTTCCATAGCTTAGATTATTTTGCACGTGTGTGCACCTCTCTCTAGTCGGTTCCTATGCATTTGTGTGTATATAGACTGTGCACTCTATCTCATTTGGTTATCGCAACATTCTACAATTCCTTCATCTAATATTTGTAGATGCAATACACGTCAACATCTTGTTCCGTTGGTTGGTCACAACCTCAATGCTTGTTCCAAATGATTGACCCCTGATCTTCAGACGGATCAATACAGTTGCTCCTCATGTATATATGCCTGCTATTTGCGTATATCTTTCTATGGAAGATATATGGACTTGTTGCGTATACATGCGTTAATCCTTTCATCAGCTGCCCTCGATCTTGACCATAGCAGGCTACTCGTTGAAGTATGGAGATGGCCATCAAAGCATATATGAATTCTCGAAGGTTTTTAGCTCGTTCTTTCATTTATAGTAGATTGGTCATAGTGGGAGCACCATATTAATGGACTGGTTTTATGTGTCTCTTTATATAGTACAGATGTAGAAGAAACTAGAAATGATAGCGCGCTTGTGCACGCGTCCCGGTTGTTCCGATGGGCACAAAATGTGTGGTTGCAAACTATGCATAAAAAGAATTCTAATAGTGGATAAAGAATACACAATTACTAAGCACAGCTACTATAACCTCTTAGTCCTTCTTTAACCACAATCAAACTCAAGACTGCTGGCAGTGCTTAAGCATCATTCTGGAAAAGGGAAAGAATGTAAGGAAGAAATTCACATACAACAGTACAACTAAATCAGCAGAATTTGACAATAACTAAAAGTTTACCTGGAAACCATATTTCATGCTAGCATGACTTGCTGCCATGCTGATCAAAATCTTGGGAATGAAGTATGGGCTGAGGTGACATAGACGCTATGCTCAAGTTAAAAATAAAAATTCACATGTCAGTGCTGGTATGATTGGAAGAATATCAATTATAGTGCAAGCCATGTATGGAAGTGCAGGTAAAAATGTTAGCAAAGAGATAACACAACCACTGTCAATCACAGTTAGTTTCCGTATATCCTAGGTCTGGAAAATTGGTTTCCACAAAGATCATAAATAAGAAGGTTAAAAAGATATATGTTAGTGTATAGTGTGTTACGATTTAGTTATATGTGAACAGAAATCTAGTAGCATCTTAAAGCCCTAACCATAAGTAGGCGAGCAATTTCACATCCAACAGCTCCAGCACCCAATAGAAAACATTGAACATGAGATAATTTGTCTAAATTCACAGGGAAGTGGCGCCATCCTATAAGCTTCAAGTGCACCAGTTGCTTTTCTTCATCCTGGCTGTGCATACTATAAATAATCAATACAATTACTTTATTGTTGATTATTTGCATAGATAAATGTTGTTCATCTATCTTGCTGGATTCATTGATCCAAGATTGATTTCTTTTGTTTCCTTCCCAGCCATTTCCCCTTTCCATCCAATAGCTTGAGCCATATAATCAGGGTCCTCCCATCCTGTAATCACAACCAATATTACAAAACATTGATATTACCATTGAAAGCGCTGGTTAGAAGCATTTTTCTAAATCTTGTAATCCAGTATAGTACCATGAGGTGCCTGAAATGATGCTTTGGCAATAAGGGCCTTCGCTAGATCAGGTGCCCTTGTTTCTCTCGGTAGCAAAAGAAGTGCACTTTATCAATCTTCCAAAACAGGCTCAGCAATGTAATGTAGAATTGACTAATTGTATGACATTTAGAACAAAGTGTTGAAATAGACCTGCTACTATTCATGTGCATGCTTTGTGCTAAATATTCAGGCTCAGACATGCAAGTGTCTTACTGTTAGAGACATAAACATCCATAGAACATTCATGGGAGGTTTTTTTTCACTAGAGAACATGTACAGGCAGAGACTAAACCTCCATACTACATTCATGTGAGTTTTTTAAAAAAATATCTGGAAAACAGCACATAGATAGAAATGTAATTTTTGGAGCACATTCACACAAATTCTTCATCACAAGGAGAGCAATGTATATAATCAGATCATATATTTCCTGGCCCAAATAAATCAGCACATGTAGCACAAATATATTTCCTGGCCCAAAAACATTCTAATTTCATGCAATTTTACATTCTGAATTGATGCACTAATACATTCTAAATTCTCTCCAAATATATAATTACATTCTGAATAGATGCACAGATAAGTACCTAAATTCTCTCCAAATGGATGTAAATGCTGCTTCAATGCTGAAACAATGCACCTCCAATGGATTGCAGTCCCAAATGCATACAACATTCTAAGTTACACACATTCTTTTTGAATATATGTACAGAATTGCACAGACTCTAAGCCCAACTTGGTGATGCCTACCTGCAGGAAATTCACACTCGATCATATCTGCGATAAAAGTCAGACAAAATGGCGCCGGATTAAAATGGTAAAATGCAAAAATAGGGCATAATTACCTGGTTTGGTTTGGGGTACAGATGCAGATGGGGCTGGCCATGGTGGCAGTGGGAGATGGGCGATGCAAACGGTGGCTATTGTAATTTGGGCATTCATTCAAATAGATACATGTCATGTCTAGAAATGGTCGATTAAGTCTAATGACACTACGTGCAAGCCTTATACATACATGAGCTTAACTTTTTTGAAGCATAGTAACACCCTACAAAATCTGGTATAGCCAACAATGACTAAATCAATTGGAGATAAATAAAACCATGGATGTTTTAATAGCGTGAATACACACAGAAAATTCTTTGACAAACTGGAGTAAGGAATCTATAGCTAGGACTGTTCTGACCAAGTAATAAACTATGTACTTCCCAAGCGCGGTGTCGGTGAGCCGGCATATGCGCCACTGCGGGAGCACCTCCGCTCCCATCCCCTCATAGTAGTCGATGGCGTTCTTGTTCTAGTCAAGCACGCACCACTCCACCTGTCTCATCCTGCGCTCGGCCGCCTTGCCGGCCACGGCGGATAGCATCATCCGGCCGAGCCCGCGGCGGCGCCACGGCGCACGCATGAAGATGTCCTTGATGTACAGGCCAGGCTTGGAGAGGAAGGTGGAGTAGTTGGGGAAGCAGATCATGAACCCCGCCGTGACACGCCCTCCGCCGCACGGGGAGGCGAATGCGGCGGCCTCCGGGTCGGCGAGCGGGGACGCGGAGAGGTCAAGACAGTGGGTGGCGATGGTGGAGGCGGAAGCCAGGAGGGGAGAGGAGGAGAGGTCGAGGATGAGGGTAGTGAAGGGCGTGAACGGAGGGGCTGGGGCGAGAGGAAGAGAGTGGAGGTGAGGAGGTTGTGGGTGGTAGCGAAGAGGTCGATGAGGAGCTCAAACTCCGCCATCTGGTGGATGAGGTTGTAGATGTGGGGCACGTCGCGGGCATCGGCCAGGTGGAGCTCCACCCAGACTTCGCCGGAGAAGGTGGTGGAGTTGGTCGGCGCCGCCATGTTGGAAAGGGGTTTAGATGCATGAGGTTCGCCCGGCAAATGGAAGCGTCAGGAATTGGGGAGGAGGGGCGGAGCGATGCCGGAGAGGGCTACCAGGTCACGAGGAGGAGGAAGAGGAGGAGTGTGTGGGAGGCGGCGGTGGCTAGAGTTAGGCGAGCAGAGCGGCGGATGCCACGGACGAACCAGAGAGCGGGAGGGCGGGGACTGTGGCGGCGCTGCACGAGAGAGGCGGAGGCGGGCTAGGGTTTGGGCGGAGGGAGGCGGGAGGATAGCGGGGCGAGAATGGAAAAAGTGAAGGGCCTAAACGCAAAGGTGACGCAGCGAGACCATTTGATCGGCTGATCGAACGGTCATCAAGAAGAGAGGATGCGAATGTAAAACGGGAAAGTCGGGGGGTCTTTTTGTATTCACAAACCGACATTGCATGTTGGACGTCGGATCAACACCAACGGGCAGATCGGACGGCCGAAATTTTTTCGCCGATATGAATGGGCTGAGAGGCCGCCTTTGATAACAGCTTTATAGATAAGATAATATAGATAGCATCCAATCCAATCCGATAAAGCCCTAATTTCAACATTGAATAGGCTAGATTACATATATGTACGCGTGTCTCGTCAAATAGCTTGCACGTACCAGCCATCTCTTGTGTCTCCGGACGGCCTGGGGGTCCCACGGCTTGGCGTCATGAGTCATGGTTGATGGTGCCCTTGTACACCGGTCCGAAGGCCTCGAACCTGCCCGCCTCACCAAGGAAGTTGATTTCCTGAACTTTTAGTAGTACAGTCCATGAATATTGTGGCCATGCTAATTAGCCATGGTTAATTAGTAGGCATGTATGTGAAATAAGGACTTAATTTGCATAGCTGCCTCGTGATTTTGGTTGCCTCTGATCTGGTCTCCTGGTTGGTTCTCTGTTAGTTGCCGCACAATTAGTTTGATCCTAGTTGCGGCACAATTCCGATATTATATGTATTGTTATATTTGGTCCCTGTAATGGATGGTGTAGATTTTTTTTATTAACGTGGGAAATTTTAATATTTTAGAGCGAATGTGGTGATCCGTTTAACTTTACTTTAATTATATAATAATAATAATAATAATAAAAATTGATAAATTGATAGATATGAACTCATTTTTTATAATTGATATAGACTCTGTTTTCTATATTTTTATTCTGAATTCCCATTTTTCTATAATTGATTAATATGGATTTTTTTTTTATAATCCGGTCTTGTTGGACCAAGGGTGGCAACAGAAAAACTTATATAGACAATGGGTGGCAACGCGAAAACCTTATCTAAATATTTGAATCGTGTACTAGTTAATCTTTATCTGCAAAGATATTTTAGCATGAATATCGTGCAGCTTAACCTCTCGAGGCTAGCTCTATCCCGATGAGAGAACTTTCACAGCTGGTGCACAGAAGATGCAGTTCGGCTTCTTATTTGGGCCCATATACTGGGTTCGTCATTGGTTCGCTTACCACCAATCTGGGCTTCCATTTATTGGGTACGAGTAGCTGGAGCAGCTACAAGCCCAATTTTACGGCCCATACTAATATTCTTTATCAGATTAGCAGCCCATATAGATTTGCCAAGTCGTGGTAGAAAACATAGGAAAGGCCTAAAAGGAACCAAATTAAATCCGGGCGAATCATGACAGGACGAATTTTGTGAGATGATGTGACGAGGTATTGACATATTTTTTGTGTTTAAGCTTGTGTATTGATCTAAGTTTACAAAACTTGATTTGGGTCATTAGAATAGGGAATTAGACGACGAGGCGGACCGAGAAGCAATTTGGGCCTGACCAGGTTGCACAGAGGCTTGGTCCGCCGTACCTCTACGCCAAACCAAGTCCGGTCCGCTGGGCACTGTGGGCCGGATGGACATGCGTAGCTCGCTGTTTTTTGTATTTTTGAAGACCTCCCTATACTTGAAAAATTAAGTATTATATATGAAAGTTATAGAGAATTTCATGACACATATTTTTCATGTTGACAACTTTTCCATTTGAGCAACATAAAAATTTATAAAAAATATTGAAGTGCACTGCTGTGTAGAAGCTTAAGTGCTTGTGAGCATGTGTGTTAGAATTGGTAAATGCTTTGGTTTGGCATGTAATTTATGTCATTTTCATGATTGTTTGATGTAGTGTAGGTGTTCAAGGACTAATGTGGATAAAGTTAAGATATACTCCCTCCATCCAGGAATGATAAACGTATTTGGGGAAGTCACTGTGACCAAGGATAAGCAAGCGTGCAAGCCCTCCTTCTACTCATTTATTGCTGCATTAGCCACACATTAATCCGTATTAATTGGTGGCCCCTCGTTTCCCGTAGCTGCTAGCAAAAAATTGTATGGAAAAACAGAGTTCTGAGCTCTAGTCTAAAGGAGCGCTACAATGATTGGTTAGCTGGACCGACACCAGGGAACGAGACACGAGAAGATATGGCGCCGAGCGAGACGTACGAGGAGATACATTGCTTCAGTAGCAAATACGCTTATCAATTTTGGAAACTTTTTTTTTGGAAATACGCTTATCATTTCTGGATGGAGGGAGTACTTATTTTTGGGAAAATGGTTTGTTTGTCTCATGTGCACAGGTGACCGGAATGGGTTGACGTCGGTGAAGGGGATTGAGGACGTGGATGAGTGATCCACGGTTTAGGTGATCAAGGGTTCATGCGAGTTGATTGGAACCGGATCTAGGCACGTGGACGAGGTTGATTGGAAAAGAAAGCTTCAAGGTGTGCAAATCGGTTCGGTCCAAGGGGAGTTGGACGTGTGGCGGGCTTGGCGACCAAAGAAATGATGGACGGCGATTTTGGAGAAACTACGGTGTAAGGATAAGTGGTCCTTCAAATTTCTAACTTTTAAGATAATGCAAATATTATTTTCGGCCTATCTACATCCGAGGATGGACAAATTTCTAACTATGTCGATATCTCTATCCATTGTATTCAAACATAAATGGCATATCATTTTCTAATAATAGAACAAAATTCTAATCTCTGCACCGTGAGATGTATACAACCAAATATATGGCATCTCATGTTGGTGAAAAGTTTTAACTTTTCAGTATATGTGAGCTTTGAGTTTATGGTGATGCTTTTACTTACGGGCAAATTGCATCCATCTGAGCGCACCCCAAATCTTTAGCTGCTGCTTCGTTTTGCCTCTCCAACATGCTTGGTCAATGAGCACTCGTGGTTTCAGCAAGTTACAGCAAGCCATGCTCTAAAACCAGCGGTAACTAGCCTGTCACCGTGTCAAATTGGGAGTAGAAAACGATGCTGTCAAAGGAGAGATCAAGTTGCACGCCAAACTAGTCGATCAAACAGCAAAGAAAATTACACACTGGGCTCAAAAGGAGTAGAAATTAACCATGGGAGATCGAGCGAGGGAGCTACCTTTTTTTACTTTCAAGACCGATCCATTGGGGGAGAAAGAATCCATATAATTGCACTAGCTTCTACCCATGAGATGATGCGATCATGGCAAGTAGCTAGGAGTAGGGTTGCACACTTGCACTGAGCTAGCTAACTAGCTAGCTAGCACACAAGTTTACCACAAGTTGTCTCAAACAAGAGCTTCATCGATGGTGTCCTGGAATCTGTTGCGGCACGCATAATTGCTCGTCGCCTGTACGCTCGGAGTTCAAGTGGATTAGTGTGCATGCGTCGACCAAATGCCGCTCGATCTCCCGAATCGATCTGCCCTGTACACTAGGAGATTCGGGCTCGAGGGGAACCCAAAAATTAGGAGGACAAATGTGTCAGATTCGCATGTTTCTTTTCTAAACAAGTTGCATTTACTGTGTTTAGTAGTGTGGTTAGTTTACTTTCTCCATATTTGTTCGTCCGTTTCTGATTTGTTTGCTTTTACTAGCTAGCTGCAGAGACAGTGTACGTATGTTGCATATGTACATGGGCCCAAGATTAAGAGCTTTTTTATAGTCCTGAGGAGAGTGCAGAGAGTCTACAATTCTATCAGAAATTATGATACCTCCGATCAAGATACCTCGGTGTTAAGATACTGAGAGTCTGCACAAATTAACATTAGAAATTATGGTACCTCCCAGTATCTCCTCAAGGACTATAAAAATCTCCAAGATTAAACTAGATCAGAACTGAATGTTTGGTCTATCTTATCCAGTAGCTAGACTAGCCATTACTGAAGGGAAAAATTGTATCCATGCCATTATAAAGCTGGATATCTCAGAAATACTACCGTAAAGTGGGAAATAACCTTAATGCCATTATAAAGTTAAATTCCTTGCAAATATGCTATTTTTGTCATTCTTGGCCCGTGCCATTGACTCCTTCTTCCTCTCCTCCTACTCCCTCTCCTTCTCTCCCAACTCCGGTGATCTCCTCCCTAACTCCGCACGACCTCCTCCTCTCTCTCTTCCGCCCGCGAAGTTATAGATCCGGCGTCGCCCGAGCCCAAGCCCAAGCTCTCACCAAGGTGGAGAGCTAAGGGGTGGACGCTGACTGGAGGGTGGCGGCGACGACACAGGTGACGGCTGTGATGGGGTGTGGCTGACGGCAACGCGGGCTAGAGGGTAACAGCGGCCGGAGCGTAGTGAGCTCCGGTAGGGAGAAGGAGGGAGAAAAGCTAGAGATTGAAGGAGGGAGGGGCATTTTGTTCCAAAAATGTTGGAAAGGCTTTGTAATGACATATTTATAAGGAATTTAACTTTATAATGATATTATGGCTATTTCCTACTTTACGGTGTCATTTCTGAGATATCCAAGTTTTATAATAGCATGGACATAATTTTTCCTTACTAAAGTGAATTGATAGGGAAGAATCAACATCAGCCCTACTCCTTTTCTTTTCTTTCCTTTTGTTTGTTATTTTCCCCTTTTTTTGGCTCAAAGTCTTGTAAATATATATTTTTTTGGAAAAAAGGTAATATATGCTTGTGGGAATCCTACCGTCCTTGCCCCCCACCCCCCAAAAAAAGGTAGCCCTAATCAACTTGTAAAGCTAAATGTAAATTAAAATTTGAATTTACAAATTTGTATCGGTCAAAATCCCTAAAATTTCGATATATTGTCAAATTTCCAGATGTTATAATTTTTTAATGTTACCGGACTCAGCAATATCGCCAATAATTTCGCTGATACAATTTACGAAGGGGTGGAGGACACAAAGAGAAGCACTAGACATTAACGTCGTAAAGGATCACAACTAGTACGGTTAATGGCCGGTCAAAGCTGATCGATTGGACCAGTACGCCTCGCCCGTAAGCTACAATCCAACGGGAAAGCCAACGTCCGGTCCTGCCACGTGTCGCTGTTCCCGTGGAGACCACACGCCCTCGTTAATCTAAATAAAATCACGTCAAGAACTAGTAGACATTGAAGCGGATTGCTAATACCAGCTGCTACCACCAGGCCGGAACGCCGGGTGTCGTGCACGCAGCTTAATTAACTTAATGCCATATTGGTCCAGGATTATGTCATTGCTTCGCTAATTGCACTCCACGTAAATAAAGAGCACTAGTGCTAGATTGGCAGATCCAGCTTAATTATTGTATATGTGCGCTAGCCCACATTGTTTTTGCTAGATTCTTGAGCGGTTGCAAGTCTGCACATTATGCTGCTTGTTGCACTCATATGGTTTGATTTAAATTAGCTTAGGTCTAGAAGTCTTTGAATTATCTAATAGTTCCTCCCTTTGTGCATCGCTCCTTTTTTATGCCATGTTGCAGGTCAAGTTTCAGCTCTATTTGTTTTAGCTTCGGCCAGGCACCTATCTACATATACTTAATTAATTGCGCATGCATATAGCTTTAGTAGTGAGGATATGAAGGGAATTTAATTTGGCCTTAATGTTTGTTCTTAATTTCTGTATGAGTGTTTTCATACGTTAATGTTCGATATGGAATCAAGAAGGCATCACAAAAGTGTTGCAAAACAGTAGGAAAACAACTCGTGGAATAGAGCAAGCTATAGGAAGAAGACTTGAGATTTATCCACAATTAATTACATCAATTGATCATCAGCCTCGTATATAGTTGACCTGAAGCCTAACACAAAAGCTATCAAGCCCCAAACCATGGGCTGAGCCAATGCACCATGCGATTCATGCACACTTCTTCACAGCTCATATATTGGACAAGTGGGAGCACAAAGATTACGGGAGAAGGCCTAGTTTTGTTTTGTTTATTCTTCCTTTGCGTTTTCTCCTAAAAAATTGTTTGCCTTCGTGCCATTGCCATGAGGACTCGTGCTTAATAACCTTAAACCAGTCAAATCAAATCGAATCGAATCAAAATATATTTACTTTGAAAAATTAAGTTTCCCTTCATTTACTTAATGGCAATTACAACGGGCCTGTTATAATCAGTACGCGTAAGTGACTTCACTGTCGTCGATCCTATGGCCTATTGCAAAAGGAATATTTGACAAGGTTTTCTCTTCTTTGTAATGTACCATCACAGACTAGCTAGAGCTTCATTTGATTCCGTAGGAAGACTCCAGCTGTTATTGGTGATTAATTGTCATTGTTTCTGGGCATATATTTTCCAACAGTTCATTAAGTAGGAGGGAAAACAAATAGAAAATATAATGACACAAGTATTGGACAAGTTTCAACAAAAAAAGCTGACGAACAGTCCATACTATATAGGCAATATACCACTCCCTCCTGCCAACAAGTGTTATATTGGACATTAATGTCTTACAAATATAGATAATCCATTTTGATTCTAAGATATTACCGCACGTCAAATATTTAATATTTTGAACATCAACATGGTCTCCAAATACAACTTTAGCAATTGCAATTTATTTATAAAATCTACTAAAATTATAGTACTATAGAAGTACTCTTCGAGACAAAATCTACAATCTGATTTTTTTTTCATTTCCTCAATCTAAATAATTAAAAAAATATTCATAGCTTAAATTTTAAATATTTTGACATTGTATATCTCAAACATCAAATATTTACAACCAGAAATAGTACTTGTAAAACACAAGTAAATTATATTGTGAAATTATTTTTAGGTAAATCCACTCCTCAACCCTCATATTAATTTTATATGACCGATGTAATTAAACATTCATATATGTAATCATATTGTTGTTAACATTGTAATAGTTTTCTTCGTAGATTAACTATAGATTGGAAATATATAGCTGGATACTAGAAAGTTTCTTGTGATGAGTGCTGAATAGTGAATAATGAGTTGGTATGCCAGTCATTAATACCCTTGAAGTTGCAATTAATTATGTCACCACCAGCACACATTTTATGTTTTGCCACACCATGTTTCTTGGTTTTTGTACACATGCCCTAGTTTTTAAGCCTATTGTAAGTTTCTTGATTTCTTGCATATGCCTATTTTTTGTATTTTGCTTCGTTAAGTTTTCTATATTTGATTTTTTAGCGAAGCACATTAGAGAAAAGCAAAGCCGATTTAAACCATTTTAGAAACAGTACGTACTACGATAGACTATATATATGCTTAAATACTTGTCACCTAGCTACTGTAACAAATTTGACCCGTGACCTGAGGTTCTGAAAAAGCCTGCGCTGCTATTGGCCGGATCGTACGGCCGGAGGCCAACAAGGTTATCAGTAACAAGAAGCAAGAGCTAGGGCAGGAAGCAGAATCAACAGTTCCACTTATTTTGCAAATTAAGCTTGTCTGGCGATATACTTCCCTGAACCCCTTGGCCACTTCTTTCCATTCTCTAAGTAGTAGTTGTCTAGTCATAATAAACTGATCATGAGTAGCTAATAATATAATAACATCGTTGTTTTTTAAGTAGTGCAAGTGGTCAAGGATCCACTGCATCGATGTAGTACACAGACATCACCGTGTCAATTGGAGGTGTAAGTAGTACGTACGTCCTACCATTTCTTCATGCATAGACTAATACCCACTTGCTTTTGTGCCGTACATCAGGTTACTAATTTCTTTCCTGATAGAGCTGTTAACAAGTTATAGTCATTGGTGCGTTCGTGGCATGATGACCTAAATGCTCAACTACTAAGGCCCGGGAATCTTAAACGGATCGAATCACATGTAATAAAGGTAGTTAAGAGGCTGGATTACTAGCGGTTTAGGACCAACTAGAATTGATCGCGCGCATCTGCGCGCACGACCCGGTTGTCTCAATGGCCATGAATTGTGTTGTTTAATTAAAGAATAAAATAAATTGAACAAAAAAATTTGAAGCTTTAATCGGCATGATTAGATCATTGAATGAAATAGAGCAAATATTTTCCTACAGAGTTGATTTATATACACTAACAGAAAAGAAAGTCAATTGTTGGAAGCTTGCTATAGTAGGTAACCAGGGAAAATTAAGTTATCACTATCCACTGCACAGAAAATGTAATTAAATAAGGTTCCGCTTGAAAATCCTCAATAGCATGACAAATTCTAACAGATAGACGAAATATAATCAAAATATTTATTATATATAAACACGGAGATGCAATATACCTCACTGAAATAATAACGGTGCTGGATATGAAGTATATGCATACCTAATGAAGTAAACCAACAGTAATGAAGCATACAGTTCTTAAAAGTGACAAATCCTCAATTATTTCTTCTTGGAACAGTTCGAAGGAATGACACATGACTGTGTCCAGGAGAAAAAAAATCATTGTTCCTTGTGTCAGAGCATAAAGACCCAAACTTTAGCACAGATCATGGTAATTCCTATCAATACACAGAATAAAAAGGATAAACAGAACTAAATCTAAAAGGGACAAAGCATATAGCACATCAACCATGAATGGAAGAAACGCGAATGAAATGAGCTTTGCTTTCGCTTCCAAATTGGAGTCCAGAGCCGTTGCGACTTTGTTTTTGGTACCCTTGGCTCTGAAGGACAACCAAGCACGATATAACATATAGATAATTCCTCTTTAACTCGATGAAAATAATTCTAGACAAAGTGTAAAAATAAAATTGATTAATGGTTCTTGCAAAGAAGTTTACGGTAGTCAACAACAAAACCAAACACAGTGACTTACCAACCAAAATACTTAGTGTAGTCTGCGGTGTAAACTAGGAGAGAGATCGAAAATATAAGTGGTACTGATTGGACACATCAAAGGCACAATTTTTTTTGACATGCACCAAGCAACCGAAATTCTTGAAGTAAATGTGGCTACACGAAGACACCGGCACAATCACTAGAAACTAAAAGGAAAAAAGCAACATAACAAAAAAGTTAAAAATCTGAGGTGGACAAAGATAAGAAATAGCCTTGGAATGAGCAATCATGAAATCTATGATTTAGGATTGAGCGTTATCATGTTGAGTTGAACAATGAGGGTAATTTAATATATAGTGTATCGCCTAAGAGAAAAGCTAGCACACAATGTGCTGAGTTCATGTATTGGTAAACCATATTATTTTGACATGGAATAATTAAAAGGCATTACATCGTTAATTGTATGTCGATGTAAAAGTACGTACCCAAGGTACTTTACCTTTGTTCAAAAATTCAATACCGATGATAACTTCTTCATAACTCGATAGAGCAATAACAGATCATCGTTGTGAATAGATTATATTATTACAATTGTAATTTTATAAACCATGATCTGGTGTAAAAGAATAGTGTGCCAATGACAATTGGCAATGAGTTGATCTCTAAACTTGCTCACAGTTGAAACTACAGGTAATGCTCTCAAAACATTGAAACCGTAATGAAAAGATTTGGAGGATTACATAGGCTCATGCTTTTACCTGATTTGTCCATAGAACAATGGAATCATGCATGGTGTGCTATAATTTGCAAAAACATCATTTTGGTGCATGTCATTCCATGAGAAAATATATAACATGCAATTGATCAAGTGATATGCAATATTAGTCATCGGCCTCTCTGTACCTTATCATCGAGTTTACAATTTTGCTAGATCTGTTTCTTTTCGAGAACTTCATTTGTCGGTGAGCCGCAACAAAACACAGACATATGTGAATCGAGCGGAGACACACATAGGTATCTAACTTAGAGAACGATGGTTATGTACGAACCAAAGTAAAGACTGAACGAAAGAGAATTAACACCACATTAAGATGTGACAGCGTATTCTAAAAGAAGGAAATAATAACCTGCATTAGAAAATCATTCTATTCACTCTATATATTAAAGGTTAAACAATTAATAACCTGCATTACATCGCACTCAGATCTAAATGAATTTAGAAGGCTAACTATCTATTACGTATATCTAGCAAATTTCCTATAAAAATGGCACGGCAAAGGCCATCAATCTCTCTAGTTCACGATTGATCATTCCTCTATCCATATGCACATAAGCATGGATGGAAATAAAAATAGGGAGCAAATGAAACAGATGAAATACTGAAAGAAATGTTATCGCAATAACTAAAGGAACATCTTACCGGGCTAGCAATAAGTTTAGATAATATCAACATAACTAAAGCCATCACCCATCACCACGAGAGGCTCCAAAATCAGACCTTGTAAACAAAAAGAGATGCATCAAGGTGTGAGGAGATTTAATTGATGCAGCAAGGGAGTAAGAGAGTTGGGGAAAGGACGAGGCGATGAAGAAGTAACATCTACACCAACCGGGAGATCGCACAATGAGCACTAATGTTTCCCCTATAGGAGATAAGATAATCTTCTAATACTTGCTAATATGGAAAAAGCTCTACACATCGGGTTTTGTTTATAGAAAAAAGAGGTTTCGGTTTGATCGCTCTACATATTGTATCAATATCATACTATGTAACTCTATAAAAAGCTCAATATATTAGGACTGAAATATGTTATCTGGTGATTCGGATGTATATGAGCAACTCATTAGCACTAACTGAAAGCGGTAAATGCAAGCATGACAATAATTTTTAGTCGCACATGTAGGTAGTAGTAAGTGATAATATTAGGTCGCAAGCTGAACTAAAACTGTTTCTAAAAATTGGTGATCATCTACTAACGATTTGGTCGACAAAGTGTATAGCTAGATTTAGGCCCGGACTGAATTCGAAGTTGTAGTTCTTTTGTCGTGCAATGTGGATGGTGAAGAGGCTGAATTATGTATGATATTTGATTGGTGACTAAAGCAATATATATATCTATAGATCTTCTTTGTTAGGTTCAGTTGGAAACGTAGGACTAATTATCTGTTTACTTTAGGTGTGATTCACAATATGGTGAATCATTTATCGATGTAATCTGAGCATCTTGAAAGAAGGTTGAATGATGGTAACTTCTCGGTTGAAAATTAGGGCAGACTTAGGTCTTGCATAAAAAACTGAGGTCACTTTGGAAGCAATGGAATGCGTTGTGTTCACTGAAAAACATAAACCATAAAAAAGGATAAACCATGTATAAGTGAAAGTATGAAACATGAAAAAATGGAGTTTTCATTAACATAGATCCAATAGAGGTCTGGGTAGCAGTTCTCACTTGAAAGAGGGTTCTCACTTGAAAGAGTCTGTACTAACAAATATTAGGTCAACAAAGGCATGGAGAACAATACATTTTTTGCATATTATTTTTAGCCTTACTATGAGCAATACTTAGCATGTTATATTGTTTAGGTTACCTCCAAACATAAATTCCAAATAATAGCTGTGATCAGTCAGCTATATGCATTTTGTTGTTCGTAAATATGGAGCTAAATCTAATTTTCATTGGTTGTTCATTCATAGTTTGGTGAAATTATGGTGCATGATCCGGAAATGCGAGAATGATGTAACGACTTTAGTAAGTGAACCAAATAAACTTACTTCTTTCTGCTGTAAGAATAAACCATTTCAGGTCTATCTGAGAAAATATGGATATGAGAACACGAGTTTGGATTGCATGGCATATCTTGTATGTACATTTTGTTGCGGTGATAGGAGAAACCATAACATGGAATATCTGTCGATAGAAGCGTAAACCGACCTAGGAGTTATGAGCAAAATTATCTCTGAAACTACTACTTTTAATAAGGCTCATATTTAGTGGCAGGTGCAAAAAAGGCATTACCAGCAAACTGATTTTAGCGATGGATCAGCAACCTGGCAGGGTGCAAAGCCTGCGCGTGGTATAAAACAGACGTTAGCAAATAGTAGTAGCCATGAAAATCATCTACCTTTATTCGCCTTCAAGTAATGGTACATTGTCTTCCTTTTCTTTTCTAATCTAACCATTTTATCTTCTTTGCTGAGTCTGCATAACAACCACGCATCAGACAACATCAGAGAGAAGCCATTAAAGCCAATAATGAAGAACACAAGAGGGAAGAGAGGCAATAAATGAAGAACATAAATGGGAAAAGAGGCACACTTCTTGGATAGCTGCGACTTGCGAGCGAACTTCGGATGGCCTAATCGTTCTTGCTCCTCGGCGTCGCCGCCGAGCTCCCTCGCTGGGACAGTGGCTCTTCGTCGAGCTCCTTCGCTTGGGCAATAGGTTCTTCGTCGAGCTCCTCCACTTGGTCCACGGATTCTTGCGAAGGTCGTGGTCTCCCATGGCACCGACGAGCGAGATCAAAGCTACATGCCTACATGGAGAGTAGGAGGCGCAGACGATAAATCTGGTGAGGGATTAGTGGTGCTAGGGTAGAGAAGGGGATTGAGGCTAGAGATTGCTGGATTGGTGCCGCTAGGGCAGAAGGTGGAGAAGGGGATCGGTGATACCAGTGCCGATGGTAAAGGAGATTGATCTGTCTTACTTCGAGCTACCGCCGTCGCCTCATGTGGCTTGACCTTCCTGGCCCCGCGTGGCGGCCAGAGACGGGGAGGGGAGAGGTTGGAAGGAGAGGACGGGCAGAGGATGACAGAGAGGAGAGACTGAGGGGGCGGTGGGTGGCTGCTAGGGTTGACGGAGGCGGAAGGACCGCGGGTTGAGACCCCCAACGGAGGGAGGGAGCGGCGACACCCGGAAAAGAAGGCGGGAAGGAGAGGAGGCGGCGCCGGGGGAGGAAAGACAGAGCTGGCGGGGAGGAGAGGACCAGCCCGAGGATCGCCGACGCCGGATCCGGGAACCGCATGGTGGAAGGAAAAAGGCGCGTCTGAGAGGAAGAGGGAGGCGGCGCCGACGGGGAATGGGCCTAATCCGGCGGCGGCGAGCGGCACCGACGGGGGAAGGGTATCGGCGTGGTAGGGTTCGAGGATGGGAAGGCGGAGACGGGAGCGGATGGTGGCGGCGGCGGCTGGTGACGGGGAGGGGAGGTGGGAGGAGGAAGAGACGGGGAGGAGGCCAAGGCGGAGAGCAGGCGGAGACGGGGAGAAAGGGCGAAGCAATGGGTGGGACGCGCTAGGGTTCACGAAGGACTGCGGGTTGAGAATGGAAAAGAGAGAAGGGGCTAAACCCAAAGGTGATGCAGCGAGGGGCGTTTGATGAGCTGATCGAACGGTGGCGAAGAACCGAGGACGCGAATGTAAAACGGAAAAGTCGAAGGGGTTTTTTGCATTAGCAATCCGTTTGTGTGGGCTGGGCAGCGAGTCGACGGACGGATCGAGGCCGACGGGCAGATCGGACGGCCGTTATTTTCCGGGCGACGTGGAGGGTCCGGCTGAGCCGGGCTGCATCCCACTTTATATATAAGATATATTCATTGGCTGTTCTTTCTGAGGATTCCCGAGTTTATTTTTTCCCTCATCGATATATCCAGCACTTTGCTTTTCTCTATTCGTTTTGCCCAATGAACTCGAGGCACGGACAACCCTATAGCGCGTGTTATGGAAACAAAGCCCATATGATTCATACTACATAAATATCATTGTTTTTTTCGATAGGGAAATTAAGTAGTATCCACCGTTTGGAATTGCATGCATTTTCACCAAAACATTACAGTTGTGTAACAAGTGCAACCCATATGTTTAAATATAAAGATATGTAATATAGTGTAAGTCATGTGTATATATATAGCTGCAGTTTTGCTTGAGATAGAAATTTGTTGAATCGGCGTCGGATGTGTTATGGCCTTGTTCTCGTGGGCTGAATTTATATGCTAATTCGCTTATTTCTGAAAAGCTATGCTTCGAGAACTTCTAGCAAAGGCTTGAGAACTCGGCCTATTTCATTAGACTTGTTTTTTAGAGCTCTGCGAAGCAGCTTTGAGATAAAAAAGCTCGATAAGATAAAGTGTTGGGTATCGAGCTTTTTTAAACATAGATGAGCAAACAAGCCCTCAAGAACATGGTCATAAGTAGGGGTGAAAACGGACCGGATACGGTTGAGATAGAGGTCACCCTGTATCCGATTCCATATTTTTAAATGAATATGAATTCAGATATGGATGGTGTCATATATGGATTCGGATATAGGTTTTGACAGATACATATATGAATTGGATATGGATCAGATATGGATACGCAACTATATTTTATTAGTTTCTCAATGAAATAAAATTGGCATAACCTACCTTTAATATTGGTCATCCTGAACACATAATACAACATATAATCATATCAAAATACATGTTGTGCATCTAATATCTCAAAACCAAACATAATAGATCATATAACTATAATATAAGTGGCACATATAAGTGACCAAAAGTGACTATCTGGATATCGATACAGTAACTATCTGGAATTATCCATCAGCCGATATTCGTATCCATCGGATACTACTCACTTCATATGTGCATGTATCCGTATCCGGTTAACTAACTGGATGTTATCCATATCCATATTCACATTTTGTCATATAGAAAAACGGGTTCCATATAAAAAAAAAATATCTGCATATACAGAACCAGCTGGATATGGATATTATCTACACCACTTGTATCCCTAGTTAGTGTATAGAAACCTCTACGCTTTTGTTTGAAAGCTTTAATAATAATACACTTACTTATAGTAGCGAAATACACATTGTTAATTTCCCCCTAGTGCATGCCTCCACGGAGGCCCTCGTAGTTGCACGGACAATTAATTGTGCTATCTAGCCTAGCACAACTAGTATATAAAAACGAAGCCTATATAATTCTAAATCAACTGCACCACCAAATGGAGCGAAACAGAAAGCAACACAATTAAACATAACCTTTATTTGATGTGCAACTGGAAAGCGCCGCTTGGGGTATATATGCAGATCATTTATTAACAGAAAAAGGTTAGTATGCACTATAAAATCTGATTTTCCTTATGTACAATCCGAGAAATTAAACACTCAAAGGGGGATCATCATCCATTTTATCATATACGGGCAATTAACCAGGGTTTTGAATTCGGGATACCGAACGCGTTCACGAATTAATGGAATGACGAAAAATGCCGCCGCGAGCAACTGCCAGTGCTTAATTATCTTCATAAGCAGTAACTTGCATGTTTGAAGCAACCGGTACGTGCATGACGATCCAAAGCAACAGAGAGGGTACATATATATAGCGGTGCGTGTAGCCGATCGATCGATCGACAAGAAAGAAAAGGTGGAGAAAATTAGTAATAAAGCTTGCGATCGAGCTAGCCCTCCTGCCAAGTTGGATGGAGAAACTATAGATATATATAATATAAGAGAATCGCGCTAGATGCGCAGAGATTAAAGAAGCGGCATGTGGAGCAAAACCGCCATGGATGGGAGCCTGCTGCCTGCGGCGCCCACAGGCGCGCGCGCCAAGACGAGCGAGAAGGAAGGAGAAGCCAACGGGAAACCGCTTCTGACAAGGCCAAATAACCTCTTCAATTCACTCCTCGTACGTAGCCAGGAGGATGGGAAAGGCACGGCCGGCGAGATCACGCTCCCATGCTTGTCTCGATGCATTGGCCATCTGACTCTGACACCCAACGCGAGCGTGGGCGCCACGCGCTGTCATGGAGCCCCCACACGCTAGCTACACCAACTTACTACCAAAGTACCCCACGTGTTAAGTACTGTATATCGGGGTGAATCTCGACTTGATCATATTTGTAGTAGCGGCCTTGAGAAGAATTTCAAAAGCCACGGCAACGAGATACCTCTTCCTGTTATCGAAAACATGATGTTTTAGACGTATACTAAGTCAAAGTTTTAAAACTTTATTTATAAAATTTTTTTGAACTATTTTGATTGGCACATGAAAATAATACATATAATTTTGTCTCTAAAAACACTTCTATAATATCATTATTTTTTGCGGATTTTATAAATAAATTGTGATGGTAATTAGTGGTTAAAGTTGTGTTTTTTTAAGACCGCGCCAATGTTTAAAATGTTGAGTTTTTAAGAACTGGAGGATGTATTAGTTAAAATTGCAACTTTTCGAAGTAATTTTTCAATTTTAACATAAAGAAAATGAATTTTGTCTTCGAGCAAATGTTGCCCTCTTGCTAGCTGTATCGGCAATCTCATGAGTAGACGAATCAGGCCTATTCTTTAAAAATATTCTTTTTTGCATTTGTCCTGAAGAAATGAGCTGGCCGCAGGTACAATTTTGTATTTGTTTCCCCGCTTTTCTCAAAAACGTTTTAGAAAATAACCGTCCCCTATTGGACATCTTATGTATGCCAACAACCATACGTACTAATAAGATCCATGGGTTGGCATGCATTTAGCTCCCTTTTCTTTATTTTCCCACTATTACGCATGGGAAATTTCAATATATGATATATGTGCTTCTATCTCATAAAATAATTTCATGGTATCTTCTTTGATATACAGGGTCGTAAGTAGTACTGTTGAATATCATTTTGTTCTTATATATATATATATATATATATATATATATATATAGAGAGAGAGAGAGAGAGAATAAGTGTGTTGACCGATCAACAAATCAAAAATGCGCTACATTTGCTCTTTTCCCTCTGAATAAACTACGAACATATAGCACGTACCTTTAGGCAACAGTAGCTACATCATTATCAAAAATTTCTAAGGTGATATAGTCAATTACCTAAATGACGTAGAACCGAACAGTATCTCTTTCTATATATATATCATCTAAGCCATGCCACACTATACCTTGTGGCCATTCATAAAATCTAAAAGGATATTCTCTCTTTCTTTCTCTATATATATTTATATATAAACATCACACAAAACCACAAGTGCCACATAAGATTTAGGATGGTCTAAACTTATAACTCCACACACCGGCTGACCAGTGCCTACTTATAATAGTCACAAGGTGGTATTTCCATTTAGCCTATTTGAACTCCAGCCTTTTATATCTGTTTCTCTCTCTCTAGATACCGGTAGCTAGAGTGGTTTCACGTCTACGTAGGATCGACAACACTAATTAGACCGAGTTCATAAAGGGCATTTTAGTCATTAGAACTAAACCAATTATTTGAATACCGAATTGTAACCGGTCATTGGAATCTTCCACGGAACTCTTTCTTTTTAAAGCAACTACGTACTATTCAATCTGGATCTTTATTGAACCTAGGACCACTTGGGCTGGCAAATCTTGTGGTTCAACCTCGCCTTATCTAATGAACCGTGGCTCTCCCAATACAGAGGGGGCAATTGGGTAATTTTGAGCTCCGGAGCCCAGACCAGCTCTCCACGATCGATCTTCTCCTTCCTTTATATGCGCCCCTCGCACTCGCTCGCACACCACACCATTCCTCTCGCTAGCTGCTCATCGTCTCCGGCCGTCTCTAGCTAAGCTAGCTAGGATGCGGATGAGCTGCAACGGGTGCCGTGTGCTGCGCAAGGGCTGCAGCGACGACTGCGCCATCAGGCCGTGCTTGCAGTGGATACAGAGCCCCGACGCGCAGGCCAACGCCACCGTCTTCCTCGCGAAGTTCTACGGCCGCGCCGGCCTCCTCAACCTCATCACCGCCGGCCCTGAGCGTGTCCGCCCTGGTATGCATGCGCACGCCCTAGCTTGTCGATCGATCGATCGTCCCTTCTGCGCTGCATGCGTTTGTGTGTGTGACGGCTCTGACGATGTTGGTGCTCGAATGTGTGTATGTGCAGCAATATTCCGGTCGCTGCTGTACGAGGCCTGCGGCCGCATGCTCAACCCGGTGTACGGATCGGTCGGGCTGCTCTGGTCCGGGAACTGGCAGCTGTGCCAGTCCGCCGTCGAGTCGGTCCTCCGCGGTATGCCCATCGCGCAGCCGCCGCCCGCCGCCACCGCCGTTCCGCCGCTTCGGACGTGCGACATCCGCCACGTCGCCAAGAGGGGCGCCGAGCACGGAGGCCTCGCCGGCGCCGCTGACCTCCACCGGCTGGGCAACAGCTCCCGCATGCAGTTCAAGAGACCGGGCGCCGCCCACAGATCGGGAGGTTCCGGGCATGCGCTCGACCTGGTCTTCGCCCAACCGTCGGCCGCCATGGAAGCCGACGTAGTAAGGCAGGCACAGCCGCTCAACTGGGCGCGGCGCGAACCGAGTCACGACTCCGGGAGCCATGACGCCGCGCCGGAAAGCGATCACAGCAACGCCTCCGTGGACACCGTCGAAGGCTCTCATGTTAGCCAGTCCGAGGCGCCGGAGCCTAAACCAACCGAGGTGCGCGACGACGGCCTCGACCTCACATTAGGTCTATTGCCGCCGGTGCACAAGACCGAGCCGGCGAACAGCGCCGACGACGGCCAGGTCGACAAATGCGAGCCAGTGGAGCTCGATTTGGAGATCTCGCAGCTTCGATAGCTCGACAAATATAAATAAAAGTATAATGAGATCACTGGATTCGTAGATGTTAATTCGTACGTAGGATTGTTTTTTTATGTTTTCCGGTTTAGGAAACATTGATGTAATGGTCGTCCGTGCCTTTTTTTTTTTTTTTTTGTCTTTTCGGCCGTTTAGTTATTGCAGATGTTTCAAGGAAGTATTTGTGTAGGGTTTGATTCGATGTATGCATATGTGAGATTATGCGACCGATATATAGCATCATATCAAAGGTTTGGCTCATGCATGTATTCATAGATGTTGTTATCTTATATGATTTCGCGCAAGATTAATATTGATCTAGGGATCATCCATGTGTGAACTTTAACAATAATCCTTTTTCAGCTTTTGCCGTCCTCTAGATCACCTTTAATATCATTCTCATTTCTTTCCTTCTAATAGAAAGGCATCGCTCCTGCCATAAACTTAAGAAAAAGAATAATCCCTTAATGGGTCGTCTATCCCATATTTTTCTCTTACCATTTCCAATTCACTCTTTTTGGCCATTTAGTTATTCCAGATATTCCATGAAAGTATTTGTAGGGTTTGATGCATGCATATATATGAGATTATGTGACCGATATATAGCATATCTGAAAAGTAATTTGGCTCATATTCATACATGTTTTGTTATCAAATACGATCCCACGATATTGATCGCGGGATCCCTGCGTGAACTTTAATAATAATCCCTTCATTTTGATCTCATATGATATATATCATGGAAGGGTAATGCTTAATTTTAAGCAAGAAAAGAGATTTTGTTAATAAAATGAATCTCTTCCTCATACAGGAAAAAAAAGATTTTGTTCCGAAAAATTTTCACATGTACCGCGCGTATCTAGTAGTTCTTTGTCCACCTTAATGTGTGTATAGAATGTACAGTGGACACAAATGTACAGAGCTGAGAGAGAGAGAGAGCCTTAATTTTCTTGGTGCATATGCGGCGCCCCCACAGAGGGAGAGGTTCAATGGATGTGGCAAAAGTATGTGGAAGGGGACAGCAATTTGCACAATAAAAATGGAAAAGTTAGCTAGGGTTTGATCATCTTCAAACAGCAGAAGGAGCTGACAAAAGCCAATTTGCCAAGTAGCTAATTAAGTATATTTCCATTGGTACGTATTGCATCACCGATTACTAGCTGTACTTAATTTGATGCAAACATTTTACGAGTAAATCGACCTATTCCCGTCAAAAACAGTGTAAAAGTATTTTACATCTATGGGCACTATATAGTATTAGTTGATGAACGTGATTAGCACGGTGCAGATCATTACTACTAAATTAGGAAATCGATAAGCTGTGACAATATTGATAGGTCTGTCCTAGCTCTTCCATTTTCTTTTTTTTAACCAAGAGTAGGAGCACTGCCATTATATTAAGAAGGAGTAAAGAGAATAAATACAAACATCGCCACGAACGACCCTGCCCAATGGCAGGACGACAGAAGGAAAAACATAAAAATAAAAAAATTGTGATATAATCACGGCGCTATACACCTCTCTTGCAAAGAGAGGAACACCTACCGCCTTGGGTAGCCATCCACAAACGCACAACCACAATACCAGCAACATGAACTAAAGCCAAATGACACTACGTCATAAAATCTGTCCACTATGTGGTTCTGACGCCGAAACAGTTGAACATCTAATGGTGCAATGCTCTTTCACCAAGAGGGTTTGGAGCAAAGTACTGGCCGAGCTACAACGGTGGCAACTTGCTAAACCACGAGGGCAAGATGAGAGGCTAGTTAGATGGTGGAAGGCAAATCGATGTCTCTTATCAAAGGCTAAAAAACTGCATTTCAATGGGGTAATTGCCTATTCTTGTTGCAACATTTGGAAAGAAACGAATAGGAGAATTTTTCAGCTAAATTACTCGACGGTGATAGAGGTATCCATGCAAATTAAACAGGCTTTAACCAATAGAGCTATGACCTTTGGGGCGGATGATCATAGCTGAAGCAGTGTCCTACCAAGTCTGGACATATCACTCTCTTTTTCTCTTTTGTATAGTAGTTAGCCCCACTGCTGGTTTTTATTTTGTTTGTCTTTTTAAGTCTCCCTGTTTTGATACTCCTAATCTCAATGCATAGGCAGCACACCTGCCAATTGTTCAAAAAAATAAATAAAATCTCTGACAAAAATAAGCTCCTCCTGGCAAACAAATTCCATAAAAAATATCTACAAAATCCATTTTCTACAAATTAACTTTAATATGAAATGAAACACGTATCACAACGAAGCTCGATTGGCCGGTGGCCAGAACCAAGGGCATTGTGTAGGCTAAGCACGAAATGACACCAACTTGGTCGAGCTCGTCTGAAAGAAGAGGCAGAGAGCTGAGGGCACAGAGCAAGCTAACTCCAACGTCAACTCGGCCTACTGGGGTAATACAATAGCAATTTTCTTAATAGACTATTTTTACATATCAAAATTAAATAAAATAAAAAATTGTGCTATCCGTGCAATCCACGTTATCAAAACCCACTTTCATCGGTCCATGTCAGCAAAATAGTCGAGCAAATCAGTTATATGGTGTTAAATAAACTGATATTCATATATATGGGAATGTTAAATAATCGGTTTTTTAGTTTGGGTTGTAGAATAGATTTCTTTTAAAATTAAAGGTTGTAAAATGAACTTATTCCTATATGTTTTAATTAGTTCCGTGGGAGCTGAGAACTAATTTACACACTCGGTATGAATTTAATCGATATTATTAGCTAAATTTTGAATTCCAGCCAATTAATTATTGTGTTTTTATAATTAACTGTCAGCCGAATGTGGTGATCCTCACATGCATACAGCATGCATATTCACCCATAATTTCGCTAGATCTGCCCGGCGCCGTGCATGTTGGATTAGAATAGCTCAAAATTCATGTGCTAATTTGATCGACCAGCTAGTTAATTGGCACGTAGATCCACCTTTTGGGATGTATACATCTGCATCTACGTAGATACTACTATCAGCTACTATGTGCATTCTATGTACACATGTCGAAGGCTCGAAGCTCTGGATATATAGCTATAGGTTACTTACTCTCGTACGTCCGGGCCAAAGTTGCTAGGAAGACGTACACATGTTCGCATTCACTCAAGAAACGGTAGGATTAATTAATAGAAAATCGATCAAAAATAGGGATACATGCATAATTATAACTATTGGTACGTACCTTCAGATTTTGAGGATTGATCCATTAAAATTCGTGCCAAATTAAATGTCAGAAAGAATGATACATTGGTAATTACATGATTCGGATCCATTAATTTTCTTGGGCATGAAATTTCGTCCACTTTCCTTGACGTCGATCGAGATTCATGGCACATTAAACCTGTCCTGATTGATGGATGAGAGATCTGCGAAAGATTATTCTTCCAATTTTATTCAGTGGAACTGGTATCCAGTTGGCATGCATGAAGCTTCCTGGCCAACGTACGATTCTTTAGCCCATCTTCTAGAACTTCTTTGAACATATTAAGGACCAAAAAGTGGGAGATGTGTAATGCTACTATCTATGCGCCTAAACAGCTCGGCATTAGAACTGACACTATCAAGTGGGGACTAAGGTGATCAGCTCCATATGTCAGTCTCTACGCACAGCTACTCGAGGTGCATCTTACAAGGGATTATTTCCCAAGGACCAAAAAGAAATGTAGTATTTGATCTCTCTGTGGTTAGGATGGTGTTTGGTGGCTTTTCGTTGAGCCCTTGAGATTGGTTGGGTTGACATTGTGCATGTTGTGTCTAATATCATATCTAAGAATAAATTATTGTTTGTATGCTCTTCTTCTTCGATGAATGACAATGCTCCTGCCTAGGTGCAAAAATAGATATAATATTATATACATAATACTCCATAATATTGTATGCCATTAATTATGCAAGGTACACATACGTACACGGGAATATAGTTGTTTCCCAAGAGTTTCTAAAACGAGTTGTAGGTCATGTAGAGATAGATAATATAGAATGTTATATGATGAGTCGGTAGCAGGCGATTGTTTGGTACATAATAAAAAATATTTTCTGATGAGGGATATGAACCGTGCAACAGATCAACGATAAGAGATCCATTCAGACAAACCAGTCAAAAAATCCATTCTTTGTCAAAGTCGGGGAAATTAATCAGTTGAAAAACTTGTTTTAACTTGCTAGAATTGCACCAAGCTAGAATGGAAATAATATCAAAAAATAGTATACAGGAACAAGACTAACTTGTTAATATATAGGGAAAATTGGTTGTAGGATATTTGAGCCTAATTAATCCTATCCATGCTATGACAAAGCTAGTAACCTCTCCCTTCCGTGTCATCACAATTGCTCGATTATTGCACTGTATGCCATTGGCAAAAACATACCTTTTTCTTTAAGCTATGTAAATATTTCAAAAATCCTAAAAAACACAGAGTTATCAAGTATGTAACAATTTTAATGTGCTTATTTTTTGGTACTTCAATATTAATCTTTTATGTTAAAAGCGCTTTTAAGTGTAAATTGAATATAATAACTTTTTTTTTGTAAAAATACCAAAAATATGCAGATTGAAAGTATCACATATTTGATAAGACTATGATTTGTTGAGATTTTTTATATATTTATACAACTTAAACAAAAAAGATAATTTTTTGTTACTGGCACATAAGGCAATAATTGAGTAATTGCGATGGCAAATAGAGAAGAGGTCACTAAGAAATGGCATGTAAGAGAGAATTAAATTCTGCGGTGGCATAAAAAATTCCCCAAAAATATTAAAAATAGGAAGATCTTGTGATTTCAAACTCAAGAGGGTCGAGAATTCTTGTGAAAAAAATTGAGAGATTTCATCATATGCCACTCTCAAAGATGTGCAATCCACATTACTAGAGAAATGACCTTTCATACCGGTACATCAGTCCCGATTGGCCACAAATCGGGACTGATGTAGCAATAGTCCCGGTTCGTGGCTACAGGGCTAAAAGCACGATTAGTACCGGTTCGTGGCGGTAATAAAATAAAAAATTGTGCTATCTGTGCAATCCACGTTATCAAAACCCATTTTCATCGGTCCACGTCAGCAAAATAGTCAAGCAAATCAGTTATATGGTGTTAAATAAACCGGTATTCATATATATGAGAATGTTAAATAACCGGTTTTTTGTACTTCCACATTAATCTTTTATGTTAAAAACGCTTTTAAGTGTAAATTGAATATAAATTTTTTTTGTAAAAATACCAAAAAATATGCAGATTGAAAGTATCACATATTTGATAAGACTATGATTTGTTGAGATTTTTTATATATTTAGACAACTTAAACAAAAAAGATAATTTTTTGTTATTGGCACGTAAGGCAATAATTGAGTAATTGCGATGGCAAATAGAGAAGAGGTCACTAAGAAATGGCATGTAAGAGAGAATTGAATTCTGTAGTGGCATAAAAAAATTCCCCAAAAATATTAAAAATAGGAAGATCTTGTGATTTCAAACTCAAACTCAAGAGGGTCGAGAATTCTTGGGAAAAAAATTGAGAGATTTCATCATATGCCACTCTCAAAGATGTGCAATCCATTGGAGTGACATCCTGAATTATTTCTAAAATGGCATTCCTTGTTTTGGCCATACGGCGAAGTGTGTGTGGAGCCACATTAAGCTAGGGTGTGCACGGAACCTAGGCCCAAGAAAAGTTTTAGCAATTAGAATTATATGTCATATGTTCTAATAAGTGTATTTCTAAACTTAGTAGTTGTGCATGCACCCGTTAAAACAGTCCAACTCTCCGGCATCGGCATTACATTATACGGTTTTCTCGTAGCACATCGTTTTCCTTGAAATATTTTTAGTAGGGCAGCGGATAGACAACGACGAAAATAGAGACCGAGTTAGGAGAACGGGCCTTCGCTCAGCGCCCTCGTGGATGGCAGCCACAAGTTCCTACGGCAAGATATCATCAAAATCTTGTGTCCTATGTAAATGCAAGCGTCATCGTGAATTTGCTTCGTCCTATATATATCAAGTTTTGTCGAATATATATGAAGGCATCTCCTCGCAAGAAATAAATTGGTGGTATCTTTTTAATTTCAAAGAGGCAAAAAAACAAGCATGCACTCTTTTCATTCCTGTACAGAAGTAGAATTGCTGCTCTCAGATTTATGATGCACATCACTCCAGTGATACGACCTTGATTTCCAACCAGGGTGGATCGAGCCATCGAGGAGAAGTAAATAGTTAAGCAAAGTAAAACACCAAAATATTGTGGGTCATTTATTTTGCTTGATCCAGTAGCGTAGAAAACTCTTACCCGTAGGAAATAATTAATTAAGACACTGAGTACAGTATTACTACATTTGATCTAATGGTATATAGAACTCTTATCCCTGGTATGTTGTAGAAGTGCTAATTAGTTTAGCTAGGACAAAAACGATGAAAAAAAAAGTAGATGATCCCTGCAGGCCGTGCATATACGGGAAAATTCAATGATTGACACTCAATTCGTGTGGCTCAGCCAAAATAACATTACTTTCGTTTGCCTTTTATAAAATGACACCGGGCACACGAATTTCTTCCACCGGTAACACTTTTCGATGAAAAATGCCCAAAATACCCTTGGGGCCCACCTATCATCTCTTTTCTCTCCTCCCATTCACCCTCTTCTCTATTCTCTCTCCTCCCCTCCCATTCGCCGCCGTCTCCTCCTCATCCACCGTCTCCGCCGTCTCCTCCTCCTCCTCCTCTGTTGTCGCCGCCTCCTCTTCCTCCTCCTCCTCTGCCGTCCCCTCCTCCTCCTCTGTCATCGTCGCCGCCACCGCCTCCTCCTCCTCTGACGTCGCCGCCTCGTCCTCCTCCTCCTCCGACATCGCTGCCTCCTCCTCCGCCGCCGCCGCCGCCTCCTCCTCCGTTCTTGCCGCCTCCGCCGTCGCCGCTGCTGCTGCTGAACGGCCTGCCTCCACTCGCGTCTGCCCGCCGCCACCTCCATCTCGCGTCCGCCGCCTTCCTCCACCTCGCGTCCGCGCTGCTGCGCCGCCGCCGCCTACACTCACCGAAGATGGAGAAGAAAGAGAGGAGAGTGATGGGAGACACTTACGGGTAAAATACCTAAAATACCCCTCGTGAGTGTCACCGGCTGAAGAAATTCGTGTGTCCGGTGTCATTTTATGAAAGACGAACGAAATTAATGTTATTTTGGCCGAGGCGCACGAATTGGGTGTCAATCATCGAATTTTCCCTGCATATACCCAGTCAAATATGATTTCGTGGTAGTAGATTGGACATAACCATTCCAAGCATACAATAAGCAACTGGCGCGTGGTGACCAAATTACTATACTACGTGCGGAACCGTTTGGTCCATGTGATCGGCAGCTCGTATTCCGTTTCCTTAACATTAGCTAATTAAATTAAGGTTAATAAGAGGATGGCAAACCAAGATTAGATTCGCGAGCGCCATCTAATTGGGGACAATCTTGGGCTTTGGAAAGATTCGCCTGATGCATCCTCCTCAACTATGGGTCATATATAACCGCCTGACTGGTTCCCTTTAGACGATCGATCGATGCTAGCTTGTGGAGTGGTACCAGTGCAGTAATAATTAATTAAACAAGCTAGGACGCACGTTTAAACGCGCAATTGGTTAGGCAGGTCAATTTACTTTGCCGTGCACATGCATATTTACTTAGTTTTTTTAAGGGAATATTTACTTAGTTAAATGTTTGATCTTGTACATGTAATTGAGGATCTCCCGCCAAGTTTCAGGCATATATGTAGCTGGCCAAATTTTTTACTGCTCCAGGACCAAAGCCTCGGGCTTACAGCACATTTCTTTAGCACATTTTCCTCTCTCAAGAATTAATTAAACAAGCAAGGATGTACGGCCAGTAGATCGATTTAACTCGAGCTGCTAAATCAGAATTCAGTGTTATATCTATTTATCTATCTATATATTTGTCCCGCGTAGAGTTGGACTTCGACTATATCTGAACGTTCCACATGTATTTTTTAGATAAAAGTATATCTGAGAAATACGCAGCTTAATTAGAACATATATAGGCCGTCCAAGTCTGAGAGATAAAAGTTGGCTTATTCTACTTATCTCGTGTTTTATTTGACTTATCTTACTTTTTTATTATTTTTTGAGTCGGTTTTTTTTATCTCGTAGGCGTGTCTATAAGCTCTCTAAACTCTAAAATTGGAGACCAACCGGCTCTCGAGGCTATCTCGAAAAATTCTCGAAGTGACGAGATAAGGCAAATAAGCTGAAAAGAACCCATCAAAGGAAACCATTCTAAGAATCCGAAACAATTAATGGGTTGACTGCTTGAAACATTCATGCTTATCCATTTTCAATATATATAGTAGGATCTATGATCTCAAACCATGAGACTTTACAAGGCTGTCTTTTTTTTTTGAGTAAAGGTATGAGCTGTATTTATTAAGCTTTCAAAACTTTCGTACAAGACCGGTTGATTACATTAGAGCTCACAGGCCTGTTTTTGCCTCCCATACCACGCCCGATCCAAACAGCATCCGGGACTTTAGTGTTCAGCCACTCACTCAACTGGCTCGGAAGGAAATCATGTACATCATCGTGCCACTCACCTACCACTGCTCATTCATCCCCACATTGCAACCCAGTCACGGGAGCTCATTCGCTGTACGACAATGGAAGGAAATTGTCGCATCTGGAAGCTCTCTCAATCTACATTTCAGATCCGCCACCACCGCCGCTATTGGGGAACGATCCACTTCTGTAGAGGTGAGCTTGTTGACTAGATTTTTGCAATCTGATTTGAAAACCAAGACATCTTCTGAAAAATTTTCTGCTATATTGAAGCCTTCCATCAGTGATACCGCTTCTGCTGCTTCAGCATGGCTAAGTCTGCCTAGATTCACTAGGCGAATTGCACTAATTTTAAAGTTCCTTCTTAAAATCACTGCCGCTCCATAAGCTTGCTTGGTTTCTAGATTATAAGAAGCATCCACCCAACAACAGAACCCCTCTGTAAGAGACAGATCTGAGTTATTCATAGGTTTTACCTGCCTTTCTGAATCGTTCAAGTTTCTGATTTCATTGAGCTGATGGACAATTATTCTTGCCATATCTTCAATGCTACTCAGATGCCCCTGGAATAACACCGTATTTCTTCTTTTCCACAATTCTGAGATACCCAATATCGAAGCCAGAAAATCATAGCTGAGGTTACCATTGATTTGTCCCAATATCCATTCTGATAATGGTAAATTCATTGTTTGATTCCATCTGGGAAGGTTTCTATCAGGTAGTAACACCTCCAGCTTTTCCCACATCATTGAAGCTACTGGGCAGAGAAAACTGATATGTTCTATATACTCGTCCAAATTACAACTCAGACACTTTGGTCTAGGTGTAATTTCTGAACAATTAAGTTTCGCCAAGAGGTAAGTTATTTTACAAAGTCTCCAAATAAAGTGACGTATTCTGGCTGGGATAGGGAGTTTCCACAAATTTTTCCAAGTAGAGCTGAACTGTTGATCTGATTGTTGAGCTTGGTTAAAAAGATTTGTTGTTTGTAACTGCTTTAGTTTACTAGCAAACCGGTACCCGATCTCACGAGTAAGCACCATCTCTTGTCATAGCCCATGCTTTGGAATGTGCAGGCACGGTTCGGATGGTAGTGGATAGATAGCACCTCCATTTGCATCACAAGGGAGAAATGTGGAATTAACCTTCTGCACATCCCATCCATTAGTATGGTCCAACATAATGTCACACACTTTCATATCAGGAGAACCATTCCCTAAAGGTCTATGGACTTCTACTCCAAGTACCCATTTATGCATCCAGACTCTGATGCTTTTGCCATCACCTACCCTCCAGATTAAATTTTGTACCAACAAATCTCTTCCATAGCAGATATTTCTCCAAGTCACAGAACAATGCATTGGACTCCCTACCTGAAGGAACTCATCTTTTGGAAAATACCTTGCTTTCAGCACTCTAGCACATAACGAATGCGGCCTAGTTAGGAGTCTCCAACTTTGCTTGGCGAGCATTGCTTGATTAAAAGAAATAATATCTCTGAAACCCAGCCCAGCTTCGTCTTTTGGCCTCTTCAGAGAGTCCCAGGAACTCCAATGAATTCCGCTGTTAGTCCCAGCGCCCCACCAGAAGTTTGCAGAAATGCCTTCAATTTTCTTGCAAATCTTAGTAGGGATTTTAAGACAGCTCATAATATATGTCGGGACTAATTGCACTACTGACTTTAGTAGAATTTCTTTCCCAGCTCTAGATAAGAATTTTTCCTTCCAGCCTTGAACTCTCTTCGCAACTTTCTCTAAAAGTGGTTTAAAAGCCTCATTCTTTCGAATCCTCAAGAATATCGGCATTCCCAAGTATGATTCATTGTGGGCTTGTTTATCCACTTGGATAACATCCTAATCAACTCCCTAGTAGAGTCCATTGTTTCTTTGGGTAAGTAAAAACTAGACTTTTCTTTATTGATTTTTTGTCCTGATCCACTTGCATATATGTTGAGCACATAATTCAGTGCATGAAGACCTTTCCGATCTGCCTCCAAAAAAATGATAGAGTCATCTGCGAAAAGCAGATGATTGACAGTTACAGCTTGACGACCAAAACTAATCCCACGCAGATCTTTCCTTTCTTTGGCTTGCTTTAGGAGTGCTGAGAATCCCTCGGCACAAAGAACAAAAAGGTAGGGGGACATGGGATCACCTTGTCGGATACCCCTGGACGGCCTAAACTCTTCTAACAGCTGGCCATTCAACTTAACTTTAAAAGAGGCAGATTTCACACATGTCATCACCATTCTGATCCACTCCTCCTGAAACCCAGTCTGCCCATAATACCCTCCAGATAAGACCATTCCACTCGGTCATAGGCTTTCATCATATCTAGTTTTATAGCACAGAGAGGATTCCTCTTTGTACGTCGAGACTTAATAGCATTCAAACACTCGAAAGCAATGAAAACATTATCTGTAATCAAACGACCTGGGATAAAGGCACTCTGTTCTACCGAGATGATATCATCCAGTATGGTTTTAAGTCTATTTGCCAAAACTTTAGACCCAATCTTGTAAATAACATTGCACAGGCTTATGGGGCGAAATTTAGATAATTCTTCTGGATTTTTAACCTTTGGGATAAGAACCAGCACTGTCTTATTCAGAGATTCCATATTATTCGCTCCTGCCAAGAAATCTTTTACTGCTATCAAAATATCCTCCTTCAATAGATCCCATTGTTTTTGAAAGAACAGAGCAGGGAGGCCGTCAGGCCCGGGTGCCTTGAGGGCCCCCATGCTGAACAGAGCTTTTTTTACTTCCTCCAAGGTAACAGGTCGACAAAGAGCCTCGTTCATACCATCAGTTACTTTTGGCATTACACACTGTAATAAGACTTGCTGGTTTGATGTACCTTCAGATTGAAAAAGCTTTTCGTAAAATCGAGAAGCCATAGTCTTCAAATCCACTCCATCAACAGCCCAGCTACCATCCTCCCTTAAAAGTTTCTTAATTTTATTCTTCCGCTGACGTTCAGAAGCACTATGGTGAAAAAATTTTGTATTCTTATCCCCTTCTGCCAACCATAATTTACGTGATCTTTGTCTCCACATAATCTCCTCTTTCCTGTACCACTCCCGAAGTTCCTCTTGCAATTGAATTAGGATCGGGTGATTGGAGGGTTCACCAGCTTTTATAAGAGCATCAATATCATTTCTCTTTTTATCAATGGCTTCTCTAACAGACCCAAAGACTCTTCTTTCCCATTCTAACATATCATCTGTTAGTTTTGCAATCTTCTCCCCAATAAAACCAGAGCCATATTGTTCTGTACACCCTTCCCAAGATTTATTAATAAACTGCTGAAACTCTTCATTCTTCATCCACATTGCCTCAAACTGGAACATTTTCCTTTGTCGAGATATCCTTCTGACTGATTCTCTAGAGGGATGAATAGCAAGCATATAATGATCAGAAGTACTAGTCCAAATGTGGCTAACATCCACACACTGAAAAATTGAGAATAGACCATTATTAGCACAACCTCGATCTAATCTGACTTGGACATTTGGTGGACCTGCTTGCTTATTATTCCAGGTATAAGGATAACCTTGAAAACCAATATCCACCAAGCCACTTTGAGCCAGGGCCATCCTCATATTGCTCATCTGTCCCTCAGGGCGTAAAGATCGACTCAGATGTTCCCTTTGATACATGCATTCATTCCAGTCACCAGCAATCAACCATGGAAGGGTAGATTTTTTCGCAAGAGTGATAATCATATTCCAAGTACACTGCCTTAGATCTGCCCGTGGCCTACCATAAATGCCTGTAAACCTCCATTCTACTCCATCCTCCTCCAGAAAAGAACCATCTATATGAAATAAATTACAGGACCAAAGAGTAAAATCTACATCTCCTCTCCACCATAGCGCCAAACCCCCACTCCGACCTTCGCAGTCAACAGCCAAACACCGAGAAAAACCCAAACTTCTAACACGATTACACATAACCTTAGAGCACGCAATTGTTTCTGAAAGAAACACCACCTGGGGTCGGTGAGATCGAATAAGATCTCTCAGCTCTCCCACTGTCGCGTCCGACCCCGAGCCACGACAGTTCCAGCTTAGGATAATCATTGCTTTTGGCGGTGCAATAACAGCCTCCGCCTTCAAAGAAGAATTGTCTTCTTCCACCTTTTGTTTCTTGCTCGCCAAACTGTTTGATAACGTATCGCCTTGATCATCCAGATGAATAAGCAGATTTCGTTGAGATTTAAATCCCAATTGTGTCCTGTTTGCTCCTGTTGGAACCCTCGAACCCCTACCTGTACCTTCGAAAGGTGAGGTCACCCTTTCATCCGCATCTCTAAGTGAATAAACACTTCTGCCCTCCTCCATAGGATCCCCCCTTTGCATTGGTCGCTGTCTCCTTTGATGATTTTCCACCTCTGTACGTAGCCAAGGTCCATAAGGTAGACTCTCCTTTGGACCCGTGTTGAAGTCACACATCTTAAAATCATGCCCTATAATCCCACAAGCAAAACAGATTGACGGCAAATATTCATACTTAACTCGACATCTCTTCTCTGCTCCGCCACCATAGTCAATAGGAAAGATACGACGAAGAGGTTTGGAAATGTCGATTGATACCCGAAAGCGCAAGTATTCAGCCCATCCTACACCATCATCATCCACATCAATTTCCAGCAACTCCCCCATCATATGTCCCGATCTTTTCGCACACTTTAGGGTAAGCCACTTATAGGGTAAATCGTAAACTCTTACCCAGAAAGCTAATCTACTAAAAGACATCTCTGCAGGAGTTTTGTTCTTGTCAAAATTTTCAAGAACAACAGCATTAAAACTCACTGCCCACGGCCCTCCATCCAGCACCCTCTCCATCTCCTGTCTGCTAGGAAAAGTAACCAGGGAGATGTTTTTCCCTAGCGTTTTCCCTTGCAAACCTCTAGGGATCATCCACGTAGACTTGAGAGCATTAAGAATTATCTGAGTTGAGAAAGTTTTTGTTGCCAGAACCTTTCCAATCAACGCCCATGGACAATTGAAGATTTCTTCTTCATCCTCCTCATCAAAAGCTAACACTCCTTCCTCCTCAGATGTCAAGGACAGACTATCCAGTTGGTCCACGATATCCAGTTTTGCTCGCACCTCCACCAATTTGCCATCCACCACCAATTTGTTTTGGGGGCTAGATGATTGAGTCTGTCGATCTGAATCTTCTGGCTCCTCCATAGCAGCCCCAAACCACTCGAACCACCCACAAGACACACGCGGTCTGGAAGAAAAAAGACCAGAAAAAACCCAGGACAAACCGCAAGATGAAGTTAGAGAATATCTAGCCCCAAACCCTAACCAGATCAAAACCAGGATTAGGTAGAGGAGATCCACCAAACCCTACTAAGATGCAAGAAGAACCAGATTCGAATTCCAATCTCACCGATGGAATCGATCTCAGAAAAGGCTAATCACTAATCTCCCTAGGTTGAAAACGCCGCCAAAGACCCGGCGGAGCCAAACCCGGAGCCTCATCTTGTCCAAATCAACGTACGCATCAAGAGAACCAATAATTGCTGTGTACGCGCATATATGTATTCGCTATTTAATGTTTGTCTCAGAAACTTCTCATGCACGTACGTACACAATGGTTTGACAAGTATCTAACCTAAGTACGTATACGGTTCCTCTGTCACCATCAGTACGTACTTGATTACTACTGAGGAAAGAGCAACCACAGCGACTGAGCTATATATCAGGGGAGAGTCCATTTGGATTTGAAATTTCTTTTATTGCTTCCATCATATTCAATTATTCTTTTTTGACACAATATTCAATTATTCATATAAAGTACGAGCTTATGCAAGTCTGGTAGTTCAGAGTTCAGACCATGTGTTCATGGTCAGTTTTTTTTTCTATGCAGATGCAATGCGAATGCGCAATACATGGATCCTGCATACAGAAACGAAAGGCCCATATGAGATCAGCCCAACTACCAGGCCCATATAAGCCTACTCTTCCAGCCCACGTGCAGTCCACACTGAAAGCCCACTTGTCTTTCAACGGGCTGCGCGCGAGCGGGCCTGATGCGTCTCGCCCTCCACGGCCGGCCGGCGTCGTCGGCTCCATCACCGGCGCGGCGGCGGTAGAGAAAACGGCGACACATGACACACCAATCATCCTGCTGTTGATGACAAGTCCGGCGGTGAGTTTTCTACTGCTGAGATCGAGGCCCACGCGTCGCGCTCTGAAGATGAGGCATGGGGATTGGCGATGCGAGCTTGACCATCGGTGTCAGATCTGCAGAGCTTGTCGAGTCCTACTCCAATAGGATACTCCATGGGCGAGTACAGCTACAGTTCTGATCAGCTCGTTCTCCCAGCTGAGTGACGAGCTCGGTGTAGCTAAGGAGAGAAGAATCCAACATGTTCCTCTACATGTGAGCATACTCATAGTGGGCTGTGGACCTAACATGCATGCACTGAAAACCATCTCAATCCTTCAGAGTTCGGGCGCATATTATATTGCAAATTTCTGCCAGAGCAAAAATGTGTGATTGTACTGTCAATCAATATGCTAATTAACCAGCACAACGGATGCTATCAGTGTAATACCACCGGCATATGTTAATTATTGGATTGCATGTGCTGATTAGTTCACACAAAAGGTTGAGTCGATATTGAGTAGTACATGACATGCAGTTAACCAATTAATCTCCATCGAAATTTTATAGATTGATACACACACAGGTGATGTTCACAGCGCTGCGTGCCGATTGAACAATCCTCAAGGATCTCTCCGTGAGCAAACACATGATCGTACGATCATGAACGAAACAGTGCGAAGAAGTATTCGACGGCTGAAATGGGCCATGTCCAAACTTTCTTGGCTCAACAGATGTGAATTGGGCAACAATGCAATGCAGAATAAGAAATCATGTGTATCATCAAAACTAACAACGCTTCCCTGACCCGGCCATGTACAAACTGAGGCATTGCAATTTGCAAGCAACAATGTCCAGCTTGATGGCCGGTGGACACTCGAATACATGCATATATACACACTTGGTCTTGTATGCTCAAACAGCACGCACAGCAATGCAGACATGGCTTTGGAATCAACTAGCAGGTCACACGAGAGCTAGCTAGCTCTCCTACCTGTTGTGCAGGGCGTCGGGGCAGCTTGGAATCCGCCGCTTGTCGTCGGCGAACCGCGCGGCGGCCGAAGGCGACGATGAGCTCCCCGTCTCAGGGATCGGCCGGGAGCCGACGCCGACGACGTACGGCACCGAGGACCCCCTCTGACGGCGGCGCACCGGAGCATTGTTGCCGTGGGGCGCGCACGCCGACACCAGGCACATGACGATGAGCACGATAAGCAGCAGGTGATATCGCCGGAGTGGCGCTCGCGCTGGGACGTCGACCGTAGCCGGTCTCCAGCTGCAGCAGGGGCCCTCCGCCGGTTGCATCGACGTCTGCTAGACGCCGGCCGGCCGGCCGGTGGCTGGGGAGAGTGGGAGAAGCTAGGGAACCGACGGGGCTCTGGTGCTTGTGGTTGACACTAGTAGGCTAGCGTTCCGTGTTTCCGCACGAAACAAATGGTGCGCGTGAGAAGCGGGAATCAAGGAATGCTCTACTACTCCACTGAAGACCAAAAAAAAAATATATATATATATATACGACTACTCTTCACATGCCACATGATGTGTTTCTACTGGAAGAAGAAGAATTCACAGGAGGGCATATTGTTGGAATTGATCTCTATTCGTATACGAGACGGACTCTATTAGTGTCCTGATCGGGGACACCTAAACTTATTTGGTTTTGGCCCCCTAGTGTACAGCGACTATAAATATAAGAGGGGGGCTAGCCAAACCATATGAGACAGAACAAAAGGGCTAGCTGCCTCTAATCAATCCGATCTAGTTTTGTCGCTGGAGCTTTGGGGAAGGCCGACGCCGTTGCAAGCTACATAAGCCGGAACTTTACTGCTACCAACTCCCTGCATCCTCGACGTCCTACTGCACCGAATCATCGGTCAAACAAGCTTTCTATGCCTAAATCTGTCCTATAGCGATGGCATCTTCAAGTTCAGGTAAATCATCCTGTTTCCACACTAATTAAGTTTGGTGTTCGTGTATTAGGCTAAGCAGTTTATGTTTAAGATTAAGATTAAAATCTAACACATATATAGACCGATTTCAACTAGAAATTCATCTTCAGGTAAAAATAAAATAGCTACGTTCATCTGAATGTGGCTACCGATCATTGCATCCCTAGTTAAAAACAGTAGCATGTTCACTCGAAACAAGCAAGAAACAAGGGACCACGACCCCTTGGTTACCACTCCTGATCATTTGCCGATCGATCTCCCGCAGTTCAGGTCACTCGGGTGTAGTAGCTAGCCACCAGCATGAGCATCGTACCAGTACGTACGTGAATTACAGTGTTTAATTAACCGAGTATTATATTATATGGGCTGGCTAATGGCTATCGATCATCACTATTCACTGCTACTTGTTTAATGCTTGGTGGTACTAGCCCGGACCATCATGCAATTAATTGATCAATCACGGCTTTGAGTTTGAGATGGATGTATTAGCCAAGTTGCTGCAAGTGACCGGCCATGGCGCGCTGCACCGTGCCGCGTTTGGGGCTGACGCTGGCGTACGACGGCCGCCGGAAGACACGGTGGCGCGCACCAGCTGCATGCATGGGTGATCTGTATCGCATCCATCCGTCTTGGCTAAAAATCGCTAGCTTTCTCGTGCCCGTGATGACAGTGTCAACGACACCCTCAGCAGCGAGCTGGATGATGCATATGGCTGGCCAAACGCACGGATCGATGATGCTCTTCCCTGAAATTAAAAAGTTGTCCTAGAAGCGTATATACATGTGACATCTTGGCCAAAAGTTTATTTAGAGGCGGCCTGCTTACGCATATGCCACACCTTTGTGAAGATTTCGTCATCTCTTCTTCTAAAAAGGTTAATCCAAAATTACCATTTTGGACCAGCATTACGTGAAACTAGTAGAACTTAATATCAGCTGAAGTGAATTAAGATATTATTGAAGAACAGTATATTATAATATGATCCGATTGCACGGTGCGAGTGTCTCATTTTTCTCACCAGATTAAGGACGCAACAAAACAATAGCAAACAAATATCTCACCTAACGTTTAGGTACCAAGTATTATATATATATATACATATGCATGGTAGTCGTTAACAAACAAAATGGCAATCATCGTGCAATAATTTCTACTGCCGCGAGATATATACCTGGCGCCAAAGTCCAAACCGCCATTTTTCAACAGCTACTGCTGCGTTCAATAATTTGCAATATCGATCGCTTCTGGCTTCTTTCACTCGTCACTTGGGTGTTTGGCTGTTTGGATGTTAGTGCAATGTCCTTTCTTTTCGTACCGGCTACAGAAGGCTTTCAATTTGTCATGTCACTGCGCCCACATAATGCCCATGGCCAGTTGCAGCTAGCACGACCAATAAAACCACTCAACATGTCACATGCAGAGTGACACGCGTGATCTCTACGTACGGTCGTGTAAACGGAGCAGCACGCATTGACCGTTACCGAATTAAAATCGGACGGTTTAGATCACGGCAGACCGTCTAGGATTGAAATGGAAGTCTCTTGTATGGAGCTTTTTTTTTTTTATCATTCTCGAGTGGGAACCATGGAGAAAACTAGAGCTGTCCACCAGGATGGATTTGTATCCTCTGCCGTTGCCTCTCTGCTATGCTTCTGTTCGTTCACTTCGCAGATCACTGTAACTTCAAACAGTAGAAATGGTACTGTTTGCTACAGCACATATGCTACAGTACCATCGCTGCAGTGATCTGCCGTTACGCTCGCATATTATTGTACACCTCTGCCTTTGCTTTAGCAAATGCAAAGGATGCCAGGATGCATCCAATGACTAGGCACCTCATGATACCACTGCTTCGTCCGCTGGCTATATTGATGTATACACTACAGGAATCCGACATATTTACTTTAGTCAAAAATATTTACGTCGGTTTATAAAAAAACCGACGTATATAATTAATTTTTTCATCGGCCATGGACAAATCGATGTAAATATACGTATTTATGTCGGCCGTGAAACAAAGCCGACTGAAATGCGAGGAAAAGTCCTGGGAGAAATGTGAAAGTTGGACCAGCACGATGGGGTTTTGTTTCCGTGTGTGCTGTTTACGTCGGTCCGGCTAACTAAAATAGTGGCCCATCCCACCAGACCAAATTTGAAATCTGGTGGGAGGCTTATTTACATCGGCCTGACCAACATCAACACGACACGTGGCACCGGCTTTGTTTACGTCAACTAGACCGACGTAAATAAGACACATGGCGGCAATTTATGTCGGACAGGCCGACGAAAATAGCGGCCCATCCCACTAGACCAAATTTGAAATCTGGTGGGAGGCTTATTTACGTTGGTCTGACCGATGTCAATACGACGTGGCACTGGCTCTGTTTACGTCAGCTAGGCCGATGTAAATACGACACGTGGAGGTATTTACGTCGGCCAGGCCGACGTAAACATTTCGGGCCATATCCTCGAAATGCAGCTGGCTCGAGACCGCCTCAAACACATCCGCCAGCTGCCCATCCACCGAGACCGCCTCAAACACATCTGCCCACTGCCCGCCCGCCCGCCGCTCGCCCACTCGCCGCCCGCCACCCCTCATTACAGTATTGTCGCCTACCACCACCCCCCGGCCGCCGCCCCTCGCCGACGTGTAACATCCTCATTTTTAAAAAATAAAATCATATGCATTGCATGGTATGAAAATTTTTGAAAATACAAAATCATTTGAAAAATGAGTATGTTCCTTATTAAAAAGCTTTGTAAAATTAAATTTTCCAAAATCTATTTGCAAGTATAATATTTATATTCAAAGTTTGCAAAAAGGATTATTTGTGGAAAATAAAATGTTAAAATTTACTTTACAAATTCTACATTTGTTAAAAGCTAATTTACATTTTAATCTTTAAATAATTTTTATCTATATTTTGAAACCTAGATAATTTAATTACTTAATTCTTTTTCTTTTCTCTCTCTTACCAGTGGGCCCCACCACCCCTCTTTCTTCTTCTTTTCTTTCCTCTGGCGCAACAAGACAGAGGAACCTTCGTCCTCTCCTTCTTTTGAAAACCCCCACAATCTCTCCAATTCTTAATGGGTTGACTCCCATGATCAAGGAAATCCTCTCCCTGCCTAATTCCATTCTTCCCTGCCTAATCTTCACCCCAAACCCCTATATAAAACCCCTCATCCCGAGCTCTGTCTTCCTCTTTTCATTTCTCTTCTGCTGCAATTAGGGTAAGCATCCGTTCCAAAAACCCTCTGAGGACGTCCTAGAGTTCTTCCTCATGTTTCCATTTTTCCTAGGAACTCGCAGATCTGAGTCCGTAGCTCTGGGAATCGCACGCCAAAGCTCGGCCTTCCAATTCTTGGCCGCCTCTACTTTTCCTCGCCTCAGCGCTGCCTCGCTACGAATTTTGTCAAACCGTCCGAGGACGTCCTTGCTATCTTCGTTGCAAATCCATCCCAATAATGAGCTTGGGGAATCATCAACCGAGCATGATGAATTGGATCGTCGAATGTCTCACCGGAATCTGCCGCTGAGCCTGTTCATTGAAATCGGCGAATTCCTCACCGCCACTGGTAATCCATCTCTCCCTCTCATCCCAAGCATCCCTAGGTGACCTAGGATCCACCCCGTGGCCAATTTTGCCAGAGCGCCACCGGTTGACCCCACCGTCGTGCGCCCCTTCCTCCCTCACGGCCGGCCATGCCATTGGGCCACGCCGCCCCCCATCCACCAGGGGAACCCCACCCCGGGCTTCCCCGTGCTGCCGCCTCTCTCACGCACACCTCCGCCATCCTCCCCTTGCCACCGGTTGGCCGTGCCGCTGTCCCGTGCGCCGCCGCTACCATTGTCGGACCTGTGGGCCGACCCTACCAGTGGGGCCCCCGCGTCCCCCTCTCCTGTGACATACCCATATTTTTCCTATTTTTAGCATAAAAATTTTTTACGCGTTTTCATGAACCAACTTTCCTAAACTCATTTTAAACTCTCTCTAGCCTTCCCTAATTTTCTAGGAATTTTTTCCAACCCTTCTACTATTTTTCTCACCTTAAAGAGAACCTTTCCTATTTTCCTCAATCCAAAAACCCCACAAAATATTAATTCAAATTACATACTTAAGTTCCCCATATTTTTATGAATTTTTAGAACCTTATCTCATATTTTTCTGACTTATTTATAAATTCTTATAAAATTCCAAAACCTAACCTATTTTCTGAAAATCTTATTCGGGTTTTATAAAAATCTTTCCTCTTTTGGAAATTATCAGAGTACGCTTTTTCTTTTCGGAATACGCCTTCGGTGTGTACCTCTTTTCCAGCCCGGAGCCTTGCATGGGCCTAAGGCCCATTCCTGTTTTGGCATTTCCTCAACCCACCGGCACCTTAAGTGACAACGGGCGCCTAGGATTGAGCCATGTCATTACAAGTTGAATCCAACGTCTGCTGCATAAACCACGCCGCATACCCCTTCAGAATAGCTGATTTAATCATGACCGTCCGTAGCTCATCCAAAGGCTCAGAATAAGCCACGTCGTTACCCAAAATCCTAACCCACGGAACTCGTTGTTCTAAACTTGGCCGCATTGCTCCGCCAAGAGTTTCACGGAAACAATGCTCCCGCCATTAGCTCGCCGCCCGCCCGATTTTAGCTTTCTCTAGACTCCTCCCGACCCCTCGAAGCTCATCCGCCATCTCACCAACTTAATCCGGCCACGCAGCACGACGAATCATACTCGGACAAGCCGCTAGCGCCACCACCTCCATTTCCATGCTCCCGTGCTCGCCAAACCTTCTCCTGCCTATAAACGGCCACCAATCGCCTCAGCGCAACCCAAGATTTCTTCTCCGCCCCACCATTTCTCCTCCAGATCACCGGAGTAGCTTCTACACCGTAGCCCAAAGTGATGCCGCCGCTCGACCTCGCCGCCGGCCACCACCAGTCCACCTCAACCCCAACCAAGACCACCAAAAGGTAGCTCTTGCTCTCCTCTGCCTTCTCCTGCCCTTCACCACCCCACTTCGACCACCACTTGCCGCTGGTGACCTCACTCCGACGAGCCCTCCTTTTTCCCTGTCTCTCTCTCACTGTCTACTAGGTCCCACATGTCAGCACAGCGCAGCCAGGCCAGATTAGGCTCAATTCGGCCCATTTAGCTAGCACTGTTTATTTCCTTTTCTTTTTTCTTTTTCTCGGAAATTCTTTGATTTTATTTAGCTAGCAAAACTCTTGCAAAAATTTTCAAAATTCTAAAATAAGATGTAGAATTTTATAAAAATATAATATCCCATATTTCCATATAAAATAATCTAAATAAATTCTTTTTGCTCACTTTCTTATATACAAAAGCATTTAAAATTTCTAATAAAATTATAAAAATTTTGAAAAATACTAAAAATATATCATAACACTCAATAATCCAATAAAAACCTATTTTCAATTTTACACCCCTATATCTTCGACAATTTCCATCTCGGAACTCCGGCAATTTTTGTCGTCGACCTTGATCTCTAGGATTTTGTCGATCCACACTTAATTTCACACGTACACTAGTATTAGCCTCATGCTGCCCGGTGGAAATGGCCATTTTTATTCAAAAACACTCCACCCTTATCCATTTGAAGACATTTTTAAAATTCTTAGAAAATCGTATAGCGCATTACCTGTTCACCCCAAACCCTTTGTGCATTTTCATCATTTTTTTTGCATAATGTTTCACCAATTTTTATATTTATTGGAATTTCTTTTCTTTCCCCGTATTTGTGGCATATAGACAACGAACTGATCGCCTCCGGATCCTTTGAACAAGAATATCCGAAAGACACTTTCGAGCTTGATCTAACCACTGAAGAAGGCAGGTTTTCTATCCTTTGACGCATATTAATTTCCTAGTTCCATTTATTATATGTTTATTGCATTACTTTCTAGTTATTTGATTGTGAATTATCCTTTATTTAAATTATATTATTTAACATTTTTATAGAATAGATAATCCAAGCTCCACAACCAAAAGCCCATCCAAAATGATTAAACTTGACCATACTGTCGACGATTTGTGTCGGCAATGTATTTTATGGGGCAATACGAGAGATCACAACTACGATGGTAGCACAGGGAGCCGAATTTATACAAGTTCGGGCCCTCGGGGCGAGGTAATACCCTACTCCTGTGCTTATGGATTGTATTATAGTGGATGCTCATGATGATTGTAAGATGTGGGATTGGATTTCAAACTAGGGTCCCCGGACCCCCTTTATATAGTGCAGGGGGTCGGGCTACAGATAGAATCCCTAATCCGCGTATGGAAGATATAGATATAACCGATTCGGCTACGCCTATATCCATGTATTCGAGTAGGAGACGATTTCGTTTCCTTGTAGATCATGTCGGGACGCGCCAGCCTCCAAGCCTGCCTTTTGGAAGGTCCAACTTAATCGGCCCAAGGAGGTGGTGCGTCCAATAGCATATCTCCGGATACCCGGGGCCCATGTTTTCCACACATACCCTAGTATAAGAAAATCTAAATATATGGTTATTTCAACTGGTAGAATAGTATTCATATTGTCTTTTGAGAGACAATGTGATGAACAGAAGACCGAAAAATTGAAAAGTATAGGCATGAATTACCGATGGGTAATTGCATGGGCGAGGTATTGCCTTAGCATTTTTGCAATACTGAGCATTTGGAATGCTGGCCGAGTGGTCACCGGTAATGATCGTGCGGGGGCCAGGCATTTGCTAGGTTCTGAGATATTAGGCCAAGTGATTCACATGTTACCGGCTGTGTCTGTGCGGAGGCCAATATTGCCAGGGTTTTTCCTCAATGTTTGTGCTTTGTGCAAAACATTAAAAAACTTGAACTATTTTGAATAGAAATGACATAAATACCACCCATCCGTATTATCAGCCATTTTACGGGTAAAGCTGAACATGTTCTACAGAATTGATAACATAAACATTAATGGAACTTACTTCTGGTATATGAAGTTATGTCAAACTGGGTGATGCCTATTCTATTCAAATAAATCCATGAATTTTAAGAAAAGATAATGGTTGTTAGATGAGTAAGAATAGAGAAAGAAGATAGTAATTTTACAAAATTCATTTAAAATTGTTTTAAAAAACATCTTTGTAATATTGAAATTAAGTTTTTTTAAAATATTGCATATTATGCCAACTGAATTATAGCCCTACCCTTCTTTGAAACATTTAGCATATAGTTAATATTTTATTTCTTATGGAAACCTGCTAGTACTATTGAAGTACTTATCCGTTATGTGGGAACTATTCATGATAATTGAATAGATCCCTGTTCCGCTGTAGATCCCGACTTTGACTTTTCATCAGAGGATATGGGACTCTTCGGCTTAGAATACTAGATATTTCTAAACTCACAAATTATAAAGTGGTTCGTATAATACCACAATTTTGGTATTGTAAATGTACATTGATTATAGTTAAATAACATCCCAAGGTTGATATACTGATTCTGGATCAATATTTATATTATTAAAGTAGATTAATTTTCAATATTATGTATTGGAAACTGGTCCCTCACAACAGCCACATCAGCTGCCCCCGTTGGCTGAGGGCGACGATTGATATTTACGTCAGCCTCTAAGCTGACGAAAATAAACCGTATTTATGTCAGCGCCGACGTAAATATAGCTATTTACATCGTTGAGTTTACGCCAGGCTATTTACATCGATATATCGACGTAAATGGCTGTTTACGTTGGTTTTTAGCTTATTTGCAGCTTCTGACTGACGTAAATACATTTGATTCCTGCATGATAAGAGGTGACCTTATCCACTTGGACTCCAAGACATGGTAGGCCGGAGGCATTGCCAGCGTGCGATGGCGCCTCGACACGGTGCGCAATGGCCTGACATGACCTCCTACACGGTGACGGCCCTGGCATGATGGCAACTCACCAGCGCTCAACCACTGGTGATACCTTGTGGTATCATCTTTTTGTAAGCATCTGTAGCAGAAACCCTATAATACTGTAGCGTTAACTTTTAATGATGGAATTTTTAGTGGAGTGAAAAAATCTTTTAGTGTACAGTGTAGTGTGAAGGAATTTTAGAAGGATAGATAGAATAGTGGTGAATAGTATTTTAGAGCAGTGGAGATAGAGTTTCTATCAGAGATGCTCTTAGAAACTAGAGTCATTGAGCAGGCATGATCTAATGACTGCGAATACTTGGTACCATCCATCCCCCGGCCCCGTTGGTCATATTAATGCATAAATGGTAATCTAGTCTACCTGGGATCCAGGCCATGGATGGCCAGCTGCAAGGTGCCCTGGCAGCATGGTAGCGGCGGTCTGCTGTGACAAGCTCGCACACTACAGCGGTCGGCCTGGTGCAGTCTGCTGTGTGGCGGCGGCCACAAGGCCATGACAACCCTAGTGAAGCGCGCCCATGGCTCGTGCTGGCACCTCGCCGATGCAGCCGACGATAACATGTGTGACAGTCAGGAGAGCAACGCCCACGCACATGCTCATGGCACCCACGCACGGCGTGCCCATAGCCTAGTGCAGCGACGGCGATGGCCCGTGGCTACTAGCGCCATGCTTTTCAGTACCATATCATCAATTTTTCCAAAGTTCCACTCGCTTATAACCACCCATAGTTCAAACCTTTTGTCTTTTTGCACAAGCGAGGATAAAAAGCCCAATTAATGTGCTATGCATATGAGCCGTCCTAATATGCACCAGCTCTAAGCAAATTTTAGATCAAAGTGTACAAATGGTATTAGAGCAGCAATACTTGTTGGCCCATAGTGACATATGGCTGACATGTTTGCGTCTAATGAGAAACTAGCCTGGTTTAGAGCTTACTGTTGCCAATGAAGTGACTTTCTCAAAACGAAAAGAAGATTGTCGTCGTGCTTACAATGGACATGACTTTTCATATCAGGTTGATGTGCAATTGCCTCCTCCTCACCGGCTTTATTCCGCAAAGTGTCGACGGAGAACTGGCGGAGGAGCTCCAATAGGGTGCTTGGATGAAGAACCTAGGAAGCCTCGACTCCATGGTGGAACATGCATAGAAGGGGATGAAACTTAAAAGAGGACCCTGCCCTCTTTGTGAATGCGATGGAGAAACTACGTCTGGTCTCCTCGTTCACTGTCCATTTTGACAGTGCTACCTCTCCTAACGATTCCATCAATACATGGTGGATCAGCTCGAGGAAAAGTGCTCCAAAGAGGTATTGACCAAGACCGGATGTGATTATAATTTACGCTTGCAGGAATTTGTAGAAAGAAAGGAACAGAGAAGTGTTCCAGCAGACATACATGCCTCCACAGCTAGTCTTCCATCTCGCGAAGCAGAAAACGGTGAATTGGGTGTTGGCTTTGGAGTTTGGACTGTTTTGTTTTTCATGTGCCATGGTCGCTGCGTCTACCTCGGCCGTATGCTTGTAGATTCAGAGTACTGCTCAGGCTCCCAGTTGATTTGCAGTTATTTTTGGGGCGTTTTAATTTTTGTGCAGAGTTTCCTGTACATACTCCTTTATTCATCCTCCTCTAATGAGAATAGGCAACACTCCAGACATATTTTCGAAAAAAAAAACTCATCCCCGAATGAGAGAGAGAGAGAGAGAGAGACTGATAGGCATGGCTAACCTATGTTTGAGAGAGAGAGAGAGAAACTGATAGGCATAGCTAACCTATGTTTGCACAAACGTGCAATACACGCATGTCGCGGGTCGAAGAGAGGAGAGCTAGCACGACAACGAAGGACAATGCCACAGGAACTTCGACATGCACACACATGCCATCTCAAGAGCAAACTGTTTCTTGCAGAATGGAGGTTAAAAGTCTTCCAAATTCAGCAAAAACAGCACTAAAAAGCATATTAATTCTTCTTGATTCTTCGATCCACACAGGCTTAATTTGGTTGTTGGATCACACCTCGGCCTTGTGCTCCGGGCGGTGCGTGAACTCGAAGTCGACGTGGACGAAGGCGCGCTCGACCTCAGGGAGCTCTTCCAGCTTCTCCTGCAGCGACTCCCCGATGTCGTGCGCCTGGCTGAGCGGCATGTCGCCGGGCAGCACGATGTCCACCTCCACGAAATAGTGCGTCCCGAAGGTGTAGGCCCTGACGGTGTCGATGTGCCGGATCTGCTGGTGGTGGTTCCATATCAGGTACGTCAGCTTCGTCAGGTACTCGGCCGGCGCCGACTTGCCGATCAGCGTCCCCACGTTCTCCAGCACCGTCCTCGCCCAGGTGGTGATGGTGTACAGAGCAATCTGCATCCAAAATTCAATCTTTCTGAGTCACCTCCCCTGATCAGTTGTAAATTGTAATGGATTGGTGGTTTGTTTATTACTGCATCCACAGTTCAATCTTTCTGACCTCTTTGTAATGGATATCATGCATTGGTTCTTTGTGTTTTACTGCATTTACAATTCAATCTTTCTCACTCACCTCTTGATCAGTTATAATGGCTATGATGCATTGGTTGTTTGTATTTGTGTTTTATGCACAATTCTATCTTTCTGACCCCTCTTATCAATTTTAATGGATATGATGCATTGGTTGTTTGTGTTTTACTCACCAGTATGGCTCCGATCGGATCCATCCACCATTTGTACCGTACTGCGAGCAACGCGCTGACCAGGCCGACCGAGTTGGTGATAACGTCGAAGAAATGATCCTGCGCGTATGCTCTGACGATCTCGTTCTTGAATGTCCGGCAGTACAGCATGAGGAAGAACTTCACAACCGCAACCGAGGCCATGCTGCCAATCATCCAGAGCTCTTTCGTGTGGTTGAACTGTTGGTGCTCCTGTCATGCCATTCATGGAAGGTAGTGTGAGCGGTTAAATCAATCAGAAAGAGGCAGGGTGGTTTTCATCGAGAGAGGTTATCCAATTTATGACAATACAATCCACAGATCATGTACCTGTGTAATAAGCTGGCGCCCTGATTCAACCAGTACCTGGAAACCAAGTGTGCCCATCACCGATGCAAATACTATTATGCCCTGAAATTTCCAAGTTGTTTGATCCTTTGATTAGCATGTATATTATCATGGAGCATGAGTATATACTCTGAATGATGTAGAAAAAATGTGGAATTCAGTTTGGCATTTCAAGTTGAAACACAGTTGTGTAAGACTTGGATGTAATGTAAGACTGTGCCCCGAAAAATAACTTCTAAAACTATAGGATTTGTTTTTGTGATGTGAAAAAAGACAAGAAATAATCTTAAATTCATAATGCAAAACTAAAAAAATGGACACAGTTTAGTTAACAAAGGCATTACCACTGGCTGCATGCGTCTCTTCCCAATCGGATAGCTATACTTGTTGGGTTTCTTCATAGCATACGCTGTAAACCAGAGTATGAAACCTGACAAAAGATCCAGTAGGGAGTCCAGCGTCGAAGCTATTACCGCCATCGACAAACTTTCAATTGAAGCAACAACTTTTCCAATAAAAAGGATCAGGTTTATTATATTTGACAAGTTGATAGCCAGTCTTTCACTCTTGGCCAATTGCTTTAACTCTTCCTAAGAAAACAAGGAGATAATAGTCCATATCAGTATTTGTTAACAAAGACAACATTGAGCAATAAATTCCACAATTGCACATTACACAGACAGGGTAAAGGTGTGCTTCTCTACAATGGATTTGTACCTCAGTAGGAGCATTCTGATCTAACGAACCATGCTCGTTCATGGTCTCCATCTCGCTGAAATCCTTGAGAAGATTTTCTTGCTTCTTGTAGTACTTTGCAATTTTTCTTTGTTTCCCTGAAATTGTTCAAATTTTTACAAGGAACTGAGTTGCAGGAAGAACTGGCACGCTACAAGACAGATCATCAAAAATAGTTGACTGGCTGAATGGTATCGCTGACTTGATGATTGATCAAACTCTATCATTAACTGTATAAGATGCTACTGGATACCACAAACGCAATTGACTGAACCGTGCTAATGAGTAATGACTAATGACTAGGTAGACAATTGTTCGTTCAGGCAGCATTGGAGAAGTGGTACATCCAGGTGCCCATGCAGGTAACAAGAATGATGCCCAGTTTGAAACATGCTTATGAATCCTGGAAACTAAGACAGTGTCTCATGCCATGCCACCAGAGCAATGATTACATGAAAGCGAAGAATTAAAGCATGTAAATTTCAGTCTGATCTTTTATGTGCAATTGACTTAAAAACCGCACTGTTTGATGCACTGCCAAATCTAAACAATAGATGGAGCAGCTTCCAATTTACAGGTGCATATCATTGGACCAAGTACAACTCTCCACTTCAACAAAGTCTGCCAACTAAAAAATCATACATTAAAATTCTTGTCCAACCGATAAAAAAATAAAATAAAACTGTGCAGCAAAAGTTCAGACATTCAGGCGCTAGACCTGACATGCATGAAAGTCAAAAACAAACTACTACAAACAACAAAGGGGCAGATTTATTTTGTGGAAAACTAAATCTTCCACTGTAGCAACCAAAGCGGTTGAACGGTCTTGTCTTCTTCCTTGGACCAGTAGTAGTAGTAGTAAACCAGACCACACAACGATACAAATGCTCTTTCTAGAAGCTTCCGACCCATGGAGAAAGCTCTGCTCTAGTCTACGTACGAAAAGGATAGGTCAATTTCGGCGAGGAATTGCGCGGTACGTAGGTAACGGAGAAGTAAATCGGCTGATTAACGCTGCGAGAAGAAAAGGGAAAGAAGCCGGCGGGGGGCCTGAGCCTGAGCCTGAGCCTGAGCATGAGCGCACCGTGGAAGATGCCGGAGAAGAAAGGCGGCCGGCGGTGGAACCGCTCCGGGGCGGGGATTCCGCCTCTGCCGACGCGCAGCCTCCACGACGCCGGCGACGACACCACCTCCTCCCCCATCTCCCCGCCGCGCCCCGGCGTCCGCGCGGCCCCAAGCGGGCTCCTCGGCGACTTCATGGTGCAAGATCGGACCGAGCAAGCAGTAAAGTTTCAAGCTTTCCTCCCTATATAAACCGATGTTTGGCTGCCGCCGCGAAACACGCCGATTTACACGTATGCATGCAAGAGCCGCGACTAACACTGCTTGATTTCCGGCCGTTTAATTATTAACGACCCTATATTCTACCATATCTTTAAGTTTCGTGAATTTACATTCAACCAAACGGTTTTGAAAGTCAAAACAATAAAAAGGAAAAAAATTGAAAAAAAAAAAGGAAAAATATTGATTGATTTGCACCGACTCTGTCCCTCTGTCGCTGTCGTGGCCGTGCGAATAGGGAAGCGTTGGTGCCTACTCCTGTCATCTTGGGTTAAGCTAAAAAGTTGATCCCTAATTTTCAGTTCCTGGTTAACTGCCGTGTGGAATGCGACCGTACGAGCTGTAGATGTAGATAGAGATGAACACGTAACATATGAACCTTCCAGCGTCCACGTGGATTATGTCCGTAACTACGTGGCACGAGGCGAGCTGCGAATAATGTGCCGATTTTTTTTTTCCTTGCTAGAATTCTGCTCAACAGCTTGGGGCAATTGGGCCACGCACGCACGAACCTCCCGTGCAAAAGCTACTAACATAAGAAAGCTCAGTTTTTTTTTTTAAAAAAAGATGTAAAATTATCTAGCAAAAACTTATCTCTGTTCTTAAACCTGTGACCGCGAATAAAAATCTACCTTATAGGGTTTTAAAATCTGGCCCTGTTCAGAAAACAGTTAGCCCACCGAACCGATAAACGGGTAAAACCACCAAAAATCATTTAAAAATCAGAAAAAAAAACCGAGCTTTTCTCTTTAGTTAACCGTGGTTTTGCCGATTTTGTGAGCCCTGCCATCTTCTCATGTTAGTGGAAGCGTGGTTGAAAAAAAAAAATGGATAAGCCATAAAAGTCACCTTTCACATCTCAGTATTGACAAAGACTGAATTGTTTTATGCTAGATAGAAGATCTATATGTTTAACCGTACCTTTGCTTCTACCTCAAAGTGGTAAAGCCAAAACTTGAAAGAAACAACAGTATCATCTTCCACTGAGAAGATAACGACGACTACTTTTCACCAGCTTCCAACCAGACTAGAATTTTAGGAATATAGGACCCAAAAGTAACAGCTCTACATTATCATGCAAACAATCTCCTCAAAACCGGGTGCGATTCGTCTAGGCTTCCTCTTGAAAACTTGAAGGCCATCTTTTTAGTAGTAAAACAGTTTCCTGCCCAATTAGGCTCTAGAAATTTTTCTAATCCCTATAGAAATTCACCAGTTTAATCACAGGCCTACAACGCCTACTTTGATCACTCGTCTAAAACGAATAGGTTGGAGTAAGATCAATGGAGCCGAAAGTAAAGCATCGGTAGTGAGGCTTTCCTCTATGAGGAATTAATCCTTTGGTCGTCAATGGAAACTTTAAGATGAGAGCCAATGTGTCCATACTTCCGGCTGAATTATTGCTTTCTAGTGGCCGACCATCCTTTCCAGACCTTCTCTAGAGCTCTTCAATCCTTTCTCCTAAGATTCAGGCTAACTTTTTTCAAACAATGGAATGACTGGTAGGCGATCTCAGGCTCGCTCGTCGTTGGATAGTTTCCGATAGTTCTATCGCTATTCTAGGCTCTTCGCATATAGAGAACTCGAAGGTGGTTGATGTAATAGAGCAGGTCTGAGGCCATTACGTACTTTCTTTGTTTAAGTTATTATTGAGAGGGTCACTATATCGTCCTGAAGCCGGATGCGACAGAAAGAAATGGTATTTAGAAGTGTTGCTGACTTTACATTTAGGTTTCGGCATAACAAAGCTTGCACTGTCTTTTCGTACATAGGCGCGCAGCGTGCCGTTGGTAATGATTCTACTACGGTGCTGCAAATTCGGCCTTACATTAACTTTTGCAACCGCTAAAGACAATGCGATTCCCACAACTTTGCGGCGCATTAACTTTTTCCAAGAGCACTTCTATAATTTTATTATTGGCAGGTTTCAAATCCCGATTCGACATGGAATCCTGATACCTAGAGAAATTCTATTTCCCTTAGGATTTCGTCAAAATCCTGTAGAAGTACTGGGACAAAGTTTGAGTCCAAATTTTGAAAATGGTGGCTGTTTTCAAACGATTCCCGTCAGATTTAACAAAAAACGACTAAAATCTTTGAAATCCCGAGCAAAATTCTCAAAATCATGACGGTTTCAAATCTTCAAAATCCCAGGCAAAAATCTCGAAATCCTACGCTCGCTTATGTGAGGGCACGACGAGGTGTGGTTAGTACACCCACAAGTCGCGAAATGCCCTAACAGAAAAGAAGTGGATTTGGTAAAAAAAAAATCATCACAAATTCCGTTTTGTTTAAGAACTTTCTATCAAACTACTTAGAAGTTGTAAACATCAATACTGCTTTTAGGACTTTATTTTAATTCTGTCAACTATGTACAATAAAATTGCTCTTTTCTGAAAGGTTATGTGGGGTAATGCAACCATGCAAGCTGTTAATTTTCGTACGGATCAAAAGATATCATCGTGGAAACGCGGCCGGCATTACCACTTCGTTAGTTAGAGATAACTACTGATTTGATCCGAATATTGTGAAGTGAAGCAGCTTTGCGGAAACTTCCAGGAAATTTCCACACGGCAAGCGATAGAGATGACTTGCCAGAAGCGGTCGCCAAAATCCTACTTGCTCGGTGGAGTATCTAGCATGCCAATTTTTGCATTATCTTCTCTTGAATCATTCATCTGGCTATTCTAGTTTATTACTGGCCCACTCCCTTTTTCCCCATTGATCTACTAGAAATCGCTACTCTTTGACAGATAATCCGTATATGTGCTTGTCGTCTGCATATCTGCTTATCTCTGGACTACATCACCTAAATTTCGTCAAAAAAAAAAATCCACTTTTCGCTTGTATTTCTACCTCCGGTAAAATTCTATGAACGAAACATTCCCCTGCTCTAGCCTACGAAAAGGATCAGATGATATCGAGGTTGTCGTTGTCACATGCAGCATCGCTGCAGCTACTCGTCTACTCGTCATCCGCCGTCGTTGCCAACGCCCTTCTGCTCCAGGTCGGCGTACGTTTACCTAGCGCAGCCCTAAGCTTTGGTTGCGGCAGATAGACCCGCTCGGCGCTGTCCACTATCTTCGAGTCCCGATTATGCATTCGAGATGTATATTGATCTGAAGGCCAAAATCCTATATATATAGGTTACATGAGAAGTCTAGATAAGATAGAGAAAGCTCAGATAAGGATCAAGGATCTAATCTATCTTAATATGATAAGGAACCCTAATATATCTCTAACAAAACAATTTCTCATTGTGCGTTAATTATGTACCACTAACATTTCCTGAAAGTTTTGGTTTAATCGGTAGTGCATTCTGATTTCTTTATGGAACGACACACACGTATCGTCCTTGAGATCATCAAACCAGCCAAAAAATAAAAAAGTGCTCTTGTTCATGTCATTCCAACAAGACGAAGACTTTGTCAATTGAAATGGCGCCGTCAAAAGAACAAGAGGATTTTACAGCTTCCATGCAGGGTGTGCAGCTATTCAGGGTATGCTAAAACTTAAAGGGATTTTATCATCTCTGGAGAGGTATCGACAAGTATCAGGTATTAGTAAATACCACTTTAGGTATCATTTTATATTCAATCGTTGATTTACAAGGGTAGGATTGAAAAAGAATTATCTCTCTTCTCTCAGTGGACAGATGGTGGCGGTGATGGCGTGGGGTAGGGATGGCGGCAAACGGCAACATTACAATGAGATGTGAGAGAGGAAAGGAATAAGAAGAAGATGATGAGGAGGAAATCTCATATTTGCCCCTTATATAGTAGTGGTACCGTGAGGTATTAAAAAAAATTAAGAGAGATACTATTTCACCATAGCCATTAGATCTGATAGGCTCTCGTAAGAGGTACCAAGGGTAGTAAAATTGCTCAAAACTTATTGTTTGGAGACGTGTAGCCCTAGGATCGGTGAGGAAAATTAAACTAAACATCCAATCAATCTCTGGGAAACAGTTCAGATCTCGGCGGGAAATTGAGTTACTAAACATCGTCAAGGTCGGGAAATTTCACGTCAATCCCAGAAATTCTTTGTTAAGTTGAGTCTACGGACCTACGTACGTACAAGAAGTAATTGAATGGAAGTTAATTAGTTGGGTAACTATTGTGTTGTGTATACTGGTGCGTGGTTCGGTGGTTGTGAGCAATGGGAGATGCTGTCGGAGACGAACGGCAATGCCATGGCCATGCATCGTTCACGTATATATGCAACTCTTGATTTCACCGTGGGAATGCGGCGAGGAAGAGGACGGGATGGGAGGTGTCATACCGTGGCCGCGCAGGAAGACCCAGGCGACGAAGGGCGGCTCCTTGGGGCGCTCCGGCAATCTCTGGAAGTCGCTGACGTTGAGCCGCCACGACGGCGCCGCCGGTCTCTCGGAGCTGCCCATGCCGCGCCGCCGCAAGCCAAGGCGATCGACCAGCTCAAGGAGGAGATCCAAGAGAGCGTAACAAGAGGATCGATCGATGCAGTTGTGTGGAGGTTGGCAGCACAATGCATGCAACCAACCACATACGCAAGGATCGCAAATAGTGTTGTGTTTCTTGGCGTCTCTGGACTTTGGGCACGACAAAGCAGGATGGATGGAGACGAAACTTGCGTTGTTTTCTTCAACGGGATGGAAGAGGTGGGACGGTTGCAAAGTGCGACGGACGGATGGATCGGTTGTGCCGTTTTTTGTTCTTGAGCGTGCGTCTGATCAGCAACGACAGATTTCGTTTTATTGTTTTTAGCCTGCTTTTCCGCGGCTCGCCTTTGGGTCGAGTTAATATCTTTCAGAAAAAAAAATTATCTTTTTTATGTCCCTTCACCTGGTCTTGGAATTAAGGAGAAATAGATCAGTGATCATCGATATTGGACACTATATTTCGCCCGTACGTCAGGCGGGCACTAATTTTTGTTTTTCACTACAAGTTGGACACTTCTTTGGCATCGATCGTCAGTGCCCATTAGCATTAGCATGTGAAAAACCAAATTTCTACTGTCACTGTGGCATACTTGCAGAAAAGATAGGTTAATAATAAGAGCCTTTTACATCCTTGGTACTCTTAGGCTATCTTCAATGGTTGGGGAGCTAGTGGAGAAAGTGATGGAGGTTAAAGAGAGGTGTTAGTGTGGAACCCACACCTCATTAGCACCTCCGTTAGCTCCCACCCCTCCAATGGTGAGACGGTATGGAGGCGGTAGCAGGGGGTCTCAAATATTTATATGTTTTTATTATTCTTAGTTAAATCTATTTTTTATTTGTAACATAATGTGAAATATAACTAAATATGTAAATACAAATTAAATATTATTGATAATAATAATATATAGCTAGTTTTTGAAATACGTAGCTAATAATAATAAATATTATTTATATGTGTTTTGAAATATTTGAGAAAAACCGTTCAAAGCCTCTCAAAAATGGTAACAAATTGCAACAACGTATGAGTTGTACAAAAATAACAAAATTTAAGTTGTATCTTTATATCCGATTTTTAAAAGATCTTAGTATTTTGTTGACCTCTCTAACCTGTTCAGTCCAGCTGAAAAGCTACGTAGATTATAATCCGAAAAGTTGAGAACCATGAAAAAGAGGCTTATAGAGGCTAGAAAATTTATCAAAAATAGTTTTGAAATATTTGATAGAACTAGCTAAAAGCCTCGAAAAATAGCTATAAAAATGCTACAGCGTATGATTTGTACAAAAATGATAAAATTCAAGTTGTATCATTTCATCTGACTTTTAAAAGATCTTAGTATTTTGTTGACCTCTCTAGCCTGTTCAGCCTAGCTAAAAAGCTACGTAGATTATAATCCGAAAAGTTGAAAACCATGAAAAAAGAGGCTTATAGAGGCTAAAAAATTTATCAAAAATAGTTTTGAAATATTTGACAAAACCCGCTAAAAGCCTCGAAATGACTTGTACAAAAATGATAAAATTCAAACTGTATCTTTTCATCCAACTTTAAGTTTTATTGAACAACTAAAAGCCTTAAAAAATGGCTGCAAACTGCTAAAGTATTTGGCTTGCACAAAAAATGACAAATTTCTAGCTATAGTTTTAAATTTTAATTTAACTTGTAAGTTAAATCAAACAATGGCTTTATTCTCAAGTTATTTTAACTGTTTTACTTGCTAGGCCCGCCATATAGCTTGGCGTCGACTTGAAGAGGTGGCCTTGCTCTAGTGTCGACGTGAGCACGACGTTTCCTCCATGGGGGCCAGCGCGAGGGCGACGACGCGCCTGACGTCGTTGCTTCCTTCCCGCACTTTGCTTGCGCCTCTCTCCTCCAAGCTGGCCTCTCTCTCTATCTCCTCTCGCGTCGCCCCACTGCCTGGCGTTGGAGACAGTCTTAAGGTACGTGGGGGCATAGTTGCGGAAAAGATAGGTCAACATTAAGAGCTTTTTATGATCCTTGGTACCCTAAAGTATCTAAAATCTACGCCTTTCACCAGATTAGATCCAACGGTTCTAAATACGTGGTACCTCCTGTTACCACCCATCCATCCTCTATGGGTCTATTTGGCAAGAGTGGGGAATGGGAAGGGACATGGCCGCTTGAGAATTAAGTGAGACTTAAATTTGCTAGAGTGAGGAAAACATCCCTTTATTTAAGTTGTAAATTCTCATTCCTTCTTCAATTCCCACTGACCAATAAAGAGATTTTACCATCCATCCCTCTCAATTCCCATTTCCTTCCCTCACTTCCCTCCGACCAATGTATAGGTACTTGAAGTTGAAGGTAGTAAAGTAAAAGGAAAATTTTGTATTTTTCTCATTTAATCTTCTCCTCTCTCACAACGCTCTCTCTCCTCGCTCCTTCTAAACATGACGAGGCACCACCATCCATCGTCTTCGCCAACCACCGATGCCTACCGTACCGCACGCCCATTGCTGTCCCAAGCTGCCCCTCACCGTTGGGGAGCTAGAGCTAGGCAGCACAGGACGGCGTCTAAGGTATAGCGAGCGAATGGCCTACGAGAGATATAGAGAACAAGCAAAGAGAGGAACACGGTGATGGCCACCGGTGCAAGTGCTGGCGACCATGCACCATGCTTTGCTTATAGCAAGCAGAGCAAAGATGGGTAAAATTAGAGAGAATGAGAGAGAGGAGAAAAAGAGATAATTTAGAAATGCCAAAGATACCCCTCGTGTGATACTTTGAGGTATCTGATACTTAGTAACACCTCTGGAAAGCCTTCAAAATTCCTCCAACAATAATGGTTGTTGATCATCCGTCATTTAATACTTACTAGATACATCAACTGATACACCACAAACCACAAGTGCATACCTAACATTTTGGTGTCAATAGTTTAGTTGTCGATTTTACAAAACAAAGAAAATAATAAATTTAAGACTACGTAAATACATAAATAGTGAAGAGTTTTTTTTAAAAAATCAAGTCGAGTGCATATACTTTGGTATGAACTAAGAGATATCAGTTTCTAAAAAAAATAACGTCCTACCACGTTGTGATCAATGTGTTTGGTTCATACATTTAACTATATGCTTACATAGTCGATCAGCGTGCAATGCTCACATACCTTGAGGTTTGACTATTTTTATTGCTCAAGAATTCTGGTATGCTTTAATGCTTGAATTTACTGTGCCTGTATATCCTCGCCTCTAACTTTTTATAAGTGACATTGAAATCATCCTATAATACAAATGCAATAGAATAGGAAAGCAGATCAACTATCAATAGGAAACAATCTTGCTTACCGAAAGATTCCAAAAATACAATACACTAAAAATAAAAAAATAGTGTAAATAAATGAAAAATATCTTTATGATATACCGGGATTGGTAATAGGACTCATCAAACATCACTAGGTACTCAGCTCGCTCTAAGACACCTTTTAAAAATAGTATAGATTAAAAGGCCTCCGTGCCTCCGCCTAACCCTGTACACGGAGCTTTTAAAATAATATAAGCTTTAAAAAATCGAATTTTTTTCAATATTCAGGCGACTGTAATATGCCAATCTTACCAGTCCTGTTACGATAGATTATTACTGACTAAAAGGGTGAAGAGAGCATCCGGCTGTGCAGAGGAAGGTGAACACCAGCGGCCATTGCAATGTATCACGTATGTCACTCGATCGTTGATGCACCAATGGAAGCGCAGCAGCACCGGTGATGTGGAGTTGTGGACCCTAGCTCCTACTTGATGCGTGGCTGAAGTGAGAACAAGATCACAAAAGGTGTGTGTATGTACGTTCGTTCCACACAGGACTCCACCAAGCAGCATATTCTGCTGTTATATGTCTACCATGATCTTATCTTGTAGTTAACTACGATTAATTAAAAACTGCCTACTCCAAGAAGTAATAAGCGATGACTCTTTGTCAATTCGATTTAAAAGGGAGCTTGGATGGAACGAGCACAGGATGCAACTTAGCTTGAAGCAACGCGACCACATGCACTGCCAAAATTCAGTATGACAGATTGCAAGAGCGAGCGGACAGAGGATGGGAGGTGTCATACCGTGGCCGCGCAGGAAGACCCAGGCGACGAAGGGCGGCTCCTTGGGGCGCTCCGGCAATCTCTGGAAGTCGCTGACGTTGAGCCGCCACGACGGCGCCGCCTGCTCCTCCATTCTCGCCGACGACGAGGCAACTGGGCCACACTTGCAGCACAACCCACACGCGATGCGCTGGTTCAGTGCTTCGCTGTGCTTCGCTCTCACAACATGCCCTTGCGTGTGTTTTTATGTGGAAAACGGCGAGGCAGCGAGAGGTGGAACGGTTGCAAAGTGAGTCTAGTGTGACACCATGAGACAATTCATTTTATCTTATCGAATGCGTCGTAAATATGTTTGGATGTACGTGGTCAGGCCTCATGGTGTGTGCGCTCGCACTGCATTGCACCCAACCCAAAGTGGGCGATGACGCGGATGCATCGCAAGTTTCTGTTTTGGACTCTTCCACCTAGCTCCGGGACAGCGGAGAAACTCCGTGCAAATCTCTTACATTATCATGCCACGTACTCCCTCCATTTATTTATATAGGGTGTATTTTAATTTAAAAATACTCCGTGCAATTCTCTTACAGCATTATCATGCCACGTATTGCCTCCATTTATTTCTATAGGGTGTATTTTAATTTAAAAATACTCTGTGCAATTCTCTTACATCGCAAGTTTACAAAGTTTGACTTTTTCAAATAAAAATACATCTCATAAAAAAAACCGAATAGAGTATAATGCAAGTGTTGCTGCTGCTACAATTGGTTTGCGGAAAATTTGGATTTTGTTTTGCCACGTAGGACGACAACATCTGCCTAGAAATTTGCTTAGGGGATAGTGCTTAACTTGACATCCGTGCTTATACTTAGACAAGGATATGCAACATCTAAACACATATATAATCTTCCTTGAATTGGTTAAAATACTTTTTATCATAGATGAGTAGTGACGTGGCATTGCCCTTACTGATTAAGTATTAAGTATGTAACTTGTATTGCACGTGTCTAGCCAAACGACCGTGCTTTGCTACTAGAAAACCCAAATAACACTGTTGAGGCTGAGTGAGCGGGTGCACCTTCGGTTTCGCTATGGACGATTTCAGGTGCTAGCACGCGACGCAACGCGTTGTGAGTGGTTGCACGGATGACGCCATCAGCCAGTACGCGTTATACTCTGTTTATACCTACAGCCAGAATTTTTGAGGTGCTGTAATTAAATAAGATGGGTTTGTTCCGACGGATATAATTGTAGGTAGTTTTAGTGAAATGTGTTATTGCTCGTCACTCAGTAAGCCTCGCTATGGTCTTTTGAATGGAGTAGTAAAGACTGCTCTGTTCCCTACATTTGGGCGCTAACTACAGCTTTGGCACCTCTGCTCGCGGCCGCTCTCGCAATGCCGCGAATTTTGTCCATTCCTCGTGCTACCACACAGGATATGCTCCGGCCATCTAAGATCCACTATCTCCATTCTGCACAAATAAACGTTTCCTCGAATACGCCAACGGCACACCACCTTTTGCATTGCAAACGCATAAACCGGCTACAAAACAAGCAGGAAATTGTTGGAGAACACGCACGCAAACGCAAGATGGTGGTTTCAGGCATGCATTGTTTACTATCACAATCGCATGGGATGGAATGTTGAGAAAATAGTATTGCTTCTTAGCAAATAAACAATCACTGCGGCTGGTGTTCATCTATTGTTCCGAAGTTCATTGCAATCTTCCTTATTTTTTTTAAGAACAAACAAAATAACCTTCGTTACTTTATGATAAAAGTTATAAGACAAATTAAAAAATTAATCAATGAATCTTAGCGGTAAGAGCCATCAACTTTTAAAAGAAACAATACAAAGAGTATGATCTTATAATCTGCTAGCTCCAAAAAAGTTTGTATGGCGTACGCAGCACTTTGTCCTCTGGCCTTGTAAAAAAAACGTTACAACAAAATTTTAACACTGATATCAGAGGTAAGCTTCTCAGAAGATAGAAAACGTGACCACTTGATGTACGTTTTTCCACCAGCCTATTGACGAATCGCAAGATAATATCTAGAATTCGTGAATACAGTTCTTGACGCATCTAACTCATTAAGCTATCAGATAACATAAAAAGAGACTCTACTTGCCCTCCTTGTCGGGATCTGGTTCTTGCTTAAGGTGATGGTGATCCTCCAGTGAGTAGATCTGACATGTGCCATTACGACGACACCACTATCAGATCCAGCACCGAGGACCCAACCTCACGTAACCACTCCATCGGAGACATTGCTGCTATAGCCCGCCGAGTAGCAACCGTCGAAGAAAGCCAATGCTGCTTGATCCAGCTCCCCGCCGACGAGAAAAAGACTCTTATTTCAAACTTTAAACCATTACTATTACTAACTCCACCACCGCAGATTCAGCACCACCTTCCCCATCGACCACTTATAGGCCGCTGACAAAGAGACCAATGGATGCATCTATGACGGCACCTGAATCACCTTCATTTTTCTTCTCCTGCGAAGGCGGCTCGGAACCCTAGCTCCCTCCGAAACGGCATTTGTTTTCTTTCTCTTGGTCATATGGCGGGCGCCAGGGTTCGGACGTCCGACGCGGCGGCCGCGATCAGACGCGCGTCCGCCGTCCGATCAACCTACCTTCACGTGCGCGCCGGACAACTAGCGGCGAGGCGCACCGTCCGATCTGCCTACCAATGCACGCGGCGGACAACTAGGAACGACTAGCAAGCAACAACAAACGTTCAAAAATTTTCCATTTTACTTTCTCATTTTCGTATAAAATTCAAACGATGTCCAAATTGTATGAAATAAATTCCATAATTCATCTAAAATCGTTAGCAACCCATTTTAAATAGTTGTCAATTTTTTTGATTTTTCACTTTTTGATTTTTTTTTGCTGAAACTTGGAGACACCAATGAAACCTTGGATAATGTACCAATGAAACTTGGCAGCAGCCACACAATATTTCTTGATGAACCTTAAATAGGTACACTGATTAAAAAAGTATAAGTGCTTATGAACCTTGGAAGATGTTCTAATGAACCTTAACTAATGAAGTGATGAACCTTGGTAGATGTACCGATGAACCTTAACTAATGAACGATGAACCTTGGAATAAGTCTTGTGAACCTTTGAAGATGTACCAATGAACCTTGCATAAATAATTATGGAACCTTAGAAAAATAACTACGGAACCTTTACAAATATATACATATGACCTTGCTAAAAAGAATGATGAACTCTAAAATGACCGTGGAACCTTTAAAAATAAGCTGCGAAGCTTGAAAAATAATCGCGAGAACCTTGTGAAATATATTGATAAAACTTACACATATGAAACATGGTCGAACCTTCGTGAACCTTGGAAAAATAGCTACGGAACTTTAAAAAAATAATTGCGGAACCATGAGAAATATACCGATGAACTTGATATATAGCAGTGGTGGGCTTAGCGTAGATGCAGCCTTTAATGTCCTGAGCACAATTAGCTATTGGCCTGCGCCGACTGCGCGTGGATGCAGCATGTACTCGTTCGTGGACCTGGTGTTCGACGCCATGGGCCTGGTGAGTCGTGGGCCTGGCGTCCGATGCGCGTCGGACGCCAGAGCCGAAGCGTTTTCGTGGTCATATTGCCAGGTTATTTGTTGGGCCACTCGAGCGCATGACTGGCGAATCGGAAGGCCCATCTCCGCCGTGGCAGCGGACTTGAGAGTCCAGAAGGAGACCAAGCTGTGGGCCTAATTAACGCGGAAAAGGCTTTCCATGGAGGCAACGTGCAGGGAGACGGCCTGCGGGCTGTAGTTCCCTCTTTCTTCTTCCACGGGACTATGGTTGACGTAGAGCGGGTAAAGGCCTGGCCCTGATTTCCAAGAGCGATTTTGTATTTCTTTGGTTTCTTCTCCTTTTTATTATTTAGTTTATTTATTTGTTTTTGTTTTTTATTTGGAGACATACACAGTTTTAAATATACAGCACATCGTGCCAATTATAGAGATCGAATTCCAGATAGAAATGAACAACCTCACTCCCTATGAGTAGGCTACAATACAAGTCCATCTGCTTGGTTATTCTCTACAACTTCAAATTTTGGTACATATATACTTCATCATTGTGCTATATCAACATAGTGAAAAGGAGCTATTTATTTTTTAAAAAATAGAGAAAATACAACAGCGAAAGAAAGAGACTGATAACGAGGCGAGGCCGTGACGGCACGATTTTCGCAGTCGACATCGTACTCGCCACGAGATTATCGCCTTCCAAACTTTTTTTCATGCCGTTGGCTGTCGCTCTCAAGCGTGTCGACGCGCTGCGACGTCTTTGGTGTCGTAGGCCACGCATCCCGGTACCGTACACACTGAGCCTGAGGCCAATAGGCCACGTGCAAGGCAAAGAGTTTGGCAATGCAAGACCAGCACTGTATTCAGGTCTCATTTAACCATTTTTAAGAGGAAATTGGCTACATCACACTTCAAATATGGTGGCTATTCTAAGACCTGCTAACAATTTGTGGCTTAACCAAAGCTCTATAAATTGAGTGCATTTAGTCATAAGACACTTGGGTATTCTAAAATAATTCAAAATAAATAGAAAACAATAAAAAAATGACAAAATATTGAGCAAACAAAATCCACGTTCTAGCATTTCAATCACCGAAATCAAATGAATTACTAAAGAAGCAAAACAAATTGAAAAAACATATCAAAATGATCAAAAAAATCCAAAATTTTTTCAAGGTGTCAGCTACATGTGTATTCATCCCCTTCAACTCTGAACTCCATAATTCAATATTTTATATTCTAGTTCAAACACACATTTTAAATACTGAATTGTGTGTTTGAATCAGAATTTTGAATACTAAATTGTGAAGCTCTGAGTTGGAGGGACCGAATACAAGTGTATTTGGCACCTTAAATTTTTTTCTGATTATTTTGGTGCATGTTTTGAATTTTTTTCTTGTTAAGAATCCATTTGATTTTTGCATTTAAAATACTAAATTTGTGGACTTTATAAATTGAGGTATTGAATATAAGTGTGTTTGTCACCGTAAAATTTTTTTAGATTTTTCGGATTTGTTTTCTATTTATTTTGATGTCTTTTAGAACATACAAGTGTCTTTTGGCTAAATACACTAAATTTGTAATGTCTATCAACGAAGTCAAAAATTGTTAGCATCCCATTTGCAGTGTCATGTAGCCAATTTCTTCTTTTTTAAATGCATCCGTGCATGCATGGTAGGCGCTCCTCGTGGCCGGGCTATTCTCCACGCTTCCCCGTTTTGGCTTTACGGCATTTTTTTCTTTAAGCTAACTATTTCAGCTTCTGTTTCTTGAGTACTCCTACTTCAAAACTTTTCTCTAAGCATTTCTCACAGCATTTCAGCTAGACCGTGTAGCTGCAGCAGAAGTAAACAGGAGGGACTCTGCCATTAGCCAGTAGCCACCCGATCGATTTTCCGCAGTTCACGCCGTGGCTTTGCTCTCATTGTCAAGGACGGCATTTTTTTTTTGTTTGGTTCTTTGTCTAACATTCGCTTCGTCTAACATTAAATGAGTCGCGGTTCTCAGTAATTTGTTTGGTTAGATGTCACAACCGTGGTTTCTTATACTTTCTTAGCCGTGTGGCCCAGGCATCATAGACTCAGCTTTTTGCCCCACTTTGCCACAACTGTGACGATAAATTTTTCCGCCACAAAATATGTGGCTAGCCACACTTACCCAAGATTAGGCGTGGCAAGGTTAGTCACAAACCAAACAGACCCTTAACCCCTCATCTTGCCAAGTAATCTGTACTACTGAAATGGAACTTCGAATTTTTCAAGTGCAACTGAACTGCGTGGTCAAGATTGATTATCAAGAGAAAGCATAATAGATTAGCACGTCACGCTGTCGCTATACCTCTACTGATAAAAAGAGCCTACCGGTAATGATTGTGGTGGTATGTTCCTAAACTGCTCCTATAATTCTGCACTTTCCAACTCCCTTTGACTACACGCACCGGCTGCACCGCCCCCTTCCAAATTCTAATTATATCAATTAGTCGTGGTCTATCCCTAATGTGGTCCTATAATTGTGCGCTCTCAGTTGGCCTCGTCCGGTTCCCTTGCCTTCTCGACTGGTTTTTGAAAGACTAGGCTAGGCAATTAGAAAGGGGGTTAAATAGATGCCAAATAGAAATTGACGGTTTCTTCAACAGCACGCCCCAAAGAACAAGAAGAAAATAAAACGAAGGAAAAGAACCCTCAAGAATTAAGATCAACCATGGATCATTTTAGGAATAATAGCACACACCTCTAATAAAATTGCTATGAATAAAAATTTATGGCTCAAGTGGTTATGGGGATTTTTTTTTAGATGCTTCTGGTTGTTAAGAGTCCAACAAAAAAGGAATCAACTCAAAAGTTACTTTAGAAAAAGAGAAATAATTAGAACAAAGCCTGTTGTTTTTGCGAAGGAAAAGGGAACTTTTAGCAGAAATACATCTTGGTCAAGAAGTGATTTCTTGAAAAGCGTGAATCATTTGAATTTCAAAATTTTTTCCTGTAAGGAACAAAGAGTCACGAAGATACCCACCAAAAATCACCTCCAAATCAAGAGAAATAAAATTATAGCAAAAATAATAAGATCAGCAGCTTAGAAATTTCAAACAAAATATTTGGGGTTCAGTAAAATCTTTATATCTCACAAACCATGACTCCTTTTCCAATACCACCTGAAGGAGGTGGTAGATATGGAAGTCATAAACATGGATTTTACAAACCGTGACTCAAATGCATCTCCACCATTCAAAGGTAACTTAGAATCTAAGCTAATCTATCAAGGGTTAGGATTCACTCACCCTACTCACTCTCCAACCAGTCACAAACATGGACTTTACATAGGACACATAAACCATACATGGGCTTTACACAAAAACTCGGTCAAACCGATTCAACGGGTTTTCCTCCCTTGACTTACCGCTTCATTTCTGTGCTTTTGGGCCTCCAACCCAAACCGGAAACCTTGAACTGGCTCAAGTCCATCTTCATGACATCCACATGTGAGCCCGGTTTGAGCCCAATCGTCTCACCGGCATCCTTAATCGTTTTGGACCTCGGTTCTCTCAACCTAGTCCCGGTACCCACCAACGACCACAGCTGCCTTCAAACCTGCACTCAAATGGACCAACACAATCTCCACAAAAATCTCACTTGCCTCCCTGCAAGTCAACATATTATCATCATAATCATGACTAGCCCTAATTAACCCAAAATCAGCACTAATCATAACTAGTCAAAACTGCACCACAGATACATAGCAGGTTGTGAAAATTATATCAATTAATCCATGCATCAAATGACTTTTTGTCCAAAACAAAAAACCTTCGTCTTGAAATTCTCTACAAGAGCTATGAGGACCAAAAAATTATCTAAGCAAAGGAGCACCGTGAAACAGTTCAAACCGTGAAAATCGTGTGTGCTGAAATATAGATCCGCCCGATTCTAAACAAGTCTTAAACATAAACTTCTTAATCAAATCAAATCAAGTCATATATATTCATCACAACATGAAGACTTCAATGTAATCTCACAGTTCCATTCTGGCCTGAAGCTCCGCAAAGAGGGTCGCGTCAAGGCGGTGATCGGCAAGGCACAACAGGCTGCATACGGCTAGGCCAGCGCCAACGCCCACGCCGACGTGTGATTGCGCAACGCGCGGTGACCACCTACGGCCTGCAGAGGCAGTTCCAGCCGGGGACTCCAAGGAGACGTTTGGATCCTCGGTAAAGATTTTTCTAGCCTTGTTAAGCTAGCTTAGGTGTTTGGTACAAGAAAAAAAAACCTGGCTTTTAAGAGCTACGTTTCTTCACCTAACAAGAAAATCCTTGCTTTTAGAGCAGAACCAAATTGGCTAGCCTCCGACTGCAAGATTTCTCAGCACACGCATAGTAGGCTAACCGCTCATGCCGCACGCCCGCAGCTGTTTTGCAGAGCGTGCTATCAATCAAGCTTTTAAATGCTTATGCATACATGTGTTTATATGCTTTAAAGATATAGGCGACAATGATTTCATCTACTCATGCAAAGTCATGTAGACTAGCGTTCATGTAAACCTTTTTAACAAGGCAACGTTAATTCGTACCATCGCTTCGATCATTATTTTTAAAAAAATCTGATTACTTATGTTGATGCCAATGATCACATAACTTGCCCTCAAAATCAAACTACTAGCCAATAATTCTTGCCATCAAAAGCAAACTCCAAACAATTGCCCATGGCAAGCTTGGCAAAGCTTGCGTGAGCTAGCCTAGCTAGGCAAGGCAATAGCTTAGCTAGCTAAGGAACCAAATACATCTCAAGTCTCCATTTTGGTGATCTTGCCTACGTGATTGGCTAATTGCATTTGCACCTGGTAATGGTCTGTAATCACACCTCTATCTTCTCTCTGCTATTCCGTAGCTTTTATATTCTTAGGGTCTGATAAATTTTAGGCTTTTAACTCAACTATTGCAGCCAGCAATTTGCCGCTAATTTAATATCAGTTTGTCTATATATACTTCTATGTTGTGCTAGCATCTTGGACTTGGAGTCATAATCAAGTATCATGCGATCAGTATTCAGTATGCAAAGTAAAATATAGATAAATTTATTATGTTTGTATGAGAATTGTCTGTCATGTTCTTGATAAATTTATTATGTTTGTATGAAAATTGCATGTCATGTTCTTCACGTCACAGCACTTAGACGCCCGGAGTTCGGCTTCGCCGCTGCCCTGACATTGAGCCTCGGCCACGTTCGGACATTGGCGCCGGTGCCCCTTGCTAATGATCTTGGCCGGTTCTGCCGTTGGTTTACCCGGCCGGCTTCCGCTACGTCTACTCTGCCATCAAGTTCGTCACCGCTGCACATCTCTTCCCTGCTCAGGTCACTCCTCACTGGCTGCAACATCTCCTTTTGTTTGTTCTTATACAAATGCTTGTAGATGACATGATTGCTCTGATTTTTTAAACTTCAAATCTTCAAGCTACCAAGTAAATTTACTGTTCTTTGCATAAATTTACTCCTTCAAGTTGCATTCTTAGCTACCATTCCCTGAGTGCATTACCATAGCATTGGCTAGATGTCTAGAATATGAGCAGGAAGCCAAGAACGTATCTGTTTGTTTAGATTTGTTTAGCATAATGCAAGTAGTAATATAGAAGTTTATTTAGCCATGACAATGGAGTTTTATATGGATCTGAGGTTAAATTGGTTCAGAATGTGAGTAGCTACGCCATATCAAATAGGATGCAAACACATGTTGCTCACATCCATGAAATGACTGTAAAATTTGGCTTATCTCCATGCCCTTTTCACTTGTATTGCACAGAAGTAATATCAGTTTTTTTAGCTTTGGCTAATCGTTTTCATGATATGTTATATTTGCATGACTTGCCAGTTGTGGGCCTTGTGGCCACTGCCATCGTCTTCGTTCCACATTCAATTTCTCTGCAACACATGCTCTCTATTTGATATCTTCAGCCTTCAGCAGCTTGATGGCTTTCTAGAAATGTATCCACACACTTGCACAAACACGTGAGTTCAACTTGAGATGGAAAACAAACTGATGTCAAACTAAAATATTCGCACATCCTGGAAGTGGATTTAGGGGACCAGTGGCATATATTTGTGGTTTTATTAGTAAAAAATACAAAAGCATGGATGAATAATTAGTTAATTAACCTTGTTACTATAAAACTGTGCTAGATGTGTGTATTCTCATTCAGTTGCTCCATGAATTTTCCTGTCGAGCTGCATTGAAAAATAATCACATGCTTGCTTTCATCCAGGAGGAAGTTAAAAAATGGGTTGTTGCTGTTAAAACTGAAATCTTATTGAAACCAATTCGTTTTTAGGCTCTTTTCTTCAGGAATGTTTGGGCCAAAACTGAAAGAATTGAGTATTACTTAGCATGCAACAATCATTAAATTTGCATTTAACAATCATTGAAATTTACACTTACATTGATTACTATATACAAGCATTTCTGCAGCAAAGAATCATTTAATTGTTCCATGAATTTTCATGTCCAGTGCCATTCAGAAATACTGATCACATGCTTGTTATCATTCTAGAGAGCGTTAAGTAACTACGTACGTGATCTGACATTTATTATTGAAGATCGATGACGTTGCTAGCATTAGTATCTGAGTTTTCAAGTTAGTAGTGGCATTCAGAAATACACACGTGTTGTTATCTTAATAAAAACTATTTGCATCTACAATATCAGGTAGCATGCAACCTTATTTTGGGACTTTTTGAAACCAATTAGCTTTTAGATTCTTTTTTCCTTGTGATTATTAGGTAGCATGCAAAAAAATCACTTATGTATCTTCTGCCGAATAGTAAAATAACAAATGTTTATTTCATTTTAAGACTTTATTGTTTTACCTAGAAGGATATTCTGAAAAATGCCGTTACATCCTAGCCATCAATCCAACAAAATAAAAGAAGGTTAATTTGTTGTCCTTAGAAAAAATTATAGAATTTACTCCTCTTAAATCTAAGAGAAAGTCATCTTAATTCATTGTTTCAATGTTGTAGTTTTGGTGGATCAACAAAACCCATCAAAGAGACATGGTCCCAATGTGACACCACGTGCTCCAACTGGTTTATTCATACGTGAGCCAACTAGCATCACTAACCATAGTGATGCTTCCTTAGATACTGAAGATAACTCAATACAACTACCTGCATCGTTAATTCCTTCTCATTGCATGCTCACATCGTTTGGGGTGCTTGAGCAAGGTGATAATTCTAATGGTATGGGCATTCAACCATTTATGAAGATTATTATATACCTAAACATGTATATATGATATGTGAAAATTTTGGCATTCTTATAAGTTCTTGTATGTGACTGTTGACACCAGATTTTGGCAAGAAGCAGATGGACTGGAAGTTTCTAGAAATCGGCTTGGGCCTTGAAGAAATGCGGGCTAAAAATAGATACGGGGAAGGCACAAATCGGCTAAGAGATAGATATGGAAGTAAGAGTCTAGGTCGACTTGAATCCGAGTATATAAGGAATATTTAGGTAAATTTATAAGATAAAGTCGAATCTGTATCGACTACGAGATAGAGTTCTAGTTAGAATCTAAGTAAAAGAGTCTGTATAAATCTTAGCCCCTGTGGGCATGTAAATCATCATCACATAAATCAAATACATCTACTTTTACCTGTTCTTTACTTTTCATCGTATTTAGAGTAGTTTCGTCGTATTTAGATTTCGATCGACTTGTTGCGCATCACCATTCGATCGGCTTCGAGATACACCCTAGGAGTTCTTGCAAATAAATACTGTCTCGATTAAGTTCGATCTACAGGCTTACATCGGCTTTTGGTCGAAACACTATCTTGGGTCATATTGCTGCGGATCGCCGTTTCAAACAAGGGTTAGGTTTCACCCCTTTTTTCTGCTAATCAACACATTCGTTGGCAGTAAATTATTTACCCTTCTTTCTATCGGTTTATAGCTTGCTATTTATCGATAGTCTGTTTACCCTTCGTTCTATCGATTAGATGATACTATCGGCAAATTGATAGTCTGCTTACTCTCTTTCTGCTGTTTTGTTGATTTCATCGGCTTAGTGATAGACTGTTTACCCTTGAACCTATTGGTTTAGATCTGATCTAAGGTGACAGTTTCGCTGCATTTTGCCTTGCTCGGATCTGTTTCTAAGTGTTGCAGATTCGCCATATTATAGATCCAATCGGCTATCTAAAAGCTGATTGTGTCTTCTCTTGCCGATTGTAGATTAAATCGGCTGGCACGCATTGAACCCTGCTTCCGGTGCTGTCGGGGATCCAACCCCCTAAGCCCACGTGCGTTAGCGTGAAGATCAACTTTTCGCGTCAACACACGTTTTGGCACGCTCGATGGGACACAATGGTTGATCAACAAGATCAGACTAACATCAATGAAGAAAACATCCTCCGTGTGATCGACGCTGATCTCACAGAGGAACAGCGTCAGGACATGGTGGCCAGGATGGAGGAGGTGAAGCACGCTTATCTTGGTGTGTATCAGAAAAGCCGACATGGGAACACCGTGCAGAAGACGGAACTTCCCAAAGTGGTAGATCCTGCTAAAGCTCGTTACGAGGTCACCCCCCAAGAAATGTTGGAATTAGTGCATTCATCGATGCACCATGCTATGGCAAATTAGTCATCGGTTTTCATCGCCAAGCTCAGTTCGGTGATCACCAACAGTGTCAAGGAGATAGCTCACGAGATGATAGCCAATGGTACGCTATTTGCTCCTGGACCTGCTATACCAACATACCCGCAATTTACTATCAGGCCAACAACAGCAAATCCATGCAACAATGCCCGCTAGAACAGTTGCATCGGCTCCAGTAACTTCACAACCAATGAGGTATAGATCTCAACCAACCTATCTGCAAGCCTCATATGTGCCAGAAGCCAGATTGTCAGAAGCACTGCCGAGTCCTCAGACTCAGGCTCCGGTGACATCCTTCCCACAAATGCAGACTCCTCAGCCAACATCTGTGAGACAGGCATACCAACAGCCGACCATGCCCGGTCAGGCACACTACGCCCCTACAAACCAAATAAGCAGTATCGAGATTCTCCTCGGCCAATGCTCGTTCTGAGCGTTCGATCCAAACCACGGCTCCTCGATATTCGTACACATCAGCCAAACCTGTAGTCCAGAGCCTTGGACAAGGAATACGGCTGCCGGTGTCGAGACATACTGGGGATATCACTCGGCCGAAACACAAACAGGACCTGCCCGTCCAACCATCTTTACCCTGCATCGGGATCAGACGATTCCTCCGGTGGACATCTCTGCTCGGCGCTACGGGGAGGGGGGCAACTGGCTGGCAATGAAATATCATCCCCACTATCGGCTAACCTAGCCAATCAGATTACAAACATCTTAAGGGATCAGTTTGGGATCCAGCCTAAGGGAAATATTACATGGGTACGGGAAGCCATATCCTAATTGGATGGACCAGTATGCTTTCCCGGTGGGGTTCAAAGCCCCGGACTTCAGCAAATTCTCGGGGCATGAATCAACTTCAACTATGGAACACATTGGCCGATTTCTAGCCCAGTGTGGAGAAGGAGGCCGATATAATCACTGTCATGTTAGACTGTTTCCATTGTCCCTGTCTGGGCCAGCGTTTACTTGGTTTACATCTTTGCCCGCCAACTCCATCAACTCCTAGGCCAACTTGGCAAGCCGATTCCATGAGTACTTTTTCAGCGGAAGCGCAGAACTAAGAACTTCCGACCTTAGTGTTGTCCGCCAAAAGTACAGAGAATCAATGACTACATCAAGTGGTTCAGGGATATGCGCAATCGGTGTTACAGTGTGGTGCTGCCAGACACCCAGTTAGCCGATCTTGCGTATCAAGGCCTAGTGCCGCAGATCAGGGAAAAATTTAGTGGACAAGAATTCTCTGATCTTAGCAGCTTGGCCCAACGCCGGTTTGCTGAAAGCAAAGAATTCAAAACAAATTCAAGAAAGCCGAAGGCAAAGTCAGCTATCTCAACTGTGCATTAGACGACGATGATTCATCTAACGAGGATCCTACGAAAGTAAATGTAGATGAATGGGTCAAGGGGAACAACAAACAATTAGTATGCACTTGGCTCAAACCATCCAAGAGCCGATTGAATGTCAAACACTCCTTCGATGTGACTAAGTGTGATCGAATATATCATCTACTACTACAAGAAAATCACACCCGATTACCCGAGGGTCATGTACTGCCATCTCCTGAGGAGATAAAGAAGAAGAAATATTGCAAGTGGCACAATTCATATTTCCATAATACCAATCATTGCAATATCTTTATGCAGTAAATCCAATTAGTTATCAAGGATGGAAGGCTCAAGTTTGAATATAAGAGCGCGATGCAAGTGGACGTAAATCCTTTTCCCGTCAATATAGTTGAAGTATCCGACAAAGGGAAAGGAAAGGTTCAGTCATGGGCCAACGAAGTAGACAAGCAAGACAAGTGCGTCTTGCCAAAGGTGACGTTCTCCAAAAGCATCACCCAGATGGTCAATCAAAGTGTTAAATCTACTATCGGCTCGGTGAACATTTTCATAGATGTTTCGGGCATGTCCAAAATAGTGAAGCCCAAAGGAGACCGTAAGGTTGGTACATGGTATCAGCTAGAGAAGGATAGACAAACATCGTTGCCGATACTGAAGCCGAAGGTAACGTTTGATCAGCTTTTCAACAAGTACCAAAAACGGGCATCATGATCGGCTCAGCACGAAGTACCACCTCAAAGAGAGCATGTGCGGGATAGACGACAAAGAAATCTGGATATGGAACATTAGGAGTGTCCCTTCTTTCAGTTCTGCTGGGAAAGAAGGATGACATTACCATCAGCGTGGGACTACCCGATGCAACACTTCCCGCCACGGCGCCACTACTCAAGGAGCCCAAGTCCTTAGAAGCAGAGGATATCTGCCAAAGACAGGATCGAAGAAAACAAGCCAGAGCCTCGGGAGGCAAGACTGGAGGAAAACCTAGAAGGCAAAATAAGGGAGCCGATAGAATCCAAACTTCAATGGGTTCCTGATGGCTTAACGAAATCTTAGAGAAAGCGCTTGCAAGGGCTAAGGACCCACGAACAATGAGACACAGAAGCTGAACGAGAAAGAGATAGAGCGTTCGCTGAATTAAAGCCGATGGCGACAAAGAAGGAATGGCGCAGGAAGACAATACACACCGAAGAACCATCTTCCTTTAAAGCGTATATCATCATGGTATTTAACTTCCTGATGAATATAGAGTACCTAAGGTATACATCTCGTACTCTCAAGGATCAACGGAAGCTCAATTATGTCTTGGCTCTCAAGAAGCCATATTCAAAAAGTTTGGAGAGCATCAGCATATCAAGTTGTTTTACTTAAAGAGGTTCATTGATGGTAAGCCGATGGCTAGGATGCTGGTGGATGGAGGAACCACTGTGAATTTAATGCCCTACTCTACATGCCACAAATTGGGGAAGACTACAAAAGACTTGGTTAAAACCAATATGGTGCTCAACGACTTCAACGACAACCTGATGAAAGCTAAAGGAGTGTTGATCGCGGAGCTCACCATTGGAAGCAAAACTTTATCTATCGCGTTCTTCGTAGTCGATGGTAAGGGTAGCTACGTAGTACTGCTTGGGCAAAACTGGATCCATGCCAATTGCTGCGTCCCGTCGACTATGCACCAAGTTCTCCTCCAATGGGACGGTGATCGGGTTGAGACGGTGCATGCTGACACAACTGCTCACGTTGCCATGGCCGATACCGATGTTATCTAGCCACTTGGCGATATTGAGTGTTTATCCAGAGAAGTGTGGAAGACTGCGACTTCATCAACGTCAGTCATCAGGCTTCAAGCTGATTGTAACTAAGAACGAATCAGTTGAAGCTACAACATGTCTATGAGATCTGAAGCCATAGAAGACTTCAAAGAAAAGTTGGGCCAAGGGTTTATATCGGCTGATGCCTTAGAAGATGTCGATATAGGCGATGGTGAAAAGAAAAGGCCAACTTTATGAGTGCTCAGTTACCTGTTGAGCTTAAAACCGAGTTAATAAAATTACTTAATGAATATTGAAATTGCTTTGCCTAGGAATACCATGAGATGCCTGGGTTAAGCCAATCGATAGTTGAACATCGGCTACCAGTAAAACCGGGGTTCAAGCTTTTTAAGAAAGCTCTGAGGAGATTTAACCTTGAGATTTACGACGCAATTAAGCTAGAGATTGAAAGACTCCTCGAAACTCGTTTCATCAGGCTTTGCCGATACGCTGAGTGGATATCTAACATAGTCCTGGTCAAAAAGAAGAATGGAAAGATTAGAGTTTGTGTTGACTTTAGGGACTTAAACAAAGCAACTCCAAAAGATGAGTACCCGATGCTCATTGACGCCGCATCAGGGCATAAGATAGTCAGCTTATTAGACTGCAACGCAGGATACAACCAAATATTCATGGCAGAAGATGATATTCATAAGACTGCGTTTCGTTGTCTCGGTGCTATCGGCTTGTTTGAATGGGTCGTCATGACTTTCGGATTAAAGAGTGCTGGAGCTACCTATTAGCGTGCAATGAATCTAATATACCATGAGTTGATCGGCTTACTCGTGGAGATATACATTGATGATATAGTAGGCAAATCCAACGAGCAACATGAACACATAGCCGATTTGCGAAGGGTGTTTGAAAAGACAAGGGCCTTTGGTCTAAAAATGAACCCACTAAAGTGTGCATTTGGTGTGTCGGGTGGATAGTTTTTGGGATTCATGGTACACGAAAGGGGAATTGAGGTCAGCCAACAGAGGGTGGAAGCTATAATGAAGTGTGAAGCCCCCAAGTGCAAGAAGGATCTACAGAAACTCATCGGTATGATAAACTACCTCCGAAGGTTCATCTCCAACTTGTCGGGTCGCCTCGGAGTGTTTGAACCTTTGCTGAGGCTAAAAGTCGATCAGAAGTTTGTTTGGGAAGACGAGCATCAGAAGGATTTCATTGATATCAAAGAGTATATATCTAGTCCTCATGCGCTAACGGCGCCACAGAAGGGGATCCCATTCAAGTTGTACGTATCAGTTGAAGATAACTCGATTGGTGCAGTATTGGCACAAGAGGTCGAAGGCAAGAAAAAGGTAACATTCTATCTAAGCCGAAGACTCATTGATGATGAGACAAGGTACTCTTCTGTGGAGAAACTGTGTTTGTGCTTGTACTTGCACTAAATTGAGACATTACATCCTGGCTACTGAATGCAAAGTGATTTACAAAGCCGACATAATCAAATACATGCTATCAGCACCCATACTGAAAGGACGTCTAGGTAAGTGGGCGTATGCACTAGTCGAATACGATCTAAGGTACAAATCGGCTAAAGCAGTCAAAGGGCAGGTGTTGACCAATTTCGTTACTAACCACTGCCCGGCTACCAAGGGGTTGGTCAGCATAGCACCCTGGACCTTGTTCTTTGATGGATCGGTTTATAGCCAAGGAATTGGTATCGTCTTATTGCTGATATCCCCGAAAGGGTGTAGATTTGAGTTTGTATCAAGGGTCGAATCTCCATGTTCAAATAACCAGGCAGAATATTAGGCTCTGTTTAAAGGATTGCAATTACTGGAAAGTGTGGGAACCGCTGCCGTGGAGGTTTTTGGCGATTAACTTTTGGTCGTGCAGCAAGTATCTGAAAACTACGAGTGCAAGGATGAAGTTTTGAACGGGTACTTGGATGAATGCTTAGGTATCATCGGATCGTTTAGGACGTTTGAGATTACCCATGTTCCCAGGGAACAAAATTACGAAGCCAACGTGCTAGCACAAAGTGCATCCGACTATAAGCTGATGGAGCTAAGGAAGATTTTCGAAGTTACAACTGCAAGAGACGATTAGAGGCAAGAAATCATCGGGTATTTGCAAAATCCTTCTGGATCTAAGGATAAGAAACTCAAACGAAGGGCTTTGAAATATATGTTGCTCGATGAGGTGTTATACAATCGGACTTTAGAAGGATTGTTGCTTAAGTGCCTTAGAAGGAAGAAGCCAAAGTTGTTATGGGAGAAGTCGACGAAGGAATCTGTGGAACTCACCAATCGGCTCATAAGATGAAGTAGCTGATTAGGAGGACAGGATACTTTTGGCCTATGATGTTGAAGGATTGCTTCTGATACTACAAAGGATGCCAGGATTGCCAGTGCTTTGGTAATGTCCAAATAGCTCCAGTGTCGGTTATAAATCCTATAATCAAACCATGGTCGTTTAGAGGATGGGGAATTGATATAATCGACCAAATATACCCCGCATCGTCTAAAGGACACAAGTACATCCTGGTAGCCACGGATTACTTCACCAAGTGGATGGAAGCTATTCCCTTGAAGCAAGTCACAGCCATTGAAGCTATTAACTTTGTCAAAGAACACATCATATACAGGTTTGGAATTCCTCAGATAATTATGACAGATCAAGGAACTGTGTTCATGTCAGAGGGGTTCCAAGACTTTGTCAGGGAATTGGGTATTAAGGTGCTAAACTCGTCGCCCTATTATGCTCAAGCTAACAAGCAGGCTGAATCTTTTAACAAAGGATTGATTAATCTAATTAAGAGGAAGATAGACGAGAAGCCGAGGGCATGGCATACAACGCTACTAGACTCGCTATGGGCCTATCAGATTGCTTATCATGGAGCAACCAAAGTTTCTCCTTATCAATTAGTATATGGCCATGAAGCGGTGCTGCCATTGGAAGTTAACATCGGCTCGTTACGTGTAAGCAAGCAAGATGAGTTACAAGCCAATGACTATAAAAACTTACTGATGGATAACTTGGAAGATTTATCTAAACATCGGCTTAAGGCGTTAGAGCAGATCGAGAAGAATAAGGCACGGGTCACTAGGTATTACAATAAGGGTGTTGTCGCTAAGTCTTTCACAGGTGGAGAATTAGTATAGAAAACAGTACTATCTATCGGCTCGAAAGACAACTGCTATGGAAAGTGGTCTCATACGTGGTAAGGACCATACCATGTAAGTCGATCGGTGCCTAGCAACTTGTACAGCTTGGAAACGTTAGAAGGGAAAGTGTTTCGCAAAGTAATCAACAGCAAGTATTTTTAGAAATACTACCCTAGTGATTGGGTCATCTCTTGATTGTAAGCTACCTTACCACGCGTGTCCCGTCCAAGCTGTCCCCTCCCTGCGCGCATGACACCCCTCTCTCTTCCTCTGCCTCTGCCCGCATCGCGCAGGCCAGAGCCGCGCCCTGCTGCCGCCGCGTCGTCCCACCGCTCAGCTGCTCGCCTCATGCCCCGCGCCTTGCCCTAGCCGCAGCAACTCCGCCGCTCGGGCAATCATCGCCGCGACACTCCACGCCGTGCCACCCCGTCGCCACTCTTCCTTGAGCCCCTCACCACCGGAACTACTCCTTTCTCTCCCTGCGACCTCCCCTCACATATTTAAGCCATTGCCCGGCTCAATTCCCCCTCCCTTTGCCATTGCCACCACCAAGCCCCAATTCTCCCCATTTTGCCTCGTCACCGACTCGGTACGTGGCCGGCCAATTCCTTGCGTTCCTAGCCTCTCTAGGAGTCGCCCTTCACTTCTCTGCTTTAAATTTTCGCTAGGGATCGCTAGAGCTCCCGGCAAACGTGATCTCTGCTTCAGCCGCCACCTCCGTCACAGTGACAGCTCGACTCCGTCCTTCTCCAAGCTCGACATCACCTTAGGTAGCTCCCTGATAATCCCTAAATGATTCCTGCACCACCGACCTCTTCCTTCACCATATAAGCTTGATCCCGTAGCAATCCGCCGTCCGTGCCCATGGCATCGCCGTTCTAGCTCACCGCCGATGAAGCTCCGGCCGGCATGAAAGTGCATCTAGGCACTTAAGTGATTTTGGTGATTAATGACAAACACATATAATGACAACTATTTGTAAATGACAAATTTGTATAAATGCTTGGCTAAGTAATTGCCTAGTGACAAACCTCTAATATGATTGTGTTGCTATAAGACTAACATGTTTATTGCCAAGTTGAATATTAGTCTCATCTATATAGAGGAAATCATATATGCGAAGTGAACAATCTATCCATCCTAGCAAGGTAAGTCTCACATATACAAATGGGATGGGTAAGCAAAGATGAGGTATGCAATCTTGGTATCCCCTCTATATTTATTATTGCGTTCCTCTTTTGCAAATGCATAGTGAGCTCTAAGTAACATATTGCCTATATATGCACATTGGTTCATTTCATATCTATTTGTGCATATATACTCACTTGAGTTCAATATGTGTCTTGTTTCTAGTATGTATGTCTTAATTAGAATTAAACTTCACATTGCTATAAATTGACTTGGTGCATGCTTGCCTTGTTTGTATATCTTCTTATACACATCACTTAGTGAAGTTTAATCTAGATTGTTCCACAACTTCATTCTAACTTGAATATTGTTTGCACATATTTGATTCTTGTATATTCTATCATGTGCCCCATTTTAGTGAAGATTGTGGTACTTTCTATGGTTTAATTGATTTATCATATTGGCAATTATCTTCCTAGTACATCTAGCTCTATTACATATTTATCATGATGCAATTAGTAGAGATCTTTTCCATATTAAGTGTTTTCGTTTAATATTGTGCTTATTTATATGAAACATCTGTTGTACTTAATTGCTCACAAACATCAATCTATTTATATCTATTGAGCTTTTGGACTAATCCCGACTTAATATTTAGTTCCGACTGTCCGATACTTGACATCGGACTGTCCGATATTACACAGTTTTGAACCTAACGGACAGATTTTCACCCAGATCTATAAATACCCCTCCTCTCCAACTAGCCATTGAGAAGGCTGTGTGCCAAGGTGTGTGAAGGTGCCTCCCTTTGTTCTTGAGCCCCATAGCACCCCTCCACTCTAGATCTTTGTGATCCCCTTTGGAGAAGGGTTTGGAAGAGTTGGAAGGAGGGATTGAAGGAGAATTGGGAGAAAGGTTGGGAGGTGATTCTTTTGTGGAATTAGTGTGTTCTTGAGCCCTAGTGACCTCCCCACTCTTTGATCTAAGTGATCTTCTTAGTGAGAAGGGTTAAGAAGAGTTGGGAGGAGGGATTGAGTAAGATTGGATCTTTGAGCACTTGAGTTCATTTCCAAGTTCGTTCTTCGTGGCATTTGTTATTTTGGAGGTTAAGGACTCTTAGACGGTTAGGAGTTGGTCACGAGCCACCAAGCTTTATGTGGTGTGCCATGCCAAGTTTGTGAAGGCCGGATTCCGTCTCCGCAAGGAAAGGAGTCAACTAGTGGATTCCAAGGGAGCTTGGTGCGGACCTTGGAGAGGATTAGGGTTGAAAAAGACCCCGGCTCAAGTGTGACTGAGCCGCCTCAACGGAGACGTAGGATCCCCTCAAGGATCCGAACTTCGGGAACAAACATCGACGCGTCTCCTCTCCACTCATGGTTCTTCATTTCTATTCTCAAGTTTGATTTACTTGCTTATTTTACAATTGAATCGATTATCTTGTCTTGTGTGATAGTACTACACCTATACTTGGTTGTGAACTATCTTTGGTATAAGTGGTATCCTTGAATTTGTGAGATTTGAATTGAATCTAAAGTCCTCTGTTTTCTGTCCAGACCAGACAGTCCGATACATCAGACTATCCGACCCTGTACCATCGGACTGTCCGATACAGCTTCTGCAATTAACTATGTTTATTGTTTTAAAATTTTGATATCGCCTATTCACCCCTCTAGGCGACATCCCGGTCCTTTCACGGCACGTCCTAGATCTTCGTTAGCCGAACTCATTTCGATCATGAACCAGTAGAATGGTAGACCGTAGCGTTATTAGTCCCTCGCCGTAGGTTCGCTGGAACTCGGCTGGAGAACCAGGCGAACCCATCGCCTGGCTGACGTCACCCCAACGTCGGCCACGAGACAAAGTTGCTAACTTGTTGGACCCATGCTAACAGTGTTCGGCGTTTAAATCTCCCACGGTTAGCCCTAACAGCCACTGACATGTGGGCCTGTGGCCCTACCCGTCAATATTAGTGGAGGCATAGTTCTGATTTACGCCTTCTGTCTATGGACCTCGGTCAGGCCATTTTCGCTCATGGACCGGACCACCCCTGGGCCGCACAATGTTATTTTTAGCCCATTCCTGTTTTGGAATTTCTAGGCTTTTTCTATTTTAGTAATCCTAGTAAGTATAAATAATTTTCTAAAAATAGTTAAACACCTCCTAAAATATTAGAAAATTTATAATAAATACTAGGTAGCAGGCTGGTTCTAATAAAGTTATAACCTTGCACAGTAATCTTTTTTCGCCCCTGCAAAATAGCAGTAACCCTAGTTTAGCCCTTTTTGGAAATATCCTTATAATCCTTTCTATTTATTTAAATTAGTTTGTTGCTTCCAAAATTCTTGATAAAATTTCAGAAAATATTAGATGTAGTATTGGACCTAGGAAAATTATTTTAGCATATTTAAATTAATTCTTATGCTTTGGAAATTTAATAGAAGCTATTTAAACCTTTCCTTAAGTATCATTATTGCTAGAAATCTGTTAGGTTTATTTTAAAATATTTTTTGAACTCTGAAAATTTCCAAATTTTCACAAAAAGCTTTTCCAACATAGGAACAACTTAAGAAAAATATTTAACCTAATAAACTTGTTGTAAAAAATAGCAAAATAAAAGAAAACCCTAAAAGATTTATAGAATTAATATTTTAATATTTTAATCATTTTTCAAAAATTATTTTCCAGCAAGGATATAAGTACTTAAGGGTATTTAAAGCATGTTCATACATATCATACCACATGTAGGATCTTCGCTACCTTATTTAAGAAATAGTACGCTAGATGTCGATATTAGTATGTTTTTCGTGCATCTATGCATCATGCCTTTTTGTATATGTTTATGCATTGCCTTTATTTTTCCTGACTAGACTTTGAGGATCCAGAAGGAAGATTTGTAGACACCGAAGAAGAGTATCACGCCTCAAGACGAGGCGAGTTAGCATCCTTAGTTCATAGCTTACCCAGTTTTAATTAAATTATTTTGATTGAACATAAAAAAATTGCATACTCTATGATTTGTGGAAATATCTAGTTCATTAATCATGTTGTACATATGTATTACCCTTGATAAGTTTATTTACCATGCTATGATTGTCTTAGTAATCATATCCTTTGTTTGCCACCAATAAACAAGCTGAACTTTTAGACTCATAGTCCCTAGGTAAAAACTTGCTTAGACATGCTTAGGTCTAATCGATGATTTGTTACGAGGGGTAACTGCCCCATATGGTGAATAATAACTCACCACTATCACTATTCATACTATATATGATTTGGTATATAAGCTGGCATAGGAAGATGTCTGTTTTCGGGTGATCTTAAGATGTAAACCGGTTGGGCTAAAGTGCAGACACGGGTTGAGACCCGGTGAACGAGTTGATTGCCTAGAGTGGGATCTAGACTTGGAGGTCGAGGACCTGTTGAGATGGAGGCAGAGAGCAGAGTGTGGGATCTCCGGCTCTCGGGCCATGAGAAGCGGGACCAGAAAGGGTCCCTTGATTTAGAAACAAGTGTTGAATGCGGTCTAACACAACGTGTGGCCATCGCGCGATAGTGTGGTTGTGGAGTCCAGTGGCATGCTCCGAGGAGACCTCGGAAGAAACTCTAGCCCGAGGCAAAGGCGGAAGGGTGCCATCACCGGAAGTGATCTAGATCATGCACTCGCTGGACCGGCAATCCAGGAGCGATGATCCATAATGGGATTATCAAATCCTGAAATATGATGGCGGGTGAAAAGAGGAAGAACAGGAACCATGGTTCCAGCTAGGTTATGTTTGGTCTAGTTGTGCCAGGGAATAGTACAAGGGTAGACAGGATTGGATAAATGGATTTTTTTTGGTTAAACACAACATAGTCATTAATTACACATCTTCTTAACCATGATTTAAATTGGCTAAGTCATAGGTTTGTATTATGATTATTTCCAACTGGCTTTATACAAATAAACAAACCTTAGCCTTCCCTTTGAGCCTTTATCATTACCTGCATTAGGAGAATGTTAACTTACAAATGCCATTTGATTACGCATTTATCATCGTACTCACCCACTCATTAGATGGAGAACAAGTTCAAGACCATATGAATTCCATGTAGATGAAGACCTAGTCTACGATGGACAAGATGAGGTTTGGGGCGTCCCTCCAGTCAGTTTGCAAGAACTGCATAGCCACTGAAAAATTTTATGTTATCCGCAGCTTTTCGCATGAACTCTGATTTCTTCCTGTGTTGTACTAAGACTTTTGGCTTGGTTGGCACTCTTTTGTAAACTAATCACCATAAGGCACTACTTCAATTATTATCTAAGACAGCTCTGTGACGATTACATACAATTGTTTCGGCTATGTAATGGTGCGCACTAGCTTACCAATCCAGGGACTAGTGCAGTAGTTCTCTGTGGACCTCGAAGTTGAGGGCCCACACACTATCTCATCGATAGGTAGCCTTGATGTCTCTTATGCCTGATTTGTTATATGTACTAAAAATGCCTACTGAATGTAGCCTTTTTTTCTTGCAATATCTTTGGAGGAATTCGTACAGAAACTTAGTTGGGTGAGATGCATCTACCTTCATCTCTATAGGATTTTCATTAATTTATCTTCTTCTTTTTTTTTTTGTCATGTGCTTCTCTCCAAAGATAAGGAGAAAGATGGAGGTGTTTATTGTGAACAGTCTACCACATATTTCATATTATTTACTTGGCCGAGATGCATCTGCTGTCCTCTCTATAATGCGATTCTATGAGTTGATCACTTGCAAGATAACCATTGCTTCAAACTTGCACTTTCAGAACTGGAAAAGTGATTTGGAGAGGAAGCAAGGACGATTACGGGGCATGTGATAAGATTTTGTTTTGACTTGTTGGCAGATACAAATTGTATGACATGTATGATTAATGTTTACCACTGGGTTTATGATCCCATCTACCTGTATATCTATCACTTTGTACCCTGCATTGTTTTTTGTGGTTCTTATGTTGTCGGCCTGATGGAATATGCATTTATATACCCTGCAATGTTCTTTGTGGTTTTTATGTTGTCATAGAATATGCATGTATATAAGAAACTGACTGTCATGTTTAATTTTGGTTTCATATAATCTACTTGATATTAGATTCAACTGCATACTTATACGAATGTAGCAAAATGTAATCCTTTTTTCAGTATGCAACACTATGTTTTTGAAAGACCAACCTAGGTGGCTAAAAGGGGGTTGAATAGACACAAAATTGATCTTGACACTTTCTTCAACAACGCATCCTAAAAATCAAGAAAATGATGAATACAAATAAATGACCCTCAACAAACAAGATCACCCATAGATCATTTTCAGAATAGCATCATATACCCCTAGTAAAAACGCCATGAATAAAAATTCATGGGTTATGTGGCCATGGGCATTTTTTCTTAGGTGCTCCTGGTTGATGGAGGTTCAATAAAAAATAATCAACTTCAAAACAACTTTAGAAAAATAAAAAGAATTAGTACAAGTCTAGCTGCTTTTGAAAAGGAAAAGTAAACTTTCAGTAGAAAAATATCTTTGTCGAGAGGTGATTTCTCAAAAAATATGACTCATTTGAATTTATAAATTTTTCTCTGGAGAGAGTAGTAAGTCACACTACTACACACCAAATTTCACCTCAAGATCAAAAGCAAAAAAAAATAATAATAAACACTGCTGTTCAGAAATTTCGAATAGAACATTTGGAGCTCGGTAAAATCTTCATGGCGCCCAAATGGTGACTCCTATGTAATTGTCACTTAGAACAGTGGTAGATATGTGAGTCATACAACTTTGCCAGCAAGAATTATCTCAGAATCACTTCAAATAAATTTTCGACAAAAATAATAAGGACTGTTGTGCAGAGAAACTAAATCTACCAAAAATAAGCAAATAAAGATTAAAACTTAATCTTGGTGTTCTTGGTAAGTTACAAGATGAAGATAACTCATATGGACAACTACAACACCTCCTAAATCAACAAGTTTTTAGCATGTAAAAAGAGGGGAGGCAAAGAAACTAGTTGCAAAAAAAAAATAAAGAAACAAACTAGATTACACACATAGAACATAAGAAGAAAAGGCAAAAACTTTTTGTGGAATTTTTATCTATTGCTTGGTTAGTTTTGTACAGCTACATAAGAGTGAGCAAATCTTCCAAGGAGCATATAATTCTAAAATAAAATCCTAACTAAGACTTGGGTGGAGACATCCCTCTTCCCCTCCTTAGAGAGAGCATCCACACCTGAAACTCTATCTCTATTTCTCTCTCTTCTACTCTATTTTCTCTCTTTTATACTAAAATTTCTTCACACTTTACACTACACTCTAAAAGATTTCTTCTCTACACCTGGAACTCTATCTCTAAAACTCTATTTCTACAGTATTTTATAGTATCTGTTACGGATGCTCTTATATAGGTCTTTCAAGTGCATCTACACCCTTGAAGGGTTACTTAGCTTCTAAACAAACCTATTAAGGGTCAGGATTCACTCACTCCACTACCAATAACCAGCCCAACACATGGGCTTTACATAAGCCACACAAGGTCTATATGGGCTTTACAGAAAACCTGGTCAACCTAATGCAACAGATCTTCATTCCTTGACTTGGCCGCTCATTTTTCGTGCATCCTAGCCTTCAACCCGAACCGAAAATTTTGAGCCATCTCAGGTACATTTCCATGACGTCCATGTGAGCTCAGTTTGAGCGGAACTGCCCCGCCGGCATCCTAAACCGTTCTGGACCTCGGTTCTTCTAATCTAATCCCGATACCCGCCAACGATTATAGCTACCTCCAAATCTGCACTCAAATGAACCAATACAATCTCCACAAATATCTCACTTACCTCCGTGCAAGTCAGCATATTATCATCCATAATCATGCAATAGCTCTAATTAACCTAAAATCAACACTAATTACAACTAGTCAAAACTACACCACAAATACACTGCAGCTTACAAAAATTATATTAATTAATTGGTGCATCAAATGACTTTCCACCCAAAAGAAAAAGCTTCTTCTTGAAATACTCTACAAGAGCTATGAAGACCAAAAAATCATCCGGGCAAAGGAGCACCACGAAATAGTTCAAACCGTAAAAACTGTGCGTGCTGAAACATAAATCCGCACTGCTCTAAATAAGTTTCAAACACAAACTTCTCAACGAAATCACATTAAGTCATATACACTCATCACCACATCACCACATGATGATCTCCACATAGTCTCTCAATTTTACCATGCGAAATTAATAAATTGAACCTCTGTATTTTTCATATTCTGTAGCAACCTACCGACATCCAACTACTTAGAGCATGTACAATGGTCCACGTCAGCTATCTATAAGCAGTCTCTAAGAGTTGCCATGTAGAACATGCGATGATGTGAAGGAGAGAGAGCATGTATAGATATTTAAGCCGTCTTCAATGCAAGAGTCGACTCTACACGAGAATTAAGAAACTTTGTGTGTGAGAAAACTGTCTATAAAAGTGTGCAACCATCTCTACCATTGTATATATTATCTCTAGCGCTGTCTCTAGGTGACATAGCAATAGTTAGAGACAGCTGTTGTCTCAACCATGATACATGCTCTTATAAACATATGTATAGGATTAGGAACGAGCCTTTCTCGTCCGAATACGACTGCCGACACCATGAAACTCAATGCTTAGTCAAGCAACGACTTATTAGCCCTTCTCTCTACTGGCCAGGATATAATAAGTTGACTTGACCGTGGTGAATGACTGCACGGAACTACTGTTGCTTTGTTATTACGGTTCCTACGCGTTTCTTATATCTCCAAAGTACCCTAGCGTTGCCTCCAACCAAAAGGCCTTTTGATCTCGAAAATGTTAATGTTAATGTGTATTCATCTATTTTTTTTTATTTAGAGAATGTTTGGCAGAGCTCCAACTCTCAACTCTGTTACAGAGCGGTGCCAAACGTCCTAACTCCACGTAACTCTGGAACAGTCAACTTCATGGAATAGTCTCCCTAGTAGTTCATTTTTGTGGAACAGCTTAAAGGGTGCTCCGCGGAGTTATGAATCTGCTTCATAGTAGATCTGCTCCACAGTGGAGTTATAGAGCAGAGCTGAAAAATTGAAACTGGAGCCCTGCCAAACACCCCCTTAGTCGATTGACTCACCGCTGTTGTCATTTTCTTCGGTGGTGACCGTCTCCCAGCATATGGTTGGTGTTTACTATGCCCTGGCTTAAAAGGACGCAAGGGTGGCGGAGGCTCGATGGTGGGTAGAGGTCTACTGCAGGGTAGTGAGACGGTGGCACCAGGGGCGCCAAAGTCGTTGGATCAATGGAGGACCGTGGGTGGAGTCGGCCAATAGATCGACGACGAGGCTGATTGCCATTAGGAGGCAACAAGTGGTTGTCAGTGAATCCAACGGCGGGAGCCACCGGAGATGGGGAAGGAGGACGGGGCAGGGGCGTCTCACAACCACCCAAGAAGAAGACACTAGACCAAAACAGCTAATATTTCATTGGTATATTTATACTGGTTCAATTAGATTTGATACAGATAAGGTTATCTACAACGGTTCAGGGGCGTGGGAGGACATATGTGCCATATCTGTGCTAGTTTGTATAAAAAAACTAGCACAAATGTATCTATGTTGATTCACATTAAAAATTGGTACATATTATTGTTTTATTTGTGCCGGTTGAAAGTATGAACCGACACAATTAGAAAGAAAAAAAAAGACAGGATGGGAAAAGGCCATACGCAATACTATATCCTTCCCTCCTCTTATCTCTCTCAGCTCTATTCTCTTTCTCCCGCAGAAGCTCTCTGCCCTCATCTCTGTAGCCCATCTCCTCGATAAGGGAGGGCGTCGAGGGCAGTCCTAGCGACTCAGGTAATGTTCTTTCAGCGGTTGCGGTTGCTTATAAGATAGAAATTTATAACCCTTGATAAGAACATTCGAGGGATCAAAAATATAGAAAAATAGTTTTAAGAGTTTTGAAAAGAAATAGTAAGATCTATAAAAATTGGTTACTAAACGTCAAAACGTTTGACTTGTACAAAAATAATAAATTTTTAGTTTATAAGCAAACATAAACGCCGAAAGAAACACTACCTGGCCCAAGGCGGGACGGCGACGGGGTAGTCAGATCCGGCGGGCTCGAGCATGACGCGTAGTAGGGGTGGCCGAATCCGATGGCCCTAGCATCGAGGCGCAACGGCAGTAGGGACAGGATGTGCACAGCTCTGACATCCACGGCACAGGCTTCGGTGTACCGCGTCTATGACAAGATGACAAGAGAGGACGTCCAGAGTGCCAACAGGGCCACAACGTTCATGGCTTCGGTGTACAACATTCATGGCGTTAGCAGGGCCACGATGTCCACGGCGTGGAGCAACCTAGTGTCCACACCATCGATGCCACTTTGCTGAGCTTTTTGTTTTTTGGACTATCTAGGCTGGTTCTAGAACCGACACAGATAATCACCTATGATCATTGTCTGTTATTTGTGATCATTCAAAAACCAACACTAACACTAACAAGGAGCACTGCACGAAGGAGTAGCAGGACGCGAAGGAGGAGAGCATCTATGGAGGTGGCGGAGCACTACGGTGCATTGGCACGTAGACAAGGTGCACACGTGAAGATGCACCGTGGAATGCAAAGTGGTGGCGTCTGAGGGAGTTAGCTGGAGGTAGGGGGGTTAGGGTGCCTGGAAATTATGTGGCACCCTATGCCACGTAGCGAGTGTGATATCATCGATAGATGGATCGGAGGTACGGACATGTGCTACGTAGCGAGTGTGATATTATTGATAGATGGATCAGAGGTACGGACAGGTGCTACATGGCACCCTATGTCATATAATTTGGAGGTACGAACGGGTGCTACATGGCACCCTATGCCATATAATTTGGCTTCGGTTAGGATTTGAGTATATGAAAGATAGGGAATAGATCGTAGTAGCAGTAGTAACAATATTTTGTTTTATTTTATTTTGGCTATGAGGTGGAAATTTTTTACCCTTTTACAATGGAAAAAGGTCGACATAGGCAGAATAGCAAAGATGCTGCTGCCTGCTCGACTCGACGGCTGGGAATGAAGTAGCATTCTGCTTTCTCCTCTCTCTAATTACTTTTGTGGTGCACGAACAAAAGGCAGATGTTCTCAGCAACAAAGAACAGAATAAGGCCGGGAGTGGTTGTGTGCGCATTCGAATTATGACTGCGAAGTCAAGAGATTTAAAGAAAATTAATTATACCTGTTTTGAACTATGCAGTTATGTACTGGTCGATAAAGATACGGAGTCTTTTCTTGGCCGGATCATTATTCTCTTCAGACAGATCGGGCCACAAATTTTCTGGCTATGATCGAGACCTTTTACTTGTCGTAACACTGTGATTTACCAACACCAAACTACGGTTTAATCCTCCCATTTTACAGAGAAAAGGTACGGTTAACAAGTGTGACATTGAACAGAGAAGAAAATCGAAATATGTCATATATTATGCACATAAGAATAAATAAACAATCCTAGCACCGGTCAAGCAGTCACTGATTAATGACGTAGTGATATACTGAACGTGCATGACGAATAATACTAAGCAGAAGTAATTAAACACTCCATTTTCTGTTTGGTACACTGATTAATCAATGACTGTTCCTACAAGAAACGGAAGTCTCGCCCGTCTACACGAGGAAGAAAGGGAGAGGCTTCTATTAAACAGTAGGGTAGAGTAATAATTAAGCATAGTAACGAGGATTAACTGACGGTGGAGAAGGAGCTAGAGATCATCATCAGTGGTGGGGGGTAAGCACCGGGAGATCACCACCCAGCAAGTGCGCGCGTGACGTGCGCTACGCGGTGGCGCGCGGGGTGGGCGATGCTTCGGGCTCCGGCTCGGCGTTGAGGTCGAGGCCCGGGGCCGGCCGCGGCGGCGTGGCGTTCTCGGCGACGCGCTCGTCGGGCGACGGCTGCCGCGGCGCCGGCGCAGGCGCGGGGGCGAAGTCCTCCCAGGAGAAGCTCGGCCGCCACGCCGGCGCGCGCTGGGGAGGGCGGGCTGCGGCGTCGGAGAAGACGAGGCGGCGGGAGGCGTCGCGCATGCGGCGGAGGATGGCGTAGAACTCCTCGACCTCGGCGTCAGAGACGTCCTCGACGTCGGCGACGGGTGTGGGGGCGCGCTTGCGCTTGGCGGTGGCGGTGGGCGCGTCCATGGTCAGATCGTGCGCGGGGTAGGAGCGGGCATAGGCAGGCCGGCGTGGGCGTGACAGCGGTGTGTGACGACTGACGACGACGAAGCGTTTCTGAAGAAAAGAAAAGAAAAGGCTCGGCTTTTATACCTGCGGCGCCACAAGGAAGAAGAAAAGAATGGCCAGTGGGAATGGACGAAGCCGACGCAAATCTAGGTGTCTTCTTTTCTTTTAGGTGACAAGCTATAGGCTATAGCCAGCGAGAGCATCTCCAGTAGGGAAGCGGGGGCGGTCCAACGCCCATGGGACGCGCCCCCCCAATGTCCCATACTGGCCGTCGGATCCTCGTCTCCGACGAGCAGAAACAGATCTAACATAAAATTTTGTTATTTTTGTATACTTGCGTATAAATTTAAAAACAATTCATAAAAAATATTAATATTATCTAATATACATTAGATTGAACATATATTATTTTTATATTTTTTATAAAAGTTTTTTTGTCCAGTTTATACTTTAGAACACTTTTTAATAAAAATATTAAGCTAAAAAATGAAAATAATATATATTGAATATGATGCATATTAGATAATATTCATATTTTTGTGAATTTTTCTGAATTTATACGCAGGTATACAAAAAGAACAAAGTTTTGTACTTGATTTGTTTCTGGCCGTCGGATCCTCATCCAACGGCCAGCGCTAGGCATCAGACGAGCGCGTGTCCGATGGGCGTTGGACCGTTCTCGCGTCCCTCTAGTAGAAGCTGCAAAATACTATTTATTTCATTTGTTTAGGGATTGAATCTCTGCTGGAGAGGAAATTTTCTAGAGTATACTATGATGTATGAAAAAATGTTAAAAGATGAATACAGTACGTAGGAAATAATGTTATAGAGAAAAAATTTGAAGTGCCTGTTGTAGATTCTCTTTCTAGTTATGGTTAGTCACCTAATAGAGTTGTTCATGGTTTTACCGAACCGAAACAACCGTCCCAAAAAATCCTAACTAAACTGGTCAAGTTGGTTTGACCGGTCTTTGGTATCCCGTTCATTTTGAGAGAAAAATGAGACATGGTATCTTTTTAAAAAAAAAACCACGTGTAAACCGAAGAAAACTGAAAAACCGAACAAAGCCCACTCTACCAAGCCGGCCTCTCCGGTCTCCACGTGTATGCTAATGGAGCAGGAATGCAGAGCTCATGACGTAGAAGACATGCAAGTAGAACCATAGAAGACATGAACTCGAGTGTAGAAATAAATGGCAAGGTTGTTGCTTCACTGCTTGCATAGAACTTGTCCACATCCTGCACGTACCACAGCAATCCATTCAAATTCAGGAGCTTTTTTACAGTCCTTGAGGAGAAGTGCAGGAGAGTCTGCAATTTAGTGTAAATTATAGTGCATCTCGATGCACTCCTCGATAAATATCGAAGGTATCACAAATTAACACTAGAAATTGTGGTACCTCCCGGTACCTCCTCAAGGACTGTAAAAAATCTCCAAATTCAGAGTAAGTGTTTGGATCAATTAAGAAAATGTAGATTTGGTCCTATTGCATCCTTGTATCTCACATCACAATGAAACAATGAACTGATTAGTTTTGTTGGAAATTAGTCATTGATTGGCCAACAAGGGATGAGACAATTGAATTCAACGTGCAACTTATATGGTAAATACGGTATTTACTGATACCAATCCTATTTTTTTTTATTTACCGAACTGAAAGAAATTTTATTTGGTATATTTGGTATGTACTTTCAAATACTATATTTAAAAAAAACCGTCTTATAACCAGTAACAAGCCGCTCACTGTACTCCTCCCATCTCGTGCAATTGCGACCTAACTCTTTGTAAAGCTGAAGGAAACTAAACAAAACGAAATGAAACGGCTTTGAGCTCAGCGAAAACATGCGGCTACACGACCTGGCTTCCCCTCGGCTATGCGAGGCACGAGCGCGTGGGGACATGGCAGTCGGTGAGATCGTGTTCTGGCCGCATCGACGTGGACACGTTGAATTAATGTTCAAACTACAGTGCATAAACGAAAAGGTTTCGCACCAATTCAATGCACAACAGCACGATCAACTGGTTCGAAGGGACCTTCAGGCTTGAGCATATGCCTCTGTCTAATCTGTACGGTTGTATCGTGTGTTCCTGCACCTCGTTCATATGCCATGGCGCAATAACGCGACGGTGGCGAGTACCTTTGGCTGCTGCTACTCCACGACGGCCTCTCCGTAACCACCAATAATTGATTGACCTTTAACTTTCTTTACAGCTAATTTTAATATGTTTTTAATTTACCACTAAGACGGTAAGGTGAGTCTGGCATGCTTTATTTAACTTAGTTTGTACAGTTTGAAGACGCCTCTTCGAGTTAAAAAAAAAGCTCAAAAAATTGAAGAATTTATCTTTTCAATAATAGGTATAAGCAAATAAGTAGATATGTCATATCACATAAGCAAATAAGCTATAAAGAAGACCCTTAGCCTCCATCCACCCAATTTGGAATTTACTTTATGGCTCCTCGAACTTGTATCTGATTGCACTATTATTCCAAATCCATTAGGAGACCGTTAAACACTAACATGGTGACCACCTCATTGTTAAATGCTAATTGGACTACCCATGTGTACAAATAACAGTGACGTGGCATCCATATGATGCCACAACATCTTCTCTCTCTAAAATCTCTATGAATCTCTGTCTATCTCTCTCTCTCAAAATCCATTGTAGAAAGGGAGGGCCCTCCTATCGGCCGCCATTGGTGGCGACACCACCTCCTCCCCACTATCTCTCTCTTCCCCTCCTCTTCTCTATCTGGGACGGAGGCGCACGATGGAGTTACTAGCTCGGGCACAACGTCCAGTGAGGGTGGGACGCGACTTTTGGTGGTGGTGGCTGGCATCGCGAGGCAATATAGGGGGAGATGGCGGCCGGCTAGGGTGTTGCGGCGCGGGAGAACGAGGAACTGTTGTCTTGGATCCGGTCGCTACGACACAACATAGGTGGTCGGGGCAACGACATGACACAGGTGGCTATAGCGCGACGACGTAGGTGAATGGGGGAAGATGGAACAGTCTAAGGCCAGTGGGTGGCGGGATGGGGGTGGCCGAGGTTAGGAGCGGCATATCCTAGGCTCATCATGTGTAGCATATGAGAACGGGGGGTGGCTAGGGATGGGACGACAGATCCTGGCTCGTCAACCATGGATTAAGAGAGAGAAAGGGAGAGAAAGGAAGGAGGGAGGAGGTAAGGTGGATGCCATATAATCGTAGAGGAGGCTAGCCTTGTCAATATTTAACTGCACATGTCAGCGTTTAACAACACACCTAATCACTAATGGTTTTTCGGGCTAGAGTGAAAACAAATACGAGTTCAAGGGGATGAAAAAGTAAACTTCAAATTCACGAAGCTAAATGAGATTTCGCTATAAGTTCAAGGGGGGCAACAGTGTAATTTTATCTAATTGATTCCTTATTGGGGGACATGAGCTCTGCTATGGCTTAAAACTGATTATAATTTGCAGTTACATATTTATCTTTTTTTACAATTCAAACGCTTCGCACTTTGTAGTCATTTTTAAGATCTTGTAGCATGTTTATGCAGCGATGAAATTTTCTGATTGTGTGACGAAAACTAATTTTTGACCGCTTTGACTGGTGGCTTCAAAAATTTGAAACTAGTAATCGAAGCCAGATTTGAGAATGCTTATCACGTGACTTTGATATTTTCAAGAAACGACATCAAAAAATCAAAGGGAAGTGATCCTTCCAGAAGCACTTAAAACCAATTTTCAACAATTTGTTCAGTCTCTTGCGACCTCCTAACGAAAATTCATAACTTTTTTGACTATAATGGTCCAAGCTAATGTTTCTTCTAAAGTTCTTAAAAGCAATTTTTTTACAACTTGTTCAGCCTCTCACGACCTTCTGACGAAAACACATCTCTTTTTATATTATAATTTACAGATGCTACGTTGAAATTGTATCAAACAAGGCCCGCTCCCATATAAAAAACAGAAAATTGCCCAAATGCCCTAAAGTTGAGTGGCATGGACTATTTGCTTCAAAGTTGAGTTGCCATTTGATTTTTTATCCTCTTTTGAATTTTTGGCCAATTTTTGCTATAGAGCCGAGAAGAATTAGACCTTTTACCCCTGCCCCACCTATCTGTACTCGGTTGGATCTTGACCTGCTAGAATGGGCTTGTTGTACTCACGGTTTCAAAAATCGTCGGCAAATCACGAATTAAATTCAAAATTTAAAATCAATTTGGATCGATTTATCGAAGAAATCGGTCAAAATCGACCGATTTATCGAAGTTTGGCTCGAGATTTCAAAATTCCAATACCGATTTTTTGTTTTTAAACAATTTATCGAAGAAATCGGTCGATTTATCGATAAAATCGACCGATTTCTCGAAAAATAAGCGATTTCGATTTATTGAAGAAATTGGTCCATTTATTGAAGAAATCGACCAATTTATCCCAAAAAAAAGAGATTTCTGATTTTTTTAAAAAACCTCCGGTTGATTTAAAATTCAAAACTAAAATTTCAACCAATTTTCCACAAATCGAAAATCGGGCCTGACCGATTTTTGGTCTAAAATCGATTTTTCAAACCCTGGTTGTACTGCTGCTTGCTCGGTTGTACTGTTGCACAAGGAACTAGGTATAATCTTTGTCATCAATATTGTAAGAGAACACATATATAAATATTGCAACAAAACACATTATTGACATATATAATAGTTAATTTATTTTCATCCATACGAGCCCAACATACATAAAGTTGACAATGTTTTGAGCTCCCAACAGCATCGATTTGAATTCCTCTCAGCTCTATGGAAAAAACTGGCCAAAATTCAAAACAGGGTAAAAAAAATCAAGTGGGCAACTCAACTTTGGAGCAAATAGTCCATGCCACTCAACTCTAGGACATTTTGGCAATTGCCACTCTATCTTGAGGCAGTTGAGAAATTTTCTCTAATAAAAAAGAGCAAATTTTCGTGCGCAAAAATACTCGCGGATTTGCTCTCGGTAGCAGTAGGTACTAGCTGGTGCTCAGCGGTCGCACTGACATCATGGAACACGCCAGACGGCGATGGGATACATCAGCTGTCCAGCTGATGCCACCCTCCAAGGTCATATTCGACCCAGTTGCTTTCAGTTCACGTCTCTTGAAAAATACTGCTCGTATATGGTACTCGTACACCACGGACCCAGAAAAAAAAAACGCTGATTTGCTTGCTTCTCATCACCAGCCTGACGTACCATGCTAGCGGCAGCCATTGCCGGAGACGGGAGAGATGGACAATATGTCATATCACACGCGAATGGGTACCATGAGCACGATCACTGTACTGTGTGTGCTCTGATGGAGACCCTGCAAATCTGCAATGCATTACCCTTGAGAAAATTGGGAGTCGGCAATGATCGTCTTAGTTTGTGATTATTCTCACCCTCCTTTCCTCCCGAATCCACTCATGGTACTCTGAGAACAAAACTTTGTGGACAACTGAGGAAAAATATGTAAAGCTTGGGGCACTTGGCCCGCGAATCTCTATGCTAGCTTTCCTAGGCGTCACGAATGACATTAGAGAACAGATTCGCACGTAACTTGGCACTCAGCAAATGCCGTCCTTCTGATGCCCTTTCTTATTAGACTAGCTTAGCTTAAATTTAGGAATTTTTTAAAAATACAACAGTTAAAATATTATGTGAAAAAAATATAACACCGAGATGGAATTATAGAAATCACCTACGGATCTGCCTCCCCGTGCGACGTCGGCCACAGCACGTGGCGCCGCCACACCGTGTGGCGGACGCGATCCGAGCCGTCCACGTAGCGATTCGAGCCGTCCACAAGCCGTCCAAATTGATTCTTATTCTCATTTTTTCTTTTTGATTCTTATTTTTCCTCCGTTGCGTGCGCAATTCACGGGCATGCAAATATGTGACGCACCAGAATCAGCCGCTCTGGCTATTCATGTGGTGTTGCGAATGCCACGTGGTGGGAGGGGGCGCGGACCCGGGAGTGATTTCTATAATTGCAACTGGGTGTTGTATTTTTTACGCATAATATTTTTACTGCTATATTTTTCAAAAAATTTCCCTTAAATTTAGACTCCATAGATGTGGTCTAGCAAACCTGTCGTTAGAGTTCATGGTGAGTGATAAATTCTAAATCCAAGCTACGTTATCTATCTACCGACTACCGGTAAGATATTACTGGGCTACTGGATAAATAAAATGCACGACCAAAAAACACTTTACGTAGTCCTATAAAATATCAGCGAAAAAGAACTGAACACGCTAGATCGCGTAACGTCATTGTTGCTGCCTCTTCCAACGGGCAATTATTGCTTGTTTAGGGGTCCAAATCACGCTGTGTGTGTATATATATATATATATATATATATGACTTGACGGCCACGTGTACGGTCTAGCTGTATCGCTCTATGTACGGATCGTCATAAAAGAAAATTTTTATTCCGGCTTTCTCGCGCACTCACCCGTGCCAATGAATCGTGTGGTGCAAAATGGTCTTCTCCGAGAAGAAAAATCTCCTCTCAGCGTATCTCCAGCAGCAGATGCCCAAGAACTAACCTTATTCAGGTGTCACTTTAGCAAATAGGGCTGTCCCATCCCTATTTACCTCCCAACAACTGTACCATTACTATTCATACACTCTATTTTTTCTATTCATGCCCCATCACTGTTGCTACAGTGATGGGGCTTGGGCATGGCTTGGGCACTGCTGGAGATGGCCTTAGAGTACCCGTAGCAGAAACTCTATAATAGTATAGAAATAGAGTTTTAGAGATAGAGTTTCTGGTGGAGGGAAGAAATCTTTTAGGTTGTGGTGTAAGGGCATCTCCAGCAGATGCCTAAGCCCCATCCCTATTTACGTGCCACCTCACTAAATTAGGCTGCCTCATACCTATTCACCTCCCAACAACGGTCCCATCACTATTCATACACTTTACTTTTCCTATTCATGCCCCATCACTGTTTGCTACAGTGATAAACAGTGATGGAGCTTGGACACTGCTGAAGATGGCCTAAAGTGTGAAGGAATTTTAGAGTAATGGAGAGAGAAAATAGAGTAGAAGAGATAGAAAATAGGAATAGAGCTTCTGATGTAGATGCTATTAGAATTGCTATTGGTATCACCGTGTTGCACTGTACGTCTGTACCAGCGCTGCCTCCAAACTCTCCGTGAAAAGCGACCGCCGTGGCCTGTGGTCGTGCTGACATCACGTGCTAACCATCAGATACGTTACGTCAGCTCGTTCGGCCTGCCCCCGCATCGCTGACATCAGCACTGTTCATGGGGCCCACTTTTTAGGTGGCGCGTGACCTTGACCTGGTACCCGAGCCCCCTTCAGGTCAAACTAGCTCTCCGGCTTCACTCCCAGTCTCCCAGGCCCAGCTCTCATGCTGCAACCACCCACTCCATTTACTTGTACGATTTTTGGGGGGTGTGGATTAGAACATCCACAAACTCTATTCCTATTTTCTCTCTCTTCTACTATATTTTCTCTTTCCATTACTTTAAAATTCCTTCACACTTTACACTACACTCTAAAAGATTTCTTTCCTCTACCAGAAACTCTATCTCTAAAACTCTATTTCTATACCCATATAGGGTTTCTACTACGGATACTCTTAGGCTATTTCAAACAGAGTCCCGGAGCGGATTCTTGTTCAGTGCATCACAGATATTAGTGGGTGCTTTATTATGTGGAGCAAGTAAAACCTATAGGTTCTTTAATCGACGCGCATTAGCACAAGATCGGCTAACTTTGATATTGTCCATCAATGATCAATCAGAAAAAGTATGCCGGCCATATGAAAAGGAAGCGAGAGAGGGAGGGAGAAATATATGCGACTTGCACAGTAGGCCTTGTTATCTTCAACTTAAATTTAAAATTAAAAGTTATAACTGAAAATTTGTTATTTTTCGTAAGCCAAACGCTATACCACTTTGTAGCTATTTTTTAAAGACTTTAGTGACTCTTCTCAAAGCTCATAAAACGATTTAAAACAATTTTTAGGATCTTTAAAGCTCCCTATCAAGGGTTCACACCTTTTTAGATTATAATTTACAGCCAAAAAGAACAATGTCTAAGTTCGTGGTAGCATGACGATGGCCACGAACTCACGGCTCACAGGTTCGGGTTTCTTTGAATACATGGTTTTAACAGACCATAATTTTGTAATACATAAAGTTCAATTGTGTAAATATAAAACCATGGTTTCACTAAACTCTATTAAACTCTTATATTTATTGGAACTATAACTTGTTTGGAAACATGGTTTTAGGATGATAAATTTGACCAAACATAAGAGCTAGGGAGAGTTGTTTCTTCGGTTGTAGTCTAGCTAGAGCGGTTTGGGGGTGTGTTGCTTTGGCTGTGGGAGCAGATTGTGTTCCTACCTCTTTTGTTGATTTCTATATCTGGATTAAGAGATGGTGGTGTGATGGATCTAAACTTTACTTTACTTGTCGTGCTACTGTCTGCTGGGTTATCTGGAGATTCAGAAATGAGAGTTGTTTCCAGGGTAGGAGGGTGCGGTCTCCTGCTGACATTGTATGTGCTATTTGTGCAACTTTGTATTTCTGGGCAGGTTTGTATGCTGGTGAGTGGCAGGAGATTCTGTGTGCTGGAGCAATGAAGCTGGAACATTTGGTGGTCAATCTGGATAAATTTTGCAAAGCTAACTCAAGGCTAAGGATCTTGGATGGAAGCGGTGGAGATAATAGGAGGTTATCTGCGGTGGAGCTGGAAGAGTAGCTGGTTATTGGTTAAGGTTCATAGTTATGTTGCGGAGGGATGTTACGTTGCAGGGTGTACTTTTGGTTGTTCTTGTCATTCTGCGGGGTGGCTGCAGGCTGGGTGAACTGTAATAGGATGTTGCTGGGTTATATGGCTGTTGGCGTTTGTGTTTGGTAAGAAACATGGAGGTGAAAAACGATGTTTTGTCTTGTGTTTTCGTTGGTAATGCAATGGAAACGGGGCTCTGTTCTCTTGTCGAAAAAAATAAGAGCTAGGGAGAGCCAAACCATAAAAACTTTTAGCTAGAAGGTTTCAAATACTCAAAAAAAACATGGTTTCTACTGCACCATGGTTTTGAAAGAGTTTTTTTTTTTTGCCATCCAACTGCCTCATTTTTTTTAAAAAAAAAGTAATTTTAGAAAGCATGATTTCAACCCGAAACTATGAAAATATTTTGACGTCGAACAAGCCTTCCTAGTACCTCAGAGCTGTTCGCCCAAGGAATTTATTGATCTGAGTTCACAAGAAGACGCAATACGTATTGTATAAAGCAAGAAACTGCTGGCTGTGTATGCTCGGATGTTTCGACGATTTTCACATGTCCTAATCGCCGTGGATCCACTTGGCCGGAACAGACAGAGCTGTGCTGTTCGATCCAACACAAGTGACCAGTAGCAGGTAATGGACACGATCGAACAAGGTGTTTACGTTAAATAATCAAGCTACCGGGTCTTATCCAAGGTTATAGACAAACACGCAAGACGGCGAGAACAAAAACGTAAACATAGATGTAGAGAGAAAATATGTTTTATTATTTTTTCTTTCTTTTTCTTTGATACAATAGATGAATACCTCTCGTATTTATAGTGCTATTCATAAGTTTGGCAGATCCAAATGTGGAGCCCGCCCCATGCCCGCGCGTGGCCCAAGCCGGGCCGGCTGCGAGTGAGGGTCGGTTTCCCAACACTCCCCCTTGGATCTTGCCATGTGATGCATATGCCTCATCAAAACTCCGTAAAAACCTAGTGGAAAAAATTCTCGGAGAAAAAGTATGGGTCATTAAAAACCTCATGTGAGAAACTTCTTTGAAAACTCACTTAAAGAAAAAGGAGTACAAATCCACCCAGCATTGTTTTATTCTTCTTCATTATAGTTGGATACTCGAATTTTGGGTTCAAGATTTAATTCAAAATATGTGAAGTTTCTCTCCCTAAGTTCCGCACTTCTCTAAGTCCCATCATTTCTATGACTCTAACGCATCTTTCAATGGTAGACGTAGGTAGGGACTTAGGGGCTGTTTGGTTGGGTGTATGTATCCAGATTTGGCTCTGTGGATGCAAATTCGAAGTGTTTGGTTGCTGTCGTGCAACGAGCTTTGCTTTGACTTCGTCTGTCGCTGCCTCATGACCAGTTCATGAAAACGAAGATTTCGGCGTTTCCGGCGGGCCAGGCTCACTCCGTGACCGCGTGGGAAATTTCCTTGGCTCAGCTGGTGCAAGCTCGCGTGTATAGGGTTACCTCCGCGATTTTTCCCAATACGGTGCCCCTCTCTCCAAACCCGCTGCCCCTGTCCTCCTGGTCCCCGGCGCCGCCCCATCTCCTCCCAAACCTGCCGCCTCTGTCTTCCCGGTCCCCAGCGCCACCCCATCTCCTCCCAAACCCGTCGCCCCTGTCCTCCCGGTTCCCAGCGCCGCCCCCTCTCCTCCCAAATCCGCCGCCCCTGTCCGTTCCCCAGCGCCACCCCCTCTCTGTTCCCAGTGCCGCCCCTCTCCTCCTGGTCCCAGTGCCGCCCCCTCTCCTCCCGTTCCCCAGCGCCACTCCCTCTCGTCCCAAACCCTCGCGACGCCCCTATGTAGACACCTAGCGCCGCCATCTCCGTTCCCCAACGCTATTCCTCACCTCCCAAACCCCAGCGTCGGCCCTCCCATCTCCATTCCCTAGCGCGAAGCAAAACAATCTGGAGTACAAGATTTAGGTGAGGCGCCATTATTTTGGAGTTTTGTCGGAGGAATTTTTTGTTGATTTCCATGGTGTGGTGCTGATTATTGCGCCTTTGCTTTTCATTTTTGTGTCGTCTTGCTTCTTATGGTGGATTTGCATGGTGTGGTTCTGCTTATGGTGGATCTCTGTTCCCCATCGCTGCACCCCTTCGGTTGATTGCGGTGCCTCATCCTCCGGGTGCTAGCGCCGCCTCCTCTGTTCCCCAGCGCCACCCCATCCTCATCCTCCGGTTGGCAGCGACACCCTGTCATCCCGGACCTGGTTAGTTGGTCATTATCTTGTAATAAATGAAATTATTAATTCTAGTGCTTTGTTCATCATGGGAGTATGGAACATTTTTCTATGGCCAGTGCTTTGTTCATTTGTGTGTAATCTGCTTCAATCCGGCAAGCTGATGTATTAGGTAGCTATTGAAAGAAATGATGCATTTAATTAATATGCTGTTTAGGTTAGAAACAGTTAAATGATATATGCTATTTTATGAAAATAATATGCTGTATGTTCATTGACAGCTTAGCATTTTGGTTGTTAGTTGAATTTTAATTGCAATCATGGATGGATGACAGAGGTTTAATGTTGATTTTTGTGTATGTCTTACATTGTTTAGATGGATATGCAAAGCCGACGACGCAAACTGATTATTCAGGTAGTTGCACTTGTTACGGTGATGCATGCATTCTGTGTTAGTAGGCTTAGGTTAAGGCGGCTATCAAGTCCTGCTATTAGTTATGGACCCATGTGGAGAAGAGATATTGAGCGGCAAGCAAATCTGAATCTAATATTCAATTGTAATGATGTTGAATGTGTGAGCATGTTGCATATGAGGAGAGGTCCTTTTTTTCCAGCTATGCCATTTGTTTAGAGATAGAAAGCTGTTGAGGGACAGCATTCACACCTCCATAGAAGAGTAAGTTGCAATGTTCCTTCATGTGGTTGGCCACAACCAAAGATTTAGGGTTATTCATCACGCATTTAGACGGTCCATAGAAACGGTCAACCGATACTTTAGGGAGGTCTTATTTGCTATTGGCGAGATAAGGAATGAGATGATTAGGCCCCCCTCCAATGATACTAATGTAAAGATCACCTCAAGTCGGAGATGGTATCCCTATTTTAAGGTAAACTAAAATCATATTTATTTTTGGTGTGGTTTGTGTCAATTAAGTATTTGTAATATTAGTTCATGACTTTTGTAGGATTGTTTGGGTGCAATTGATGGAACTCATGTGCACGCTAGAGTTCCGAAGAACAATTGTGTAGCTTTTAGGGGTAGGAAGCCATATCCCACCCAAAATGTGCTAGCCGCCGTTGACTTTGATCTAAAGTTCACATATGTGCTAGCTGGTTGGGAGGGGTCAGCACATGACGCTCTTATCCTAGCTGATGCTTTAGAAAGGCCTGATTGGTTACGTTTTCCACCAGGTAAACATCTTCACATAGGTTACGGTGATGCTATGATATGTGATCTATGCCTACTAAGGGACCTTTTGTTGGAATGGATGTTTTTGCTGCAGCCATTGTAGTCTCCATCTCTCTCTCTGTATATATGCTACTGCTTCTCACATATGAACCACCGTGTAATATATGCAGAACTATTGGATATGAACTTTAAATTGTTGGCATTAACCAACACTACTGTAATATGTGCTATGCTTCTCATATTTCTTTCCTCGTGTCAGTATTGTTTATGTGTGATGCATGTGTTGTCCATTGTACGTTCGGTGTGTATTGGGCTTTAATATGTCCTGCATATGTGATATGTTGTAACAAGTCAAAATACCTTATACCACCATCTGTATTTTTGCTGCGATATATGGACATTTGGAGGCACCAAAAATGTTGGTGAGTACAAATATCTGTGCCTTTGACTTAATGAAACATTGTTTCTTGATAATGTTGCCACTATATTCTAATTTCTCTATTGCTATCCAATTTTAGTCAATTTAATTGTTGCTTGTAAAATTGTAAGTTTCTTTATTTGTAAGTACCTTGTATGTAGTTTATTGTTTTTTTAGTTATGTAACTTCGTAAGCAGTAAGTACTGATTTTATTTGAACTAAAAAGTATCAATCTTGAAATATTTAAGTTATTGCTATCGAGTAATTGTTCATGTACGTAATGGCCTTTTGTTACCGTAGTTGAGGGGGCATACTTACTGCAAACTGAAAGATAGGTCCAATCATGCAAGCTACTTTGGTTTGACCTTTTGTAAAATGTGTGAACTCTGCCTTTATTTTTGACTTATTTACCTCATACTTCTGATTGATCGCAGATCTTAGTTGGCAGTTTTGCTAGATCTTACTAATTAATTGTACATAAAAATGCTTGATGGTATTTTTCTAAAGAAATATCAGAGCTTCTCAAAGAAACTTGATCCTTGATCCTTCTCAAAGAAATATCAGAGTTGTCTTTCAGGCAGCAAACCTAGGTTTTGGTTGCAATGGATAAAGTATGAAGAGAAGGTATGTTCACCACCATGGATTGGAGGTATTTATATCCACTCCTCATGCATCCAACCAAACACCATCTCCTCTGATCCACCCACCAATTTCACTTCTAATGCGGCCATCCAAACATCTTCTCATCACAGCCAGGTTCAGCTTGCACAGACAACCAAACAATATCTCTTGCATCTCCTCAACCTGTCTCAAACCAGCCTGGTTGAACTCGTACGAGCCAGGCTGAGTTGAGAAGAAAACCAAACAGGCCCTTAGTGAACAAATCCGCGAGATTTTTTGCATGACTTAGTATGCCGAATATTAATAACACTCATCTTATGCATCTCATGAGCATTAAAATACTTAGGGTTTATATGCTTCGTTAGGTTGCTCTTCACATATCAAGTCTGCATTTGTGCCACACATGCTGTACTATCTTCATAAATGATAGTAGGGGTTTGTTCTATTTACAATTCACATGACTGGATGATGTGGAATGTCATTTTTTGAAGCCATGCACACTCACGTGCTGCTTAATATAATGCAATGATTTCTGAATGGTTAGTTGACGTTGACATGAGTGTCTGCTTTGATGACTTCTATGATACTGCGGTTCCTCCACACAGAAAAATATATCCTATTTGGGATATACCGGTGTGCCAATCTGAAAGATAACCCACATCTTGGTTCCTTCTATAAAACAATCCAAGATCGATCGTCCCCGTAGATAGCGGAAGATGTCCTTTACCCTCTTCTAATGCCTTCTTGTTGGCTCTGCACTATACCTTGCTAATAAGTTTACGGCAAACGCAATGTCATGTCGTGTACTGTTTGCTAGGTACATGAGCGGTCCTATGATATTTAAGGATGGAAATTCCGATCCTAGGACTTCCTCCCCCTCTTCCTTCGGTCTATATGGGTCTAGGTCTACTTATAGTGACTGTCCGACCATCAGGTTCTTGATACGTACGCCTTCTTAAAGCTAAACCTTTCCAACACCTTTTGGGTGTAGGCACCCTGATGTACAAGTATTCCATCTGGCATATGCTCAAGCTGAAGGCCCAAGCAAAATTTCGTTTTACCCAAATCTTTCATTTCAAATTCAGGTTTCAAATACTTGCTTGCTTCTTATAATTCATTATCAGTTCCGATGATATTCAAATCATCCACATACACAGAGATTATACAAAATCCATCTTGGGATCGTTGTATAAAAACGCATGGACAATCTTCATTATTCGTATAGCCGTTTCTTTCTTAAGAACTCACTCAAACAATTATACCACATTCTTCCTTACTGCTTTAATCCATATAAGAATTTCTGGAATTTTACACAATATAATTATCTCTTCTCTTTATTCGGAGTTGGCATGCCATCAGATACTTTTATGTATAATTCAGAGTATAGGTTACTGTTGGGGAAAGTACGTGGCCCATGAATGTTCGGCCCACTTACTTACCCGTGGCCCCACAGGAGGCAAGCTCGAGGCCAGCAAGCTCGTGCCCGAGCATGGTAAGCTCGAGCCCGAGCTTCCCCGCCTTGGAAGCTCGGGCCTCTTGCTTCCTCCGGGCTTCGAGGTTCAAAGGAACAGGACCCGAGGCAAATCGTGCCACCATGACAGATACGCCGAGACCCCAGTCGTCGTCAGAATTAAATGCGCGACTGCATCGAGGAGCGCTTAAGAGCTTTAACGGGTTGGCGGCCGGTCCCGTCAACCACCCGCATGGGCAAAGACACGTGCTGACCGGTAGCGGTCCGGTGCGATGATCGGGAGATTACACTCGATTACCCGGTGGATTTCGTACGCTACCGGCGTGGCAAAATGGCAACGACTAATTCAATGGACCAGCGCAAGCTACAATGGCCGGAAGGCGCCTATAAAATGGGCGTACTGGCCACAACGAAGGGACACCCCGCTTCCGCATACACACAACTCACTTGGAGGATAGCTCTTGAGAACAGAGCACTTGCACTCGTGGGAGCTCTAGTTCGGCGGTAGTTCTCCGCGTTCAGTAATCAGTAGGAACACACACGTGCCTTGAGCACTTATTGTACTCGAGGCGGGCTTCCCAAAGCCCGGACTTCACCCTTTGTACTCGTTTAAACTCGGCATTAAACGAAGATCGGACGTAGGGTCATTATCCCGATGGAGGCTGAACCAGACAAAACACTTGTGTCACCACCCCCAGTGATCCGGTCTCGACGCGTCCGACCGCGTCGGGACTAGGTCTTTTCCTTCGGCAGCGTCCGGCCAAGCGGCCGGGCTTCGGTCCAGGGAAAAGGGCCGCCTTCGGGCCTCGCACCCTCTTTCCTTGCTTATTGGCGCCATGAGGCTCACCTCCGATCGTAAGCGATTCTGTAAGGTAAGCTGTGACCACATCCATCAGTTTCATTTTTAAGTTCAAATTCACTGCCATTGAGATGAGATATCTAAAGGTTATACCACCCATGACCGGGGAATAGGTTCTTCATAATTAACACCTAGGCGCTAAGTGAAACCTTGAGTTACCAGCGTTGCTTTGTACCGTACCACTTCATTATTTTTATCTCTCTTTTGAACAAAGACCCATTTATAGCCCACAGGACGTACATGGGAGGGTGTGAGGCACACAGGGCCAAACACTTCTCTTTTGTTCAGTGAGATTAGTTCCGCGGTGATTGCTTCTTCCATTCTGCCCAATCTAGTCAGTGCTTACATGTAGAAAGAGATGCCGGCTCTGGATCGGGATATATTCGCTCAGCAATCATTTTAGCAAAGTATATGTCAACATTGGCTGTTGTTCTATTCATTATTTTCCTTGATTCTACAAAGTTTATGGCCATTTCATCATGGGGTGCTTCGTGCATTTCTACTTACTCTTCACCGCAATTTTCCATCACAGGAGCAAGTTCCTTTAACTTATTGTTGCCGATGTGCGCACTCACATTTCTATCAGCTTCTTATTCTTCTATTATTACCGGTATATTCAAGTTTGGAAGCGTCTCGCTAGTTGGCTACTTCTTACCAGAGTTGCCAGGTCTCAACTGGCTCCCCTTCTTTTCTTTCAGGGCATTTTTCGTGACTATTTGTGATAAGCTCTCATTCCCCTTTTTACCCAAACGTCTTTGGATACTAGGGGGCTAAGAAACCAGATCTCCTGTCCTTTTTCTTTGAGACCTTTGAACAGGTTAGGGGTGCTCGTAATTTTCTTTGGCACTTCTACCCTCTCTGCTGCATTGCGTGCAGGCACATACGACTTAATCACACCCTTAAAATCATAAAAGTGATCGGGCAGTTCATTTGCTAATTTATGTAAATCGAGGATTTTCTAGGTCTCTTCATTTGCTTCTCTAGTACTGGGATCATGCACGGAAATGCCTGTGGCATGCTAGATGATTTCCTGACATTCTTCTGTCAAGGGTTCTTTATCCCCCTAATTAGGGCTGGGCAAAAAGCACGAGGCTCGCAGCGCGGCTCGAGCTCGGGCGAGCTTGGCTCGGCTCGCGCTGGCTCATGGCTCGGGGCAAGCCCGAGCCGAGCCCAGTTTCCTGGCTCGCAATTTGGGCGAGCCGGCTAGGTTCAAGCCACGAGCCAGCTCGCGAACCAACTAGCCGGTAGAAAGTATGTTGCTGTCTGATTGTCTGAAGGCTAAAATATTCATCATGGGTTTGATGGCTTGGTTGGTCATAGTTACGGTTGCTTTCATGCTTTATTTTGCTGTTGCTGTTGCTGTTGCCTGTTGATCAATGTTGGCTGCTGGATGGCTATTGGAGTGATGCCGTGCTTGTGCTGGAGTGCTGGAAGGCCTGGCTCGGCGAGCCAACGAGCCGGCTCACGAGTCAGGACCGAGCCGAGCCGAGCAGCCCTTTCGGGCTCGCTGAATCGCCGATCCGCTCTCGGCTCAGCTACCTGATCGAGCCCGGGCGAGCCGAGCCGAGCCTGGCTCGGCTAGTTTCCAGCCCTACCCCTAATGGCGGGAAATTATCCTCGTCAAAGATGCAATTAGAAAAAGGGCGGTATGCAAATTACCAGCCGAGCGTTCTAAATACTTAATTATGGGCACTGTCTCATAAGCTACGAATATCCCCGTCCTCCGAAGAGGGCCCATAGCTATTCGTTGTGGTGCTGGTATCAGTACACACACCATGTATCCAAATTTTCTTAAATAGAAAATTTTCGGTGTGATTTCCTGAACTAGTTGTATTGGTGATTGGATATTGTATGCTGATGGTCTAAAGTTCAATAATACTGCTACGTGTAGGACGGCATGGCCCTAACACGTATTCGGTACATTACAACCCTGCAAGAGTGGCTTTGCTATAAATTTGATCCTTTTAATCAGTGCTTCCGCTAGTCCATTCTAAGTGTGAATATGTGGCATTAAGTACTCTATTTTGATTCCCGATGCCGTACAATAATCATCAAATGCCTTCAAAGTAAATTTTCCGGCAATGTCCATGCGAATGGACTGCACGTGATGATCCGAGAATGTATTCTTAATTCTTATAATCTAAGAGATTAGCTTCGCGAATGCGTGGTTTCTTGTCAAGAGTAAACTCACTGTGGAAAACATGGGCCCGGGTATCCGAAGATATACTACTGGACGTACCACCTCTTTGGGCCGACTCAATTGGACCTTCCGTATATGGGCTTCTGGTGGCGCTGCCTAACATGTTCTACAAGGAAACGAACTCGTCTCCTACCCGAATACATAGATATAGGCGTAACCAAATCGGTTATATCTGTATCTTCTATATACGGATTAGGGATTCTATCTATAACCCGGCCCCTTGCACTATATAAAGGGGGTCCGGGGTCCCTAGTTCATCATCTCTTTCATCATCAGCACCCACGATAATACAATCCACGAGCACAGGAGTAGGGTATTACCTCGCCCCAAGGGCCCGAACCTGTATAAATTCGGCTCCCTGTGCTATTATCGTAGTTGTGATCTTTCGCATTGCCCCCTAAAATACATTGCCGACACAAATCGTTGACAGTTGACACGCCAGGTAGGGGCTAGCGTCACGATCAACTACCTCGACTCCGATGGCTTCAATTCGCGGATTCGTCTTCACCTACGCTCCCGGCCAAGGCTTCATCTTCGGAGATCTCGGCTTCATCGCCGGTGACTTCAGGGAACTTCGGTTGTGTTAGCCGAACTTCGTTCGGTCCACGCATTACCGGGGGAGGTGGTATGCGACTCCGACCGAGCCTCACCACTTCGGGATCTCTCTCCTGGATTCCGATCCGGAAGAGATCCAATCTGATGATGACTATTCCGACTGGCCTACCGTAGGACTCCCCTTCTGTTTCGGTCGGGATCAATCACAATCCCTCAATCGTGGTCCGCCCCGTTCGGGTTAGGATACTCGGCCGCTGTTTTCCACCGGATAACATGCTAGCTTTTCCAATCTGGGCTAAGGAGCGGGACACCGCACGCTCACACTGGGACGAGTTTTCCGAGTCAGGACTCAGGGACAACTCTAACCAGGTCAACTTCCCGAGTGGACATACCATTCGGATTGGTCAATTCGGCTGCGAGATTCCAGCGGATTCGTTCTGCTGAACCACAGTCGGATCCTCTTCTGACTAGAGACCTAGCACGAGAAGTGGGAGTTATAATCACTCCCATCGATGAGCCGACGAATCGGGATCGGTTGAGCCTCTCCTTCTCGGAATCCAAGTCGGAAGAGAGCGTCAATGGGTTCCCCGACTTTCGTGGCGTCTACGTGCTGGATGGTCAAGCCTCCGGATCGGCTCGGCGCCCCTTGGGGGTGGCAGGAGCCGAACAAAACGGCGGAGGCGGAGAAGACTTGCGCGACCAATTGCGCGGTAGTGCATGGGAAGTCCAGGAGGAACTACTTCAAGTCCGTATGGGAGATCACTCAGTCTTTCGTACGCCATAGCAGAACATCCTTGCATGTAAAACCCTCCTGGACAATGTTGGTCCTTTACTTGGAGAAGGCAACCCTGCAACGCCGATCATGGAACAAATCAAAGCCATGGGGACGGCAGCGGCTGTTCAAGGCACTCGGGATCAACAGGTCAACTCGGCCAGAAGCCAGACTGCCATGAGTAGCACTCGGCGCGGTCGGCGTACGCGAAGTCGCGGGCAAGACGCCCGCCGAAGTACAAGTCGCGACCTTTGCCTTGACATTGAAGCCCGGCGGAGGGAGCGAGACGAGGACCGGCGCCGTACTCCACCGCGTCGGAATCTCCCCCACCAATCTCCTCCCCCCGGGGAAGGATTAATTGACGGGATCAAGGCATTTATACCCCGACTCCGTCAGGTAAACTGGCCCGAGGGGTTCAACCCCAAGGGGATTGTGAAATTTGATGGAGAACGGGATCCCGAGGCTTGGTTGCAGATCTAATCTTTGGTACTCAAGGCCGCGGGTGGAGGATACGACGTGATGGTAAACTACTTGCCCGTCATGTTAACCCCTCCGGCTCAGAACTGGCTCGCGGGCCTTCCAGAGAACTCGGTGGATTCCTGGGGAGAGCTTTGCTACCAGTTTGTAGCCAACTTCCAGGGTACTTACGAGAAACTCGGAACCCAGTGGGACCTTTATCAGATTCATCAGAAGAAAGATGAGTCGTTAAGGGATTTCATTCGGCGTTTCACCAAGAAGAAAAACACAATCCGGGAGATCTCAGAGGCGGTCGTCGTCGCAGCCTTTCAGAAAGGAGTTCGCGACCCCGATCTAATCAAGAAGATGTCTTGGAAGCCCCCGACTACCGTCAAGGAGATGTTCGCCTTGGCGGATCGATATGCTACCGCCTCGAATGCTCTCGCTGAGCGTCAAGAGGATCACCCAAGCAAACACGAAGGCAAGAAGGACAAACCCGAGTCGTCCTCCAAGAAGGACAAGAAGCGCAAGGGTGAAGAGATGGTAGCTGTCGCGGATCAGGGTCGGCAGAGGCCGCCTCGGCCCACCGGCTACAGCAAAGTCATGGAGGCGCCGTGTCCTTTCCACCCAAACGGAAAGCATGCGGCCAAAAATTGCAACATCTTGAAAAGGTTCACTGAGAAACTCAATAGCGACCCTCCGAGAGACACAAAGCAAGACGACAAGCGTGACCCTCCTCAGGGTGACGCTTACCAAGAAACCGAGCGAGAGCTCGACTACATATTCGGGGGATCGGATGCATATGAGTCCAAGCGTAAGCAAAAGCTTACCGATCGAAAAATCAATGCAGCTATTCCGGTGACCCCTGAGTATCTCCGGTGGTCTGAAGTTCCGATCATATTTGATCGCTCAGATCACCCGGACCACGTTCCTTGCCTAGGAAGATATCCACTCATCCTGAATCCTATGGTATGGGGCGTCCGACTGCGCAAGGTCCTGGTTGACGGCGGAAGTGGATTAAATATCCTTTTCGCTAAGACTTTGGGCGAGATGCATATCCGTTCCATGGCATAATTCCGGGAACATCATCAGTGCCGATCGAAAAAATCACTCTTCCTGTCACCTTTGGCAATCGGGATAACTACCGGACGGAGAACCTCAGCTTTGAGGTGGCCGATTTCGAGATTGCGTATCACGCGATCATGGGAAGGCCGGGCTTGGCCATGTTCATGGCCGTCTCATACTACACCTATCTGATTATGAAGATGCCAAGTCCACGGGGCGTAATCATGGTCCGTGGGGATGTCAAGTTCTCCCACCTCCTCGATAGGGAGAGCTGCGACTTCGCCTAGTCAGTTGAAGTGGCGGCCGAGTTGGAGGAAATCCGGCAAGCGGCCACCACTCTTCGCGACGAAGGCGATCTACCAAACAAGAAACCATCTAAATCAGGCATCAAGCCTGACGAAGACGTCAAGCATATTTCGCTCGACCCGTCCGATTCAACCAAAACAGCTCGACGGACAGGCTCGACCGAATTGGAAAACACGCCACACCTTCCTCCAAGAGAATCGGGGCATCTTCGCCTGGAAACCATCTGATATGCCAGGCGTCCCGAGGGAGGTGATCGAGCACTCCTTGAACGTACACGACAAGGCCAAGCCGGTTAAGCAGCGTTTGTGCCAATTCGAACAAGATCAGAAGGAAGCCATCAAGACGGAGATCACCAAACTTTTAGCCGCCGACTTCATAAGGGAGGTGCTCCACCCCGATTGGTTGGCAAATTCGGTACTTGTGCAAAAGAAGAATGGAACTTGGCGCATGTGTGTCGACTACACCGACTTAAATAAAGCATGTCCCAAGGACCCATTCGGACTTCCTCGCATTGACCAGGTGGTTGATTCCACTGCCGGTTGCGAGCTCTTGAGCTTTCTGGACGCCTACTCAGGTTATCACCAGATAAGCTTAAAGGAAGAAGATTGCGTCAAGACTTCGTTCATCACTCCGTTTGGGGCCTTTTGCTACGTCACGATGCCCTTCAGATTGAAAAACGCCGGAGAAACGTACCAACGTTGCATTCAACGATGCTTTCACAACCAGCTCGGACGCAACGTGGAGGCGTACGTTGATGATGTCATCGTCAAGTCTCGGGTAACCTCTGACTTGGTCACGGACCTATCGGAGACATTCGAGAGCCTGTCGACGTACCACATGAAGTTGAACCCGGAGAAGTGCGTCTTCGGGGCCCCTTCGGGAAAGCTTATTGGATTCGTGGTGTCTCACCGCGGAATTGAGGCTAACCCGGAAAAGATCAAGGCCATCATGGAGATGGCACCCCCAACGTGCTAAAGGGACGTCCAGCGTCTTAGTGGGTGCATGGTTGCACTCAGTCGATTTATCTTGCGACTCGGCGAGCGTGGATCGGCCTTCTTCAAGCTATTGAAGAAGCAACACGATAAGTTCATCTGGACACCCGAGAGACAGAAGGCCTTTGAGGATCTCAAGTCGTTCCTCACCTCGCCACCTGTCTTGGCATCTTCCATGCCACAAGAACCGCTTCTGCTATACATTGCGGCCACCACCCATGTAGTGAGTGCTGCGGTGGTAGTGGAACGGGAAGAAGAAGGACGCGTCTACAAGGCTCAACGCCCGGTCTACTTCGTCAGCGAAGTATTGGGCGAGACCAAGGTACGCTACCCGCAAGTCTGAAAGCTTCAGATGCGCCTTGATCGCTCTCTAAGTCAAGCACTACTTTCAAGAACATCCAATTTCGGTGGTCACCTCCTTCCCATTGGAGAAATTCTCCATAGTCGGGAAGCCACTGGGAGGATTGTTAAGTGGTCGGTCGAACTCGGAGCTTTCGAGCTCTCGTTCAAGCCACGCAGCGCTATAAAGTCACAAACACGCGCCGACTTTGTCACCGAGCGACAGAGATCTGAGCTCACGATCCGGAAGCCGAGCATCGAACATGTACTTCGACAAATTGCCTCCGGCGACAGTATGCTGGGCCGCATCGTTCTTATATCACTTGGAGGCGAACGTCTCAAATATGTCCTCCAGATTCATTTTCCAGCTTCAAACAACGCAGCCGAGTCTGGCGCCATCCATCGCCTCCGATACCATATCGCTCGGCATCCAACGATTGGTGGTTCGCGGAGATTCTCGGCTTGTGGTGAGCCAAGCACGTAAAGATCGACTTGTGTCAACGATAACATGGCCGCTTATTGTCGAGGTCGAAAAGTTAGAAGACAAGTTCGACGATGCGAGCTTATACACATATCGCGGCGAGACAATGAGGCGGCAGACGAGCTCGCGAACATGGGCTCCAGTCGGACGCCAGTCCCGGCTGGGATCTTCGTCCAAGAGCTTCATGCCCCCTCCATCACACCACAGGAGCAACTGTCCCAACCAGACGAGCAACAACCCGAGTCGGAGGTGCTTACCCTCGACCCGGATTGGACGCGACCATACTTGGAATATCTACTGGAAGAGAAGCTTCCCGGCGACCGGGGGGCTGCCGAACAAATCCAACGTCGGAGTCGAACATATGTGGTGCATGAAGGGATTCTGTACCGTCGAAGTGTCTCCGGCGTACTTCAAAAGTGCATACCCGAGTCCGAAGGACGCGCCCTGTTGCGCGAAATTCACTCAAGCATGAGTGGCCATCACGCCGCATCAGCTACGTTGGTTGGAAAAGCTTTCCGACAAGGATTTTACTGGCCAACCGCGATCTCCGACTCAAAGAAGATCGTCCACAAGTGCGAGGGTTGTCAGTTCTTCGCCCGGCAAATCCATGTGCCAGCTCAAGAACTCCAGACGATCCCCATCACCTGGCCGTTTGCAGTCTAGGGCTCGATATTGTCGGACCCTTCAAAAAGGCCCCAGGTGGTTTTAAACACATCTTCGTGGCCATTGACAAGTTCACCAAATGGATTGAAGCCAAGCCGGTGACCAAGATTACGGGGGCCAAGGCCACCGAGTTCTTCCAGGAGATCATCGGTCGGTTCGGCGTACCATCTCGGATCATTACGGACAACGGCTCTCGCCTGTAGTGATGAGTTTCAGTAGTGCGAAGATGTGGGCATAAAGATCGCTTTGCTTCAGCGGGCACACCCACGGCGTAATCTGGCGGTCGAAGCGCAAAGCGGCATGCCGACAAGGTGTCAAGGCGCGCATCTTCGATCGGCTCAAACCATATGCGGCCAAATGGATGAAGGAATTGCCTGCCGTACTCTGGGGGCTTCGTACAATCCCCAGCCGAGCTAAGGGGCACTTTCCCTTTTTCCTCGTGTATGGGTCTGAGGCGGTCCTTCCAACAGAACTACAGTTCGGGTCACCCCGAGTTCAGAGGTTCAATGAGGCCGAGTCAGAATCCAGTCGGCTTGACGATCTTGACTGATTGGAGGAGGCTTGGGACGTTGCTACAATTCGGTCGGCCAAGTACCTCCAGGGTTTGCGCCGCTACCACGAGCGCAATGTGCGGGATCGTACCTTCTCAGTGGGAGATTTGGTCCTTCGGGTCAATTAGTCGAGTGGCCACAAACTTTCTCCACGCTGGGAAGGTCCGTACATCGTCGACTCAGTGACACGCCCGGGGGCTTACCGACTGAGGCGAGAAGATGGCGCCCTTCTGGACAACTCGTGGAATATCGAGCAATTGCGTCGGTTCTATACCTGACGACTATTGTAACACATGTGTACAGTTAAATAAAGATAAGTTTTCGCTCACATTGTCTCTATGTTTATGCAATTCAGTTTCTGACTTGCTACTTATTTGTATGTCAATTAAGTAGTAAGTCGGGGGCTACACCTAATTAGGTGCGCAATCGCACACCTAACCTTTTATTGAAATTAACTTGACTTGCTCCCTAGTCGGATCCCGACTTGCTTGTAAGTCGGGGGCTACACCTAATTAGGTGCGTAGTCGCGTACCCTCTCTCTTTTATTGAGTTTGACTTACTCACGGGTCTGATTCCGACTGGTTTGTAAGTTGGGGCTTATACCTGATTAGGAGCAGTCTCCATCACTACATTTATTCGACACCTAATCGAGCTTTTTCTTTTTAAGTCTATGGTGAGCCTAAGTGTTAGTTGTTCTGAGTAACGAAACTCTTGTTTTCTAGCAACACTCATACTTCCCGGTTGTGTTACTGGAGATAGAGCTCCGTGCCAACTCCTAATGCTAAGGAATTTGATGCACTGGGCAAAGTGCTTAGTAAAAAGGGACCTAACTCGCTTGGGCAAAACGCGTGATTCGAATTGAGAAAAGTCGATTAGCTTGTGCTAAGATGAAAAAAAACACACATAGAAGAGACTGGAGGCCAAATGGATAATTTTATTAATATTTATAATGGCTATCAAGCCGTTTACAGGATATGGCGGCAAGCGTGGGCCTACGCCCTAATGATCAGGTCTGTCACCCCAGCGAGGCCTGGGGCGGCGTCGATCAGGGCTTCGGCGTTGGCGGCATCGCGGGCACGGGCGCGGACCAGCGCCTCCACGATCGCATCGGCCACCTCGGCAAGGGCCGGGGCGACCTCGATCAGAACCGCGACAGAGGCGACGTCGCGGGCTCAGGCCTCCTCTTCGGCGACCTCGGCGAGCGCGAGGTCGTACTGTGCCCAGAGCTCTGCCAACTCTTCATCAGCCATTGGAGCAGGAGGAGATGGAGGATTGAAGAAGGAGCTTGGGTGAGGAGCGGCTGCTGTACCGGCCTCTCTTTATAGCCGAGATCGGGGAAGTCGAATCGGTTTCGGGGAATAATGGCATTGGAAAGTAGCCCCGATGAGAACTGTTCCCAGGATTTGATGTGAAGGTCTCTGGGAATGCGGTGCAACGTTCAAAGCGGCGTTTGGCCTTCCAACAAAGTGGCGCTGGGATGACCCGTGGCGGTAAGGAATAGCGCGCGCTTATCAAAGAGCTCGGCGACGCGTTTGACCGTCTTTGGGCGGAAGGAACGGCTCGATTCACTATTGTAATATTCGGGCCTAGACTTAGGTTCCAGAAGGCACATTCCATGTGGGCCGTAAGCTGTACATTGCTTGCATGGAGGTGCTGTTTGGATCGAGCCTAGTTGGGAAAAGGGCGCGCCCCCGGTTGGGCCTTATGCCGCCATCAATCCTTTGAGGGTCGGCGCTTCTGCAATAAACGCAGCTCTTGGCGTACCCCCTAGGGTCAATGGCTGGTCTGATTTTCTAATCAGATTAGGCGTCAAAGAGTTACCTCTTTAATTGGGTCTCAGTGGCACATCTCCGGATCGTTTGTCCCCAAGATAAACACCACTCGGAGGACCTTAACTTGGAGGCGGGCGTATTCCTCCGGGAATCACTAGCTTAACTCCGCACTAGTCGGATTAAGGCGCCTGAACATCCTACGCAAGTTGTGACATGTCCCATGTTGGACCGAATGTTGAGATCTGCAAGACAAGCTCGAATGTCATAATTTGTAACAGGAAGAATAATGTTGGGTGGCACTGCTCGCTCGGCAACATCCACCTTTCTGGTATGCCCCTCCGCGGGGCCACAAGCCGGCATACCGACTAGTCGGGCTGGGTACCAGACATCTTTTAAAGACTTGAGAATTTTCTCGAGTTCTTTGCAACTGTGTTGTTTGATCAGCAGGTTATTCGGCTAGTAGGACTTCATCAGCCAGACGAAGAGTGACGTCACTCGGGTAACATCTGAAGGGCTGCAAGCTGAACCCCGAATCAAGACAACCCTATCACGAAGCACTCGGGGGCTACTGTGGAAAACATGGGCTCCGGGTATCCGAAGATATACTACTGGACGTACCACCTCTTTGGGCCGACTCAATTGGACCTTCCAGAAGGTGGGCTTAGAGGCTGGCACGGCCTGACATGTTCTACAAGGAAACGAACTTGTAACATCCCCATTTTCAAAATAAATAAATAAATGAAATGAAATGAAATTTATGGCATCTTTGCACGAGATTTGATCGATTTAAAAACCTTTTTGAAAATGTGTATGTTACTACATTTAATTTCCTAAAACCATAATTAAAAAGATTCATTTTAAAATGTTAATTGCAAAATATTTACTACAAACTTATTATAATAAGGTGGGGAATTTGTGATTTCAAATTAGATTTTGAAACAACAATTTAAAAAAAATCCTAACCCAAATAAAAATTCAATTGTGAATTGTGCAATTAATTAAATAAACTAGTAAATTTTCCTATTTAACCTACCATATTTCTCTCTATGACAAGTGGCCCCCCTTCTCTCTCTCTCTTCCCACTCATCTCTCTCACTCTCTCACGCACTCCTCACCGCTCTCTCTCTCACGCTTTCTCTCTCTCTCTCTCTCACCCCTGTAGGCCCTCTCTCCATGCCCACTCCTTGCATGGCTTCCACCTAAGCCCCTAGTTCGCACCCCCCGCCATCGCCCCCTCCTCCCACGCGTCCCCTTCCCCGCCCAGATGCCCTCCCACCCAACCCCCCATGCTCTACCTCTCACTCCCTCACTCCCTCCCTCATTGTTCAGAACCCAATCCGCCAGTGAGCCCTCCCGGCCGTGTCCTCCCATCACCTCCTCTTTCTCACTCTCCCTTCTCGTTTGCTAGGCCGCCACCTCGCCGCCGCCGAGTCAGCCGAGCACGACGCTGATCGCTCAAGTCAAGCTTCATGGCGACCTCCTCCCTTTGCGATTCACCGTCATAGCACGTAAACCCTCACCGTCCCTCCTTTCTCTTCCCATGACCCGCTCCACCTTTCCCACCCTCCTCATGACCCAATTTTGCCCGCCGAAGTTGCTTGCCGCCGCTTTCTTCCTCCACGCCGGCCGCCGCGTCGCCAGATCATTGCCGTGGTCGTCTCGGTCCAACCGCCGCCATTAGCACCCTTGTGCCTCGCTGATGCTCGCCGACCACCGCGCCGCCCCTGGATCGCCGCCGGTGAGCTCCCCGCCGCCGTGGTCCTCATGCCACCGCCGCCGCACGTCGACAGACCGCCTCGGGCTTCCCTGGGACAATCCGCCGCCGCCATTAGCATCCACACGCCAGATGCTCGTCGACCTCGACATTACACCACAGCCACATCGCCGCCACACAGGCTCGCCCCCGCGCCATTTAGGTCTAAGCCACGCCGCCGCCTCGCTCAATTCGCGCCGCCCAACTCGGGCCGAGAGCCGCCCTCGACCTCTCTCCTTCCCTGCACTGCCGCCGCCGGGGCCGCCACCCCGACGCCTCCTCGCTTCATCCTCACGACGGAGGGGCCCACTGGTCAGCCCCTGCCCCTCCTCAAGACGCCACAAGCATGCGACGCATGGGCGGCGGCCCACGCTGCCCACGCCCACCTCCTCCTCCCCCTAATTTCTTTTCATTTTTAGATTTTGCTTCATGTTGTTAATTGCATATAAATTCGTAGAAACTTCAGAAAAATGTGAAATAAATTTTATTAGGTTCATAAAATCCTATATTATTTTCAGGTGCTATTTATTTACATATTTCTGTTAATTTTAATTTTTGATAATTATCTTAGTGTTTAAACTTGTAGGAATTTTATAGAATAAAATATAGATCCAAAAATATCAAAACTTGTTTTCTGAAGTTAGATATATTGTAATCTAATTTCTGTACTGTTTTGATGAATTTATGAAATTTATTTATAATTAAGCCTCTTTTATACCTTTAATATTAAGCTTATAAAAATCAAAACCAATTATAGGTTTTTCCCAAAAATGATGAAATTAATTGCAGGAGTTTTATAAAATTATGTGGTATTGTTTTGTACTATTTGCATTCAATCAAATCATGTCGTGCATATATCGCTTGTTGTGTATGTGGTTCTTATTGCCGCTTTTTTAAACATTAGATCCGTCTAGAAGGATTTGACGCGATCGATCAACTACCCTGATCAAGGCAAGTCAATGTGCCATGTTGCTATTACCCAGCTTTCATAACTATTTTATTAGATTTTGCAAAACTTAGATGCTAATTAAAAGTTAAAAGCAATATTTAAGCTAAGATGTAGATAATGTCCCATATGAATAATATACACCGCCAACATCATCAACCCTAGCTAATTAATATTATTTAATCTTGCCGCCATCCTTGTTTAGTAATTTTTACATTACATGCTTAGCAATTGCAATCTAGAGACTTACTTTTGTGTTCAACCCCGATAAAAACTTGATTGCAAATTGAATGACCGGTAGTGGTGCTACCGTGTCGAGAATTGTGTGTAGGATAGTGGGTGCTATCCCTGCTTTTTAAATGGTTTCCCAATCGGGATGGATGGTTCGAGGTGGTTTGCATCTGCTCGGTGGCGAGATGCTCGAGATTGGGTTGGTGGTGGACCATACCCTTTTGGCTTAAGGACCGATTCTTTGTGGTACTTAGACTAGTTCAACAAGGCGACCATTGAGTGCTGTATGGGCGTCCTGGTTGAGTACCATTCGGACTCTTAGTCAAGCATTCTGGTGGAAGTAGGGAGTGGGCACTTGGATATGTCCATAGAATGTAACCTTCTGTGTGGATGGGAGTGGGTATCCGTGTGTGTCCATAGAATGTAACCTACCAAGACAAGAGGGCATTGGTGTGGAAACCTTAGTGGGAATGCCAAGCTAAGGGAAAGTCGTGGTGAAAGACCTTGTGGTGAGCATTTTTCCTTTGGGTGATTCCTAGGAAAAACCACCTCTCGTGGGTAAAGCGTACGACCTCTGCAGAGTGTAAACTTTCATGAAAGCCTTGCCCAATGGTTAAGGGTGAACTATGGAAACTACCTCACCGTAGCTTTATAAAATTCTCTTCTTCTCTCAGTATTTTGGGATATTATGCTGCAATTGGTATTGCATGGGCGTGATCGTTATCATGGTAGGTGCCATGGTGGTTTCGGAAAAGCCAAGAGGTGCTTGTCCTTTCCAAAGAAAGAATTAAAAGATCAAACTTCAATTTCAAAACCGCTTCCCAAACTAGGTTAAAAGTTTGAAACTTAGCTTTACGCAGTTAACCAAAATCCTTCTTGGAACATGCATAGCAACTAGGCATTGACTTGCAAGTATTTAAAGAATACTTACCTCGAGTTTATTACTCGGCCGCTCATCCCAACAAGCGGTGGTGATCGCAGAGTACCCGAGGAGGAGATGTACCAAGATGACGGGTTCATTGTTGGAGTTCGTGACTAAGAATACTTGACGCCTAGGATTGCGCCTCCTCGGCTCGCCTGTGGGGAATCGTTGTGGTTTCCATCTGGATTTCATGGTTTTATTTTGAGGCCTCTGTTGCCTATGTAAGACTTCCGCTGCTTTAAGACCTTCGCGCCAGACTTGTAATTTGCACTCTGATGTAATAAATAAATTTATCGGATGGTTATGATCCAAATTCTGGAATCTGTGTGTACTACCTACTTGATCCAGGGACTAGTACAGGTAAGACACAGTAGGGACTCGGCCCCCTTTTCCCGGGTCCCGACAGAACTCGTCTCCTACCCGAATACATAGATATAGGCGTAACCAAATCGGTTATATCTGTATCTTCCATATACGGATTAGAGATTCTATCTGTAACCCGGCCCCTTGCACTATATAAAGGGGGTCCGGGGTCCCTAGTTCATCATCTCTTTCATTATCAGCACCCACCATAATACAATCCACGAGCACAGGAGTAGGGTATTACCTCGCCCCGAGGGCCCGAACCTGTATAAATTCGGCTCCCTGTGCTACCATCGTAGTTGTGATCTTTCGCATTGCCCCCTAAAATACATTGCCGACACAAATCGTCGACACTCACGTTAGACCACTTCGAGGAAGCATCAGTCAGTACCATAAAATACCTAAAAGGACCTGATACAAATTAAATAGGGCCACAAATATCCCTCTAAATGCGCTTAAGGAACACGGGGATTTCATCTTGCACCTTCATGGTCGAGAGCCTAGTGATCTTTTTTTCCAGTGGCACATGCCTAACATATGAAGTCTTCTTGACTAGAAAAATTCTTTACACTAATTTCGTGGCCCTGAGAGTTGGTAATTACATTTGTCATCATCCACAAGTCAAGATGTCTAAGTCTACTATGCCAAGAGAGAAGAGTTCAGCACTCCTAAAAGAAGTTTTTAGGAAGTAAGTTGTCAGGTGCTTAAATTCTTGTGTGGTATAGCCCAGTTTCAAATGAAGGAATTTTTCTGAAATTCTTTTCTCGCATCCGTCGTGCTTCACAATGCACAGGAATTCTTTGCCATTTTCTTCAGTGGTTTCAATATGGAAACCGTTGGCACGGATGTCTTTAAAATGTAAGAGAGACCTAGTGGATTTTAGGTGCAACATAACTTCATTAATTTTTAGTGGAGTACCCATAGGCAGTATGATTATGGCTTGACCAGAGCCTACTACACATAAACCATTTCCTGCAATTGTGGTTATACTGCCAGTATTCTTCTTAATAGTTTCAAAATATTTAGTCTCTTAAAATGCTATTAGTTGTTCCACTATCAACTATGCATATCTCCTTCATGTGGGCACTATATAAATGTATATAACTTCAATTAGGCTATCATTCATATTGCAAGCATTCATAGAATATAATGAAATTAAAATGCGTTACGATCACGAGAATTTAAGGGTCTGCTCCCCTGGAGTTTACAATTCATCATTCATAAAGGATCACAAATGTCTGCTAAAGCAACCACACAAATTCAAAATAAACTAATGTGTTAAACAACGCAATAGATAGACTCAGTGAAACATGCTTCTACATTTTTAGCTATCTCTTTCTCCATGGCATCGTCTGCTATTGCTACCTCACAGGTAGGCTTCTTGAAGACCCTCAATTCTTTAAGTCCTTTCTCTAGAAGATCATCTTCATATAGGGAGGCATTATTGTCCATGATGGCGAGGTGCGTCCCCATCCTTTCTTTGCCCTTCCTTTTGGCTTGGTAATCTGTGATCGCCTTCTTTGATTCACTACAGATTTTAGACCAATGCCCCCAAGTGCCACACTTGAAGCACACTTGGTCTGGTTGACTGTATGGCTTTAGTTGCGATTTCTCCTTGTCTCGGGATTCGGACTTTCTCTTTCTCTTCCGGGCCGGACCCTCTCCCCGTTCACCTCTGCCCTTTCTTTTGCGGCTGGGCTTCTCAGTCTGGTACTTCCTTGCATTGACTTCAACACTTTGACCAGGTGCCTATGAGACGAAGTTCTTCTTTAAGACTTCATCCTGAGATTCCGTAACTTGCATGATGTCAATTAGCTCACTATAATTAGTGAAATTGTCTTGGCGGTAGTTACGGGCAATCTAAATGGCATTCAGGTGGGAGGTAGAGAGTGTCTTCTCAATTTTCTCCTCTTCTGATATCTGTTTACCACAGAAAGTGAGGTTCGTGACAACTATGCAAAGCAGAATTGTATTCGACCACGGTTCTATAATCTGGAAATCTCAGGCATGCCTAGTCCTATCGTGCTTGTGGCAGTATAGTATATTTTAGCTTCTCAAACCGCTTCTGGAGTACGGTCCAAAGGTCAGTAGCGCTTTCAACAGCCATATATTCATTCTTTAGGTTATTGGCCATGTGGTGCCCCATAAAATGCAGTGCTTGATCATTCTGTGCTAGAGAAGTAGGTCCTATTTCTACTAATCCTGCTCTCCTCACTGGCTACACCAGAACAGGGGAAATAGAGACATTTTAGTTGAGTTTACATGTTTTGCCCCTCACCTGCCCTGAAGCGAGAGGTCTAAGGCTCCTTTCTCTAACTTTTACCCGGCTTCTTTACAACTTTGCCCTCTCGCTAAGCATCCTATGCGGGGTTACAAGGGGATTATACACGGGTGGCAGTTACGGGCTGGCTTGGCACGGTGTAGGGCCGGCTTGATTGCTCTGACAGGGCGGTAGACCTTGCTGTACTGTTTGTCTCCTCAGTTTCGTGGGCGACAAGAAGATATGATCCGTTGCTGCCACTCCGCTTGCCTCTGCTTTGTCCTCCAGTGACCTCCGCTTCGAGGACCCTCGGGGAAGCTCCATCCTCTCTCCGCCCAGCTCGGCTGTTGTCCCGTGCTGCACCGCGGGCCCTCGGGTTTACCTTGCCCGGCTTCACCCCTGTCCACCTCCGATGTCGCTCCGCGGTGCTTCGGCTCCCCTTCGAGCAGCTCCGCCTAGGTGTCCCGTCTGCCTCGCTATACCGTTCCTTCGCTAGCCTCCGCTCTGGCTCCGTTGTGCTTCGCAGAGCTCCGCAGACTTTCCGAGGAAGACCGAAAAAAGATGTCCAAGACACAAATAGCGGGGTTGCCCCCACGCTCCTATATCAAAGAGAGTATTTACCTTAGGTCTACAATAGGGGCCAGTTCCTCAATCTCACGACTGACAATGTTAGACATCTTCATAGCATAAGATTACTTTGGGTAATCAGTGTGTGTTGCATGACATGGATCTATCCATAAATTCTCAAAATTTCCAATATAAACATGCTAAAATAATAATTGCAGAAAAATTATAATAGCAATTTCATGATAATTCTATGCCAGGAATACATAAATTCAGTAAATTCTAAATTTCAGGGGGTTTCTACATAAAATTTCATAAATTCTGGAATTTTCAGGTTAATTTCGAAAGATTTTAGGGATGTTCTGCAAAATTCAGAGCCCAATTCTTTTTTTTATTATTATTTTCTTTCACTCAGGCTCAATCTTTATTTTCGGCCTATTCATATTCTCCCGTGCCCCCTTTAGTATTATTGTGCACACGGGATAGGCCAAGTGGCCCAAGAGGCTAGCCGGCCCACCCCCTTCCCCTTTTTTTTTCTCTATCGGACCTCCCATTCTCTGGTTTCGGTCCATGCGGCCCGTGAGGCCCCCACAGCCCACATGGCCTGAAGTGGCCCGACACCATGGGCCGACTAGGGTTTCTCCTCAGCGTGGGCGGCCAATGAGCACGGCGGCGACACGGGTGGCAGCGGTGCTGGGAAGGCAGCGCCACCAATGGTTCAAGAATGCTCGTCGTCGGCGGGTTCAAGGAAGGGCGGCGGCGGCGCATGTGGCGGCGGCTAGGTTTGAACGCTTTGGGCGTCGGACGGCAATGGCCGATGGTGCGCTCATGAGCGGCGCCAACGGCGGCCATGGAGAGATGGCCGATAATGCATCGGGATGCACACGCCGCGCCGTGAGTTCGTGGGTCGGCGGCGACGCGATGTGATGGTCGATGGGCGCGTTGCTCACGTTCACGGGTCGGCGACGTGGCCGGGGTTCACGGGCGCCGAGGTGCGCTGAGGGCACAGAAGCGCCTGACGTAGGCATAGAAGCGACCTTGGCGCGCGGGGTGCAAGAAGACGAGAGGCCAAGGCCTACTGCTATAATGGTGGCCGACCCCCAAATTCGATGGATTCCGAACTTGAAATTCTCCAAATACTTAATAGATTCAATCTACTAGATTCAATTTTAGAAAATTCTACTTTGTAATAGATTCAATCTACTATTCATGGATTCAATTTGATTCTATACCTTCGTTTTCCGAGAGTGGAGTGGGGATTCGATAATTGTCACGTAGGACAGTACAGCCAATCCGATGGGGAGTTGGTGTCAAGTTCGTTGGCGTCGATGTTCAGCCTCATTCGTTGACGTCGGCGTTCAGCCGTAGACATATAATCCAGTGTCTCGCGGTTCTCTTCCGAGAGCATCGTGCTGATAACATGTTAAACAACCACGCTACCGGGTATAGTCTGAGGTTGTAGACAAACACGCAAGACGCCAAGGACAAGAACGTAGACACAAGATGTAGAGAGGAAATATGCTTTATTAATCTTTCTTTCTTTCTTCTTTGATAAATAGATGGATATCTCTCATATTTATAGTGCTATCTTTGATACAATAGATGGATAGCTCTTATATTTACAGTGCTATTCATATATTTGGCAGGTTTATTCTCTTTTACTAATGTTTTGCTTGTCGACTGGTATGTTGCCGGAGTTTTGCTAGGTCACAACTCACAAAGAAAAATGTTCGCCTATGGGTTGACAGCGATAGAGCGTTTAGGGGCCGAAAAGTCAGTGAAACGTCAAAGAAAACCGAGTCAGCCTGCAAAGCGATTTGTACTCCGAACCAAGGCTGAAAGCCAAGCCTTTTGTGAATGCCACGACACGGTGACTCGTCACTTGATCATCCCAGCATGCAGACGCAATGCATGCACCTCCATATGTGTACACTGTACGTGAGAGGGGTGTGTGGCCGGAGCCCGAGGGAGGAAAACGCGCCGACCGCCGGCCACTGCGGCGTCGCCGGCGGCGTCCATCCGATTCCGATCCGAGCGCACGCGCGCGATTCCATCGACCGGCAAGCCGCGCGTGCGCATCTTGTCTTGTTCGCCGCGGGCAGCGGCGGGCCAGATTTCGCGTGCGCGCTGGTACTCCTCCAGTTGGATGCCGCGCGCCGGTTCGTTCCCCTCTCGGGCCTCCAGGGAATTGGCCTGGTGGGTTACTGTGACGCGATGGCCCATGATTTTTCTGCCAGTCCACACTCAGATTTTTGCTCCGCAGTAGGCCTGAAAAACGGCCCTACGCGATCTGTATTTACAAGTTTCGCATGGCCGGTTATTTCTCAAAGCCGAACTGTCCGTTTCTCGTAGCTATTTCCGCAGAATCTTGAAGCTGTTTCATAAAGCTCCTAGAACTTAATCAAATAAAATATTTTATCTTCCTGAATTCCAATATTCCAGCTCAACGGTTCAACCACAGTAGACGAATAGTATAGCGCAAATCTGCGGAAACAAGAGGACAGCAGGCTTGCGAATGATGCCCACAAACAAGTCTGCAGAGCGGTGCAGTGTCCAGCTGCAGGATGGTCCCTTCCCTTCCCCTCTGTGGTCCAGTGTAGAGCAGCCGGCCGGAGACAGGATGGTCCCTTGCATAGCCATGGCTGCTGCACGCGCAGTCCCCCCCTCCCAGCAAGACGGATCCCCACCCAACAAGCGCTGGGCAGCATCCATGGATCATCCAAGCTCGTGAGTAGACCTGATCATGAGCAGCCGGCCCAACAGTCCGGCCCAGGCCAGGCTGGGCTTGCACACCAGGGCAGGCTGGGCTTGCGCACCGGGCCAGACTCATGCCCCAGTTTTCAGTCTGAAGTAAAGTTCAGGCTTCGGGCTTTTGACCGGGGCCAGGATTGGGCTTTGTCTTGCTAAGAAAAATCCATGAAGTCCTCAGGCTTTGGGCTGGGCTTTTGGGCTTTGGGCTTGTAACCGGGCCAGGCTCGGGCTTTGTCTTGGTGAGAAAAAAATGGACAGGTCCGGGCTCGGACTTCCGTCCAGATGACCGGGCTTTTCCAAGCCGACCTAGCATATGATCAGGTCTACTCGTGAGCACTAGCTAGCCGAGCATGTCACGGACCATGTCCGAGACGTACGTACATATTTACCGTATAGCGTATACCAAAGGCATGTCAAGGTCAACCCGATAAAGAGTTCCACAGCCACTCCTGTGATGTCAGTCGGCATCGATCGGCGTCACCGGTTTCGTATGGAACGGCACCTTTTAACATGGGTTAATTTGGTAGATGCCACTGTAGAAGTTCAATATTCGATCTGCCATCATTCCTTTCGTATATGTAAAGATGCCATTATAAAAATGTGTAAATTTAAAATATGCAACTCTGTGCGCCACTCATACATGTATACCGTATTTTGCAAATAGGATCATTCTACCCTCATCTTCTACCTCCATTCTTCTTCTTCCTCTCCTTTGTCTCTCCCACCGTTGTAATCTCTCTCTCCCTTCATCTTCTTCTCCAGAACCGCGACCAAAGGAAATTAAGGGCGACCATCTCACGGACACTGTCGACCAACATGGCAGCATAGCCCGACGCACACGCGGCCTACAAGCTCCCAGATCGGTGCGCAGCCTGCAATCTCCATGAAAAATTGAGATCCAGCGGCGCTCCTGAGCTCCGGCTGTGGCCTACCTGCGTGCAGGCGCGCTCGCCGTTGCTCGAGCTTGATATTCTACCCCTACTCCACGGTGTCCGCGCCGCGTCCCCGTATGCTCGCCGCTTCCGCTGTTTATGTGTGGCCGCGCCGCCTCCCTGCCAAAGCGTTGCTGAGTCATCGATGCTTCCCGCCGCCGTCCCCACGCCTGGCCACCTACCGAGCCATTGTTGAAGAGTGAGAGGAGGCCGAAGAGGGAGAGGAAGGAGAGGGGGCGAGCTCGGCCTTGCAGGTGGGCGAGGTGAAGGTGGGATTGCAACGGCGGCGATGGCATCGGTCGGGGAGGGGGGGGAATGGAGAGGAGGGGCGTCGGATTTCGATGAGCTCTAGCTAGGGCTCGTCGGAGAAAGAAGAAGGAGGTGGAGGGGAGGAAGGAAGAAGATGAGAACAAAATCGTCCATTTTCATCAAAATGGGACACGTGGCGTCTAGAGTGGCATATTTCGAATTTACATGATTTTATAATAGCATCTCTACAGATAAAGGAACATGACAGATTTGGAATATCCACCTTCTACGGTGGCATCTATCCTTGTGATCTCCTGCGTCTACTGACACTCGATCAGTAATTCAGAATCACTCACTGATCCAATTGTTTCTTGCATCTTGATCACCTCAACGATGCCTTCCATCTGCGTCTCCGCAAAGTAGCCGATTGATTGCCGACGTGTAGTGTAGTGATGAACGTGGTTTGCGTTTTCTTTGATGGGAAGCGCGAGTTGTTTCGGTGGCCTACGGGCTAAGGCCATGGGATCCAGGCTTGGCTGCGTGCGCCGACTGATGTGGATTGTGGAAGGCGCCGGCCTAGCTTTGTTATCGGCTTGTCACCTTGCATCGCGTGTCTCGGACATGGTTGAGACATGTCGCCGCTTGCACCGTGTTCTTTCCTGGCGCCTCTCCTCTTCGTTTCTCATTTTTTTTTTCATGTGCTCCTCTCCGGCCACAAGATCTTGGGATCTCTTCTCTTACCTGTAAGATGTAGGGGCTGTTTGGTTTGTAGCCATAGAAAGCCATGCCAAATATTTGGTCATGGCTAACTCATGGCATGACCAAATATTTGGCAAACTGAGGCTGTTTGGATTGTTTCCAATAATAGGCATGGCAACAAAAAATAGTGTTTGGTTCACAGCCCTAGAAAGTAACCAATTGTTGGCATGGCATATTGGCAATGTTTGGTTTGATGCCAAATATTTAAATGAGCATGAATAAATTTCATTAGGGATCTCATAACAAACCAATAAAATGATAGTTGACAATAATTATAAACATGACGGCACATACATATCATCATTCCAAACAATTAGACCCAGCCATATAGCATAAGTTTGCAATATTTTAACCAAAATACAAGACATGCCACATAACACATAGCATAAATCAAAATAATTAAACCATACTCATACTACAAGTTTGCATCATTTTTCATACATCCAAATCAAGAAACCATGACACGCACTACAAAGTCCAGATAATTAAACCATACCACACATAGATAGACAATACGTAACCATGACAACATATCGTTAGTTTTACCCAAAACATGGCAAGCAAAAGAGGGTTAGAAATGCAAAAGTTCATCAAGCACCGCCTTCAAAGACCACCATCATAATTGGTAGTAATGAAGTCAATAACCCAAGCATCAAGTGTTGCGTTGCTCGCATAATTGAGATAGCTACGAAAAGCTTCTTGGTCGGGCTTGGAAAGGTGAGTAGCAATCGCAAGCTTGTCCTAGCGATAATGGTGAGAGCATCTATTCTTCTCCACAACCTGCATGGGGATCCTCACGTCGGGTAAAGTACCATAAGAGGGAGGAGCTACCGCTGCAAGAGAGTCTGCAAGATTCTTGATGCTTGCTGCGATGTCATCATTTGATATTTTACTCGGACGTACAGATTTGTCCTTACTATTCTTCTTAGGAGGTGATGTTGCCCGCTTGCGTTTCTTGCTCATCCAAATCAATAGGACTGTTGATGGCGATTGTGTCAGACTCATTGCCATCATTGTCCTCCATGCACTGAAAGTCCTTTGGGCACTCCATGTCATCCTCACCACTACTTACTTCTTTAATAGTGACATGATCAGCAGCAAAGGAGCCATCTGCCTGAGATTGATCTGAGAAAAGCTCTTCTAGCAATTCATAGAATTTGATAGGCCTAGTGAGATAGTTCACGGTTGCTTTCTGAAATCAATATCAAGTTCAAAGCAGAACAAAGTTAACAAGAAAAATCATACAAATATAAACTGTACAAAACACATGAATAGATTGCAACTTACTGGAAGATGAGATTTCTCAGAATCTGAAATTGTACTTCATAAAAGCAAAATATGTTAACGTCAAACTAGTTAAATACCTTCTGGTATTTTTAATCCTGTAGGGCGAGACAAAGTATCCTTTAGTACAAGAGAGTCATGGGCAGATCCCTCCCACCCTGGTAGGACATAAGTGAACCGAAGATCAAAATCGATAACTGCTAATACATTTTGTGTTGGATACATTTTTCGTCCTCTAAACTCATCATCCAAGTTTGCTGGAACAGATGCTTTCACATGAGTCCCATCTAGTGCCCCTATGCAGCCCTACAGTTAACAAGAAATATAAGGTACGATGTAGCATGTGTTTCGATCCAACAACATTAATCTATATAGGTCAATGGCAAATTACCTCAAAGTATGGATGAAATCTTCGCTATTAGTGATCTTATCGTGTGTATCGATGGACTTCAAATAGATGAGTTCTTTGGCAAGGACACCCATTGCATTTAGCACGGCATTGAAGTATCTCGCTAATCGTCTCCCCGATCGCCAAAACTTAAATGCAACAACAAAGATTTGTATGACGATGCCCTACCATGTATAGAAAGAATGCAACTTGCTCTTCAACCGACACATGAAATGTGTCAACTAAAAGTCCTTTTTGCCTAAGTCGATCACAAAGCTTGCAAAATACCACTCTAGTCATACGGAGTTGACTAACACATACTCGATCAGAGGTTTGAATTAACCTAACCAATTCATTACTCCTCCAAATGTCCCTGTCCAGGAGAGGACCATACTTCAACCATCTCTCTTTATGTCTCCTACCATCTTTTAATCTCAACCATAGAGCTACCATAAGAAGAAGGACACCTATGGCATTTTGCTTCCATACATAGAAACTAAGATAATAATAAAACAACTGTTGTTCCTCATTGCAATCCATCTAGACAAGGGAAAAAATCATTATAAACAACTGATTGCAGGCACGCACACAGTCAGCTAGCTACTACATTAAGTTCAATGATAACAAGTTCAACTGCAAAAATAATTTGCTAATGACAATACGCTGTCACAGCTTTGCCAAGTTTGAGATGGCAATCAATTACCCTCCTCACACAGTGCAACAGATAATTTGCTAATGACATGCTTCAGTATACGATGGTCTCAATTCTATAATACCAAGATGGGATCACAAAATAACATGAGTTCTTGCCTAACGGAGTAATCCTCACAAGCTACAACAATGTGTTCATCAACTAAAAATTCGTATGAGACAGAGGGCTATGAGATTTTGCAGCCTTAAATTACCACTAAGACACAAATCAATTTGTCCTGGACATAACTCATACAAATCACAAGTAAATTTGACATGTGTTGAAGTCCATATACCTTGGACGGCAGGGAGCAGCAGGTCCAGCTCGACGGGGAGCAGCAGGTCCAGCTTCAGCTCGACGGGGAGCACTAGGTCCAGCTCGACGGGGAGCAGCAGGTCCAGCTTCAGCTCGACGGGGAGCAGCAGGTCGGTGGCGGGGACAAGCAGGTCGGCGGCGGGGACAAGCAGGTCGGCGGCGGGGTCGAGCAGATCGGCGGCGGGGACGAGCTTGGTTGCGGGGAGAAGCAGGTCGCCGGGGAGCAGCAGGTCGGCAGCGGGGACGAGCTTGGTTGCGAGGAGAAGCAGGTTGGCGGGGAGCGGCAGGTCGGCGGCGGGGAGACCAGATCGGCGGCGGGGATGAGCAGGTCGGCAGCGGGATCGAGCAGATCGGCGGCGAGGACGAGTAGATCGGTGGCAGGGACGAGCTTGGTTGCGGGGAGAAGCAGGTCGGCGGGGAGCAGCAGGTCGACGGCGGGGACGACTGTGTCGCCGGCGAAGCCGTGGCGAAGCGAGTCAGTGTGGCGGGGACTCCATGGCGCCCGCGGGGAGGAGATTGACGCGCGGAAGAGACGTGTGGTAAAGCGTGGGAGAAAATGGGGAGCGCGGGAGGGATTAGTACGCGCGCGCGGTTACGCCAAGGAATGGCGAAGAAATTCCTCGCCCGCGCCATGCCCGCTCGCCGCGTTGGAAAAGGATGGCGAGCCAAATTTTTCTGATGGTGAGCCAAAAATTGGAGCTGAACCAAACGGCGACCAAATCGAGATGGCACGACCAAATATTGGCATGGCTTCTCATGGCTACAAACCAAACAGCTCCGTAATTCTCAGTTTCTCACCATCAGTTTTTTTTGGGTGTAAGCTAGGCGACTTCTATTTCCTCTTATTATAAGTTGCATCTTCTAGCCACTGGATCAAGTTAATACCACATGCACATATCTCAGTAGCTAGCTAGATCAAAAAAAAATCAACTTAGGGATAACGAAATATCATACAACATTTGAGCCGCAAAACATTATTATTTTTTTGGTGTGATAGATGTTTATTAACTTCATCTCGCCTGCAATGTATTTTTAGATAATGGAAATTACATTCCGGCTTCTACATGATCGTGAGATGTACACTGTCTCAAATAAAAACAAAGTCGCAACAATAAAGTTGACAAAAAGGGAAAAAAGAAGCCAAAAGATGTTTGAAATAAATTCAAACAGCACAAAACCTATTATTAATCTCCACCTAGGAATGACGAAAAATCCTAGAAGGTATCTTCCGAACAAAGGCTCGTCTTGAGTGTCTTCTCTCTTTCTTCTTCCATTTGAAGAAATGTTCGATGACGCAACCAGTGGCTCCCCTAAAATGAGAGGGAGACCACCTGGCAGTCGGTGGCATCTAGTCTCATAGCTGAACTACCCTACCTAGAAGTTGCATTGCCTGAGACCAATAGTGACAAGGCATCAGCCCAATGTGGCAACACCCTTGTGTATGTGTCAATGGCCTTGTTCACACACCACATTGGTCTCAAATGTGACCAAAGATTTTTTTTGAGGCAAGGCAGGAGAACTGCCTATGTATTAAATAAGGAGAAAGTACAAGTTTGGGGGAAAACCTCCTCTAGTGCGTACAATTAGGATATTACAAAATGAGCACCGACGGCTGCCCAAAGCCGCAGGTTGTCTAGGAGCGAGTCGCATAGGGCGGCCACCGGGCGCTCAGAATCTTGAAAAATGTGTTTGTTCCTCTCAAGCCAGAGGTGCCAGAGGATACCAAGGATGGTCGAGCGGGAACCGAGTGGGGTTTGGCTAGCGATGATGTATTCCATCCACCAACTGGGAAGGGAAGAGGCATGGTTCTAGAAGGCCGGGTTGACTTGCTGGACGTTGAGGGCATTGGATAAACGAAGCCAGACTAGGGAGGAGTAGCTGCACTGGAGAAAGAGATGTTCTGGCGTCTCCAAGTTGCGACGATATAGGGCGCAAAAGTAGTCATTCGACAGGTGACGGCGAAGAAGGGCATCAGCAGTCAGAACACGTTTGTGCAGGAGGAGCCAGAAGAAGAATTTGCACTTCAGAGGCTCCCATTGCTTCCAGGCATGTTGGAAGGCAGGGGGGCCCAACGGCCGAGGAACTGTAGGTCGTAAGCCGACTTGACCGAGAAGCTGCCATCCGGCGAGAAACGCCAGACAACCTGGTCCTCAGCGTCGAGGTGAAGTGGGACCTGGTGGAGCAGCTGAAGTAGCCGAATGAGTTGCGGTACGAGGTGAGGTCCAAAACCACGCCTGAGGTCAGTGACCCAATTGTTATTGGCGAGGGCATCAGCTACTGAGCGGTTCTTTCGGGAGGAGATTAAGTAGAGTTGGGGGGCCATGATCTGGGGTGCAAGCCCCTGGAGCCAGCGGTCGTTCCAGAAGGATAGAGACTGGCCATTACCAAGAAGAAAGAAGGCTCTAGCTTGAAAAAGATCATTGTCGGGAGGTGGGGGTGGATGTAAGGAGCCCACCCAGATTCTGGCCGGCGATGATTTAGCGACCCAAAGCCAACGAATACGAAGTGCACGGGAGAAACGACCAAGGTCGAGGACACCCAGACCTCCCAGAGAGGTAGGGGAGCAGACGGTGCTCCAGTTTAAACGGCACTTGCCACCGGCCGTCGAGTCGGCGCCATTCCAGAGCCAAACCCGCCTGAGGCTATCGATCTTCTTAATAACAGACGGGGGAGGCGGGATGACCGAGAGACAGAAAGTAGGAAGAGCAGAGAGGGCCGCTTTGAGGAGGGTAAGACGCCCACCTGTGGACATCATTGTGCCACGCCAGCCAACAAGCCGGCTAGCGACCTTGTTAATGAGCGGTTGGAAGTGGATGTGGCGGAGCCGCTTCACGGAGAGGGGGAGTCCCAGATAGTGAATAGGGAAGGATGCACGCCTAGCGGGAAAATCGGAAAGGATCTCGTCCAAATCAAGGTGGTTGCACCTAATGGGGACGACTTGGCTCTTGGAGAAGTTGGTGTTAAGCCCGGTGATCTCCCCGAAATGCTGAAGAAGTAGAGTGATGGAGAAAACTTGGCTCTTGTCTGGGGCGATAAAGATGGCCGCATCATCTGCGTAAAGCGATACACGAAGATTGGCAGGAAGGCCACGGATGGGAGAAAGGAGGCCTTCTACGGTGGCCAGCTCGAGTAGTTTGGGGAGGGGCTCAATGGCGAGGTTGAAAAGAAAAGATGACAGAGAGTCACCCTAGCGGAGACCTCTTTGGTGAAAGGTGGAGGGGCCAAGATGGCCATTGAGCAGGATCTTGGAGGAGGAGGAGGCTAGCAAGAGGGTAATCCAATTGCGCCAACGAACACCAAACCCGCGAGCGCGGAGATTGTCGAGTAGGTAAGGCCAATAGACCGAATCGAAAGCTTTCTCGAGGTCGAGCTTGAGAAAGAGGGCCGGAGGTTTTGAGCGGTGAAGGAGCTTGGCTCTGCTCTGGACGAAGAGGAAGTTATCCTGAATATGCCGCTTCTTCAGGAAGGCGCTTTGACAAGGGGAAATCAACTCATTCATGTAGGGGGCCAGCCGTAAGGAGAGGATTTTGGCGAAGAGCTTGCTGATACTGTGGATGAGGCTGATAGGTCGAAAATCGACTGCGGAAGTAGGATCATTTTTTTTGGGAGCAACACTACATGGGAGCAATTGAGAGCTTCAAGTCCTGGGCAGTCAAGGTTGAAGAGACATTGCAAGGCTAGGAAGAGGTTGGCGGAAATGATATTCCAACAGGATTTGTAGAAGGCCCAAGTGAACCCATCCGGGCCGGGAGCTTTGTTGGCGGGAAGACAAGAGATGACCTCTTTGAGCTCGTCAAGAGAGAGTGGTGCCTCCAACGCGGATAGGTCAATGGAAGGCAGATTTAGGTAGTCCCAGTTGAAGGAACGACCTGTAGAGGGGGAGGGTGAAGGGGCTGCTTCTCCAAAGATGGAGTCGAAATGGTGGTGCAGCACGTTAGCCTTGTCTTCGTGTTCTGTGTGGATGCCGGCCGGGCTAGAAAGGGAGTGAATGAAATTTTTGCGGCGGCGGCCGTTGGCTCTGAGGTGGAAATATCTGGTGTTGGCGTCCCCTAGTTTGAACGATGACAATGTTGATCGACGTTGAACCAGCAACCTCGGTATCTCGAACAAACAGTGACGCCAATAGGGACTAGGGTGAAAAACCCTAGCCATCCGCCCCTAATCGTGGCAAGTTGGCATCATCCATATGAAGCCCTTTAGACGCTGGCGGCGGTGCTGGTTGGCGCCACAACGTGGCGATGATAGATCCACCCGACGATGGATCCAACCGCGACTAACCCAAATATAGAGGCTCCGGCTCCTATGATTGTCAGGCTCCTTCTCCATGCCCTAGCTAGCCAAGAACCAATGAGACCTCAATGCCACCCTATCTGGCGCCTCAGCCCTCATCATGGTCAGATCCGACCATCCTCAACCGCTATAGTTGTGCTTGTACCACCTTAACCAGGATATCGCATGTATTGTATATCTTTGAGATATTTGGTACTTGATCTTCCTCAACGCCACCAGATCTGGCGTCTAAGCCCTCGTCATAGCCAGATCCGACCATCCTCAACTGCCGTAGCTGTGCTCTTGCCCGCTTAACGTATCTCGCCTTTATTGTGTATCGTGGAGTTACTTGGTACTTGATCTCGTATCATCAGCAACTGCAAAAGAAAACCATTTGATCCGTCAAAGATTTGATCACCTCTCCATACTGCGTCCCAATGATGGAGCACGAGCATAGTCAATCGTCGATGATGAGTGCAGCATAATGCATGAGCTGTCAGAAGAGAAAGAAAGAAGCAGGTCCCGGTTTTGATCCGGTGTTGGCGCCCATGAGCCATGATATTCCTCTTTGCCCGGTTCACGCAAGTACAAGCGCATGTGCCCACCAGACATGCAGCTGAGCACCATGTGTTGGAGTTGAGTGTCCAAAAGCACGGACACGGGCACTCGCTGGCCGCCGCCGTGCTCCACCAATCCGGCCAGAATTCGTGGCCGAGATAGGATGCGCCCATGTTATGTTGCGTGCCGTGCTCTCGCTTTCAGGGTCTGAGTCTCTGAGACCTTGACAGATTCGAACCTGTGTTTTCACTTGGGCCGGTTTGCGAGCAAGCACCATGCTTGCAATTTGTGCCCCCGGTTTTTATGCTGCGACCTTTTTTATGTAGGTAAAACGTATCTTCCGGTTTATGATATTTAATGATAAATAAACTTATTGAAAGACCGCAGGGCATCTTCAACAATTGTAAGTCAGCTAGCTAGTGTTTATCTTATAAGAGATACACATCAGATCATCAACATTTTACTTATGTGGAAAAGAAAATGGAAAGAGAGATAAAAACTAGCTACTAATTAAGATTCAGTCTATAATGAATCCAAGATGCATAAAAATATATAGATATGGGTCTACATTAATTTTAGAGAATATGCCATACTTAGGGTGGGTTCTTTCAGCTTTCCTTATCTACTTATTTGCCTGGATCTCATCACTTTGAGAATTTTTCGAGGTAGCATCGAGAGCCGGTTGGCCTTCAATTTTGGGGTTTAGAGAGCTTATAGACACGCCTACGAGATAAAAAAAAATTTCGACTCAAAAAATAATAAAAAAAGTGAGATAAGTCAAATAAGACACGAGATAAGTAAGATAAGTCGTGTCTTATTTGACTTATCTCATTTTTTTATTACTTTTGAGTCGGTTTTTTTTTATCTCGTAGGCGTGTCTATAAGCTATCTAAACCCTAAAATTGGAGGCCAACCGGCTCTCGAGCCTATCTCAAAAAAAATCTCGAAGTGACAAATAAGTAGGCAAAAAAGCTGAAAAGAACTCACCCCTAGTCATTTGGAGAGATTGTATATTTGACATGCACATTTCTTATAGCCAGTGGTTGACTTCACTAGCACTATTGGAGTGCTGTAAGGTTATCGTTTGGTTTGATGCCATAGTTGTAACATGTTACACCTTTTTAATCGATGTGTCATACACTCATTCATATGCCAATTCTTGTCACAATTATGATCAACAATTTTTTACCACAAAAGGCTACAACATAGTGTAACACATTGGCCTAAATCCACTTAGAGCCTTCCCTATCTTAGGGGCTGGCTCATACATGTATAGCATCTCACTTGGATTTTTGGTCTCGTTCACATAAAAGGGTTAACTTGGGATGTTATAATTTTGGCTATCAGGGGATGAGCAGATAAACTGACAAGGTGGGACTAAAGAGTGTAGCGTCACAATCCCCCCCCCCCTATAATGTAGGGCCATTCTCAGCAATGGGAAAATCCTAGAAAACTTTACTCGGTACATGACCCATGTCATGCGTCACTATTTGGCCATATGCACGCATAGTCCGTGTAGCGAGGGTGATGATTTGATAACATTTGTAACACCATGACAAAAAAATGTGCTTAATACCAAGCCACCACATTAGGGCTAGCCCACATATACATTGTACTTCACTTAGGCTTTTAACGTTGCTTTACCTAAAAGAGTTCATTTAGGATCCTATGATTTGGGCTAATGGGGTTATAAACTAGTGAAGATCGAGGTAAACTAGTAAGGTGATACTAAATAATGGGATGTTACATTCTTCTCCCTTAATGGGCTGCCGTCCTCGACAGCAAGAAAGTCCATAAAACTCTACTCGATACACAACCTATGCCATGTGCCGTTATTAGGCCACACACACACAAGGCTTGTGCAGTGAGGGTTTGCTCTAATACCATTTTGTAACACCATGGTCCAAATCATGGTATCCTAGTTAATCTATTTGAGCAAAGTGAGGCCAAAATATCAAGTGATGTGTTATGTATGTGTGGACCGTTCCAAGTGTGTTCGAATTTTAAGTGAATTCTATAACAGGTGTTTACACATACCATACTTACAAAATTGTGGAATCTCAAATCCTACGGATGCAACCATCGTAATTTGTACCCACGAGACTTGTCTCGTTGCTGTGCCCACGGTTGTAGCGCCTCGAGAACGAACATGCTTCCTACACATTGGTGCCCTCTGGGGCCTATCTCTGATTTCCGGTGATCATCTACTCGGTGAGTAGTGTGCCTAACAGTTCTTTTTCTCTCTGTAATCACGTCTAAACGGAACAACACATCTTTTCGATTTATAAAAACAATGGAGGCGCATCTTTTGGCAAATGTTCTCACCTATTGTTTAATGGAAACTGTGCTCTAAAACCGATTTGTCGGATCGATGCTGTCATGTGTTTTGGCCTAATCCAAGCAAATAAATACGTGAGATCGTATGATCTGTAGTCCAAACTCTTTCTTCTTCTTGTGTACGAGTTGCGAACCTGTAAACGATTTGTATGGAGCTGGCGATGCTCCGGCGCCTCAAGTTGACATCTAAGATGGAAGCAAAGAAAGAGAACTTGTTGAACATGGCGCATGCAAGCTGATCAAGAGTTCCCGTTTCTTCAATGAACCTGGAGGTTTTGCTAAAAATCTGCGGTATATACTGCACCTCTCATGTAGGTTGTGTTTGTAATTATGTATGGGAGCGACTAAGAGCAAGTTGCCTAATAATAAAATAAGTGTTAGTCGATTTTTAATAAAATTACACTATAACTATACTAAAATTGTACATTATAAATAAGTGCAAATTTAGTTTTACCAGTATGCAATTTTAGATTAACTGAAACAAACATGATGGCTTGAAACATAGGAAAACAAAAGTATGTAAGCACGTGTATTCAACAAATTTATACATCAACAAAGTATAGAAATCAACGAATAAAACTGATCATTGATAAGTAGCAATTTTGATACTAAAATGACATCTTTGTAAGCTGTGCAATTTTAGTCTTACTAGAGTACAATTTTAGATTGACTGATAGTTAAGAAAATTTCAGTCGCCTGGGAATTAGCAATTCTGATTATGTATTCATGAAAAGGTTTTTACATAAAATAATTGACAATCAGGCCACATTACGATCTGTAGTTTAGCTGGACCCGTTCTCATTCACCAGAGCAGAAGCACACGTAAAGGAGTAAAAAAAGCTCCAAATCCACTGAAGATGCCACTCAATGCATGCAGGTGCGTTACTGACTGCTCACTCTCTGCTCATTACTCGTATCACAGCAGAGGCGCAGAGCTGCACACACACACACTCTCTCTCCCTCTCATCTCACATCCGAGTGTGCATACAATTGCTGTACAAAGGCAGAAAGGGGAGGGAGAAAACAAGAGCAAGAAAAAACAGACCAGAAGGAAATGCTGAGGTTCTCTTCCATCTTCTCCTCCCGAGCCATCTCCAGCCTCCTGTGGTGCCTCCTCGTCTCGACCTTGGTAGGCAGCAATGGTGTCTCTGCAACAGCACCCAAGGCTGGGTCTGGGTACAAACTGGTTTCCCTGGACGAACACCCCAAGGGGGGAGGCCTTGTGGGCTACCTGCAGGTCAAGAAGCTCACATCCACCTATGGCCCTGACATCCCTCGCCTCAGGCTCTATGTCAAGTAAGCGCGCACCGAGCAACATCAAATCGCTTGCTCTTGTTCTTCACAATTTTTTTCTCTCTCTATGCACAGTGTTCTATGTTCCTTTGGTGCCACCCCTTTCGTTGGTACCAACATGTACATCTTCTAGTTTTGAGGGGAATGTGTGTGGCTGCAAGAATTGATTGTTCGATTTTTTCATTTCTTGAAGCAAGGATCGGAGTACACTTTAGAACACTGTGTTTGATTACCAAGTATGTTGTAAGAATTAGCATCATGATCTCGAACTGTGTGCCCTAGAGATGTAAAGGAAGCAGCTGAGGTCTTGCTCTAATGGCGCAATCACAATGCTGTGCAGGCACGAGACCAAGGACAGGATGAGAGTGCAGATAACCGATGCAGACAAGCAGAGATGGGAGGTCCCCTACAACCTGCTCCCGAGGGAGCCAGCGCCACAGGTCACCGGCGAGAAGATCACCGGCATCCCCTTCACCGCCGGCGAGTACCCGGGGGAAGAGCTGGTCTTCACCTACGGCCGCGACCCCTTCTGGTTCGCGGTGTACCGGAGGTCCAACCGGGAGGCGCTGTTCAACACCAGCGATGGCGCGCTGGTGTTCAAGGACCAGTACCTCGAGGTGTCCACCCAGCTGCCCAAGGACGCCGCGCTGTACGGCCTTGGCGAGAACACGCAGCCCGGCGGAATCCGGCTGCGGCCCAACGACCCTTACACGCTCTACACGACGGACATCTCCGCCATCAACCTCAACACCGACCTCTACGGCTCGCATCCGGTGTACATGGACCTGAGGAATCTTGGCGGCCATGGCGTCGCCCACGCCGTGCTGCTGCTGAATAGCAATGGCATGGATGTGTTCTACAGGGGGACCTCGCTGACGTACAAGGTCATCGGAGGCATTCTTGATTTCTACTACTTCGCCGGGCCGACGCCGCTGGCCGTGGTGGATCAGTACACGGCGATGATCGGCCGCCCTGCGCCCATGCCCTACTGGGCATTTGGTAAGAACCGACTAGCTCAGTCTTTTTCTTTTTGTCTCATTGGTTCTATGGTTAGCTAACATCCAGATTGACTGACAGCATATGGTTTTCTATGCAAATGAGTGGAACGTTGTCAGTTTGGTACTCACTAATTTAGATTTCAGGAGACAGCAGACAAGAGTGTAATATGATGTACTCCCCTGTAGGCCAGTAGTATTATAATTAGCACCCTGTCATAGCAAACCTTGTGCAAGTAGTATCAACAGATGGCAGCATCATTTGAGCTTCCTTCCACAAAAATAGCAAGTCATGCAAGCTGTTGTTTCCTTGCTTGCAAATTGTAGAATACTCGAATTGGTGGATTAGTGGTTTCTACATCATAATTATAATGTAATCCGGTGCTCCTTTGTGCTGATAGTATGAGTTAGTACTGACCTCTGATGTTTCCATGTTGGCCTCTCTATTAAATATGATTTCACCAAAGCAATTCCCCTAACCTTGTAGATTCTGGTTTGCCATCCTTTGTTGGTGTGCAAGTCTTAGCAGAATATAACTATTCAAATTACCAGTCTCCTAGATGGCTGGGCCATGAATGATAGACAAACTATGCGTCATGACTAGATTCACAACGGCAGTTTGAGACTGTCTAGATTTAATTTTGTGTTGGAGCATAATGCTTTTCAAAGGAAACAACAATTGATCAAACCCCAAAGTATCCGTCTATGTCTCAGCGATACTGATGAGGCTCCGCATAAACTGTACGGATGTAACCAGTTCATGAACCAGCTTGCTCCGAAAATGGGAGTCAGGTGCAATTAATCTCACCAAATTGGATTTCTTGTCCCCGATGTTGTCCGGTTGGCGGTTGCTGCCACCTATTACTTGCTTTTGGGGCATGAAAATATTGTTATTGTGAATGCATATATGCTTAGATGTAAATCATGAATAATTTTATCTAGTCATTCCACACTCTTACGACACAGCATTTTTAGTACCGAAGCAAGCTATTTGCAAACTAACCAAGATAGAGGTAGCAAAATATTACTGTTTTGCTCTGAAATCTGCAAGCTTCACAATGATGTGCATTCTGCCGTCAGGGTTCCACCAATGCAGGTGGGGATACAAGAATCTTTCAGTTGTGGAGGGCGTTGTGGAGGGCTACCGGAATGCGCAAATACCCCTCGATGTCATCTGGAACGACGACGACCACATGGATGCCGCCAAGGACTTCACACTTGACCCTGTGAATTACCCGCGACCGAAACTGCTAGCGTTCCTGGACAAGATCCATGCACAGGGAATGAAGTACATTGTCCTCATTGATCCTGGCATCAACGTCAACAACTCCTACGGCGTGTATCAGCGTGGCATGGCGCGGGACATATTCATCAAGCTCGATGGCGCGCCATACCTGGCCCAGGTCTGGCCTGGCCCTGTCTACTTCCCGGATTTCCTTAACCCGAACGGCGTGTCATGGTGGATCGATGAGGTCCGGAGGTTTCATGACCTTGTCCCGGTCGACGGGCTCTGGATTGACATGAACGAGGCCTCCAACTTCTGCACCGGCAAGTGCACCATGCCGACGACACACCTGTGCCCTTTGCCGGAGACGAAGACGCCATGGCTCTGCTGCTTGGACTGCAAGAACCTCACAAACACCAGATGGGACGAGCCACCTTACAAGATCAACGCCTCCGGCCAGACGGCTCGTCTGGGCTTCAACACCATTGCCACCAGCGCGACGCACTACAATGGCATCCTGGAGTACAACGCGCACAGCCTGTATGGCTTCTCGCAGGCCATTGCCACGCACCAGGCGCTGCAGGGGCTCCAGGGCAAGAGGCCGTTCATCCTGACGCGCTCCACGTTCGTCGGCTCCGGCGCCTACGCCGCGCACTGGACCGGCGACAACAAGGGCACATGGGAGAACCTCCGGTACTCGATCTCGACGATGCTCAACTTCGGCATCTTCGGCATGCCGATGGTCGGCTCAGACATCTGCGGGTTCTACCCGGCGCCGACAGAGGAGCTCTGCAACCGGTGGATCGAGCTTGGCGCGTTCTACCCCTTCTCCAGGGATCATGCCAACTTCGCGTCACCAAGCCAGGAGCTCTATGTCTGGGAGTCCGTGGCCAAGTCGGCACGGAACGCGCTGGGCATGCGGTACAGGCTGCTCTCCTACCTGTACACGCTCAACTACCAGGCGCATCTCACCGGCGCTCCGGTGGCGCGGCCGCTGTTCTTCACGTTCCCGGACTTCACGCCGTGCTACGGGGTGAGCACGCAGTTCCTGCTCGGCGCAGGCGTCATGGTTTCGCCTGTCCTGGAGCAGGGCGCCACCTCCGTGAGCGCCATGTTCCCGCCTGGCAGCTGGTACAACCTGTTCGACACGGCCAAGGTGGTGGTGTCCGGAGGCGAGGGCTCCGTGAAGCTCGACGCGCCGCTGAACGAGATCAACGTGCACGTTTACCAGAACACGATCCTGCCCATGCAGCGCGGCGGGACGATCTCCAGGGACGTGCGGGCAACGCCGTTCACGCTCGTGGTGGCGTTCCCGTTCGGGCCCACGGCGGCGGACGCGGAGGGCGCCGTGTTCGTGGACGACGACGAGCGGCCGGAGATGGTGCTCGCGGACGGGCAGGCGACGTACGTCCGCTTCTACGCGAGCGTGCGCGGGAAGACGGTGACGGTGCGCTCGGAGGTGGTGATGGGGAGCTACAGCCTGCAGAAGGGGCTCCTCATCGAGAAGCTGTCCGTGCTGGGGCTGGAGGGAACCGGCAAAGACCTCGCCATTCAAGTCGACGGCACGGACGCCACCGCCATTGCCGCGTCAAATCCTTACTTCGCAAGCACGGACACGAAGCTCCACGGGCAAGAAGACGGCGTGGAGGGCAGGAAGAAGAGCGTGATGGTGGAGGTGGGAGGGCTGGCATTGCCGCTGGGCAAGAGCTTCACCATGACTTGGAACATGCAGATCGTGGCATAGGTCAGGTTCGACTGTGCGTTCATCTGCACGGCTCGTTCATCTTGTATCTAATTTTAGAGTGTAGTTCTCGCCATGCCGCTGCTCGTCCAGGATCTGGGTGTTCTCTGTGTAAGCAGCGTCTTCGATTTGCTTCTGCATTGGGGCCTTCCGGAAATAAGACTGCATTTTAATGTGCATAATTTACTCTTTTTTTTTTTTTGCTCTTGGGATTCAGGCCCCAACAAACGCAATAATCCGAACATGTATCGCTCCCAAGAACACCCCGCCGCCCCTCGCTGCTCCGTTAGATCCACCCGGCCCTCCTCGGCCCTCAAGTCCGGTGTGCCGGGGATGGAAGGGTGAGGGGACACTTTTTGTCAGTTTGTTCTTATAGTTTAGTGTTTGAATATAGTTTTTTAGGTTACAGTTTGCTGGCCATTTCGTTCGTGTCAATGGCGGCGCAGCGAGGAATGTTAATAATCTCCCTTCAAAGATTGTCCGCCGTGGTGGTTACCCTCGGCATCCTTTTAAGTGGAGCCTTAGGTAGAGTTGTACCCTTGGTTCCTGATATGTTTGTGGGCCGACGTGGTGGTTAGTCTCGGTATCCTCCTCAATGGAGCTTTGGGTAGGGTTGTACCCTTAGTTCCTGGTCTGTTCGTGGGCTAGTGGGTTCTTTATCCCCTGTGGTGAGAGTTTTGTTCCGGTTTAGGGTCAACTCTGCCTTCGGGTCAACGATCCTAGAGCCGAAGATCCTTGCGGTAGTCTTTGAAGTGACGCTCATGAGGCACGGCGAGGCCGGGCAAGGTTGATGGTAGCAGATCTGAGAAGAATGGTGGAGAATCTGGTTTTGGGTATTCGTGCATTATCTTTGATAAGAAAAAGACATGTCCCTTATAGAGTGCATAAAATGCTTACTATGTGTTTTTTTAGTCCAAGCATTGTACCACACACAAGTTTTTGATCCGGACGAGAAAAATGAATAATGGTCTTCACTCTGCTTCAAATATGAGATGTTGGGTTTATCAGCGGAGTTGCGTTGTAATGGTCTTCTATTTGGTTATAATCCTTTAGTCTCCGATATGATGTAAGTTCTATTTTCTCTAAAAAAAATACATTTTTTCCGAGCCTCATCTGATAAACACGATAGATATGCTAAGTTGATAAACAAAAGAGTAGAGTTGGATTGCGGTGAGAAACAAAAGAGTAGAGTTGGATTGGGGTGAGAATCGTTCCTTTTATCCTTTCTCACCAAAATGTCTGCACTGATCCACGGTTGCATTTCGTCTGCAGGTGTTGATGGACGTCAAAACAGCACGTACTGGTTTCAAACCAAAAGAGCATGTATCGGGCCTGCCCCATTGTCAGGGGAGACAACGAGCACATACGGCACGGGACAGGTATCGACATTAGTTCATTTTCGATGTCAGCGGTTTACGCAATTTCCGGCCTACTGAAGAAATTTGCATGACTACAAGCCTGATAGGAAGGCCCATACATTGCAAATATCTATACTTTTTTTAAAATAAATATTTCTAATATTAAAAAAACTCTTGTGGTAAATAATGACCGGTGAATGGTACCTTCTAGCACCGCCAGAAACTAATTTTTCCAAAATAGTGCTATTACAGTGCTATAAAATGGGGGAAAAAAATTCTACCTTCAATCCCATCTCTTAAGCCCTTCAAACATTTGCATTGCGGGTTTTCAAAAAAAAATTAATGATATACCACTTCAAAGAATGTTACGTAGTACTTTCCTCAAAAAATAAAAAACAAAGTGTCGGCGACTGGGAGGCGAGCCTCCGCAGGCCGATGAGCAAGAGGAAGGTGGGTGCGAGGCCCGAAGGCGGCCCTGTCCCCTGGACCAAGGCCCGACCGCTGGCCGGGCGCCGCCGAGGGAAAGGACGTGGTCCCGACGCGGTTGGACGCGTCGAGCCCTGGTGTGTGATGCGGATATTTTTATCCTGGTTCGGGCCTCCACTGCCGGATAACAGCCCTACGTCCAGTCTTCATTTAATACCAAGTTTAAATGAGTACAAGGGGTGAGGCCGGGCTTCGGAAAGCCCAGGCTCGAGTACAATAAGTGCTCAAGGCACTATGTGTGTTCCTACCGTACCTGGGGGCGAAGAACTACCGTCTGAACTAGAGCTCCTACGTGAGTGCAAGTGCTCCTGTTCTACTATGGTTGAATGCTTTTGTGTCTAAGTCTATCTCCTGTTGTTCTTCTCCTCATGCATGGTCCTCTGGTTGTGGCCTGTGTGTCCCCTTTTATAGGCGGCGTCTGGTTACTGTAACCTGCCCTTGGTCCATTGAATAGTCATCTCCTTCTGCTTTGCCGTGTAGCGGACACGTAAGATCCACGGGATAATCGAGTGCATCTCCTCATCCCGTCCAGATTGCCGTGCCAGACCGCTACCCGGCAACACGTGTCTTTCTCTATGCGGACGGTTTGACGAGATCTGCCGCCAACTTGTCAGTGGCCTTTGTCAGACGCTTTCCCGGTACTGTGGTCGCATTTAACTCTCAGTGACCTTCGGGACCCGCAGCGTATTCTGCGCGGCGCGGCACAATCTGCCTTGGGTCCTGAGCCCTGGGCTTCGGAAGTCCGAGAGGGGCGAGTGGTCTCGAGCTTTCGAGGTGGGGAAGCTCGTGCGTACTTCCCGTGGGACCACAAGTAAGTTAGTGGGCCGTATCTTTATGGGCCACATACTTTCTCTAACACAAAGCATTTGCTATTGTGCCATTTAAATTAGCTTTATTCTTTTATAATCCTTTTTCTCCAAATATGTGAGATCATGTAATAAGATATTGACAAGTTTTTGTGTTTGAGTTTGTGTGCTTCGACCCTAATTTGCAAGACTTAATTTGGAGATATTAAAATAGAGAACCAGACCAAGGAGCGGACCGAGCTGCTGCTTGGGCCGAATCGGTCTAGCCAGGCGAGACCAACTTACAAAGACGTCTGGTTCGCTGTAGTTGTAGGTCGGACCAGATCCGGTCCTCCGGCTAGTGTGGGCCGGACCAACACGCGCAGCTCATGGTTTCTCGTATTTTTTTAAGATCTTATTGTGCTCGAAAAATTAAGTGTTATATATAAAAATTGTAGAGAATTTCATGACGCATCTTTCTTATTGGACAATTTTTGCGTTTGAGTAACAAAAAAATTCATAACAATTGATGAAGTGCACTCCATGTAGGGAGTTAAGTAATTGTGATCATTTGTGTCGGACCTCTCCTATCGAGCCATGAAAACCAAAACGTATGCATCTGCAATACCAAACGTTGTAGTATCTATGCAAATGAGAAACTCCTTGCACCTAGATCTTCAATCTTAGGTTAAAGCTTAGAGCAAAACCTTCATAAAAAAAATAAACTTCAAAGAGTTGCTACCATAAGGTCAAATCAAACTAGTGATAAAACACCAAATCAGTTGATGTTTTAAGTCTCATCCGAGTCTGAACATGCATGTGAAATTTCTGACATGATGATTTTTTTTGTCACCCCTGGCAAAAATATTCGCGGGCGTGTCAGTGTATTGAAATACACAAAAAAAGTAAACGGGAACACTGATATTTCATTAATTAATAATATAATACATAGTACTATTGGTTTTGTGCTCCATGACCAATAGGCTAGACATCATACTTCGGGAATGTGGAGATTCTAGATCCTAGGACCTCGAAAGGATACCAAGTTAATTACATCCGCGATTGAACACGCAGAATACATCTGATTAAACTGCATGTCATCTTCTTCTAGTCTTCGCATCATGATTCGTCGTGCTGGTGTAGATGGTCGTTGGAGTCGGCAACGGCAAAACACATAGGGTAGCTAGGCCCATGCGATGCCTAACATAGGCATTGAATGTTTGACTTTGCTTGTCCGTGTCGCTTGATCTTGATTCATCAAGCGCCACGTTGGAGTAACTGGAGTTGGATGAAATGCATGGCTTTGCACTTGGCTTGGATTTGAAGTTGATGGCTTCGCTTGGGTCATCGGGAGCGTCCTCATGGTTTTAGACGTGGGTATTGTTGTGATCTTGATCAACGAAGTTAATGTCGATTGTTGGTGTAGAGGCTTAAGCGTTGAAATTCACCCGAGCGAGATAATCGTCATTTGGATATATAAACGGTGTCGTGGAATATGAGATTTCACGATATCGGTAAGTAGAGGGAATGGGGATCGCCAGAGAGGACGGCCATTAACGCTAGTGGAGCCGTTAATGGTAATGGCACTATTTTTGAGACTTAATTCGTCCGAACGAACGGTGTCCACCTGGGGTGTTTTACGAGAAACAACCGTTAACACTCGTGGAGCCGTTAATGAGATTGTTTATACCTTCAGGACTTAATTCACCTTAATGAAGGGGTGTCCTCTCAAGGAATTTAATGAGAAATGACCGTTGACGCTCGTGGAGCCGTTAATTAATATAGTTGCTAATACCTTGGGACTTAATTCACCCGAATAGAGGGCCCGGGTAGTCCTTTGTCGAGTCGCCCCCGGCTAGTGGAGGGAGTAGATCTCCCGGCTCCAATAATTTGACCGGTGTTGGCATTTGCTCTTGCCGGTCTTCTTCCTTGGCATCCTCATCACTCGTCGAATAGTCGAGTGTGTCCCTTGACCGTGGGGACATTTCTGCCAACCACTTGTCACGCCGGATGGAGTACTCCATTTTCAAGGGTCCTTCTCCTCTTCTCCGGCCTCGTCGAGAGGCTCGGCAATGATTTTGACTACCATCTCTTCTAGCAGCTCTGCCATAACGCGATCAACCACCTCGTTAACTAGAGGAACGGTCCAAGCTCGAAAAGCTAGATGGGGAGGAATGAATCAAAGTTTTGCTCGTAAGTTAGGAAAGGGAAAGAAGATGTTACCTTCCAGGTTGGCTGCTGCAGGGAGGGCCAAGATCCCTCCCTCCTCGGGAGGATGGGCTTCCCCTGCGGCACCCCAGTCTCCTCTTCGCCGGTGCCTACCATCTCTCCGGTGGACATCTCTTGAAGGTTCCGAGCAGCCCTCTCCAGGCTGTGCCTAGCAGCCGCTTCACTGGCTTCCGCCATTTTTGGATCCACGTCGTCCATGCCGACGGGGGTCAGCTTAGACAAAGGCGACGCCACGGGCTTTCGCTCGGGCTTCTTCTACTTCTTGGGGCGAGGGAACGAATCCACATCCGCTCTCCCTCTCTTTGAGCCGGACCTGGCCGGCTTCATTGAGCTGCTCGGGGTCCCGGAGGGGGATAGACCGAGCAACGCTTTTAGCTCTGCTTTTTTCCTTTTGAAGCTGGAGTTCTTCTTTGAGCCACGTTGTCTATTCTCAGAGCAGCCGGAGACGCTGTTCCTCCCGGGCCGCCTCCGCGAGCTGCAGTAAGATGGCCCACTTACCCGGGTTAGTTTCCGAGTAATTTCAGACCCAGTCTCTGAGTTCTCTCACCTCGACTTGGTGTCGGTACTCGAGGTGGGTCTTCTTCATCGGAGGCCGGGCAGCCTCCTTGGCCTCCACCTTAGCCGCGGCCTTGGCAGTAGCTTTGGCCGCGGCAGCGTGCCTCCCTGATCAGCGCGGGGATTCTCGGGATGGCACCTCTGGAATGGCGTCGGCCGCGCACTTCCTGCACACGGACTTCTTCTTGCCTCCATCTTTGGGGACAACCTTTGGCAAAGCCGCTTCTATGGCAGCCTTCTCTTGACATTCGGGGAAGCAAGTAGTTGGAGATGTGATTCCACTGCAAGTAAAGAAAAGGAAGGTTCGGAGAAGCTCCCGACATACCTCATTGTCACAGTCCAGGACGTTCCAGGGACCGCTGACGGCTGTTTCTTGGGCTTCCTTTCCTCTAGGGGACCTGAAAAGTTCAGCGAGCCGGTCATCTATCCAAGAGTCGGTCGGTGTTGCGTAAAGAGAATCGGAACTGAGAACACATGCGGATGGAAGGAGAGAAAGTAAGAAAGAAAATTCAGAGCTAAAGGATTTACCCGCATTATCTTCCCGGGACTACAAGGGGCACACCCGGTTGCCCAGGTAGTCCCGGGAGATGACCTCCCCAATGAGGCCAAGTCTGACCAACACGTCCACCTGGACCTGGTTGATTAGTTTCTCCTCCTCGGGCTGCACCATTGGGCATGGAATGGGCCTGGAGGTCTCTGGAGCCTCTCCCCGGTAAACCAGGCAGCTCCCCTCGTCCCGCTTGAGGTAAAACCACCATTGCGACCATCTGGATATCAAGTCCTTGAAAACGATCTTTGGGTAGGGTAGATCCACGTTGGGGCGGAGGCGGAAGTAGAGTAGCCCACCGATGGGTCTTGCTTCGTCGGAGCTTGCTTGACGAATCCTCGGTGAAGCCCGTAGTATTGGAGGAAGAGGCTCGCTGTCGGAGCCACTCCTAGGAACCCTTCACATAGATGACTAAAGATCGCCATCATCAAAATCGAGTTGGGATTGAGATTCACCAACTCGATCTCGCACTGCGCCAGGAGCGAGGCCACAAACTCGCTCTCCGGCAACCGGAGCTCGTGCATGGAGAAGAGCTCGAAGCAGATGAGCTCTTCCTCTCGTGGCTCCGGGATTGTTTCTCTCTCTCCGGGCAGCCGCCATGACCTTGGGTCAATCACTCCCAACAACTCCATCTCCCTTAGTCTCGCCTCAGTGAGTTTGGTTTGCCTGAGGATCCCCATGGCTTGGGAGGAGTAGGGAAGGTGGTGGCAGTGCGTTTCGGGCAGGGGCAGAGAGGAAAATTGCAGTAGAAGACTAGTATGAGAGGGCGCAAGGAGTGAAAGTGTATGTTTGTGTCCCCGAGTCCCTTTTTACAAGGCAAAGAGCTCAGCTACCCTAGATCCGAGCTACTAACGGTCAAAAAACTAACTGGACACGAAAAAAGGCGTGACTGGTGGAAACCGTCCCATCACGCGCACTGTACAACGGCTAGTAAAACGGTAAAATTGTCTTTTTGACGCAACGGTTAAATCCTCGGAGGTGTTGCCCGAGATGACCGGGTAAGTTTGATACCCGGACCGGAAGGCCCTTGCCCGGTCAAAGGGTCATGTTACTCGGACGCAGTCCATGTTGCCCGAATGAGGCAGTAGAATTACACTGACAGAGCCAATTCCCTTTTTGAGTGTTTTTAAAAGTCTCAAGAGGAAGACCTGGCTAGGTAGGATTCCACTTGAGCCAGTCGAGGATTGACTCATGCCTTCCCCGAGCAGCTTCGTATTCGAATTCATGTATGTACGTAAGTGCCCGTGGGATAGATGCTGTTCGTCACCTCCGGTAACTTGCCCGGGCAATAAAGGTCACTTTAGGAGCCTTGTTTGCCCGGATACTCTAGATAGCCAGGCTCGCACCGAATACTGATGCGATGGACAAAGGTGTTGCCCGGAGGGATTGCTTGGACGATACGTTATTGGGTGCACGGCCTGATCCAGTAACGCAGGAAGTTTCCAAGATTGCGAGAGCTAACCGACCCGGAGAAATTCAAGGCGTTTATCTAGAGTAATATCTATCATTCCATTGTTAGCACCTTAGACATAGTATAAATACCCTTGTCATCGCTATAGGGAGACAGGACCACGATCATCTGGCGGATCGCAACTCACGCATTGTAGTCTGTTCATTCTTTAAACCCTAATCTAAGCACTGGACGTAGGGCTATTATCCCTGATCTCGGTAGGTCTAAACCATCCTTCATGCTAAGATCTCTTCAACATCTCGAAAGTCCCATCGTGGCAGAAATAGAGCTTTCTGGTCCTTCATCCAAGAAATAAGCTCGGCAGTGAGTCTTGTTCCTAATCGCTGACAAATCTTTTGTCTGAGATTAAAACTTGGAGCAAAACCTAGACTAAAAAATAAACACTAAAGTAAAAATAGCATCTTTCCTGTATATTTGGTGTACGCGAAACAGAAACGATTATGTAATGTTCTCGATACGATTTCATGTGTGTACCTAGCAAAGAGAATACACATCCAAGAAAGAATCTGACCTTTCTTGCTCTGACCGAACAGGACTTTGCCTTGGGTCTCGTGCCTTTTTTTTTTCCCCTGGCACATGACGCGACGGCTGCTGCTTGCTTTTATTACCGAGGTGAATTCGATCTGCTTTTATTACTGCGGGCTGACCGGCTGAGATGTGTAGGAACGGAACAGCGGCAGCTGCACGGCTTTGGACAGGACAAGATGAGCGCAGGTGCAGGAGCGGTGGAGCGACGCCGACGCCGAAGCGCATGGTGCCGGCTCGTCGACGGGCAAAAGCTTGGAGTTGCCGAGATCGAAAACGCGAGAAACGCCGTCGCCTGCTACGTTGAAGCTAATCTCGTGTTCTCCTGAAATGATCTACCTGTGCTCTCGTTCCGTATTCCGCTTGTCACCGCTGGTTAGAAATAAAAATACAAAATATGCTTTGATTCCGCTGGTTAGAAATAAAGACATAAAATGAACAACGAGAAACACGAGATTTTACGTGAAAAACTCTTGTAAAAAAACCACGAATACAAATCTATGATAAAAAAAATTATAAGTTTGATGTATCCAATCATAGGGTCACAGGGATATATTTGTATCCTAGGATCAAGAGTTCTTGAAGAATAAGGGTTCGTTTGGTTTACAGCCATAACTTATCACACTTTGCTACTCCTCAAGTTAGACAAGTTTAACTGACTTAGACGATTGTTTGGTTCATAGCTATATTTGTGACAAGATTTATATTTTATCAACCTGGTCTCACATTTCAAGTGTCTCAAAAAAGTGTGACGAACTTCACCATAGTTAGCTAAAGTGTAGCGAAGAATTTGATCACCAAACCTTAGCCAAGTTTAGCAAAAAAAAGTGATAAACTTTGGCAATGTTAGTATATGAACCAAGCAGACGGCTATGACATGTTATGAGTTCAATATGGAAATGGATTCTAATTTGGATCATAATAGCATATTTTATATTTACAACAGTATCCTCTTTACGCATTTTTAATATCATTTATGTGATATCCAACTTTTAATGGAATTTCAGTTCAACCTAAACTTTGAGACGATACGGATTAAAAAATCCTAGTTTTATTTTTCTTTCTGTACAGTGAAAAAACCGGCACAACCAAACCAAACACTGTTATTTTCTAGATAGTTTTTTTTAGCGAGATAGTTCCTTTTAAATTGTTTTAGCAAACCCTTTTAAAGTTACTTACTCTCTTCATTTTACGATGGTTGTAGTTCTAGCATTCAAAATTTTTATCAAAATGGTCGTAATTCTCACATTCCAATGCAATTTTAGAGTCAATATGACCTTTATACCCTTCATCAATGCAGCTATATATTTAGCTAATCTGTTCAACCACCCTTCATTAAATTAGGGTAAACAAGTCATTTTCTATGTCTCCTTATTTTATGTGCATTTAGTTAAAACTAAAACCATTATGAAACGGAGGGAGCAGTTCCTTTTAAATTGTTTTAGCAAACCTTTTTAAAGTTATTGAATTCCAATCAAATTACATTCTGGACCTGTGGTTTTAGAATCGCTCCGGTCCAAAGTAATATGTCAGCCACCCCCTTTCCAAAGCCCACTGAAGTAGCCTCTGCGAAAGCAGTATAGTTTCGAAGGGGCGATACACCCTAGTGGGCACAAGAGTATCTGGAAGAGTTTCGTGCGGTTTTATGATAGAAAGCGGCCACCCGATGTGCCGACTGGCGACGATTCCATTCCTTCCATTCGGAATCCGTATCTGCATATTTTCCCACAAAATCAGGACAACTTGCTGAAATAGAATGCATGCACGAGAAATCAAGTCTGAAAATCAGTACCCTACCGTTGCACGCAAAACGGTTATTAGATGACAATTTAGAATTTTTATATTTTGACCGATCCCACATTGCAGTTGCAGTTGAACGAAAACCCCCCATTATTTTGGATACTTGTGAATGCCATTCCAGACCCACTGCAAAGCCCACATTTCGAACTCACTGCAACTCAACCCTTGGAATGGAAATGCGCTATTGCACTTCCGTAGCACAGCCCTGTTCTTGCGTTGCTTTGTCTTTGCTAACTTCATGGACGCACAGATCAATCAGAAACGGGGAAATCTGCATGATCAGATCAAGAACCACGAGCACTTTTGTAGAATGTGTTGGCTGCCGTCACACCGCCAATCAAATGATCCTTCTTTAACACAGCTCACTGCAATGCTGCACAAAACAAACGAGAAGGGAAGCAGATTTTTTTTTTTTTTGAGGGAAAAAGACTGCAGGGTTAAAGGGAAGCAGATTGCGCGAACCCCAAAGCACGCAGAGCAGCCACAACAAATTAAGCACTTTTGCAAAAGAGAGCAGGATGAGAGCAACGAAGAGCACTTGGAATTGCATCATTGCAATTTGGCCAAACACGGCTAACTAGCTAGCTCGTCTACATGTTGTTGATGAGCTACCTCCCATTCCCCATTCCCGATTCCGGACTCCGGTATCGCGACGCTACCGAAGGCACAAGTGCAAGGACCAGCAAGATGCGAAATGCAGCATCGCCTTCACTTGGCGGCGGAATTGGGTATCTCGTAGATTTGGTGGATCCTCCAGATGTCGTCGTCGAAGGCCAGCTCGGCGTCGCCGCGGCACCGGAAGTCCTCCTCCACGAAGGGGAACCACCCGAGCAGCTTGTCTGCCTCCACGCCCCACGCCCACCACGACCCGCTGCCGAGGCCGCCGTCCAGGTCCCACTCCACGGTGTGCGCCCCCGCCACGTCTCCCCGGGCGCACACGTCCGGCACGGTGGGCACCATCTCCACCACCGGGGACGCCGCGGCTGTGGCCGCCGCCTCCACCGCCTCGCGCTCCGCCGCCGCGGCGCCTTTCTTGGGCCCCCTGGGTTGCCTCGGCTGCTTCGCCCGGCGCTGCGGCTTGGGGCCGGGGTTCGCCGCGGTGGGGTCTTGCGGCTCCTGGACCTTGGGCTGCTGCGCTCTGGTTCGCTTCATGGCTTCTTGCGAGTGCTCCGCTCGGCGCCGCTCCGGCCGGCGAGGAGAGTGTGAGTGTGAGAGCGAGTGGGGCTCCGGGGCGCTCGGGGTCGCCGTCCTTTTGTAGTAGGGGTCGCGCCGCGGTGAGGTTAGGGTGGTCGGTGACTTGCTGGCGCGGCCGCGGTCGGTTTGTGCGGACCAGGGCACGCACCTCTCGCCTCTCCGCTTGCTTGATGAGTGCGGTGTATCGAGCCAGGCCACGGCCTCGGTCGGACTCGTGACGGCAACATGTGTGGCTGGGGTGCAACTCGATGGACAGTTGCGGTAAACTAGCCGATCAGACAACGTCGCGGGCGCACGCACCCATGTTCGAATTGACACAGCGCACGAGTTTAATTCGGAAGGCAAAACTGAAACGAAAGAAAGAGATGCTAGATTCCTGCTGGGTGGTGTGTTTAACATTAACCCTATTTCTGAATTGGTGGAGACGAGGATTCAAAAGATCTTTCAGATTGCTACAGATCTGTAGAAGCCGAGCAATGCTGGTGATTCTGGCTCGGGTGAAGGCTCCTAGTTGTGTCTTCATGTGTGGCAGCTGGCTTCTGTGTGTGTGCTTTTGGCTTTGGCGCTGGGCTGTCCTTTATCTCGTCATGGCTTGTCCTGCTAGTCTGTTTGGTGAGGTGACCCTGTTTTCTAGTTTGAGATGACCTGGTTTTAGGACTACTGGGCTTAGGTGGAGGGTATTCCCCTCCCCAGGTAGTCGGTTGTTTCTTTTGTTGTTTTGATTGTTAACTTGGCTAACCGGTGGATTCCGTTGTGGGTTTTTGTTTCTTTTGGTAATGGAAATAGGAGCTCTGCTCTTTTGCAAAAAAAAAAAAAAAAGGTTAGGATACGACGTGAACGGTGAAAATAAGATTAAAAATAAAATATAAAAATATATAGATATTAGAAAATCGAGTGTTATGTTAAAGATAGAATAAGTTTAGAACAGGATAAAGCTACCTTGCGTATGGCCTCGCTCTATGCAAAAGCTGAGACGATCGTCGACTCATCTGTGGTCGGGTGATCACGACACGCGCGCCGCACGGCAACGGCCAGACGTGGCACGGTGCTGGCACGTTGACGTGAAAAACACAGCGGGGAAGGCGAGCGCCGAGAGCGGCGGGCATCCATGCCGACATAGTGAAGTAGTAGCAGCACCGGGAAAGCAACCAGGCGAAGCAGATGGTGCAGGCTGGACGTACGTAGCCTCTCGTTCAGGGCGTACAAAGCCGTTCGTTCCTTCCTCTCTAAAAAAATGGAGTAAAAAATGCTCCTTTTTTATTTAAGTGAAAGCACTGGATCTGGGCGCGGGAAGAAGCGCAGGAGCGCTGCCCGTATCTTGCTAGGAAAGCGATTAGGGATTGGTTATTGAAGGCCGACATGGCGTGGCCGTATGTCGGCAAAACAGAAAAAAAAAAAAAAAAAAGGCCCGAGTAGAACTCCATCCACTGGTCAAGTGGCCATCCAACTCCGAATAAGTAGCACTCTTGCTAGTTATTTTCGTTCAGAAGCGAAGTTGGGCCAAGTAAACCCTACGTGACTCATTTGCTGAAATCCCAGACTAGCTTTATAAAGAAGAGATCCCTTAGTTGTAGTACGAGAAACTGAATAAATAAAGGCTCTGTTTCTTTTGGCGGTTGACGGTTTACTGTAGCAAATTTATAAGTCTTTAAATTTTTTTTAAATAATTCAAAAAAATAATCTAAAAAACTTTTTTACTGTATCAAACCGCCGGCCACCGACCGCCAGCGGTTTGCTAAAAGGAACGGAGCCAAAGTATGATACCTTCCTCCAACTCTCTATATCTTTACGTGATTGTTCCTTTTTTATCTATTAAGGAACTTTTGGTCTACACCGACAATACCAGTTTCTTAATATATTATCAGCACAAACCTCTTCCTTCTAGAAGACCAATCGAAGGTAAAGAGGAATTAAATCCAAATACCCATTTTTTCTGTATATTATTTGCATGTTGGTATCACGAGATACACCACCGTCACCGATTGGAAGTCGTCGGCACAAAGACGATCGTGGTGTAATGCTGATTGTTGCTAATTCGAAGTCCCCAGTACTATACCGATCAGTCAAATATGAATCTTCTCATAAAGAATCTATGAATTGTAATTTTGTTAATTTTTCAATCTCGAAATCCTCCGCATGAAGCCAATATCGCTGCCACGCACATGCATGCCGTCCTTGGCACCGCCGGCCTACATCTGCTGCTGCCATACGCTGGACCGAAGTCGCGTGAGCGCTGACTTGTGCCGCTCGCAACGGCTCGCCACACCGCTCCAGCCGCCCTTGGCCAGCGCCGGCCACCGTGGAACGAAGCCACTGCACGCCGTGTCGTCTCGTCGTGGCCCGCATCGCCGTTGTGTACTTGCCTGAAGCCGCTGTGTCGCCGCGAGCCCATGTCGCTGTTGCGCACTAGCCCGAAGTCACTTGTGCCGCTCGCTGGTGTCTGGCGCTCTTGCTATGCCGCCAGACTTCCTCGCACTGCGCTGCCTGCCCGCCCCATAACGACCGTCCGCACTCGCCGCCGCTCGTTTCATGCTCACCGTGCTGCCCTCAATGGCACCGGCTGCACCCTATTGAACTGGTGGCTAGGGCTAGGAATCCCTAGCCGTCACCCTTTAGTGGCTAGAGCAGATGGGTTGAGCCGGGAGAGGGGCGACTAGGCCTTAGGCCGGGAAAGGCCTAATAGGCCGGTCGGTGAGGGTAAGAAAAGAAAAAAAAGAAAAGAAGGGGCCAGGCTAGGCCAAAAGAAGAAAATGTGGGGAAATGGGCTAAAAAATAAAGGTAAAAAAGGATAGGGGCTCGGGCTAGCAAAATTTTGCACATAGGCCCTCAGAAAAATTGAAAATTACATAGAAATTTTCCTAGAACGTTGAAAATTACATAAAAATCCCTAGAAAGTGCTGAATTCACTGAAATACATATTCTAGCATAAGATGATCTCAGGATTCCTATTTTTGATCCCTTTTTGCATTTGAAGCTTACTTTTGATGCTATTTATGTTCACTTACATGATTTATGAATATTTGCAATCTTTTATATATATTCGTTGCTATTTAGTGCACCAGAAATCATGAGAATTTTATGCAAATTTTGAAACCACTCTCTAAAGGATTACAAGTAGTAATCTAATAAAGGAATCTTGCAAATATGCATATGATAGTCATTGTCAGCCGCAAGTTCAAGGAGCTAGCCCCACATGGCCATAATTACCTCACTTGGACATTTGACGTCCAGATCGTACTCCTCAGAGTTGTCATTGTGATGGACTCCTCGAAGGACGAAAATCCCACTGATGAGCAAAATGATCAAGCGTCGTATTCCCTCAGACACTATCTCTCGCCCACTCTGAAGAACTAGTATTTGCAGAAAAATATACAATGACTCTTTGGATTACGCTTAAGAAGCGGTTTCAAAAGCTGAAGTACACCATTTTGCCCTAAGCATAATAAGATTAGGCACATCCGAAGGTTTGCGAACTACAAATCTTGTTGCTAGGATTTTGTACCAATCTCTTTATCTCTCTTTGTGGCAACAAGATCATAGAATATGAAAAGATTGAGAAGACTCCACTTTTCACCCAAATGCCATAGAGTGCCCACAACTACTATTAGGAGACATACGAAGAGTATAGCGAACTGATCGATGTCATGTAAGTTGTATAGACACAAGACAAGGTTCTATGCAAAAACTTTGTCTCTCAACCAGGTGACAAAGGCGTTGGTACTGAAGTCAATGCCAACAGTTACAAGATAAGGAAGCCAACTCAGAGAAAGAGGGGGCAAGAAGGGTGGAGAGGAGAAAAAGCCGGTTGACAAAGGGAAGTCAGTTGCCCAAGTGAAAAAGATTGACAAGGAAATGCATAAGATAAACAAGATTAAGTTCTTGCATACTAAGTCATGTAAGAACTTTGCAGATTTATTCACTAAATCGCTCCCAGTATCTACTTTTGAAAGGTGCATTAAAGGAATCGGAGTGATAAGATTTAGAGTTGTGCAGATTTTAGGAGAAGAATCTTTACATACTCTTAAATAAATCTTGAACATAAAGTTCGAGTACTCAATGTTAATTTTGAAGACTAGTTTTGAAATTTTGGTGAATTGTACTCTTTTTTCTTGGTGAGTTTTCATGGAAGTTTCTCATATAAGGTTTTTAACGAGGTAATTCGTGCATCGCAGTAAGCGTATACTATATAGTCTTTCTCAAAGCATTTTTTTATTATGGCTTTTTATAGAGTTTTTGAGACATATACATCTCACGGAAAAGGCCCAAAGAGGATACTGAGAAACGTCACTTGTACCTACGAGAAATTGAATAACAAAAATATGTTACCTTCCTCCATGTCTTTCTTTTTTTAGATCTATTAAAGACCTTTGACCTACGTGGGTAACACTCTTAATAATTTCGAGGGGGCAAGCATGTGGTGCACGGACTCGGACGGCCTGGCAGCAGCGGAGAAGATTTGGGACAGGCGCCCGAGGCCAGGCTGTCCGCCAACATCCAGCGAGGGCGGATGGCACGGAGCCATGGATCGCCGTCGTTTTTCCGGCGCGAATGGCGCCGACTGCGCAGCAAAACCCGTGCTGGCTATCCTTTTTGCCATCCAAATATCTTGCCGAACCCATTGTCCGACTCCGACCGTGCCGTGATTGCAGGTCGGCAAATCGTGGGAGATCTCGCAGCGCCGTGATCCCTGGTCGGCAAATCTTCCCATGAACGACAGCCCATTACCAGTTGGGCTGCGGACTAGGAATGGGAGAAGCAGAACCGGCCGGCCCATTTTCCTTGGCACCCCAGATTTTTACTCCACCATCTTGCTCTATCCAGGTCAGGAAGAAGAGCTTTTTCGTGAGCCGATGCAGATTGGTAGACATGGAATTATGCGTGATCCATGTAGCAAAACACGAACAAACACACGTGCCAAAAGGAAGGAAAAAGGGAAGGTGTCTGGTTCCGATGGACAGATGATGATGGGCGGCGCCACGCGCTACACTCACCGCACGACCCTTTCCCTTCACGCCCAAAACATTCGAGGTCGTACAGGCGCCCTGCCCCCCAAATATTCTCCGTCACTCTCCAGCTCCATCGGCTTTCCCTCGCAAAGCTCCATTTGACCATACATACATACAGCTATATAATAGGATGCTTGATGCTTCTTCAAGTACAATTAGAGATTAAAAACTAGCTGTAGCCGTGTTATGGGTGACAGAGCAACATACTGTTAGTGCCAGCTTACCTGTTCTTAGGCTTAACACGCAGAGAAAGAGAGACAGACAGAGAGGTGGGTGTGAAGCAGGAAGGGTCGGTCTACCAGCTCAATGAACTCTCTAATTCCATGCCATAACAGGCGAAATCTACACTATACTGAGAGTTACAAAATGCAGAAAGATTTACAATGTGACTTAATCTTTCGTGTGGCTTACAAAATGACTTTATATAGAGTGGCGATATAGAGTTTAACACGGAAACCAATATGTCTACTCCGAGGCCCCTCCACGCCCTGCTCTGCAGGGCTGCTCCCCTTTGACTAACTTGACCTTGCTTCAGAATTTGGATCATATAATCAACAACGGAAACATTCTGCTTGCAAGAAGGTAATTGCTTGTATCTGTTAGCCAGTCAATCACATCGGCGTTGAGCCAACAACTAGTGACGGCCAGTGGATGTCAATGATGCCAATCATCAAGGGCCTATTTGGTTAGTTGCATCTCTCCGGTCTGGCTTTTATGAGGTATCTAGGCTGGCAGGAGTCAGACTCGTAGGAGATATGTTTTCCGTACGTCTACATGCGTGAAGGTGTAGCTATGATCCTGTTTGGAACGAACTGTGGCTAAGGAGTTTTGAGAAGCCTGAGGGTTTGTTTAGCTTGTCTTTGACAGCTCTAAGAGGTGAAGTGTTTGATTCGATTTACCACCAAAATTAGGTTGTTCCTAGCCATTCATGGGCTCGCCTTCACCCATAGTTTGTTACTCGACTTGCCGTCACGTTGATGTTGACAAACTGATAAAGCATGGCTTAGTGGAACCATAAACTGAAATATCGCGAACGTCTCGGATTAGATGACATCTCATAGCTTCCTTGTCGGCATTGGCATATCATATATGCTGTGGTGCGGTCAGCAGATCCCTGCAGATCGGCCTGCCTTCAAAAACAAGATTGACAAGTGTACGTAATGTGTTTTCTTACAAGTGAAATCTCGATGTAATTGTAGATACGGACAATTGCATGTCTCATGTGTCCATGTTTTTCATATTTGTACCCTGTGCACTATTTGTTATGCAGACGGCATCAACGATGAAACACACACATGATAGGAGCACTTCCATAGGAGAATGACGCTTTAAGAGAATGGAATCGCTAAACATGTTTGGTCGACTGAAATTTCAAAAAAATCTCCCCCAGCCCCCATTTTGTGTGTAAGGTGAAACGGTGGTCATTAGGATGTGACACGCAGGAGTTGCCAAACACGAGGAAGCCATGGAGGGCGAAACGGTGGCACTTTGTTGGAGAGGAGGAAGAAGGCGGTGGGGGAAGGGAGGGGTCGGTGCGGAGGCGGAGGAGGATCACTGGCAGCAGCATGGAGGATGTGATGGCATCTATGCGGCAGGGGAGCCGTCAATGCTTGTGGTGGCGGGAAGATGGAGTCTGAAGATGAAATAGGGTTGTTGGTGAGAGATAGAGTTGTGATGTATAGGAAGAAGAGATCTTAATCCAACGGTCTAGAAAATCGATAGTTTTTTTTCAAAGAAAACTAATTTATGAATAGTATGTCCCTATAGAAAGTCCATAGAGTTCTCGCCTGTCATGACTCACGAGCTATGAAATTTTCTGCGTTGTTTGTGTTTTTCTTTTCTTTAAGGGGCCACTCTAAAACTGTGTTAAACACAACCTATAAACCCGGCCTGAAAACTGTGAACCACGGTCATCATCAACCCAACCCAACTATAGACTACTCTATCATCTCTGCCTGCATTAGTCAGTAGGATCACTGGATTGACCCACATCACCCACAGTTCCAACAATAAACATCTACCTGCAAATTTGTGGTAGTTCTGTGCTATCAATTTTCCGATCTGGCAAGTTTACATTATCAAATGCACATGAACCATGTCCAATAGCGAATAAATTAGAAATAGATGAGGAGGCCTACCTGCCGGTCCTTAGGCCATCTCAAACTATTTTTTCTTCATTTCATTTCCTTTCCTATTCTCTTTTCAATCCACATTCCCTTTATTTCACACCATCGCCAATAACATCTCTTCGAAAAAAATGATATAGGGAAAGAAGAGAGAATCTCTTTCTGAAGAGATTGGAGAGAGAAATCCCTTCGCAAAAGGATTGTTGAACCGTTGGAACGCTAAAGGAAACGAAAATCCCTTTGTGAAGGAAACGGGAGCCGCGAAAGGAACCGTTGGAGCGCTAAAGGAAACGAAAATCCCTTTGTGAAAGAAACGAGAGCCGCGAGAGAAAACCGTTGGAGTTGGTCTTACCTCTCTCCTCTACCTCATCCTCCTGTCTCTCTCACCAAAACCACACCCCCCCCCCCTGTGCCGCCGTCGGTGATCTTGCAGGCACCGTGGACGTGGGCGAGGGCTCACGCGCGGTGCCGGCGCCGGAAGCAGACTACCCTCTTCGTCTCTCTCTGCGCTCTTGATCGTCTTCTAAAACTCATGCAATTCGATTATTTTTTTCCTTGATATCTTGAGCTCTGCGAATCCATGGCGCCTCAGCGGTTGTGGCCGTCGCTTTGGCGGACGATCAACACGTACGCCGCGAACCAAGAACAAAGCAGTGCCCGGGAAAGCAAAAGCAAGAGTACCAAATAAAGGAAAGATCCAAAGTTAGCTGATCCAAGAACTTCACCCAGGAACAAAGGCGCCGATCGTGCTGTACCCTCGGGCATCTCCTGATGCAAACCGCGCTCGCGGCGTTTCCAGCCTCTTTTTCGGAGCTGATCCCGGCACTGCCCCATCGATCCGATCATCGCTGCACCTGCAGCGACGTGAACGCCAAGACCACGTGACCGATTCGCTAGAGCCAAGCTACTTGCCGTCGCTCTGCCACCTAACCTGAGTATCAGAATTCAGAGAGGTTGAGAGAAAAGCAGAGCAGGTTCAGGGTGATTTCCCAGCGCATTTCCCGTTTCTTTTCGCCGGCAAGTGCAGATGCTTGCAACTGCAGAGAAGTTCCCGTCAGGTCTCTCTCTGCTTTCCGGAGAAGTTTCCAAAGTGGATTCTACATAAACTTCCAACTTGGAGAAAAGAAAACGATCGAGATGCCAACACCCTAGGCCCCGCTTCTGGAACTCGAGTTCAGCTCTCTCTCTCTCTATCCACCTCAGATTCCGGCCGGATTGGATGGATGTCCACGGAAAATTTCCTACGCACTAACCGGGACAGCCGCCGGTAGCTAGCACTCGTGATTGACACGAGCACTACCGAAATTCAGTTTGATGATCGCACCAAGGCGATCGAACTCGGCAGAAAAAGAAATCCTTCAAAAGACCGGAGGGGAGAAGGAGCTAGCTGCCATGATCGCGCATCCAATCTAGGCGAGTAGCTACCGGCCACCTTGCACAACTGAATCGATCAGCTATGGTGGCTATCCTGTCCTGCGCTTTTGGACATTCAGAAATCCATGCATGGAAAATGCTCGGATGACAACGCGACGGAGACGACGGCAATTAAAGGGAGATTTGCCAGAGCTGATCGAGCGATGGGCAGTGTCTGCGATGATGGGGAGGAGCTCCCAGACGTTGTCTCGTTAGGTCAACACCATGGTTCGGCAATCGCCCATGATCTCCGGTCGGGCTCGTCTCGCGCTTACACATACGCGAGTGAGTGCTCTTAGTCTACCGTACTCTATATTGGGTATAGCTCGAATCATCATGGCCAGCTCGATCGACGTCCGAGTTTCTTTGGAATAAGTCCTCTTTTTTTTTTTTTTTTCTCACATGATGACATGATTGTAGAGAGAACAAAAAGGTAAAGGTCCAACCTCCCGTTTAAATCGCAGTTAAATCTCTCTTTCAGATACGGGGGGTGTGATTATTTAGAGACAAGACCCCTAATTAAGTCTTTTTAGCCTTTAGGCATGGGCGTAACACACATTATCTCTATATGTCCTTATCATTTATAAACAATAGTGCTGTCTTTTTTGTTAGAGGCTCTTTCTATAATGGATTGGTATCTTCTTATAACTCTTGGTATCTTAAATCAGGATTATCATCAAATTTATTTTTTTTTTCGAGCAAATGACAGTTGCTGCCAGTTCATTCAGAAGGGGAAGAAAAGTATAAGTACAAGATGACCAAAACCAGAAGACAAGGGAGAGAAACAGAAAGAAAAACTAAAGAAGCAGAACAACTATTAGATCAAATTTAATCTAATAGCTGTCATTAGATGGTACTCTTGGTATTGTCCATGTATTCTCTGACACTAATACACATAAGGGCAATTCCGTAGTTCTCCCTCGTCCCCTTAGACTATCTCCAACCGTTTTCCACACTTCCATTCTCTTCCCAACCCCTGACGGGAATCCCTTCCCAGATTTCATTCCCTTCCCATCCATGCACTCCAACAGCATCTCTTCCCCCATTCCCTTTCCTTCCCAAACGTAATATTTTAATCAATCATACATAACCGTCATATGACATATGCCGTACGTACGAAGCTGTATTTGTCAATTAAATAAACAATAATGTACATAAAATAAAATTCATTAATAATTAAAATATTATTAATGAATATTTTAATATAAATAACGCATTTCAATATTCACTGACGCAGAAAACAAATTAAATTTTGAAAATTTAAATTTGTAATAAGTACGGCAAAATAACATTAATATTCTCTAAATTTACACGACGAATAATAGCGTCTGAGTGAAGGAATGCTACAGTAGTCGAACTGGCTTCTCCAGGAAGCCACATTTGAAATTGGTAGACTGGCTTCCACTGGAAGGAAGGCATCCTGGAAAGCACTCCGTCCAGGGGAAGGAACCAGGCTGGTCTTCTATAAAAAGAGGCATGCTTCCTCCTTGTATCCCACTTCATCCCAATCTTCTCACATACCTGTAGCATCTCCCAACAAAATATTAAGCATGAGTTCGGATCGGCGTGGCTCGAGCTCCCGCGTTCGTCGTCTTCGTCGTAAGAGAGATGATGCTGACGAGGACGAACTCCTACTCCTTATTGCCTTGGAGGAGGAGGAACTTGCTGCTGATAGCATGTCCCCCCATTGGGGAGGCTCTGTTCTCGGGCATGCAGTTGTCAACCGAGGGCATCTGGAAGGGGCATCAAGGCTATATAACGATTACTTCGCCGACTCTCCTGTGTATGGCCATACCTTCTTCAGGCGGAGGTAATTATTTTGCAGAGTACGTACATTCGTAGGAACCTTTGGAAATGAGTCGTTCTGGTTGCGCAGGTTTAGGATGAACAGGAACCTTTTCATGCGGATTGCCACTGTCGTTGAACGGCATGATGACTGGTTCACGCAGAAAAGGGATGCCACTGGGAAGCTTGGTCTGTCATCCCGACAGAAGATGACTGCTGCTATTCGTCAGCTAGCATATGGTGTAGCTGCCAATTCTATTGACGAATATGTTCGCATCGGTGAAAGCACCGCTGTCGAAGCACTTAAGAGGTTTGTGAATACGGTCGTCGAGGTTTTTGAAGGTGAATACCTCTGTGCCCCGACAGAAGAGGATACCGCACGACTTCTTGCTGTAGGTGACATGCGAGGCTTCTCGGGGATGCTGGGGAGCATTGATTGTATGCACCGGGATTGGAAAAATTGCCCGAAGGCATGGTAGGGTGTATACACAGGCCATACCCGAAAGCCCTCCATAGTTCTGGAGGCCGTGGCCTCGTACGACCTTTGGATTTGGCACGCATTCTTCGGAATGCCCGGTAGCTTAAATGATATAAATGTACTGCATCGTTCACATGTTTTGTCCAGGACATTAGACGGCACCAGCCTGGAGGTGAATTACACGGTGAACGGGAACACCTACAGCATGGGGTATTACCTCGCAGATGGTATATACCCCGAGTGGGCCACATTTGTGAAGCCCATCACGGCCGCTCGTGTAAACAAGCGCACGTACTTTGTTGGGGCACACGCCGCGGCACGGAAGGACGTGGAGAGAGCATTTGGTATTTTACAGGCGAGGTTTGCCATTGTCCAAGGCCCGGCAAGGTACTGGAAGCATAATACCCTTCACGACATAATGACTGCATGTGTCATTTTGCATAACATGATCATCGAGGACGAGAGGGACGGCCCACGACAGGATTTCATGTATGAAGGAATGGGGGAACAAGCATCAGTATCCCGTGGCCCCGATAGGTCCATACTGCAATGCATTCAGGCAACCCAGATGATTCAAGACAGGGAAGTCCATCGCCGGCTTCAGGACGACCTCGTGGAGCACCTCTGGATACAACACGGGGGCGATTAGAATGCTATGTTTTGTACTAAAAAATTATGCAAGGCCTCAGGGCATGCATGTTGTTTTCTGTCAAATATAATGTGGTCGTATGTACTAGGACTATCTCATGCAGTGTAATAAATTAAGCAGTACTATATCTCTATATGAAGCCTGTACTAGTGCATCTATCTAAATTGATCAGTACTACACATCACATAACTACCACCATTTCACATTTCTCACACAGTTCAGCAAATCATCATCATGCTACTGTATCAAATAATGCACAATTCACCCCAACAGGTCCACCATCAAAGAGGTATATACGAAGTTACAAGAACCCCTCAACACATAACTACGAACATGTCATATGTAATAAGTTTTCGATGCGTCCAGATTACAAAGTGTAGAGAATCCATCACAAAATGGCAAAACCAGGCTGTGACTCCATTTCATCTCCACTGAGGATACCATAGCAGCGCAACTCCTGCAAACAGAAGGAAAAAGATGAGATTGATGCAACACAAACAAGCATCCAACATATTGAGACCGATCAGTGGTACCAATGTAGCAAGACATACAACTTCAAAAGAGGCTGTTAGCACCGAACAAAATAAGAAGCTTTATCAGGTTGGCTTTGACAGCATCAAACATTCATGTACTTGTGAATCATAGATCAGTTATTCATATATGGCTTTTCTATCTTTACCAAATAAACCTAGAACTATGTGGTAGCAGTTTCGTCACACAGGTGGCACCAATGTGTAGGAACCATACCTGTCAGGTAACACTATCACTGAGGACCGAACCTCTTCAAAAGTATCTCGTCCTGGCGTTTACTGAAGTAGATCCTAGAAGCACCTTGCAGGGTGGACAGGTCCATTGCCATTATTTTGTCTTCCTCCGCATTCTCCATGATCGTAACCTCCTTGCGCCATAGCTCGACCATCGCTGCCTTCTGCTGATTCAACTCGACAAACTGGTCAGTGTACATGCCTCCACTGCAATTACCCTGTGATGCGCTCGAAGAACTACCCCGGGTTCTGGACTTCCTAGCCGCGTCACGGCCAACAGGTCTCGGTAAGTCACCCAAAGCGGGGGACTCATCACCAAAGGGTCCATCATTGGAACTCCCACATACCGGGCTGCTCCTAGTGGAGGCCAAGTCGGTTGTTCGCTACTGTTTGGTCGCGAGATGAGCAGCCCACTTCGGGTGTTCAGAAAGCATGGCCCAACAGTGAAGAAATCCAAACGTCTTGCCCTCAATCTCCTTGAACATCTTCGTAGCCATAGCCATCTACCATCGAAAATGATATTAAATACAAACTGGACAGTGGTCAAAATGGAATTAATACAATTATCGAGATCGATGTGACCAAGAATATTACCTTGTCCTTATGATTAGTTCCACTTGGGTTCAGATCTTCCACCTTTTTCATATGTCTGGCGAACTTGCTAGCATCCCCACTGATCGTTTGCCAATGATTGATTAGACCCTTCATGGACCTTTCCTGCCAGGCCGGATTCCCATGTGTCCTGAAATATTCCAATATCTGGCCCCAGTATGTCTCGGAGCTCTAGTTGGTCCCGACAATAGGGTCCTGGCTCACATTCAACCAAGTCGAGACAAGCAACTCATCCTCTTCTGGATGCCATGTGGTTCTGGAGGTCTTTGCGACACCCTTCTTCTTCTTCCTTGCAGCCGAACGTGCCCCACCTGCCTGTGATTCACCTGAGCCCTGGCTGAAAATGGGGGGACTCGAATCTTCAGCGCCGGCAGGGGGGAACTCAATGGCTGCAAGGGCTCACCTTTGGAACCCTGTGTTGTTAGTATCGGCCCACTCCAAGAGAATTGCTAAACTCCGCACTGCAGCAAATTCTCCAAGAAAGGATCCATGCACTCCCTGAAATCACGTTGAATACATGAGGCAACTGGCAATTAATCTACGATGCACGTACAAGTATGCAAAACTATCGTACAACCAATCTCAGCACACAAGACATAGCATTAGCTTGCATTGAACCGAGTTGGCCACTCGGAAACTAAACATAAAGTACCACATTCAGCATGTCTCCATACATATTACTAACATAAACTAGCAAATATATGTTTGGCATTGCCATACATTGATACATAGGGACATATTACTAATAAGGACACGGACCGCACTACACCATGCGGACCAAATGCCAGGACCGATCAGACTCCCACCCACCCATGCTATCGTCATCAGAGTACTCCTTAGGGTGTACATAGTCAGCAGGGATGACGTCGTCGGGATCAACGTCACTCGATCCGTTGCCATTGCGATCTTGGAGGTCCATGACACCAAATGAGGCAGCAACGTCGACTGGCTTGGTAGCTGCATGGACGACCTCCAAAGCTTGTAGGCACATTTGCTCCAGCCGGGTGGCGATGACATCGACCTCCAGTAGAGCCCGATTCATGTCGACCCCTTGAGCTGAGTTGTCAGGACAGAAGTTGTCAGAGACAACCTTCTTTAGCGCCGCGACCTCTAGGTCTACATTTCCTTGGAGGCTGCGCAAAGCTGCTTCTATAGTGCATGCATCCATCTGCACGTAAACCCCGGAATGAAGCACCAACAATGCATATATGTGCAAGGAGATACTATGTTTCCGCTCAACACATCGAATTGAGCTAGAATGTGAACTAGCCTAAAAATTTTGCGCATCGCTAGGGCTGCTGTTACTAGCCCAACAAATCACCTGTCATTAACAATTCATACTACCTGCCTTTGGGCTTGTTAGTATGTGGACATCACAACTGACAAAATAATCCAGTAATGCAAGTAGTAAGACCTAAGATGCAAAACACATGATTGTACATTGCCATTTCCATGGGGTACAATCTAGAATTTACTGTATATATGATTACTTCATTACGAATTGGTATGCTGCCATAGTTGGACCACACATGATGGTTAAATGATAAACAATTCCTTGTAGATAACCATTGCAAGTTTGGTTATATTTAGCACCAACACATACAAGCCACCATACTTCAAAGATTCTCCGAAAGTAATGAAAATTAACTTTCATGCACAGACTACATGAAGCCCAACTAAGAAATCTAACAGGAATCACTCTTGTTGAGTAAGACTCTAGGGCATCACCAAAACAGGAAGTGCTACCAGCAAACACTAATAATTGAGTGATAATAACATAAACTTCACATGGATTCAGTTCTGGGCCAATCTGTCAACATACAAGCGAGTACTATGTAATCTACAAATTATTAACATGGTCGGGCTAAATGCCATGGAACTGCAACAAGAATGTTCACATGAAAACAACTACCACAAATTTATAAATACCGATAGAATGTACAATTCTTTCGGAACGACTTTGTGCTTCACATATATGATGTACAACAATTCAATCAAAATCAAAGAAATCACAGCATTCAATTGAAAACTTAGAAATCCTCAAATGAAGATTTGGAAAAGGGGATCAACCTAGCAGTAGAGTACCGCAGCGCAAGGGCTAGCCATGGGGCTGCCGTGGTGCTCGAGGTCCGCCATAGATCGCCGCAAGAAGATGCCCTACCGCCTCCACTTCCACACACCGACCGGACACAGCCATGGCAAGGTTAATCAGAGGCGCCTCCTAGCCTGGCGAGCGAGGGATGGGGGAGGCAACAAGAGCAGGGAGAAGAGGGGAAGGGAGGTGGTGCTGGGGTTTACACCGGGAATGAGTTCGGATCGCTGGATCGGGCGGCCGGGGCGAGGGTGGAGCTCGGGCTGTCCACTACACAGCGGCGGGGCCTATTCGGGGGGTGGAGCGGTGCTACCACGAACAACAAATCTAGACCAAATCCGAGAACGAATACCAAATCCGACCGGCCCGACCTCGAATCAACCCGATGTGACGAAACCCTAGCAATTTACACAAAAATCCGGCATTTCCTTCACGGAATTGAGGCAAAAAGCACATACCTTGCAACCTGGCCTCTCCTTCCTGCTCCCTCGCCGGACCAGCTGCTATCCGCCACCCCCGGGGGCACTCCCACGGCGATCTCTCCGCTTGCTGCTCCGAACGGCAACAGCCCAAACCCTTCTCCGCCGACACCACCAGTGAACCCCGCTTCCAACCTAGCGCGAGACGGAAGGGTTGTTGATGCCTGCCTGGTCGCCATGGACGCAAGGGAATGGATGGAGAACCTCCCTGTGCCGGGTATCTCTCTCCATTCCCATGGGAACCGCCATGAGGAGGGACTTCGGATGGAGCAATACGCCGCCGTTCCGCCCCGCCACTTTCCCATCGCCAAGGGATTCCACCCCGAGACGGGAACCGGTTGGAGATAGTCTTATAGTCGGCATGTAGCACACACAGGCCATCTGTCGGCCTGCCGACCGCCGCCGCCAATCTCCGCAGGACCAACGCAGGGCCCACTGATGCAGTCCAAGCAACGAGGCTGCTGTTCAACCATAGCCCCGTGGGTCGACCGCCCCCATGCCCTTGTCCGGCCGCCAGGTAACCTCATTGGCGCGCCGCCATTACACCAAGTCCGGCGGCCACATGGGTGCATGCAACCAAACCATCCGCCCCACGGCCTGCAAGACCATTTAGCCGCTACGGTCCGCCTCAAGGCACAGATCCATGGTCCTGCGTTGACGTTGAGCCTGTGGCCAACAATTCGTCCTCACTGTGAGAGAGGAGGAGAGAGAGACTCGAGTGACGAGAGTAAGACTATCTCCAACCGTTTTCCACACTTCCATTCCCTTCCTAACCCTTGAGGGAAAATCTCTTTCCATATTTCATTCCCTTCCCATCTATGCACTCCAACAGCATTCCTTCCCCTATTCCCTTCTCTTCCCAAACGTAATATTTTAATCATTCATACGTAACCGCCATTTGACATACGCCGTATGTACGAAGCTGTATTTGTAATTTTAATAAACAATAATGTACATGAAATAAAATGAGACATAATTAAAATATTATTAATGAATATTTAAATTTAAATAACGCATTTCAATATTCACTGACGTAGAAAAAATTTAAAATTTGAATATTTAAATTTGTAAGTACGGCAAAATATTCTCTAAATTTACACGACGAACATTAAAATGATAATAGCTTCCGAGTGTAGGGATGCTACAGTTGCCGATGTGGCTTCCCCAGGAAGCCACATTTGAAAGTGGTACACTGGCTTCCACCAGAAGGAAGGCATCTTGGAAAGCACTCCTTCCAGGGGAAGGAACCAGACTGGTCTTCTATAAAAAGAGGCATGCTTCCTCCTTGCATCCCACTTCATTCCAATCTTCTCACATATCTGCAGCATCTCCCAAGAAATATTAAGCATGAGTTCGGATCGACGTGGATCGAGCTCCCGCATTCGTCATCTTCATCGTACGAGAGATGATGCTGACGAGGACGAACTGCTACTCCGTATTGGCTTGGAGGAGGAGGAACTCGCTGCTGAGAGCATGTCCCCCCATTGGGGGGGCTCTGTTCCCGGGCATGCGGTTGTCAACCGAGGGTATCTGGATGGGGCAGTAAGGCTATACACGATTACTTCGCTGACTCTCCTGTGTATGGCCATACCTTCTTCAGGCGGAGGTAATGATTTTGCAGAGTACGTACATTCGTAGGAACCTTTGGAACTGAGTCGTTCTGGTTGCGCAGGTTTAGGATGAGTCGGAACCTTTTCATTCGGATTGCCACTACCGTTGAACGGCATGATGACTGGTTCAAGCAAAAAAGGGATGTCACTGGGAAGCTTGGTCTGTCATCCCTACAGAAGATGACTGTTGTTATTCGTCAGCTAGCATATGGTGTAGCTACCGATGCTATTGACGAATATGTTTGCATCGGTGAAAGCACCGCTCTTGAAGCACTTAAGAGGTTTGTGAATGCGGTCGTGGAGGTTTTCGAAGGTGAATACCTCCGTGCCCCAACACAAGAGGATACCGCACAACTTCTTGCTGTAGGTGACATGCGAGGCTTCCCGGGGATGTTGGGAGTATTGATTGTATGTACTGGGAATGGAAAAATTGCCCGAAGGCATGGCAGGGTGCATACACAGGCCATACCTGAAAGCCCTCCATAGTTCTCGAGGCCGTGGCCTCGTACGACCTTTGGATTTGGCATACATTATTCGGAATGCCCTGTAGCTTAAATGATATAAATGTACTGCATCGTTCACATGTTTTGTCTAGGACATTAGACGGCACCAGCCTGGAGGTGAATTACACGGTGGACACCTACAGCATGGGGTATTACCTTGCGGATGGTATATACCCCGAGTGGGCCACATTTGTGAAGCCCATCGCGGCCGCATGTGGAAACAAGCGCACGTACTTTGTTGGGGCGCACGCCGCGACACGAAAGGACGTGGAGAGAGCATTTGGTGTTTTACAGGCGAGGTTTGCCATTGTCCGAGGCCCGGCAAGGTGCTGGAAGCAAAGTACCCTTCATGACATAATGACTGCATGTGTCATTTTGCATAACATGATCATCGAGGATGAGAGGGACGGCCCACGACAGGATTTCATGTACGAAGGAATGGGGGAACAAGCATCAGTATCCCGTGGCCCCGACAGGTTCATACTGCAATGCATTCAAGCAGCTTAGATGATTCAGGACAGGGAAGTCCATCGCCGGCTTCAGGACGACCTCGTGGAGCACCTCTAGACACGACACGGGGGCGATTAGAATGGTTTGTTTTGTACTAATAAATTATGCAAGTCCTTAGGGCACGCGTGTTGTGTTTTGTCAAATATAATGTGGTCGTATGTACTAAGACTATCACATTGTGTGTGAAAGCACTTCGTAGCCTAGATGCATTGTACTAAAGTTTATTCATGAATCTGTACTAGTGCTATCTATCTAAATCAAGTAGTACTATCTCTCTATATGAAGCCTCATTGCAGTGCTATCTGTCTAAATTAAGCAGTACTACACATCACATAACTACCATAATTTCACATTTCTCACACACAGTTCAGCAAATCATCAACATGGTACTTTATCACATCATCCACAAGTCGCCCGAACAGGTCCACCATCAAAGGGGTAAATACAAAGTTACATCAACCCCTCAACACATAACTACGAACATGTCATATGTAAAAAATAGTCATGCTTCCAGATTACAAAGTTGAGATAATCCATCACTTAAGAGGCTGAAGAAAATGGCAAAACCGGCGTGTGACGCCATTTGATCCCAGTGAGGATACCACCTCAGCGCAGCTCCTGCAAAGAGAAGGAAAAAGCTGAAATTGATGCAACACATACATGCATCCAACCCCAAAAGAGAAGCAAACACATCATTGTACTCCGTGAAATTTTTTTTTGCAACTGATGATGATCCGGGCAAAGATCTAGCCTTGTGAATATCTACCATTGTTTTCTTCCCCCTGAACCAAAACTGGTGGGTTGCATTGCAGGTGCAGCTAATGTGGTCTGGGATTTTTGTTCACTTTATATATATGTATGGTGTTTCTTCTCCAGATTGGTCAATCTTTTTTTTTCTTTCTGAATAGCATTTTCAGTACTCATCAGTGAACCAAAACCATGAACCTAATATTTATTTCAAGAAAATGAATGCGTCGGGACAGCATTTATGGATAGCATTTTCAGTACTCCTCAGTGAACCAAAACCATGAACCATATATGCTAGAGGCAATTCAACTCTTGCAATCAGGGTAATCATATGTTTCAGGAAATCTCTGCACATCGTTCTCCAAAAAAAATATACTACTGCAGGAGAGAAGTGTAGGAACCATACCTGTGAGATAAAACTATCATTGAGGACCGAACCTCTTTAAAAGTATCTCGTCCTGGCGTTTACTGAAGTAGATCCTGGAAGCACCTTGCAGAGTGGTCAGGTCCATTGCCATTATTTTGTCTTCCTCCACATTTTCCATGATTGTAACCTCCTTGCGCCATAGCTCGACCATCGCTGCCTTGTGCTGATTCAACTCGACAAACTGGTCAGTGTACATGCCTCCACTGCTATTACCCAGCGATGAGCTACAAAAACTACCTCGGCCTCTAGACTTCCTAGCCGCGTCACGGCCAACAGGTCTCGGTAAGTCTGGCGAAGTGGGGGACTCATCACCAAAGGGTCCATCATTGGAACTCCCACATACCGGGCTGCCCCTAAGGGAGGCAAAGTCGTTTGTTTGCTGCCGTTTGGTCGCGAGATGGGCAGCCCACTTCGAGTGTCCAGAAAGCATGGCCCAACAGTGAAGAAAACTAAACGTCTTGCCCTCAATCTCCTTGAACATCTTCGTAGCCATAGCCATCTTGCATCGCATAGGAAAATAAGACTGAGCTGCCTTGCTAGCTGCATGGACGACATTGCAAGCTTGAAGGGAGATTTGCTCCAGCCGGGTAACGATGACATCGACCTCCAATAGAGCCCGATTCATCTCGACACCTTCAGCTGAGCTGGCAGGACAGAAGTTGTGAGCCACAACCTTCTTAAGCGCCTCCACGTCAAGGTCAACATTTTCATGGAGACTACACAAAGCTGCTTCCACAGTGCATGCATCCATCTGCACATAAAGCACTGAGTGAAGCAGCAACATTGCATATATTTTATAAGGATGTACTATGTGTTCCGATATAACTTCTAGTGGGTAGAATCCCGCACTACGTAAATAGAACCTCGAAATTAATAATGGATGATATAATTTAAGGAACATACCTTGTAAGTAAACTGAACTTTTCAGACCATAAGTAGCAGTGATAATCACAGTATGTACATGTGTACGTTCAGATTTAAATTTTGTGGTTAAGCCTTAAGTATACATGTCGCTTGTGTCATATGATAGCACTGATAGCGATAACACATCCACAATAAGAAATTTCTGACAAGCATGCCTTGCACTCCTAAATCCTAATCAAGCTTCGCATTTTTTAAAATGAAACACACCGTAATCCTAATTAAGCTTCGCATTAATGGCCACATCAAATTCAACAGATTGACAAACAATGAAGAAACTTGGAAGCTTATAGAGCTCCAGGCATATTATACATTCATAATCATGGGTAGAAATCCCACACTAAAGATACAACCCTAAAAACTACAAGGAGTCCTCACAGCCGGCAACTTTTGTCAATTTCCACAAGAAAATGAACAAAAATCTTAGCTACTAATCGAAAGCGCAAACATTGTAGCAGCATGTTCAGCAAAGGTACTATCCATTAGACCAAATGGAGTTTAGACTTGGAGGCCAGCTCATTTCCTCTAATCAGCAACATGGAACAGACCCTTCCCCGATTTCCTTTCCCAATTCTCTGTTTGTAATACCACCAAGAATGCTGTGCTCCAAAAAAAAACACCAAGAATGCTAAAACTGGTAGTTCTGGGTCATGTCTGACCCAATACATACAACTATGCTGCTAGCCAGCCAAGTTTAGTTAGATAAGAAAATTAGTTCATTGGATCTCTTTATATGCTTTATATATGTATAGAACTTTTTAAAAGTTTATCTAGTGCACTATACAATACAACTAGGAAACTCTAAATTTTGATCAGAATCTTTGAGCACAAAGTATAGAAAATGAGATTATATACATGAACATAAAAAAATGCAACTACTAACACATGTGCCCAAAATATAGAAACAAACAAAATGAGAACTAGTAATGCTACCTTACCTAGATTACAACATGAGCCATAACATTTCTGTTCATTTTCTTGTCGACCCGGAAGCTATCATGTTCAACTCATGGGTTCCTCGCAACAAACACATTATAATGTGCTGCCACAACTACTTGAATAAATAAATTGTTGAATTGGAGTAATGTTTCAGCCATTGTTGGTTACCTCTCGCAGTTTCACTTATTCATGAAAGATAATGCCACCTGGTCATGCCTTTTTTCTTTCAGATTTCACTTTTATTACATTGAGGATTGTGGATCAATCATGTGTAGCTAGGATCTCTGTGACTTTTTTCACTGATAAACAAACAAAATGAGAACTAGTAATGCTACCTTACCTAGATTACAACATGAGCCATAAGATTTCTGTTCATTTTCTTGTCGACTCGGAAGCCGTCCTCACTTGCCGACCCGGCGGTGGCCTGCGGCGAAGAGGGTCATGGCGACGATGGGGTGGCATGTCATGGTCTAGGGTTGCACGGTTTGGACGAGGCTGAAAGGGGCCACGCGAACCCTAAATCCGACCACCAACCATAAATCTGCCCCTATCCGACCCCAATCAACCCTAAATCGCCCAATCTTACGAATCCCTAACAAAATCCACACAAATCCGACCCTAATGAACCCAAAATCGCGCAATCTTACGAATCCCTAACAAAATCCACACAAAGCCCATGGCCTCACCGAATCCACGAAGGAAAGCACATACCTTGCGACGGCGGGGCTGCTCCGCGCTTCGTCACTCCAGCCGATCGATTCAGCCACCTCCACCTCCACAGCGACGCCGCTCGGTCTGCCTCCGCCTCCGCCGCACTACCTCAGAGTAACTGCAGCCGCCACACCTCCCTCGCTCCGACTTCCGACTAGGCCCGAAGTCTCGTCTCCAACCGCTTGCTCCACAAATACAAAGGAATGGCCGAGATTCCTCGCTCGAGAACCTCTCCTATCCCACGGAGTCCGCCCGAGGGACTCGGTTGGAGCGGCGCCTCTGTTCCCGTCCCTGGTATTTTCCCATCGCGAAGGGAATGGGCGCCGGGACGGGAAGCGGTTGGAGATAGTCTAAGAGGAAGGTAAGTTTATTTTCAATCCCACCCCTAACATAACATGGTTATTAGATCCAATCGGTATGTGTTAGGTAGTGTTTTTTTCAGCTTATAAGCTGAAAATTTGTAGCTCTTCGATAAGGATATCCGATGGATCAAAAAATTATAGAAAAAATGGTTTTGAGAACTTTGAGAAGAAATAGTAAGACCTAAAAAAATTAGTTACCAAACGTCAAAACATTTGATTTGTATAAAAATAATAAATATCTAACTTATAAGCAAACACAGTTTATAAGCTGAAAAGAACGCTGCATTAGTATCTCTTAACGAATACTAAAAATCCTGCAATATAACGATGTTTTAAGCTTGGGCCCATAGGATCTCGATGCAATAACTTAATGCTTTCTATGTTTATAGGTCACGTCACTTGCCTTGTGATTGCTAGAGTAAGGTTCCAAGTATAAAATAACGTAGTACAATTCAAGGGCTTAGAAAGATGATTATGGAGAAAAAGCTTTTTTTTTTTTTGTCACCTGGGATAGTGCTGATGCTTACACAGGTGCTAGGGAGGGATGTCTAGACCATGTGCAATACAAGATGCTTGTATCCAAATGTGTAAAGAGAAAGAGCATTACCATATCATTAAACATTTAAGTAAAAAGTCTCTCCTCCAATATAAGGAAGCTTATACGATGCTTATATATTACAAGAACTAATAAATAAATAAATATAAGCACCACCCAAACATCGATGCTAACCTAAACATCTCTTCCCCCTCTAAACACATGTGGAAGCACCTGTGAACCCTAAATCCTACTTAAACATATCTCTAAACATCTTGCATTATATATGGCCTTAACTAAACATACGTGCTTAGGGAGATGATTGAAAGAGATTAAATAATTAAGCACATGTATAAGCATCTTTGCATAGAAAAGGAGCTTTTCCATGTGGGTTCTCTACTTAGTAATAAGCAATATCATCTCTTCTTGAGTATCTGTGTACAAATACCTTGTATTATACCTGCCTCTGCTGTGAATTCTCTTATGCCTATACGTGCCTTCCGGCAGGCGCCAATACCCTGCCTTGGTTTGGCTCTAGAACAGTAGCGAAAGGTAGGCCAGGCCACCTCGGCATCTCAATTATTGGAGCAGAAACGTAGCAGCCAGCAGGTTAGCATATCTCCGGCTTGACAAGAGAAAAAGTCCACGCCTCACTCGTTCGTATGATCTCGAATCATGTGAAAAACAATGGGAAAGACTAGAGGAATATCATGCCCGTCCACAAGCTGCTCATCAATTAAGTGCTTTCATTAGTTTAATCAGCTCGGGTTGCTCGTCGCCAACGCGGCAACGCCCCTAGCTCCTGACCTCACACGCACAGATAATCTCTCTCTACAAATAATCTCTCCCTCTCTCTCCCCCATCTAAAAGTGACGTTTGTTTATTGCTGACTTATCACCGGCTACGAACAATTCTAGAGGAGATGAGGCTGTCGACGTGGAATTCGCCTGTCAAGATAATTTTTTCCGTTTCTTTCTGCCAATCTAGAATAATACTGACCGATTGTTCGTGGACGACTTGATCGGTGGCTGCTTGGTTAGGCGAACGCACGCGATGGATGGATGAGTCGTAGAGGGAACATGTCGCGCCGCGTGTGACTGACCAAGACGTCGATTAGAACCTGCAAGAGGCGCATCATTTCGCCTCTCTTTTTCCCAAGTGTTGGGCAATTAATCCGGCGAGTAGTACCTTCGGGATCAGGCCAAGATGATGTATCTTTCCTTTGCGTTTCGTCGTCGTCGTCGTCGGTTCTTGACGCGTGCTCGCGGATGAACACGTTTGATTCGAACTGAGCATGCGAATTGCAACACAACTTTTCATGTGCAAGTTCTTTTACATATTATGGATCTCGATGAAACATCGACGTTTCCTCGCGTAAGGAAAAAAAACGTACAAGACGGATGATGTCTGAACTTACTGTCGATGTTAGATTCAACGATTTAACTGTACGCTGCTGCTGAACTTGTATGTACCTACTAATCTCATGCAAGAATACAGGGTATTTACGATGTACGGAGTACTAGACTATCTTGGATGGTTTATTCTACGGACCGAACCGTCAATTGATATCTTTTCCTTAAGAGAAAGATTAATACATCTAAACAATACATATGTGATAAAACGACTCCTAGTTAGGACTGGATCAATAGATCGGGATTGAATTGAGCTCATATCGAGATTTGACTGAGCTCGACCCCAAAACAAGTTGCGCTCCATCTCGAATAGCTTGTCAAGCCTACCGGCCTAAGCCCAACTGCCAAAATCCCTCCTTGCCACTGCCCACACCGAGTCCGATATGATACCCTAGCCCCCTTTCCAACTCCTAGGCTACACACCTATTTCCGCATCACTCCTGAACGCTTCCTCCTAGGCACAAGCCGCCGCCCCAGAGTGCCTTCCCGACCGCTTCCTCCATCACGTTGAGCGGGGTTATTTGCTTCGTGACCCTCAGTTACCTTACCAACGAAAGGTCGTGCTTTTGCGATTTGGCTGTCGTTTGGTTCGTGACCTTCAACTGGCACAAAGGCAAAAAAATTTGGCACGCCGAGCTACAGTCAACAGCACAGGCTGCATTGGCGTGGTCGAACAAAACGAGCGCCAATGCTGGTGAGGGCTGAGCCAACACCGGAGGTCCCACTGTCAGCCAGCCGCAGGTATGTTTCATTTCTTTGATTTACAATTTCATATTTTTATATCTTTTTTATTCGGTGGCCAAATTGCATGAAACAAATTTCGTAATTTATTTAAAATCCTAAGTAACCCATTTTAAATACTTTCAATTTTTTATTTTTATTAATTTTATCTCATTTTTTAAATACAACTTTGCTCACTATGCAATGGTTATAAACCAAACGAGCCAAAACTACCAATGCAAAGATCGTACCCTGGGTTGGCCATGACCAATGACATTGGCATGGTTACCCAGGGCTATAAACCAAACACACCAGCGTCTCTTTGGCTATCTATCAAGAGCTCCCGGCTATCTTTCAAGAGCTCCCTCATTCGAGCGTTCAGTCGGATCTCGAACCCAACCATAAGCTTGGTACTAAAAAATTGTGCCGAATTCGAGCTAGATAGTTTTAGCATGCTTGAGACAGGCTTGAATCTGATCCATCACTACTTTCGGTGTACTATAGAAGTGCCTGACAAACATATTGCCATCGTACATGTGTTTTTAGAAAAATCATACATAAATTTTGAATTTTTTAAAGTATTGACCAATCAAATTCATGTATATTTTTATTAGCAGTAAATGCACTTAGACCCATGCCGGCAATTTCCAATAGTCAGCATCGACATTAAAACATGTTTGTCAGTTGTGACGTTGAAATGGAAAGGAACAAATGACAACTTGGCCATAAACAGCACGCCTATGTTTACATCCAGCTAGATAGGTCCGTCGCAAAGAAGTAGAAGATGATGAAAAGAACATGTCTCTCAAACTATTAACTAGTATAGGTTCGAAGATAATTTACTCAACATATAGTTAAAAAATGGATAAAAAAAACTTTCTACCTCAGCCTAGCTACAAACGTAGCCCGTGGAATCCGCATTTAAATATGAGGTGCCCCTATATTTGTATCGAATTTTGAGAGAACTTTGCATATATAATATTTTATAGTTGTATTGCCCATCGTAAGATCTAATATATGTAGTCCATGTTGCAAATCCAGAATAGTTAAATTTGGTTTGGATACATAGACGTATTGGCTATGTTAAATTTTAGTATGTTCTCTTTATCTCTTGATGGATCAATGTGGATGCTCCTCGCGTACATAAGTCCTATGTTTATGTCTATCTTCCCGCATACACTGGTCGAGTCTATATGTGTTGATGTTTTGACTAGCTGCTCCTCGATAATTGATGGCGTAGAACTTTTTTTCTCTTTCTTAGTTGTTGGTGGAAATCTTTCTTATCATCAAACATATCTACATGGTTATATATGGCCCCTCTCTAATTGACAATACAGATCTTTTCTTTTTTTTTCTCTTATTGATATGAAAATTTCTAGTATTTTATAGCAAACATATATCTATCATATTATATTATTAAAATATGGTTCAATGAAGTCATCATATTCAATCTAAAACACTAGAAATTACTATGTTAATAATGGAAACAAGAAAAAACAACACCACAGTATAGTAGGGCCAAGTTATGATGGTAGAAATCTGTTCAATGATAATTAGGAAAGTTTTCTGAGCAGGGAAAGAGCCAAGTTCGCATTGGGAAATCATAGATGCAGAACTTTATTAGATTGAGTTCTACCTTTACGTTTCCTAATCGAAATGGATTCTGTCGAGGATTGGATAAATCCCATGACGGCTATGGTATTTCTGATAGCTATAGATCCAAATGACTACGCATGCCCTTGGAAGTCATGTCCAAGGAGAAGCTTAGGAGGCAAAGGCATATGTCTAAAATCCCTTGTGGATCCAAATCACACGCAACGAGCTGTTATGCTCAGTCCGAGGACCCTTGCTTGGTTCTAAGCAAGGACAAGCCCCAACGACCATGCACAATGGCAAGAAAGGTCGGATGCTCGTACCCCGGCCCAATGGCCATAGAGCTACGTCGCCTACGATCTTGGAGCAATTACCCATGGCGCGAAAATAACGCTTAGCATTAGTGAGTAGTATAGCCACGTCCTATTTGTAACCGACACGAGTAAATAGTGGCATTAGTGCGCCAAAGTCCATTGCCTTCCTTTGCAACTATAAATACCCCTCATTTTCTCATTGGGGGAGATCACGCCACGTTATAACAGACTTGCACACATATTCTCATAACAAGCACTGGAGTGGGGTTGTTATCTCTACCGCGAGAGGCCCGAACAAGAATAAACTCTGCCTCCTGTCCGTTCGAGTGTCTTGTTAGCTCCTAGCATCTCCAAAGTCCCTATGGAGGGGCGGTGACAGTGGACAGGCAGTCACCAGAGTAGGGTTGGCTAGGGTCAGACCATGGCAGAGAAGAGGTGGAGGTCTAGAGGAGGAGGGATGCGCCAAAGAGGAAGATAGATTGGGATGAAGAATGATGTGGCGCTCACATGGTGCCACGATGCTTTTATTTTCCACTCTGTCCAGGGTTGTATTAAGAAATAGTATCGGGGATTGGATATAATACCCGAACGGCTAGGCCCTATGCACGACCTACCCCTAGGGTGCGTACCCAGGAAAGATAAGGTGAATGTGGCAAGCTCAAATTACGACTCGTATTTGTACCTCGGCTTTGGTGCTCGGGAGTGGGCTTGTCTGCCCATGGGCTATTGTGCGGGTCATCCTAGGCCTTGAGGGAATATCTTGAGACAATCAGCCCGACACCCTTAACTGCCTTTGGAGTCTTTCTATATACAGAGCCTAGGGCCTTCTGAATATGGACATCCCTTGGACCATCCCCCATGGGGGAGAGGGATCTAGATCGAGATCAATCTCATTGCAATAACACAAATGTCCACTTGCGATTGTAGTAGGGTTATTATTTATTTCTAAGAGGCCCAAACTAGGATAAATCTTCGTGCCTAGTTCGTTTTCCATCTCGGCTAGTTCATACATCTACAACAAAAACCCTTTGGTAGGAAGGTGTTGTTTGATCCCTCAATCAACAAGTAAGCTCGGCGGAAAATCTGTTTTCCAATCATCGACAGCTGGTGCCGTCCGTGGGGATCGACAGATCCTTTGCTGAAGGAATCCTAAAGATGTCGGATGTCGAACGTTCGCCCGTTTGCCATGCTCCCATTGACCGGCACTATGACTGTTTGTAAGCATCTCGGCCCATATTTTCAATAAGTGTTGATTTTGGTATTGATGACAAAGTAAAGGGCATCAAGATCCGTGAAGAGTGTTTATGGCACTTTTGGAACCCTAGTGTAATGGTGACATCATCAAGAAGAGGCAAGTCCGTAGAGGTGAAGGTATGACCCGGGAGTCGAGAAGGGTCACTAGAAGTAGCTCTAGGATTTGTTTTTCCTTTTTGGACCGTACCATCAAGAGGGGTCCAAGGTGTAGGTGGTTATATCGGATCTTGAGCTCTTATGATGCACATTAGACTTCTTACCTTCTTTCTGAGCCTTAGAATAGGTGCAGTGGGAGTATGCATGGTGTCGAGCGTGTTTGTGCCCTTGAGGCTCTGTGTGCAGCCCTCACCGGACTTAGTTCGATGGAGGGCATCCCCTAGGAGTGAGGGCTGTGCACCTTTCTGTAGTCTATAGGACTGAGTCTGGTGGAACACAGAACCGTGCATAAGGGAATCGGGGCGCAACGGACTGAGTCTGTTGGCCACCGAACCCCTGTGGCTCAATGGCCACCGGACTGAGTCCGGTCTATTCTAGAAGGGAGCGCACAAAGGGGGCCGGGGCACCGGACAGTGTCCGCTTGCCACAGGACCCCAGGTTTTTCATAGCCACCGGACTGAGTCCGGTGGGCTCCTGTAGCGAGTGCTGTGAGAGCCGGGGAGCGGACGATGTCCGCTCGCCACTAGACCCCAGGGTTTCTATGGCCACCGGAAGGTGAACAGCTAGTTTCTGTGGGATTTCGAATTCCAACAGCTAGTTTTCGGTCCTAGGCTATTTAAAGGGCTGTGGAGGCTTTATTATTAAGGTTTTGAGCATTCATTGAGCTAGCCAAGCCCATTCAATACCCTTGGAAGATGAGAGCACCTAGATTTCATGAGAGTTCATCCACTCTAGTGTTTCTCTAGCCCGGTTGATTGTGCATCTTTAAAAGCTCTTGATCTGGCGTGATCAAGACACTTGGGGCTTGTTACTTTTGGAGCAAGGGTTCCTAGCCGCTCTCTTGGAGGCGAGGTGACCGAGTGATCTTTCAACAAACTTGTGATGACCTTGGTGTTTATACAATGTTTTTCGGGGTCCGCCTTACCGGAGGGGCAACGGACTCCCTGAGTCGACAACCCAACTCTTGGTAGAGTGTGGGGGAGCTATACTCTTGAAAGAGTGTTCTAATGAGGAGTAGAGAGAGCGCTCGAACCTCGGGAAAAAAAATCATTGAGTCTCTTTTTTATTTCTTCCATTTACTATTCCGCATTTAATTATCTTATTTTATTGCTTGTGGACGGTTTTGGCTCTAGCTCTTCTTAGCTTCTTGATAAATATTGTGAGGCTAATTCAACCTTAATCGTAAGAAAATTTAAAATTGTCTATTCACCCCTTATAGGCCATCGATTCTATTTCACCGTCACGGTAGAGCAAGCTCAGAGTATGTTCCTGAGCCGGTTTCGTTCCAAGCTCTGCTGGAAAAGGTTTCAATCCCTTATGTTGGTAGGGACGATGACGAGGTCCATGTCGGATTGGACATTCTGGATCACATAGGCATCGAAGACGGGCCGCGTTGTGTGACAGCTCAATGATGACCCCCTCGTACCTCTCTATTGGCAGATGTATCAACATGGCTACCCAGGACCTTCGCTAGCTTGAGTGAGAAACCTCTGAAGAGGCCTCGCAACGCGCCTACTACACTGCTTGAGCTCGCTTCGAGTCCTCTCTAGAAAGAACCTTGGCAAGTATCCAGCAGTGCGCCAGGGACAGGCCCTGCAACAACACTCAAATAGTTCCCTTAGCTTATAGATGTCATGCTTTTCTCCCCGTTCTTCACGACGTCGTGACACATCGAGAGGTTCAACGGGACCCAAAACTTCGACGAGTTCATTTTAGTCTAGATGGCTGCTGTCCTGGAAGCCGGAGGAGCAAGGGTATAATGGCCAATTACTTACCCACTGTGCTCGATGGAGCAGCCTGAACCTGGCTTTTCAATCAGAAAGAGGGGTTCGTCCACTCCTGGAAAATTCTTAGTGAAGCGCTTAGGTCAAACTTCCAGAGCTGCTATGCTCGGTCGGGCAGAGAAAGAAATCTTGAGCGTGCAATCCAAATTGAAGGGGAGTCTCTGCGCGACTTTGTCCAGAGGTTCATGAGGGTCTGCAATTCAATCCCAAACGTTTCAGACGAATCATTTATTCGAGCATTCAAATTCAGTGTCAAGGATGTCTGGTTTACCTAGGACCTAAAAATCCATCCGGACCTACGGTCGCATGGCCAACCGGTACGCTGACGCTGACGAGGTAGTAAAATGGAAGAAGATGCTCGATGCGGGGAAGTTGTCGCCCTAGCCGGGCCTAGAGATCTTTAAAAAGGTGAAAGCCTCCTTGCTTGAAAAGAAGATCAAGAAAAAGAATAAGAAGCAAGCCTCTTTAGGGGTCATTACCGCGATCGAGCAATCATCCGAGCGCCAGTTGGTGATGCAAACGTAGCAGCCACCTCCAGCGCGTTAGCAACAGCAAGAATAAAAACTCAAACCTCACAATGCGGGAAGGGGCACCGAAACTTGTTCCCCTTTCCCGCGTCGTGGCGAAGGACAACCGAACGGATTCCTAAGCGGCAAATCTTGTTCGATCCATGAAAGCCACTGACATGATTTGCGTAACTACCACACATGGTTGGCTCGCTTGGAGGCATTCTACGAGGGCAAGGGCGAGATGCCTACTGTGCCCGCCTCAAAATGTGATAGGAAGGGAAAAAGGTCAGGTGACGATAATGACGCCATGGAGTTTCAAGAGACCCAGAATCATATTGATGTAATCTTTGGGGGCTCCTCCGCCTACAAATCCCAGCGAGATCTAAAGGAAGTAGCGCAGGAGTTATACCATGCCGACCAAGGGTCCCGCCCGATCCAGTAACTTAGGTGGACTGAGCTAGCAATCACTTTCTCAAAAGAGGATTGCCTTCCTAGGATAACCAAACCCTAGAAGTTCCTGCTGGTCGTGAGCCCGACCATCAGCAATATGACGGTGGGGCATGTGCTCATTGATGGGGCAGTTCCCTCGATCTCATCACGGCTAAGGTACTGGACCAAATGCGGATCCCTAGGTCAAAGATCAAGAACATTGCTGTTCCTTTCTATGGAATCATGCCAGAACATCGCTGTTCCTTTCTATGGAATCATGCCAGTGACCTTTATCATTCTCCCCATGACATTAGGAGTCCGAGCAATTTCTGAACCGAGCTAATCACTTTTAAGGTTGTCAACTTCGAGACCCCTTACAATGCCATTTTGGGCAAACCGGCATTGGCAAAGTTCCTAGCCGTGACGCACCATGCCTAACAATGTCACAAGATTCCCAGCCTAAACGGGGTGGTCACTGTTAAGGGAAACGTCAAGGTCGCCCTAACTTGGGCAGGATTGTGATGGATTCCGAACGTACCCATTAAAACTCTAGGGGCTTCTTCGGCTTCTTCTGTAGAGAGGTGGTTGAGTCTTCCATCGTCATATGCTGGAGGAATTGATCTTGGTAGAACTGTTCGTCTTCTACGCCCTGTTGCAGGTTGGCCACGGGGTGGAGCAATGTCGAATCGTGGTTGTGGGGCATTCCTTGTTGCACACTCGTGTGTAAAATGGTTGGGTAGATGGCATCTGAAGCATGTGCCAGCGGCCTTATCATCAGCTGACCACCTTGGTCGGGATGGACCAGACCGAGGGGGTGCTAATTTGTTGTGGCAGGAAGGGCAGTTCAACTACCACCTGTCTGATATGTCCATGTGGGGTTGCCCTATGGGCGAGGAGGAGGTGGTGGCCTTGCTGATAGGAGGGGTGGTAGGGTCCTGCCCGACTAGGTCCTTGCTCTGACATGGCCTCCAGCTTGGGTTTACAGCTGGCTTCTTCTCCCTTTATCTCCTTCTCCAGGATGGGAGCCTTATTTACCAACTGGTGGAAGTTGGGGTGGTCATAGAGAATGAGCCTCGACCAGTAAGTCGGGGCCATCCCTTCGAGAAACTTGTCCACTTTCTCTCCCTCGTTCGCAATGTCTTGCTGGGCGTACCGTGCTACCAGATTGAATTTGGTCAAATATTCATTGACCGGTAAACTACCTTGTCTTAAGTTGCGGAACTCTTGTTTCTTCATCAGGAGCACACCTCGGGGAATGTAGTTCTCTCGAAATGCCTTCTCAAATTCAGCCCAAGGGATGTTCCTTGCGGCCAATTGCAGGTTTGGTACCTCGAGCTGCTCTTCGGTGGCATCACCCTCACCGTCAAGGGCGTTGTCACCAACTAATTGTTCTGCTCCTTCCTCTTCTTCAGCCTCATCGGCTTCTTCTTCTTCTTCCATATCTTCTGAGCGTGTGGCTACATAATTCTTGCACCAAATTTCGACGGGTCCTTCCAAAAGTTGGGAAACGAACAGCACCGTGCCCTCTTCAGTACAGCGGACCAATGCTAACTTCCTGGCAATAGTCCTGAGCCAGTCTTCCGTATCGGTGGTTTCAGCGGCATAGGTAAACGTTGGGGGTTTGGTTCTCATGAATTCAGCAAGTTTGGATCCTTGTCACTGCTGTTCGGCTTGTTGGCTTTCTAGTATGGCTTCTAACATTTGTGCCTGATATGCCATGACTTGCGCCATGTTGGGGTTACCAGCTGGTGGTGGTGGTAGGTTACCGTGGCCTCGACCACGGCCCCGGTTATTTTCGGCGCTAGCATCTCGGCCTCGTGCGGCGCCACGACCACGAGCCATCTGTAGGGTCAGTCCCAAATGATGGTATGCATGCATGACAGCGATAAAAACCAGGAAATCGAAATGCAAACCATATATAAGTGACTAGAACTTCCATTCATTAATTAAAATGGTACAGGGTAGATCTCGCCGATCATCTACTACGGCGGTACAAAATAGAAGCAAGACAACTAGGCTGCGTGTAGACTACTCCTGAGCTACAACTACTAGCTTCTACAGATTGAGCTAGACAACAAAAGTCGTACATTGCCGCTGCTCACTGACGGGAGCGGCGGGAGTAGGTGTATAGTAGGCAGTCCACGGGAAACCTCCCGAGAGCGCTGAGGTAGTCCTCCAAAGTCATCACCGGAGTGGCGGCGTCGAAGGAGCTGCTGGAAGACACCAGAGGCTACAGGGCCTCTAGTGGAGGGTAGTGGCGGGGAATCCCCACCAAAGCCCTGGGTGGGAGGCACCTCTTCCGTGGGGTGACGCGGGTGCGTGTCCTAAGCGGACGCGGTGGTGGCGGCCTTGGGATTGGACCGTGGTGGTCTATTGTAGCACGGGGGTGGCGAGCAGGAGCCAGTTGTTCCAGCTTGGTGAGGGTCTCGTCCCTCTCCTCCCGACAGAACTGTAGGCGTCGGGAGAGGTGGTAGGCTTGACGGTGGGAGTTGCGGGCGCGATTATCCGCATCCCACAAAGAAGCGTGGAGGAGGTGGATCCTCTCCAAAGCACCACGTCTGGCGTTACCATAGGTGTAATGGAAAATCTAACCGTTGGAGATAGCGTTATCCACCTGGTCCTTGATAGGGTCGAGTGAGCTCAGCTCGTGCTCGGCGGTTTAAGCTCATTCCCGAGCTTGGCTTGCTTGGGTGAGTTAAGTGCTTCCTTACCATTTCCAATCCCTCTTTCGAATTTTTAAGCTTAAGGAGAAGGCACGACCAAGTAGCTTTTCACTTAAGTCTTAGGGGCTAACTATCGGGGATTGAATAAAATACTCTGACGGCTGGGCCCTATGCATGACCTACCCCTAGAGTGCATACCTAAGAAGGATAAGATGAATATGGCAAGCTTGGATTAACGACTCACATCTGTACCATAGCTTTGGTGCTCGAGAGTCTCTTTGCTCATGAGCTATTGTGCAGGTCATCTTGGACCCTGAGGGAATGTCTCAATACGATCAACCTGACACTCCTAATCAGCTTTGGAGTCTTCCTATATTCAGAGCCCAATGCCTTTCAAATATGGACATCTCTTGGACCACCCCCTATTGGGGAAGAGGGATCTAAATCGAGATCAATCTCATTGCAGTAACACAAACTTCCACGTGCGACTGGAGTATGGTTACAAACTCTTTCCGAGATGTCCGAACGAGAATAAATCTTCGTGCCTAGTCCTTTTTTATCTCGACGAGTTCATACATCTATGGCAAAAACCTTTGGTAGAAAGTGGTTGTTTGATCCCTAATCAATAAATAAACTCAGCGGAGAATCTGTTCCCCATCGTCGACAAATAGATTTACGATTTTGTTTAAGTTCAAGAAGCGCTTTTATTGTTCAAATCAAAAGGCGTGTGAAATAAGCTATACCAAATAAGAGATTTTAGCTTATAACACTTTTTAAAATTTATATTTCATATTTGCCACTCTGGTCTGATTTTATAGATACATACGATTTTCACATGTCATTCGGATGGGATGTAGTGTGTGCGAGTGTTAAATTCTGAAACCAGTTTTTTTTTTTCATCCTTCTCTCTCTGGCGGTCTGTTTGGAAAGAATGAACTTCGTAGGAATCAATGTAACCGTCACAAATATAATTCCTGGACTCCCAAGTTTCCAACCAAACCATTCGTTTTCGTTTGACGACTGGATCGGTCGTTTTCTAACGTGTTTCTAACGTGTACTAGCTGATTTCGGGGAGATATTCCGCAATAACCCGTGGCACGAGCACGACGCAAAGATCGACATCCCTCATCCTTGGAAGCGAAGGCATGGAACGAGAGCTGCTTCTGCTCGCTCGGCTCCACAAGTTGGACAGGCTCCCGCTTTGTCTACGTACGTGTAGATCGACCGCAGGCTCTGCACAGCTAGCTCTAGCGAAGACAGAAACAGAAGACGGGATCACGATGCTTCAGCCATACAGGTTGCCGTGTCCTACCTCTGACCCTCTGAGGCTGTGACAGATCGGTGCAGGTTGACTGTGGCGATCTGGCACGCACTGGAAGCATGATCTCGACGTTGCACTGGCGAACGGTCGCTGGCTTCTCCAGGTAAGAGTATTAAGACACGGAGCTGCATGCAGTGCAGTGCTTAGCTTAAGCTAGAATCATGATCGCTTTGTACGTATCACACATCTGATGAATCGCAAAATACAGGTGATCTGGCTAGCTAGCTACTAGGTAGTACTTGTCCAATCTTGCAATCAGTAGCAGGTCAGGGTCGCCTCCAACGGCGGCCTGCGTCTCTGCGTGTTGGTACTCGATCGGATGCTCCGGTCCCGCTCTTATTGTGATGGTGTCATAGGACATTAGTGTAAGGGATTGAAGGCCTGTTTGGTTGTTAACTAACTTTGTTTGCGCTAAGCTTAAGGTTAGCGAAGACAGCAGCAGTGTTTCAGTCTAAAATAGCTAAAAGTTAGCTCATGTTTGGTTCGTTGCCACGCCTAAGATTAGAAACATCCAAGAATTTTGTGGCGGCCGTTTGGATTGTAGCCATCCTAACATTAGGCAGAACTATGTCTATATGAGAAAGATAAATTTGAAGGTTGAAAATTTTTCAACTTTAAACGAGCTACAAAAAAGAGAATAGGAGAGGAAAAAAGAAAGCCAATTTTTTTAAAGTTGAGAATTTTTCAAATTTTAAAAAATTTAAAAAAACATTCAAACTTTTTATGAACATTCCTCATGCAGCCATGGTTCCATTTTTGTAAGTTTTCTATTTTTTTAATTTTTTAAACGGTCTAGAAAAAAGAAAGAAGAAAAGGAGAAAAAATGAAAAAAAAACTCAGTGCATTGCGTTGGCTGTGAGTTAAACTCGGGACCTTTGGAATGAAACCTAATTGTCCTAGCCAGGAGGCCAAATCGTCGACGTGTTGAATGGTCTGTCACTGAACTAGTTTTATCCTTCGTCTGGTGACTGGCTCAGATGCAACGAGGCGCGTCGCGGCGAGAAGTGTGGCGGCCAAATCGGCCGCCACACTGTGCGGCGAAAATCAGTGCGGCGACGAGTGCCAAACCTGCCTAACATGTGTGGCACGTCTAAACTTAGTGCGTAAACCAAACGCATGCCTAAGACACCGTGGCGCGTCTAAGCTTAGGTGTGGCATTGTTAGTCACGAACCAAACAGGCCCTGAAAAGGAAAAGGGAACCTGGTTAGTCTTAGAGCATCTCCAACTGGCCATCTATCCTTCCACTCCATAACACTATTCATTCCACACTCTATCTATTCCTCTAAAATTCCTTCACACTTTACGCTACACTCTAAAAGATTCCTTCCCTCCAGCGGCTATTCTATCCAGATAAACAGTATTATAGAGTGTCACCTAGAGATGCTCTTATTTGCTAGTGCTTTATAAGCGCATTCTCTACCTTGGTACGGTAAGGATAGAGGTGCACACTGATCTATAAGCGGAACAATAGAGTACTGTAGCAAAATACTGCAGAGAAAACAATGCAGCATAGGTACTATAGCAAACAGTAACATTAAACAGTTGTATTTGTTGCGCAAAAGTTACTTTTCATCACTGTTGCTACAGTGATCTGTGAGGTGAATGGCAGAAGAGTACAAATGCAGAGCATACAAATCCATTGCGTTAATCTAGATCCTAGATATAATTGAAAAAGTTGTGCCATTTTATTGAGAGGTTTCAAGAGATGGAAAAATTATTAAAATCGGTTTTAAAAGCTTCAAAAGAGACATAAAAAAGGTTCAAAGCATAAAAGTGTTCGGTTTATATAGCAATGGAAAAAAAAATGGCTATAGATTATAATCAAACTTTAACCCAACCTGATTCTCCACCTCTCTCCACTCCACGAGCATAGAAAAGCAAAAGACCAAGAGAAAGAATGTCTTTTTTAAATACAACTAAAGATGCAAAATAATACAAAACGTATCGTATTTGCAAAAAGGGAAAAAATAAACTACCTCAACGTCTATGCCATCGAAATTTATATAAAATAAATGTGAGTTATTCATTCCTTTTGATCTAATGGCTCATATTAATTTTATTTTATTTACACTGTAATGATAATATATTTTTATACGTGATGCCCTCTAAATAGAGGTTAGATTTGAATATATCACCGTCCTAGTATATTTTTCGATATGTACATAAAAAAGCTCGAAATTTTACCATGCTTTCTGTGCATGATTCACCAGCTCACCTAGGTTCCATTCTTTAATGGCATACCCTTTTTTACGATCGTATCTAATCCAACAATTTATAGATCGAATGTGATCAGTGTTTTGGAAATTAAACTAAGCTTATTTTATAATACTAAAATTATTTGATTATTTACTAAAGTGAACTTCCATAGCTTCAAAAGGTGGCTTAGGAACTAGAAAATGTTTTCGAGAAATGGTCGTCAAAATGTTCAAAATGTAGATAAAATATTTTTAAAAAAAAGCTGAGCATGACAGGATCAGCAGGTTTACTTGTGGTGTTATTTTTCATCATTTTTATTTATATTTCAAAATCATAGAAAAAATATAATACAGGTAGTAAAAGCTTTTATTATTAAAAAAGTAAAAGCTTGCCTCCATAAAAAGAAGAGGTAGGCCGGCCAAGGCCAGGTCTCGTAGAAAAGTCAAAGATAATAGATGGAGAGAGATGAAAGATCTCAAGTCGCCCATCACCCCGTCTAGCCCACAGACTGACGTGGACGTGCACGACGCCCTATGCCCTCCTCCATCCGTTAGCCCAACAAAACACCATCCTCCCGTCCAACCCCTCTCACTGACACGTGGGGGCCCCGTCCCAGAACAGCCAGGACCCGCACGCATCACGCGACAGTTAGGAGCCGGAGAGGTAACCACGGGCAGGGCCATGACGCGATCCCATGTGGGACCACGTCCACTCCGTCCAGCCGCCCGGCGAAATGACGGGATTGCCCCCAGCGCCTGCGTCCGGTTCACGTGCACCTCGCCGCCTCCTCTACTCCACCGACTTTCGATTTATCTAGTCCACAGCGACAAAAGACCCGCTCCAGATTTCTCATAATTACAAAACTGCCGTTTTGTACAGTACTCCAGTACTGGCGTTCTTGCGATTTACTCCTCGGCTGGACTCATAATTGATGCCGTGCGATATATGGCGTTCTTGCGATTTACTCCTTGGCTTGACTCTTAAATACGCGCTGCCCATGCGAATTATTTCAGCTCGACAGCGCCATGATGGAGAGAGTGAGCTCCTCGGCGTAACCACCGTACGAGCGGCGACCGATTACACGAAAATGGAGGGGCGAAACGCTAAAAAGGCGCCCCAGTGCCGGGCCAAAAACGACCCTCGTCGCTCTCTGAACGAAATGACGGCGGTGCCCTTCGGGACTCCAGACGTGGCGGGAAAAGCCCGGGATCTGGAGGAGTAAAGGCGTCATTCGGCCGGCCCCAGGACAAGGAAGCCCGGGCCGGAATTTAATGCGGCGGTGAGCCCACCGCCGCGCGGCACCGCTCACGCCGGGGGCAGGTGGGGGCCCACGTGGGAGGGGCCGCAGCACCACACGCCAGACGAGGAGGAGGAAGCCGCCGGGGGCCACATGGCAGCAGCGGGCGCCGCGTGGGGAGGCACCGGCACGACTCGCCCGCTCGCGCGGCGCGGCGGCCGAGGCGGCGGTGGGTGGTCCGGCTCGACTCGCGAGTCGGCTCGGGTGGTGGTGGGCAGGGCGGGTTCGTTGATGCACGTGGCGGGAAGGGTGGGATAAGTATGGATACCTAACACCCACGTCGGATCTGGATCTGCACCCGATACGGCCGATGGGCTCGTGCCGTCGCGGCTGCGTCTGACCCGCCCCATGTCCCTCATCGTGTGCACACCGGAAGACAACGTTGCGTTCACGATTTACATGAGAAACTTCTGCATCGTTGGTTAGGGATCACACGACTAGCACAAGTAAGATGGGCACTAGGAAGACGTCAGATGATGCGGAGGAGAACTGAAAGTAAGCGGAAATTAAGTCATCTAATATAGTATTGTGTTGTCCTTGGTTGTAACAGGCGAAACTAATAAAATTATGTAAAAATGAGCTAACTATGTAAACACGCATGTAGGCATATCTTGCTGTATGGACCAAGTGTTATCTATTCATGCTCTAATTCCCTTCTTTTGAAGAGCTACTGCACAATGGTTCTGCAAGTTGGAATCGGATTAATTTTATATTGTTTATCTTTCTTTTTTTCCTTTTCTTTATGGTTTTGTATCTATCTTTTGAGTAATATATGATTGCAGTCTTTTAGTCCAAAAATGTTTTGTCTATGCATGCCCTAATTCTCTTCTGTGTTTCTTTCCTGTGTAGTCACAGGCTATGGGTTTCTAACTTAGTACAATCTTGCATGCCACAAATTGGAGGTACAGCTACCTTTAAGTTTCCATTAAGTCGGTCTTAATCGATGTGGGTGAACAGTGAACACGGAACAGTATGACTTGCATCTCGCTCATATCTCCAAGATTCCAAGAAAATGCTACTAGCACAAGGAAGACGACGTTGTAATATGTAGCCAAAACGGTGACTTGCGAGTTGCGATGGGGCGAATATAGCGCGTGTCTACTAGTGGGAACATGCTAAGCGTTTGCATGTATAGACGGCAAGTCATTCATCATTGTTTGAGGCGCTGGTGCAACTTCGGCCCCTATGGATATGTTTGGTTCATAGTCCTCAAGTGCCTTGCCAATACAAAGGTCATGCCAATCCAGGGTATGACCTTTTCAGGGAAAAAAATATGGCGTTTGGTTCGTAGCCTTCAAGGAATAACCAACGAAAAAATAAAATAAATAAATAAATTTCAAAAAATTGAAAAGTATTTAAAATGGGATGCTTAGGATTTTAAATGAATTACTAAATTTATTTCATACAATTTGGACACAGTATGAAATTTATACAAAAATGAGAAGGTTAAAAAAAAGCAACTGTAGCTCATGAGCCTATGCATGTGAGCCCGGACGAGGGCGCGCCAACCAAAGGCGGCCGATTTGGGCGCCGTTGCTCCGCTTCCCCGCTCTATGGAAAAACGCGGGCGCGCCCTCGCGTTGGCTCGGCTTATTAACCGGCGTCATAATCCAAACAAGCGCTTACACGCGAGTACGCTGGATAGTACGCGGCATGGGCGGCCGCAATCCAAACGAGTCCTATATATTTTCGCGCAGGCTCATGTATTACGCTTACCTACAAAAGAACTCCCCGTACAGATATCTCCACCTGCGACGGATATACCTATGTAGATCAATAATAAGGTCCTATTTGGCACAGCTCCAACTCCACTAAAATTGGTAGAGTTGGTGGAGCACCTAATTCCTAACTCCAGAAATTCATAAAGCTAGAGTTGTGGGTGTATTAAGGATGTTTAGGTGAGTCAACTTATTTATATTTTAAACTAAAAATATAAACTTAAGTCACTTTATTTTAACCTACAAACTTCGTATCTGAGATGGAACTGAAAGTTGGAGCTGTACCCAGTGGAGCCTAATATAAACACAGCAACTCTGATGCTAATTCATGCCCTGTTGCAACTAAACAAATCGTCTATTTAGTTATCCCACCTAATTATCAATAGTGTAAGCACCATAACTCTGATGGTAAATCTGCATTATCTTTACTATTATATGACCTAGAGTTTGTGACGGTAGCTTAATATGGTGATCTATGCATGCCTCCACATAATTCCCTCCGTCCTCTAAAAAAAACTAACAAAAAACAACTACTACTTCCTTAAAATATATTCTATGTTATTAAAGCAATGGAGAGAAAGGAGCCACCACGATCAATATGAGAGGTTAGAAATTCCTAATCAATAAAAAAAATCTACACCATCAATTATAATCCATCAAGATTATAATGTTATAGATCTAACAAAATTAGAGTTATTATTATGGAACCGCCTAAGGAGCGGTCGCTGCCTCCATGCAAGGGGTGTCGGCCCCTAGGTGGCATGGGTAGGCGTGGCAGTTGCCTACCTGTTAGCTAAACCGTATTATTATATCTTTTGCATCAAACATGTATCACTAATTTAGAGCTTATCATGACTAATACGACTACTAAAGCAAATCTAAATGTACTATATTTGTGACATGGACTAGCTAGCTTACTCTCAAGGGATATTATTAGGGTTTCATGGTTTTCATGGTGTCACCATATTGTTGTGGCAGTCGAGGCAAGGAGGTGGTGGATAGTACTGATAGCTTCTTGGTTGTTTGTTTGATATAGATTTGAATGAGTTTTTATATAAAATAATATATATAATGGAAATAATGTATACTATTATTATCTAATGTATATATAACCGTATCAAAGTATTGGGTTTTTTTAGAAAATGGGTTGTTTGCCATATTTAGTGCGTCTATGGCATCGCCTCCCTCACACTTTAAGCGATAAAAGGTAAAAGGGTAGTAGCACGCCACGCCTCGCCTTACCGTCGTGCCAACCATGGTGACAAATACAACTATAAATCCTTATATTAACAAAAGGTATGTTAAGTTTTGACACAAATCTAGTCGCGCAAACGTACGGGACACTTTGCCCTTTTTTAATCAAAGTTTAGCAAGGATGGGTATGCGACAAAGTTGAGCATTAGCAAGGCCCATCAGCCATAACATGGGATGTACTAATATACTGACATGATATTGTTTCTCTATAATATTTGAATCTTTATATTTTAAAAGGTTTGTTGAATTTTGTCCTAAATCTACCAAAACAAATTTATGGGCCGGACAATTTGCTCGTTTTTATAATAAATTAAATAGCTATAACGGGTGCGCGACAAAGTTGAGGTAAAGTGATGCACGTCGGTCATAACCTACTAATAATATTGTTTTATTAGTTCGAGATAAAGCACAAACGGTCGGCTAGCAAATTCAAAAAAAAAAAAAGGAGTCCCATCGAGTCGATCCTAATCAGAGCCATAAATTCCGCCAAGCAAACCCAAGTTGGAATCTAGCAGGAAACCATGAACGCAGATTGCGATGGTGATACACCACACATGACCCATTCACACGGCGTCTTTCTGAGGGCAAGCAAGCATGCCCAACGAATATGAAAAGCAAAGCAAGCAACGCACGTAAGGCGATTCCAGGTGAGTCGAGAATTCTTGAGAGAAGCTAGTATTTAACCGCTAGGTCCCGGAAATATATCGGAATGGAAGGGAAGCCAAACGGAATATGGGATCAGAATTTTGGTGCTCAAATTGCGTGCCCGCGGGAGTGGCTAGACTCGATCCATCCATCATCGGTCGCTGCCTGCTTGGTTTGATGCCTTCCAAGTTGTGATTCCTCGGCCGGCGACCTGACTAACCATGGATAGATTGCACTGCACCACACGGGAAAGCGACCGGCATGTGTTCGTTCCATTTGACCTCGCCTGGTAAACAAGCCACGCCAATACGGCATTGGACATGCTAGTGCCTTTGCTTACCTCGGATCCATGGAAAAAAAAAAGTTAATTTTCACCAACTAGTGATTTTTCAAATCGACAAAAAGGCACAATTTAGAGTGGTGGTGGCTGAAACGTTCATCTCGGAAGATCAGCAACGGCTTTTTTCTCACTCTCCCGGCCTGTAGTCAAGATGTAATTAAAAAGTATATATTATGACCAGTTTCACTAACATCTGCTTTTCTTTTAGGCTGAGCTTCGATAGGTGGCTTTGAGAAATTAGAACATTTGTTTCATTTACGATTCGAGGTGTCTGGACTTTTATTGCAGAGAAGCTAGCAGGGCTTCTCATTGTGCAAAAATCGGAAACGACTGAATTAAATAGGTTATACATACCAGAGCCAAAAGTGTATATATCAATAACAGACGAAAGACAAACTGTGTTATGTGTCTCTCTCTTTTTTTTCTTTTTGGAAGACCAGGTATATCCGACCAGCCGGGTTATAGTTTAATCCACAAAAAAACTCGTGTAACGAAAATTGAAAAATGCCAAACAAAGTCTTGCCCAAACATATATATCCGTACCGAGTACTGACTATTAGGTTAATTCACAATGGAGCAACCACCGACCAGATGTAATGTAATTCTCAGAGCTGGGTGGCGGTCAATATAATTGATGTGCCAGTCCTTGATTGTGGTTTGGAGCCATCACAACGGGGGTTAGACCTAATTAATAGCGGTTTGGCTTGGATTTGGTTGCTCTTCGCCATTAACAAGTCACTAGCGAAAGTTGTTTGCGTCTACTCCTAGTTTTCTCCCGACGTTGGACGCAAGCTGGAGGAGCTAGGTCTACGGAAGGGAAAAAAAAATCAACTGGAAAAAATGGCACGGTGACACTCGACGACGGCTACAATTAACATGGCCGTGCCGGCGACGACTGCAATACCAAGTCCACGCTTTGTCGGTCTCGAGACGTCCTTGCAAAACACGTACCGGTTCACGTGCAAGACGAAGCAAACCACAGAGTATGTACGTGCTACTCTCTACAAGTCCTTCATGTAGGTGCGATATTGGTGCACATATATATAGCGCTCCAATGCGCGTGATTGGATTGTATGTACATGTTGTTCGAGTTAATGGACCGGTCGTGCACATCACCATGAGAGATATTTAAAGAAAACCGGTGCATCTAGACGTCAAGGACTAGCTAATTAGGGTTCTTTGTCATTTGTACAAGTACGATCGGTTTGAAAGCTCAGAGAGCACCAAGCTGGGCGCAAGAATTTCGTGTTGGCATACTGCAGCATACAAATTCTTGCGGCCGGTGATTTCGTAAATGTATCTTGTTCCAAACCAGGGCAAAAAGGTTATGGCTTTACAAAGCTTTCTAGGTGAGAGGCTTCTAGTCGCAAGACAACCAATTGATTAAGTTAAAAGACGCAATTTTCTCGAGGGCAGGGTGTTTTTTTAAAGCGGATATTTTTTACTGATTGCATTATTTGCTGATGAGATTACTTGAGGCGTGTTTGCTTGGGTGGCCGCCGCTGAGTCTGGCTCGCACGAGCCACCCATCAAACATTTGGTTGCCTGATTGATCTCTAGAGCCAGGCCATCCCATGCAAATCCATTGTACTGGCCTGGCTTCGCGGAAACGCCGCGGGCGGCCGTTTCCACGAGCCAGGCTCGCGCGGCACGCCGGCACGCACACCTAACAGACTAGCAACAACAGACTATAACAACAAGTTTCTACATACACTTTTCAATCTTTCAAAAAAATTTAAAATTCAAACGACATCCAAATTCAATGAAACAAAAAAAATAGAACCGTGTGTTCAAGTACAAGGTATTGAAAAAAATTAGATTTTTTTGAATTTTTATTTTTATTTTTATTTTTGAATTTATTGATTTTCTATTTTTTGAATTTATTTTTTGTTTCAGTAATTTTTTAAATTTTACTTTTGAATTTATTTTCCTTGTTTTTCATTTCCCTTTTTTGAATTTGTCCATCCCACTCCTCTCCTAGTGCAGCCAACCAAACAACATCTCTACACAGTCTGTTAAATCTCATACAACCAACCAAATAACATTCCTCAGATCACCTCACTTTGGCTCCATCCAAATTTCTACTGAGCTCATACGACAACCAAACAGCCCCTTAGAGAGCTTTTCAAACCGGTTTAGAAAGTCTCGCCCGTTTTGATTCACGTGTTGTTTTAGAGCATTTGAGCATGCCTTTAATATTAAAAAATGGGCCTAAGAAACTAAAGTGTTGGCCATCTCGGTGACTGAGATAAAAAAACAGGTAGATAAGGTTTTATCAAATAAGTTGTAAAGAATGCCGCCTAAGCTTTTTCTTCCTATTAGCTTTTTTTGGTTTCGAAAACACAAATTCTTTGATATCGTTTGTTCGTTCAAGATAGGATGTGTGCCAGAGCTCTAAAAAAATTCAAATGACACAGACCAAATTCTCCAAACCGCTTTAAGAAGTTGTTGAAGTTGAACTTATCAACAAATAAAATAATTATCAAATCAGATTAGCTCTGAAAACAACCCATTAATTATAATTTTGTTCTTATAGGGTGCCCTGAATAGTTGTAGTTATTGATTTACTGAAATATTGATTTTCAAGAGTGTTTCAAGTTGTATCGAGATTATAAAAAGAGGCTTGAGGAACTAAAACCTTTGGCTTCTGAAAAAAAAAGACACCGGTTTATAACATGTAACTTTGGAGAGGACAATATCGAGACAAATATGTTTATAAGAGGTGGATGCAAACTAGTTACACCGTAGCCAGAAAACCATTTGTCTTCATGAACCGTATATAAAAGGCACTGTCAAGTTTGATTTGCAAACGAGACATATTATTTGATTGTTTAAAATTCAGTGGCAGTAAACTGGCAAATTAATACTTTGATTGCACTGCCTAATTGTTTATTTCAGCTTAATTTTGAGAAGTTTTCTGTCTTCTATTCGGAGTAATATTCGTCACCGTTTCCGTTAATATTCACTACACCGAAAAGTCCTCGTGAAAATTCAACGAGAGAATCGATAAAGAAAAAACGTTGTCACACAGACACAGTACCAACCATTCAACCAAGCATACTACTAGTACGTCCCAGTGGTTCAGCAGACAACAGAGCCGAAGCCGGCCCGACCATTCCGTAATCGAGCCGGAGTCCCAGAAGAAGACGGCTTGGGCTCCGGCTCGGCTTGCGGACGCCAAATCCGGACCTGAAGCCCAGTAGATAGCGGACTTAAGAATCGAATTTAAATGCGGGAAACGAAGTGCGAAATAGGGGAAAAGGCGACGCGCCCGTGACGGATGGCCCCAGAATCCCGATCTCCACGCTCCTGCACTTTCACGCTTCGGCCCCCGGAAACATTTCTCACCATCCACCCCCGCAAACTTTCGTATTCGCAAAAGTGCCCCTCGGCTGGTCTATTCTATCCTTGTTGGGCCCCACGTTTGCTCGCAGGCCCCTGCGGCCGCTGCATTTTACAAGCGGCTCCAGCGAACCGAGCCACATTCTTGGCGCCTGCCAGGGAGCGTGGCTTTCCAAATGGACTGAGCGACAAGGGTTGTTGTGCTGCCTCATGCCCGTGCTTCTCCTACTGTGGTGCATCGCTCACGGCCCACTACTTGGTAATTTCAGGTCCCTAAAAAAGGTTATTTCAGGTTAGCTTTATTATAATAACCATTTGACTTAATTTATTCTACCGTAAACCATCCTGAGATGTTTCTAGATCCGCTTGTAAAATAAGACAACACCCAAGCATTTATCTCAAACTAAAATAAGGCCAGTGAAAAGAGAAGAAAAGACAGACCGAGGTACATGTGCAATGTGTGTGTGCTCGTTGTATTTTACTAGGATTTTATCTTGAGGTTAGTTACAACCCAGGAAACATTCTAGTAAGTATTCAGCGATGCTACGGGTATCCATGTAACAAAGGTTATTGGGTATATATGGTGTGGTTCCATATATACGTGGATAGCGGAAACGTACGCCCGTGGTGTGAGTAGTGAGCGTCATAGTTATACGAGTTTTTTTTTAGCAGGAGGGGTGACAACCCCCAATTCTATTTCTTCCTTTTCAGGGTAAAAACAGAATAACACAGGTTTTTCAGTCGAACAAGCAACCACTAGCGTATCACCAAATACAAAATCACATCACCAACTCATACTAGTAAAAAAACTGAGACCACTAGAAGCAGAACAGACAGAGTTACAACCCAAAATACCATCTTCTAAGCACAACCTCAACTAAGAGTATCCAGAAGCAGAAGTTCATCCTCATCAATCAACGACAAAAAGTAGTTAAACCCAACTAAACCTTGTAACAGCTCCCACCTTCAGGCCGCTCTCTCTGATCATCAAGACTGAAGAGAGACCTCACGCCATATCTCTCAAAATACCATCTGTCGAAGTGTCTGCTGAAATATCAACCATAACTTGCACCAATTTAGCAACCCCTTCTTTATAATCTCCTGCGTCTCATCATCAGTTAAACCTGCCCAATAAGGACATGTACAATAGAGAGTCAATGGTGTCTCTTAGCATATTCTTCTAAGTAAAAAAGACAAGTATGAAAGGACATGTATAAAGCCATTTATTAGGGCGTCTCCTAGCGATTTAATGCTGCTCCTCTCTAATTCTGTCTAGGAATGACTTCACCAAGAGTCGACTCTAACATTTTTCTCACTTTCTCCCTGTCACATCAGCGAAACATATCCACCTCATCACTAAGAGACGTCCTATTAAATGGTTTTGTACATGCCCTAAGTCATCAATGCACCGGTCACAGTTATACGAGTTAGTGGAGAGTGTGAGCGTAAGCCATCACCGCAGCGCACGCAGTGGGGATGATCCCAGACAAAGCAGAGGCACGTAAGGTAACGTAACCCGTGGACGCGACGCGAGCAGCGGCCGGCGTTCCAGATGGCACGTAAAGCACCGCGCTCGTGCCGGCGATCAGACCTGGCTAGAAACCGCGACCTTTCAAAACCAAAGGGAAAAAGGAAAAAAGAAAAAAAGAAACCGCAAGCAGTTTTGCGGAAACCACCCCGCGAGAGTGCGCGTCTCGCAGCAGCCCGCCCGGGCCAACGCTATATAAGGAGGCCCCCAACTCGGAGTCGCACCGCAAGACACCTCGCTTTTTGTACTCTTCCAACTCTGCCCCTCCGCCATTCTCTTCCCCAACTTGTTATCTCCTCGCATGGAGGAGACGACTTCTTCTCATAACAAGAGGGCGCGGGACGCCGGAGGCGAGCCCGCCTCGCCGGAGGCCGACGCCAAGAGGCTGCGGCCGGAGGACCTTTTCGACATGCTCGACGACGAGACCGACCCCGCGGCCGCCGAGGACCTCGCGTCCGTCATGCGGAGCTTCGAAGAGGAGATAGCCGCCGGGGACGCCGTGGCCGCGCCGCAGCCAGAGCTGGGATTCCTGCTCGAGGCCTCCGACGACGAGCTGGGCCTGCCGCCGGCGGGGGCGTCCTCGGAGGAGGCCGGCGCCGGGGAGCCCGTCGCTTTCGGGGGCCAGATCTGGGGGTTCGAGGACGAGATAGCCTACGGCGGCTACGGCGTTACATCCCCGGAGGCCGCAGCCGCCGCCGCGGCTGCCGCGGCGGAGTGGGACGACGACGGCTTCGACGCCGGGCTGTTCGGGTTCGGCGACGATGCTTGCGCGCCGTCGGATCTCGCGGCCTTTCGCCACGAGACCACGCCGGCCGTCTGATGGGCCCCGCTAGTGGATTAGTTTTTATTTTGTTTGTTTTTACTTTGGCTAACCTTAGCGTTACCCGTTTTTAACCTTGGATGTAAAGTTTTTAGAGGGGAAAAAAGAAACTAGGAAGGAACCTTACCTTGGAAAGGTTACTTGGATGGAGTCAAGGAGAGTTAAAAAAAGAAAATAGGCTGCACCGTTAAAAATTCAGAAGAAAAAAATGTCCCAAGAAGTCCAAAGAAATGGTTCCTTATTTTTTTCCCACCAAGAATTGGTTTCTTTGGGGGCAAAGGAAATTAATAAGTAAACCATATTTAAAAAGGTGAAATGAAAAGGTTGAGAAGTCAGAACAAAGATGCCAAATTTGCAGTTGCGGGGACGAAAATGTTCAAAATGACATGGTGGATGGACGGATGTTGACCTACTGACATGACAGACCGAAAATTCAGAGAGAAAAAAAAAAATCTGTGATGAACAGTACGCTGAAGTACATATGAATCCGAAGGTTCTAGTGCTCCTCTTTCTATTTTTCGCGCCAAAAGATGTAGGCTTATGATCCTGTTAGTTTTGGAAGCAGGTTTAAAACTGTACCTCGATTTGATTATGCAATCGGTAATAAAGTCATAACCAATTTTAACTAGTCGATTAGATCTATATTATAGTAGATCTAGTAAACATGCAATATTAGAAAACAAGTTTAAACATGAGTAATAGATAACGAAATTATTGGCTTATATTAGATCTAAACCAATAGATTTAACCAGGTAACCAATCTACTATAAAGTCAATGAAATCAACTAAATATTAGAGTGAAAGGTAACGAACTATCAGCTAAACGAATAAGTAGATCTGGCCAACAGAACAAAGATAACGACTATCGACGAAAAACAAGCTATAAGTCGTTGGAATAAGGGTAAACAGACTATCTAGATTGTAAAACCAAACCAACGAATAAAATGAGAATAACAGACTACCGCCAACGAATATATTGATCGATAGAACGAGCGTGAAATCTAACCCTTAGTTGAAACAGTGTTGGTCCCCTTACATGCCCTAGGGCTATATATTTATACAGACTCCAATAGACATTGACTAGACTCTAACTTTATATATGGTACTCTATTATTCCCTATTTTATCGGCTATTCTATCTAATACCCGTACAATCCGATACAAACTCTATGTACTATAACCAACCTGACTTTGCCCTATCCGATTCGGCCCATATCAAGCTTAATCCAATTCTAGCCGAATCTAGAACTTTCTAGACTGATCGGCTTTTCCAAATTTTGGTATCAATACATGCCCCCCAATTTTAGGATATGAGAATCATATTCCAAAATTACTCAATATATCGGCGGTTAGTGATATGCCCTAAGAGGTAATCATGTAATATGATTGTATCACGTCTATGTTTATATACTCTTGGATAATATATTATCAGTTCTATGAATATACGTCGTTCACATTGTTCATCAAGTACGGCTTGGCTGTGAGACACATTGCTTATGTTTTTTATTCTAAATGATCTTTAGTCTTATATCATTATGTGAGACAGTAATGATTTGATCAGCATATGTATTGATTGATGGTATTATTTCACATACCATAGATATAGAGATATCAAATCAATAATATGAGCACATGTTAGGAAACATGGTGTTGAATAGATTTACTCTGAGACACTATAGAGATTGTTATCTTACATGTGCCATCAGTCTGTAGTTTTGAGCGGTACACCTATATGATCCTTAGATCTGAGATTGTCATTGGATCCAATATGCGTAGTTGTATACTTTAGAATTATCAACCGCTACACCGTAACTGGGTAGTTATAAAGATAGCTTTCAAGTATGTTATGAAACATATCGTGCAGTGTGAGAGATCAAGATGGAATTTGCCCCTCCCTGATAGCAGGAGAGATATCTCTGGACATCTCGATATGATTGGATTGAAAAATGCATGACCATGCCAATATGATTAAAGAGTTAATCATAGTTTAGATTCTATCTAAGATCGAATGAATGGTCGAGCTATCACAAAGGTGGCACGCATCTCGCCTTGAACTTGATTGATATTGTGCGGGCAAAAGGACAGGGTATGTGAGTATATCAAGGTTCAGCCAATATGATCATTTTGTGCATTTGGGGGACAATTTTTGTGCATTTGAAGGACAATATGTCCTGCCAGGAACCGCTTTCCACTTGTGGCTCGGAAAAGAGTTTCTGGGATCACGACCACATGTGCATGAACCTAACGAGTCACACATTTAGCGAGTTGGAACATGTCTAATGGATTGGATTTATTAGCGGGTTTTGCGGATATCGATTCATGTACAATTAGTTTTGCGGATACTAATTTGTGTAGGATTAGAGTCCTAATAGGCCTTGTGGAGAACCGTCCCCGTGACATAGAATATCAGGGTAGCCCCACCGCACTACTGCCCAGGATTCAGTAGTGCACAAATATAGTATCATCCTACAACGTCAAAATATTTAACAATAATATAATTACAGTGAAAGTAAGACCTGCTGGCCAAGTTTTTACAAACACTTATCTTACAGACATGTTATTTATTCATATTACAACAAAAAATACAACCCACTACCACATGCTCCTTTTGATACACTGGTTAGGGCCATCTCCAAACTCCATTGGTTCCTTTTCAATACTAGGTTCCTGCTCCTTTTGATGAGATTTTGACTCGGTTGGCTTCTCTGGTATCTTGGATGCTCGGCTTAGATGTTGATGACCAGCTCGAACCTTCGCTTCCTCTGCGGAGAGATTCTTCAAGGGACAATTATAACGAATATGCCCTTCCTCCTCACAATGGAAGCAAACAACATAGGTTCTGCGAGGGCAATTTTTCTGATAATGGTTTCCATTACAAAAATAACACATGATCCGAAGAGGTTTCAATTCGAGGATCTTCTCAGCTGGTTCTGTTGAGGTCTTCATCTTGGGTGTAGTTGGCCTTATTCTTGGAGCATGTGAGGTTGAACCTTCTGAGAATACCTTCTTCCTTTTTTTTGTTCTTTTCCTTGCCTCTTTTAACACATTCATTCTTTCTTCCACCAACAAGACTTTATTAATTAACGTTCGCATATCTCGAAATTCAAAACTTGATAATTTTAACTGTAAAACCCCATTTAATCCTTCAAGGAATCTTTCCATCCTCTTAGCTTCGGTATTCACATCCTCGGGAGCGTATCGGGATAAGCAGTTGAACCTATTCAGATACTTTAACACAGTTTCTTTCCCCTGCTTAAGGTTTCTAAATTCTCTTTTCTTGCGGTCTCTAATTTCCTCTGGAATATAGTTGGCTCTAAATTCTGTTTTAAATTCTTTCCATGTAATATTTTCTCAATCTGACCTCGTCTTCTCATTGGAACTCCACCAAGCAGCAGCTGGTCCCAACAACTAATGTGTGGCATAGAGCACTTTTTCACGATCGCTGCATTGAACAATATCGAACTTTCTCTCCATATCATAAACCCAATCATCAACCTCAAGTGGATCTTCCGCCCTTGAAAAGGTTGGAGGCTGTATTTTATAGAAATCTGACCACTTACTCCTTATTCTTGTTGTGTTACTACCTCCTCTTCCAGTGGATGGAAGTGTGCCTACAACTTCTGACAGGATTTTTAAGAATAGTTCTGAGTTTTCTTGCTGATTCCTTTCCATTCTGGCCAATATTTGTGCTATAGTGACACTTTCTGGTCCCTTATCTGGTTGATTTTTACCTAGATTATTGGTTTTATCTTCTGATATCATGGCAACTTGGTCACTTGCTTAATCTACAGTGGTTTTTAAAACAAAACCTCCATTAAGAAAGACTGATTTTAGATAAGACTAAAAGGAATTAGGGTAAGGATTAGAAAGAACAAAAACCAAGGGTAAGGTCAAAACACTATTTTTATCAAAATGAACGACAAACGAGGTAAAACAACACATAAAAATTTAACAAAATACACTATTACACAAGTTGTAAACGAGAAACCCTAGAGGGTTCGTAATACAACTTATTATTTTTTTTCGCATATCTAGGTCAGAATCTTAATCACTCTTGTTAACCAATTCAAGGGTAAAACTCAACAACTTTCTAGATGATTCTGCTAATACCAAAATCACTAAGACCAAATTACTCTTTTACTCCCTATTCCTATAACAATTTTGTTACCTACAACTTTTTGATCTAGATAAAATGAGATCAGATTTCACGAAATTAGCCTTTAATTACAGATTTTAAGAGGGTTTCAACTAAAGCTATAAACGAATTAGGAAAAGTCCACAAATTAAATTAAGTTTTTAGGAGTTTTTGTCAATTTTTCAATAGAATACACCTAGTTTAACATTATAATTTCTACCTTTACCAACTTTTTGTGGAGTTTTAACATTTAAATTTCTCAAAATTTGTTCTACCAAATGACCTTTTTCAAAATCTAAATAACCTTTAATAGTGTAACTAAGATAAGAAGAGTTAGCATGGAAGAGATAAAAGAAATATCACTCCTTATTAGTGAAAATATCCTTTTTATCTTAAGATACGATTTTGACTTCCTAGATTTAGTCCTAGGTACTAATCATTCCTACGGTCATCCTACTGTCAAGCAGTGCTCTGATACCATTTATGTGGGGAACCGTCCCCATGACATAGAATATCAAGGTCGCCCCACTCCACTACTGCGCAGGATTCAGTAGTGCACAAGTACAGTATCATCTTGCAATGTCAAAATATTTACCAATAGTACAATTACAGTGAATGTAAGGCCTGCTGGGCGACGCTCGGCCATAGCACAGCGGCGTTTCGGTATGTTTGGGATCGGTCGCTTGGGTGTGGGAGCATCCTAGGAGCATGAACAAGCTAGTGGTGGCCCTAATTTTGCTTAGGGTGGTTTGCAGCGATCTGGCACCGTAAGCTTTGGAGCTCGGGGCGGCGGTTCCAATGGCGGCGGTGGCTCCGGGCAAAATTGGTCGTCTGGTTCGCTCGGGATCGATTTTATGGTGTCCTAGGATTCTCGAGCAAGCTAGAATTCGCATCAATTAGTAACAGGAAAGCTAAATTGATGATCATGGCCGAGGCGGCCGAAATTGTGGAATAAGGGAAATTAGGGCTCACCGGTGGATGTCCGGCGACGACGACGGCTCCGCTGGGTCCAGGTAGCGACGGCGAAACTGCAGGTAGCAAAAGGAAGGGGTGGAATTGGTGAGAAACCGCTGCACGAATTTAACCGAGGTTAGGCACCGCTGCGGCTTGGCTGGAGTGCTACTGTGGCGACAACAGGCATCATCTGGAAGCGGATGGAGTCAAGGAGCCACGCAATGCCAGCCGACACGTGGCACACCAGGCGTCTGAGGAGAGAGGTAGTGGATGACTCGGCTCAATCTAGGTGACATCGAAGGCGTAAAGCCAAAAAGGGGAAGGTGTACTTTTCCGTTTTAGGTGTTGCCCGTTTGGGAAATTGCCATTTTGGGGAAATTCTAGGGGAAATTGGTAGAATAATTAGGAATGATAAAAAAAATGCTAGAAATTTATGGGTGGCTCAAAAAAATAGATTAAAAATACCCCTCGGTCCATAAAATTATGAGGATTCTAAATATGCACTTTGTTTTGATATTTGAGAAATATTTATTTCATGGAATTTTCTAAATTATTTCTTTAATGCTTTTATTAGTGATAAATCATTTTTGTCACCAGAAAATTTAACAAAAATACTCTTGGGCTTAGAAAAATATGAATATCCCATTTCTCCAATTTATTTAAATATTTGAAATATTTTTATTTTATGATATTTAAATGTTCTTTAATGCCCTTTTTATGGTTTATAAAGCTTTGAATTATAAAAAATATAATAAAATATATTTAGGTCGACAAAACTATAGGAATAATATTTGTATAGTTTATTCAATATTTTGACAAAATTGTATTTTCTTGGATTTGTCATTTAGTTTTTAAATACCTCATATCTTGGTATATATATATATTAATCTTTTAATATCTTGTTAAAAATATATGGTAAAACCTTTATGCAAGAGAATAAGCATGCATCTTGATTATTCAGTTTTGATTGGTTTTTATCTTTTACCTTATGGTGCTTTCTCCAATTTTCTCTCTAGGGTTCCATTCTCCTATCCGATCACTTTGGTGAGTGGTTCACCTTTGCTTAAGGTTCTAAGGATACACCGGCAAGTACAACTGTTATTCTACGGGTCTTCCATTGGGTTTCTTGCCATTTCATGAATGCACTTTGTGTTTTGGTTTCGCAAAAAAAATTTATGTTTAAAATTTAGGGATGTTATAGGCCTCTAGCGTAGAAATCCATTAGTGCGCTTTATATAAGGGGAGGCGATAGGGCGGTGTAGATAGACGAGTTCGCCACCATGTAACTAGCCGTCACGTCCCTACCGACTCCTAGAAACCCTAGCCACGTGAGTGCAGTGCTAGCCCGTCGCGCATGGCGTTCTATCCCTAGACGTGTGGATACCATAGAAAGGCTGCTGCGGTTGCTACGGCGCTAAACGGCAATAAGGAGGACAAGGTCGGTGAGATCGACTATTTCCTATACGGCAGTATGTACGATGTTATCGTGGTGGTGAATGGCGAGGACGGGATGTTCGGCTCTACGTGAACAACTACTTGCTATAACTCGACGCGCGATGTCGGACTCAGCTACTCCGACTCTCCATCCGCTGCGACTACGCGTCAAGGGTAACGATCTGTGATCCTCTACTTGCATAATGTCCTGGGTGCTCGCGGTAGAAATTTTTAAAATTACGATAGCATAGCCTACCCGCTCCCCTTCATCGGCTTCTTCTCTATCCACATACATTTCTCTTTCCAATCTTACTCTTGATCTCTACCGTTCATCTTATTTTTCTGATCGTTGATCTTTAGGGCTTCGCCGCCATCTTACCACTAGGGATTTACCGCGGACGGTTAACCTCCCCACTTTACTTCCTATTAATAGTGCTACCCGCCTTGTCATTTGTACGCTCTCCAATTCTCCTACTCCATACTCAGATCTTGCACTCGGCCATCGGCATGATGTTGTCGCACCGATTGTGACGCCCTCTTCTGGTACTTGTTGAACAATTGATCAAACGTCACCTTCGGTTCAAGTATCGGCTTCAACATTTTATTATCCTTCCCTAGCCGATACCATGTACCAGCTTTTGGGTCACCTTTAGGCTTTATAGTTCTAGATGTGCCAATTGCATCTGTAGAAATACTTATTGAGCCGATGGTGGATTTTACGCTTTGGTTCACCATCTGAGTAATGTTTTTTGAAAAGATCACCTTTGGCATCATCTGTTTATCATGTTTTTCTACCTCATCGGCCCAAGACTGGCTCCTCTTTCCCTTTGTTTGATACTTCAATTATATTTACAGGGAAAGGGTTCACTTATACCTGCATGACACTTTTATCATCGAACTTGAGCCTCCCATTCTCAATAGCTGATTGGATTTGTTGTGTGAAGATATTGTAGTAGTTGATATTATGAAAATAAGAGTTATGCCACTTGCAATATATTTTCTTTTTAATCTCTTCGAGTGATGGCAGCACATGCCCTTCAGACAATCGGATGTGATTCTCTTAGAGCAAATATTTGATCAAATATCCAATCGCACTTGGTCACATCAAACGAATATTTGACCTCCAATCAGCTTTTAGATGGTTTGAGCCATGTGCGTACTAGTTGTTTCTTATTTCCCTTCACCCACTTGGCCACGTTAACCTGTGCGGGTTCCTCAGAGGTTCCTCATTAGATGACTCCTTAACATCAGATGGATAATTGACGTAGCTGACTTTGTCATCAGCCCTCTTGAACTTGTTTTTGAACTCTTTATTTTCCACAAATCGTCTTAATGATCCGATACACACTATGCCAAACTACTCAAATCTAGGAATTATTGTCCACTGAACTTTTCCTAATTTGTGGTAGTAGGCCTTCATATGTGAGATCGGCTAGTTGAGCATCTGGCAAACCACACTATGTCAACGATTCCGCACATCACTAAACCGCTTGATGTAGTCACTAACTGATTCCCCATACATTTGCCGAACTGATCTGAGATCAGATATCCTTAATTCGCACTATAGTTGAAAAAGTACTCATAGAATCGGCTTTCCATGTCAGCCCAGGAGTTGATAAAATTTGCGGGTAGGGACGTAAACCATGTAAAAGCAGGCCTTGATAAAGATAAGGGAAAGAGCCTGACGTGATGATAATCGTATTGGCTTCTCTCTCCACATTGAGTCAGAAATGGGCCAATATGCTCCATGGTTGAGGCCAACTCATTGCCAGAAAACATGGTGAAGTCAGAAACCTTAAATCCTACAGGCAAGTCATATTGGTCCATCCAGTCTGGGTATGGTTTCCTATATTCCATGGTCTTTCCTTTCTATTGTTAGCCGATTGAAACTCCCTTCGATTGTCGGCTAGTTACCCCTCCCCCCGAGGCATGTCGCCGAGGGGATATGTCCATTGGGGGAATTGCCTGATCCCGATGTGGAGTGAAAATGGTAGGGCGAGCGGGTCCTGGCTGCATTTCTACAGAATGATACTCCCAATAAGTTCTACACCTACAGCGGTGTTCCTTGTCCACGGCTCAATGGCTATAGGTTTAGCCGATGTGTAGGAATATTGAGGAGCGTACTAGGTCTGAGTTGGTCGTGATTTAGGTATTGGTATCGGCTGAGGAGTAGCCTGATATTCAGCCTAACCGATCACCAGAGTGTAGTGCGTTTGATACGGCATAGATTGCGTCTGGTATGCCTGCCTCACAAGCATCGGTTGAGGAGCCTGATACGCATGCTGGAAGGACACTATCGGCACTTGGCTCTAAGATGGTACCGATGGCCCAGGCTTTGTTGGGCAGGAAGCCTGGAAATCAGTATGCAAGAGTGTAGGTGTAGACCTCGGCCCTGCAGGATCTGAGTACTGCATCGGCCGACGAGATGCCAAGGTAGACGTAGCAGTCCTACCAGCCATCATAGAATGAATCTGTTACTCTTGGCCAACCGTGAATTGTAGGTACATTGGTAATGCAGGCCCTAGAGCAAACAGAGTACTGTTGGCGATATCTCATACGCCACCGCCTTGACGCCATTCATGATCCCCGGGCTAAGAGTAGCAATGAAGGCTGATGATTGATTCACCATGGCGTGATGAACCGATGAGTGTACCATCTTCGATACTTCCTGGGCGTCACTTTATATCTAGTTTTAACAGGGTCGACCACCTTCACAGTCATGTCCTGACGTTGCTCTTCAGTAAAATCAGCATCGATCACTATGAGCATATGATCTTCAGTAATGTTAGTCCGATCCTGCTGATCGGACGCCATTGGTTCCCACCGAGCGTGCCAAAAGGTGTGTTCGCACTAAAATTTGACTTAGCATGAATGCACACGGGCTTAAGGCTTAGGATCCCCGTTGGTACTAGAAGCAGGATTCAATGCGTGCCAGTCGATTTGATCTACAATCGGCAAGAAAGACGTAATCTACTTTTAAATAGCCTATTAGATCCGTAATATGGTGAACCTGCAACACTTAGATGTAGATCCAAACAAGAGTGAAAGGTAACGAGCTATCGGCTTAGATTAGATCTAAACCAATAGGTTCAGCAAGGTAAACAATCTACTATAAAGCTGATAAACCAACAAAGTAGCAGATCGAAGGGTAAAAAGACTACCAACTAGTCGATTAGATCGTCTAATTAATAGAACAAAGGGTAAACAGACTATCGGCAAATATCAAGCTATAAGCCGATAGAACGAGGGTAAGCAGTCTACCACCAACGAATGTATTGATCGGTACATAGAAAGACGGTAAAACCTAACCCTTAGTCAAAACGACGATGCGCAGCAATATCGACTAAGATAGTGCTTCGACCAAAAGCCGATACAAGCCCGGAGATCGAACTAAATCGAGACAGTACTTACTTGTAGGCAGCTCCTAGGATGTACCTTGAAGCCGATCTAAAAGATGATGCGCAACAAGTCGATCGAAGACAAAATACGACAAAACTACTCTCAATGCGATCAAAAGTAAAGGACATGTAAAATTATATTTGTTTAATTGATTCGTGGATGTCTTACATGCCCTAAGAGCTAAGTATTTATACAGGAGCTCAAACTCAATCGACTAGGACTATTACTTTCGCAACCTATGCGACCTCGACCCTATATCTTCTTATTTCATCTAACATTACCTAATATATTCATACCAAACCGACCCGACTCTACTTTATCCCTTTTTTAGCCAATTCAGTCTCCCCCTTCCATGCTGGCCTAGATTTACTTGGATTCCTTTTCACACCTACTTCGGCCCATATTTCATTAGGTCTAAGATGATTTCTAGATGTTTTCCAGAGCATCGGCTAATTTTCAAAATCAGGTGTCAACAGTTTGGCATAGGCTAAGTCTAGTATGCTTACCTGACGTGCGTCGGCTGGGAAGCCTTATACACCTGCTGTAAAGATACCGATGGTGCTTGGTTCTGAGGAACTGGTGGGACTACTGATGGCCCTGGCCCTATTGGGTAGGAGGCCTGAAAATCAGTATACAAAGGTGTAGGTGTAGGCCTATGTCCCATAGGATTTGAATATTGCATCGGTTGAGGGGGCGCCCAAGCAAATAATAGTCCTAGCGGCTATCGAAGCATGAATCCGTTGATGCTGGCTATCAGTGAATTTCGGATAAGTTTGTAAGGTAGGTCCAGGAGTGAATAGAGTACCGTAAACAATCATCTCATGAACCACCTCCTTAACGTCATCGATAATCATCGGGCTAATGGTAGCATTGAAAGCTGATGATTGATTTGCCATAGCATGGTGGCCAGATAAGTGCACCATCTCCGACACCTCTTGAGGGGTTACTTCATATCGGGCCTTCGCAGGGTCAACCACCTTCGAAAGTTTATTACCATGTCGGCTTTTCTAAAAAGCTCCGAGATAGACGCGTCTCACTTCCTTCCATACGTGCAGCCATGTCCTGACGCTGCTCTTTAGAAAGATCGGCGTCGGTAACATTAGTCCAATCTTGCTGATCGGACACCATCCTGTCCCACCAAGCGTGCCAAAAAGTGTGTTCGCACCAAAAGTTAACTAATGGTTAAACACACATGGCCTTAAGTCTTAGGATCCCCGTCAACACTGGAAGCAGGGTTCAGAGTGTGGCAGCCGAGTTGATCCTGCAATCGGCAAGAAAAGCCGCAACCAGCTTTAACTAGCCGATTAGATCTGTATTGTAGTAGACCTGCAATATTAGAAAACAAGTCCGAATAAGAGTGAAAGATAACGAAACTATCGTCTTACATTAGATCTAAACCAATAGATTCAACGGGTAACCAATCTACTATATAGCCAATGAAATCAACTAAATAATAGAGCGAGAGCTGAATGAACTATCTGCTAAACTAACAAGTTGAGTTGGCCAACAGAATAAAGGTAAACAGACTATTGACGAATAGCAAGCTATAAGTCGTTAGAACGAGGGTAACAAACTATCGGCTAGGTTGTAAAGCCAAACTAGCCGATAGTTTGTTACTCTCATTTTAACGACTTATAGCTTGCTAGTCGTCTATAGTTTGTTTACCTTTGTTCTGTTGGCCAATAGCCGATAGAACAAGGATAAACAGACTACTGGCAACAAATGTGTTGATCGATAGAACATGGGCGAAATCTAACCCTTAGTTGAAACGATGATGCACATCAATATCGACTAAGATTGTATTTCGATAAAACCAAAAGTCGATGCAAGCTCATAGATCAAACTGAATCGAGACAGTACTTACCTGCAAGTAACTCCTAGGGTGTATCTTGAAACCGATCGAGAAGACGATACGCAACAAGTCAATCGAAGACAAAATACAGCAAAACTATGATAAACTAAACTAAAGTCAATAGAAATTAAAGGACAGGTAAAAAGTAGATTTGATTGATCATTGTTGGCCCTTTACATGCTCCAGGGGCTATATATTTTTATAGACTCTGATAGACATGACTATGACTCTAACTTCGTATATAATATCATCTCAACTCTATTATTCCCCTATTTTATCGGCTATCATATCTAATACCCGTACGATCCGATACAAACTCTGTCTACTATAACCGACCCGATTTTTGTCAATATCCAATCCGGTCCTTACGAAGTTTGGCCCAATTCTAACCGATTCGAGAACTTTCTAGATTGATCGGCTTTTCCAGATTTTGGTGTCAACGGCTGCTTTTAAAAAAGAATTTCGTCGGTTTCTCTGCGTTTGGAAGAAAAAACATAAACTTTCCTTGGACGGAGAAGATAATTCTGCCCGGCATGATTGACCTGTAAACGAAGGCAGAAAGTGTGGCGAAAATTCATGGAACGAGATAAGTTCGGCGTGAAACTGAGCCAACTGCTCCCACCCCATCTCGGCTTCAGGTTTGCCGTCGTCGTGAGGTAATGGGAACGCTGGAGAAATCTGTCACAAAAGCATATCGTGTCAAAGTCTGGGGCTTATATATTTTTGCCAGAATCGTTTTTTGTATCGTTCGTTTTTTTTTTTTGTGGGGGGTGCATGATGAAAATGGTTTCTGAAAAGTCCAACCATAGAATCTCTCATTTTCTGTCGTGGAAGCCGCTGGAAAGTGGCCAACTTGTCAAAAGGGAAATTACAAAATGAAGCCGTTCATGTGAGAACAGTCATGCACGATATAAGACTAAGAACGGGGACATCTCATTAACATGATAGGACGATCTTTATTTTTATGTAATCGAACGTTGAACGTGACGTGATCCTTGTCTCGTCCCTTTTGGATCTTGCGGGAAACCCTCTGATAAATACGGGTCTAATCGCGCAATAGTGCGGACGATTTTTGCAGCACCACCATCATATGATCATCTCCTCCCTCCTCGGCTCGTTGCCGGCCGACGTACCGTCGTGCTTGCCGTTGTCGGCCATGTTCCTCACAGACTCGCCGTCACCGGCGGCGTCTCGCCGGCTACTCCTCGACCTTGCCCATGCTCGTTGCGTACCTGTGACTAGTGCTGCAAGGTAAGCACGAAAGCCGCATCCAGACGACGCACGCCAGCTACGATGCTACCCGCGCATCTCAGCCATCACTTCCCTCGTCGAAACGAAACACATCTCAAAGCGGTGGCTTTGGCTTTGTCCTCGCTGAAGAATAAACGAGCTAGCTAGGCGAAATTTCTCTGCAACTGCAACTGCAAGTTTGCCGTGGTTTCTGAAAAAGAGACGTGACCTCCGAACAAAAGCTAGTTCGTTCCGGAGCAAGATTTTAGGCATCTCCGATGCAGTTCGGTTGAGGGCATGTTTTCGTCGTGAAGCGAATCTCGTTTCTTTTAGTGTTCTAATAGATTTTTTTTACCGTTTCATTTTGGAAGAGTTTTTTTTCTATTTTCTCTAGGAAAGGATTCTCTCCTTTCTCTATATCATTTCGTTCGAAAAGATGTTGTTGGAGATGCTGTAAAATAAATGGGACGAATATGGAGAAGGGAATATGAAAGAAAACGAAATGAAGAAAAAAATAATTGAAGATGGTCTCGGCGTCTGGTCTCGCTTACGCGGCGCATGTTATCTGCTCGACCCGCGGCCTGCCGGCCGATCTGATCCGGCCGCGCACGGCACCAACCAGACCGAACTCATCAATAGGCCTCGACCCTACCGTCCCTGCACGTACCCATCTTGCATTCACTCTGCCACTGTTCACAGGTTCAGGCATGCATGCAGCTGCACCGAATTTTCCAGGTCAAGCGAGCGTTTCTGATCAGATCAGATAGATATCCAGACTAGATGTGCATGGTGCGCAAAAATACTCTCTGTTCGTGCAGAATTCAGGGCCAGTTGGGATGGATCTCGTGTCGGTTGGGCATGGAGTAGCTGAACTACAATATGTGTGTGACTGTGAGGCATACAGCAGTGGTGGTCGTGATGTGGCTGTACCCGCACGGTCGGTTGGGGAGGTGGTTGGATCGGCGGTCGATCGATCACATGGCGTGCAGGCGGAGCGCGACCGACCGTGCTGGCCGCGGTTTGCGACGCAAATAATGAACAGATGAGGGGAGGGGCGGAAAGAGGCAATAATGGCGGAGGCTGGTCATCGCCATTAAAAAAGGGTCAGGGGGGAGCTGCGTGCATGCTGTTGCTGCATCGATCTGCATCTGAATCTGCATGCGGGATCTCCAGCACCGGACGCCTGGTGGTTGCACCCGATTTCAACCGACTTTGCATGCCCGCGTGGAGCCAAGTCATTTCGGAACTCTATACAATGTTCTTCGATTGCATGTATCTACTCGGTACGACTCATACCACACATCCATCCCTTCAGATTATGAGTGTAATAGGAGCCTCTGAGATAATCATCTTATGACTGTTGGGAACGAATCAAAGCATATGCTTCTATTTCTCAATCTTTCTAACTTTCTTCTATGGAACTAAGATAAAAAGGATTGAAAAAGTCACTCATTCACAACCGCTGACGAAGGATTTCTCAAAATGTTAAGGATTCTTTTTTTTAAAAATCGATTTCGAAAAGAATGGATTGAGTTATAGATATGTGAGGAAGGTAATCACTTAGGAACCCTGCGAAATGAAATTTTCAAGCACGGTTTTATAGGAGAAAAAGAAACAAGCAATCCTCCGCTGCAGTAGTAGCTTTTTCTTTTTGTTACCATCAAAGTAGTTGCTTTAGCTTTGGCCATGCGAATTCTTGGTATTTTTTTATTCCTTATGAAACAAATGGCACGTTCTTCTAGTGGAAGCAAGTAATGTTGTCTGGTTACCTGTGTGAGATGCAAGAACTGAGGCCGTATGCATCTTGCATGTAAAGGCTGGAATTATTCCGTTATGTAAAAATAGTGCATGCAAAAATTGAGATATGGGTGGAGCTCATGGGATCATATGACTGAATCAGACTGTTACAGCATGTGACTAAAATTCACGTTTTCTAAGGTTTTCTGAACAGAGCATTTGCATCCAATAAATCAAGTCTATATATATATATACATACAAATAACCAAACAATATCGTCTTGTAATTTTGCAACTCCTATGACATGCAGATCTAATCAAGCTATATGCAAACAACCAAATAACTCGCCACGCACCAGCAGCGGAAGTACGTTGGGCGAGCTAAAGGATTCAGAAGGCTGGATCCGGAAGACAGATAAAGTAAGCATTTTATTCGCGCGAGATTCACGGCCTGAATTTATTTTTGCATTTACGTACTGCGTGTCCTTGCCGTGCCCCACGAGAGGAATAGAAATCAGCAAACAAACCTTGTACGGGGCCATAATAATTGTACGATGTTTGCAGTGAATACTCGGCGAATTGGATGGCCCCCCATCACGTCAGTAAACGCAAACCGTCTGCCGCCTTCTCATTCAATCGACACCCATTGGACTAGATCAGAGGCACGTGCAGCAACCAGGCCGATGCAGAGTTGCGTACTTGGGTGGACGCTCACCCATCGATAGGGCCCAAACCCGCCACGAACAGCTGCAGTGCGAATGCAGCTGGTCTGGGCCAGCACGATGCAGTAGACTCGCGAAGCCCAGGTCCTTGGAGAAGTGTATTTTGATGGCCCATCCTTTTATGTCTTCCAAATGTGAATTTTTTATTTTATATTTTTTAAATCTTTTTTCAAAAATGCTCGTAGGAAATATGAAATTACAAAAATAGGCATCGGTCGTACTTAGGTCGGGCGATCGGTCCACCTGTAGTTACACCCATAACGGCCTGGGAGGGATCCGTTACACGTTGTCCCACCGACTCACCGGTTTGCCCAAGAATCGATGCAAGATGAGGCGGGACAGCGGCCACCGGACCTAGAGTTTTCTCTGTCATCGGACTGAATCCGATGGCACCGGACTCAATCCGGTCAAGCCTCCAACGACTAGTCTATACGGAGGCAACAGGCATCTCAGGGGGTCCCACTGATCGCCCCAGTATAGGGCGATCGCTTCTATACTAGGCGATGGGGGGCTATTTAGATCGCTCGTCGGCCTCCCCTTCCCCCACTTCTAAACGAGCCAAGAACCAAAGCCAGAGAAGGGATGAGAAGAAGAGAAGAGGAAAGAAAAGAGAAAAGAGGAAGAAAAGAGAAGGAAAAAAAGAGGGAAAAAAAAGAGAGGAAAATAGGAGAGGAGGGGGAATGAGAGAAAATAACTTGTCATATTTTGTTGGAGGGAGGTCCCAAATTTTTTTCATAAATAATGTTTTATAGCATCGTTAGAAACTTGCTCTAAATTTTTTTCATAAAGTAGTGTTAATAATTAGGGTTTAGGGTTTAAAAGTAGAGTATTGTTATGAAACTTGGTAGGATAGCCACATGTTATATGTCGATATTTATAGCAGTAATGCCGTTTAAAAGTAGAGAAGTGAATTTACGACATATCATATTTTAACAAAAAGAGGAAAAACTAATTATTTTTCGGTTGGACGTTGTAGGCAACATGTCGGAGAAAGTGTATTTTAAAAATATTTTATGGAGATGGGGAGATAGTACAGGGGTCCGGTGGAGTGGATTTATCTGGATTTTCTTCGGTCACATGGGGCATATCTAGACCAAACGATAGGATATACAGGGGATTAATTAAATGGTTGTTTCGGTTGTTCAATTTGGATGCCCAGACTTATTGGTTGCGGGTTAGAGCTGTAGTAACTCGTGCACAAGAAGATTTTTTTGGGAAGTTGGTTACTATAAATGCAACATCAACATGGAGGAGCTATGTTTGATATGCTTTAGAGCGCGGTTGGCCTCTCACGTTACTGCTACAATGCTACCATTTAATTCCAACCGTGCCGGAAGTGCGTGATGATGAGGTAGATGTAATGGAGGAGGAGAAGAGAAACTTGGAAACATGCGTTGTTGATGGCAGCGAGGAGATTGAGGGCGGGAGGGGGGCGAGATTGGCAGTGACGAGGAGATCGGCGGTGGTAAGGAGATAGGCGTGGAGGCGAGGGGGTGGCTAATGAAGGCGAGGAGGTGGAGAACATAGTTGTCGGTGTATTCTACACCGGGGTACCCTCTCCACCGCTGTTGTGTGGGACCGTAGGCACAGGAGTTAGAAGGGAAGATTTTTTGCCAAAGAACTTAGCTTGTCGCATGGTGTACAGAAGGGCGCGCAGGCCCGTCATCAGGCGACAAGCATGGCACGTGGCCCTCCAGCAAGAAGGTGGGCGACCAGGCCTCGGAGCTAGGCGACTAGGACGCGTGGCCGCTCAGCACGCGGGTGGGCAATCAGGCCCCAAGCGTCGGGCATGCAGGACACGTGGGTCGTGGCCGCCCGGCGAGCAGGCGGGCGAGCAGGCCCCAGCGCCGAGAGGATCCGATTGGGACACACATTTTCTACCAGCAACAAAAGCTCAAGCAGGACGTAGGGCTGTTACCCTCTTCAGGGGCCCGAACCTGGGAAAACTTGCGTATTCTTGAGTGTTCTTGGACAGGTCATTCAGAGCAGGTGAGGAGAGAGGCGCGCTAGCAGCAAAAACCCCATCTACCGAACACCGGACTCATGCTCGCACAAAATCTGTCGGCTGAAATACGCCGACAATAGTTGAGATGATGGAGGCAGAGGATCATGCAGACGACAAAGTCTCAGAGGGTGAACACTCGGACGAAGAGGACAATACTCCCGATGTGCCTGTCCCCGGTGCGTGGAGTCCCTATAATTTCAAAGAGTGAACAATGAATGAAGGGAGCCATGATGCATGGGAGTATCATGAGAACGAGGTCACGGAGAGAGCCATATATAAAGATAAGGATGTTGTGGTGGATGCTGTGAAGTACTGGGCAATGTCTCTTCGGCAGTAATTCAAGGTAGTGAAGTCAAGCAAAAAGGAGTACGACGTGAAATGTGTTATAGATTTGTGCCCATGGCGGGTGCATGTATATAAGGGGAAGTGAAAGGATAATTAGAAATGCTCCATAGTGACGGAGCATAACTGTGAACTGGAACAAGCGGAGTAGGAGCACCGGAATCTATCATCCACTTGGGTGGCAAATGTATTGTACAGTCAGATTATCGACAACCTACACCTGCAGTCTCGATTTATTATTATAGTTGTGGAGAAGAGATTTCAGTACAAGGTTAGTTACAGGAAGGCATGGAGGGCAAAGAGGAAAGCATCGGAGATAAGGTTCGGGACGTACGAGGCATCGTACGAGAATATTCCGCACTTGCTGAGGGCAATAGCACATAGGAATCCTAGTACATATATTGACCTTGCGGAGTACCCCAATGACGAGGTGCACGAGGATAAGTGGGTGCTGCAGAGGGCGTTCTTCGCGCATGAGCCTGACTCGTTCGATATTGTAGATATCCAATTTAGTCCAATGACCACCAGCTCAGCATAATTTCTAACTCATTCCTAAAACAAGCATGAGCCTGACTCGTTCGATATTGTAGATATCCAATTTAGTCCAATGCCCCGGCCAAGTCAAGCGCCCCTACAAGCCGCTCGCCATCTCATATTGTTGTAAAAGCCAACCCACTCCTGATTAGTCTACCCTAGCACTGCCCACATCCCACTCTTGTCGACGTTGCACCGATCTTCTTCCCTTCCTGCCGGCACTGGCATCGCTCTTCTCCCTCTCTGACTCTATCCCTTCGTTGCGCCACCCTCCTACCACAACATCCGGCCATGCCACCATTTTATTCCTCTACCTAACACCGGCGATGCACTCCTCCCGATGCGACAGCGGCAGTCAACAGATTCGGGCACACGACTCTTGCTTCCTCTCAGTGGCGATGGCGACAACCACTAGATTTGGCCGTGCCATGCCTCCCTCTTCCTCTTTGTGCTAAACACCGCCACCACCCTACTCCTCTCTGGCCTTCCATCAACGTTGCGCCACCCTCCTGGTTTCCTCCCCTTCCCCTTGACTCCAACGACGACAGCGATAGCCACCAGATCCAGGCGGTTCTCTCTTCATCTCGGGGCGACGATGGCGTGGTCGGCAGCCAGAAGGCCGTCTCTCTCTTCCTTCCAAACACTCGTCTCCCTCTCTCCGGTATATGAGCCACAAGCGCTCAAGAGCCAGCTCGAGCTTTTACCGAGCACAAGTTGAGCAAACTTCCTAGCTCAGTCATTAGAGTGAGCCAAGCCAAGCTAGCTTGCTACCAAAATGAGCCGAACCAAAATAAGCCTAGCTTGCTTATATTCAAGATCGAGAGAAATGGCAGCTCATATTCATTGTACCGTAAAAATTCCTTTTCCAGAGGATGTTGATTATACTATGCTTGATATGCAAACATATAAATGCATCGAGTATCCACTTGCATTAGAATAGAAGCATCGGCTTTGGAACCTCATGTACCTGAAAGCCTGAACATGATGCTTCAATGTTTCATGTCCCGAAGTTCACTGACTTCGGCACCTTGGCCGCCCAACATCATAGCTTCTGCATTTCAGCCTCGGGAATTGCACTTTGGTGTTTCAAACGCTAAAGTGAGCATTCGTAGCTGCATTATATAACACTGTTCATCTTGATAGAGTAGCTATTGGAGAGAAGGATTATTTCATAGTGTAGTGTAAAGTATGAAGGAATTTTAGAGGGATGGATAGAGTGTGTAATGAATAATATTATATAGTAGAAATTTGAAGTGGCTGCTAGAGATGCTGGTGCTAAATTCAGTAAATACGTGACTATATTGTACTTTTTTACAAAAATTTTTGGTCAATTGTATTTTATAAAAAAGAATTACATTTTGATTTGAAGCAAATGTGAAATGAAGTAATTGGGTGGTCCGATTAATTACTCCCTTGTACTACAAATACTTGACAATTTGTATGTTGACACTTTCTCTAAAATATAACTTTAAGAACTTATTACTATTTAATTTATCTATAAAATCTAATAAATTGCTAATATTATAGGAGCACCTTTTCAAACAAATCTACACATATCATTTTATATACCTAATGTAGATATTCAAAAAGGTATTAATAGCTTAGCATACAAATCTTTTATTTGAAAAAATAAAAAACATTTCTGAGGCTCGGAGGAGAGTAGTTTTTTAGCTAGTGCTTCGGTTATTGATTATTTAAATGTCCTTTTAGCCCCTGTGATTAACTTTTGCCAGTTGTGAGCATGGAGATGAAGGGGACATAGTAGATGTGGGGATATCTTCCTTATATCCGACATTATTAGAAACATCATTGTAGTACTAGTCAACATCATCAAACCACTAAGGAAACATTATTTGTTAATGTGTGAACATATGTTTCAAATATTTATGAAACATATTCCAGCAGTTATTCAAAGATGTTTCAATCTATACGAACAATGTTTCACAACAGCAAATAAAAAATGTATCACATGAGTAAACACAAATGTTTCACGAAAGCATCAGAATGCTTTAGGTATTTTTTACAGGTGTTTCAAAAGAGCAAACAAAATATTTTAGATATTTTTTTACGGATGTTTTACAGGAGAAAACAAACCACAGGAGCAAGCAGAATGTTTTGTACGAGCAAAAAAAATGCTTAACAAAAGCAAATAAAATGTTTCATAGCACCAAATAGAATGTTCTAGATATTATTTACGGATATTTCACAACAACAAATAAAATGTTTCTTAAAAGCTAACAAAATGTTTTATATGTACATGGATAATGTTTTAGACAAATCGACGATGCATCCTCTCCTTCTAACTCCTCCCAATGCACACACCCGCCACTGCTGCCTCCCATGAGCTCGTCATCGCTGCCCCACGAGCTCTGCTCACTGTTGCAAGGTCGAGCTCTAGCATTGCCCTCGCCGCGCCATTGTCATCACCATCAAGGAGAGGTCGAGAGGAGGAGGAAAGGGATGGGATGAGATAGAGAGAGAGGGAGGGAGCCCTGGAAATAGGTAGGGGAGGAGATAGAGAGAGATAGATAGAGCGTCGAAGATAATGAGGAATGGGAGGAAGGCGTTTGAGATGGATCATAGAGAGAGAGAGGGAGGGAGGAGGAGGAGGTGGAGATGCTGCTCAGATCGAAGAGATGAGTAGGGAGAGAGATGGAGATGGTGGTATGAATGTGCCTTGTCTCTCACGGTTGTCTCCCTAGCATCGTCGGTGGCGCCCGACTGTGCAACCGCCAGGGAAGACCCGAATGGCAAGCTCAATGGCTGCGTTGCTATCCACCGCTCGAGTCGCCACCGACGCAATCCACAACGCCTTTCTCCGCTCTATCCATGCTCATCGAGACAATATTGAAGAGAAGTTCTGGGGAAAAGAGGATTGGAAAAAACTATTGAGGCATCCGGACTATAAGTGCATGATGGTGGGTTTTAATTGTTCTGGCGTCCCATGCTATCCCGACATGTGCGAAATTGCTTTGGTGTGAAGTCCACCACTTGGATTCAAATCCGTATAGGATAATAACTAGTACAATGCCTGTACGTTGCAACAGAACTATCAAGGGAAGAAAGGAAAACATAAATCAGAGCATATATCAATTCAGTTGATTATTAATAAAACCACAATGTTGAAATTTCCACAAACGATTTAACATTAGTAAGCATACAAACCATGGATGGTAGCATGGCAGTTCAATTGGAGATTGAGGAATAACACCCAAAAAAATGTTAAAGATGAGTGAACTCACTTTTTTAAATCCTCAAACTCCACACTAACAGGATAATATTGGTAATCTAACAAAGTCATTATACAAAAATGAACCGGAGAAGACAAAACAATCGTAGCTACAATAGAGAGGCAATATATCTGACCACTCCATCACGAGTAAAGCTTAACCATAATTTTAGTTCTCATGTTGAGCTTAGGTAACAGAGTCACTTCTCATATTTATTAGGTAACAGAGTCACTTCCCAAATTTTATAAGGTAGTCCATAGAGGCACAGTGTAACACCCCATTTTTGCTTCCAATAAAAATAATAGTAAATCGTTTAGTTAATACACTATTTGAAATAAAATTTAAAAAATTCAAATAAATTATGTATAAACAATTCCATACAAAGTTTATATTTAGATTATTCTTATAAACATTTCCAAAATCCTAGTTTGAAAACATGGGTCCATGACCAAAATCATGTTTTTCCTAATAAAATAAACTAAATATATTATGTGCAAAACTTTTCCTTAAAAACTAGCTTTGCTTAAATAAATAGAAAATATTAAAAGCACATGTACATACATAAAAATGTGTACATATGCAAGTATTTTCCTTATCAAAATACGAATAGTAAACGTAAACATATGCATTTATGTTTATCCGAATGAATATATTCATGTGTTTTCGTACCATGAACAGAGCTTCTAAATTTTGAATAGCAATTTTCATATCTAGCCTAGCTCAATAAACGATAAAGCCATTTTATGCACATGGCTATATATACATATGCATATGAACTTATATATATGTATATATTTTTCCTATTGCCAATAATTAGGAACCAAATAACATAATCAAAACCTCTTACTGTTTTCTCTCAAATCACCAACCTAAGCAAACTAAGATCAAGTTCTTAGCTAAAGACTATGCTTATACATGAACTAGGAACTTGTGTTGTGAAATTACTAAAATGCCCCTAACCTCACCTTTCATCCCTCTTTGCTTCAATGGCCGGCCATGCTCCGGCTTAGCGCTTGCCCTGCCCACGCCTGCCTTGCTCGCGCCGTGCACGCCTACCGAGCCCGTCTACTTAACCCGACGCTACTAACCAAGCCGCCAGCCTTGATTCCTTGCCGAGGTGAGTCACCAACATGCGGTGTCATGGGGGACAGATGCGAAGCATGCACTGCGCCACACACACGTCGTGCTGGCCACGTCCCTATCCCTCCCTTCGCCTATCCACGACGACCCAAACCTATAAAAGGCCAGCCGAGCTCCGTTTTCCCATCTTTCTCTTGCTCGGTATCCGCCGCCATGCTTCGGCGATGCAATTCGCCATCACCGCTAAGCCTCGTGGCTTGAAATTACGGACACACCTCCCTCATCACCCCCCCTCCAACGTCCCCGAAGGAATTGGCCTAAGACGCTATGGAAGCCGGGATCGACAGAAACTCCTCCTCGCTGGCCATTCTACCCCTTTCATCCCTCCGGCCGCCACAGTGGAATACTTTCCAATTCCACGCACCTAGAGTATCTACGGGAGGTGCCTAACAGTTTCTAACTTTCGTGGATGCGGGTGGCCGAGAACGCCCGCGACGTGAAGCCGCCGCCTTCCTCGCTCGATCTCATGTCACGGACCACCACGGACCATCTCCATCCCTAGAAGCTACACAAGAAGCTCCCACAACCCTACCGATGCTCACGAACCCATAAAGTCCGCCGAAACCCTATGCATCGCCGCCATGTTTCCGAACCCGCCGCCTTTGCACGTGGAGCAGCCAACTCCGGCCACCTCCAACCATGCCGATGGCACCTACGGGTGCGCGGCACCACGACGATTCTAACGAGCCCAAGAACTCCCAGAACGGTGCCCGGAATCGCTGGCAATCGCCGTTGCAAGCTCGCGGTCGCGTCCGATCCGGAGGTTGAAGAAGGATGATGTCAGCGTGACGTCATCAAACAAATCACTGTGCACCCGAGAGACTGACCGGTGGGCCCGGTCCGATTAGGAAAAACTAATTAAACTAGTTTAAAAGCTTTCGAGTCACTGACGACTGGGGCCCGCTATGATTTAAAATTCTTAATCCCGCGGGATCCCCTCCCCGGTCGCTGACGTGTAGGCCCTACGGTCCCACCTGTAAGGTTAAGTGGAAGTGCACTTACAAGTTTACGCCTTCGGCTTGTGAAAGCGCCTTCGCACCGGTGCCGTGTTCCCCCGTGGGCCTCGGCTGCCTATGGGCCAAACAGTACTAAGTCGGCCTGTTACTGTTTAAACGGATATAAGAGGATTTTCTATTTGATTAAAACACTGAGAAGGTAAATGATTTATTTAAAATACCTAGAGACTTTCAAAAATCCTAGAAAAATCAAATAAAATACTAGATGACCTATTAGACCTAGGAAAAATATAATTTTGCACACTTCACTGTTTTATTTCTTTATAATATTATAATAATCCTTTCCTAGCTTCTATTTAAAAATAAAATAACTCAATTAAGCCTTATGGTTTATTTAAAATAGTAAATGACTTCAAATAATCCTATAAATATTTACATAAATATTAAAGGACATTTGGAGTCTAAGAAAATATTAATTTATATTTTGCACTATTTCTACTTTTTACAATATTGCTAATAACTCTTATCTATTTGTTAATACTAGTAGACCTCCAATAAACATGAAAATAGAAATATAATTTTCTTAACATAAGTAATATATGTGTCGTATTTTTCTAAATATGATAAACTATAACTTGGGTTACAATATATGGGTAGAATCCATATGCATACATTCATATATAACGTATAACCCCTACGCGCGATCTTTATGAGTAAGATTTCTTATCAATAGCTCATGGAACTTTCTCGATAAGAAACTTACTTAAAAGAAGATCATACCGTAACCTCGGTTAATAGTGTCACCCTCGACCTCGTGCATATCATATATCATGCACAATGCATATTTTATCATCCGTGTCTTTATCGCTGTTTTATAATCTTATGCGATAGATTCGGAAGACACAGAAGGACAGCCTGAGGATCGACGACAAGACAATCGACACGCTCGGTCCAGGCGAGCCAAAATCTCTTGATCATTCTCCTTTACCCAATTTTGCCTAAATTATGTTGATTTTGATTTCAAATGATAGATTGCATGCAAAATATGAATTTCTCAAGTATTATATATTGGTATCAAAAGCTAATAGAGCAAGTCTAGTTATTCCTATTTATAAGCAGTGTTAATAAACACAAACCTCTCCTTGACATTTTCCTATCCTGTCCATTGATAACCTAAGGTTTAGAAATTAAATTCCTTGACTAGTAAGTCTTTGATATGGCTTAGACCCGCTTAAGTCTAGAGTCCGTGGGTTAATTCTTAGCTATCAACGATACGGTTCTAGGATGACGGGTCAGTTTATGTAACGGCATAGCCCGCTATCAACGGTGCGAAAGCAACGGTATAGCCTGCTATCAACGATGCAAGTGCAACGGTATAGCCCGCTATCAACGGTGCAAGTGCAACGGCATAGCACGCTATCAACGGTACTACTTGACCCCGACAAACACCGTATGCGGAGCAGGCACCTCTATGGTACGGTCCCATCATCTTCGTGATGTGTATCACGACGGAATCATTATTCCTTTGAACAAGACTACAACATTGTAGCATCTGAATGGCTTATTTGTTGGACAGTCTAATCCTTGAGAATATCTCGAGTACATAATTATGGATATGTGTTGTGCCCCGTTCCCGAGTATTCCTCGCACTCGACAGACTAAAGAAATAGTCCATACACTCGGGTACCTACAAAACCTGAGTGTGAATAAAGTCATTATATCTGAGAATTCTATTGATTAGGATCTGTGGATCCTGGCCTTTGTTGAGCTCAAGGGGATCACGCCTCTTGGCTAAGAGGGTGAGTCTACCGCCACTTTCCTGGGAAACGTGCGCCAGTTGTTGTATGGACACGGGTTCGCCAGAAGATGGGAATTGTGCGCTAGTTGTTGTATGGGCACGGGTTCGCCATACCGTTGGAGATAGCTCACCATGGCGATGGGAGCTAGTCTGCCATTTGTGGAGACCATGACCATAGCGATGGCATGGATCTGCCATATGGGACACATATTTCTTGGCTAAGGCTACGGTGTCGCCACTGAAAGACCCCTGTGTGATAACCAGATGGCATATATATAGCCCAATACGTCTTTGATTTGTTAAAGGCTAAGTCTTGAGTTATTTTAACTTAAAAATATAGCATCTTTGATTTTAAGCAATTAAAAGAAGCCCAGCTTCCACCAAAAAGCTTTGCATAACTAATCTGCATCAGACAAGGTTTTGGTTCGCGAGCGCGGTTTGATTGCGCGCTCACACTCGCACCCACTCACCTTTTTAGGTGGCGTTGAGGTGGAGCCTGGCCTGGACGACATTGACAAGGAGAAGAAGAGCCTGAAGAATGATGTATAGGCCGAGGGTTAGGTGGGACTCCAGTCACTTGCCTGATTGGGTTGGGCACAGCCTTGAGACCCTACTCTTCATACCGTTTCCGCTATGCTGAACTCTGGTAAGAGTTCATTTTTGTTTGGTATATTTGGCCTTTGCGGCCTGCAACAACGAGCCATACTGTAATTGAACTCCATTGTATTGATAATTTTATCGCAGGTATGTGATGATTCCAGCATTTTGAAAAAGGTGCCGTGCTAGCAAGACAAGATCCTGGGCTAGCACAGGTGCACCGAGGTTCCCGGTAACCGGGGCCCACACACAGCTTCTCCTTTTCTGGCAAAATAAAGGACCATGTTACATCAACATGTTATGCTTATGAAAAATTCAACACAGCAAATACAACAAACTACCCAGAGCATGATGTAACACATATACAAGCTAATGGTTGTAGGTTCATTAATTAAAGAAAATAGATTCAAATAAAAAAGAGCTAACCATAGAGTTTTAGGTACATAGAGACACATATTTTTTCAACATGCTCGCTAGATACATCAGGCCACTCAAGAGTAAATAACATTAATATTAATACTGAAAACAAGCACTGACAAGAAACAATTGAGACAAGGTATGATCCTCACACTAACCTGCCAAATATTGAAGGATTAAACGCTCGCTTGATGTTTCAGCCTCCAAATCTCACCAACCACTAATAGCTAGATAGCGTACCATCTCTGAGAAGTTGTGCTGTCAAACCACAATGGACCATACAAGATATGAACATGCAACATCACAACAGTACGCCATATCAACTTTGAGGATTGGATCAGACCTTTTGATTGAGCAAATATATATTTGGTGAATTCAACTGATGTAAAGCTAGGATGTATCTTTTGCAGATTACAGCTCACTGTATAGTGTATATCAAGTAGGTCTTTCTGCCTGCATAAAAAATAGATAAGTGATGCTCAGAAAATAGAAGATGAGAAGTTTAAATTTTAACCAAATAACATATTATTTCTTTACTGCCTAATCTGATTTGGCAGAAGAAATAGTTGGCTGCACGCACGTTGCGACGATATTCTAAAAAAAGCATAGATATATGAAGGAACTATCAAAGTGTGAGGACTAATTCTTGGTAAAAATCTTACCGAAAACATGTTCCTCAAAAGCACAATTACCCAGGATGCAACAGTGCCAGAGTCAATACAAAAGTCCAAAATATCCATGACAAAAACCATTATTTTACAAAGGGAAATTATTACAGACTATTATTCTCAGAGTATTTAAAGTACTTATTACATTACCACTGTTGCAAAATTTGCGAGTGCAAGAAAAATTCTTAGAAACTGGTAAACTAGAAATCTATGCCATAACTTTCCAGTTCCTTAGCAGTGAACTCCTCGCACTCACCATAGGTTTGAGGAGTACCTGAAAATAATATAATTTTCCCACACAGTGGGTAAGTACCAACAGTACTTGCAGGTTCCTATTAGAAAATCTTAACTTACTATGTGCAGGAATTTGAAAAGAAGTATGGCTCATACAGGAACGTAAATGCAGTAATATATAGTAGATTTAAGAAACTTAAGGTTTAAAAGAACTTTAATGAACTGGTTGAAATATTTCCATCTTTCCATAATACTATCACCATTCTCCACTTTCTACCTGCCTCGAGCAGCATCATACACCATAAACTTTTTCTTGAAAACATGAGTTTATTGAATAAGAAGGCATCACCCAATTTGACACAACTTCATATTCCCGAAGTAGGGTCCATCGATGATTTTATTATCAGCCTTGTAGGACCTACCCAGCTTTACCCATATATTGATCAGTTACATGGATGGGTGATATCTGTGTCATTCTTACTCATTATACCCAAGTTTTTTTATATGAGCATAATCTAGCTGTATCCTCCCGACAGCTAGTACTATTGTAGGTCTTGTATGGGATGTGTCCACTTGAGCTTTACTAGGCTTGGATCCTCGAAGGATGTTCCCAGCTCCCAGTGTTACCGGCTGGATCTATCATACTCACTACACCTGGCGACTTATATAAAATTCTTGTTCTCGCGACATTCCCATGTCCAGGTAAGCATCTCATACTACTTATCCACATGGCAAATGATTAACTTATCCTACTTAATTTAAATATTCTAAAACCTATTTTAGGCTTCAAAGGATAGTGCTAATCAATAATAAGTGATCTTTCTAGTTTTTGTATCTTGGCATGACCATTTTATAATACATGAAATAATAATTTGGCAATAGAGTAATAACTAAAAAGTAATACATACTTAATTAAATAAATAGGAATTCAATGTGCATCAAAGGAATAGAAACCTGCCTTGATCACTGATATAAGTATTTCCTTCTTCGTAATTCTCCTCTGCAGGTGGTTCAACCCAATATATAGCTCCTTGCTCTTCTTCTATTTATTAGAGAAGGAAGACAATAAATAGTTAAACTATATTTAAGAAGAATTTTTAAAACATAATGCAGAAAATTTTCTTTCAGAGCAATCCCAGATTTAAGGTCATTGTTTTATGTAAAATTTGGAGCTTAGGTAGGGGTTCTAGGTTTTGAAATATTTTGGTTATTAATTTAAGGATTTTGGCTCTTTTTCTTTTTAAGAAAATTCCTAAGGAGAGAATAGGCTTGAAAAAGGTTTTATAAGTAGAAAAAAACCAATATGTGGTATATTTCTTGTTAAAAAATTAATTTTAAAAGTTTATAAAATTTTGTTTATATTCCTGTTATCTAAGAAAAATATCAATTTAACCATACAATAATCTTTTGTATTTTTGAGAATTCTTAAAACTCTAAGAGAGAGAGAGAGATTTGATTTTAAATTTAAATTTGAAAGGGATTTAAAAATATGGAAAAACCATTTTTGGATGTAAAATATCTTTTGGAGAAACTTTTATATAGGCACTTAGATCTAATTCGGCCTCTAAGGGCTTCAATTTAAAGGAATTCAAAATCTGAACTGATGAATAGTAGGCACCAGGTTCTAATTGAAAGCTAATTAACAAGTGGATATTTTAGAAAACTGCAAGTTGCCGGTGTTTAGTGCTAACAACTCTGCTTGCCATAGGAGCTTGAAGCATTTAGGCCCTAAAAGTTACTGGAATTTATCTCTAATTTAAGTTTTGGTGTTGATGGACAAAGACTGGTTGACATTTTCCCTATTGGAGCAATCAAGGCTCAATGGAGGGAATCATTGCTTAATGGTATGGCATCAAGCTAAAGAATAAGGACCAACTAGTTAAGGCTTGGGAGAAGGATCAAGCCTGTAGTTAGGTTGTTTTTTGAACTCTTTTTGCTTTACCATTAAGAGGGGCTGCATATCAAAATCTTGTTAGATTTCCTAACTCAAGTACAGCATCTTGGACCAAAATTAGTTTAGAACCTAGGTCAAAATCTATCATAGACACATCTTTGCATCCTGTCTATGTCTCTTTTCAAATCCAGTAGTTTCACCCTTCGCAACAGACAACACTTGTTCCTCACACTTAGCAATCCAGTAAGTTGACTGTTCACAACAGACAGTCTATTGTGAACTGCTCTCACTCGTTCTCAAAACCCAGTCAAAACCTAGTTCATCACAGACAGTCTCTTGTGAACTATCTTTGCTTTAGTTTCAAACAAGAGTTTTCCCCGTTCACAACAGACAGTCTATTGTGAACGTACCGTGCCAATCTCATTGTCTGTCGTGAACGGCAAACCTTCTGTGTGTCTCGTCTGAGTGTCTGTTTCAAAGAAGTTGTGCTTTTAACTTTGTTTAAAATTCTGACAGTTTTCCCCAACGGCTAGAATCTGTCCCAAACTGCTATTTCCTTGAATCCAAGCCTATTTAAACCTTTGGAAGGCTTACCTTTTGGGCTGCTGCTCCAGAACTTCAAAACCAACTCTTAGAGCTTTCCTAGAGCCTTAGAACTCAGAATTCTTCATTCCATCACCTAGTGCTCGTACATTTGAGCTGCTGTGTGTGAGGGAGGGAAATCTCTCGAGATGTTGTGATTGCAGCCTATTACTTTAGAAATCAATCTTCTACACTTTTCGTGATAATTGCTTGAGGAGCTTGCCAAGGGCGTTTGTGGGAGCTCTCAAGTAGTGGAGTTGTGAGGGCTTTGGAGGTTGCCCACCGGAGTGGTGAAAACCTGCCATTGAGTGGAAAGAGACCAAGGGCGAGAGAGAGAGCCGGTCCTGGTTGGAGGACTTGTCTCAACGGAGAGTAGGAGGAAGACTCCGAACTTCGGTCAAACAACTCAAGTGTCTCCTCTTTTACTTTCCAGTTTTTACACTTGTTATTCTCTGTTTTAGCTCTGGTTACCTTGACTTACTATTGTTCTATTAGTTGTTTCCGCTGCTCATCTTTTACTAGTGATAGGACTGAATAGATAGGTTGGGTAATAATTTGCTAAAGAATATTAAACTTGAATAAAATTTTTATATCTTGCCTATTCACCCCCTCTAGGCCAAGTAGATCCTCACAGAGCTTCATGGCATTCTTTCCAAGACCCTAGTCCTACCAACAAAAAGCCAAAAATACTAACTCTAGCTATAAAACCCTGCTGGTCATAGGTGCTTCATGGCATTCTCCTGCCAATTCAAAATCAAAATTCTAACCCTTGGCTATGCAAGTGTTTTGGCCAGAGGCATTCTTTGTAGGACCCTATCCTACCAATATAAAACCAAAATCCTAACTCTGTCTTATGCACGGACTTTTCACATGCGAAGATCTTTTCTCTTATCTCTTATTCCATTATCTAAAAACAACCCAATATGCATGAGTGACAACATTTACTATGCTCTAAAAAAGCCTGAAACTCTAGTTACTTACTCGCAACTCATATACCTAGCCCAATGGAGAAACCTCGCCATCCCTTCATCAAAGCCCATGCTGACTACAAGTACATTCCAAGTGAAAGCTGAAAACAGGAATACTTACAACTTAACAAACCAAGAAATGTATGTGTCCTATAATAATAAAATGGTGACTACAAGAACAAACATCCAGCAGGACTTCCGGCGCTCACACAAAATCATAAAAAGCGAATACTTCCAAGTTTCATAAAGACACCTCATAAACCCATCTAACACCCGCATTCTATCATATTCAGTTAGATTAGCATGCTTCATATAAAATGCCCAGTTTTGAAGTTGAATAGCGTAGCAGGGCGACGCGAGAAGAAGATGGGGCGACGGTGGGAGAAGTAGAAGAAGTTGGGGATGGTGGGAGGAGATGGGGACGGCGGAGCTAGGTATAGCCACGAGCACGCACGGCGGCGGCGGCTAGCGTAGCAGGGCGGCGGGAGAAGAAGTTGGGGATGGTGGGAGGAGGAGATGGGGACGACGAGAGTGTATGTACCACGAGCCCGGCGGCGGCGGCGTGCGTGAAAGTGAGGGGCGGAGAAGAAGACGGGCGACGGCGGGAGAAGTAGAAGAAGTTGGGGACGGTAAGAGAAGGGAGAAGAAGATACCACGGCGGCGCGACGAATGGCAGCGGCGCGACGAATGGCGACAAGGCACGGGAAGGGATTGCAGCGAGGCACGAGGAGGAGAGCTGTTTAGGCGAGGCGCAGGACGCGTGAGGAGCACGTGGCGGAAGGGCGGGGAGGAAGCAGGGCGATCGTCGTGCGAATGTGGGGAGGAGCAGGACGGGGAGGCTAGGGTTAGGGAACAGTGCGCGAATGTGGGTAGGGAGCAAGTGGCCACGGTGGGATCAGTGAAATGGGGCGTGTGTGGACCATCAGATGGAGGTGGACGGTGGAGATCGCATATTGGTGAAACCACCACCACCACCACAAGAGCATTTTTAATAGTAGAGATAATTCGGGTCTCACTCATTATGGTGTGTTATAATTGTGGAACCGAATCGCCTTATTCCCACTGTACTTAAAAAAATCCTTTTTTATGTGTGGAGCATTAATAATTCCCTTGTGGAATATCTGACTTCTCGTATATACTTCTCATTCCAAATATAATGCTGGGTGCTGGCTCATTATTGCGTTTAAAGGCACTAAATATTTCAATTAGGAAACATCTTCATGACATGGTTGTAATTCTAAGTGAGAATCTTAATTTAAGGAAACACAATAGAAAAAAATACTCCCACCGTGGAGCTGGCAAAATAAATGGGAGACAACTCCACGGGCCTGCTGCATGGGGCGTATCTATATTCAATTCTCTGTAAAGTCAAAATGCTTTGGGAGAAGTCAAATGAAAATATTCCTCTACATTTCCATACGCGGTAAGATATTTTAACTTTCCGCATTTTTTGGATACTTTTCAGTGCGATTCTAATAACATGTACGACATATATCTCATATATATGTTTTTGAAAGCAACTATGACAGAAGTAACATTTACGGAATGATATCTCGTAGATATGTTATTGAATGCAAATCTAATAACATTTACGGCATGCTATCTCATATATACGTTTTTCATTGCATTTATAATAATTGATATGTTTTTCAATGCAATTCTATAACATTTACGGCATGATATCTCATAGAAATGTTTTTTCCATGCAATTCTAGTAACATTTATTGCATGGCATCTCATAGGTACCTTGCTGCAAAATATAGCGAGTAAAACCATTCCATCCGAAAATGCTAAGCATGTTTGGCAGGTGGGGATTCTTGCAAAAAAAAAAAAAAAAAACATTCCGACGTGTCAAAGGCGGCACCGGTTCCAAAAGGCGAACTATACCAAATCTCTTCCGGCCTTTCAATTTTTCCTTTTTTTTTGAAAAGGGGAAAAATATTCCATTCCATTTTATCTCCCCTTGAGCCTGCTTGGCTCTCAAGCTACCAGAAGCCTTTCCCAGGTCTGACATGCGGGCCCGTGCCGTTGATCTCCCTTGATAATAGCATTTATTTATTCTCGTTCAAAATATTCCCGGAAAATTAGAGTCTGTGGGCGTTTCGGGGGACTAATCGTGGCTAATTCCGCGCGAATCTTAGCCATAGAATCCCAATCCCCTCGGGCCGCAAACCCCACAGCTGGATCTCGTCGCTACGCAGTGCCAAGTGAGTGGGCCGGAAAGCGCATGGGACCCACCTGTCATGTACGCGACACTTGACGGAGACTGGGAGGAGTGTAGGTGAAGAATTTATCATTTGCCTCGTCGCCGCCTCCTCGCGCAGGCCCAGCCACCCAGCCCATTCACAGCCCCCCCCCCACTCCTAAAGCCCCGCAAAAACTTCCCCACCGTTCGCGTGTCGTGGTTACCTGAATGACAGGTGGGGGCGGGACAGTGGGCCCACGTGTCAGTCTTAACTCAGCGCGATTCCGGCGTGGGGCGCGGTACGCTTGTTCACCGCCGAGTGTGCACGTTTTTCCAACTGACAGTGGACCCCGGACGATGTGGGCCCACCTGTCACTTTGGCCGTAACAGACGATTATTCACAAATCTCTAGTACATAAAACGCGAGGAATATCACGCGCTGCCTTTTCTCTTCCGTTACGCGGATATGTGTTAATGACGTGCGGGACCAAGAGTGGCGCGGTCCCATGTGTCGGTGTGAGGGGCGCGTGGCGCGTTGTTGCGGTGGGGAATGCGCCGTGGTGTGGAAGGAGATTAAATATCGGAGGAGGAGACCAGCCCAACCCCTTTTGCACCTCTCGCCGCTTCGGGTCGGGGTTTTAGCGAGTGCGAGGGAGGCCGGAGGCGACGACGACGCCGGAGCAGCAGGAGGAGAAGCCACGAGTACCCACGCGCACCAGCTCTCGTATATGTCTTCTTGCCCCTTCTCCGATCTGGTAGTCTTGCTCCTCGTCGCCGCCGTCGCCGTCGCCCTCCAACTCCGCGCCCTCGCCTGGCCCCGCCGATCTATGCTCCAGGGGCTCCACGGCTGGAACAAGTCCTCGTCGATGCTCAGGTCCGTGAACCTTCCCCCCATGGAAATTTCATCTTTTTCGTAGTTTTTAACCGATCTGGGGGGTTTTGACCGGGTTTTATCGTCCTGTTCGTCCAGATCTGGGGGGTTCTTGGTGGGTTTTTCTTGGCGTTTTTGATTGATTGTTGTTTCTTGTGGTGTTTCAGGGACGGGTTCGGGGTGAAGTATTCCGGTTTCCTCCACATAAGGCCGTGTGGCTTCTGTCGAGGAGACTAGCGGGTTCGATCTAATCGTGCTCGGCTTCGTCAAATTTTTGCACACAAGAGAGAAAAAAATTCCCCTTTTAGAGTTTTTTCCCTTCAGTTTTGGCAATTTTGTCGAGAGATTTTAGAGTTGTTCCGGAGAGTTAGAAGAGAAATGGCCCCGTTGAACCAGCACCAGATTCTCCTCAAGAAGGCGCTGGCGAAGAAGCCCAAGACCAAGAGGCTGTCGGGTTTTGGCCCTAAACCCTCCGCTGCTTTCTCCAAGCCGCAGCCGGCGGCGGCGGTGCAGCCAAGGAGACGCATCCGCGTCGTGTTCGACGACCCTGACGCCACGGACTCGGACTCTGACGACGAGGAGCCCGCCGCCGGCGCTTCTACCAAGCGCTTCTTTGAGGTGTTCATTGGCAAGGCGCCTGCAAGGCCGGCTACCCCGGCGGCAGCTGTTGCTGCCTGCGCCAACGCTGGGAAGGCGTCTGAGTACCGTGGCGTGCGGCTCCGCAAGTGGGGCAAGTGGGCGGCTGAGATCCGCAATCCGTTCACTGGCACGAGGCAGTGGCTTGGCACATTCGACACCGCTGCCGCCGCCTCTGCAGCGTACCAGTCTGCCTCCCGGTGCTTTGCCGAGGAGAAATGTCGCCGCCGAGGCCAGGCTGTGGCGGCGGCATCACCTGCTTCTTCGGGCGCCCCCACCCCGACTGCATCCTCGTCGTCCTCCACCTCGGCTGCTCCATTCGCTCACCCCTCGCCGTCCTCCGTCCTTGAGTCCACAAAGTCGGCGCCCAAGCCACTGTCGCTGGAGCCCACTCCCACTCCCACTCCCACTACCACTCCCAACCTGGCGGCCACTGAATCTGCCCAGCTTCCAGACGACCCTGAGTTCTACCAGGATCTTCTGCGTGGGCTGCAGCTGCCGGACATTGACCCGATGGACTTTCGTGCTGGGCTGGATGCTCTGGATGTGTCCGATTTGCCGGATTACTTGGATGACGACCAGGACCTGCTGCTTGGAGACTTCGCAGATGAGGAGCTGGAGCTTGACATTGACCTGGACAACATCGGCGATGACTTCCCGGAGATACCCGGCTGCGACTTTGGCCGTGGCATGGATGAGTTCTTGCAGACGGTTGATTTCTGCGTGTGAATTAAGGAGTTATAATGCTGCTATTGATGATGGTGTGATGGGCCTGTGAGAGTGGGTGTTCTTGGGAGGGGAGGAGATTTCTTGGGTTTTTTCCCCGGGCAATCCAATCTGCTCGTGCCCAAGAAATTCTGTGTTTTCCCTCGTAAACTCCCAAGCACATTTGCGTTCGGAGAGAGTAATTTTGGTAGGTTTACATTATGGCAAGTTATAGCTGGTATGTTATGTTTCTTAATGTTATTTGGTATGTTTGTCAAGACATCATAGCGGGCAAGACAAGTCTTGAGGCTATTACTAGTATGAAAAGAAAATAAGTTTGCGTTACGTTTACCCCTCTTGCTGTGAGATTCATCTCTACTGTGCCGTAATCGCATCATTTATGCCATCAACGTTGCTGCTTGAATGCTTGTAATTTCTGAGCTGTGATACTGAGGTTCACCTAGTGAGTACGAGCAGCTGGTTGTGTTTGTGGGGCTGGTGTGGGAAGATACTTCTGCGTTAATGGTGCTGCTAATTCTGGACGCTTGTGAGCAGTTCGTGCAAGAGTTTAGAAACTGTGGTGTGTGGATCCGATACGGTGGTAGGCCTCGTCTTGATCCAATGTATTAGCGATTTGTTTAAGAGCAAAGAACTGGTTGATGCAAGGGCGTGGCCGTGGGCGCTATATAACTACTGGTTTAGCGCAAATGTTAACTTGAGCTCGACCATCATGTGAGCCTGCGGATCTTGCTATGGCTAGGCATCGTCTCTCTCCAGAGTCCAGAGTCCAGAGTGAGTGAGCGTGACTGGGTGTGGCGCTCGCGCCGCCCATGCCGCGCGCTTGTCTCTTCCAAGGTTCCCTTTTCGGTTTGGCAAATGCGCAGGGAGGGACGACGAGGCGAGACAGGTTGTTGGCTTGCGGCTAAACAAAATCCTGAACCCCACATGACAAGGTACAGCAAATACGTACTCGACGCCACGCCGTACTGGTGTGTGTGGCGCCGCGGGGGACGGCCGCGCGGTGGAGATAAGGTTCGCGATGACGATGAGAGCGCGCCGGGCGCGGCTTTGGCATCCCGTGGCGCGGCGCGTGGTCACGCGTCGGGGCCGGCCCGCGTTGGATGCTGCCCGCCGTACTCGTGGTGGCGCTATCCGATCCCGGCGCGCCGGATGCTCGAGTGGCCATCCTATTCTCGGACCGGCCGCGCTCTGGTACGCCACGACGCCGGCGAGCGCGTGCTCCGGCCTGCGGCTGGCCATGCCATTTCTGTTCAGCTTTCGCGTACACTCGTGCCGGCACAAAGCTTCGTTTTTTCTGTGGCTTTTCCGTGCACACACACGCTGGCGTGAAACTGGTGAGCTTGGCATTTTGTTGGCACGCGACAGCTGGATGCAGCAACCGGCTAGGGAAGTGAACGTGTTGGGTGGATCGGAACCGGATGTCAGGATGGCATGGCCTCGTCTCGTGGCGCAACAGAGCCGGGGCGTAGCGAGGCCGCTGTGCTCAGCAGTGGCCGCGAGTCGGCAGCTCGCGCACGCCTCCGGTGTGCGTCGTGCGCGCGCGCGTAGCTTTTCCTTTTCCTTTTGCTTTTCTTTTGCCTGGGCGTGTCACTGTGCCTGTGCGGCTAACGACCTCTCGTTTTGGCCGCCGTATGTGGGCGTGGATTCTGATGTGTCGTGCCACGGATTTTGTTCGACTTCGGGCAGCCATGCATTCCTCTTCTTGCGGGCGGTACATGCATGGCGTTGTCGCCCAGTCATTGGTGCTAGGTACGTTTAGGCTGGCACTAATATATGCTAGGTTTCGGCTACTCCATGCTTGTGTACTCGGTTCGTTATGTTTAGAGGTCATGCTTGAACTTTATGTTTGTCTCTATCGTTTGATATGCTGAGGTTTATGAGATAAGGGTAAAAAAATTCATTGTACAAGTATGTACGGAGTAGTATTTACCCGATCAGATCTCCCGCTCACGTGCCGCCAGATGGCTACGCGGGGGATTGGATGGATCAGAAGAATCCTCTCAAGGAATTGGAGCTCTCAATGCATTACACTAATCCTTTTCAGCTTGACAACAATTATGTTAGGAGGAGTGTACCAAACAGGACGTACGAGGAAGAGCCCTAATTAAGGAATCCAATATCTGGCTGGGATCAGACGAGCTGGCGAGTTTCTTGGAAAGTTCGGCGCCGAATCAAGTAGCTTCGAAGAATGTCCCGGTTCCGTGTGAAAATCTGTCGAATTTCGGCTCGCTTTCCGGGCATCCGGTGCTCGTTTCGTTTGTACGCTCCGGCCGTAGCCGCCGTCGCGTCGCTCGTCGCCACTCATCAGCATCACTCGCGACCGCCGCAGCGCGGAGCAGTTGGTGGCGGCAGGGCCCAAGTTGCGTGCGGCGACGAGTTATTGCCGGCTCGTTCGTTGAATCTTCAATCCCCCGCTGCTATTTATCGACGGAGACGGAGCAGGACCCAATGCGATGCTGATCTGATCTCATCCCTACCTCGCTTGCTGCTGTAGCCGTGCAGAGTCAGATCGCTCTCTCGAGTGACGCAGGCACGCAGCTCACAGCAGCAACGATGTCTTGCGAGAGGAGAGAATAGTCAGCACAGCTGCCGCGCCCACGGCTCCACATTCGACAGCTCGTGCGGATTTGCGGTCTTGAACTCGAGCTGAGCATCGTGCTCCCGGCAAGTAGGCAGTCCCCATCGCTAGCGACATGCGCAGCCTCGTGAGATCTTCCAAGTTTCACAGACCAATCTCCACGCCACGGCTCCGCTTCACCAATGGCAGTGGACGACGGATTGGACGAGTCAAAAGCTGCGATGGATGAACTCGTGCTGTCTGCTTTGCTACTACGCGGTGAAGCGACGAAACATCGAAATCACAACGTGTGCTAAATTAATCTTCGGAAAAAAAACGACGTGTGCTAAATTAATCACAACCTGGATTATAGTTATTTCTTCGCGCTAATCATTTTCCCTCTTTAAAGATGTCTCTCGAATGTCTCAAGGCCGTTTCATAAAACTCTCGGAGTTTAATTGAACTAAACCTTTTGGTTTCGTCAAACCATTTTTCACAACTTCTAAATCTAGTTCCACATTCTTCATGTTGGGTTTTGTCCCTCTACATGGAGGTGAATGTGTAGCCTAACAAGTTCAATTAATCATGTCCATTGATACTTGTGTGAATGGATGGTTGAGATGCCCTCTTGAGAGAGATGAGAGACTTGAAAATCATAGCCACCATTTTCCCAAGTGAGTGTTCTTGCTACTGCTGCTGCTGAGAGCAACTCATCCACACCTAAAGTGAGAAGCGAATAGAGGAGAGGAGGATAAGGGGAAATCTGTTTAGATCGGTTTCTCCTGCGCGGTCTTCATCAACCTTGTGATTGGAGAGGCAAATGTGGTTGGATCGTTACCAAATTTGGTCAGTACGTTCTCAACTTGTTGTTCTCTGATTTGTATGGTTGGAAAACCTGATTTGGGAGGAGTTAAGTCAGTTTGGGTTGTAGCAAGTTCAGATTTGCCCAGTCTTGGAGTTGATTAGTTTGAGGGGTCAAACGTTGTCGTTTGGGTCTAAAATTTGGACAGCATGTTAAGGACTTATTGAACTACATTCCTACCAAGTTTCATATGCTCTGGATTTGTGGTTTGCAAGACATGAATTGATCTTCGAGGTGGACAAAATCTGTGCTTTGTTTTTCAGCACATTGTAATTATCTCTTGTTACCTCTTGTCATGTGTGGTTATGGTGGATGGATTGTGTCAAATTTGTAACTTGATGATGTTTGTAACTTGATGGTGGTGGTGTTGCTGTTGTAATCTCTAGAGGTTGCAGAGAAAACTTCATTTGTATCCATTGTTGTTAATAGTAGAAGTTTGGAGTGGACCGATTGGTCCCGTGGTTTTTTACTCCTCACCTTAAGGAGGTTTTTTCACGTAAATCATTGTGTCAATTGTGCATGTGAAATTACTTATTCCGCTGCTAATTTGTTGGTTGAAGTAATCCTCAATATTTATCACAAGAAGAAAGGGTTTTGATTGTGCCTAATGATGTCCAATACCCAACAGAGTGGTATCAGAATTTTGGTTATGTTTGTCACTTGCTGAATTTTTCTTGTGGTAAAGATGGAAGTTAATAGTAGCAGAATAATCTCACTAAATGGTGCAAATTATCATGCTTGGAAAGGAAAGATGTAGGATCTTCTATATGTTAAAGAGTACTACAAACCTGTGTTTGGTACTGAGAGGCTGGAAGAGTATTCCGATGATGAATAGAAGATACTTCATCATCAAGCTTGTGGGTTCATTCGACAGTGGGTCGATGACAATGTGTTGAACCATATTAGTAAGGAGAAACATGTACGTTCCTTGTGGCAAAAATTGAATGAGTTCTATGCTCAAAAAGAAGGTACAAACAAGATGTTCTTGATCAACAAATTGATGCATTTGAGGTACAAACCAGACACTCCTATTGCAGACCACGTGAATAATTTTCAAGGCATCATAAATCGGCTCTCTTCAATAGACATCACATTTGAAGATGAAGTGAGAGCTTTGCTGCTACTTGGCTTTTTGCCGGACTCTTGGGAGACTTTAAAAGTCACTTTGTGCAATTCAGCCCTAATGGTGTTATTACTTGGAACCTTGTCAAGATGAAGGTACTAAATAAAGAGACCAGAAAGATGGCTGAAATGGACAGCTCTTCCACTCATTTAGAGTTGTTAATTACTGAGTCACGGGGGAGAAGCAAGAGTAGAGGTCCAAAGAAAGGGGGCAGTTGAAGGTAGAAGCAAGTTAAAAGGCAAATATGCTGATTATGAGTGTCACCATTACCATGAGAAGGGCCACCTCAAGTGGCAATGCCGCAAGCTAAAGTGAGAGAACAAAAAGAAAAAAAAGGAGCAAGCTCACAAGCAAGATAGTGATGGTGACAGTGATGTTAGAAGGATCATTTCGACTATTGAGGAAGTAATGCTTATCATAGATGAAAGCAATGCAAGGCTTAAGGGTGTTCTAGTTCCGCTGTTAAGAGAATCACTATAGTTTCTAAAAATTCAGCAATAAACCTTGTAGATGATGATGAGTTGGTTTGGATACCGGACAGCAATGCAACCATACACGCTACATCTCATAGAGAACTTTTCACAAACTATACTGCAGGTGATTTCGGTGTTGTGAAGATGGGTAACAATGATAGGGCAACCATCATTGGAAAGGAAAATGTTCATTTGGAGACCGCAAATGGCACAAGGTTAGTCCTCAAATCTGTGAGGCATGTTGAGGCACTTCGGCTCAACATAATTTTAATTGGATTGCTTGATGAAGACAACTACTTGAGCACATTTGGAGATGGTCCATACAAGCTCACCAAAGGCAACATGATTGTTGTAAGAGGTAACAAGGTTTCTCTTTTGTACCATGTTGATGCTAAGCTCTCTACTGTTTGTGTAAATACATTAGAGAAAGAAGACCCTTGTGTTCTAGGCACAAGAGACTTAGGCACATGAGCGAGAAGAGGATGACTGTGCTAATGAAGAAAAATCTCCTGAAATGGATGAAGGGTATTCACTTGAAGAAATGTTCAGATTGCTGTGACACCCGAATAAATAAGCAAATAAAATAATGTTTTGCTAATATTTTCCACTAAGCAACTTTAATATTTCATTCACAAGTAAACCACAATTTTATTTACAATTTCAATAATTTACATTCTCGATCTCTCCAAAAAAAATAAAAAAATAATATTACAAGAAATAACATTATTTAAATTTCAAAATTTCACTTGTCTACCTTTTCAATTGCACCTAAAATCAAAATTACAAGAAAAATTTCTACTTTTCTTTCTTTTCTTTTCTCCCTCCTAGCTCTATCCGTGGGTTGCCATCCGCGGCAGCTTGCTGCCCGGCGTGGCACTCCATCTCCACGCGGCTGGCATGCACCATGCCCATGCCGTCTTGCAGCCAGGTACACGCACACGTATATGTACGCGTACACCTGCACAGCCCCAAACCCTCAAACCCCGATTCCCCATCGTTGAAGTCGACAGCAAGCCGCAGCGCGGGAAGTTGTTGTCGTCGCGCTGCCCAAGGTGGTCGTCGTCTCCTCTTGCCGTCGTCGTCGGGCGCCGGCGATGCCTCACCGGCCGCTCTCCTCCTTACTTTGCCTGCCGTCGCGCCTCCCAGATCTGCGCCGCCTCGTCGCTGCGCCTACGCGGCCGCCCGTCGCTGGCCGTCCACCCCAGCCATGCTGCCTCCCCAGCTCACCCAGCCAGCCGTGCCGCACCGCCGGCTGCGCCCGGAGCCGCCCAGCAGCCGCCTCGCCGCCCAAGCCCACGCCCTCGCGGAGTCGCCGCCGAGCCGGCTCCTCTCCCCTGGCGTCGCCGGCCACCGCCTTGCACCGCCTCCGGCCCCCCCACTACCTCGCCGCCGGCGAGCTCGAGCTCAACCCACCGCCCCTCTCCTCCTCTCTCTCTTCACCCTTTCCTCTCTCTTCTTCTTTCTTTTTCCCTCTCACTTCCTCTTTTGTTTTTTTTCTCTCCCCAAGCCAGCAATTGCTTGCTCTTATCCGGTGAAGAGACCCAATGGGTCAGCAACTGACAGATGGACCCCGAGCTACAGTGTTCTTTTCTATTTTCTGGAATTTCTTTGAGCTACAAATTTCAATCTTTTGTTACGAACTCGTCTGACCTCCGATTCCGGCGATTTAAATTTCTAAAAATTCATAAAAATCATATCTATCTACTGTAGTTTTTGTATAATTTTTAAAATTATATTACTATGATTGTTATTTATTGGTTGCTTTTTCTTGTTTCGTGTGCGCTAGATTGTACGGGCGACGAAGGAAATTCTCTCGACGCTGCTGACGCACCGCCAGAGTACGACTACTCTGAAGGTAAGTCTTTCTCTAGAATCCTAATTTTATATCTTTGTCGAAATTGCTATGTTGATAAAAATACCGTATGGTCATATAGTGCTGCCCAGTGTATATACTTGTCCGATATATATATCCATCGACAAAACCCTTGACCCTAGTATAAGGTATGATAATAATACCCACTGTCTTTATATATTAGATGCTTAGAAAAGCTCAGTTAGGTATTCAGGGATCCGATCCCAAATATTTGATTTAGCTAGGAATAAAATCAAGAGATTTGATGAATCGCTTATGTTGGGATCTGGGATTCGATTTAGTCATCTTAATTAAAATTTGACCAACTAATAAATGGGATCGGGAGCGGATAAATTGTAAGGTGGGTGCATTTGAGCACGAGATTTGGGTTTGTGTTGGTTGTCGCTCCGAGAATAAGGACTGAGTCATGTGATTACTTTACTGAGTATTTACCGTGCGACCGCAAGCCCGGTATGGGACGGGCCTAATCTAAAGGAAAAGAAATGTCGGATTACTCACTGTCCTTACACGGTGGATGAATTGAGAAGTACAGAGAGAGAATTGAGAAACATCACCGAGGTATTGCCAGAGACTTGTGCTGAAGCATTTCTCTGGGTATCTGTGTGAAGCAGGTACGACAGTGTTTAAGCCCGAGGTTAACTTTCTGGAGGATTTTGTTATGGTATCCTTCGACGGGAGGGTATCGTACCTTGTGGGTAAAGCGTATAACCTTTGCAGAGTAAAACCATTTGAATGGCCGTGCCCACGGTTAAGGGCGGACAAGGTGGGTTTCTCATTGTAGCATTACCATTCTTAATATGATATGGGTAAGGTTATTCCGGCATGTGTGCTGTTGCTAGATGAGAAATATGAATTTGCTATATGAGAATTGAGAGTTGAGAATTGAGAAATAAGAAATGAGATTATGAGCTGATATATGAGAATTGAGTTTTGAGTACTGAGTTGAGAACTTGAGACCAGAGAGGATAATTGTTTTAATTCTGTTTCTTTTGAGAATTTCTGTTTCTTTATATATGTTTCTTAAATGCTTTTATAACTCTAGGTAAAATGCTCTTATGCAAATTAACCATTAGCTTACTAGTATAAACCTTAACCTGGCCCTTTCTAGGTAGGACTTGCTAGTATTTGCATGCTAACCCGCATGTTATGCGGGGCTGTTCAATCTATGAACAGGTCAAGAATACGAGGATACGCAGGATAACGTTGAAATCTTCCCGGATGATGCTCCGGACTACTAGCCGTTTCCCTACTCAGTGTTTGCCTGTGGCCGTGATGGGACACTATTTTTGGTTGTAACTATTTGCTCCTTTTCAATATATGTTATATATCTCCGCTAATGTAATATATTGCTCTGCCGCACTCTGAATTATTTTAATAGCTAATGCAGCTCTGTTTTGGTATCATGATTCTGTTTCGCTGTGGGTATGAGCACTGATCTTTGGAACTCATACCAGTAATACAGAGGGGTCTGGTTTGGTAAAAACCGGGGTCCCGCAATTACCTAGCTAGGAAGCAACACAGAGTTGCTTTCAAGGGTCTACCTCCTCACAAGAAGCCTGAGTTGCTGGACTTGGTGTACTCTGATATTTACAAAATGTTGGTAAGATCATCTGGTGGAGCTAAATACTTTGTCACTTTTACCGATGACTTCTCTAGGAAAGTCTGGGCCTATCCCTTCAAGTCTAAAAATCAAGTGTTGGGTGTGTTCAAACATTTCCAAGTCTCAGTTGAGAGGGAAACTGAGAAGAAGATCAAGCGTATTCGCACTGATAATTGAGGAGAGTATATTAGGCCATTTGATGCATATTGCAAGGAGCAAGGGATTAAGCACCAATTCACCCCTCCAAAAACACAACAGCTGAATGGTATTACAGAGAGGATGAATAGGACAACTGTGGAGAGAGTTATGTGCTTGCTATCACATGCAAGACTACCCAAGCACTTTTGGGGCGAGGCTTTGATGACTGCAATTTATCTTATTAATTTCTCACCAAGTTATCCTTTGCAGGGAGATATTCCTAACAGGGTTTGGCATAACAAGGATGTATCATATGACCACCTGAAGGTTTTTGGGTGCAAGGCCTTTATTCATATTTCTCAAGAAGAAAGATCAAAACTTGATACAAAGACACGACAATGTATCTTCATTGGCTATGGCTTAGATCAATTTGGCTATAAGCTTTATGATCTCATAGCAAAGAAGGTTGTGAGAAGCCGAAATGTTGTGTTTGTTGAAGACCAAATAATTGAGGACATTGTGAAAGCAAAAGTTCAAGTTTCTCTGCAGCAAGATATGGTTGATTTAGACCCAATCGCTATAGCCCCAGTATCACCACAAGTTGAAGGTGATGATGCAAAAGATGTACATAAAGATGTGCAAGGTATAGGTGATGAAAATGCTTCCCTTGAGCATGACAATGATGCTGAAATTAATTATCCGGATCAGTAGCCACCTATAGAAGAAGTTCCACCAATTATTTTACTCAAAAGATCCACTAGAGATCGAGTTTCCTCTACCAGGTATCCCTCAGATGATTATGTGATGTTATTATCTGACGGTTCAGAACCTGAATGCTTTAAAGATGCTATGGAAGATGAGCACAAGAAGAAGTGGAAGAAGGCTATGCAAGAAGAGATGGATTCCTTGGATAAGAATAATACATATGAGTTGGTGAAGTTGTCTAAGGGCAAGAAAGTTTTGAAAAACAAGTGGGTCTACAGGATCAAGCAAGAAGAGTACACACCACATCTAAGATACAAGGCAAGGCTAGTTGTGAAAGGATTTGGTCAGAGAAAAGGAATTGACTTTGATAAAAATCTTTTTTCCGGTTATGAAAATGCTATCTATTAGATGGATCCTTGGCTTAGTAGCTAGTTTCAACTTGGAGGTTGAACAAATGGATGTGATAACGGCCTTCCTTCATAGTGATTTCAAGGAAGAGATCTACATGAAGCAGCCTGAGGGGTTTCTTGTGAAAGGCAAAGAAGATTATATGTGCAAATTGAAGAAAAGTCTCTATGGCCTGAAGTAAGCACCAAGACAATAGTACTTAAAGTTTGAATCAGTTATGGGGGATCAAGGCTACAAGAAGTATGGCTCAGACCATTGTGTTTTCATCCAAAGGTTCTCAGGTGATGATTTTATCATCTTGTTGTTCTATGTTGATGATATCTTGATTGTTGGCAAGAATGTCTCTAGAATTGCAAAGCTGAAAATTGAGTTGAGCAAATGTTTTGTTATGAAAGACTTAGGGCCAGCAATGCAAATTCTTGGAATGAGAATTGAGAGAGACAGAAGTTCCAACAAGTTATACTTGTCTCAAGAGAGGTATATTGAGAAAGTACTGCGCAAGTTCAAGATGGACATTGCAAAAGCTGTGACTTATCTACTTGCAGCTCATTTCAAATTGAGCACCAAGCAATCCCCTTCTACTGATGAGATGAAGAAAGAAATAAAGTGTGTTCCATATGCCTCAGTAGTTGGAAGTTTGATATATGCTATGGTATGCATAAGGCTTGACATTGCTCATGTAGTTAGTACCGTGAGTAGATTCATGTCAAATCTAGGGAGACCACATTGGAAAGCTATAAAGTACATTTTGAGGTACCTTAAGGGCAGCACCAATATGAAGTTTTGCATTGGTGGTAGTGAGCATGTGTTATTTGCATACACAGATGCAGTATGGCTCGGGATCCTGACAGCAGGAAATCTACTTCTGGGTATTTAATCACCTATGCAAGGGGAGCAGTGGCATGGCAAAACAAGTTAGAAAAGTGTGTGGCATTGTATACAACTGAAGCTGAATTCATTGCAGCCACAGAGGCAAGCAAAAAATTGTTATGGTTCAAAAGGTTGGCATTTGAGCCTGGGTTCGATTAAGACAAGTATGTGCTGTTTTGTGACAACCAAAGTGATATCCGTTTGAGTAAGAACTCAAGTTTTCACTCTAAGTCTAAACACATTGATGTTCGCTATCATTGGATTTGAGATGTGTTGAATTCTACGCAAATACAGCTTGAGAAGGTCTACACTGGTGATAATGGGGCTGATATGTTTACCAAGATGGTGGCAAGTGAGAAACTTGAAGCATGTCGCCGACATGACTACTGAAAGACAGTGAGGCCCTCCATGATGTCGAGAGGGGAAGTTTGTTAGATTTTGTCCCTCTACATGGAGGTGAATACAGTGAGTGTGTGAATGGATAGTTGATATGCCTTCTTGAGAGAGATGAGAGACTTAAAAACCCTAGCCACTTCCCCAAGTGAGTGTTCTTGATGCTACTGCTGCTGAGAGCTGAGAGCAACTCATCCACACCTAAAGTGAGAAGAGAAGAGAGGAGAGGAGAAGGGGAAATCTGTTCAGATTGGTTTTTCCTACACGGTCTTTACCAACCTTGTGATTAGAGAGGCAAATGTGGTTACCTTGTGATTAGAGAGTCAAATGTGGTTGGATCGTCACCAAATTTGATCAGCACATTCTCAACTTGTTGCTATCTGATTTGTACGGTTGGATTGAGGATTGGATCTGTGGATAACCTGATTTGAGAGAAGATAAGTCAGTTCGGATTGCAACAAGTTCAGATTCGCGCAATCTTGGGAGTTGATTAGTTTGAGGGGTCAAATGTTGTCGTTTGGGTCTGAAAATTGGAGAATGTTAAGGACTCATTGAACTACATTGCTACGAAGTTTCATGTGCTCTGGATTTGTGGTTTGCAAGATATGAACTGATCTCCGAGGTGGACAGAATCTGTGCTCTGTTTTTCAGCATATTGTAATTACCTCTTGTTACATGTGATTATGGTGGATGATTGTATCAAGTTTGTAACTTGATGGTGGTGATGTTGCTGTTGTAATCTCTAGAGGTTTTAGAGAAGACTCCATCTGTATCTATTGTTGCTAATAGTGAAAGTTTGGAGTGGACTGGTTGGCCCTGTGGTTTTTTACTCCTCACCTTGAGGGGGTTTTTTTCACGTAAATCATTGTGTCAATTATGTATGTGAAATTACTTATTCCGCTGTTAATTTGTTGGTTGAACCTATTCTCAATATTTATCACAAGAAGAAGGGATTTTGATTATGCCTAGTTCTGTTCAATACCCAACATTTCGGAGCTTATGGTTTACAGGAAGCCAGATGTTTTGACTTATGGAGACCCCCGGTGTTCCCTTTACCCCAAGTCGCTCTCCCAAAGTTTGTAGTTTCATTGATTCAACTTGGGTAAAAGAAAGGATTCCACGCAAGGCCGAGACAAAGATCTTCTTCCACGGCAGCGACTGCCCGGGTGGCCGTCGACATTGTAAGCTCCGCCCTTTTTTCTCAACGTTTGCCGTGCAGGCCGTGTCTGCGGCGCAGGGTCCAGTGCAGGTCGCTCTCACGTGGTCAGCTGAGCTGGGCAGGCCAGCTCTTGACTCTGTCGATCCGGGGACAAATTGAGGAAATGGGGAGGCATCCTGCAGAATTATTGCCCCTTTTTTTTTTTGTTATATCGTGCGTGGAATCAATCATTCTTGGCTCTGGTTCGTGGAGCACTCCCTCTGTCTCACCTCTTGTCGTGGATTTCTCTCTCTGGTCTTCGACCTGGGATGATTGTCAGATGTAGTAGGTGGTTGCTTGCTTTGCTTTCACTCTAGCTAGAGAGAGACCAGTACCAGGACATAGCACACTGCGCAAGTGCTTTTAAAAAGAAGATGAGCACTAATGCAGCACTAGGGTCGATGTTTAATATAATTTCTCTCTGATTGTTTCAGCTTTGGGAGATGTCAACTTGGACGCCGCCGAATGGATCTCCAGATTCGGCCAAGGGTACTTGCCCTCTTTAGGTTACGGAGAGATGGTTTTAGTCACGTTCACTTCGTCTAGTGCAGTCCTAATGTGCTGCTAGCTAGTCATATTCCGATTGGGGGCATTAATTTCTTCGGACTGGACTACTAACTTTTTTATGCTCATATTCGTCGATAGAATATATTGTAAAATAAGAAGATAAGGGTCGTAGAATAATATCAAAAAAGCTAACTTTCAGTATGGTTATCTGAACCAACTGCCATAGATCATACAGCAAAAAAAAAATCATACAAAGAAGGGAAACACTATAAGTAGAACTGTCACGTCATAGGTACTAGTTTTAGATTCACGACCTGAGAGTGAGAGGCAGGGTTTTAAAAACCGTCAAAATTTTTAACCAGAAACCGAAACAAACAGAGAGCCAAAAAAAAGTCAAGCAGTTTCTCTATCGATTTTTCTTGTTTCTCAAGTGGTTTTAACGGTTTTTTGGTTAACCAGCCTGATGTGGAATAGCGGTTGTGTAGACTCTATTGGGCTTTTAAATTCTGCAGATAGGAAGAACCATTAGTCCACTGCCACTCCAAAATTTCAAGACTACTCCCCGGATGTTGGAATGAATTTCTTATCCGACAAAGGTGCACACATTGGTTGCATTTGAGTCTGATTCATACTAGAATTCCCTAACGAGTACTCTCTCCAATCACAAATAACTATCATTTTGGATACCAACATGGTTCCTAAATTGCATATTTGATCACAAGTTACTTCTAAATTTAGTTATAAAACCCACTAAAATTATATTATTATAGAAATATTTTTCGAGATGAATCTACTCATATGATTTTTTTACTCAATATAAATAGATCAAAAGATATTCATAGCACAAGTTTTTAAAACTTCGACTCGGACATACTTCAAATGATATTTTTGACCGGAGGGCACACTGAGCAATGGTTTCCATTTTTTTTCCTGAAATGTTGTTTGTCCCTAATCATTTTTTTTGAAACGGCGTTGAATTTGATGATTCTAAAATATAGATTTTAGGTATATTAAAATGAATATGAGCTACTCATTTCTCTCGATCTAACACCTCAGATTAATTTTAATTTCTTATTTTATACTACAATGCTAATATATTTTTATGAAACATGTGGTTAGATTTGAATTATAGTACTGTCTTATTGTATTTACTTTTTTTGATATGGTATAACCCAAACGCACACAACACACACCACACTCACACACCTCGTGTGCGTCCAGTGCACACGCAGAACCAGATGAGAGGCCCTACATCTCCGTACGCGGGCACGCATAGTCCTACTGAACGCGCATGCGTGTGCCCCGAGATTCAATCCTAGGTGTATCCGCCTAGGATTAAATTCCGAAGAAATGCGACACCAGCGCGCTGAGGCGAAGCCTCGAACGCGGGCGGACTTGCTCGCCGCGAGCAAGCCAACTGAGCTACGGCTCAGTCCGCTTATTGTATTTATTTTTATATACGGTAAAAGAGTTCTTAGCGTGAGGTCCATGGATACTGATATATCCGTCGACCATAGCACCCTTGACTTAGGCCATCGATTTTCCTATCAGACGGTAGCCCGAGCGTGGAATGTGGATACGTTGCACAGCGTCCGTTGATCAGATGTGTATCTTGCCCGCAAGTAAAATCCGAGCAAAAAAAAAGAGGGCGAAAAAAATAGCTGCGAGCGATGCACAGTTGGACGCAGCGCCTGTTGGCCGCGGCGACATCGGCCGCCGTCCTCCTCGCCGCCGTCTGCGCGGCCGCCTCCGCGCTCGACGCCTTCCACGCCCCCTCCGTCCAAGCCCACGCCCATGTATCCATCTGTTCCTCTTCTCTCTTGTTTTATCCTTCCATGCTCAGAGGAGTTTCTACAACTGAAACCCTCGGGAGTCCCGAGCGTTCACCTGCTCACATCATATTGCTTGGCGTGCATTAGCTCTGTGGTTTGTGGTAATCTGTATTGCCCGTTGTACTACTCTATGCAGCAATGCGAAATTACTAAGATTCGACCAGAAATCATGGTAGAGTTTAGGGGTCTTGTGTTGTTTCGAGGTTATTGATGTGTTGAACTGGTGGCATTTGAGCCGTTCCCTTTCTAGGATTCCGGGTGAATCTATCGATGTACCAGATGCTACCATAAGCAGGATAGTGCCTTTGAGTCTAGATCAAGTATCTTGACACTGATTCCTCGATAAAGCTTAGAAGTTCTAGAAATTATCGACGTCGAGTTTTTTTTTTGGTTATGGTAAATATTGTTAATTTGAGTATTAGTTAAACCTATATAACAATGCTCACATACAATCTAATCTATTTGCTGGTTCTAACTAATTTTGTATTTCAAACTTGCAGAAACATATTGCAGTGAATAATCTTGCTTATTTGAGTTTGCACTGATGTGGTCATGTATGTATCTTGCAGGTTACAAAGATAAACAGATTCCACAAACAGCTCAATGGAAACGACAAGGTTTGTGCCTTTACTTTTGTTTTTCCCCCTTCATGTAATTCCTTCATCTAGAAATAAGACCATCATCACGGCATGTTTTTTCTCTTGCTGTGTTAATAAAGTTAGCCAGATCACTGATTAAGAGTAATTCTGTTTGAAAAGAGTAAAATTTCACCATGTTCTATTTTGTCACTATCTTCCCTGTTGTACTAGATCTACGTGTTATGGTTAAGCTCTCCTTTCTCATCAAGCAGATTGAATTCCACAATTTTGAATCGACAAAGGTTCAGTTACGCAGGCAATCCTGTAAACCATAAAGTTTAAATTGAATTATTTTACTCCATTTTGTGCTAGGATAAAGTTTGCTTCGTCAAAAACCCAAGTTTTCTACTTTACGAACGAATAGTTGAAACATGCTTTCTCGTTTTTCATGAAAACTGCATTGGACTTGGGAACACAAAAAAAGGAAAGTTGAGAGCCTTTGTGCTGCAAGACTGATAATACCACTCTTCCTTAAGCTCAATGCAAGACACTTTACAGCTACCAAACAAAACATGTTAAGCTCTAATGGCATGAAACCTACGTGCATGTATGTGAAACGTATGTGCCTTGTTCTTTTCAGCTTAATCTAGCTGTAGACTATAATCTGAAAAAGTTGTGGGCCCTCGATAGAGGGCTTGGAGAGCCCAAAAAATTGTTAAAAAAATGGTTTTGGGAGCTTTGAGAAGAACCACTAAAAGCCTTAAAAAAATGGCTACAAAGTGTGGCAACGTTTGACTTGTGCAAAAATGGCAAATTTCTGGCTCTAGCTTTAAATTTTAATTTAAGCTGAAAAGAACTCCAAAACGATATCGTTTCATTTCTATACCTTGGACAGCCTCATCTGTATGAATGAAGTGATATTATGTTACAGCTACTAATTAATCGTGTAGTCGGTATATTTTGTACTGATTTGGTGAATGGTGATCTGCGCTTGTTATTAATACCATTCCTTTGCACAATGCTGCAATCTAATGCATCACATGTATATATCATATTAATTTCATGCAGTTCCATTGAGAACTTTCAAAATTTGTGTGACAGGTGACGTTGACCCTCAATATATCTGCAAATTTGGAATCACTATTCACTTGGAACACAAAGCAGGTGATGTTTTCATTTCAGCATAATATGCAACACTATACTGTGTTTTGACTTTTGAATGTGTAAAAGCTCAGAAAATCAAGTACACACAGACATATCTCTGTGTGCCTAATAAATGATAATAGATGTATTTCACGAGAAATGTTGCTCAAGTGGCTAACATATTTAAAAACCAAATCTGTGTTAAATGGAGTTATTGTTTGCTATACATCTCTACTACTTAAAAGTGACTTTTGATGAGTGATGATGAGTGGTGGTCCATTTTTACTGAACCATTCTACCCTTCATCCTTGCATTAACTACACATATACCTAGCCCCACTACCTCCCTCGTCTATTCAAAATTTGAAATCACCGTCGGTGGAGAGGCAATATTTTGAAATCATTCTCGAAATGGGTATTTACTTCGTTTTGATCCAATATTTGAAAAATGTAAAAATATAATAAAAACCATGTAAACCAAGAAAATTGCCTAAAACAAGAAGACAATATTTAATTGCTTGAAAAAACATAATACTTCATAACTAGCAAGGCAGTTGACATTGTATATGATAGATTCTAATATTTTTTTACTATTTATGTTTTCGTAGTAACGCACGGGCATTTAGCTAGTACTACACTAGTATTATTATGTGTTGCAGTATACTCCAAATGTGCTCAATGGAAATATGACCAACTTTCTTAAGGATCAATGGATAGTAAAGTTGGCCCTCACAAATAGATAATATGAATTTTATTATGAAGCTTTAATTACATTGTGCTGGATTGCTGGCAGAAGCATCATAAGAAGAAAATCTTCTGCACGTGGTAACCTTCTCCTTGTTTTTGGTTAATTTGGGAACATGATGATTAAGAACATAGCTAATGAAGACAGTTCTTTTTTAATGCTGAGAGCCGTGTTATGGCTAATAATACATAGGAAAATGTATTATCACAATGAACAGGCAAGACAGAGACTTGAGGCAGTTCACAGATCATGTTACCAAGCAATTTGTGACTGCTATGGTCAATTGTTAGAAACATTGCCTAACTTTATCATTTCAAGTTTTCAACCGTCATTTACTTCTGCCATGGTTACTGTGTCTATCAAGCCACTAATACAGTGTTCGTGAAAGGATGGTGATTGATAAATTGTTTAATGCTATTGACTTATTGTGACAAACAAATTTGATGTAGATGATCAATATCTCTATTGCAGCACTGGACCTTCCATATTTTTCTGAGAGGACATTGTATTAGCTCAAGTTCATGCTATAGGCAGCCAATAACTATTTCTTTTGATTCAGGTCTTTGTCTTTCTGACTGCTGAGTATGAAAACTCAAAGAACTCCCTGAACCAGGTATAGCAGTAGCTGTATCTGATTCTTCTCTACATATTCTTCATGCTAGTATATACATTTTCCAAGAATAGACATCTGGTTGGAATTAAGATTGCTTGAAATATGAAGTCTTCCTTCTGTCGCCTTAGGATAAATGAACAGCTTTTACCTGGGCTGCTGTTCTCTGCATATGTTAATACATACTGAATTGGTAGGAGAATACACTCCAGAATTAAATATTGCACTAGTACCAGTGACCTTTTGTTGTCTAGTTTAGGAGGATCTATCCAGCTACATTACTAGAGGTACCACAGACAAGTGGAACTAGTACTAATGACCTTTTGTTGTCTAGTTTAGGAGGATCTATCCAGCTATATTACTAGAGCTACAACATACAATTGGAACTAGTTGATGCTGTCATATAATCCTGCCATTCTCCTGGTTTTGTAACCTCCTTAATCGTTGTATCTAGTGAAAGTGCGTGGTGTAAATGTGTAATTTGAAATAGGTAGCAGAGTCTAGAAACTAGAAAGTTGTTTAAGATCTTCACTATTAACCTTTGCATACTTGCAAATTTTGACTTACCACCTATTGGTTCTAGTTTCTTTGAAAAAGAATGGCTTAGAATGGAGTGTTTTGTGTAAAAATAGGGTTATTTTTGGTAAAAGGCCTACACTCACTAAGAATATCTAACTAAATCTGTCGTGATGCTCTGATACATGCATTTAGTGCGCTATGATACTGCCTTTAGTTTTGACAAATAATAGAACTTCCCATTGAGTTGTCTGACAAGTAATTCTCAGGCTATTTAGTTGAATATATCATGAAGCCTGCCAATTTACATGTCCATCCTTATGTTGAAATTATTCCATTTGGAAGGTTTCCTTATGGGACCATATAATACCTGACAAAGACCACGCAAATCTGCAACTGGAGGTGAAGAGCAAGTATCCACTGATTGACCAGGTATAAACTTCATTCTCAGCTTCATCGCTTTAGTGCTACATTGCATGCATGACCTGAATTTCTCTTCACATGAGGCATCTCCTCTCTTCAGGGAAGCAGTCTGCGGGGAAAGAAAGTTCAGCTTGTCCTTCACTGGCATATAATGCCGAACACTGGTGTAATGATCCGACATAGGATGCCTCTTTCAGAGTTCAATCTGCCAGATGCCTATACTTCTTGAAATTAAAATTATGTTCCGATACATTTGATTTGATGAATTATATGTGGTAGGCTCACAGTTGTAGATCTGGGAGCATTCCTCTAACGAAAATGAGACATGCACTGCAATCAAGATATTGTTCTGAAAGTTTAATTTGGCGTGCATGTTTGATCAATTGAACTAAGATCTGTAACGATGACATGAACACACGTACCCAAGCACGCACGCATGCACACGGCACACAGAGAGTATTGATTACTGGTAATGGATCAAGCGACGAACTTCAATCTAAGTCCACTGATTTTTTACTCGATGTCGATAGCTTATTGCGTACATGTCCAATAAAACAGGGAAAAAAAAAAGGAACGGCATATTATTGCATGGGCCAATACTAATGCCCATCGCTACTGTTTGTCCTTGGGCTCTATTCGCTAGGAACTAAATTCTTCTTAGATATAAGGAAATGATTTAGTTCTATAGCCAAACATCAGTTCTGAACAAGCACTCGAAAAGATTATGGAGGATCCTTGTGATTAGGTACCCTTTTTCCTCTGATTGTAGCATTAAGTAATGCCAATTTTATGAATATGCTAGTACGTGTACTTACAAATCTCTACTATTAAAAGTGTGTGGTGGTGGTAGTAGAGCCAATTTTCAATCTCAGCCATCTACCCAAATCGAACGCTCCACGCACCTAGCGCTGCATTTAGTCCTGTCGACCCTAGAACCTACCCCTAGATCTCACGACGCTGCCCCTTCCCCTTTGTCCTCTTTAACTCACCGGACCTTCGCCCTTCCCTTCTCACCGCTGGCCTCATCGGCACATCCCCGCCGTACCTCCTGGTCACATCCTCCTAGCCATCGGCCTCACCGGCACATCCTCGCCTGTCCCTCACCGTCCTCTCCTGTCACTATAACTGCTCCCTCTCCTCCCGCCGCCGTTAAGCAGTTCCTCCTCATGGCATATCTCTCACCTCCCGCTCTCTATTTCTTCCTCCCCTCTCAAGATCGAATCAGCATTGTGAGAAGTCAAGCAGGGCAGCAGCGGCTAGGTAGAAGAGGAGTGAGGAGGGGACCGGCTTCGTGGCGAGGCGGTGGTGGCCTCGGCAACGAGCGCGCTGGAGCATAGCGGCGGGGCGACAAAGGATGGAGAAGGAGAGTGGGGGCATGCCAGCATGGTGAGGCGGTGGAGGATGCGTAGGAATAGAGCGGCCGGGCAGTGGAGGATGGGAAGGGGAGCGATGTCGTGGCGAGGAGGTGGTGGCCTCGGCGGCACACACATAGGAGCGGAGTGGTGGGGTGGTGCGGGGAGATGAGGCGAGGCATCAGGGGGAGGGGGTGAGGAGGTTGGGCGCCGGCCGTGGAGCTGCGGGTATGTTAGGGAGAGAGAGAGGAGGGTGGGAGTGAGTTTTATTTTTTTTTTATTTACGTGGATTCCACTGGTAGAGCTATATCCTACATGGACTATTTGTGTGGCAAAAAATTGACGGGTGTATTGTCCATGTGGCAAAAACCAACCACCCTAGAGGGTTAAAGACACAAGTTTTAAAATTCGGGGTCTTGTTTTCTGGGTCAAATGATTAAGTGCACCTAGTTTAATAGTTTTTCCTCAATAATTTCACAAACCTTGAAAGAAGATGCAAAATGAATTAGTCTGTGTCGTACATGTACATGATGGCATATATGGTTCTCTAAGCATGCACGGTTGTTTTGAGAAATGCAATGATCCGTTTGTTAATTTGTTTTGGTTCGAGGAATATAATGAGTTGGTCCATTAGCACCATCTGTACTATAGAACGGTGTGGGAAGTTGTCCTTCGCCTAGATTTTGACTCCATTCCCTGAGGCGCGGCGCATTTTCTCTCCTACACTGGTGGTACGAAGCATCAACTTCGGTCGGCAAAACTGCCAGATGTGATTTCAACGAGACCGTCATCTGCGCAGTCTGGAATATTTGGAAAAAGAGGAACAACCTTATCTTTCAGCATCACAATCAACATGCTAGTTTGATCATTGCATGCATCCAAGAGGATATACAGTGTAGGAGGACTGTCCTCTTCGCTAACAGTAGCCGGAAACGATAGCCGATAGCTCCCCCCCTCCCCCTCCTCTCTCTCCTCTTTATCTTTGTATATATGTACAACCTTTTCTCTCTTAACGAAATGGTGGCGCTCCTGCCCTTAATCGCTCAAAAAATATCAATAGAAAATAAAGAGGGTTGTGTCATCCCACCGAATTTATAGGGTAAACCCATTCTATATATCTAGAATTATGTGGCTCCTCAAACCAAACAATCAATAATCAATAAAAGATCACATTACTCAGACTGAAGGATGTCGTGCCTTGGTTGCATTGGGCTAGTACAAATCATATTAGGGAGCAAAGAACATCAGATAGGTGCAGTGATTTTTATTGCAGCACGATCGAGCAGGGAGACACACATACAGTAACACAGACATGCTTGCGGTTGCGGTGTTGATTCATCGCGTGCTGGTCAGCCAGCTAGTAATAAGCACATCGTCGCTTGCTTATTGTTGGCGTGTAGAGTGACGCATGCACACATGCATGCACGCCGTCTGAGCTCAAGGCGGCCTCAGTGCTTCTTGCAGGAGGAAGGTGTCGGTGCACTGGAACTGCTTCACGGGGTACTTGGTGACGAACGCGCACTTCTTCACCACGTCGTCGCAGGTGTAGAGCCCCGAGAAGGAGAAGTTGCACTTGCTGGAGCACTTGAGCTTGCCCCCGTTCGTCTCCCTGTTGCCCTTGTTCTCCCCCAAGGCTGCATCCATTCGCATCATCAAGAATGCACCAGTTAAAATTAACATATATTTGACTGATTCTCTACTCGGTTGCAGTAGAAAAAACTATTTGTAAGATGCAATTTCGGCCAGGACGTTTTATTATAGCCGTGAATTTCACAAAACCAATGCCCGATTGATGAGCGCGTGCTAGCTTCTGCTTGTATCCCTCTCGAGTCTCGACAACATGGATCTTACAGAAGCACAGGATATATGAGAAATCATAGGCATTCATCTTAAGATAAAGCAGCAGCCTTAGGTGAAAATCTTCAGCCAGGAAACACTTACCGTTTTCTTTAGCCACGGCTGCAAAGATTCCCATGACCAGGACGGCCTGGAGAACCATGATCGCCATGAGCGTGCTACTCTTCATCGTTGCTTCCTGGACGTTTTTGTGCAGAGAGCTCGATCTCTAGTTGTAGAGTAGAATGACTTGTGTTACCTGTGCTGAGCAATGCACAGCAGAGCAGCTTTATATATAGGTGTCGAGATCGAAACACGTTGGGAGCTTTGTCATGCCAGCGATAGAATACATTGTCGTCTTCAATACACGTTGGGGTTTGGGGTTTAATCTACTAGGTGAGTCATGTCTGCTGCTGCGAGTCGTGGAGGCCATGCATCTGTATTCTTTAGTGTCAGCATGGTCCAAGATGGACTGAAGTGGAGTGACGCTGTCAACGTCATAAATTAATCTTGTCGCGCCGCAGCTGGAATGCAGCACACAAGTCAGTGGTAATTTGACCACCAAAATCAAAAGTAAAAGGAGGCAGCTGCAAAGCGGTCGAGAGGCCTCTATCATCACTTGTGAGCTGTGACGACTCCTGAGCGCATGAGCAGAATTTTGGTTCACTAGTCAACTTAGATGATTAGTGTTGGGCTTTTGCCCGGAACAAAAGGCCATAGGCCCATGGTCCACGCAAAGAAGAGATAAGGTAGCTGCTGCTGCCATTGTGCTGGCTCATGCGCAAGCACACGCACACGCGCATGAGCGGAGCGGCGGCGGCTGACCCGGGCGACGACGAGCTCATCGTGCCTAGGAGGCGCTAGCTCAGCCGTTTTTCGCGCTTGCCATTGTAATGGCCAGCCGATTTCTTTCTTGCTCTTTATTTATTGGGTAAGCTTATTCTTTTTGCGACGCCAGTTCGACGAACTCAAACCCTAGTTTTCTCACATCTCTGATTGGCTCTTTCTGTGGTGTTCCTGCCTCTGATTCTTAAGCCACGAGGTCATCAGAGTCCCAATCTTGCAAGGCTAGGCTGGTTTCTTGGGTTGGCTGATCGAGTTGGTGGAGTGGAGCTCTGCCCACTTCGGCTTTGGTCTCTTGATCGAGGGCGTAGATCCTGTATATTGTGCTGCATGTGCTGCACCTCGGGGTCTTGGTGCGGTAATTCTTGGTTGCTGCACTGAGATTGACGTCATTGTATCTCCGGGACATTTTTCCATTACTAGCATCTTAGCGACGACAATATTGTTTTCGGGACAGCGTCTTTGAGACGTGCCTTGTCTGTCTTCACACTGGTTTGAATCCAGTGCACCGTAAGTTCATCAAATTCCCTCTTATTGATATGTGTACAGGGCTGATTGAGGTATATCTGGGAACCTAGCAAATTGCTGAGAGGCTGTGATTGCCTCAATTTGGGGACTGTGTACTGATTTTGGGTGTGGCGTCAAGTTAAGCTCGACGATGATGTGAATGTGAGATTGACTATGGCAATTTATTGAATATGTGCATGCTGTGTATAGCTGAGTAGATTCAATTTAATTGTATATGTGCATTGAGCTTTGTCCTACTGGTTTGCTACAGTCAATTCACTTCCATTGAAAACCTGGTTAAGTGTTTAAATTTACTGTTGATTAGTCACTTATATTGCTTCTAATTTTGTTAAACAGTAACTTATTTCATGCACTGATATTTACTATTAAACACATTTCTTGTGCTATTTTGCTGATTTCATTGGAATGACTATAACCAATGGCTAAGATTACATTTAAATTGGAATTTATGTCATCTATTTAGCATTTGTCTATTCTTTGAATTTGCCATAGCACAACCTGTGATCATAAATATATTGCAACCATGGAAGGCTATTTTATAATGTCCTGACTCCCGACTGATCTGATCTAAGAGCAATTTATAACAATCAGAAACTGAGCTATGTTGTTTTTTAATTGTTATAAATTTCAGTATATCATCATGTCATTTACCTTACTGAACATAAATTATTATGTTGTTGCAACTACATTGGGAGAATTCATGTCAATAGATTTAATTCATGATTTCATTGCTTGTTTGCTGTTATATGACTTTGAAATTAATTTATATATATTTATATGTATTATATTTCTTATACTGCAATATCTACGATAAATAGTAGGTGAGCCGACAGCTAATTCGTTTGAAGTAAATTTCCACGCTAGCATAGGAATGATTAGCTAAAAAATTTCTAAGTAGTACTGTATGCTTGATTAGCTAGTCTAGCTAGCTAGTAATTATGAAGCCATCGCGTGGAACATTGCATGCGCGTCACTAGCACTCTGACGCCGACAGCGATTAACGAACACGTGGATATATACGTTGCTCGTTGCCACCTGGATGACGCTCGCCGTGTCGATCGGCCGCTTCGCGATCGATCTGCCAAACCTGAAACGTCAAAGCATTTGACTGCGTACGTAGCCTCGTTTCTGCTGATGCTACAGTCTGCTGATAGCATAATGTGCGCCGTCATTGGGCTGGAGGCGGCTATTACGGCATGGCATTCCAGCTAGAAAGGAGAAACAGGAAGCAGGCACGGCTAGCTTCTTTGTTGCTACAAATTAAACCATAAAGGCGAATCGAGTAAAATTTGCTACGCTAATTGTCGGTCACCTGAAATTTTTCTTAAATTTTAGTAGATTTCTCTTAGAGCATCTCCAGCAATAGCCTCTAAAACAGGGTCCCTACTTTTGATTTGGGGGCTGTCCTTATTTTTTGGGGTCTCTGATTTTGTCTTCAACTCCAAAGAAGCTAATTTCAAATCTCAAATTTCTATTTGCTTATGACATGTGGGACCGGCTTGTCAATGACTCTTTGTTTTTCTTTTCAATATCCTTTTATTTTCTTTCTTCTTTTTTCCCTTTTCTCCTCCCTCATCTCTTCACAAGCGAGACAGAGGTGGAGCGGCGACGAGCGGTGGCGATGGCGACAGGCGGCGGCGGCGGCGGCAAGGCGTCGGATCTGGCGAGGCGAGGCGACGAGCGGCGGGCGAGGCTAGGCGACGAGCGGCGACGGCGGCAGTGACGGCGGGGCGACAGGCGACGGGACGGCCCAAATCTAGGCGAGGCGAGGAGCGGCGCGACGAGAAGGCGGACGGGGCAACGGCGGGGAAGAGGAGGAGGCGGGGGCGCGACGGCGGAGCCAGGAGCTGCGCGGGAGGGAAAACACCCCTAACAGAAAAGTAGGGGCCCCTTCAAGACCTCTGCGAATTGGGGCTAGAGGGGGAGATTTAGGAGCCTCCTTATTTTAGGGGCTTGAGTAGGGGCTCTGCTGGAGTGCATTTTTTGACCATAACCCTTATTTTTTTTATTTAGGGGTTTAAATAGGGGCTCTGCTGGAGATGCTCTTAGCTGCTCCAGCGATCACTATTGCTAATTTTCCTTAACCACTATTGCTAATTAGCGAGTAATTAGGGGTAATGGGAAGATTGCAGCTACCCCCACTGTTGCTAATTTTCCGTAACCACTATTGCTAATCGTTATTTACTATTTTAATTTATTTATAAAATCCATTAAAATTACGATATTATGAAAGAGCTTTTCGAGACAAATCTATATATATGATTTTCAAGTGCTCAATCAAAATGGTTCAAAAAATTCATAGATAAATTTTCAAAACATTAACTTGCACGTATCTCAATATTATGATTTTGTGATACGGAGGAAGTATATTATTATTTGGGACTCGAGAGCACATCTTCCATAATTCTAGAGTGTGCTGGTAGATGTATGTTATGAAATTATTGTAATCAAACATTTTATTGAAGATAATATGGATATTTTAACACATAATATGAAGAAAATATTGTTGCCATGTCCCTCTCAAGGAACCACAAGTCCCACACGTACGAGCACAATTAACACCTGCCAGTTACATCACTTTTATTGCGTAACCATGCAAACAACGGCTTAATGCTGTTAGCGTGTGAATATCTTGTAAGTGCATGATATCTTGACCAGTTTAGGAATCCTATAATTGAGGATAGTTTGTTTCCATGTAAATAGGATCTTGATCTCCTAAACTGGGCAATATCGTTGCTTTCCTTGTAAGCCTTTCCAGAGGTGTTTTCTGGACTATATTAACACGCAGGTGCACACGGAAAAGGTGTGACACTTCAACCCTGAGTTTATCTCATGGTATCAGAGCCTCTCCTCTAATAGTAAAAAAAAAAAAAAACGACGAGAGTTAGCGTTCCCATCTGCTATGGTGAGTTCATCGTCTTCCTCTGTTGCGGTGAGCGCTATCGGCCATCCGGTGACTGAGCGCCTCACCAAGACGAACTACCCGCTGTGGAAGATCCAGGTCCTCCCTGCGGCGCTCAACTGGTGAGTTTCATTGACGGCACGGTCCCAGCTCCGGCCGCTGAAATCAACGATGAAAAAGAAAAGAAGAAAGTGCCAAATCCTGCATACGTGCAGTGGTTGGCTCAAGATCAGCAAGTCTTCAGTTATCTCGTGTCTTCCCTCTCTCGCGAGGTGTTGACGCAGGTTGCGATGTGCACCTCGGCTGCACAATTATGGAAGGCTTTGGAGGACATGTTCTCCTCTCAAACGCGTGCACGGGCTGTCAACACCCGGATCGCGTTGGCGACGACCAAGAAGGACAACATGACGATTGCCGAGTATGTCGGCAAGATGAAGGCGCTCGGCGACGAGATGGCGACCGCCGGCAAGCCCATAGATGATGAAGAGCTCGTTGGCTACATCCTCACTGGACTCGACATGGAATATAATCCAATCGTGTCCGCTGTTCTCGCTCGTGTCGAACCAATCACGGTCGCCGAGCTTTACACGCAGTTGCTTGCGTTCGAGCAGCGTGTTGATCTCCTGCAAGGGGGTTCCTTTTTCTCGTCATCCGCCAACGCCGCCTCGCGTCGTGGTCGCGTTGGCGGACGCGGCACTGCAGGGATGCGAGGGCGCGGCTCCAACAGGGGTCGCGGCAATGGAGGACGACACGGTGGCTTCACCAACAACAAGAACCGGTCTTCCCCAAATAACTTTGGTAATACTAGCAGACCCAAGTGTCAACTGTGCTTCAAGGAAGGCACACTGCTTCTGATTGCTGGCACCGTTTTGATGAGAATTTTGTGCCTGATGAGAGACACGTTAACGCTGCCACTTCGTCATATTATGTGGATACAAACTGGTATGCTGATTTAGGGGCTACAGACCACATCACAGGCGAACTGGAGAAATTAACTGTTCGTGACAGATATAATGGAGGCGATCAGATTCATACAGCAAGTGGAGCAGGTATGGACATTAGTCATATTGGTCATTCTACTGTTCATACCCCAGTTCGCAATTTGCATTTAAATAATGTCCTTCACGTTCCTAAAGCCAAGAAAAATCTATTATCTGTTCATCGGTTCACCACTGATAATCATGCCTTTATGGAATTTCATCCTGGTTTCTTTCTTGTCAAGGATCAGGAAACGAAGAAAACCCTGCTACAAGGCAGATGTAGAGGTGGTCTTTATCCTCTTCCTTCAGCATCCGTTGATTCGAAGAAGCATGTGTTTGGAGTTAATAAACCGTCATCCGCCCGTTGGCACAGTCGTTTAGGCCATCCGTCGTTTTCTATTATTCAGCATGTCATTAGCAAAAATAATCTTCCTTGTTCTAGTGAGTCCAATAAACAATCAATTTGTGATGCATGTCAAAAGGCTAAAAGTCATCAGCTTCCCTATTCGAAGTCAACTAGTATTTCTTCTGTTCCTTTGGAACTTATTTTCTCCGATGTCTGGGGGCCTGCGCCTGATTCTGTGGGTAGAAAGAAATACTATGTCAGTTTTATTGATGATTTTAGCAAATTTACGTGGATTTATTTGCTTAAGAAGAAATCTGAGGTGTTCCAGAGATTTCATGAGTTTCAGAATTTTGTTGAGAGGCAATTTAATCGCAAAATTATTTGCTATGCAAACAGATTGGGGTGGCGAGTATGAGAAGCTCAATTCTTTCTTTACAAAGATTGGTGTTTCGCATCGTGTATCCTGTCCCCACGCCCACCAACAGAATGGTTCAGCTGAGCGCAAACATTGACATATAGTTGAGGTTGGACTTGCTTTACTTGCTCATGCATCCATGCCTCTCAAATTTTGGGACGAAGCGTTTCTTGCTGCCGTCTATCTCATAAATAGGACTCCTAGTCGAGTTATTCAGTTTTCTACACCTCTTGAATGACTGCTGAATCAAAAACCTGATTACTCTTCCCTTCGAGTTTTTGGGTGTGCTTGTTGGCCTAATCTTCGACCCTATAACTCTAGAAAATTAGAGTTTCGCTCCAAACGCTGTGCTTTTCTTGGTTATAGCAATCTCCATAAAGGCTTCAAATGTCTAGACATATCCACCGGTCGTATCTATATTTCATGGGATGTTGTCTTTGACGAAGATATCTTTCCGTTTTCTGAGTTACATCCGAATGCTGGATCTCAGCTACGGTCTGATGTTCTTCTATTGCCATCCTTTTTGCGTACTGATCAAGGGGGTGAACAGCTAGATGATTCATTGGCTAATGTTCCATTAAATCCTGATCAGAATAATATTAATTTTGTCCCAAGTAATGATGTTTTACAGGGTATGGAGAACACAGAACATGAAGTTAGTTCTAACACAGGTGCTGGTGCTCCTGTGACCACTCCAGGCGAATTAGCCTCGGGTGTTTCTGCTCCTCCACCTGGGGAAGGAACTGCTCAGCTGGAGGGCGCCGTGTTGCAGTCACCAACAACTGCGGCATGGGACTTGGCTCTCCCATCAGGGCGTGAACCAGCCGGCACGGGCTTGGGTTCTGCGTCGGCAGCGCCTATACCAGCAAGCTCGACGGATAGATCTTCTACTTCGGCACCTGTGCAGTCACAGTATACTCGCCCAGTAACAAGGTTACAGCAAGGTATTCGTAAACCAAAAATTATCACTGATGGGAGAATCAGGTATGGATGTTTTACAAGTACCGGTGAACCGCAAAGCCTAGATGAAGCGTTGAATCATGAAAAATGGAAAGTTGCCATGGATGATGAATATCAAGCCCTTATGAAAAATAAAACTTGGCATTTGGTTCCAGCACAAAAGGGTCAAAATATAATTGATTGTAAATGGGTATACTAGATTAAGAGGAAAGCTGATGGGACTATAGATAGATACAAGGCTCGCCTAGTTGCAAAAGGTTTTAAACAAAGATATGGTATTGATTATGAGGATACTTTTAGCCCTGTTGTTAAAGCTACAACTATCAGAATTATTTTGTCTATTGCAGTATCGAAAGGTTGGTGTCTTCAACAGTTGGATGTTAAGAATGCGTTTCTTCATGGCATTCTAGAGGAGGATGTGTATATGAGACAACCACCAGGGTATGAAAGACAGTCTATGTCACAATTTGTTTGCAAGTTGGACAAAGCACTATATGGGCTGAAACAAGCTCCAAGGGCATGGTATTCTCGGTTAAGTCAAAAATTGATACACCTTGGCTTTCAGGCATCCAAGGCTGATACTTCACTATTCTTTTATAGTAAAGGTCAGATAACAATATTCTTGCTCATATATGTTGATGATATCATTGTGGCAAGTTCATCACAATATGCAGTCGAGGCACTTCTTGGTGATCTCAAGATGGATTTTGCATTAAAAGATCTTGGTGATCTACATTATTTTCTAGGTATTGAGGTAAAGAAGGTACGTGATGGTATTATTCTGTCACAAGATAAATATGCCTCAGATATTCTAAAACGTGTAGGCATGGAACACTGTAAACCTGTTGTTACTCCTTTATCTGTATCTGAAAGGCTTTCAGTTGAAGATGGTGAAAAGTTAGAAACAGAAGATGCTACACGATTTAGAAGCATTGTCGGAGCTTTGCAGTATTTAACCTTGACTCGGCCAGATATATCTTTCTCAGTAAATAAGGTCTGTCAGTTTTTGCATTCGCCTACCACAGTACATTGGACAGCAGTAAAAAGAATATTGAGATATCTCAAGTTTACTTTAAACATTGGTCTGAAAATAAGAAAATCAACATCTTTGCTTGTCAGTGGTTTTTCTGATGCAGACTGGGCAGGCTGTGTTGATGATCGTCGATCTACTAGTGGATTTGCTATATTTATAGGATGCAATCTCATTTCATGGAGTTCATGGAAACAAGCTACAGTGTCGAGATCGAGTACAGAAGCTGAGTACAAGGCAATGGCAAATGCAACTGCAGAAATCATATGGGTGCAAACACTCCTAAGAGAGCTGGATATTCATTGTCCACCGACTGCAAGGATATGGTGTGATAATATTGGTGCAACTTATCTCTCTGCTAATCCAGTTTTTCATGACAGAACAAAACACATTGAAGTTGATTATCATTTTGTCAGAGAAAGAGTATTACAGAAGTTGTTGGAAGTTCGACCAATTTCAACTGATGATCAGTTGGCGGATGGCTTTACCAAGGCACTCACAGTAAAGAAGCTTCAAAACTTTCGACACAATCTTAACTTAGGAAAGTAATGATTGAGGGGGAATGTTAGCGTGTGAATATCTTGTAAGTGCATGATATCTTGACCAGTTTAGGAATCCTATAATTGAGGATAGTTTGTTTCCATGTAAATAGGATCTTGATCTCCTAAACTGGGCAATATCGTTGCTTTCCTTGTAAGCCTTTCCAGAGGTGTTTTCTAGACTATATTAACACGCAGGTGCACACGGAAAAGGTGTGACACTTCAACCCTGAGTTTATCTCAAATGCTTCGCGTTACATAGCATCGAAAACAAGCTTAATTACTGGCACAAACCACAGCAATTAGCTCATCTCAGCATGACGGGCCGCACTCGCCGAGGAAGGTGTCGGTGCACTTGAACAGCTTGACGCGGTACGTCTTCACGACGGCGCACTTCTTGCAGACGGGGTCGCACTTCTTCACCACGTCGTCGCAGGTGTAGAGCCCCGAGAAGGAGAAGTTGCAGTTACTGCAGCACTGGAGCTTGCCCGGGTTGATATCGATGGCCTTGCTCTCACCGACGGCTGCTGCATGCATGTATACAATCATTCATTCATTCAGCACATTCAGCTCAATCAACCAGATAGCTAGAGATCATCAATTTTCCTACCTAGGATTCTCATCGCATTCAGCTCAATTGATCAACCAGTTAGCAACTTAGCATTGTGAGAATTTCAGCATCAAGAAATTGACATACCGTTTTCTTTAGCCACGGCGGCAAAGATTCCCATGACAAGAACGGCCTGGAGAACCAGGATCGCCAGCAGCATGCTGCTCTTCATCGTCACTTGCAGCGTTCGACACTAGCTAAAGCCTTCAGGTCTCTACTTCGTAGATGCTTCTGCGTTGTTGTCCAGACCGCTACGGAGCAGCTCTATTTATAGGGTTGAGATCGGAACATAGCATATTTGCTGCCACTTTGCCATGTCTGAGAACCAAATATTTTTTTGGGGGATGCTTGTTAGGCGAGTCTTTGACCAATAATGGCTGCGAGCTGTGGAAAAGGGTCTCTGCATGTTTTAGGCAAAGATTGATCTAGCTGCTTCTTTAATTCCCTCTTCTGATGTAAACATTTCTGTTTAATTTATTTGTTCTTGTTCTACCAATAAATCTCCATGTGTTTCTGAGCTCCATCTGGGCGTGTTTTAGTTAGGGAATATGTGGAGAGCAGGTGATTCCGTATTGTTTATTCAGGTTGTTCCAAAAACAATAATGTTCAGTTAGGCGCCTTGCCAGCTAGCGATATTATTGCTAATTATACCCAAATTTTGTTTGTTTAGCAATTAGCATGTGGTTGGTTGATTTATCTGAGACGGCACTCTCCTCCCGTCGGCCCGGTCGTTTTTTGTGTGCGATTGAAAACTTTCGGATTCGCGTCAGTACGTAGGTACTGCCAAATCCTCACCGCTCGCTAGTCCTTTGCAATCCAACAAGTCAAAAGCAATATTGAGCGTCTACATGGATGTCATTTTATTGGGTTAATTAGATAGATCCTACTGCACAACTTTGATATTTAAAAAATGTCATCATTTCTTTCGTATATATAAATTTGTCATTATGAAATCATAAAAATTAGAAATATATCACTCCGTGCGACATATGGCACATTATTGCATCATATTTTTAAAACCGGACAATTTTATCCTTCTCCCCATCCCAATTTACTTCAAATATGTCATTTTTCTTTCTCCTCCACTATGTTCTTCCCCTTTTTAGCTCTTTCCAATATCTCCAGCAAGGTCCTCCATGGTCGCCCGCTCCTCCCCGACCGCAACTCCTCCCCAGGGTCGCAGGGGCGGTAGCTAGTAGTGGCAGCGGCAAGCAACGCAAGCAAGGGCATCGAGCAGTGGCAGCAGCGTCACGGCGATGACGGCACATGCCAGTGGCAGCGGCGATGATGAGCAGCAGTGGCAACAGCTCGGGTGTGGCCGATGGCCAAGGAGAGAGTAAAGAGAGAAAAGAGAGGAAGAAGAAGATGACAGGGATAAAATGGTCTAAATATGAAAATACGGTATATATGTATGCCAAAAGGCGCCACGTGTTGAACGGAATGGCATATTTCCAATTTTTACGGTTTCATAATGGCAAATTTATAGATTAGAAAAAACAATAGCATTTCTCGAATATCGAAGTTTTACAGTGTCATCTATCCAATTAATGTTACTTTATTTTGTTGCTATGCCGTCTTCTCGTTGGGGACGGCTATGTACGTTGGTCTAAGAAGGAAACGCTACCGGTTTCTAGCGAGCTACAGTGTCGTCTCGCAGTCTTGATGCAGAGTTAGCTCGTAGTCGCATTCCAGTGAGCCTCTAATCTGCATGCTTCGTTCCAACCGGGAGGAGAAGGACAACTCACATGTTGGAATGAGCCACCGGCGAAGCGGAGACGCCCAAGAGAAGGACACCTACGCATGGCAACGGCCATTTTTCGTTATTTGAATTAACAGGCCTGAAAACGGGGAGAAACCTATCTCTATCAGGTGAAGCACGGACAGAGAAATCCACCCTCCCTCTCGACAAAGAGAGGGATGCGAACCCAAAAGCTTTAACCTAGTCCAGTCCAACTCCTCTCTCTAGCCCACCAGCCCAACCCCACAAAGCCTAGCTCACAATCTCCTCGCCCCTCCCCTCCCTTCCCATCACACAACCAACCAGCCACATTGCATAACAGTCTACTCACCACCAGCTCTTCACCTCGCTTGAGCCAGCTACTCCTTTCTCACTCCAATCAAGAGTCCTAAGCGGCTGAGCCAACCTAACTACTCCCTTCCCTCACATGGCACCGAAGGAGGTGGGCACATGCAAGCATCTGGCACCGCATGACAAGGGTGCGGCTTGTGTAGTGGGGCTAGAGCGGTTGTGCCCACCCCCCCACCTAGGCATTGCGAGGACCCAGAGCAATGATAGTGACACAATGGAACTGAATCGTTGATGTTGCCCCCCAACAATTTGGTGAGTCCTGTCCCTCCACTTTGGCACCGTGCAAATCTGGCAACGATGAGCTATCATCCGAATGAAGAGGAAGAAGCACCATCTCTAAGACCAAGGACAAGGATGAGTCACAGGGAAAAGATGAGGTACCATTCCATGAGAGGAATGGCCTGCCATCACCATCCGCCCCGTGCTAAATTTGTGAACCATAGAGCATGTGCAATGCAACTTCTAAAGCACTGCAGTGAAGAGAATTTAGAAATCCGAATTTTAGGGTCTCTGATGAAGGAATCGTTTAGAGGTAGTAGTGTAGAGAATGAAGTTTTTTTTAGATATTGTAGGGAATCTTTTGCAAGTGATAGTATTTAGGGATACGGAGGTCTGGATTTAAAGTTTCTTATGGGGATGCAAGGGTGCTAAGGAATAGGTGTTACATAGGCGAGCACTCGCCTTCTCCTGGGGGTTAATGGGCCGGACCTGTGTTGTACTTCAGCCCATTCCCCATTCCTGACAAGTCTTTCTTTCTTTCGCAGACATTCTAGCCCAGTAGATTAGCTCCTATGCAAAACGATTTCAAATAGGACAAAAAAAAAACTCTCGCTCCTGTCCAACATCTTCATTTCTTCGGTGGATTCCTTCCTTCTCGGTGGAAAACTCGCACGTTACGCGGCATGTCTCAGCCCAGCCCAAGAGCCCTCCATCCTCTTTTGGACGGCCCGGTCTGCCATCATTTAGGCCCACTTCTCTGGCATCGCGTTGACTTCGGCAAGGCGGCCGCAGGCTTTCGAGCCCACGGAGCCACAACCGCACTGCCCCAGCCTCCTCGATCAGTTCCAACAAGGAAAAAGTTCATTTGGTTCCCTTAAATTAGTAAGTCCTGTTTTTCTCTCTGAACTCTAAAATCAGATAACCAAACCCTCATACCCTTCGTATTGGACAAATCTTTCCCCTACCTAAAACCACCTTGGTTTTGGCTAACATGGCATCCTATTCAGCAGGGTTTTCTAGAAAATAGATTCTAGAAAATCTAAAAAATTGTACAAAATCATATGAAGCTCAAAAATAAAATAAAAATATCTACAAATTAATAAAAATATGTAGAGTCCAAATATACAATAAAAATATTATATTTGTGTGGAAAGTTATGTGCCAAAAATTATATTTATTTTATAGGGTCTTTTATTGATTAAATAAATCAAGTATTTAGGGAAATAGTTTGGCTTGTTGGAAAATTGGGGGAAACTAAGAAAAATAGAAGGATGTTAGTTTGACTTTTAAATTTTAATTTGTCTAGATTTAAATTCGAAGGTCAAACTAACATCCTTCTATTTTATTAATTTCTCCATTATTCCAAGAAGTTAAAATAATTTCACCCATTTTTCCAAGAATCCAAACTAATTTCCCCTAAATACTTGATTTATTTAATTAATAAAGACACTATAACACAAATATATAATTTTTGCATCTAATTTTATGCACAAATATCATACCGTTATTGCATATTTGGATTCTACACATTTTTAAATTTTTAGATATTTTAATTTTATTTTTGAGCTTCCTATGATTTTCTATAATTTATTAGATTTTTCTGGATTTTTTTTAAGAAAGCCCTGCTGACTAGGACGCCACGTCAGCCAAAATTGGGTTGGTTTTATCTAGGGGTAATTTGTCCGGTATAAAGAGTTAAAGGATTTGTTCGTTCAGTTCTAGAGCTTAACCAGGAAAATTGGATTTACCTAATAGTTCAAGTGGCAAAATGGATTTTTCCTTTAAAAAGAAGGGAAGAAGGTATCGGAGTATTGTGGCACTCGGATGAGAGCAGAGTCCTGTAATTACGGCGTGCCAGCTCTGATTGCCGCCGCGAGAGTAGACAAAGCGCCGTCTCCGGCAACCGCGCCCGGCCGGACCAGTAACGACGGCTTAAGGCGGACAATCCGCTCACGCAGTATAGGACGCTGTCATCATGTATTCATGTTCATGTACACCAAATATATAGCCAATTAAGACGGTACTACCTGTGGTCACAAATATTCGATATTTTTTGTTCAGGGCAGCCTTCAAAATGTAACTTTGATTATCAATTACAATTTAAATTTATTTTTAAACTCCACTAAAACTATAATATTATTGAAGTACTCTTTGAGACGAATCTATATATATGATTTTTATATACCCAATCCAAATATTTAGAAAGATATTTGTAGCATAAGTTTTGAATCTTTAACTAGCACGTATCTTAAATATCAATTATTTGTGATCAAAGGGAGTACACCGTACTATTTTTGCAATTTACAATTAGCTACATACATCTGCGTACGCATATTCGTGAGAGGCACATATAACAAGGATTTGATAATTGGTTCTCCATTTTTACTAGACGGGTTGGTAGCGCCGATAGGACAATAATGGGCCGATAATTTGAAAGGAAAATTGAATTAATAAAGAATCGACAATAATCGTTAAAAAAATATTGTTTTTATTGGACTTTTTTCTGACAAAAATTAGAGATTTCGGTTTTCTACAAGAGGTGCTGATTATCGATCATTGGCATACATACATATTGCGAAGCTAAGCAAGACCGGCAGAAGTCCGCATGAGAGATTTTAGAATTTGATATTCTTTAAAATTCGTATTTTACGATTTATTACTCTGGTTCATTTTATAGACAGACGATCACACGTATCAATGAGATGGCCAGGGTGAAAGACGTGCCAAATTCTGAGTTTTGGCAGCGCTTTGATGATCGCTCGTCGATCCCACAGAGACATGCGCATCCCTTTCATCACTCTTCTTCCAAGCAACCAATAATCAGCTAGCTAAGCTACACAACCAAAGGCTCCCCCATGCATGCATAAAGCAAACGTCAAGCAAACAAAAGGGATAGACTTTACCCTACTCTTATCATTGCCATCATCGATCCTTCCCTCACGCAAACGCATTGGATCGACACGAGAAATTTTATTTCTTACAGATCAACAAGCATATATGCATGCTCACAGTTACAGTGATTAGATTAATTAGCTTCTACATATCTAGTTAATTAGCTAGCAATTCACTCCGAAGCCCCTGCTCTTCGTGGTCTTGTTGCCACAGTCACAGAGCAGGTAGCTCAGCACGTTCACCACGCTCGTGCCAATGGATGGCACGTTAAGGATCGGACTAACCCTAACCCCATGGCTGTTACTGCCGTTTCTACTGCCCCCGTAGTAGTAAGCGGCTGACCTTGTACCGCCGCCGCCGGCGTTGCACGCTGTTGCAGCTGTGGGGCCAGTTTTCTTCTGCTGTGGCCGGCGGCCGGCCGCCGAGGCGACGCTCCCCAAGCCATCCTGCGCCGCCGCCGCGGCCGAGCCGGTAGACCGGCTCCGCATGAGCGAGAACGACGCGCAGCGGAACCTCCCGGACGCCGTCGACGTCGTGGCGGAGTTCACGCTGCTGCTGCGCGAGAACGCAGACGTCCAAGAACCCGGCCTCTTCTGGCACGCCTGCTGGGGCTTGACGCAGCTGCTGCTTGCGTGGTGCCTGCACGGCGGCCCGGGTTTGGCACCACGTAGGCTGGGAGAGGGCGGCAGCGGCGGCACCGGCAGCAGCTTCCCGCCGGCGAAGAGTCGATCGGCCGGCGCGACGTCCGCCGCCGCAGCATTGGCGAAGTCGAATTCCGGCTCGGGGAGCCGCCGCGCCATGAGCGACGTGTCTGACCGGCCGGGAAGAAAGGCCGGCTGAGTAGCCAGCGTTGCTGTCGTGGCGACGGCTAGGTCGTAAGAGAAGGAGATTCTTGGGCTGATCAGCTCCGGCGCGGGCTCTTCCATTGTCGCCGTGTCCAAAATTATCAGCGTGTAGTGTGGTGTAGATGAGAGTGAGAATAGTGGGAGCCTGAGATGAGAGACGAAAGATAAATAGAGCTGCCTGTCTGTGGATGGAGGGGTTGGGGCCCCAGGGCGGGACCGTGGTGTACAAATTTCGCATCCGAATTGTGAGGTTGATTCCATCTCGCTCGCATCCTGGTCCCTTGGTCGGTCACCTACCTAAGTGAATAACACACTACGTCTCTGCCGCTTTCTCCTCCAATTGGACGTGAATTCTTCCATCCGTAGAAGCATCAAAATTATATGGCATAGGGTACCAAATAGCGTCTGTGACATCCTCCGATCCGTCCATCAGTTTGCTTGTTTTGAGATTTGTGCAGCCAGATTAACGGACAACCCGACGGACGGATCGAGGGATGCCATGTGACATATATGGCATAGAATTTCCTTCCTAGTCCCAGCTTGCCTTTTACCGAACCGGCCAGAGTGGTTTTGGAGTGTAAATAATGAAGATCGTATAGTGGTAATTAATTGGGTCTGCATGGCGAGACATGGACAACAAGATTAGGGAAGCTCTTGTCGGAAAAGAATATGATGGGAGGGGTCTATCCGTCTATGTAGTCCCTATCTGATCAATGAATGTAACCAGCGAGAACACGGGGGGATGGGCAGCCCATGTTGGTTCCATTTCATGCGCATTCCGCCGATCAGAACTTGCAAATCATACTCTCGAGACAGTGACAAAGAACAAAAAATGGAAGCTTCTTTCTTTCCCACTGTTTTTTTCAGAGAAAAAGACGCATTGAAATCTTGCCAGAATAGGTGAAGCATCTGCTGGGATTTGGGGAAGATCAATGGAGGCAAACCAATGTAATTCTCCCCAGAGCCGTGTGTTCTTGATCGTCGATCAGAATATGACGCGCGTGTCGAGCAATGCGTACGTCGTAGATTTACTGAAGCAATCAAATGGTCGTCTTCCTTCTGGACACGCTTAATCATTCATATGTGCCTTCACCTTTCTGCAACGCTGGACCAGAATGCATGGATCGATCGGGAATTATTGTGCTGTGCTGTGCATGCAAAATGATCTGTTTACATGATCGCCGCGAGCTTTTCCAACTAGCAAGCAAGCAGGCATGCATGCATGCCTTACACTGAAACGTCAAATCAAGTGATTTGTTGTTCATTAACCATAATGACGGTATCATTCTCCATATCACCGTTGATGCAGTGGCTAGCAACCACTGTACGTACAGACAGTGGTGCTACCACGTTACATAAACATAAATCTCTATTATGTAATAGAGCGTAGTGGTGTCCATTTACCAATGCAACGGTCCAAGCATCATAATGATACTTTTTGCTTACTTGCCTTTTGCAGAGACCCTAGTGAACGGGCGTCGTAGTCATCGGATATACCATGCCACTCGAACTACTAATCCCCTTTTCACATGCTCACTTTCTCTACTACTTCTCTCTCGTCCCTCCATTCCCTTTCTTTCCTCTACAACCAAGAGCAGATCTAGGAGGAACGGCACCACCGCTCGCCGGCCGCCGCGTCCGCCCCTATCTTCTTGTCGGCCCATGCCCTCTCTTTCCCTACCTCCTCCTATTCTATGCCCCCTCCCCTTCTCCTCCATCTCCCTCCCTCCCTCCCTCCCTCCCTCCCTCCTCTCTCTCTCTCTCTCTCTCTCTCTCTCTCTCTCTAGCTCCGGTAAGGGCTGCGAGGAGCACTGTTTCGCCACTTGGGAGCCCGTCACCCCTGCCTCATGCCAGCCCTCTCCTAGAGCTCACCGCATGAGGGGGTTTGGCACTCCATTGGAAGGAGCAAGGACCTAGATGGGAAAGATGTGCGGTAAACTTAGCTTGAAACATTATCCTGACACGTATGACACATGATTTTTAATTTGGTGAAACATGGTTTTTGATATGGTGAAATATGAGTTTGATTTGGTGAAACACACGTAAAAATGTGAGATATTTCTATTTGCTCCCTGTGAAACATGTTTTTGCTCTATTGAAACATTGTTTCTGCTCTTACGGAACATGGGGTTTGCTCTTGTGAAACATAATATTTACCTATGTTTCATCTTTGTCATGTTTCATGAGTATTTTGCCGATATTTTACCATGAAAAATCGATTTTCGTTAGTACTTCGCCATGTGTCATCAGTATTTCGCATGTTGCCATGTTTCGTCAGTATTTCGTCCTCATCAGTACTTTGTATGTTGCCATGTCTCATCAATATTTCGTCCATGTTTTATCAGTACTTCGACATGTTTCATCAGTATTTCGCCCATGTTTCATTAGGGTCATGCTGGGGTTCGATAGGAAGCCCTCCCATCAGACATTTGATTTGGGGCACTTGCCTTGTTTTTGTTCTTATTCCGGTGCATTGTATTTTAGGAAGCATATCATCTTCTCAAGATAAACCAAGTCACCTTATTAATAGCTTTCTTATTTTAGTACATTGTATTTTAGTATGCTATTGATTAGCTTATGATCTATCAAAATAGAGGATGTGAAAGCATGACATAGTCAGTGGTGGAAACGAAGATGTGGTAGGCCTAGTGGTGGAGTTGAGGAGATGAAAGCAGGATGAATTCAGCATGGAAGCAAAGAAGGTGAGGAAGCACAACATGGTCGAGATATGAACCGAGGCTAAGGGTATGAATTAAAAGTGAATGATATTTGTTCGTAGCAAAGTATAGACCCTCAGTTAGTACTTGTTAATATCTTATGCTGACGAAGACAAGCTGCCTGCCTAGGAGGGAGGTGGTGATGGTCAAAGCATAGGGAGCATCTGAAACAGGGCGCTCCCCTGAAATCCTGAATTCGCAGGGAAGCATGCATGATCCATGAGAACAAATGTTTTTTAGGCTCTTAGCTAACCTGTTCATCCTCCTCGATGCTCACTGCTCCCGTGGCTGGCATCTTCTACTGGGTTTGCGTGGTGTTACAGTTCTGCCTCTGCCTGCTTGCTCTGTGGTCAGGGGTCCAGAGACTGAATCTATGGTGGTTCTTGACGTTTTGCAGCCACCCTTCACTGTTGAACTCGGCTAGTGCGCACTGTAAAGCCATGTGTGCGTGTTGGTCACTCTCTCTCTAAAGATCATGATGGTCCATAAGTTGTTTGGAAGGTTTCGCTGTGTTCCCATGAGTCATGACTGGGATTCGAACGAAAATGGAAGGAGCAATGCTGTGGTTGGGTACGTGGGCTGGGCTAGCTTGTATAGCAGCACCTATGTCGGTGGCCAATTCAATCTGTTCAGCCCGGCCTTCACAGGAAGCACCACATTTTCCGAAATCTGGAAGAGTAAATCGTGCTTTCGTCGTTTGTGGAGTTGTTGGCTAGCCCTATCCAGTATAAACATCGCAATATGTCATGTTTGCAACTGACACCCCGGTATGCTTATGTGACATAAGCAAGTAGCCAGTTTCGTTGTTTATAGAAATCTTGTACTATTATCAACTTATTCGTTTATTTAGGCAGTTGCTTTCGTAGCTCAGTTGGTTAGAGCACCCGTTTAGTAAGCGGGAGGTCTTGAGTTCAACTCTCAACGAAAGCATACATCTGATTTTAGATACTTTTCTTTTTTTTCCCTTGAGTTCGACTCTTAACGAAAGCATATATTTGACCTGGCACACTGTTCTCTTTTTTTTTTAATAGAAAGAGACACAATCCAGCACATTGCAAAACTTTTTTTCTTATACTTTTCTTTTTTTCTTGAGTTCGACTCTTAACGAAAGCATATATTTGATTTGGCACACTGTTCTCTTTTTTAATAGAAAGAGACACAATCCAGCACATTTCAAAACCTTTTTTTTCTTGAGTTCGACTCTTAACGAAAGCATATATTTGACCTGGCATACTGTTCTTTTTTCGTAGAAAGAGACACAATCGAGCACATTTCAAAACGACAATATTCAAATTTTTCTCTTCAGAATCAATACATTGTCAACTAGAAAGGGATACAAATTGAGCACATTTCAAAACGATAATATTCAAATTTTACGGAGGACAATGGCAAAACATTGACACGAAGTACACAATCAGAATTCAGAAAACTGCGGGATGAACATCAACATTCAGAGACTGCAAACCGAGAGCATCGCAAGCACATGGGAAAGATAAGAATTATTTAGTCATCTTGCTGCCATTCTGACTTCCAGTTATGTTAGAAACACAGTACTAACACGCAATCAACGTGGCACCACAGTTAAAATTCACAACATTATGCTGTTCCACTACAGACAACAACAGTAATTCTTCTGCTCCGTTAAAGTTAAAAACAACATTTCAAACAAAAACTAATCACAGATAAAAAGGCCATTTTCTGCTTCAGAAAAACACCGCATGTGCTGCTCCCCAATATGTAGCTACCCTTCTCTGAATCTTGAACCTCAGATCTCCCACTGTCACTGAAGAACAGAAACAAGAACATCACAAAATATCCACACTTGAACTCAGAAGACAGAACAGAACAATTATGCATCAGAATAGCTGAAGATTACCATCTTCTGTTTCCTCTGACCGACTATGTAGAACAGAACGCACGAGACCACGCTGAGAGCCAGAGAAACACTAAGAATGGCGAGGACGCTGAAAATTGTTCCGCTCCCGTCGGCCTCTTCGGGATCCTCCGACGCCATCGCCGGTGGCAATGCGCATTCTGGTCTCGCGGAGGAAGACGGATCGCTCGTAGCTTCGGAACCGCCGATCGCCGCCCGTAGCCCCCGAACACATGCGGGGTCGCAACTCACGTTCCTGATCTTGAAGTCCTCCATGCAGCGCTGGCGCTGGCCGCCGGCAACGTCTGCCGTGACGTCCCTTACCCACTGCGGCCACGGTTCCGACGAGCCGTGGATCAGAGACGAGAGGAACCTGTCGAGAACAATGTTACTCCGATGAGCCTTGCCGTGGGCCCTAGCCTCGGCTTCCTCGGCGATGAAGTGGTCAGGGCGGGGCTGCTTCCTGCCTCGGGATGGTAGGCGGCAGGAAGACGAGGACGCCGCCGCATCCACCACGTCGGAGCTCGCCTTGGCAGTCGCGGCACCCATCGCTGGAGACATGGTTTGATTAGGTGGATAAGAAAGATATTGATCCAAGATTCCAACTTGAGAACTTACCAGAGCGAATCGCAACGTGGAGCGCTGACGACGACGCTGCCGGCAATGTGGAGCCGAGGCTGGCAGAGGAACGTGGATCACTTGCGGCAGTTGCTGGGACCCCCACAGCAATAAAGCGCGTTGGGCTGGATTGCTTCCTGCTTCGCGACGGCAGGAGGCGATAGTTGGAGGGCGGCGTGGCGTTCGCCCCCGTGGCTCTGGACACTGAAAGATTACTCTTCTCAGATGAATCAAGAAAAAAAAAACAAGAGCGAATGCGTCGGATTGGTCTTCATACCGAAGCAAGGCTCTCCCTGCATCCTGTCGCTGCCAGACGCGGCGCCTTGATCACCATCCTCGTGTAACACTGACAACGATGCTGATGACGACGTGCTCTTGGAGCCCGCGGACGAGGCAGCTCCCTGTGGGATGAAATGCGTGGAGCACTTCCTGCTTTGGGACGGCGAGCGGCGATACCTGATGGGCGGCATGTCATTCGCAGCAATGGCTAGGAACTCTGACAAAATCGTCGTCAGATGAATCGATCAAGAACAGAGGAGCACCTGTCACTTTCAGGTTGGGCCGTCTTACCGAAGCGAGTCGCCGCCGGGTTCTCGAACAACTCCCTGTCTTCATTCTTGGTGAACCCCGCCGTGGCTCCATGAATGCCACTGCCCGCTGCCGCGGCTCCCTCGGACTCTGGCAAAGGTTCCTGTTCCAAACAAACCAACAAGGAATTCAATAACAGAGCATTTCGAGTTGGTCCACATCTCACGGGGATCACTACTCACCTCAAGATCTTCGTTCATGGAACTCTCCGAAGCGGCAGCATGGCCGGCATTGTCCACAGCCGAGACGCCCTCCGGCTCCGTCGAGGCGGTTCCGACCGTCAGGTCCTCGGCATCAGCTACCTCTCCGGCAGCGGCGGGAGCAGTGCTTCCGGGCTCCTTCCCCTCTCCTTCCATGCATGGAGGCATGGAATCGATTCATGGGCTTGGGGATGAAGCGGAAGCGAGGAGAGAAGGAAGAGGAGGGAAGGGAGACGTTTTAAAAATGCGGAGAGTAGGGACGAAGTGGGTATGGTGGGAAAGGGCGCGAGCGGTTTTAAACTCCGAAGTGGCGGTTTCTGCCGTGATGATTGGGAGATTGCCCCTCTACAATTCGTAATCGCATTGATCTTATGATATATGGACTTAACACAAGATCATGTACAATTAGGTGCTTTGAAGGGGGAAAAACCTTTTTTTAACCGTAGGATGGAGCATTGGAGCATGTGCTTATGGGATGGTATAAGTATTTAACTAATGACATTATAAAAAGAAGTTAAACTTTGACCAACATTCAGGGTGCTAACTTTTTTTTTTCTTTAGTATCTTTGTAATCTTTAGATAGAACAGACTCTCCGTTTATTTTTACAAGGCGTATTTTAATTTGAAAAGGTTAAACTTTGACCAACATTCAGTTAAATATGCATATTTAGTGTAGAAAAGACATATCAATAGATTTGTATTTCAAATTTCTTTTGATACAATATCATTTTGTATAGGTTGACAATATATAATAAGATAATTTTAACTGTCAAAGTATCATTCAAAAACTTTATCAAATCAAAACGTTTTATATAAAAAAGGATAAAGTAAAACTTAAGTACACCTCACAAAATAATTAGAAAAGTTAAAATATTGCTTTGTTAGGTTTTATTAACATGTTAAGAACCAGAATCAATCTTCAAAGTCCCTTCTTCGTTGGAGGATAATAGATATCTCTAAATCTCATCAACAGAAATTGCTTTGCCATACGGCACCCAGACAAATCTCCTAAGCAAGGATTGAAAAACAATTTGGCTATCTACAACCAATAGAATTTGTCAATTTGATTAAAACCACACTTCGATTAGTTGATCAGTTAGCCGATTTTAAAGATTTTTAAGGCGCAAACGGTTTATTAAATCCTGCACCAAATCAGGCGTTTGAGCGAAGCATGAACCAGCAACTGCAAGTCACATCGCGAATAACCCTGGCATGGCGCGCGTCGAGGCCACTTGGAAACCACGAAGCTGACAGCCGCGCAACGACCCGTCCGGCGGCGGCGGGTGGGCGGCGAGCGGCTCACGTGACCGCCGTACCCCCAGAACTTTCAAATCTAGGAGAGAGACAGGGACGCCGTTCTCCTCACTACACATCAGGCCGACGTGTGGACCACAGGATTCGGACCCCACATGGCAGTTACGGGATAGCGCACACCCCACCTCTCCGTTTGGTGGGTCCACCTGATCCCGTGCTCTCTCGCCTGGGGACGCTACGGCGACAGGAAAAGGACGAGCCCAGGTACTAGACGGATGCTGACAGGTGGGGGAAAACCTCTTGGTGGCCTTCGTGGCCCACGTGTCGGCAGGTTAGTACGACGGCGTTGGTGTGGGCGTTAATGGCGCGCAGTGCAGGGGGCTGTGTGCGCGCGCGCGCTCGCGACATAGATGGATCGGAGTCGGCTGCGTTGCGTGCGCCCTGCATCACACTACCGCCGGCCAGCCCAGCAGCACGACTGCACGAGTATCTTTTCTTGCCTTCCCCCTTTTGCCCTTCCCATATCGGCTGCTTCTTTGCGTACAAGACCTTGGTACTTTTGCGGCAATCATTAAGGAATCCATCTTGCCAATATCACTTTTCGTAATCATGCTACGGCCTTTTATATTATTTATTTATTATCCCAGCATAGTTACTGCTCAGACAGAAACAAATCCGACGTACTCAGGGGGCTCTTTGATCCGCGATCTTTAAAAAAGATTAATTAATGATTTATCACTCCAAACTAGGGCTAGAACCGGAGCTCGGGCTCACTTCGATTCAGACTTCGGCTCGTGTTATTTCGAGAAATGAGCCTGCCGAAGCCGCTTTTCTAGCTCTAAAAGCGATTCAAGCCCGAAGCCGAGTCACAACAGCTGTCGTTAAATGGCTCGATGGCGAGCGAAGGCCAGCTGCCTAGCCTTAGCCTAAGGCCCCCAAGCCCATAGCTCACTCTCCACTTTTCCAATCTCCACAAGCGACTCGGGAACTTGGTGTCCCCAAAAATCCCTAAGACCCCAAAAATCTCTAGCCACCGCTTGCGCCCACCCACACCCCGCCTGCCCAAAACCCTAGCCCACCACCATGGACGGGGACAGCGGCACCAAGGGCCAAAGGCCTCCCCCTTCCTCTTCCTCCCCTTCCTCCGACGAACAATCATAGGGTGCTAGGCGATACCGGTACGCCGAGCTCCGCGGACACCTTCCTCCGAGCATCTATGTCATCGTTTGGCCCATCTGCATCGGGACTATCTGCAGTTGCGCCTTCGTCGTCAAGTTCGCATGCCGCCTTCGCCGGGACAGGGACGTCCGCCGCACAATCGCCGTCGAGCTCCTATTTTCTACTTGCATCGAGCCATGCTATTGCTGCCACAGTCCACAGAGCCAGGAAACCTACAATAATACGAGCTAGGCCGAGCTTGCAAGCTGGGACGAGCCAGCTTGAGCTTCGATCGAGCCCGAGCCGAGCCCAGCTCCGAGCTCATGGCACTAACCGAGCCGAGCCAAGCTGGCTCGGTCACCCATACGAGCTCGAGCCGAGCCAGTGCTAGCTCGCTCGGGCTCGGCTCGTTTCCAGCCCTACTCCAAACATTGTCAATCAAGGATTTATTACATTTCGTGTCTATACCTATATGCCATAGACAAAGTGATAAATTCTAGAGGTTTATTAAAATTTCATGACATGTTGAATCTATTCAATACAAAACAACATCAATTATTGGAAAGAAGCGTTTATTGACTTACAGAAAAAATTAGAATTTGTATTTTAAATATTAATTGTTCAGGTAGAGAACAGTGATAACGAGAGAAGTTGGAAATTCTCAAAAGCGTTCTAAAAAAAATCTCAAAAGCAATACTAGCACAGGGTTAGAGCTCATGGTAGAAAATCCTTAAATTTTGAAGAAAATTTTCATGTCCTGTGAGATTTTTTAAAAGGAATTCTACAAATCAAACACGTATAATAGAGAATATTCTTTCGGATTAAGATCCTGACTTTACTTTATGTGGATAGTTGTTGGATTGCATCAGAAACAAAATTTCGATGCAATCAGTGCACGCACATTTGATCGAAGCTACAAACTTTTGGCAACCACAGGTGGGAACCCCACCACCAAATTAAATAACTCTAAGGTGTTGCATGCAAATGAGACACCGCTCATCCATGCAGTTTCTAAATGCAATTTACCACCCGTCCACATCAATATTTATTCATCAACTTACACCCAAAAACTCAATAGCACTAGAAAAAACGAATGAATAAAAACCCTATAAATCGCCTCCCCAACGCACACGCCCCCAATATTTATTCACCAACAACATCAACTATTCTTCTATTTTTCCTTTCCCCCACGCTTCCATCGCCGAAGCCCACCTCCTCCCTCTCCTCGTTCTCCTCACCACGCCGCCCGCCCGCCTCCTTCCTCCTCCCGGGGCCGCCGCAGCCTCGAAGGAGTGCAGGATTACGTCCGCGTACGTCGTCGCGACGTCGCCCGCGGCCATGGTCATCTCGGCCGAGCCGCCCCCGCCTCCTCCACCGGATCCCGTCGCCGACGGCGTGGCGGCAGCGGCCGTGGAGGCGGCGTCGAGCGCTCGCCAGGCCGCGGCCCTGTCGTCGTTTCCGTCGCTCAAGACGTGGGGGAGCCACCGCGTCCTGCGCTGCGCCCACGTCAACCGCGCGGGAGACGCCGTCGCGACCGCCGCCAGGCGCTCCCCGGAGCAGCTTGACGAGGTCAGGGAGAAGCTCCTGCTCCACCTCCGCGAGGTGGCTGCCGGGGGCGACGCGGGCGCAACCGACGCGGAAGCGACCACCGCCCCTGCCGCAGTCGCGGCGTCTTCGCGGCCGTGGAAGCTGCGCACTCGACGTCGATCCGGGCCTAGCGCGTCGCCTCCACCCGAGCGGAGGGCGGCGAGGGCCCGCGCGGAGGCTTTGGACAGGCCGCGGTTCTCGGTGACGCTCACCAGCGAGGAGATCGAGGAGGACGTCTACGCCGTCACCGGCGCACGCCCACGCCGCCGCCCTCGGCGGCGGCCCCGCCCCGTACAGAAGCAGCTCGATGTGAGTAACCCATCTCCCTCTCCTTTCTTGCCTTGCACTCGACCCCCCACAGGGACCCGTTCGTAATTTCGTAAAACCTGTCATCCCCAGATGCTATTTCCCGGTGCGTGGCTGTCAGAGATCACCGTCGAGTCTTACCGGGTGCCGGAAGACCGGTGAGCTCATCGTGCTCCGGCAAGCACCGTCGGGCCGTCGCCGGCCAGCGGTAAGCAAGAAGCCGAAAGGCAAATTCACCGATCACAATCCCTCGTGCCATTAAAAATCTCAACTTTGTTCCTCCTTGCGCTGGTGGTGTTGTTATTGTGAGCTATCAATCGATTAATTGATCAAATAGAGTGGTACTGGTAAGCTGCAGATGATGACTAGACTAGTTAGTGGCACGTAGTTGATATTAGCAAAGGACTTAATCAAGTGCTAGTAGTGGTATTGTGTTTGATGGTACATTCGTTAACATTAAAATTGCAATGTTAATGCGACGTTGGTCAGCTCGTTCCTTCTGCATTGGATTGATCCTGCTCTTCATACTCAAAAGTGGCAAGGACTAGCACGTGAATGGATAGCTTGATCACATACATCACAGCGTCGATAGCACAGTACATTTACTCTTCGTAACAGTATTTTTTTTTTCTGCTAAGTGATACGGTATTATGGTACTCGATTAGCGGAAAGTTTTTGGACCAGTTAATTGTTGTGGGTCGCAAACCGGGTGAGCTTTTACCGGCGACGGCATCACGGATTGTCGCACGGCACGGCGCGGGCCGGGCCCAGCCGCTTTTAGTACGAAGGAGACCCGCGGCCGCGTGGCTGACAGGTGGGCCCGGGGAACCAACCGAACAGTTTGGAATGCCTTGGCAGTGGCACCGCTTGCCGGTGGGCAGAGTCTTTTCGCTTGCCTGTTTTGCAGGTTGCACTGCCCCCGTGGGGGCTACCTGTCAGAGAGGCCTGAGTTGGTTGACACGTATCTGATCCTGGGTGGTCCCGGTCGTGGACCGTCCCAGTTTGGTGCGGCTTGTACGCTCCCTTGGGCCGGGTCCATGCGGCGCGTCGTGGCTGCCATTAGCCGGAGGTTACGTGCTAGGCGCCGTTGTTTTCATGAGCTAAACGAGGAGTGTATCTTGTGGAGTGCTTGGGCTTCGGTCCATGGTTGATGCCTGCGCAATCTACCGTTCAATCTAACTTCCCTCTTTCTAATAACAGAAAGACTAGCGCAAAGATAGGATCCTTCACCGTGCGAGGATATAGGGCGCACACTTCTCGCTTTCCGGCGCACTCTGCTCCATGTGGCGTGCACATTTGGCACTGTAGCATCTCAGGAGCTACTAGCTGTAGGTAGGGTTGTACATATTGATAATTATTTTGCAAAATTAGTTAAAATCCATATGATCTGTGAATTCGGTGAATTAAAAACCAAAAATCTTACAAAATTATGAGCTACCTACCAGTAAAATTTCACCACCTTTTGAGTTTATGAAATTTTCTGTTATTTTATTACTTCATTCAAAAATAATAGGGGACGATATATCGTCTTAACCCCTAAGCAACGGTATAGCCGGTCGATCACACGCTTTACTTCCGCCGTTTTCTCACGTGCATGCTTCACCTCCCGCGCTTTCTACGCACGAGCGGCTCAATCAACAATTTGAGCGCCCTGCAAATGCCACGTCCTCCACAGAGTAGGCATGCACATAGTGCATGGGTCGGCACAAAATTTTGTTACTTGACCATTTGATTTCACAGTTTCATAAGAACTCTGTTTCATGACAAAATTTTGAACTCTGTTTCATATCAATTTCCACGTGTTGCTCGGGTGAAACACCATAAAATACACCATGAAACCCTCTAAAACACTTGTTGTTTTGGTAAAACAACATGAAACATTCTGGTACACTCTGAAGCACCATAACACAATGAGTAGTATATTTTGAAACTCCATGACAGACTTTGTTACACCGTAGTTTCGTTATAATGAAACACCATACCATAAAATACAGGTATACTCTAAAACACCATGATACACAATAAGCAGGTATACTTGGCACACCATGGTATACTCTGAAACTCTATGGCACACCCTACTACACTATGGTAAATCCGAAACTCCATGACACACCATAACATACTCTCTCTCTCTCTCTCTCCATCTCACATGAGAAAGGCGTAGTGGTCTGGCGGCGGCGGTGGCGTGCACGGTCGACATCAACAACGCCACTGGACGGTGCGGCCGGTCGGCTGGCAGTGAGGACGACATTGATGTTGGGAGAGATGGAGAAGAGATAAGGGAAGGCGAAAATACAAATTTGCCCTTCTATTAATTAGTTCCTTTAGAGGTAAAAAAAAGATATTAAGAGGTACCATTTAATGACAGCCATTGGATTGAACATGATGATTGGTCCTGATGAAAGATACCACTAGGTACTATGCAACTACCAAGGATTGTAAACACAGCCCAAAAACTTCTCAAAATATCCACGTACAAGAATAAAAAAAAACTAGGTAGCATTGCAAAAAAGAGGAAATGTGTATCGTCCCCGTTAGGTTTCTTTTTAAGTAGTAAGGATAGAGATGAGTTGGTGCCAGTGCAAGAGATTGCCTGCACTTCTGTTATCTCTTCCGAACGGAAGAAGAATCGAAAAGGAGGGATGGCAGGCGACAAACTTGCCGCTCGCCAATGCCCAAAGATCGGCAGCAACAACAGCTCATCCATCATCTTCAGTTCTAAAGTTGTTGCCAGCAAATTTCCGATGGAGAGCCAGATCAATGCAGGTTCAAACAAGGAGGAAAACCAGATGACCAATGCAGCTCTGAAGTGGCAGATGAGATGACAGAATGAGGATAAAAACCATGCACTTTGAACATATGAGCTACTCACCGTGTGATTTCTAAACGCAGGGATCATTAGTGTCTTCTATACATTTTTGCACACCCTACAAAAATCTATAGCCTGTGCTAACGAGAACTGATTTCTGCAATACAGAAATTTGTAAAAACAGTTCCATTCCAGCACGAACGGTGCCAGAGAGCCTGTTTGATTTGCAGCCACACATTACCGCATCTTACGTTTAACATATCATAACCTTTTTTGGTATGTGTTTGGTTTTTGCCACAGTTGTGCCTTACCACACTTTCTAATTAGCCATGTGTTCCATACTTAAACTTTTACCTAAATTTACAGACAATAAATTCCTTCACCACAAAATATGTGGCTGGTCGCACCTGCCTGAGATCGACAATGCTATGCATCAACCAAGCACCGCGCTCCAAACCACGCCATTAAGCGTGCAGGATTTTCTCTTTAAAATCCAAGCCCTTGAATTCTCGTACTTGGTACGCCCTGCCGTGGATGTGACATGTATAATGTATGTATGACCTTCGGAAACAATCTTGTCACCGAGTCTGAGTGGAGCCTAGTGGCTGGCAACCTTCACCGCCCTCCCTGAACAAGGGTTAACCTTGTCGCTGGGTCCAGTTGCAGGTGCATGCAACTGTCAACTGTGCTTATGCTCCTACAAACAGAAGGGACAAGAGTGAGACGAGGTTGCAGCAAGGGCGATGAGTGATAACAGTTTCGCAGTTGAATACCGAACAGCGCCGTGCATGCTCTCTCTCCGCTGACGTCCGAAACGAAAATATTCCCATGATTTGTGTGTAGGAACCAGAGTTTTTCTCCCTTTTTATAGTAAGAATTTTCAGCAAGGTTTATAAAGTTCAAGGTTGAATTTGCTCGAAGAAGTAGCAAGTATGTATGCTTGGTTTGGCTCAGATTCTGACCAAGACGCTAAAATTAATTTGGATAGAGAGGTCGTCGAGTACCACGTGGTAAACTCCATCGAAATCTTTCACTATATATATTGTACCGAGTTACCGACGACACCGTGGCCGGCGGCGGGTTGACATGACTAAACCTGGTCGTAATTTGATCCCAGAGAGTAATTAAGTGGACGTGGTCAACGCGTTGAGTCGGAATGCATGTAACGACGCGTCGCTTCGCGGGTGTCTTGAGCTTTCCGCCGGCCTTGGAGCCGTTTTGGTATGGCACAGACAAACCAATTAAGCCAGCCAGCCGGGCAACCCTGGCCTGGTGCGACCGGACAAGTTAGGTGCTACTGGCTAGTAGCTTTTGCATGCAGGGTTCATGGATGTCACAATGCCGCGGGAACAATATCAGAATTCCTTATTTGCCGATTCTATGGTTTACCATTGAGATTTTCAAACTTTATGATTTGTTATCATCTCTTAAATTTTTTTCCATCGATGTTATTATTGACCGGTCAAATCATGACGGAGTTGCATAAAGACGATTATGCCCCTGCCTTTTTAATATATTATAAAATGGAAAATTTCATAAAAATAGTAAAAAATAAAATTAGAAGAAAAATTTTTATGGATTCAGAAAATTATGTGTACTCTAAGTATGAAAGTGAATTTTACAGAATTTTGCGATGTCAAATTTATTTTAAAATTAATGGTAATGATAAGTACCATGCTCGTGAAAACGAGATAAAACTAGACAATATAGAAAGTTACGAAATTTGAACAACAAGTAGAACATGATTTTATATAAATTCAAAATTTGAATCACTCAATTTGGAATTAAAATATAGAAAATGCAATGTTTCAAGGTCTAAATCCAACAATAATGAAAGAGGTATTTTTGGCATTAACAGATCTTTCTAATGGCTGAATCTAATGGAGCTGGCAGTGACATTAGGGAGAAGAAGTTTGAGGAGCAATAGCAAATCATGAAGTTTTAAAAACTTGATGACAGATCGTGGGATCGGCTAAGTCTCGGTGGCAAAGAAAAAATTCTCTCTGCAAGAACCTAATAGCAACTCTTGGTGCTACATATAGTGGATATCTTAGTATTGTATGGTAAGTTTATAATATGATGAAGGGAAGAATTCTGCTTATCCTAATTGTAAGCAAGCGGCGGGAATAGGCGAGTTCATACTTGAGGGCAAGGTTCAACTTTTCAACGAAATTCAGTCAAAATTTGCGGGGTAGCGGAATGAAAAGCCGCTAAGGTTTGCTGCACGACCTGAATTCAAAATGTTCAAATCCAAATTCGAAACAAAGAGATATTCATATGGATTTGGCACGAATTTCGCTTCAAAAGTTGGGAAAAATTAAAATGAATTCCGTGCCTAATTTCGTGAATTTTGGTGCAATATCATCTGTTTTTCAAGGATTTTGCTCGAAGTTTGCTTAAAAAATGAGAAAATTGACAAAAAACAAATTTTGATAGGATTTGGTGGATTTTCGAGCTGTTTTGGTGGTCTTTCGAGTGTTTTTGAGTGGTTTTCAAATCAAGTTTTATCTGAAATTTGCCGATTTGTTAGCAGCTTTCAAGCGGTTCCTCGCGAAAGTGAATTTCATAAAATGGTTCTGTGAATCGTACGTCCATTTTTGCTTGAGACGGATAGACAAAACTTACAAATGTAATGGCATTATGCCAAGGCCTTCGGCAGAAGCGCAGAGCAAGTGGCTGGCGACTGGCGTAGCCTTGAGTCGACCCGACCAATTATCTGCTTCCCTGTCATTTTCGTTCCATTTCATTGGGTCGGCAAGATATTAGATATCCAAGTGGAAAAGGCTTTGTCCTAACCTAGGTACGTCAACATCAGCATCAGTACATCATCACTGCATCAACACCGCAGCGTGCTACAGTAGTACAGTGTGCTGGTAGTGTTTGTGAGTGTGAAGGATATGCGCCGCGTTGCATCCTGCAGGGAAGAGCAGATCTCGAGTGACCTTGAGGCCAGTGAGCTGGACCCTCTTAGGCTCTTAGCCTTAACGTAGGCCTGCGCTTCACCGCACTGTCCTGTCGGCAAGAAAGCCATGCTCGATTGCTCGTGCTCCTCATCGGGTTGCGCGCGGCGCGGAGACCGTGCCCTCTGCCATTGCCATTTGCCAAGCAAGATTCCCGTAAACACACAGCAATTTTGGAGTCTGGATTTGGAGTCTCCAACCCGTATGATTATTAGTTAATTAGAGCATAAAAACTGAAAATTCGATCATGCCTTCAGTTCAGGTTTACTCGCGAGCATGCATGGAGTGATTTGGAAGAGAAGAAGATGACCGTCCGCATCTTCTCACAGACCAGACCAGCAGCTAGTGTGATGAACACACTCACTTTTGGATGTCTCTTGCTTCTCATGCAAGTGAGTCGTGTTTCGTCCTCAAGGCGACGCCTACGCTGATCGGGGCTGCAAATTCATAATGGCGCACTAAAAAAAGATAAAGAAGTTGTTCCCTTCGGTTTATCTTATTTATTTATACGCTGAATTTTGAGAACTTTTTGAGGTATCTTCAAAAGTCCGGTGCACTTCATTTAATTTGTTTTTAAAAAAATTTAGAATGCATCTTTGGGAAAAAAAAGAACAGACTCTAAAAATCAAAATATTTAACTTTTTAATTAAAAAATAAGTAGATAAGATAAGATAATAAGCCAAAGAACTTGCTGTTTTATATGCTCTTCGGCTGAGCTTATTTGTTGTCTGTTCAGAGCTTTAAGAAGAAGTAGGTTGCTTGGTTTGACTTCTTTTAGAGATTTTATTAGCAGTTTCAATATTTTCGAGAACTGGTTGAAGAATTGACTTTTGGAGACATCCCAGCTTATAATCATAAGCTTTGCGGTTTTGACATCTCTCGCTGTGGCAGGATGCTATCAGCAGTGGCATCCCCGTCCATCTGTTTACACAAGTCGCATTCGTCGCTATGACCTTGAGGATCTCAGGTGCACATCCATGAAAAAACTGGTGTTTCATCTTGTCAGGTATCCTACAGCTGCTGCACGCCAACTCCATAGACTTGTGGAACAAGCTCAAGATGTTTTTCTTGGCCAAAACAGCCATGCAGTAGACAGTAGTAGGATAGGCCAGGCGAATAGGGGCAGTTGCTTGAACAAAAAATGTGCATGAAACACATGCATGGGGGCAAAAAGATACTCCGAAATCCCCCAATTGACTGTATGCACGACACGATACCACGCACTTCTGCCGGGTCCCCGTCACAGGCACAGACGTTCAGGGCTGCCCTAGAACTGACGTTTGACGAGACACGAGAGCGTCGAAAGTCTGGGATTCGCGTCATAGGATTGCCTTTTCAGCTCGCATCCAGCAACAGAAGGATTTTGATTTTGATGAGAATTCAATTTAACTCCTCCACAGATGTGCTGAACGGATCCCTGTAGTTTACACGTCAGGGTAACGATATTTCCTGGCATAAAGATGGAGAAGCACACAGCCCTCGAAAGGAGAACAGCACTCCATGGAAGTAGAAATTAGAATCTTCTAGAAATTACTACTAGAAATTTGAATCATCTAAAAACTACCACTAGAAATTAGAATGGACTTATGAACTAATACAATAATATAGCCTTGGAAAATGACTGTCTGTTCTTAGCCCAATAATTTCAGATGATTTTTACACAAGATACATTGACCATTTCTTTGCACTGGTCCTTTAGAGTCACCCTTGTCAGCTCTGAAATCCTGAAACCATGAAGGGTGCTATAAATAAATGAGATATTTCTACTATAAAGTTTGTAGTCATTTGTCAAGATTTTGTCAAAAGAATTTATGGTCAAATATCTAAAGAGCAAACCAAAGAGTTTAGGTAACGCTTGTTGCTTTGGTACAGTTTTTATAATTTCAAAAGCCAATTTCTGTTGTATATTTTTTCATGAAAGTTTGTACATGTCACATAGCATGTGGAATGACAAGAAAAACGATTGTGTTCATCAATCAAGTTAAGTAGGTTTTTTTTTATGGGGGGCAGCGAAACAATCAATTTGATAGCTGCCAACTCATCTGTTACACAGGAAGTCCAGTTTGTATTAGCCGCTAACCAAGTAAATGCCATGGTTTGATTATTTGTTCATGTACTTTTCATTAGCTAAGTTGTTCGATTGTAAACTATATTGATGCATAACCTTAAATTATTCATCAATAATCACATCCATATGTTGTTTTGAAATCAAGATTTAGATCGTATTGTGTCAAACTATTCCACCAAACATCAATCCTGCTTCGATTTAGACATTTAGTGATATAATGGTAACTGAACATATTAATATTCACATTAAAAATAATCTATGAAAGAACAAACGCAGATTCAAATTCTGATCACCAATTGTGCACCTGTAGCAACTAAAAAACACAAAATTTATCTCAGGAAGATAATGATCACCTCAATCATAGGTTGGAGTTCGCACAACAGATGAGTAGTAATGTGCCTCCAACTCCTTGAGGCTTGCTGCCGCCTCTTGGCCAATCCTCTCCAGCATTCTCTCTGTCCCCTCAGCCTGCTGACCTAGCACCTCAATCCTCCTATCCACATTCTCATTCAATGAAGCAAGACCCGAAAAGATGGCTGTCCTCTTAAGTTCTGACACTAATTTCAACAAAGAGTCTGCTGAATGTACCTGAGAACCATAACACAACATTTGACAACTAAAATTACAGGTTGAAGGGGTTCATTCAAGAAAACAAATTGCTAGTTTCATGGTATCTACCGGTCCTAGCCAGTAGAATGACAGCTAACTCCTATCATTTTGTATCTCCGCATGTTATTTAGAACTAGCTCTCGTTTAGTAAAAAATACGTTTTTTTTTTATCCCTGCAGATATTTAAAACTAGCTCCCATTAAGTAAAAAAAATAATCGCAGTAGGTATGACAAGTGATTGCAGTATGTTAACACAAAAATAGACAGAAAAATCAGTTGCTTCTATGATGTACATGGCTAAAAAGAATTTCAACTCACTACCATCGCCACATTGATTATGGTGACCAAATTAAGGTAATACTCTCTTCTTTTCATATCTACTGGCCATCTGTATCTTTGGACATCAGTTTTTTCAAATCCATGACCATGAAAAGCAATCTAGGTTCCGTCGTTCCTATGCTCCCAATGTTGAATTACCCTTCTGAAATCTAACCAGGTACGTGAGCATGTCCATGACCATGAAAGGCAATCTAGGTTCTGTCGTTCCTATGCTCCCAATTTTGATTACCCTTCTGAAATCTAACCAGGTACAGGAGCATGTCTAGCCTTTACTTCCTTGTTAGATCTTATTGCACCAAAGTGATACCAGCTTCCATCATTCCTCATTGAATTAGCTTATACATTTTGATCCTAGGCACATGACGTCTGTAAAATTGGTGCAACGTTGGGTCTCATCTCTATTGCTCCAAATATCAACTTGCCTGTTCTCGGGCGTTTACACCACAGCATTGTCATATTGAAGTCAATATCTAATTAGATGTCATGATAGGAGCTTCCTTTCTAGTTTATGGCCTGGTTAGATCTCACTGCAACTGAAGTAAAGATAATAGCTCCTAAAGGGTTAATGTTGTTGGTGTTGGATATGGCATAAACGAATTAAAGCACATGAATAATATGCCAACTAGCAGCTCATGGTTAGGAAAGCTACCCGGGCCATTCATCAATCTGACTCCTAAATCCTGATAGAAGGGTACCAGGTTGAGCATGTCAGTGATCATTTCTTCCACATGCACACAAACGACATAGAAGCTATGCTGCAAGCACTAAAATTTAAGGCAACATCGCTCCCAAGTTCGATCATTTAGAGAATACTAGCGCATGATTCAAGCACAGTCCGAAGAAACAAATCTTCGAACAGTTGGTGGGCAGGGAGCCAGCTTTTTTATACCATCCGGGCAGCGCGCATCTCCATCTGGAAGGCCTCCTGCGAGTTGCGCACGGGCGGGTCGTTGACCTGCGTTGAGGGTTCCACGAGTTAGGGTTTAATCAGGAGCGGGATCACCGAGCGGGGGGCACTGAGACGTACGCGCGCGATGTTGATGAGATTGGAGAAGTTCTCGACGAGGGTGGAGACATCGGCGTCAGCCTTCTGGAGGAGCGCCTTCTGCTTCTGCGCCGCGGCTGCCGCGGCGGCGGCCGTCGGACCCGCCGCCGCGCCGCCGCCGCCGCCTGCCTTGCTCATCGTGGCCGTGGGGCGGCGAGGTTGGGTTTGGGCTGGACGAGCGGGTGGGAGGGAGGAGCCAGGTTGGTGGAAGCCTAAACATAAACGGGCCCGTGAGTACGGAGGCCCAAGAAAAGCTTTGCACGACTCCGAAACTGACGTGTTTCTGGGCCCTGCGGACGCTGACGGTAGCATCAGGCTATGGGCTGGGCCTGCCGAATCAGAAATTTCAAGAAGAATTGCAACACACGCTACCTCTTCTTTTCAGCAATGGCTGAACTGCCGGAATCCTAGGCTTTAAAAAGTTTTGAGAAGTTCTCATAAAAAACTTCAAAAAGTTATATTGTTTAGTCAAAATTTGACCGGGCTTCGAGAGTTTTAAGAAACAGTTTTTAAGATGTTCAAGAAACGACTTCAAGCTGCCAAAAGAGCTAAAACTAGTTGTTTTCATGTTTCGCAGCATGGCACATCTGCCCCCTGAGATGTCTCCACCAGTCTTGATTTAATTCCTATTGGATTTGGATTAGGTCGATTTCAATAGGGTTCTTCCCCTATTTCGTCTTTTATTATGGATTAGATGATAGGGGAAAAAATAGAAACTCAGGGATATCGAAGAGTAAAGACCAGACCACCATTGTATCGTCTCTGCCACTACTGACATCTGAATGAAAAACAATAAAAGATCTCAAACAGGAGTTGGCACCAGCTTCGTTGATTCCTTTTCGTCTCCTTTTCCTGCTTCTGCTTTCTTGCCAGCTCTCTTTTTCAGCCGGTGTTGTTGTTCATGCATGTTGGTGCCGCATCTCCCAACCTTTGATTAAATTCTTCTGTTCCTCATCACGTCAGTGTTCTTCCTTTGCCTTGCAAGTAACTCAAGCTCAAGCTGGATGGATGGCTGGCGAGCTAGCTCCGACAATCGCGCTTTAGAGCTTTAGATGCCTGCCTACACGTCATGACTAACAAACCTAGCTACGCAAGGGGTAATCAACAGCATAGAGTACTGTACTGGCAATTCGGCATAGTTACTTACTCCATAAGTGCCATTATTAGCTAGCAGATAGCTCTCTGTCTCAGTAGCCAGTACAGTGAAAGGGTTCTCAATAATTAGATACCTTTGTGGCTTAATGAGCTAACCTAGTGTTTGGACCCATCTAATTAAGCCTGCCTCAAACCTACAGCACTAAGCATGCATGTGCTACACTTAAAAAGATCTCAACTCTAGAAGATAACAAAACCAGCGCCTAATCTAGAATAAATTAAAATGGGATCATCTCCAATCTTGGATCAGATCGCGTTGCAGAATGCACAAGTCTGAATTTGCCAAGGTGGAGGGCACTGTCAAAGTGCTTAGCCAACAGAAAGTAGGCCAAGATTCACACTTGTAACATCATCAGCACTATTTTACTAGGTGTGAATTACGTGCTGAGGTGAACAGGAAATGGAAAAGGGTTTCTGATCTGAAGACTATCAAGTGCTCCTCCCAGCCAATCAAGACTCACCAGTTGAGCCCTAGCTTGTGGAAAAGATGTGTGGCTGTACCAGGAAAACAGGCAAGTGAAAGGCAAAGTACAGATACCGATAAAGTGAGCAGGCTTTCATCAGACCAAATGATCAGCAGTCCACCATTGTGCACTTTTAATCCCCTCTACCCTATGTCAAGGTGTCAGCTTAAGCATGGCATCTTCCTCCTAATCATGGCGCTCACTCCTAGGGCTGCTAAAACCATGGCTCGACCTGTTGATTTGTGACTGGTTGTTGGTGCCAAGGGGGGGCCCACCCCCACAAGACGGAGTAGTAGTAGTGTAGTACTTCAACTTGATGGCTTGATGCACAAATGCCTTCCATGATTCCAAGCGACACATCGACTCCATTGCTTCCCTTCTAGACTAGATTGGGCCCCTGAAAGAGGGGGACTGATGAACTCCGGAACAAGAAGCAAAGTTGTTTCCTTCCCTAATCGAAATCCATGCTAGTGCGCTATTACGATGTGTCGATGTTTAGTTTTTTTTCTTTTTCAACAGATGTCCTGAGATACATTGATTTATATTAATGAACATTTAGTTTTAAAATGTTCTCAGCACAACCGCTCAGAATTATTATAGCCAAAAAAAATTGTTTGCTAAAGCTTAAGGTTCACTTCTTGTAAGTCTAGTGTCCAACTCTCCAACAGGCTATTTTTGTAATTTTTCTTGTGGTACATTGTCTAGTTCATTGAAAAGCATAGAGACAGGAAAGGAAAGATGAATATCTATATTACCAATAGTTTGTCGAATGTTCCAACTACTTATCAGTTTGACAGTAAAACAATGTGACGAACTGGTAAAAAGTCTCTGTTCTATGTTGAAGATGGATACTGTCCTTTCATCAAGTAATTTTCAACCAAACACTGTTGGAGACATTTTTTTTCCGACGGCCTAAAACAGTCAAGAACTATGTAAAAACCTTCAGAAAAAAAATCTTGCCATCTGTGATGTTGTCCATTGGGGCCTCATATATGTACAATTCTGATGTGATAACCGTCAGGAATACCAGATATTTTGCAATGGACTTACATTCAACGTCAGGAAAAAGGTAGAAATGGACAGGAAAAAAGCATATGAATGCACATTTGATCATGCAATTGGTCCAGTCTTAGTCTTTCACATTCAAACATACAATACTCCAGATAATTTGGAAGCACACATGTTATCGTTAATAAACTTTTTATCAACCCGATATACACTATATAATACATACACAAACTGAAGCTTTTTTTAGCAATACAAACTGAAGTTTATACAGACTTTGTCTATACACAAGACTTAACTGAAGGTAAACTCTTAAGGAATATTCTGTCCTATGCTCTTATCAGAATAATTTGAAGAAGCTCATATAAACTACTCCCATTTGCTCGCACCTGTCAAGGATAGCATACTTCTATGCTGAGTCCTGTAATAGAGAATTCTCCATGTCAACTAATGAAACAACATGGCAAATTGGCAATATATCACCAGCATGCATGGCAGCCAACCATTTTTTGCTTGATAAATCGAGAGAATCGTAGCCGAGAAACATGCATCTAAAGTACAATATGAAAACTACACTCCACACTAGTTTAGTTTCACTCATTTAATTTCAGAGGTTTGCTGTCACTTCATCCCAAAAACAGAAGTGAAATGATCAATCTGCAGCAGACACACAAGTATTCGATTCAGATTTCAGACACTATACCATGATTCAGAGAATTAGACACTATAAGCAGCAGCTGTACAACACTACAAGTATCGCCGACAAAAGACACTAATTGCTCATGTGATTAGTGTTCAAGACCTATGCATCCACTAAAGCCGATGATCCCAGCTGCTGAATCCAGGTTCAGAAATGAGCACTGGTCAGAAAATGATCACATACCGCTGGAGTATCTACACCGACGGATGACATCCACCGATCCACGTCAGGGACCTCATATTCCCTGACGGCTATCTCATTGACAGCCGGGAAATCTCAGTCGATTTGCGTCGGCGTCCAGCGAACCGTCAGGAACTCACATTGTTCCTGACGGACACGGCTTGAAAACTCTAGTTAATTTCAGTTAGCGAAACTGGTCAATTATAGCATAATAGCACTAATAACATCGATCATGGCCAACAGTGTGACGTCGAGTTGAAATAGAGGAGATATAGGCGAAACAATCAAGTATGCGTCCAAGTTTTTCAAAGACCTAGTTCCATGTGTGTTTCATTGATCATGCATGTCCAGGCTCCACTAGAGGATGCATGCCAACTCAGATGCTTGCCCAGAATTGGGATAAGCTCCAACACCATGAACATATATTTATAGCATATTTGAGCTCTCCAAAATCACACAAGCTGCCATCTTTCGGCGCATAATCAAGTCGATCGAGGGCCGGAACCCTACAAAACAAACAGGAGGCCGGTCAGGGTCCACAATCTAATCACGTTCCATTTAGGATAAGGTTTTCTTGACATAAAACTAACATCAAGGACTCGAGTGAGATCATAGCAAAAGTGTTTTCAAATCTCCCCTTTAGAGATCTTGTTTGTAGTTGGGACATCTTGGTGATGGTGACACATGGGCCTCAGGCCAAAGGTTTTAGCTAGCTCTAATTCTTTAGCCTTTACTTCTAGGGGGCAAGGAAAATATATGTGTTTATATATATTTCTAGATGCCTTGTGGTAAGGGAATCAACTTAGCTAGTTTGTTGGGAAATATGATGGTTCATCAGTTCATTGCTTCTAGTGGTTGGGTGTCCAACTTAACAAGTACGGTTTAAGAAATCCTTTGGGGGCAAATGTTTGTTTGGTGGTCATTCAGTCTGTTATGTCTCCTGTCAAAAGTGGTCACTTTTTTCATGGCAAAACAATGTCCAATAGTAATCAATTATTGACCTGTACAACTATGCATCCCAATGCTATGATAATTTGGAATTACTTAAAACTCCGTGGTTCTAATCCAACTAGTAATGCATTATTTTTGCGCTATGCGTTTGTCAGGGCTCAACCTTTGCAACTGGCTAAGAATTATTATCAAACTTCTAAAAGCAATATATTGATCTATACATAATTACATAAATATAACCATTAAAGCCAAATCCCTCCAAGCATCAAAGGGAAAAAAGACTAGAATAAATTAATATGATGATTTTGGGACCGTGATCTCTACTACTTAAAAGTGGCTTGTAGTGAGTGATGATGAGTGGTGGTCCATTTTTACTAGACCATTCTACCCTTCGTCCTTGCATTAACTACACATACCCAGCCCCACTACCTCCCTCGTCTATTCAAAATTTGAAATCACCGTCGATGGAGAGGCAATATTTTGAAATCATTCTCGAAATAGGTATTTACTTCGTTTTGATCCAATATTTTAAAAATATAAAAATATAATAAAAACCATGTAAGCCAAGAAAATTGCCTAAAACAAGAAGACAATATTTAATTGCTTGAAAAAACATAATACTTCATAACTAGCAAAATTACTAGACATTTGACATTGTATATTATAGATTCTAATATTTTTTTACTATTTATGTTTTCGTAGCAACGCACGGGCATTCATCTAGTACCTTATAATACATACCCCAGTTAATTAATTTTCTCGAACTGGAGTGCGATGGCGAGTTAATTACTCTTGTGGCAAGACGTACTTGAAATGATGCATTACCTTAACTTTTGCTACAATTCTGTCCAAACAGAAGTTGATAAAACCAGACAACGCATAGTCCAAAAAGAATCATACTCTGAGTATCTTGATTCACAAAGGAATGTTTTAGTACTACGTACCATACTGGATTTAATAACAAAAGTGATCCCAAAGACTAATATAAGTAGTATGACGCGGTTCATCTCTGCATGTAAGAAAGTGAACAGCCTCTTGTGATCACGTGCACTGCAAGCTCTCTCGACAAAGGTGCTAACTCAAGGTGGCAATGGCAAATGAGCATACATACTTTCAGGGTGGAAACAATTAACACCATAGCCATCTTGTTCTCTTTAACTTATCTTTTTATCTTATCTACTTATCTTCAAATCGAAAAATCAAATGCTTTGATTTTTGCTGTCCCTTTTTTCTATCTCGAAATTATGTCTTAATCGTTTGACTTGTTTCTGAGAGCTTTAGGACGTACCTTCGAGACAAAAAAAAAAGAATGGACTGCAAAAGTCAAAGCATTCGATTTTTCAATTCAGAGATAAATAGATAAAATAAAAAAGATAAGCTGAAGAGAATAACCCCTAGACAACTCATATGGCCACGGATATGAAATTTGGCAAACACACAAGAGCACTCCCAATACATCCTAGTCAACTGTCTCTTAAACTGTTACGTAGAATGAATCAATGAGGTGGAGGGTAATTAGTAAGCAGAGAGAGTATGACAATCTCTATTCTACAAACAAGGAAAAGAAACGAGAAGAAATCCTCACTAGGAGGGTTGTATTGTTTCTAGAGGGCTCATATATAGAAAGAATATAGAAGGAATAAATTAATTATCAATTACAATGCAATGTAAGGTTTGTGTCTATAGTCGTTTCTATATTATATGGCATATTTATAAATGATTTATAGCAACCATGCACTAGGAGTGCCCTAATTAAGTAAGAAATAATTAACATATGCATAGCTAGCATATAATTATGTCGCAATGACATTATTTTTAACAAATGCAAAGATATCTCTTGTATACAAGTTATCTTTAAAGGGGCCTACTAGTTATGTCAATGGGTCGTTATGAAAGAAATATGAGCGGGAGGGCTTCGTCCAAGCTTGCCAATCCTTAGAGGCAGTGGCCATGTCATGTTTTTCCAATCATGGATGGTAGTTCAATAATAGATTTTATGATGCTTAAGTATCGTTATAGTAGTATGATCCTTTATGTTGAGGACTATTTCGTCTTGTGTTTGTAATGTTCTTTATGTTGAGGACTAAATTGTCTTGTGCATGCCGTATAGATCTTCAGATGTAGATGCTGGATTAATTTCCATTATCGAAAAGCTAGCATATAATTAGCAATAGTCGAACTTTAGTATTTGGACAGATATGTGACTACCAAACGGTTGGAAGCATGCATGCAAGCGAGCTTTCTTTCTTCGAGAGGGTGGGGCAATTGGCACGGTAGTACTATAAATTTCATGGCTTTGTTATATATCACTCTTTGTATTACTGATATATGGGCCATGCTTCATGAGCAAAGGCATGCAATTTATAATGTCATACAACAAATTTCTCCTAAAAATTAGAGAAATGCATTGAGCAGTACATATATATTATGTGCCTACTGCAAACAATTTTCTTTTTTTGAACGCAAAGGGCAAGAGCACTATCATTCCATTCAAGAAGGAGAGAATTGTACAAAATATACAGGGAGAGAAGTTAGAAGGGGGAGAGAGGGAGAGAGAGAGAGAGGAGGAGGAGGAGGATACAAGGAGAGAGAGAGAGGGGAGACAGGGGAGGGGAGTAGAAAGCGATCCCACCAAAGGTGGGACTCAATAGAACACCACCATGCAACCAATTGAAGGCCTAGCACTTCTCTAACCTTGACGGCCACCACTGTCGTTAGGCAAGGGTCGAGACTCTAGCCGCCATCGCCACACGGGATGCTCGGCTGAAATGCTAGCCGCTATCGTTGCCAACTACGTTGCAGGGCACATAGTGCTCTGCTTAGTCATTAGTCACCACCACCGCATGGAATGCTCAGCCAAGACGCTAGAAGGAGAAGGACATCAGCCGTTACTACCGTGCGGGATGCTTGACCGAGACGTCAGCCGCCATCGCTGCCAATCGCGCCGTAGGGCACGCAATGCTCGACAAGGACATCAGCTGTCACCGCCATGAAGGATAATTGGACTAGGGGTCCGTTGCCACCACCATCACAAAGGATGCTCTATCATGACGCAATAGTCACCACTGTCATGTGGGATGCTCGGCCGATTGCACCACATTGAGCGGGATGCACGGTCGATGTGCCACCACCACCGTGCTTGGCTGAGACGCCAGCCGCCACCATGACGCAAAATGCTTGTCCCGCGCCACGCCATGCGGATGCATGGCTGATGTGCCACCACCGCCGGGTGGAATGCCACTAGATTTGGGCTCCTTCGGGCTCAACAACCCGATCGTACGCCACCAACTATCAGGCAAGCAACCGGCAGCATGGATGTGACGCCATCCTTTGTGGCCTTCCACCATCGTCAACACTGAGGACCACCATCCTCGGCCCACCACCAGATTCGAGCAGTCCCGAACTTGATCCGGCCGCCTTCAATCACTGGCACGAACACCTGCGTCGAGGTAGGGTTATGCCGTTGGAGCTCCACGATGCCACAACACCGCCACCATCAGATCAGGTGGCCGTCCACCACGCCGACACAACACGCCGCCGCTAGCCCAGAGCCTCCACGCTACCTTCGGCTAGATCTAGGGCCCCACCGCGTGGAAGCCAATGGCCACAACCAAGGAGCACGGTGCAGAAGGCCCGAGACCACCGGATCCGTCCTTCGATGATGGTGATGAGCCTCTTTGCCACACCGGTCCATAGCGAGAGGGACAGGGGAAGGGAGAGGGAGGAGGAGAGAGGGAAGAGAGGGAAAGAAGGGAGCTAAGCTGGGCCCGTTGCCGTCGTCGTAAGAGCAATGACGGCAGCGAGGGGGAGCACCAGCCAGGGAGGCGCCTCTGGTGGTGGGGCTTTCGTCCTCCGAGTCGCTGTAGGGAGCGGCTACGTCGACACCACTGTAGGGGGAGGGGGAGTCGACACCGCTGTAGAGAGATAGGGGAGTCAACGCCGCTGCAAGAGAGGGGGACGTCGACGTAGCAACCAGCGTTCCAGATTCAGCCGAATATCTAGGTCTACGGACGGAGGACGACAGTGCCGCTAGACTAAGGAGGACGATGGCGACGCTACAGCTTGTCGTGAAGGACGGACGCTGTAACTGCAGATGGAAGGGGACAACGACGCTGCTTCAACAGGCATTCCAGCCGCCACCAACATCGGATCTGACGACATAGCCGCCGCCGCCACCAGATCTAGCTGGATCTGAGTCCACGCCGGTTTCCACTGGATGGGGAAGAAGAAGAAAGGACAAAGGAAAAAGGGAGGAGGGAGGACACAGCTCAAGCCTGCCGCTGCCGTCACCGGAGTGACGACGGCGGCGAGGAGGAGCGCCGGCAAGAGAGGCCTCTGGCTGCGCGGGGTGTTCGCTCTCCGAGTTGCTCGAGTGAGCGGCTCGGAGGTCTCCGAGTATTTTTTACACCTCAGCCATTATCAGGCCATTAATTTTCCTTTAGCTCCAAACAATTTTCTTAATAGTACTTGTATAATTTTCAAACAACCAAAGCATACGTTGGTGGACTAAGTGTTACTTTCTACGTGCTTAATTATTCGTACTACGAAGATTACAATTGCATCAGGAAATCGAGACAGGAAAAAGGACAAGTCCGAGTTGATATCAAGATAGAAACCTACCGACGCAATTTATTTATCAACGTTGCTAGCTTTACATCACATCACCATGGGCAGCACAAGAATTAGGCAACTTGAACCCTAAGAAGTTGCTAATCTTACATATTCTAGAAGGTGATTAATCGATCGCATAATGTCAATCCAAGCAAATTAATCAAGTGCTTGGCCATCCCTTTCAGCTAGCTAGCTTCTTAGCTAGAAATTTCTTTCCCCACTCTTGTGCAAGTATTCGAGTACCCTAGCTAGCTTATCACTATTTTTAGTCGCCGAACAAACCCAAATAAAATTGGCCGGCTAGCTCAAAGTGTAATTAACTAACTTGCCTGGTCTAAACTTCCAAGGCGAATGAAAACGAATTCTCTAGTCTCTACACCAGAGAGAGGGCTTGCCATGCGTCACCTGCTGCTTGTCCTTTTATTAAAAGACTTATACCTACGTGTACTTGGGTAGCCAATTAACTAATCCCACAAGCAAACACAAGATCCCAAGATGATGCAAGCCTAGATTATTAGTCTTAACTCATGCGATGGCCAATTAGCTGGTAATCTTCGAGAAAAGATGATGGCAACTCAATTAAGTCGTTATTGATAGGTTAATTCGATTTGATTATAATCAAGACAACCAAATTGCCCCAAAGATATATGTTGTGTAGTTTTGTCAGCTATAGATTTGTCGAGTAGATTGAGCTGGTGCTGCTGGTGCATATGACAAGGACGATTAGATTAATTTGGATTATATATATTAAACTAAGCTAGTTGCTTGTCTGGAGACATCCTATCAAAACCTTTCTACATGCATCCCGTACAATTATGGCAGCTGATGGAGATTAATTTATATCTGATGATGCTTTGCTAAGTGAAGTGACTCCATAATGACCTGTCTAGGACATTATTATACAATAAATAATCATTTCTATTAGGCCCATCTCCAATGGTGCCAAATCAGCTGGCTATAAGAAGTCGACCTCATCTTTTTGCTTATGTGAAGGATAGAATGAGAGGAGAGAGACAAGAGTTAGCTCTTAATTAAGAGCTAGTCTATAGTGTTTTCCAAGATAAATAAAAGATAATTACATGTAGACCCATATTTATTGTTGTAGAGTATGTTATAGCCAACCCATTGGAGAGCTTATCTTTAAGCTATCTATAAGTGACATGGAGCTTCCTTGTAACTAGTAGTTGGCTCTACCATTGGAGATGGCCTTAGCTTCGAATAGGGTTAAGCGCTGTAGTCATTAATTAGCCTAGTCCATTCGGATCAATCTGAATGTGAGGCGAGCTTCGCAAGCTAGCTACATACAGTCAGTCGACGCACAAAATTTATTGTACCATCAGCGTTCCATATGTACGTAAGGTTTGCCACTCATGCACCCTCTGGTGGACCTTGGCGTATATAATTAAGTTGCAAACAAATTTCTGTAAAGAACCAAAGCTCAGCTTGTGTCGTATGCACATAACTACCGATAATTTATCTATGCATTGAACACAATATATCACCGACAGTTGTGTCTTATATTACGGTCTCAGGGGCGGGAGAAAAGGGGATGGAAGGAGAGGGGACCGGTGCGACCGCGCATTACAGCTGGTGCACGATTAGAAAATCACACAAAAGCGGGTAACCCTGCTTAATATAAGTGATACGAATCTTAGGATGATCTATCATCATCCACCCCGGGGCTCGCCACTGTGCACATGTTGACTAGCTCACCTTAATTTAGCTCCAATTTGAACCTCTGCTCTAATCACATGTATTAAACAAAACCCTTGCGTAAAGCACAGCCGGATCCTATTGGCTGCCATGTGTGCCTTTCGTACGTGGCCAACATTTCGGGTCGTGGCTGCTGTCGTCGAGGCAGCCAATGGGAGGCCGGAGAGGTCACGCCACGTGTTGCTCTTCCATTGGCTGGGCTGACCCAATGGGAACCCGAAACGTGGAGCCCGATTTTTGGACGTAGGCCTGGCCTACGTGGTTGAGATGGACCGGGCCGGAGTGTGCTCCGAGGCGTGGGGCCCAGAAGAATCTCGATGCAGGGATTCGCCGGACATTACCATAAAGAGAAAATTCCTGGCTTCTGTTCCGAGCTCTGTTTACTGTTCAGCTACTGAAGTGGAGTCGTCCATTCATTAGTTCACTCACTCGTCAGTGACCATGTATAAAAAAAGTGTGTACATAGCAAAATTAATTAAGCCATGCATTGAAGCATGGACTCCTGGTGGTGCATACATCATGTGTATGCATTTTGTAACTTGTTAATAATTTTGTCTGAAATGTTTTCATGTATGCATATACAGTTAGGGACGACCTCAAGTTGAAAGGTCCACACAATCAACATTATCATTTCATTTTTAAATCCAACATAAGTACTTGTTGATCTAGCTTGCTACGTTAGGATTTGTATTCCTATCTGTATCCATGTATGCATGTGTGTATATACATAGAGATAGATAGATAAATAGATGGATGGATAGATAGATAGAGATGGCACAATCACTTGGTACAGATCGATCGCTCTCTAGCTTGTGTGTTCTTGACACGTAAGTCTAGCCTTCGAGTGTGCGCTAGGCTGGATCGGCGAATCACACGGGCTGCAATTGCGGAGTACACGACACACTGTGTCCCATGTTTGTTTGCGGACAGAGCTGCACTCGGAACAAGATTGTTACATCACCTTTGGGCTTTGGCGCGGGTGCACTCTTGGACATCTCGATCGCGTCCAATCACCCAACATATGCATCCACGCGCGCCAAATAATATCTTGCATGTGCCGCACAGTGCACATCCACGTACGTAGCACGTAGCTCGCTATAGCTGTAAAATTAACTTGATTCTAATTAACCAAGCCAGCTAGGGGTAACTGTCAGAAAGTAACTTTAGCGGTAATATTTTTTAATTGGCGCTGCCATGCATGCCAAATATGAGTAGTTAATTGGGGGAACAGATAAAGGGGCAGTCTCTAAGGTGGCTTCAGAGAGAGGAAGAGGAAAACTGACTCATGGAGCACTCACAACATGACAACAAGGGGTTACTTGCATATGCATGCTCCATTAGAATACTTGCATAATTGTCACATATAAATATATATATCCTTGGCAAATCAAACATATGGCCTCGCTAGCTTAAGTAACTGGATCAATACAGCAACCAAAAAATGGGTGATTAATTCATAATACTGAAGGAAGTGGCAGAGATGGATGGATCGACCGAAAATTTAGTGTGTGGGGATGCGTTCGTGGCCATCTCAGATCATATCAAGAACTGGATCGAGTTACAGGCGGCTTACATGCTAGCTGCCGCTGATCTTCAAATCCCAGGAGCTAAACATACTTTACGTACTGCCGCTAATTACCTAGCCAGGGATCTGCTTAGTACGGGCGTAACTAGTAGTAGACAATTAATTCTTTTTTACCAGGGTAAAAGTAGCTCGCACGATCATACGTGTGAACGAACGACGTCGAGGAGACCGAAGGCGATCACAAGCCGGCGGGTGCAAGGCTGAGCTGCAGGTCCAGCCCCAGGGCGTCCTCCGGCACGGCGGCCACCGGCTCTGCCACCACCATCCCGGGGCCTGCCATGCCGGGGTATCTCGCCAGGCTGGCCGCCTGGCTCGCGTGGACCCTCCGGCCGTGGTGGTCGTCGGTCACGTAAGGCGCCGCGGCGGCTGCGGAGGCCGTCGGGGTGTATGAGAACACGGCCGGCGAGGCGGCCACGGCGGCCGGGGTGGCGCGGGACGGGAAGACGCAGCCGTGGGAGACGTGGAACTGCTGCCCCTGGGGCCCGCCGGCCACCGCTGCGCGCGGGGAGAAGTAGACCCAGTTCGTGGCTCCCGCGTCGCCGCCGCCAAGGAGGTGCGGAGGCGGGGCGAAGGCGGAGACCATCGGGTTCGCGCGCGGGTAGAGCGCGGCAGCGCCGCCTGCCACCCTGCCGGCGGCCGCAGCCGCGGCCTGCAGCTGCGCCCGCTTGAGCTGCTGCCGCTCCTTCTTGTGCGCGTTCTGGTGGCCGCCCAGCGCCTGCGAGTTGGCGAACTCGCGGCAGCAGTACTGGCACTCGTACCTCCGCCCGTCGCCGGCCGCCGTGGCCGTCGTGGTGGTGGTAGACGAAGAGGACGAGTCCGACCCACCGCCGCCACCGTTCCCGCAGACGGGCGCGTTCTCCTGGTCGGCCTCGGCCTCCGTCTCCGTCTCCGTCTCCAGCCCCGGCTCCAGCTGCTCCTCCTCGCAGACGTGGAAGCCGAAGAGCTTTAGCCTGGGGCTTGTCATGCTCATAACTGCAGCTAACTACACTATTAGACTACTTCTTGCTATGGAAGAGGACAGAGAGAGACGAGTAGTACTAGTACAGTAGAAGTGGCTGTCAAACAAGCTGGATGTGCATGGGTTGGAGCTGTGTCAGGTGAGAAGGGGCAGTATATATAAGACCTGGAGCTGGAGGCACAGCTCGTCGAATGGATATATGGTAGTCGATCGATCGAGCTAGGTGAATGCGTGATTTGAATACATGTCGATGTACAGGGGCTCCAAATATTTTATCTCCCCTGCACTTCAGAGGGAGAAGGACGATGCAAAGAGGGGAGGGAGGGAGAGAGAGAGAGGGACCAGTGGCTGTGAACAGGAGAAGCACGAAGGCACAAGAGACAGCGTCGAGGTGTAGCTAGATTGCGCGTCGAGGCGCCATGTCGCACTATTTTATGTACGTGGCTTCCTCGTTGATTTGCTACGATCGACACACGCATGATAGGATTAATGTATATCTTTCTCTAGCTAGCTAGCTAAGCTAGCCCCGTGAGGTAGACTAGTGAGTGCTGGTAGTATACTATGTGTTCGCTTAGCTCCGACTAAGTGACCAACTAATACGTACTAGGGCGCACTTGTTAAAGTCACTCTAAGTGGTCTAATTAAATTAAGGATCGATCGGTGCATGCAGCAGGATGCTCAATTATGTTGTGTGTACGTAATGCAATAGTTTATAATGACAGAGCCGTGGTGTTGTGTGGGCGAGGCAACGCAATACAATAACAGGGGTTGTTTGTTGTTTTCCATGTATATAAACATGGGACACCACCATGTGCCTAGGCATCCGAATTCATCCCAAAATGCAGTGTTTTTTTTGGGGGAAATTTTAGTTTTACAGTACATACCTATTGGCCACAACAAATCGGATAAATCACACAAGCACCTCCTAATTAAAAAAGTATACTTGAATATTCAAAGTTTTCATCAATTTTGTATCACATACTTTGCTTTTTATATATAAAAAAACAGAACGTACCAACCATCAAACTATAAAAAAAGGCAGCTCTAACTTGAATTTTAGTTCAATTAATGTAATATATATTCTTTGTCCATCGAAGTACGTAGAAAGAGATAGGAAGTACCATGCATGCATGTGCAGTAGCTAAGTGGGTGCCACTTAATTAGCTTGTGCTTGATTAACTTTATTGTGTGTTCGTGCAGTACAAACTAGTTGCAAAGGTCATGTGGGAGCTCGACGTACTGTATGTTATAAAATTCTCTTTGGAGTATATGTATCCAAAGGAGTAAATATATATGTAGGGAATGCATACGTACGTACGTACGTATGTGTTCATTTTTGTTCGGTTGTGTAGCTAGCTTTCCTATCATGATGATGGATGACCTCGGCAAAGAATCGCTTTTGAGTCCCATCACTGGAACCATTATTATGTCTTTGCAAAAAATATATATAATATTCGTCCGGAAGAAAATACTAGAACACGCCTTTTCCTTGATAAAAAATACTGCAAAAAATGCACTAGCATACTTGAACCCCCATCATCCTATATTCCTATGCATTCTTGCAAATAAATAAATTGTAATGTGCATGTATATTCGCTTTCATGTACGGCAAAAGCGAATAGACTAGAATGCATCCATATATGAGTAATTATGCGCATAAAAGTAGTTCTGTGCTCAATAGATGTTAGCGTACGTCTGAGTGATCTGTATGATTCCAAACATGCAAGCTAGAGAATATCTTTGGAAATATAAGAGGCATAATAAGATTGCTCTTACTTCTAAACGCAATGGCACATCATCTAAAGTGTACGTAGTTAGTACGTACAATCGAAAGGATCAAAATTAGCAATGCAGACAATTCATTCCAAAGGCATAATAAGATTGCTCTTACTAATAAACACAATGGCACATCTAAATTATGTGTAGTTAATATGCATGCAGAATCGAAAGGAACAAAATTAGCTATATAAACAAACAATTCATTCCAACGGCAGTCATGCTGCAGCAGGGCGCAGGATTAGACCTCGAGCGCCTAACCGATCTACGATCCATATACTAGGAAAATTTTTCCCAACGTTTGGAATGTATCTATCCTGTCGGGCAGAAAATTAATTAAGCTCCAGTCCACACAGACACAAGGCAGATGAAAAGCTTTACAAAAGTAACAGCAAAAAAAAGAGAAGATGAAGAACATATCTTACCAACCTAGCTAATCACTCAGCTTTTCTCAAACATTTCACATCATTTATGTAATGAACATCAAGAGTTGCTTCAATTATTGTTAGTCTATTCAAGTGAAAAGAGTTCCACTTGTTGTACTACTACCATAAGTGGGAATTAATCAACAGCGAAAGCTGGGATCAATGAAAGATATACAGAATTAAAGCAACTATTCACAGGCTATATATGAGTTAAGAAATTGATCTACTGTACTGAAAGAAGCAAAAATGCATATGGTTTTGAGACATAATTTTTTAAATCATGTACTACTATTTTATATATATACTGTGTCCTTGAGAAGAACGCTAGTGCTAGTTCGTACTGCTCAGATCATATAGAAACCATCTGATATCAGTCCTGTGCTATATATAGAAGTACTAGTTTCTTTAACCTCCTTCGGATTAGTCATGTCTACCCAGAAAAGCATGTAGCTTAAGAATTTGGCTAATGCGGTGGGTCTTCGTCTTGTTGTACTTGCCATCACCGAGCTCCTCTGAAGAGAAAAGGGGGAGACTACGAGGAGTCACTGACAGTAATTATCATGTACTACCCTCTTAGAAGAGTACTATCAAGTTTTGACTTAACATCCAAAAGGAGGGATTAAGCAACCACCATGCAATCGGTATACGTACTGCAAGCCTTTGTACGGTCCAGGAAGATCTGATCAGGTGTTTGCCGCCTTAATTTACAAATCCTTACTGCATGCAACTAGTGCGCAGAGATAGCCCAATTGACTTGCGTGTGTTTTCGCACGGCCAAACTAGCTGGGAAATCTCCCTGCATCTGTATGAGTTCAAATCAGCAAACTTTTTTGGTTAGACTTTTGCTTCAACCCGGTTGGAAAGAAATCTCTCCAAATCCTACTAACCCCAGAGAAAGCTAGAATTCCGCATCTTCTTTCTAACGTAATCTCGTCTCCACCATCCAAGAAAGCTTCTTTGTGTGTATCTTTCACCCGAAATTCCCTTCTTATCTCTCCTCTTTCTAAAGTCTTTCTCCAACTTCCAAACAAGGCCCACCCTGTCCCCTAAACTTGGTTCCCATCTATTGCGCGCTCTCTATCCCTTTCAATTAACAAAACACGAGCTCTGAGGTCGCAATTGTTGCTATAAAAAAAACTTGATGATATCTCCAATATGCTATCACTAGTTGTTGCTTGGAGAGCAGCTGTGTTTATATAGCTGTCACCCAAGGTGCTGCTTTATTCTAGTCTAATATTTTTACTTTTGTAGTATTAATTAACCATGCTTAGATCATGGACCTTCACCTTACTTTAATGGTTTCAGGTTAGCCAAGTTGAGCAAACACTTGATTGCATCGGTGACCATAAAGTATATCTGTCTGTACTTCTTTATTCCCTAAACATGCCTCCATCCATAACAAATCAAGAGTCAAAGAACCGTTTAATAGGCTTCCGTGGGTTCTTCTGAATCCGCTAACCTGATAGCCCATTTCCTGGCAACAAAGCCACCTTTTATTTGATTTCGACATCTGTAACCCAAACTCATATTCTGTACAGAAATAAACAAACAGACATATATTAGGTGATGATACACTTCATACAAACAGTTACCTAGATTGTAGTTGAGACTAGCAGACGTTTAGGTAAGAAAACTCGCATGCATGGAATCTTCTCTCGTTCCCCTGTTGATCTGTTTTCAAAACGGTGCTACATATCTTAGAAGCCTGCACAAGCATTTCAATAAGATAACCACGGGTTCATGAACATATTCCTTTGATAGCCAATTGTTACCGACAAGGAAAAGATCATGCGTAGTTATCGGCTTGCAATGTGCTCAAGACTGTTTACCAATAAAGAAAAAAAAACTAAGAGAGCGAGAACTCGCCTGTAAATTATTAGGCATGACACAAGTTTAAATTGTGGCTACCGTTTCTCAACAAACAGATCACGTCCGATCATCATTTTTTCTAGAAGAATTGGAGGATCTAGAAGTAACTACTACTCTTATTTAATGAATGCACAGAATCTCCGACTAAACAATTCCAGTTATTGTAAACCAGTGTCCTGTATTGCTACAGTCCAAAGAACAGTGTAATTGCCATGCCAAAGCTGAGGTTCCAATTCATGTGAATTCCAATATGCTATCGAGAAACGAAAAAAATGTAGAAAAAGGTTACTGACGTGACATCTCCGACTGTAGATAGATTTTTAGGAAATATCACCATCTCCTAAAAATGTAACAAGATATAAATATGAAGCACATTTCAGAACAGCAATCATATCACAAAGAAAAGTTGCACACAAAATATGGCCACCATGCATGCTATAAGTGAGATAGATCCTACTCTTGCATGGGCCAAATTTGAACTATTAGGAACACTAAACTTGGCCAAATTTGAACTAGGAACACTAAACTTGTTCCAGATATCTCTACTATAGTTGTCTTACTGTGAGAAACCCTAAACAGAGAGGTTGAGGTGTTCCTTTCAGATATGTCACATTTCATCCCAATCCTTCCTCTGATTTTGAGACCCTTCACTCTAGGGGGGAACAATTCGGCAAGATGACATGGAATGGACACCAATCGCCTTGACTCAGAAGGAATATTGGCAAGATTTGATCTCAATGACACGTCCAGTCATCTAAATGTTCATTATTATCCGTCAATAAATTTCTCCAAACAAAAAAAAATCGCTTGAACTGCAATACCTTATCTTTCCATCAATTTATAGAATACAGCAAAAGGTTGTATAAACCTCTGCTATGGATGTAAAAAGGGAAGTACCACATACTTAATCTTTTAAATTGGAATATGACTAAACAATTTATCCACCGCCTAAGGCTTGAATTGAAAGAGAACAGTACGAAGTTATTGGTTAGTTAGGATCGATTCCAGCGCATCCCACATGCTAGTGGTGACCCTAGCAAAATCCAAAAAATGTAGGAGCCAACTTGCTATGTTCTATAAAGAAACTTTGGCTTCTTTAACTTCAAAAGTCTTCATCTACTTGTCCTTTCCTTCCATGCTCTCAACTTCCTTATAGGATGAGCAACTCTAGGACCCCACAAAGATACCAACTTCTTTTGGAAAATCTAATATGTCTTGATTCCAGGAGGAATTGTCTGAACGAAGCTTGGACGGTTGGAGGGCAAGGGATCCTAAATGCTTTCCTCGTAGACTGCAATTTGCATCAAAGAACACGGTCTTTTCTTTAAATATATAAGTTATGCAGCGCTGGCATCATTAGTTTATTCCCGCCGAGAATCTAACATGCACTCTAATTAACAAGAAAATACAGATGCATTGTATTATCAGTTTCAAGTAATTTAACTAAATTAAGCTGGCGAGCGGCAGGAATCGAACCCGTATCAATATTCCTCTAGGCAAAACAAAAATGAAAAGTATAAGTGATCCTATAAATTTACGCGGTTGCCTAAGAATTAATGCAAAATTTCTATCTTCGAGACCATTGAAAAAGGGCATCACGTTGTGTTCGTTAATAATTCTACAGTTACACTTATCTTATGCAAACTAATAAAATTTGATCAGAGGAAGTCTAACTAAACATCAGAATAAAAAAAATGGTGCTAGAAAGGAATATATCAGAATTGAACACAAATAGAAGCATTGACCATAATTCATGCTGTGACTTATTTCGCTATTTTCAGAGACCTCCAATTTCGGTTTTAGATGATATTTGCTGGACCCAATACATTGCATCCAACATAGAGGAGTCTCCAGGCAGTTTTGTGTCCATGCTGATAATTGTTTCCCCATGTTTGATGATGATTCTATTCTATCTAACGTGTAGGGAATCAAATGCGAGGTGCATATGTTTTCCTTCTGTATCTTTCCACTCCCTACTTCCTAGTTTATGACCAAAAACAAACATAGGGTCAGTGCATCATCCCGTTGTTCCCCTGATAAAAGATTAGGGGCTATCCGACAAGGGACAACTTCATTTGGGTGTTGCATAGGTCAATAGCTTTTCCTTGCTGCAGTGGTCTCCACCTTGCACTGCAGAGCAACTCATCTAGACATTCTTTAACCCTCGCAGCAAGGGAAACATAACTACTTATTTGCTCTCAAACTGTTGTCCTATGTCACTATCTATTCCATAGTTCATGGCCAGGAATATGACAGGTTTGAGATGGTTACATGTATTTTGCTTTTCTTATAGAGAGGGTGCTTAGTACTACCTTGCAACTCATAAAACAAAATTTATCATGTTGACTACCCAATCATGTAGCAAAAGGAATAAATGGTTTTTATCCGAAATATGTGCTGCAAAGCTAATGCACTAATGCTCTTAGGTATGCCATCTGTTACCTCAAGGCTTTATGAAAAGGTGATAGATACTAACTTGTGTGGCTCTCACAAGGCTCCTTAGTCATCACCTTACTCCCTGAAGTACCTAACAAATGTGGACCATTTAATTACAGCAAGGAAAACTCAGTAACCTTGATGAGGTGCTAATAAGATACAGTTGTATGCCACTTGCAACTTGATTACAAGCTAGACATGTCACTAGGTCCCATATTTGTGTTGAGTTAGTTGTGTTGCCTCAACAAAGGCTCATAGTCACATCCCCAACATTTTTGTTAGTTGATTGCAAGCACAAAGTTGGCAACATTTAAGATCACCCGAATCCCAGCAGGGACCCACGCCAAGTTGTGTTCTCAAAGGAAAATCCTTCTTTTTGGCTTATGATGACAAGTTTAGCACATAGTTTAATCCCCAGAATGAGCTCACCCATTTTACTCCTAAGCTATATATATATAGAGAGAGAGAGGATGGCTAGTGTACTCTCCAGAGTACGGATTCCTCCGTACTCTCGACGGATTTACGAAATTCGAGATATTTAAAGACTGATTCGAACCGTTGATCTTGTTCATCTCATTAAAATGTAGCTATCGACCAAATTTCGTATTTTTTGAATTTGTTTACTATTTGTTTCACATTTTCTAAAATCAGTTTTTTTTACGCTCCACGACTAATTAGAAGGCTGATTTTTAAAAATACGAAACAAATAGTAAACAAATTCAAAAAATACGAAACTTGGTCGGTAGCTACATTTCAATGAGATGAACAAGATCAACGGTTCGGATCGGTCGTTAAAAATCTCAAATTTAAGAACTCACAAGAGTACCGAGAATCCGTCTTTCTAAAGAGTACACTACCATCCTCTCTCTCTCTCTCTCTATATATATATATATATATATATATATAGTTATTCTACGCCCCTAAAAATAACTATAAAATTCACTAGAAATAACTATAATTTTTACAAGAACTAACTATCGATCACTGTACCAAAAAAAACCATTGCGTGCTGTAGCGATCGATAGTTAGTTCTCATAAAAATTATAGTTATTTCTAGTGTATTTTATAATTATTTTTAGGGGCGTAGAATAGCGTGACCGTGTATATATATATATATATAAAACACTCAACTTAGCAACCACATCTCTTTATTTTCTCCTCAAAGTGCTTTTTGGGCCACCACAGGAAATTAAAAAATGGCTTGGCTTAATAATTGAGTTTGATGTCTTCCTTAGGAATAAGTTTAAAATCTAGTTAACAAATCCAGGCAATGTGAGCAAGGACTCCAAACTATGCTCTCGTATTCCAAGTGACATTACCTACTCCATAAAAATAAGCACTTGAGATTGGGTGGATTTCACTTAAAGTCATGTGAAGTGATTCTCCAGTGTAAAAAATTATACAACAAGGGATTAAAGAAACACCTAGAACAAAATCTAATAGTCTAGAATGTCTAAAGCTTAATCAAGTGATACAATTAATTGTCACCATGGAAAATAATTTAAAACACAGAGATCCAGTGTAGCCCACGAATTAAGCTAATACAGCTACGATTACGACACTTGGTAAATCTAACACAGCTCTGCAAGCGAGTGATCAACAGATGGATGCACATGGATTAGATGTATGATTACTCCATACCCTACTTGTGTGATGGCTTTAAGAAAGAGATTAGCAAGTAGCGTAGGTTACGTGATGGTGGAGAGAAGAGCTTTAGATAATATAATTTTTGAAACTTTGGAATCCACTTGGCGATTAGAAAAAAATTGGGCATAGGGAATTTTTCTAGTAAAAAGTAGTGGAAGTGAGGTTACTAGACTAATGGTTTTAGGTCTTGAAACAAAGGTCAAAACTACACCTTTGACAAATATCGTATCTTGTGTGATGTATTAGACAAGTCACCTGGTTGATATTGGTAACATCACACCACAGGTTATCTCTAGCTTTTCTGGAATATAGGTAGCTCTGCACTCAAACTCTTTCCTCTTTCACTTTAATGTTCTAGTAAAAATAAAATGTTACTTTCTTCAGAATAAGTTACACTTTTCATTTTGCTCTTGCTTTAGCAAATACTGAACACATTTGGATCAACATAAGATGAAATTTACTGTTTACAAGACGTAATCTTCTAGGAAGTTTGTTCACCAGATGTTCTAAGAGCTGATCTAAAAAAGTTTGCTTGGGACAAGGCAACTGCTCGCACATTGTTACTGAAAGCAGGTCTTTTGGATAAATATATTATGGTAACTCAATAGTATATTTTTCTTTTCAAAAGAGTTGTTTATTTTGTTTTTGCTATCACACACTTTGAACATTTAAGAATGAAAAAAAAAACATTTAAGAATGGTATGTAAAACCTTGAATATAATCAAGTATGGACAATCAAGACTTAGCAAAAAATAAACAAAAGAAGGCATCCGCTCTTGCCACAAAGAAAATAGTCACCCCGTTTTATTATATTATGTTCTAGATGAAGGGACACCTACAAAACCCAGCATCAGTATACAAGTCATTTATCCAACTATACAAGTTCCCAAAGCAATATGACAACCAACAAACAGATGGAGATTGCCAATTGACACCAAGCTCACCAATTAACAGCATGTTTATAAAGCCTACGGGTTCACTAACTATAATGCAACTCATAAATTTGATTTTATGATAAACATATACATGCCTGTAGTTGTTCTGTAAGAAAACAATATGAAATCAAAAATACCTTATGGGAAACATGTATATGGTGGTTCTATGAGGATAGCAAAAGCAAATTTCGACAAGCATCTTCCTTTCATGTAAATCATAGCAACCATCAATTTTAGATTGTCAAAACTGTCTCACCAATGCAAATGCACAAAAGGTAAAAATATGTTATTAAATTAAACCTAGTTAGATGTGTGCTCGCATCTAATTATTGTTTGCTATGTAACAGTTAATGTTGTATGCAATGTGTGGTAGACTGGTAGTAAAAACATATGGTCCCAGGCCAACTCAATTCAGTACATTTTGCACAAGTATAGTTGCAGATTAGCAGGCACGTAAGGATAAGATGACTGTAAAAAATAGAATGGGACTAATGGGTATAGCTGTATAGGTAAACCAGGGAAGAAACGAAAGCGTGATTCAATTATTATCCCCACCTTCCTGTACCGTATCGACTCAAAACATCCAAGGGATTCTGTCATCACTCAAAATAAATGACACAAAGCCTAACAGATCTTGCCTCCTTACATTATCACATAGCACATTGTTTAGACTAGTTTTTAAGTTAAGCTAGAGAATAGGTTGCAAGATAGTTGCAGATGGCGTTTAACCATAAGATAACCTGTGCAAGTTAATCACAAAAGGTTCTAGATTAGCCATGAACAATAAAAAAACTAGGGCTGCATTAGCTTGACTCTTCATCTTCTAGATGGTTGTACAGGTTAACTGATGCAAGAGGTCGTGCAAAGTTTTACATAGCATAAAAAATTTCTACCTATCCAAAGCCTGACACATCAGCATAAGAAAATAAAAAAATCATTTCGTTTTCAAGTCCTTATCAAAGAAGTGCTAAGGATCTCCTACAATAATTTTCTAAAGGACGAGATAACGTAGAGGAATAGACAACTCTAACCATAACATGGCACACTACTAAACAACTTTACCACATCAAGTTGATGAAAACGAGTTGTACGGCCAAAGATAATAAATACCTATAAGATCACTTTGCAGGCAGATGATCCACTTCAACAAGGACAGCTAGTATTTATTTGCATGGACAAAATTGCAGACTTAAAAATGGGGGAGAATGAAGTGGTCTATATTTCCTCTTTTACATCAGATTCAAATTCCCTAGTCATTAACCAATAGAAGCAACAAGTGTTTTTGCATGGCCTCCGTCAAATTAACCTATTTTGTTGTCCATTTTGAGTAAACCATGTGTTCTCACTAGGAAAATGTGCAAAAATACTCTACCTTATGTACACCCTGCTGAGTACTTAACATTCTTAAATCTACAGGACACTGCAGTAGCAACTTACTGCACTTAAGTAGGCTGTGCAAATTACCACCGGCAACACTTCCTATAATAGGTGTGTTTCATGTGTCTTCCATGAGTAGATCCAAGCATCTAAAAAATCCTCAAACCCTGTGGAACTTGTATTTCTGCACCAGATTGAATCTCTCAATACTTCCACTAAAACCCTTCAGCACAAGAGTCCTGACAGCGTCCACCCCTTGCTCCAAAGCAGTGTCAATCTTGATCAAATTTACAGAACAGGTTTAAATCAATATCCAAGTAGCAATATGTCACAGAACTCCTCCCGGAAAAGGGAGGACCATTAGAAAACGAGAAAGTTGAGGCTTAACTAACAACAGTTTTTTACTTTAGAATGTAATGTAAAGGTTAAGATTACAAATGTTCTTTTCCAGAAGCAACTTAAAATGTGCATGTCCAACATGGATCAATATCATTATTATTCCTTTTATAGAAATAAGACATGTTTAAACTCAATTGTTTCGTGCAACATCACAATTTACAGACTACACCCAAAATTAATACGCATCAATTAGGATAATCTGACTTAATGATGGAAGATCTTTTATATTTTCTACAGCTAATGTTAGATAAAGATATCCTTACAGAAGGAATTACTGCTTCCTACTGAGAAATCAGCATATGATGTGTCATCATAAGAAAAGAAGAAAGAAATAACCCTTAGATGCAGTCAGGGTTGTTGGCGTTTTTATGGCTACTGGAGAAAAAAAAGGGATGACAGAGGAGCATAGAAGAAAATATCACAAGAAAAGGATTCACACTATAACATATGTTCTATTAAATAAATAAACATAAAGCAAAGCCAATACCTGCATGCGTTCCTCCGAACTGAACTTCTGCAGAAGAAAAGCTCGAGTGTCCATTTTGCCAGGTGGGCTACCAATACCTATGTTCAATAGTCAACAGCTCAATATTGGCAAAATATGAATTTTCAGGGAAGGTATAGAAGAGTAAGGTGGTGAACATAGTAATGTACCAATAGATACACGAGGGAATTCCCGGCAGCTATCCAAATGCTCAATTACATTCTGTAGGCTGTTTTTGAGGGAATGTGGTTATTGTGAAGTTAAGGCAATGGATTGTGAAATGAAAGTAATGGCATGAACAACGAAGATAACAGAAACAGCTACTTCAAAAGCAAAATAATAAGATAGTATAGAGCATTTAGAGCCTATCAAGAAAGTAATTAACATTTTCCGTAGACAATATAAAGTTTAGCAGAGGGACTTGTGTTGTGCATTCAGGTATTCAAATTCAATACTGTAAATTTGACAAACCACTTTTGTTCTGTGTAATATATGTTCTGACTCTGTCCTGGTCTCCTGGGTAAAACTCACATTTGTTGTTCCTCAGACAAACATCTAAACATGAGCTATATATCAAATAAAATCCAGTATGATATCTAGAACTTAAATTTCTATGTTGCATTCGATAAATAAACTAGGCCAAGTTTTAGACTTTTAGTACATTAACTTCTATATCTGAACTCCAAATCAACAAAATGAAGTGACTGAACTAAATCGACTGCATTTTGTAAGTGAGTGAGATCAGCATGTTCCTAGTAAACCTACTAATTGCTTCAAATTATTGGAAATTTGAATATTACCCATTATGGCGGCCATTGCCGCCTTTCCGTTGAAGTCGCAATACACCATTGGGAAGACTCATCTCATCATATATCTGAAACAAACTAACTGATATCAGTTGCAAGCACATGAAGCTGAATACTCATGCCAAATCATTAAAAGAACAATAATAAGATGTACCACAAGGATATGTCGCAATGGTACTTGGTAATAGGCGGCAAGAGGTCCAATCTTCACATGATTGCAGGATCATTATTTGTTAGTACATGATCAATTGAGAAATTAGAGGAAGTAAGGAAATATGGTGTCAGAATTAAGGAATAATAACATACCTAGCTGTTTGATATTTTAAATTTTTAATCAAAATGAGAAAATAACATGCCCTGACACCAACTTATAGTAGCATGTTACCATAACAATCAAAATGAGGAATTACAAATCTAGGTGTAGATCTAACGCGCTCACAAGATTGTCAAAATAATTGGTAATTTTTCTTTTAGCATACACCCAATTGAAGTAGCTTTTGCTTAATGAACTTGTTATTAATGTGAGAATGCTTAAATACAGATAGAACTTGAAGGTCCCAACAGTCACATATGCTTCGTTATTAATTTCTATATCTACCCTGGAATATGTTAAAATTCCACTTTGATCAAATATTTGTGAAAGAGGTACATTTGTCTGAATCACGACATTCATTTTTTGTTACACATACTGCAAAAGGCAGCATTTTGTAAAAAAAAAAGGCAGAAAAGTTAATATTGCTAGCTATGTGGTGCCGAATATTTTATAGAAGAGTACGGACATCAAATTAAAATGATATGCAAGTAACATATCATAATTTTATTTTCAGCAACAAGAAATCTAAACTGTTCCCACAAATAAAGTAGTTCAGGAGAAATGTTTATTTCAAGTAGTCATCATGTAATTGTGCTACTTTTCACAAGCTAATAACTTTGACTAAGAAAGACCAAGAATAAAACTCACTGCCTCCCCACTGTAGTTCATGTATGATTGTGGCTTTACCAGCAACACTGGCACCTCCCCAATTGAACCTGCACTTTAAATTCCACCCAGAGGATGGATGGAAACAAAATTAACAAGATCATGACATTGTCTTCAATACACCCTGATGTTTACAGCTATATTTTCAGTAACAAAATATTCACTAGAATAGCCAGATTTTGATGTACAAGGGTTACTTTCTTCAGAAGTAATCGATGCATCAAACATAGGCCTACATGTATGTAGTACCTCCAGCATATACATATTCAAACACCATGATTAACATTCAAAATCAGTATGCCATCAACAACAAAATTTAATTTTCAATTTCTACTTGACAACATTTTCAAAGACGGTCCTCACAAGATGGACTGGGTGAACTGCATGATTCTGCAGGATGAAAAGCAGCAACGCCTGAGAGCAAATTCAAATCAAACATGAGAAAAAGTTTTTCATCCTCTTGATAACCATCCAGTTTACCATTTTAAACTTTTAATGCAATATCAAGTGTTGAATTTATTTTTAAAAAACTGCATGAGCATGAACATATTGTTTGCACCCCAAAGTCCTCAACACAAGGCGTCATTTCAAAAACTTCCCAACATGAAGAAATGAATCTTTGATTCATCTTAGTAATAGATGCCACATAATTAGATATATTCCAGAAAGATTTTTGTCCCTATTATTTATGCTAGTGCGAAATGCAAGCAGTTGTTCAATTCATTTTATCTTAAGGTTTAATGAAAATGGTTTTTTGTTAAATCAGATGCAGAGTCTCAACTATTGAAATATAAAAAAACTAGATGATAAAATCCAGTTCTTCTATAACCTACACCAAAAAGTTTAAACATGGTTTTGCATAATCAAACTATAAAATTAATCGTCCAAATAAACAGTACTAAATTGGCTCAAATGGAGGTTTGCACACAGATCAATTGCCTCAGCTGTCATACATTAAGGTTGCCATTTTGGACATCAATATGGTACCCAACATACAGCTTTGACCAATAATTACTATTATGATATATTTATAAGACCTAACAAAATTATAATATTATCAAAGTATTTTTCAGGAGGAATATGATTTTCACGTATCTTATCTAAATATTTAAGAAGATATACGGAGCTAAAATTTCCAAAGTTTTCCAGCACGTGTTCCAAACCAACATGTTTTTGTAGGTGGAGGGAGTACTACTGTACTAAGTAGGCTAAAAAGTACAACCTTACAAGTTTCAATGACACATCACTGTCCAACTACACAACAACAGGGGTTTAGGGGTTTACGCCTAGATAGTATGTCTCTTCACTAAAAATTTAGCTAACAATCAAGCACCTGGTTTGTAGCAATTCAGAGAGTAGGCAGTAAGTATTGGGGACAAGACGCGAACACGATACTGACAACTATAGCAGCTAAATACACACTGCAAGCGAAAAGAGAGTTAGCTACCAATTCCGAGCAGCGACTTGGACTGGATTGTGTTCATCGTGATCCCCTCGTCCCGCGCGATGCGATCCACCATCTCGAACCCCACCTAATCACACAACACGCGCGCGCGCAAGGTAGTGAGAGATAGCGTCTCGAATCGTAAGGAAAGGGGAACACGAACGAAGGGACGCGTGGGTGCGTACGTTGTGTCGCGTTCCGTAGTACTTGTGGCCGGGGTTGCCGAGGCCGGCGATGAGCCAGGGCGTGTACTCCACCGGCCGCGCCGCGGGGTCGGGGACGGAGGCGACGACGGCAAGGCGGGGACGGAGGCGAATGCGGCGGCGGAGTGGGGTGGCGGGCAGGAGGTGGTGGGATTCGGGGGATGAGAGGAGGGGTGGAGCGAGGTGAGCGGAGGTGGTGGCCATGGCGGGCGGGCGGGTGAGAGGAGGGGAGGGGAACCAAACCGATAGGACGAGGGGGGCTTTTCCTCTTTTCGTTTTGTTTTGTTTTGGAGGGAGAAAAATGGAAATATCTCGAGCCCTGATATGGGTCAAATGGGCCGGAAGTTGGTTTGCGTCGGCCTGGAAGGGTTAAATTTGGCATGAAATGGGGTAGTTCTTTTTTTTAAAAAAAAATGGGGGTAGCGTTAGAGGAGAAGATAACTGTGTTTTTTAGGAAGGAGATAACTGCATCTGATTGGGCTAGACATAATCGTTTCTTGGGACGTCTGGATTATCGGCTGGCTTTGCCCGGCTGTGCTATAACCCGCTGGCCCACTCCGGCTTAAGGCCCTGTTTTTTTTGTTTGGGCTTCCAGCTAACTTTGTAGGAATTTTATTTTTTTATATATTTATTTTTTTCGGAAATAAATCAATGATATTTAATTTTAAAAAAATAAATAAATAGACTCCCGTCGCCAGCCCGTTGGGCGAGAAGGTTGGGCCGGTTAAAATCGCCCGTCGGTCGGGCGAGATTTTAAAAATCCGCTCGACGGACGGGCGGGCATTGCTTGGGCCCGGGGAGAGGCAAATACCGCCCGACGGGAAGGCGAGTTATATAAACCGCCCGCTTGTCGAGGCGAACTTTAATCGCGTCTGTGATGCAAAAACGCCTCCGCCGAGCTATAATTATAGTTAAGCCCGCCATATAGGCGGGATTCGCAATTTTTCTAATTTTTAATTTTTTCCAATTTTAAAAAATATAAATTATGTGATTTCAGAATAAAATAAGTAATGTATCATAAAATAAAACTAAATAAATAGAGTCCCAAGATCGTTTGAAAATGTAAGTCATAATAAATAATTTTTTACCCAAAAATTGCAAATATAAATACCCATGATTTTGGAGCAAGCGCAAAAATGCCTACTACCGGCACCACAATCATGGCATTGCCTATATTATATATGTATGTATATGTGTATATTATATTATAGTATTATGTAATATGTTATCGGTATATAATAGTTATAACACATATTATATGAACTAAATATGATCAATATATATGACTGCTATTTGGTCTATTTAATCTTAAAAAAATGGAAAAAGTGCATAAGTTTCATTGAGTGTTTTATACTAATAATTATTTGGAAAATTAAATAAATAGCTAGAGGAATAAACGGCCTCTGTGAGGGAATTTTATTATCACGGTTACAACAAAGTTCTCTTGAGTACAACGGGATATTTCCCTTCTTGCAGTAGCATCGAGTCCGGCCTCGCTGCGCGGCGTGCCTCTCGCGCTTTCTCTCCTCTCGGCCTCTCGGGCCTCAGCTGACTGACGTTCGGCGTCCTCTTGTCGCTTCGGTACTCCTCCTCTGAACGCTTGCTTCCTCTTGTTCCTTCTCATCTCGGGCGCCGCTGAACCATTGCCTCTTCCAACGGACCTCACGCTCGATGTGTTTCTTATGCGCCTCCGATTGCTCGTGTCTAGCCAACGCCGTAAATCGCATAGAGGTGGGGAGACTATTTGGTGAACATAAGTCGATCTGAGAGATCATGTGCCATGTAGATAGATATAATCATGCGAGGATAGGGTGAGCAAGTACCTTTGGGCGCCGCCAAAGACAACCTTGGGTGGATCGTACTCGTAGTTTGCACACATGAAGAACCTCCTTCCGTAAGTATCGAAAATCTTCGTCGGATTGAACAAACTTGCAAAGGTCACCGCAGGAAGCACATTGGAACATTGACCCCTTCAGCACGGTGGTGTTAAACTTGCTTCATGGGGCGGGGCTCAGAGCGGGAGGTGCCATTGCTCGTTACAACTAGATTAATGCGGTGTATGGGCCGGAGTACTATGTGAGATGGAGAGGAAACTTGGGCGAGAGGACTCGGAGGCGGGAGGGAATAAATAGCCAAGTCTGCTTGGTGCATGGACCGAGTTCATCTTTCTCTTCTTGCATTTGATGTGTTTGGGCGGTGTTAGCGGGGCTGTTGGTCGCGATGTCCCGCAATTATTGATGTGACCGGTGTCCGTGCGTACGTCTTGCCGTCTCTGATAACGATCGTCTGGATCGACTAGTGAAGGATGCATTGCGGTGATGTGACCGAACGCGCAAGAGGTCTTGTTGGTCGGCGGTGCGGTGATTATTGATGGATCTTTGCTGCGGCGATGTGACCGGACGCCGAAAAAGAGGTCTTGTTCGTCGGATGGCATGCAATGTTAGCACTGAAATTAAAACAAGTGGCTAAAGCGGCGGCCGACCGCTTTTGAAGGCGGTAATTCGACACGACACTCATTCCTAGGCGGCTAGCACTTTCGAGGCCACCGCACTACTCCACCTTGTTATCTTCGGCGCACTGCTCCACCGACGGAATGAACAGCGAAGATTCTGCCATGTCAACGTGAACAGTTCATTAATGATAATTAGGAGCTAATTTAATCAGGTGCTGATAATGACGTAATGCCCTATATAGAGAGGAAGGCGGCAGCACCGCTCTTTGCCTCTGGTCCCCTCATTCACTTCGACACCTGCGCCGTCCATGGTGACCACCCTTGCATGTCATCGCACCCTGTATGTCATGCTAGCTTTTGAAATAAAAAATAGTACGTACCTATTTGTCTAATCCCCTAAAGGCCTTAAGTTCAGGTCATGCAGTTAGACCCCATTCATCCTTCACGGCTTACACGTCACATTTTGAGTGTAATGTAACCCGTAACATCGCAAAACTCGCGATATTAGGATCATATTACAAACAAAAGCGACAAGCCGTGAAGGATGAATGGGTCTAAACAAAACATTCGCTGAATAACCACAGAGTTAAAAAAGCTAGCATGACATTGCTTCGTATCCTTGCCGAGTGCTGCTACTCTATTTGATGGAAATAATATGTGAGATAGAGAGGAAACTTAGAGCGCAGATGACTCGGAGGCAGGAGGAAAATAAATAGGCAAGTCTGCTCGGTGCATGGACCGAGTTCATGCTGCTGCTACTGCTGCATTTGATGTGACTGGATGGTGTCCGGCGGGACTGTTGGTCAGCAGTGACCCGCAATTATTGATGTGACGGTGTCCGGCGGGTACTGTTGGTCAGCAGTGACCAGCAATTATTGATGTGACGGTGTCCGGCGGGTATTGTTGGTCAGCAGTGACCCGCAATTATTGATGTGACGGTGTCCGTGATTCTTGTTGGTCGCCAGATGCCGCAATTATTGATATGACGGTGTCCGTGGTCTTGTTGGTCGCCATGACCGCAATTATTGATGTGACGGTGTCCGGCGGGTACTGTTGGTCAGCAATGCGCGCATTTAGTGATGTGACCGGGCATGCCTTGTTAGCGATCGATGGCCTCGATCAAGCGAAATGTGGCTGAGGCAGATGTAGGGCACTGGTAGCATGTGTTTAATCATTAACCGATGTCAGTAAGCATAATGAACAACTTATTAATCCAATTCGTTAAGTACACCTCGGGCTATATAATGCGAGGCAGAGTTGGCGTCCCTCTCACTCCCACCCTCACTCTCACTCTGACTCTGTGTGTGTATACTCCTTACTAGGGTTGGCTTCTTAGGAGGGGAGGCGAGTAGAGGTAGACATAACACATTGCATATATGGCTTCACGAGCCACACCGAACGGTTGGATCCGACAAGCCTGGTGGACGTCAAATGGTCCTGGATCGCAAGCCCGTCTACCAAGCGACGACCTGCCTATTCGGACAAGAGCTAATTATAACACAGAGCCAACAATGATAAGAGACCCAAACTTCTACAGGGGATGGCCACGTTGTGCGCACAGAGTGGACACGGTTGTACAAACTTTTGACCAGGTTGTCGAAGGATGGACTGGCCGACGTTTCTACCGTTGCGCGTACTTCGCTGTGAGTAACCAGCTCGACAATAGCCAAGTGTTTAATACATTTTCCATCTCACCTTTTTTTCATTTCTAAATGTAAACCGATGACTGCGGCTTCACCAAATGGATGGACGATCCCTTCCCAATGGTCTGCGTTGATTACATCGAACATCTTCACGCAAGAATCTCCGGCTTGAGGAGCGAGTTACATTTGCTACTCGCATGTACAACGTTTATACCCGTGTGGAACCGTTCCGTGGATGGCAGTAAACCTAGCGTCCCTACTACAATAGGGGTTTATTTCAAGTCATTTACATCAAGATTAGGTCTCGTGGATTACTACCATGTAATCGTTTCATATTGTCAATGTCATCGAGCACCATCTTCATCTTATTCATATCGTGCGTACTATAATCTCAAAGCTTTGAAATACAGTAGACTACTTATTGGCGTACAAGATAAAGAAGAATAGAACATGAAGTGGCTAATTCGGCCGGCCAGCCGCATTCAGCGGTAATCTTTGGGTAGCCCTCATCGTGTATGGCCACCTAAGGGTTTGCGTGGGGTGGCGAGGCCCACCGATGGCGTGCACATAACCCATGAGCCACATTCGGCACTCGGCGGGGCGAAAATACTGAAAAAATATCACGGCGATAGATGGCATAAATAAAAAAAGCTATAAAGCTAAAAATAACAAATGGCGAAAATGTTCATGCAACTACTGAATATATACATCAGAAGGTACAAAAAAACATGCAAAGAACAGAAACTATTGTCGTCCCCGCTTGGCTTCACCTCATGGATCGATCCTCGAGTCATGCCTTGCGGGCACGCCCACCATCTTGCTAGGGAAGGTGAAGCGGTCCGTCGGGTGAACGTCTCGGTGAGGATGAGCCTGCGGTGCAGGCGTCGCCAAGTCGACTGTGGCGGTGTGTCATTGAAGGCGCCCACGACAAGCTGGAGCCCCCAACCTCGTCGTCTTGGGACGGCATCTTGGTCCACGTCAAGGTCGTCGAAGCCCTGGTCGTCCACAGCCTGACCGACCGGATTGTGCCACTCTGTGAAGATAGGACCTAATCCATGCAATGTCCACATTACTAAACGACAAATTATAAATACATGAAATTGAAGTGCTCGACTAGAAAACTAACTCGCACTTTTATAGAGGGCGCGGTGCACGTGGTGTGGGCTGCGACCACAGTGGTGGTGCCACGAAGCACCGTAGGGTGTGGGCCAGCGCGTGATGCAGACGACGACAGCGGCAGAGGAAGACGCCCCGGCCTCGTGACTGCCGCCTCCACGCTCCCTGGGGCGGCCACTGCGAGGACGGCCGAAGGCCTCCTAGCGGTACCCTCAAGGAGGACAGTGGTGGCCCCTGGGCCGACGTGCCAGCCTCGCCAAACTGCGTCGTCGCTCCGTACAATCCTACGTATTAAGGTAGTGTCACATTATAAATTTTAATGAAGGTAGAGTGGAGGAGGGCAATAAAGTTCGTACCCCTCGGTGTAGGCTGTAGGGCGTCCGGAAGGCTGCAGCACGTGAGGCGTATAGCTCGCGTTGTCTTCTCGTAGAGCCTCTGGAAGGTCGCGAGTATCTCTCCTCCGGTCATCTGAATGCCGTGCTGCATGCGCTCGACAGCCGTGCGTGCATCGACGTTGCACTCACGAAGAATGTCGATCTGTATATAGGCCCATAGCAATCAAGCGGTGTATGCTGATAAAAATAGAAATTGAAAAGCAGGGGTAAAGATCTGTCATCTTTGGTAGGCGACTTCTTGCTAGCGGCGGTGTACGTGTCGGTGGCTCGCGCGGCGTGGGCGATCTCGGTGGAAGGGTGTGACCCACCGCGTCCTCGTGAAGCGCCTTTGACCACCAGACGTCGCCGGATCTGACGTGGCGTCGTCGGCCGGTCCTCCTCGACCGCTCATCTAGGCGTCCTCCCACTGTGCTACCCAAGGCTCTATCACAGGAGCCCACAAATAGCCAGCGGTGTGGCCACGTCTAGTGGATCTGTAGCAAACATCGTGTATGATACTTATAAGGCGGATGATCGAAATGGAAATTAGAACTTAATGGAAAAGATCGTCTTGGTGAGCTCGACGCGACGCGGTGTGGACAAGCTGTGCAGGAACTCTGGTGGAGGCGAATCGCCGCATCACCCGCTGCGGTGAGTACTCCTCAACGAAGATGTCGAAGAGCAACGGTCGGGTCGTAAGCCAGTACAACTCGTCCCGATCGCAAAGCGACGACAACCCGTGAGAGGCGCGAGCAAGCACTCGGTCCTGACTGTAGGGTGTCCAAACGACATCCCCCTCCTGTACCTCGTCCAACTGCCTCACGTACTCTGGGTAGTCCTTGTGCGCCTGAACGTGGGCCCACGTAAGCTGCAAAAGGAGAAAACAAATGTAGTTAGTCCTATATTACGTACATAATGCATAAATAATGATTTAACATTACGTACCCTCCGGCGAAACCAAAGGAAGCCCATGGTGGGCCTATCCTCTGGTGTGTCGTGTGTAATCTGCCGCCTCGTAGGGCTGTGATCCATGAGTGGGCGCCAATGGCGATCCGCTCATCTGAGCTGTTGTATGTGAAGGGCGACCAGAGGATCGGCTGTGCATCCATTCTTCAGGACGGCGTCGCACAAACCTCTGTACGTCCCCGCAAGGACAGCTAAAGCCCAACTGTACTGGGGGACCTCGTAGGGGACGGCGTCGGCGATCTCCCTGGCGTACCCGAGGAGGTGCTTGTCGACGCAATGGCCGTCCGTACTGGTGAACATCACCCAGCCGAACAGCCAAAGCAGGTAGGCCTCGAGGTGTCGGGACACAGTAGCCTCATCGGCCTGAGGGTGGATGTGCTCCGCCTGTCAATGTTTGTAAGTACCAATGTTAGCAGGTAATTTAAGAAGGACAAGTCTGCTCGTTAGTTCTTCTGTGAATCTGCGAAGCCACCTCTTCGATGGACCACGTGTCTCCGCTTTGAGGAAAGGCGGTACACTCCTGCGCTGGTGCACGGACTACCCGGCGAACCGCCCTAGCAGTCCACACGCCAAGGCGGGAGAGGCGTCCACCGCCACGACGGTGCCGGCGCCGGGAAGGCCCGAAGGAGCGAGACATCTGGAGAGTTGGCGCCATCTCCCGCGGGAGGTGAAAAGTGTGTGTCTCGGGGCTCCATCGATTGACAAGTGTTGCAAGGAGGACTGTCAAAACCGAACGCCTCGACGATCTGCGGGCGGGTCTCCAACGAACGCTGGGCGTAGCCTCGAGCATCCGACACGGCGGAGAAGGCGAGAGGCGCGACTGCGAGAAAATGAAACATTCAGTACGTAAGTAAAGCTAAATTAAAAAAAACGAAAGTAAGGAAGGTTCGTCTTATACGATATACCTATCAACCCAACGTGCGTCCAGAGTGAGCAACTCGGCAGGTGTCCTAGTCCGAAAGACACCTAGCAACATGCCCTCTACTGCACTGAGGTAGGCCCGATGCCTACGGTCAAGGGAGGGGTCGAGCAGGGCCCTCTGCTGCTGCTGTGGCGCCGGCTCCGGATGGCCCATCTCGTCGGCCATCGTCACGTCACCCTGCGAGAAATGCAAGTATAGGTTATTTATTTCGATTCAAGCAGTACTAATTCATAAAGAAAAATACGTATGTACAAAAAGAAATGTCATCAACAGATACTACATATCATGCAAACATAACATATTACATAAACATAAATAAGTCATCATATTACATTGCCACCAGTAAGTCAGCATATTACATTGACGCGAATATTACAAATCTAAATTACACATATCAAGTAGTTCGATTAAGGTTTCATAGATACATTTTCAACCGAACGGTCGTCGTCCATCCGCCCCCGACCCGGACGGCCCAGCATCCAAATCGTAGGACCCAAATGCACTAGGCTTATCACAGTTCACATAAGTGTGACCGTCCTCATTGCACCTGCTGCATCTCTTCTCAACGCTTCCAGCCTCCGACTGATCCATGTCGTTCGAATCTTGACGGTGTCGTGACGACCAAGATCACACTTCAGAATTCCCTAGCCGATGCGTGGCGGTGTTCGAACCAGTGGATCGATAAATGTACCGAAAATTGCATACCCATATATCTCTGCATGCCATGTATTTGGATTGTTTCCTTCTGAAATATTCGGACACAAATGGAAAAGTAGGGTGATTTGTCATTGAAGCTGCCGCAAGTACATGAGAGCATGGCTTGTGAAGAAGCTTCGGCTTGCGGCATGAGCATGTGCATGTATGATCACGCAGCATGCACTCCTGCGTAGCCCGCTCACGTTTACCGCCACGACGCCCTCTATCCCTGCAGATTATGTGGTACCTGAGATAATCTGTCCCCATCACCGTCGCGCAATGTCTTTCGGCCTTACCTATCTTGTCGGCCATATACTTTGTAATAGCGGTGAGTATATCGGTGTTGTCGACCATAGCGGCGACGCGCACGATAACGATCCATGAAGTACTTGCATGTACCGTGAAGAATTCCCTCCACAATTGCAACGGAGGCAATGCCCTCATCCCCTCATGACCCAATTGTACACCTCGCCAAATTTGTTGTCATTGTTCCGTATCTAGCCCTTCATTATCATATAGGAGAACCCACTTCTCTTTTGTATCATCCTTAATCAATCGAGAAGCATCTCACGGTGAAGCTCGTGTGGCCCCGCCTGCCTTGTCGTAGTTCACGACCTGCTTTTGCGGTCATCTCAGCGAGTGTTTTCCATAATTTGTTGAATTTTCTTTCTTGATTCTCGCTTGCACAACCTCTTGAATAGGTTCATGCAAAGTTTATTTTAAAGTGACTAAAAATTTGCTCCCAAATGCCTCATGCACCACCTTTGCATATCACTCTCTTGGGCACCCCTCGGTTGTCGGAGCCATTTGTAATCTCATCAATCGCACGCAATAAACTTGCATGTCTATCATGAATGACCGAGACATTTGGTCTTCTGTTACAAAGATGTTTCACGCGCTAGGAACCATACCGACTATCTGTATTCTCTCCTCCACAAATGCGAATGCCACCGGTAAAATCGATTATTGCCATCCACGGCAATTCTTTGTCAATATTGCCCTTATACTTGCCGGAGAAAGGTTCCATCTACACATAGCATAGGTGGACAATATGTGAACGTTCTTATGCACGGACCCAATGCAAAGAATACCGTTCTGAGAACCCACTTACCGGTGTCGGCGCGGAGCGTGATACTCCTTCATGTCATAATGCGTTCGAGATTTCTTCTACTAATCGTCTGCAGAAGTTGGGACATATTTACATATGATGCTTCATATGTCCCGAACCGCATTTCCAAAGCCTTCTGTTTAGCTCTCCAGGCAGTGGGATACTTTATGGTGTACTGGAATTGTTCCTCAATGGCCCGTATAATGGACCGAGGCTCATATCTTATGTTCTGAACAATTTGTGAGCACATTACAACTGCAACAAATGTTGATGTCAGATTTCTGTGCCTTTGTTGTGTATTTTCTAACTGACAGTCGTGCTCCTTTACAATTGAACACACCCAATAATCTACCCACTTTCCTTTAAATGCATGTACACGCCACGGACAACCAGGAACAACACACATCACATCGTAGACGCTTTTACTCGACTTCACTACCCCGAACTCCCTCCTCGAGATAAAGACCAATACTTCACGGCATCCAATCTGGCTTCCTTAGTCGGGTACATGGCTCCTGAGTCACCTCATTCTCACGGTAATCCCATGGTGTGTGCGTGCCTTCATGTCTGAATAAATCTTGGAAGTTGTAAGTATTCCACTCTCAGCACCGATCGATCACTCAAACTTCTTTCATCGTCGGCGTATCTTCATCGAGGACTTCCTCATGCTCTGCATCCTCACCGCCATTTCAAAGAACTATTGACTCGATTCGTTCTCCTTCATCGGCCGCCCGATCGCCTCTTCAATGTTTCATTGCCTTCTTCTCCTATATCGGTCTCGCATGCGCTTCTCCACGTCCTCTGTCACCTCCATGTTCCCTACAACTTCCACCTCCTCTTCCACTCCAAGCACCACTAGTCTCCCCTGGCTCTTCCACCTCGCATGTTGCTTGTACTCGGCTGCACTAAGAGAACTAGAGGAAGGCACCGCTTCGATTGCAATCTCAACGTGGCGTCTCCAATTACGAGTACTCGATATAGGTATCAACTCCTAAAAAACCTTCAAGAAGACGGCTCACCAATGCTGAATGTCATGACATGTTTTTCTTCGTTGAGTTGAAACGTCCGTGATAACCAATGTTGTAGCCTTCTAAATGACCTTTTGGTGGGTCTTGATATCCCTAATGTACATGATTGGAACATTGATAAATCTATCCCGTAAGGACCTTGCACAATCTCTCCTTCCCCATAATGGATCTGAACATTGATATTGTGCATCATTTACCACCCCAACAAATTTCGCACATTGATTATTATCGTCAATCTCCTTTTCTACATCTATTTTTTAACAATATTACTACTGACCAAAATGTCGGCCAACATCTTGTTCATTATCTCTACAAATAAAATACTCTTCAACATCTAATAAATTAGTAAAGTACTATACTATTTTCAATATAAACACTATATATTACCCTTCTATTCCTTTCTAAACCCTAACCCTACCATGTTCGATACATACCATGTAATCGTAAAATTTATTGACTATACTATTTCAATCTAAACTCTAAATATTACCGTCCTATTTGTAACAAATACCCTAATCCTAGCCTAAATATTACACGGCTATTTTTAGCCTAAACCCTAACCTAGAATAAATATTACCGTGCTATTTCTAGCCTAAACCCTAATCCTAGCCTACAAATTACGCGACTATATTTAGCCTAAACCCTATCCTAAATATTACCCTCTCTATATATAATGTAACATACACTAAATTTATATGACTATCCTACCAAGTTTTATCAAATAAATTTTATACTACATAAAAAAAATACCTGTGAAATCGACGAATCGCTCCGCGTTGCTCTTCTCTCCAACTTCCTCTCTTGCTCTCGGTCTCCTCTTCTCCAAAATGGCAACAGTGCCCGCGGCCGCGGCGCGGCGGCCTTAAAAGGTCACAAATTTCGCTCGTTGGCTGGGCGGGATTTCCCCGCCGTTCAAACATTGCCCGACGGGCGGGCGGATTTTTTTCAAAACTCGCTTGGATTGAATGGATTATTATTCCCTTCCAAATCTCGCCCTCCCGTCGGGCGGTATTTGGCCCACCTCACGGCCGACGCGCAGCAAGCCCGCCCATCGATCAGGCGGATTTTAAAATCTCGCCCGACGGACGGCGGTTTAAACCTGATTCGATTTTCTGCCTAACCAGTCAAGGACGAGTCTATTTATTTTTTTTTAAAATTGAATATCATTTATTTATTTCTGAAAAAAATAAATATAAAAAAAATAAAATTCAACTTTGTAGAGTGTAGAAGCCGGAAATCGAAACAAAGAGCTAGTTTCTCGATCTTACTTCTTCAAAAACTAGCTATTCAAAAGCCAGTGTTACAATTAGGACCGAGAAGCCCATTTTCTCCCGCTTTTGTGGCTTTTGCGAGTTGAACTTGTGACATTGGAACGAAATTTTTTTTTAACCCTTTGTAAATAATTATTTTAATATTAACCCTCGCGAAAAAATATTTTTACATCTAACCCTTTTGGTAGCGCCACTACTGGCCAGCGCGCTAATGTTCATCGCCGCACCAGTACACACTGGCACCGAGGAACGCGGTTCATATGGCTGTCATATGGGGCCAACCTCGCCGCTTAGGTCGCTTGCACGCAACAACTTGATCTTCTTGCGCGCCAGCATTGGCAGTGCGGCGCAAGCTATTCTTGCGCCGCCAGCGGTAAGCGCGCCAAAAGAGTTAGATCTGGAAATATTTTTTCGCGAGGGTTAATGTTAAAATAATTATTTTCAAAGGGTTAAAAAAGCGCCTGGCGCGGCCAAAAGAGTTAGATCTGGAAATATTTTTTCGCGAGGGTTAATGTTAAAATAATTATTTTCAAAGGGTTAAAAAAAAAATCTTTTTCGTGACATTGGCATCAAAGCCGGTAAGAAATTAACCGCCGCCGCCGCTACCTCCTCCTGCCTCGACGCGCCGCTGCCGCCGCCCGCTCCTCCTCCCTCGACGACGACCATCCTCCCTCGATGCGGACTCTGGCTCACTTCTTTCTTTCGCTCGAAAAACGCGTAGCGCTAGCTCATTGCACCGGCATGCCCGGTACAGATCGCGCTGTGCCAGCTCCTGGTCTCCCCAGACAGGGACAACAACATCGCCCGCGCCCGCGTCCACGTCGAGGCCGCCGCCGCCAAGCTTGTCGTCCTACCGGCAAGTCCTAGATCCCCGCCTCCCCGGCACTCCCATTTCCCCTTTGATGCTATTGAGTACCGAGCTATATGACAAACTGTTGTTTTGTTTCAGGAGATATGGTGCTGCCCGTACCTGATGGAGACGCTGCCGCGCTACGCCGAGGACATAGACGGTGGAGAGTCGCCGTCGATCTCGATGCTATCGGAGGCCACCTCTCGTAGGAAGACCACCATCGTCGGCGGATCGATACCTGAGAGAGCTTCAGGGTGGTTGTTCAATACTTGCTGCGTCGTTGGGCCAGATAGGGAGATAAAAGCTAAGCATAGGAAAGTAAGAAGCCTGACGAATGCCATCTTTGCATAGTTGCATCAAAATTTTTGGGATGCATTTAATTTCATTGGCTAACTGCATTGGATTGACCTGTGTAATGACTATTGAAAAATGGGCGATTTCAGCTGCATTTGTTTGACATTGGTATCCCCAGAGACATCACGCTTGCGGAATCTGATACCTTCATTGCTGGACAAGAACCTACTGTAGTTGACACTGGTATGTTCCTATGCCATAGCAATTTAGCGTGAAGTTGATGCTGTAAATTTAACTTGAGAGAGAGAGAGGAGTGAACATTACTTACTACAAACCCCACATAAGCTCCATCCTATGAATCTTCGCTAATGGACCAGAGAAATAAAATCTAAACATTGCATGGACTCTTGCAAAATTTGGTCCTCATACTCTATAGCTCATGGAAACAATTCTTGTAGACTTGTTGCGTTGATCACTTGAGCCTTATAAAGCTCAATTGTTTGGTTATATCATGCAATATTTGTATGTAGTTTTATTAAGACACATCAGCCATCTAAAAAACCACTAAACAATTGGAAAGCGTCTTTGGAAAAAAAATTCCTTACACAGCAAATACTTAGGCAAATTAGAGGGCATTTAAAAAATGGTTGTATAAGATTAAATTCTGCGCATGTCTTGAAAATGTCCCTAGAATACAAAACTTTGGGGTGATTTATGAAATGTCTCTAATAAATATTTCTAGACTATAAGTTGGAGAACACTTCTAGAAAAGCATCTATACAGGCGGTTTTCTTGTAGTGCATGTCTGCAAGTAATCATATACTAGATCACTATTTTGTGCACTAAGAATTTAATATCTTCTGTAATATTCCACAATTTTACCCCATTGTTAAATATCGCTACTAAAGCTATAGAAGTTCATGCGTGGTGCGAACTTTTTTCGCCATTTATTTCCATGATAGTCTGTGGGTGTATGCGCGATAGATGTTGGGCAGATTGGTATTGGAATATGTCACGACATCCGCTTTTCGAAGCTAGCAATGTTGTATTGATCAGAGGTAAGCTTCACCATTGTAGTAGGAACTTTTGTATCTAGATGAAACTGCCTCTCAATTGACCGCTGTCAGTTTGGTTTTATGGCTTTCGGCGTACTAGGTGTGCACTTGATATGCTACCCTTGTGCATTCAACATGAGCACTGGGGAGCCTCTGTGGGACCTGATGCAGAGATCCAGGTTCCATCATCTCTCTCTTTTCCAGATTTTTTTTCATCTCTTTATCATGTTGATATTTTAAAACTATTCTTGTTCACCTTTTGGTCCAGATCATTTTTTCTCTTCAGATAGTTATCTAACTTTCCTTGTTTTCCTTCAGGGCTATTGACAATCAAGTAATCCTCATCAGCACATGACTTCTTGGTCACTTTTTTCGTGAGCTGCTGTGATTCCTCATTGCTCTAAAATTGATGTAGAACCGATCCTAAATTTCCTTTTCTGAACCCAGCTGTTTGTGGTGACTTGCTCACCTGCACGAGACCCCGACCGGAAGTAAGAATACGAGATCTAGGGCCACTCAAGCCTCATAGGACCAGTAAGAACACCAGCGAAGCAATCTGGGATTCCACCAAGTCTAGAAGCTAACTAAGCTCGTATGTTCTCTCATCTTGATACAGTTTGGTGAAGACATTGCAGCAGCAGGGCACAAGGAGGCGACCGTCATCGGCGAGGTTGACCCTTCGTTGATCGAATCTGTAAGGTATGGGATTCTTCTTATTTTTAGCTATTTTTTGCTTGTTCGTCGTGTGATTGTGTGGATGATGGAGGAAGATCTGTGCAGGGAGAGCATGCCTCTAGAGATTCAGAGTAGAGGGGATCTGTACCGGCTAGTCGACATCTAGCGAGAATCTATAGGCGACGTTGCTGGAGGAAATGCAAATGGAACGGCCGCACGAGGGCGAGGTGAATGAAGTGAAGACAAAAAGGTCACTAAAAGCTGCACCGTGAGTTGTGAGATGCCTTCCTCACGGTCCACTTTGGCAGCTAAAAATGAAAATGAAGCTGCTTGACATGCGTAAGCTGTGTTCACCCCAGTATGTTCAGGAGAAAACTGACAATATGTGTGGGGGCACAATTTCCAAATGAATAATGGAAATTGTACTACCAATATAACATACATTGATCCAGAATTGATATAACAACCATACTTTATTAGATAACTATTCATCATAGTTTATTACTGTAAGTTCAAGTAGTACTTATGTGGTTTTGGTGATTAATGACAAACACATTTAATAAAAATACATTATTTAGTGCTCGATTTTATGATATCATCTAATATGCTTATTGCCTAAAGACTAATGTGTTTATTGTGAAGATTTATTTAGTTTCATCCTATTTAGAGAAAAACCCTATACAGGTTAAGTGGACAAGCTATCCATCCTAACAAGGTATGCGTTATACTAATCATGTTGTTGAGACTAACACACTTGCTTGTTGATCTTATTTAGTCTCATAAGTACAAGTAGGTTAGATTGCTAACTGAGGTATGTCTTAGTTAGAGTTAAACTTCATATTGCTATGAATTGGTTTGTGTATGTGTATCTTGTTTATATATCTTCTCATGCATATTACTTAGTGAAGTTTAATCTAGATTGTTCCACAACTTCACTCTTGCTTCAATATGATTTATACATGTGTAATTCTTGTGTATTCTATCATGTGCATCATTAAGTGAAGATTGTGGTACTTGCCATGATTTAGTTGATTCATCTTTCTGGCAATCATCTCTTTAGTGCATATAGATTAATTGTATATTCATCGTAGTGCACTTAGTAGAGATATTTTCTATGTCAAGTGTTTCCATTTAATATTGTGCTTATTTATATGAAACACTTGACACACCTTAATTGCTCACAAACATCAACTTATTCATATCCATTGAGCTTTTGAGACTAATACCTTTCATGAGTGGTTTGGAAAGATTAGGTCCCGTGAGTATGTGTGATGACCAAGGTATGCTAAAGGATGACGGTTAAACCGAGGTCAACAAGACGATGGTGTCACCAAGAGTTGAGGACTAAGTCAAGATCGACTTGGCGTGGAGATCGTCGGGGAGGATGATCAAGTCAAGGTCGATGGGACGAGAGTCTCATGAGGTGAATCGAGTCAAGGTTGACAAGGCGAAGGCATCATCGATCATTTATTAAAGGTCATCACGCACAATACATCCAAGGAGAAGACGACATGTGGATTGAATGTAAAACTTAGTTTTCTCGTTTGAATTTGATTCTAACGATTGCCGTACTATTAAGAGGGATGTAATGACGAATGACTTAGATATATCTCAAGTGCTCAAGTGATCTATCTTTGTGAAAGATTGAGAGACACAAATCACATCTTGTACACCTAGGTATAGGTGGTTTGGTGTGAGGGGAGAAGTGTTGGTGGTGTCGGGAAGTGAGGATTTTGGGCCTCTCTTGGCTTTTTTGTGGTTTCTGCACTTATTCTTTGGGATTTGGGCAGTGAGATCTTGTTGGTTGTGTAGCCCTTGTTCTTAACTTTCCGTAGAGCCCAAGATCACCCAAAACGGAGTCCGGAGTCAAAAGTTATGCCCGTTTTCGTTGAAATCAAGGTAAATTTGAATTAATATCGGACTATCCGATGTCATATCGGACTATCCGATATTCTGAAGTTTCGATCCTCTATCCAATTGACCCCTCTCTGTCATAAAATATCGGATACTCTGATATGGACATCGGATACTCCGATATGTCGCAGAATGGTCTCAACGGCTAGATTTTGGGGTTCTCTATTTAAAGCCTCTCCTTCTCCACTTCGCGGAGATCTTGGAGGAGGGTCTTCCTGGGTGGAATGAGAGCTAAACTCTTGTGTTCTTGAGCTCCAAACACCTCTCCACTCTTAGATCTTAGTGATCCTCTTTGAGAGAAGGGTTGGGAAGAGTTGGAGGAGGGAAGTGGTAGGGTTGTGAGAGATTTGATCTAGTGAGCACTTGAGTTCATCTCCAAGCTTATTCTTCGTGAGCATTTGTTACTCTTAGAGGTTGATGACTCCTAAATGGCTAGGAGGTCGCCTACGAGCCACCGGTGCTTTGTGTGGTTGGCCGTGGGAAGGTTGTGAAGGTCCGGTCTATGCCTCCGCAAGGAAAGGAGCCAAGCGAGTGAAACCAAGGGAGCTTGGTGCGTACCTTGGTGAGGGAAAGGGTTGAAAGAGATTCGGGCTCAAGTGTGACCGAGCCTACCTCAACAGAGACGTAGGATCCCCTCAAGGATCTGAACTTCAGGAAACAAATCGACGCGTCTCCTCTTCACTTTGGTTTTACCTCCTTTACTCTCTTTACTTGATTCTCTTTGTGATTGAGCTATTATTTTGATTGAGTAGCTTTGCTAGCTCCTACTGCATATTTACATGCTTGAGAATATTTGGTTGAGGGTGGCATACTTGATTTTGAGCAGATTTGAGCATTTCTACTCTGAACATATCGGAGTATCCGATATAGACATCGGATAGTCCGATCCACATCGGAGTATCCGATATCCATATCAGATAGTCCGATATTTATATTCCGCTGCTTAATTGGTTCAAATTTGTAGTTGCCTATTCACCCCTCTAGGCGACATCCCGGTCCTTTCAATTACAAGAATAATCTATGAAAAACTGTGCTCCCCTGACCCCCTAAGCCGCTCCCCAAGCGACTCAGGGGGCGACCCGACCGCGCTGCCAACAAACCCCTCGTCGGCCCCCCTCCCCGCCGCCGTCGTCGCTGGTGCGGCAACGGCAGCGGGCTCCCCTTCCCCTCCGCCTCCTACTCCCTCCTCTCTCCCTCTCCCATCCTCCTCTCTCTCTCTCCTTGAGTTGTTGCAGCGGCCGAGCCAGTCGCGGCGGCAGCGGCGGACCCAGATCCAGAGCCGTGGCATGGCGGCTGGACGGCGGCGGGGATGCGGAGGGCTTCAACAGCGAAGGAGACGGCGTCTCCCTCCCTACGCCCTTCCTCACCTTCTCCCCAGCTGCCTTCCACCGCGCCCTCATCGGCTGTGCGGCCGAGGCCTCCACTGTGCACAGCAACGGTGGCACTCTGGCGTGGTTCTGGCTCTCCTTGAGGTTGGTGGCACCGGATCTAGCACCTGGAGGCCGGCCCGCCAGTGTGGAGGCTGGGCCCAGCGCGCGGCGGCCAACCGTCCCCCCTGCGGCTCCGCGTCGTGGCTCTCGACGGGGGCCGGGCAGATCTAGCCTTGGAAGGCATTCCAAGCAGTGGGGAGGATGGCAGTGGGTGGCTCGCTTGCCACCGAGATGCTTGTGCTTGCGGGACGGTCGAGGATGGAGGTTCTAGCCAGATCTAGGGTTTGTCAGCCGCGGAATGCCTGGTGAAGCGTCATCATCGTCCTCCTCCTTTTGTGGCAGTGACGTCCGTTCCTCTCTTGGTGGCCTGGGCTGAGGCGTCGCCATCGCTCCCTTCCCCTATGGCGGTGGTCTGTTCCTCTCCTTTCTGGTCTGCACTGATGACTTCAGATTCGTCTAGTTCTACTGGTGGCGGCGGTTTGCTCGCCTGTGGAGCGTCGAGGGAAGCGTCATCTCCATCCCCTCTCTTTGTTGGCGACGTCCGTTCTTCTCCTTGGCGGCCGCGTCGAAGCATCGCAGTTGCCCCCTCTCCCTGTGGCGGTGGTGTTCATTCTTCGGCTTGGCAGTCCTCAGCGTTGGGGTCTCCTCCCCCTTGGCTTCTTGTAGCATTGGCATCCGACAAGTGGTCTCCGATCGTAGCCCTGTTCGGCTTCCTCCATGTGCGGCTCGCGGGGGTGTAGGTGCTCTGAGTGAAAACCCTACCTAGCTTCTTGCTTGGGTCGACGATGGCGGCACCCTCGGGTGTCGCTTTCCTCATTGGAGGCTTTGTTATAGTGTCCCCTACCCTCCGGAGTATCTTCGGGTGAAAACCTAGGTTTGGACAGACGACGGCTGCGACTTTGTTGTCGCAACCTTGCTGAAGGCGTCGTCCTGAAGATCTTTTCGTGCTGTTGGTTGGCTGGTGGCTATAGCGATGGCTACCGGGCGATCTCCCAGACCGAGCTTCCCACCTGGTGGCAATTTCATCTCATCATGTCCTGCTTCATGCCCTGCTCAGCCTCATGTCTCTTCCCGCTCGGCGGTGACGGCTGGAATCTCCGTTGTCTATCGTTCTTTGTGGAGCTCGCTTGGGGGCAGTTCGAGCCTTGTCGAGCATCCCATGGGGTGGTGACGGTTGACGCCCTCCTCCTTGCGTCTTGGCCGAGCATCCCCGGCGGCGGTGATGATTGGTGGCAAGATTGGCCTTCCCTTGCCCCACAATACGGCTACGGTGGTCGCGGATGGTTCGGTCGAGCATCCCTTGTGACGGTGGCGATTGAGGCTTTCTCCATCCGCTCGGCATCATCTCTTGTGGCGGTGGCGTCTGGAGTCTCTGCATTTCATCTCGTCTTTGTGGTGCGGTTGGCACTGGGGGTTGGTCGTGCCTCAATCGAGCATCTTGCGCGGTGGTGACGGCTGACACCCTCCTTGCGTCTCAGCTGAGCATCTCGTGCGACGGTGATGATTGCTGGCTCGACCGGCTTTCCCTTGCCCCACAATGCATTCGACTTCGATGGCAGTGGATGCTTCGAGCGAGCATCCCTTACTGTGGTGGTGCTGATGGGTTGGACTCTCGTGTGGCGGTCCAGTTGTAGTCTTCACCGGGCAGGAGCGGTGTTCTTGGTGGTGTTGTGTGCCGACTCTGTCGGGCAACGACCGCTCGGGTCGTGTTCTTTCCCCTCCCCTCTTCTCTATCTCTGCCCCCTATTTCTCTTGTATTTGTACAGTTCTCTCCTTCTTGAATGAAATGACAGAGCGCCTGCCCTTTATGTTAAAAAAAAATAGTTTATTACAATACCAAAATTTGGTATTTTACGAACTACTATTACAAAACTTGTGAGTAAAGAAAAACTAAACTAATAATCTAAGCCAAAGAGGTCCATTTCTTCTTCAGAAAAATCAAAATTCGGATCTGCAACAGAAGCAGGATCTGTTCAATATGAATGAACAGTTCCCAATTATCAGGTAAGTACGTCAACAGTACTTGCAGGTTTTCATAGGAATAGCAATATTAATTATATGAAAATTGATTCAAGGAATGGCAAGTTTTACTGGTGGAGATTTGTGCGATAATTTATATAATTGGAAAACTTATAATTGAATTTCTAAATCAAGTTTAAAGTGTTGTTTTTTCTAAAAAAATTTAAATTTATCAACTTTCTCCATCCTTAATCATCTGAAACCAGATGCCTTTTTTTTCCTTAAAAAGCATGAACTAATTTAAATAGAATAGGCATCACCCAATTGACACAACTTCATATACCCGAAGTAGGGTCCATTCATGATTTAGTTATCAGCTCTGCAGAACCTATCCAGCTTTACCCGTATAACTGCTTCTTACACGGATGGATTTATATTGTGTCATTTCTGAAAGTGCATCTAGGCCCTTTAAAGATTTTGGTGATTAATGACAAGTAATTAAAGAACTAATGAGCTTCAATGAGTATAAACACAGATTAAAGATTGGTCTGATGAAATCTTGGAAGATTGTGGATCCCTCAGGAATCTTGAAGCAAGATGGAGTCGGTAACGACAAATTGTAATTTTCATTTATCTTGAGTACTTAAGGACCGCCGTACTATTAAGAGGGATAAACCGAGAAAATATCTTTAGGTATCTCAAGTGCTCACTAGAAATATCTTAGTTTGAAATTCAGGTCACCCAGGTCAAATTCCACTGAAATTCCTTGAAAATCTTTCTTGAGGGCCTGATAGTCCGCCGATGTTGGATCTGTCCGGGTCCTCGGACAGACCGAGTCGGTCTTTTGCAAGGCTTGCTGTTCGGAAAATATTTATTCGGACAGACCGTATCTTGTGTTCGGACTGTCTGGAATTTTTGAACAGACCGACTTGTTTGCCTGCGAAGCCTGCTGTCTTGAAAATATTTATTCGGACAGTCCGACCCATGAACTCGGACTGTCCGACCCTACTTGCTTCGTGGGACTTCCAAACTTCACCCCATAGTCTAAAAAAGCAAATTCTGACCGTTGACCAAAGTTCTTCAACTCTAAGACCCCGGACAGTCCAACCCTAAACCTCGGACAGTCCGGACTGTCTGTACACAGTCAAACGGCCATTTCTTGGGGGCCTATAAATACACACCCCTCACCACCTAACACCGTTTGCCCGTTGGAAAGAAAGAGAAAACACTGCTGCTCCTTGTTCTTGAGCTCTCCAAGCTTCTCTCCTTCCGATTTGTTCGATTTGAGCCTCTCTAGGGTTAAGAAGCTGATTTGAGTGCTTGGTTTGAGCTAGATTCGATCTTGTGAGCACTAGGGCCACCTCCTCGTGTGTTTTCTCAGTGGATCTATTACTCTTGGAGGTTAAGGACTCCTAGACGGCTAGGAGTCACCGGGGAGCTCCCAATCTTGGTGTGGTGAGCCTCCGGAGTCTGTAAAGGTTCGATTCCACCTCCGCAAGGAAAGAAATCAAGGAGTGAAGCCGGTGAGTGCTTGGTGTAACGCCGGGAGGTTAGGGTTGATTGCAACCCGGGGCTCAAGTGTGACCGAGTCCTCCTCAACGGAGAGTAGGATCCCCTCAAGGATCCAAACTTCAGGAAAAATCCGACGGTTTCATCTCTCTTCATCTATCTATGTTGTATCTTCAAGCTAGATCTAAGTTGATTTAAATTTGCTGTGCTTGAGTGCTAGAGAGCTGTGCTGACATCTTCTACAGGTTATTTTGGTTGAGGATTGACGACATTTACATCCTCAGATTCAGCTTTTGCCTAGTCTACATTTACATTACGCTTCGGTTTGGACCTGCGTGCTCAAACTTGGATGTCAGGAGTTTGATCTGTCTCGAACTTATTTCCGCTTATAGTTAACTCTGATTTAAATTTGTAAATTGCCTATTCACCCCCCCTCTAGGCAACATCCCGATCCTTTCAATTTCTATTCATTTTAATCCAAGTTTTTCAATGTCTACATAAACATAGCTAATCCTCCAGCAAATGTTATGTTTCTAGACATTGAGAAAATCATCAGTAATGCTTTGCTCACAATATCGTGAATCCTCCAGCAGATGTTGCTTACCACAACAGCATTATGAGATCTGCTTAAGCATTGCAAAAACCTAAGGCAATGCTAAGCCTGCACAAACAAAGCGAATCCTCCAGCAATGTTTGGCCTTATACTTTTCTCATTTTTCTCGATCATTTTCATAGCCAATGAGTTGTCTCATTGTATGAACAATGAATAGTTATCCTACCTGTTGAAATACTTATATATTTAGATTTTTCCTATGCTATGGTTGTGTCAATTTTAATTATTTGGGATGGCTTTGGTTGTGGAGTTTGGACTAACTATTGTACATAAAATAGTAAATACCATAATTCAAATAAGGAAATTCTTAATTAAATAACTAAAAAGTAATGCAATAAGCAATAATAAATATTGAATAGGAAATTCAATATGCTTCAAAGGATAGAAAACCTGCCTTCTTCGGTGATCTCTTCGAATTCTAGAGTATTATCTTGATATTCTAGATTTCCAAATTTGGAGAGAGCTGGCTCGTCTATAGGTTGAAAATAAGAGAAGCAAAAGAAAAGTCAATAAATATCCAAATTGAAAATCCAATAAGAATCAGATATGTAAATTTGAAAATATGATGCAAGGTTTAAAGGTTTAGGGTGAAGGGGTGATGGGCTATACGATTTCTTAATGGTTTCTATATTATTCCTATAGTGATAAGGTAGGGTGGTAGAGTCTTTCGGTTGGTAGAGATTAAATAGAAAAATTGTAAGAAATAATTCTTTAAAACTTATTCTTTTTGTCACAACTTTTAATAAGAGAATTATAGGAATAAAGTTTTAGGTTTATTTGTATTTTTATGGTTTTTAATAAAGGAAATCTTAAAATAAAATTTATTAGAATTTTAAGTATATTTTAAGAATTTATTTTAGATTGAAGGGTTGGAAAATATATTTTTATAGTATTATGTTAAATTTTATGATTTTTAGAAATTTTTCAAATTTACATAATATTTTACAATAGATTAGATAGACTATTTAATTTATTCAGATTATTTTATTATTGAAAAATATGATTTTATATTTTTATAAAATGGTTCATCACATTTTAGATTTTTGAAAATATTTTGATATTTTAATAATTCAAGCATGTTCTTTGGAGAAAAGGGAATTTAATTGGGATATTGCTGGAATAGTAATGGGCTCGGCCCAATTCAGTGTGACGCTGACTGATGTGGCCCGGTGGCAGTGAGAGGAGGGGTTGTGAGGGCTGAGAGGGGAGGCTAACGGGTGGGTCCGTTTTGTCAGTGGCACAAGGAAAGAGGGAAGGGGATTCCGGTGAGGGCGTGGACAACGCCGGTGATGGGCGGCCGAGTGAGGAATAGGTGCTGGAAAGATGAAATTGGGAGCAAGGGGTACCTTGGGAAGTTCTCGGGTGTGCTTGGGATGGTCCGAGGTGGCCGGGCGACGAGGTCAAGGCGGCGGCGTGGGAGGGCAACGACGGCGAGCTAGCTCCGGTGGTCGTCGGTGCTCGGGAGTGGCTTCAAGAGATTCGCGACAGCAAATGGAGGCTTTTTGATGTTGGAGTCGTGGTCGGGGAAGAACTGGAATCATGGCAAGGGAGTTCGCCGGAGTTGGGGAAGAAACGGGGCATGCAGGTGATGTGTTAGAGCAGGGGAGGAATTGGAGGTGGGGGAAGTTGCCTTGGAACATCGCAGTGGCGCCGGGGTCCTTTTATAGGAAGAAATGAGGCGGAATTGAACTTGGCGACGAAGATTGATAGCGGCGGCGGCGGCAGTAGTGGCGGTGATGAATTGGGGGCACGTAGTGGCCAGATGGACTCGTCGGTAGGGTAGATATACTTACGGAGGTGGAGCACAACATAGTGATGGTGAATCCATGTCTGGAAGCAGTTTGGAGCGGTGGCGGCGGCGTGCGGATTCCGACAAAACGGGTGGAATCGGAGGTTCAAACGGAGGCGACGGCGTCCCGAGGAGGAAGATGATCTAGGGGCCATTGATCTGCGGTGCTAATCCAATGGGCGCCGTTGGATTCTACTGATGTTAACCGGTATGGGTGATGTGGGGAAGGGCGACGTGGCCATTGCGCCGTTCGTCGGATTTGGAAGGAATTAATCTGGAGTGTTTGTGGCCTTGGCCTTCGGGTCGGGTAACGGCAGCGTCGAAGGTGTATTCCTTTTAAGGAAAACGTACTTCAGGTTTTTCCAAAAATGGAAAGGATTTAATGAATAAGAAAAATAATTTCCAGGAAATAGTTTAAGCTTTAGAAATTTGTAGAAAATAGTAGAAGACTCAGAAAAATATAAGATAAATTTCTAAAAATTCAAAAACAAATAGAATCTAAATATGGAATAAAATCTGATGTTTTAAGGAAAGATTTATTTTAGAAAATTAGGAGAGGGTAATTCCTCTTAGGAAATATAGTATATGGTTTTTAGAAAAATCTTAAAAACTAGGGATAGTTTTGGGAAGGTCTAGGGAGGGTTTTAGGAAGGTTGACTCATAATCCGTGCGAAAAAAAAATTTTATGGAAAAATGGGGAAAATTGAGGTATGTTACAATATGTCACTCTCAAGAGTAGGTTTCTCTGATACTATTGCCACTCCTGGGATGTGTTTCTTTGTAATGCCACTCGCAACATTGTCACCTTGTTTCTTAGCCATTTTAGCCCTTTTTTCATTATTTAGGCACAAAAAATTTCCATTTTACCCTTCTCATTCCCTGGTCTTTTTATCTCTCTTTCTTCCTTCCACCAGCAAGCTCCCTGGCCACAGTCATGAGCGAGCTGCTTGAGCCTAGTGGAGCTCGTAGCCGTCACCGACTCGAAGAGATGGGGTTGAATTCGAGTATTTTATTTATTTGTGATCATCTCATAACATACTTGTTACTAGCCAAACCAACTTGTTACATAAGATAACAGACTCGAAGAGATGAATTTCAATCCGCTAGATCCTCCAAACAGTCAAGGGCATTACAGACATTATACTCTTCATTCAACTAAAATCCGATGAGAGACAAGACAATCAAAAGTTTGGGTTACTAAACGGATCTGTTATTTGCAAAAAAGTCGCTACGCAAAAGTTACCTCTCCAAAGTCAAAAGCCAGAAGCAGCTTTTGGAGAAGCCACAGCTCAAATAAACAGAGTCTAAAAACCATCTTCAACCATATTCTCTTTATTTTATTCCCTTTTTTTATTTCCATGTCATATTCTTTCTCTATATTCCTCATCATTTCTAACAGCATCCCTTTGAAGGGAATGATATAGAGAAAGGAGAAATAATCCCTTCTCGAAGGGAATGAAAAAGAAAATTCCTTCCGAAAGAAAACGATAAAGGAAATCTGTCGGAGCGTTGATGGAAATGAGATTCTCTCTGCGAAGAGAAAGAGGGTGGGGAAAGAAATCCGTTGCATATGGTCTAAGCCTCCATAGACGCCACTCGCTTGCAGCCGGTGGAACCGAGCCGAGCTTGAGCGAGCCGGGCATGTTCGGGCTCGGGCTCGTTTTGCGAGCGAGCTGGCTTCGGCTTCCTTCGGATGGCCGAGCTGAAAACTGTTGGCTCGGCTCGCAAAAAGCTCATGAGCGACTCGTGGCTCGTTAATTTGGAAAACCAAAGGGAGGGGCGGTCTTGGGCCGGAGGTGGAGAGGAGGAGGCAGGGACGGGGGCCGCATCATTGCCATCTTGCCGCCACAGTGGGAACAGCGCCACATCACGAGGTCGCCGCCATTGTCTCCGTGTGAGAGAGAGATGAGGTGAGGGACCGAGGAGACGGGGGATTGGGGGCTGCGCCGCGTGAGAGAGAGGCAAGGTGGGGAACTAAGGGGACGGGGGAATGAGGGATTGAGGGCTTGGGTCGGGATATTGCTATTCACCTCTCTGTGTAATATGTGAACGAGCCACGAGCGAGCCACGAGTGAGCTAAGCCCGGCTCGGCTCGTGCTCGTTTTTTGAACGAGCTAAAAAACGTGTTTGGCTCGTGCTCGTTTGTAAACGAGCCGAGCCCGAGCCCGAGCTTTTTCCGAGCCGAGCCCGAGCTGCTCGCGAGCCACGAGCTAAAGTTCCAGCCCCACTTGCAGCTAGGGGTGAAAACGGATCCGGATCTTCCCGATCCGGACCGGTCGGATCCGGATCCGGATCCGGAACCAGTCGGATCGGATATTTTCGGATCCGGATCCGGAACCTATCGGATACGGATAATTTATTTCGGATACGGATCCGGATCCGGTTCGGGTGATATCCGACGGAACCGGATACGGTCCCGGATATCCGACCCCGTCCTTATCCGGATATCCGACCGAATAGCCTACTGGGCCTCCGTCGGTCCGTCCTCCGTTCGCGGTCCAGATCCGATAGCCCCCAAGTCCCCAACGGGCAACGGCCCAAGACCTGAAGGGCTGACCGGCTGAAGGGTGAAGACCCCAAACCGATTCGTCCCCTCAGTCCCTCACGGACACGGACACACGGTCACGGGTGACGGCCTCACCCTGACCCTGTCACCCAGATCTCCCTCCTCCGACCTCCGCTCCTCGACGCCGTCTTGCCATGGCTCGCCGCCACGACTTCGCCGGCGTCGCCGCGAGTTCGCAGCGCCAGCGATCCGTCTTTGCCGTCACCGCCCGGCGCCCTACCCTCAACGGCCATTGCGCTGCGCCCTAACATCCTGCGCCAGCCGCCAGATCTACCGAGTGCCGAGTGCCGTCCCAAGGTCTTCCTCAACGGCGCCTCTTGGCCTCGGCCGGCGCGTTGCCCTACGAGAATCTACGACGACCCTGTCGCCGCTGCCCGCCAGCGCCTACCCCGGGCCTCTCGCGCCGTGTTGGCCTCAGTGCCACCATGACGTCTTTGTCGGGCGCGCCCGGCGTCCAGGTCACAGCCCTACGGCTGCACCACCAAGATCGGCGCGCCACGCCACAAGATTCGCGTCGTCGTCACTCGTCACCGGGCCGGGGGTCGTCACACCTTCTTCTCCACCAAGCTGCCCGTCCAACTGTCCAAGTCCAACGCCCCAATTGGAGGCCCTCTACACCGAACGCCGACCATCCTCTGATCCTCATCCACAAAGGTACTAAACTTGTGATTGCTGCTTGTGATGGATATGTGCAAGTGAAATCTCATTGGATTTTTTGAATCTGTGATGCTGTGATAGATATGTTTCAATTTTTTATGTGTTAGTCTGCTAGATGGATATTTGACAATTGTTCATGTGTCGATGCATGTGTTTAGGAATCACTAATCAGAAAGTTCACACTGTTTTTTTTTGTGCTAGATGGATTCGGCAACAAACAGTAGTAGTGCAAGTGTAACTAATGCTGGCAAAACATCTCAAGATTTAGTACCAACGGCACAGCCAGCTACCACTCCTTTGATTCCTGTCCTTGGTGCTGATTGCACTGGTCAATCTGGTGGCACACTGGAGCCAAGTCAGCCAGAAGATCAAGTTGATCTGACCAGTGCTGATGCTACGGAGACTGACACTGCTGGTCCTGCTATGAAGAGAGCAAAGAAGTGCAGCTCCGATGTTTGGGAACACTACGAGAAGTATGAAAAGAAGACAAAAGGACCAAACGGCAAGATCATTTTGGAGCTTTGGGCCAAATGCAACAAGTGTGCTTATAGAGCTCGTCGTGAGAGTAATAGAGGGACATCGGCCTTTTGGAAGCACTTGGCGAACAAGCACCGTATAACAAATGGTCAACAATTGCTAACACTAAACAAGGGTGAAGGTGATATTGATTCAGCAGCTGTGGAGACATACAGGTATGATGAAGCTGATAGTGTGAAAAAATTTTACTTGGCAATCATCATGCATGAATATCTATTCAACATCGTAGAGCATGAGTTCTTTGTGGAGTTCATCAAGTCATTACGACCTTCTTTTCCAATTAAGAGTCGCATAACTGTGAGGAAGGACATATTAAATATGTATGTAGAAGAAAAGAAAAGGTTGTATGAGTATTTGAAATCACTTTGATGTCGCTTTAGTACAACCATGGACATGTGGACCTCAAACCAAAATAAAGGCTATATGTGTATTACAGTACATTGGATAGATGATAATTGGAGCATGCAAAAGAGAATTATTAAGTTCATGCATGTAGAAGGGCATCACTCGGGAACGAACTTGTGTGCACAATTTTATGATAGCATGGTGGATTGGAATCTTGATAGGAGACTACTTGCACTAACTTTAGATAATGCTTCAGCAAATGATGTTTGTGCTAAGAAAGTGGTGCATAAAATAAAACAATCACCATTGATATGTGATGGTATGTTCTTCCATGTGAGATGCTTGAACCACATATTGAATCTTGTTGCCCAAGATGGTTTAAAGCAAATTGCCCCGGCTATTGCAAATATCAGAAATACAATTGCTATTGTTAAGAATTCAACCTTGCAGTGGAAAGAATTTATGAAATGTGCATCAGAGTGTGACTTGGATACAAAGAATGGCTTGTCTTTGGATGTTCCCACAAGATGGAATTCCACCTATCTTATGTTGAAACATGCTGTTTACTATAGACATGCATTTGATAGGCTTTTCCTTCGCCATAGAAATAAGTGTCAGTCTTGTCTTCCAACTGACCAAAATTGGGCGATGGCAAAATCTTTGTGTGTGTGCTTGAAGAAATTTTATGAAGCTACCGAGCTCTTCTCTGGCACTTCATATCCAACAGCAAACCTCTTTTTCAACCATTTTTGCAAGATTAAGCTAGCAATTGATGATTGGTGTTACAGTCCTGATCGAGTAGTGGCTGCTATGGCTACTTCAATGAAACTGAAATATGATAAGTATTGGGAGAAATCTAATAAGGCTCTTGCTGTAGCATGTTTTCTTGATCCTAGATATAAAACAAAGTTATTGCACTATTTTGGAGATAGAATTTACTGTGGCAATGCTACAGAAGAAGTTAATAAGCTTATGAGTACTATCAACCAATTGTTTCAAGCTTATATGGCTAGTTCATCTGAAACATCGGTGAAGACATCTACTGGACAGCAAAAGGAGGTTTCTCCAATGGATAATAGTGATCAAGTAGAGCACAGTGATGATGAAATTGATGCAGACCTTGAAAGGTATCTAAAAGCCAATGCTGCTTGTGAACAATACAACAAAAATGAGTTGGAATTGTATATAGAGCAACCATTAGTGCAGTGGACAGGGAAAGGCAAAAATGAATTTGACATCTTGTCATGGTGGAAGGTCAAGCAACATGAGCTTTGTATCCTCTCTACACTTGCTAGAGATGTCTTGTCTATTCAAGTGTCCACTGTTGCTTCAGAGTCAGCTTTTAGTGCCGGTGGACGGGTTGTTGACCCGTTCCGTAGTCGTTTAGATCCTGAAATTGTTCAAGCGTTGATTTGCACCAAAGACTGGACAGCAGCATCTAGGAAAGGTAATATTATTTTCTGCACTTGTGTTTTGCTGTTTTATTTGCACCAATTGAATTTTTTAAGAAACATGCAGGTGGAATCATTGGAGGTGGATCTCTCGTATCTGATATGGACATGGAGAGCATTGAGAGACGGATTGGAAACTTGATGACAACGGTTTATAATTTTAAATTTTATTATTACCTCATAGAAAGCTTTTATTTCTATTCAATAAAAGCAACTGTCCAATATGAATGTTACCATGCAAATTTAATCCTAATTTCCTATATATGACTTGCATTTGTAGGAGCAAACGCATATTGACGACTTTGAGGAGGAGGATGATATGGAGATAGAAGAATGAATGAGTGGCTAAGAGACCTTAATCATGTGATGTGATAAATGTGTTTTTATTGCATCAAGCTACTATGTATGTGATGTTGTGATGGACTAAGTTTTTTGTCTTGATTTCCAATGTGCCATCTACCATAAACTGTCTATGTCACGGTGGTCTGTTTAAAGTTTGAACCCTATGTATGTCAGTACGTGTGTTTGAGCCTTTGAAAGTGAGCAATGAACTACGCATTTCATCACTTGTATTTGTATGTGTGTTTAAACCTATGAAGGTGAATTATTCATTTGTCTCACTTGTATTTGTATGTGTGTTTAAACTTATAAAGATGAATTATTCATTTGTCTGGTTACTTGTTTGAACTTGTTATCCATAATTCCATATTATTATGTGGGAATATGTGGGAATCATTATATTAAAGGTTACTATGTCTAAATTTATAAATGTCTTGTCAATTCGTTCAATTATGTCATTGTGTGCTGTATTTGTTTGAGAGGTTTCAAGGTTTCAATATTCCGACTAATATCCGTAACCGTATTCGTTTCGATCCGTATTCGATCCGTATTCGTATCCGATATTATTCGTATCCGTATCCGTATCCGAGCTATCCGTATCCGGATCCGGATCCGAAAAAAAATACGGATACGGATATGGTTCAACCATTATCCGATCCGATCCGATCCGTTTTCACCCCTACTTGCAGCTAAGGGAGAGCCAACTCGACTCTCCTCTAGGAGTAAGCTTTTCTTGGTAGTTACATACAAACTTGTCATCAAAAGCTATATTTTTTTTACTAGAATCAAACGTGTTGCCACCAAAAGCTAGATTTCGCTTGTCCTTGCTTGGCAAGGTGTAACAGCCCAAAGTTATGATAATATTTTGAAAACACTTCTGTACCATTGCATAAGCTATGACGTTTCCCGTAAAATTTCTATGTGACAAACACACATTTCTAGACTTTAGAAGCCATTTGAAATTGATGATTTTTGTTTGAATAAAGCACTAAATAGCTAATTAATAAACCCTTGCATAAGAATTTATAATTTATAGCACTATTTAAGAAATTGTTGAAATATAAGATTCTAATGGACCTTAAATTGGGAATATATTTTCATATTCATAAAACATCCATACACACACATATATATATATATATATGTATATATATATATATATATATATATATACACATAATCACATAAGCCTAAATATGTTATATTGCCCTAAAATCCTGGAAAAAAATCCATAGATTAGTTTAAACCCTAATAGAGAGTTTGACTCAAGTGTTGACCAATTTGACCTGGTAGGGCCCACATGGCGCCTTCCTATTCCTTTACGCCTTGCGGCATTTGGTCAACGCTCGCCACCGCCACCTTCCACCCCTGCTCAACCATCACTCCCCGCCTGAATCTCGGGAAGATCTTCAATTAGCGGCTTGTGTGTGTCGCTGGACCTGTGGACCCCACCTCCGACCATGACGCGACGCTGCCATCGCCGCTGCAGCTTTCGCCTGCGGACGACTTGCCGTCTTGTCGGCCGGCTCAGCTGGCGTGGAGTTCCTGTGCACCGCCCACCTTGCCCAATGGCCGACTTGGTCGCGCCATCGATGCCCCCGCACCGCCGCGTCTCGGCCGGGTAATGCCGCCGAAAGCAAGCCATCTCCGCCCGGCTCGGACATTCGCCAACAAACAAGCCACCGCCTAGCCTAGCCAATGAGCACTAGAGCTCCTCTGTGACCGCCTCACATCTTCGCATCACCGTGGTCAAGAGCCGAGCTCGGACCGAGCTCATATGCCACCGCGCCACATCGGCCGTTTTCTCCTCTTTTCACTCTCACGTCGCCCACCCCAAACCAGACCTCCTTAGTCTCCACATTGTCTCGCTTGTTTCGCCATGACCTCGTGAAGCTCCCGCCGAAGGAATTGGTCCGAGTCATCCCGAGCTCGTCGAACGCTTCTCGCCACCGCCGACCGCCTGGTTCTTCCTTGCTTTCGGACTGCTCGGGGCGCCCGATCATCATCTCTGGTGAGCCATGCGGCAAGCCCTTGCTTTCGGTGAGCCGCTGTCTTCCCTCACACCGTGCTCCCTCTTTTGGCCCAGGCTTCGCGGTCTTCCCAAAGATCTTGAGCGCCGCCTTCCTTGCTCGGACTGCTCGAGGCGCCGCCGATCATCATCTCTGGTGAGCTTCGCGGCAAGCCCTTGCTCGGTGAGCCGCTGTCTTCCCTCACACCGTGCTCCTCTTTGGCCCGTGGCTTCACGGTCTTCACCAAAGATCTTGAGCGCGCCTTTCCTTGCTTTCGGACCCGCGTGGGCGCCCGATCCAACCGTGCCCCGACCACCTTTTGCTCGGTAGCACCCACTAACCCCGCATAGCTCATGCGCGCTATTTTTCCATAAGCTCGACCCTAGGTCATTTACTCATGTCCGCCGTAGCGGTTCGCCCGCCGGGCATGGCTCGCCGCGTCCGGCCGTTTCGCCTCGACAAGGGCACCCTATATCTTGCGTTAGCTCACCGATTCCACCGAACCCAAGAACGCCCCAAACGGTGCACCCTAGCTCGGTTAGCCGTCGGCTAAGCCTCGGCCGTCTGGCGCCGGCGAAGGAAGACGATGACGGCGAGCCGTCCGATCTGCGCTTAAGATCCGTGCGGCTTCACCGTGTGTGGTCGCCGACAGGGGGGCCCATTTGTCGGCCTTCATGGGATTTAAAACTCCCGCGGCTTCTTCGCGTCGCCGACATGTGGGCCCTCGGTCCCACATGTCGAGGTAATCGGAGGCGCCTATGACCCCAGCGCCTTCACTCGAGTTACGCCTTCAATCACGTCTTCGACGTGGTTGGCTCGGCCATGAAGTTAGCGGGCGGCCAAGATTGTTCACCCTTTTTCCCAGATTTTATAAATAAAACAAAGACAAGAAAGAAACGATTTATTTAAAATAGGTAGATATCATTAAAAATTCGGAAAAATTAGGGTAAATACTAGAGCTTGTGTTGGATTTAATAAAAATAGTACCATACATGTAGAACAACACGGTTCCTAGATTAAATCCATTAAGCTTATTTTAGGGTATTAATTCATATAAAAATAAGAAAAAATGGAATGTTGTGTATTAAAAATAGATTAACAATTAAGTTAAACATAAGAAAATCATGGATGCCGATAAAACCATATTTTGTCCTATTGGGTTAATTAGGGTAGAAATTTCATTACACATATATATACATGTATCATGTGCATCATCTCACAAGCACTTCGCGCCATTCCGCTATGATTCATTATTTAGAAGGATCATGGAACTTTCTCGATATATATATATATATATATATATGGATTCATGTAGATAGTTAAACATAGGAATCGTAAATGAGCGAATCTGGCGACCTCGATTGCATTTCATGCATCATTCTCTTCTTCGCATCGTGTTTATGATGAATTGTTGATTCTCCGTTTAGGCGTAGAGGATCCGGAAACACTGTTCGAGGACTCCGCACAAGACCCGGACTTCAATTCCCAAGGCGAGTTAATATCTACCCTCAAAGGAGTTTGCTTTTACTAGGAGAATCTCGATTTTCCTAGTGCGAAGTTAATACTTAACCTTAATAGTGTTGCTTTTACTAGGGAGAGTATCGCTTTCCTAGTGCAAGTTAACATCCAATAATATCATATTGAATCCTGATTTCTAAAGCATTTATTTTACAATGATAAACCGCATGCCCTTTTAAGTACTTATGCCTATTTGTTCAATCATGATATATCATGCCATTTACTTACTTGCTATCAATTTACCATGATGATGTTGCCTTGAATTAATCATCGTCATTTGGCTTGCTATTGATCGCTTTGATGATCACCCTTGGTAGCCTGGTTAATTTAAATAATCTGATTTAGACTCCTAAGTCGTGGTTAAAATCTTGCTTAGACATTGCTCAGGTCCAACTATAAATTTTAGGCTTAGAATTGCCTCGGAACGGTGAACCGACATTCACCGGACATGATCACACAAAGAATATGGTTAACTGGAATTTGGGCCTGGCATGCCAGTGTGTGTATATGGTTGTGATGTCTTTAATGCGGATTGGGTCCCAGATTGGGTAAGAGATGAATAGCCGGGCTCGTGATTTGAGAAGCTAATCGCCCACATACGTAGTGCATGGAAGAGGAGCGGCGAGATCCGCGTAATGCCGTCGCCGCCCCAAAAGGAGGGTTCCGCCACATCGTGTGATTCACACGGAGGGTGCGAGTTAGCCAAGAAGGAAGTGCATAAGGGTGAGGCCCTTAGTGGGTCGGTGGGCTGAATCAAGGATTCCCCAGACGGGTGCATCGAGGATGCACAGCAGGCGCCATGACTATCTGCTGCGGAGATAGTTCCTAACACCACAACGCCACGGCCATCGCGCGTAGTGCAAGTTTTGGGAATTCGGGGTAGTTACGACTGCGGGCGTATTCTGCTCTGCCGCCATGCTTGAGGTGAAGACGGTTTCATGTCGTCATCCGAGGATGATCTAGGTCCATTCTTCTGAGAGCCGTGAGTCTAGCGTGGGTCGGCAAACCCAGCTAGGGCGAGACCGTACTTTTTTGGGAATGTGATCCTAACGAGTCGCCACACTCGGAAGATGATGGCGGGAGTGGGAAGAGAACGTTTGGCGAGTGCTTGAAGCGCCATGGGTTTGGTTGTGCATTGAAAAGGAAACATGATAAATAATCAATTTGACAGGAATTTGGTTAAACTGCTAAGTCATAGGCTTTCATTTCCAAAAGCGGGCTTTCATGCAAATAAATAAACCCACCTTTCCTTTGAAACCTCTATCACTAAATGCATTGGGTTGGGTGTTAGCTCGCCGGTGTTTGGATGACACCGACCTCGCATAAATATCTATCTTTAGACATGGAGGAGCCCGTTGAGGAAGATGCCTACGATTGTCATGAGGAAGGAGATCCTCGATGCAGTGACCGGAGTAGTTGTTTAAGATAGGGTTTAGTGCGTTCCACCGATCGTGTGTGGTTACACAAATCTTTGGTGCGATTTTGTTATTCTTTTGAACTTGCAAGTTGCCCTTTGGGAGATTTCCGCTACTCTGATGAACTTTGGTCTGTAACTAAGGCTTAAATGCCGTTTGCTACTAATGCGATCGGATGATCGCTGTTATGTAATATTTGGACACCGATGTATGAAATGATTCCAGCTGTGTAACTCTTGCACTAGCCTACTGATCCAGGGCCTAGTGCAGGTCCGACCGTTCTCGCTAGGTAAGCCGAGAAGGGGCGTGACACAAGGATAGAATTGTTCTTGCTCATATTCCACCTATGTATTTTTTTTTTACTTTTTGTCTCGTTGGGTTACGCCATTACACCAATTTTTTAGCGTAGTAGAAGCTCATGCCCGAGGGAGCGCGCGTGGGGTGTTGGGTATGACTGTAGCATTGTAATGTACATTCTGGCTGTACTCTCGAAGTGCATGTATAATGGTTTAAATAGCAACTTTCTAGAGCACTTTGTTATTACGTCTATAAATATCATTGTGGACGATCCATAAAACGTTGTAGATAATTGTTTACTTTGTAGAGAGCTTCTTCATGCATGTCTTGGTTCCCCTGCTAAAGTCGAATGCATGTAGCCTAATAAATGGTCCAAATTCTCTATCCACATGATCTCTCATCCACATCATCTTGTGTCCTATGTGACATTACCTATAGACTATTAATGGCATACCATTATACATCCTATAAGAGAATAGAAATTACCAAAGGACTATGGATAATTGATTGTTTGATCTCCACAGGCGTTGTTTTAGTTAAGTACGTAGACTGTGTTTGCCTAACCAATTTCTACACATGCGGTCAAACACTGTTTGGCTATCTTGCTTGCACCCTGTTCCAGTGCAGTTTTACACTGCAAAAACCATCACGAGCTAGGCTATGGGGAAACACAGATGGAGTTTGTTTATCGTGGAATGGTGGAATGGGACACGGGAGTGTGACTTGCGCATGCAACCCTGATCCATGACAAGGCCACAAGTTCATAAAAAACTACTTTAAACTAGACTGTTTGAGCACACGTACGTAGATCTGATTCATAGGCTGGCATTTTCAGTATATGTATGAATTATTGTATATCACGGTCGTTCTATCTACGCACGCCACTAACCACCACCAAACATTTAAAAACAATATTTGGATCTCGAAGCCGAGAGAGCCGCAACTCAGAAGCGACGAGAGTGAGAAGGAAGGAAGTCACAGGGCACGCATCTCTGCTATTTTGGATCTGCCGTTACGGTTTGCCGGCCTGCAAGCATGTGTACACTGTACATAGCGTAGCGGCATTATCATCATCTCATGATACAATTACAACCAGCGTCCTCGGAGGCAGCCACCATGATAATTAGCCACTCAGACCGACCAAAATGATACACGACATGATGCATATATATGCAGACCAGGCCGCAATTATATCGATCCATGCTGCTGGTGAAAGAAAGAAAGGATCATCACTCATCAGCACACGCCCACCGGCCTCTACTGATATTGGAAGAGCTCTGTGTGTGGCTGCGACAAGCATTGCAGCTTGGTTTAGCGGCGAAGCACAGCAATGGCCATTGGGCAGGAGGAGGAGTGAGTGGTGCTCGCGCGCGGGCGTCGGTGCTAATCCAAAACCGGCCGACACCGACACAGATGGCTCGTGTCCGGGCCCTGTTCCCGTCACGGAGTCGGCAGGCGGCAAAATGCAGTGGACCGCTGCGACGCTGACAATTACACCGTGTCACTCTCGCCTCTCCTACGTGACTTGTCAGTTGTCACCTTGTCGGTTGCTCCTTTGATTTTCTCCTCCGAGTCCTAATTAAGATCGTCCCAACACTATTCTCTTCGCCCATTTCTTATATATTTCCATCGTCTACGACAGCATCGTTTGAAAAGAATGACACAGAAAAAAAAGAGAGTCCCTTCTTTTTTTTTAGAAGAGGATATACTTTGATTTTTAATCCATTGACACGGAAAGAACATTTTACAGAATTTCTGTACAATCTAGCCTACCCAACACAAGCTAATAGATACACTTACTACTTTTGTTAAAATATATGGTTCTAGCTCATGTATTTGAGAATAAATTGTTGAAAATCTAAAGGCCCGCATATAGAAGGGATGTGGGAACTCTTTAGTACTACATTGCTAGTTAAGATGGAAACACACCAACTTGAATAGTTAAGTATGCTCCACCCCACTAACTCATGTGGAAGAGAGAAATATAAGAATATGTGCGCACTCGCTTGCTTCGCCGAGGCGAGGACGGTGTATGGCACCTATGTGAATGGTTCGTTGAAATCGGGTTCGGTTGATTGTGCAAAAACGATCTCCTTTTACAGTTTTATTTCTTTTTGCTCTTCAAAAATTTGAAATTGGTTACGAGATGTGGAGATCGTGTGAGTTCGATCATGACACATTCGCTTGTCGATCTATCCGATATAAACCGTACGCTCGCCGCTCATGAGCAATACATAACAGAAATTAGGGTTTCCAATTCTCTTCGCCGCCATAAAGTGACTACTCCGTCACGTTGCACTGGTGTGCACCAGTCATCGAGAGAGTAAGTCTTCGAAACCCGTCGCCTTTAAGATCCTACATCGGAAGAGAGTGAATAAAGTTTTTGGAAGCGCTTAGTGCGACTACTCGCATTCTACTTCCTATATATCGTCGCCTATAAGAAACCGGATGCCCAAGAGAGGGGTGAATTGGGGTTTTCAAATTTTACTTTCTAATTACCAAGTTTTATTCTTGTGTTCAAGCCCTAAATAAATACGGAAGCTCAGATCTAATGTTTCAACACAAGTTGCTAACCTAGGTGATGGCAATCCTAGATTGGATGATTTACAACAATAAGGCAATCAAGATAAGTACCATAGAGCAATCATAAACTAAATTAGGTTTTTAATCCTAGGATAACAAGCAAGCAATTTAATTCTAGGTATGTAAATACAAGTAATTTAATTACTAACAATAAATCCTAGCACAAGCATACACAATAGCAATAACAATATCACTAGAAACTACTAGCTACCAACACATGGCATGGGAGCAAATAGCATAGTATGCATATCACAATAGAAGGCTCAATTAGCATCATGAACAATCACAAGATAGAGCAATGAATAAGGGAGCATAAGAGATAACCACAAGTGATACGAAGATTTTTTTTCCCGTGGTTCGGAGCCGAACTCCTACATCCACGTTGAGGCAAATACTTGCTCCTCACAAGGACCGGCTCCTACTCGAGCCTACTACCTCGCCTCCACTCGTGGTTGCTAGTTTCTCCCCTCCGAAGGTGGTAAGCACCAATGCCATGCACGAGCTTCGCTCGGGCCATCTCACAACCTCCGCTTGAGAAGATCACCGGCGCACGACGCCTCCCACGCCGTCTAGGTACTCGCAAGCACTAAGAGTAACAAGCCGAACCCTTTGATCACACCAGATCAAAACTCAAAAGTGATGCACTAAGACACACTTAAGCACTCACTCATGTCCTCGGGCTCACTTAATCTCCCCCAAGACGAAGACCTCTCAATCTCACACTCCTTGACACCCCCTCACACCTAGGAACTCATCCAAAATCCAAAAAACTGTAAAAATCAGCCTAAAACCCTCTATTTATAGGCCCCAATCCGAGAACTAGCCGTTTGATAGAAAACTAGCCGTTATAGGCTCACCGGACTCACTCTGATGCTTATAGACCACTTGCGCTCCCTTTTGGACTCCACCGGACTCAGTCCGGTCAAAAAACATAAGAAAACCACTCGATGTCAGAATTAGGCATATCAACTAGCTTTGGGATTTAGTCCGGTGAAGTACAGAGATTTCCACGTCTCAGAAAAATGGGCATATCAACTAGCTCGGATGTTAGAATTAGGTGATCTTGGACTCTCCGGAAAGCTAAGAACGATGGCTATCCAACCCACAAGGTCTCACCACTTTACACCCAAAGGATAGGTGCAGAAAATATAAGGAAGTTAAACCAGCCTTAAAACTCTCCCTTTCCAACACCACCGATGCTTCTCTCTCACTACACACCTCCTACACCCTTGACACCTCACTTAGGCTCAACCTAGGGTTAAGTAGACCTAAAGTGCATCACTTGAGAGTTAGAAACTAATCCGATCAAAATGATTCGGACCCCTCTTGATAGTACGGTGATTATCCTACCAACCCGGTCTTTCAACCAATCACCAAGATCGATAAAAGATTAGTAAACAACCTTAACCCTACACTAGCTATACCTTCGCCTTGCGCATGCTCTTAAAACTTGATATCCTCTATCAATCGCTTCACAATGTACTCAGACTTGATATGATGTCTTTGTTTTGTCAAATTTGACTCGACCCCTAATCTTGATGATTTCTCCGTCCCACCGACCTCGATTCGATCATCCTCCTCCATGATCATCTCGTCCCATCGGTCTCGCCCTCATCATCAAATTTTGGTGATCCTCCCAGCTTGTTGACTTCGACTTGACCATCATTTATTGATTCCTTCTCCTTCACTTAACGACTTGTTTCATCAACCTTGACTCAATCTCAAAACTTGATGACTTCATGGTCCTGTTGACCTCGACTCGATCATCCTCCTTGACGATTATCCCATCCTATTGGTCTCAACCTCGTCATCAACTCTAGACAATTCTCTTGTCTTGTTGACCTCACCTTGGCCATCATCTCATCACACCTCTTTGTCATCATTCACCTTCACAGTACTTAATCCTCTTCACATCACCTCATGAAAAGCATTAATCCCAAAGGCTCAATATGAATAAAGAGATTTAAAGTTAACTATGGTTTAAGCTCAAAAGTATTCAACAATAAAGCTCAAACATAAATGAAATATTTGACATATGATAGGTCTCTACTAAATGCATTATGATAAAGATTTATTTGATCTATATGCACTAGAGAGATGATTGCCTAAAAGATAATGCAATAATTCATGACAGTTAATTAATTTTATAAACACAACTTCATTCAAGGATGCATATGAATAATATATTCAAGAATTACACATGTACAATTCATATTTAAAGCAAGAGTAAAGTTGTGACTCAATTTAAATTGAACTTCACTAAATTAAGTGCATGAGAAGATGTAAAAACAAAACAGACATACACAAAGTCAATTTATAACAAGGTGATTAACTCTAATAAAAACTAGGATGGCAAGTGAAAAATGCACATGTTAAGCTCAAAAGGATAATTATGTAGAAATAAATATGATATGAAGCAATGTGCATATTATAATTAATACGTTACTTAGAGTTTAGTATGCATTTGTATAAGAGGAATGCAATAATAAATATGAAAGGGACACCGAGATTGCATACTTCATCTTGCCCTTATTTGATTCCTTTGTAGAAATATGAGACTAGAGAAAACCTGGCAATAAACACAGTAGCCTCATAATAAGATTATCATATATAAAAAGAATATTATAAGTCAAGCACTAAAATAAGCATTCAATAGATATACAATGTAAAATATGATTTTCATACGTCTACATGGATCATTCACGAAGGACCTAGATATAAGACTAAATGAATAATATCAATAAAGAATATTAGTCTCAACTAAAATAATTAGATACATGCCTTTAATGGTAAATAATCCTTCAATCAAAGAGACTAAGACAACACAAGTTAGTCTTAAATATCATTAATTAGCGTTTATCATTAATCACCAAAATTACACAAGGGCTACCTTCGCAATTTGCTTCGTCTACCGCATCGTCTTAAAAGGGTGGTTCTCTGAATTAAAAGGTCAAACGCTTTGTCTTTTGCAGTTAATTTTTTTTCCTCGAAGGTGTGTCTAAAAGCTCTAAAAAACAGTCAAATGAAGTGCACCAGAATTTCAAATCTATCTCGAAAAATTCTCAAAATTTAGCTTATAAATAAATAAAAAGATAACAACATAAGCACAGGAGAACCGCGGATACACAGATCATCTCGCGGGGAGGACGCATGGGCTCGGCTCACACCGACCCTTCCGTCTGTCTCCACTCGGTGGCCACAATGCGCGCTTGTCTTGTTCCCAACTTCCCATGGAACATTGGAACCACGCCGTTGCTTACATTATATCCCCCGGAGGCAGACGCGCATGATTCAACAATTACACGTGCCATCGATGGGGAAAATGAGCCGTAGCCCGCTCTTGTCGGTGCTCCGACAGGTAGCTTTCCGGGCCGGTTCAGTGGGGTTTTTTCTTTCCGTTTTCGTTGTGTTTCTTTTATTCCAGCTTTTGACTGGCCATTTGGCCAAGCAAAAACCAAAAAGAAAAGCGAAAAGCCGCACACTTCGCCCCGGCCCCCAGCAGCCAGCAGTGTGCGGTGCAGGGAAACCGAACCATGCAATGCAGAGCCACGCAGCCTTGGCCATCTTGAACTTGAACACCCTGCTCTTCTTCCCTCCCGTCACCCAGGCCCAGCCTGCGAGCCTCCTCTGCGCTCAGCGCTCCGCCTCCACCCCTTCTCTTTCAGGTCCGGTCGCTGCACCCGCCTCGCGTCCCGTGCCAAGCTCGCCGCTGGCCTCCTTCCCTTCCCCGTCACGCCACAGCCCACAGCCCACAGCGCACAGGCGCTACTCCCACTGACAGGCGCGCCCGCGTTCCCCAATGCCCCACCTGTCATCACCTAGACCTGTTCGCCACCTTCCCGCCCACTGACGGGTGGGACCACGCTCGATCCTGCTGCCTCCCCTGGACCTTCCTCCTCGCGGCGCGTGCCGAGGTGGAGGAGGAGAGGAGCTAGCTGCCATTGCGTGCCAGCTACTACTAGCAGTCTACCACACTTCCCCGCTGCACGCGCTCGCTTTTTACTCCCGAAACCACGCACGGGTCGGGTGAAAGAACCAGGTGGAGCAGGAGAGAGCGTGGGAGAGAGAGGGTGGCAGGGAGGGAGGATGACCAGCCTGGCCATAGTGGAGAAGAAGCCGCCGTTCGCCGGCGGCGGCTGCGCGGGTGGCGTGCTGTTCCACCTCCTGCACTGGCACCGCCGGCTCGCTCGCAAGCGTCGCCTCTTCTCCCCGCGTCGTCTCCTCCCCTCCTCCCTCCGCTCCTCCTCTCCCCGCAGGCTCCCGGCCCCGCCTTCTCCGGCACCGCAGCCTCCTCCCGCCCAGCGCACGGCCACCGCCGCCGATGGAGCCGCTCCGGGCGTCGTCGCGCGCCTCATGGGCCTCGAGTCCTGGCCCGCTGCTGTTGGCGCGGCCGCGGCGCCGAGGCCGCAGAAGCAGCGGAAGGTGGAGGCAATGTCGCGGGAAGGCGAGTCGGCGGTGGTGGTGGTGTTGCCTCCGAGCCGGCGACCGGCTGCAGCCGAGCCTGCGCCTGCGCCGCGGAGCCACCACGCCGCCGACCTGCCGGCGAGGAGCCCGAGGCGGAGCCGTCTCGTGCACGCCGCCGCGGCGAAGCTGCTGGAGCCGGGCGCGCGCGCCAGCTCCAGGGCCAGTGCCAGGCTGGCCCTCGCGTACGCCTGTTCTTCCCCGCAGCACTACATGGATGGCCATTCCGGCGCCGAGGTAGAGCGTTCCACACGAGTACAACCTCCTCTTCTTCCGGCGGATGCAGGATGGGACAATGTCATTACTTCGCGTAGGCAGGACCAGCACTCCATTAACAACATAACCAGTACTGCTGCTGTAGGCGTAGCGAGTAGCAACACAAATTTTGACGATGCAAACACGAGTAGAGACAGTTCTGATGTGGATGCCATGCACAAGGATCATAGGGTAAGAACTGAGGTAATGAGCAGTTGTGCCAGGATTAGATCAAGTGGTTCTGGCGCTGGCGTTAGAGCCGGAGAAGAGAGGCTGTTGCGCAAACGAGGAACTCCCTCTCGGCCAGATGTTGCTGGGAGTGTTGGGCCTGGGTGCTTGGTTAGCTCGACGCGTCCAGCTGGTAGTGCCCGGGAACTGGTATCTGGCAGTAGGAGGGCAGCATACAGTGGTTCTTGTCCAAGAAGGGAGTTGGGTTCGATCACTCCACAAAGGAGCACTCACAGAGACGTGATCCACCGAAGTGGGTTGACAACCACTAGTAGGAGTGCAGGCAATGCATCTGGGCCAAAAAGGGGATCACGCAAGAAAGTTGGTCGTGATACAGCAGCCAGTAACAGAGATGCTAGTACCTCTGTTGCATCTGCGTCTAATTCATCTGTGAGGCCGGTAGCCAGGGCTTCATCATACAGCAAAGTCTCAGAGAAGAGAGGGTGCCGAAGCACACGGTTATCTGATACCACTTGTGAAAGAATGTCAGCCGTAGATGCCAAATTTATGGAAACTTCACCCTCCTCTGTTGTGGCTACTTCAGAGAAAGAGGAATTTAGCAGATTGTTGAAAGCAAAAGTTAATGAGCTTGGCCTGTCTGATAGGGTTGAATCAAGTGATGCTCTTTCAGGAAAATTGACTGCATCACTGCTCCAAGAACTCATCTCTGCCCTTACTAATGACATAAATACTTCAGCTTCCCAGAATAGTAACTATTCCGATTCATCAGCTCCCCTAAACAACGACGGGGCTATACACAGTTCCAATGATCAATCACCTAATTTTCAGAATTGTTATCAGGTCAGTTTAGAGGTCATCTTGCTGCATTATATTAAAGTTTTATGAGCTCTTTATCTTTACTTTAATAAATATTGCTTTAATCAATCGCAACAATTTTTTATCCATGTCTTTCCTTAGCATTTGTTCAGTTTAACATATGGTTAAAATTCTAGTGCTTACACGGCACATGAATTCTATTGCAAAAAAAAGGCATTTAAGTTATCTGATCCACAGAAGAAAAAAATGAAATCATTCTGAACCGTTATCCAGCTTGAATCATTAAAATGCTGGTAACATTAAATATGCCATCATTCCGAGGCATTCTTTGATATGTCTTGGGCAGATGACAGATATATTTGAAATATTTTTTGTGCATGTGTATAATTCATGTGATTCCACATCCATTTATTACATCAGTTTTTTTAGATAATTTGCACATCAAGAAAGTTATTTACGGTAGTTTTATGTTCAAATAATGGGGGGAAATACTTTTAAGAAAGCTGTTAGATGTTCCAAAGTCTTTACTGAATTAATGTTTTAACAATTCATTGTATTCTGTTCGATACTCTTTTTTTGCTGACTATTGAAATTTGGACTCCCTTTTGTTATGCTTTTAGGGCAATAAACAGGTTGATTCTTCTGTTACATGTGCGGACAATGAGACCAACCAGCCGAGTCCAATATCAGTCCTCGAAGCATGCTTCTCAAATGATACTTCCTCCTTAGGAAGTCCGACGGAAAAGACTGGTATATTGCTCAACTAGAAACTAGGCGTATATATTCATTTACTCAAGCTCTGTTGCTGAATTACGTGGATGTGTTGATAAAATGTCAAATGAAGAGCTGTGTTTTGCATAAAATGCATTTGGCCTAAAAAATTGATTACTTTACTGCATGTTTTCACATCCTATCTGACTTGAAGGTCATGTATGCTAATTAGTAGGAAAATCAATATGCTTCCTTGCCCTGAGTGCAAATACTTGAATCATTGTCACCAACATTTAACATTTTGCATGTATGACTAACACATCAAACTTTTATAACGTATAAGGCAGTGTTCTGATGCAATCGGATATTTAGTTAGAATATATCCTGTAGAGCGAATTAATTGGTTTTTCGCATGTGTAAGCTTTGTTTGTGCAACAAGTACTCTTTGTACTTCGATGTAGAGAATGATTTGATCTATCTTTTTATCTTGCATGCAGATGGTAAAGAATTCTTCATGTCGATTGGGAACAAGATGGAAGATTTCTTTAATTTAGAATCGGATATTGTAGATCTGGCAATGTCTGTTGATGCAACAAAGGCTGATGTTGAAGGAATGTTTCATGGCAGTGGCAAAGTAATATGTGCACCAAATTTTTCTGTGCATGATTTCAAGTTCTTAGAAGCCAGGCTCCACAGCATTGGAGAAGCTATATCAAATGCAGAACTGCTTTTAGGCAGTAGCCTTTTGTGTAGCACAGCACCAAGTCGATCACTCCATTCTTTCATCATTGAAATACTGGAAACTATTGTCGATGTATTTGGTGGATCAGAGAGCTTAGGTCTTACAGAAGAAAAGAAGTATCAACGGATCAACTTTCTATTCGACTGCGTTGTAGAGTCATTGAATTCAAAATTCTGCAATTTTGGCAAATGCGGATACAATGCCTGGTTGAGATTGCCTCTCACTCTGAACAGAGGTATTCTGAAGAGGGAGATTTCCGAAGAGATCAGCAATTGGAGGGAAACGAGAGAGACTGCTCCTAATCAAGCTGCTGAGAAAGAATTGGAACAGGTGACTCCCAGGTGGGATACATGTCAAGTTGAAGCATTTGATATCAGCATTGCAATTGAGAACGACATACTTGAGGGGCTTGTCGATGAGTTTGCTTTTGATCAATGGCTGATTTAAGATCTAGAAACCTTGACAGACTTCTGGTTCCCATCATCAGGTATAAATAATACGCTGCAGATATGTTTGTATGCAGGAAATTTTGTACATGCTCATGTAAGATCGAAGCCCCTCCAGTTCCTTCTCCTTTTGTACCTGTCTAATCGAAACGCGCAAAATCTATGTGCCCTTGTTGTAACCTCCCCGCTCTTTACATACGGAATAAATGTTGGAACTTGAATGAATGTTACGCCACAAGTAGAAAGCCAATTTCCATGGTATATGCTTCACTCTTTAGTCTTTACTGGATACATGAATGATATATACTGTTATTAGATCGTCTACATGCTCTACGATGGCTCTTTAGCTCAAAACGCTTTTCGGCATCGCGGCGTTGTGGTTTGTGGATGACCTTCCACTGGGCGAACTGGAATTGTTATTGCTACATTTCTCTGACTTGTTCGACTTGTTAAGCATAACGCTGCAGGAAACAGGCAAGGGAGCAAATCAGTGCTAGTCCTCGAGGTGGCATTTCCTTTCAAGGAGATTTGGCTCTATGCTATTAGCGAAAGTTGTAATTATAAAAATACCATCCAAAATTTATGAATTGGGAATATGCCACCAGTATCACTTTCTATACCAAAATGTCACTCCTCTGTTATCACTTTCTATACCAAAATGTCACTCCTCTGTTAAATCCTCACGTTTCTTCACACGAAAAGACAATAATGCCCCTCATGTTCTGCTCTCATTTGAGCATGATAAATGTGTTTTTTTTAAAAACTCACCATAATGTAGAATCTTAAATGCATCTCACCATGTATGAAGTGATATATTAGACCAGGTATCTATCCTTAATTTGCCACTTGTTGAAAAACATTGTATTATATTTTTGGGTTTAGGTCCAGTATCAATTTACTTTTTTCTTATGTTGTTTTTTACTTGACTCTCAATTATGAATGAGGGCGTTATTGTCTTTTCGCGTGAAAAAAACATGAGGATTTAACGAAGAAGTGACATTTTGGAATAGAAAGTGAGATGTTGGTGGCATTTTCCAAATTCACAAGTTTTGGGTGGCATTTTCACAATTACAATTTTCACTAGTGGCATGCAGCCAAATTTCCCTTTCTTTCAAATAGCCTTTGATTCAATTTTTTTTTTAAAAAAAACGCTGATTGATTTTTACCCTTTTTAAAAATATTTTTCAGGAGACTTTAAAATTCTCTATTGCAATTGTCGAGCGATCTTCACCTTGAACATGTTCTTCCACTTGTTATTTCTCACATGATATATATGTGGTGAACTTATCCACGATTTGCTCTACCGCGGTCCACGGTCCACGGTACCACATACCCGTCTGGCGGCTGGCCGCTGTCTGAGTTTCGAAATAGACAACGCATTAGCAATTCGATCAGAGAGTACAATCTGTGCAATGACAAAACATAAGCGACAAGCCAAGATTTTACTCAAGTCCACAGACCACACACTACACAAAACCAGGAACAGCAGAGCACTACAACACATGGAACATAGATAGATTGAGCTAGAGCAGGGGAAACAAAACTGTTCCCTTGGATCATGCCTGACACGAGAGCAACACTGATGAAAGACATGGAGCACTGAACCAAACTGCAGCTAAGATAGCGACAGTTAACTCTACGAGCAATGAAGCAGAAACAGTGAAGCAAGCAAGCACACAGAGAGGGATGAGCCGGCGTGCTCTAGAGGAGATGCTGAACCAGAGACCTCTGCCTCTGCAGCCTCATCTCCTGATAGAACCTCTCGATGAAGCGCTCAGCGCGGCCGTCGACCTCCTCGTCCCCCTCCTCCTCGTCGTACTCGGCGTCGTCGTCGCCGTACGCATCGGCGGGCGCCCAGTCCACGGCCCGCGCCTCCTCGTGTGCTGGTGGCAGGGCGTCGAGCACGGCGACGTCGAGCTCGTTGGCGCCGCAGAGGAGCGAGGCGAGGATCATCCGCGCCTTGCTCCGGCGCTTCTTGGCGGCCCTTCGCCAGGCGGAGACGCCGGGCGGGTAGGCGATGAGCGGGGAGCCGGAGGGGGAGAACTGGTACTCACCGACGTAGGCGTAGTTGTAGTGGCGGAAGGGCTTGTAATGGCGCTTGCCGGCGCGCATCTTGAAGAGGAGGTTGCCCTTGGCCTTGGATATCGGGGTGAGGGGCAGCGCCAAAATGGCCATGGCCCTCCCGAGGATGGGCTTCGAGGAGGATCTCGGCATCGCCGGCGGCGCCTCTCCTTGGCCGGGTAGCTGCTGGTTTCCCTCTCTTTCTCACATTCAAATGGGTAGACACGAGTATAGGAGCCGAGCGATCGAGTTGGTTGCAGCAGTGAAGTGGAGTGGAGAGTGGAGGGCTTTTATAATTATGGTGGGTGGTGGGGTTGGGGTGCAGACAGCGGCGCGGGGTCGGTGCGCCCGGATGGTGTGTCGTGCGTACAGGGAAAGCTGCACGTACCTTTTCCTATTTATTCTGGCTACTGCAGGTCTGCTGGGTAGCTCAGAACAAGAGCATCTCCACACGTTACTCTATAACATTATTTACTACTTTCTCTATCCAACACTCTAAAAGATTTATTCCATACACCAGCTACGCTACAGTATTATAGAGTACCTGCTCTGGATGCTCTAAGGCATGTTTGATTTGAAGTCACAACTTGTCATGCCATAAGTTTGTCAAACACAATTAATTAGTTCGGTGATTGTTTTGCCGTCAAAGTTTAGACGTGCTATAAAAACTTAGCCTCCTATCCCATATGTCATAGAACCATTTTTTAACCAAGTTTTGCTACAAATGCAGCGTTTATTTTGACCGCCATAAAAATTGAGGCACGGCATACTTGTGGCACGAAAGTGTGGTAACCAACCAAACAGACTCGTAATGCTCTTATCTTTAGATCCAGATATGGCCATCATGGATGTAAATAAATTTATGAATTATGATCCGTCTAAATTAAGTCCACGTACTAATTAACGACTTAAATGAGTAGTAAGTAGTGAGTAGTATAACTGAACTGAAAGAAATCTGCGTCCGAAGGATCTCCGTCTACTACCGGTTGTTGATGGTCTTCCCGTACGTACGCCGGTGGATGGCCAATCGTCGTCAAGGGGTTTCAACGCTCCGCTCGTATACGCGCTCTTCTTCACGGTTAACGTAATGCACGCACACTGGCTAGTGTAACCAACCCCAATCGTGGGGGCACGCGACTACTACGAGCCGCGCCCGTGCGCTCCTCCGTGCCGTGGATACGCAACGCAGCTGGAAAGCGGCCGCCGAGGTGGCTTTCGTCGCCGCTTTCCAACTTGAAAACCAAACGAGAGCGAACTAGCCGTTGGCGCCTCGTCTCTGACCAAGCATGTCTGTCACTCACGTCACGTCCTGCCCTCCTCCACGCTGACGCCATTATTTTCAGACCCCAACCCCGTACCTCTTCTTCCTCACTGCCTGGCTTGGCTGCTCTGCCACTGCCGCTTTCATTCCCCGATCCATGGAGTGGTATGCATGGACGTATGGTTGTGGTAGGTTTGTTCGCTCCTGCGTACCTGGGACTTGGGATTTTCGATCGCGCTGGCTAGCTACTCTCGCCGTAGCTACTTGATGGGAAGGAAATGGAGGTAGATCGCTTCCACTGCTCACCGAATGGTACACATGCACGGTTTCGATCGCCCAAGTACGCCAGATTTGCCATCAAGTCACGAATTCACGATATGCGTCCGGTGCGCTACTACATATACTTATTACTAGCGTAGTAGCATATATCCAGCTGCTAAATCTGCTAAAATGATGAGAGGCTGAGAGCTGCCGGCCGAGGTCGATTATGCGGCTGTGCCGAAATTGCTGCCGCTGATCTGCTGAATTTGGCTATGTTGCAAAACATAGACATGCTGGGTATAGCAGCTGTATTATGGACTATTTGGTTATGCTACAGTGACATTTTTTAAAGGGTTGGCTAGATCCATGCCACCGTTCAGTCTCGAAATTAGAGAATTGATATTGCTCAAAGTGAAATTGTAAAAATACCACTATTGACACGCGAAAATTAGATCCATGCTATTTTACATATCTTAAAGCACATTTCAACATCAGCTTTGAATTTTCTTAATGAAATTGCCCTTGCCCCTTTCTTCTTCCTCTCTCTCTTCCCAAATCTAGCAGCCTCCATTACTATCCCTGCCTCCGCCGCTACGGCCTCCATGGCCGTCCGCTCCCCTACCGCTGCCTCCTCGGCTCGCTAGAGCTACTGCTACCTCCATGGCCGGGTGACTCCGTCGCTGCTGCCTCCTCGGCTCACTGGAGCCACCGCTGCCTCCATGGCTGGCAGCCTCTGCCGCTACTACTTCCTCAACTCGCCAAAATCATGCGCTCAGCACAAAACCTCTTGTGCTTGTGTAGTAGGGAGAAAGATTGGGGAAGAGAGGGGAGAGGAAGAAGAAAAGGGCAAGCATATTTTCATCAAGAAAAAGTGACACGCCCGTAGCTGAGGTTGAAAAGTGCTTTATGATCCGTAAAATGGTATGGGTCTAATTCTTGCGTCAGTTGCGTGTCAACAGTGCCCTTTTTACAATTCCATTTTGAGTAGTGGCAATTCTCTGATTTCGAGATTGAGCAGTGGTATGGATCTGATTAACCCTTTTTAAAAAGAAAGATACCTGGCTATATACAATTGCAAAATATCTAAAAAAAAATGCACTAGGAACTATGGAAGGTCTTGGGTCTTTTTTTTTTGCGTTTGGATTTATGCGTGTTCCTTGGTGGTGCTTTGGCTAGTGCGCCGTCAAAGGACACGCTCTGATCAGTTTTTTTTTTTTTTTCTGACCAGCGACCGTATCAGCGTTCCTAGGCAGATGTGTGCCTGTGAGCAGGGACAAACGCAAGAACAAGGCTTTCTTGGAGAAATATGAGGGGTCGCAGCGTCAGCCATAAAATTTTTTATGTTATCAACCTAGTAGTATATTAGCATATCTTAAAATGTTGTCTACGTTGGCCTCCACCTCTAGATGTCTTCTTCCCGGCAGCCGTATCCGTGATGAATCTGGTGCTCTCACTCGCTTTGTGGACTAAATAATCGAGTTAAGTTTAGGCTCACACAATGCCCGTACGTTGTAACGGAACTACAAAAGAAAGAAAGAAAAATATAAATTGGAGCAATATATGAAATTGTAAAGAATGATTTATGAGGCAAAGCATCCCAACATATGAAATTATCCCACCATCTTGTTTGGTCGGAAAGAGGCTTGATGGTGCAGCATATCCTCGTATTCTTTATCTTCATTGTTGGCGTGTTAAGAATAAGACTTAACTTCCATAGCAGTAGGGATAGACACTGCGTGGATATACGTGTAATTTTATTTTTAATCAGGGACTTTGATGTAATTTATAAGTTGTAACTAAACGCACGTGCTTTGATACGAATAAATATCATGTTACTATCTATTGTGCCATATTTGATTTATTTAGCCCACACTTTAGCTCCGCTTTTAGCCTTTTTTACTTGATTATGTCTTATGTTTGCATTCTCAAACACTGTTTCAACGCTCAAATGCATAGTTTTTTTAGGATCTTTAATTGGTATATATATTAATCTGATCGAAAGTTCATAAAATACAGTATATTAAAATAAGGAAGCTAGATAAATATGATGAATTTTGATAGGTTCATTGAAAACTTTCAATAATACAATGCACTGAAATAAGAAGAGCAAGTCTAAATAAATAGAAAATACCCTTACTATATTTAAACTATTGGATAGATTGTATGGTGGAGATTAAAAGTTAATAACACCACCGCCACCATAAGACTCTTTTTAATAGTATAGAAAAGAAAATATTTATGGAACATAATTCATGTATCTCTCAAAATCCATCTTAATGTCCAGCTCAGCTAACTTGTTCCTTCAACTCAATCCATTTCAATGAATGAAAGAAAATATTTACGAGATAAATCGTGAGTGGTGGTAGAATAACTAAGGTTATTAGTGCGGAGGCTGGGTGGTCACTGTTGTGAGGTGAGGTGGGACGTGTAGGGCGATGCGACATTGGTGGGGGCAGGGCAACATCGACAGGGCCCCTCGAAGGAGCGCGAGACACCAGAGGGGAGCCACCCTTAGAGCTCTACTAAATATGTCATAGAGGCCATCGACGTTTGAGTCGCCTCTAGATTGAGACCACCACACCAGATCTGGGCATTTGAGGACAGAGACGGTTTGTGCAAATAGAAATTACAATCGTATGCTACCTATAATTAATGTCTCCACTAATTTAGGGATCTAGTAATTAATGGCATGCTAATTAACGTCTCCACTAATTTAGGAATCTAGTAATTATGGACATGCTAATTATGTCTCCACTAATTTAGGGATCCAGTAATTAATGGCTCTTTTCTAAAGCCTTTAGTAATTAATGACTTACTTGATCTGAGCCGTTGGATAGATTGGAGGGATTAGATCGAAAGTTGATAACACCACCACCACCACAATAAACTTTTTATTAGTAGAGATTTGCTCGTTGAGCTGAGGTACCGCACCACACTTCGGACAGCACCACTGAGTTGGGCGATTGAGCTAGCTCACCAACAAGCGTATTACTGCATCAGTCACAAGTAGATATTTGGCTAGTAATCACTAGTATTGTATTATAATTTATTTGTAAAACCCACTGTATTTTATAATATTATTATGAAAGTATTTTTGTGACAAATTTATACATCATTTTCATGTATCCAATAATTAAAAAGATATTCAAAGCTAAAGTTATGAAACTTTGAATTACATGTATTTCAAGCAATATTTATTTATGACTAGAGAGAGTATTAGCTTTTTTTAGAGAGAGGAGAGAGAGTATTAGCTTGAGAAGACAACCGTGGATTATCTTTTTCTGATAGTCTTTCTGGACAGTATAATTCCCAGATCAACATATGGAGCAAACATGTGATCAAGGTTGTTACAACCTATTCGGCAACAATAGAGGAAGGAATTCCCACAATCATATGTAATTCCCTGTCGTCTTTCACTTAAAATAAAAAATTCTCTAGTATTTAGATAGGGGAGTTATCCTCAGCAAGGATAACTTGGCAAAAAGAGGTTGGAACAACAGTTTAATTATAATGTTGTTTTTGTACTAAATATAAAGCATCCACCATCTTTTCTTTTGAGTGTTATTTTACTAGAGTTATTTGGAGGGTTCTTCGTATATTTCTAGGTTTGGATATCCCTAGGGGTTGCTCATATGACAGGGGTTCAACTCTCAAATATATATAAGACCTTCCAAGAAGCAACAAGTTCTGATTGGCATTGCAACTTTATTATGGTATATTTGACTTTGCTGTAATGATGTTATGTTTGACAAATGCAAAAATAATTCTTTCATTCAGGATATATTCAGATGTACACATTGGCTATGACAATAGGCATCGCTACAAAAGGATATTGACCAAAAAAGCGATAATTGAAGCATGTCAGTCTTTGAAAGAGGTTGCAATGATGTTCCGCTACTACAGATACCCTCATAATTATAGACATTCCGTGGGAAACCGTTTCTATGATATAAAATTTTGGGATGCACAACTATCTAGGATTCAGTCGTGCATAGATATAATATTATCCTGCAATGTTAAATTACATAACCGTAAGGAATCGGATGCCCTAGGGAGGATAAATAGGGGCTAATAAAATTTTACTTTCTAATTCCAAGTTTTAATCTTGTGTTCAAACCCTAAAAACACGCGGAAGCGAAATACTAATGTTTGAACACAAGTGGCTAGCCTAGGGATGGCAATCTTAATTATGGTGAGAGCAATCAAGATAAGCACCCACGAATAAAGATCATCTAAGTTGATATATGTAATCCTAGAGTGACAAGTAAGCAATTTAATTCTAGGCATGTAAATACAAGCTATTAAATTGCTTATAAGATAAATCTAGGACAAGCAAACACAATGGCAAAAACACTAACAACAAACTACCAACATATGGTAAGAGAGCAACTAGTATAGAGTACACATCATCGTCCAAGACATAATATGCATCATAGATAAACACAAGGTGGAACAATACATAAAGGAGACAAGAGATACCACGAGTGACTCGAGGACTTTTTCCGTGGTTCGAAGCCGCGCTCCTACGTCCATGCTGAGGCAAGTTCTTACTTTTCACAAGAACCGGCTCCCTCTCGAGCCTATCACCTCCTCTCCACTAGTGGTTGCTAGTTTCTCCCATCCGGAGGTGGTAAGCACCAACGCCACGCACAAGATTCACCTGGGTCTTATCACAAGCTCCTTGAGAAGATCACCTTCTATTAGGGTAGTGTTTCTTTCGGCGGTTGCGGTTGCGGTTGCGTTTAAGCTGGAAATTTGTAACTCGTCGATAAGGACATCCGAGGGATAAAAAAATATAGAAAAAATGGTTTTGAGAGCTTTGAGAAGAAATAGTAAGACCTACAAAAATTGGCTGCCAAATGTCAAAGCGTTTGACTTGTACAAAAATAATAAATTTCTAGCTTATAAGCAAACGCAAACGCAAACGCTGAAAGAAACACTACCTAGATAACAATTTTCCAGGGTTTCACCTTCTATTAGAGACAGATTTTGCCTAAATTCCAAACACCATCTCTAATGAGGTGTCTCCTATGAGGGTTTTTGTAGTAGTGTTCTTTGCTAGTTATGGATGGAAAATAAATAATAAACTTTGTGCCCCTTAACTATCTCTTGTATTATTTATTTTGTTTCGTTATTGTTAGCCTTATGCCGAGACTTTGTAAGTTTAAACTTGGCTATGTACATCTCACGATGCAGTTGTTATGGAAATTAGAACTCCTCTTAGGATAAAAATATTTACCTGGTATCTTGAGAGAGGTGTTATTCTTATAAAAGATAATTTAGCAAAGAGATCTTGGAGGGGCAATCAGAAATATTGCTTTTGTAATAAGAATGAGACCATTTAGCACCTTTTCTTTGACCGTCTGCTTGCGAGAGCTCTGTGGCGTATTGTTTATATAGATCTAGGCTTGAGTGCACCTCGATGTATTAGACATATGAGGTGTAATTGGCTATCAGGAATAGGTGGTTTTGTGAAAAAAAAAAACATTTGTTTGGCATTGCTGGTTTTTGGTCCATTTGGCTTTGACAAAATGATTTGATTTTTGATAAATACAAAGATGTTACTTTCATTTAGGGCATTTTCAGAGGAGCATACTGGCTGCGAATAGTGGGCATCACTATAGAAGGATGAAGACCGCAAATCTACCATCATGGCATGCCAATCATTGGAAGTAGTATCTATGAGTTTCTTCAATAATCTTCATGGTTGGAGGACTTTTAATAGGTTTTATGTTACTTGACGTTGTTCATTTTTTGAACTTTGTTTTGCAGTCATTTTTCATTCTCTTGTAAGATAGTTAGACTGTGTACATCTTTACGATGTGGAGGCCAAAAGCAATTCCATTATCTAAAAACATCTCATGATGTAGAGCCCCGATGTTAATTCAAAAAAATTTCTTGTCGTCTTCGGCCAAAATAAACAAAGGAAGGAGAAAGTGACATGGACAAGAAGAAACTTACATAAGGTCGCACAGTGAAGAATTCCCTTCATTAAGTCGCAAATTCTCCTCCCTTATCATACTTTCTTCCAACCAAACATGTCCTCATGGTCGAGATTTCGAATGGCATCAGAGATGCTTTGATAGATTTGTGATGTAGAATATCCTCTGGGAAATGCACTTTACAAAACTTTGTTTGACCACAATATAGTCTATCTTTTTTTAAGGAACAGCGTAGTCTAGCTGGAAGATCATTGGTACCATGAGACGAAACACCTAATTGGTTCTATGCCATCCCGAACGTGCATCCTATACCATTATGATTATGGTAGAGGTGTCACTGCTATTATGTGAGGAGCAAGGAGGGAGAAGAGAGGAGAGAGAAGACATGAGAGAAAAGAGAGTAGAGAGTCTCTATAGGATTTTCGGTGGATGGCTGGATGTGATGGAACAAAGGCAGAATAGACTCGCTATGGAGGATCCTTTCCATTCCATCCCAGCCTAGCCCACTAAGCCCAGTGATGGGATGATGTCCTCATGAAACCATAATCCGCTCGCATGCCATCTGTTGCCCTACCACCCTACAACAAGGTCGCCTATGCGGCCTAGGACACCGACTTATATGGAATTTTTTAATATTTCATATTTAAAAATAATTCAAATTTTAAAAATATTCCTTTTTAAGAAATTTAAAAAATAGCCGCCCGTCGCCACCCTATCGGGCAGGAAATAAATCTCGCCATTCCAATGGGCGATTCTGTTAAAAATTCGCCATTCGAACAGGCGGGATTAAGCCCACCCCGCCGCCGATTGGGGAGAAAAATTTCGCCACACCATCGGGCAAAGTTTTAAAAAATGCCCGATAAAACGGCGAGTTTTCACGCGTAGGATAAAGTCGTCATTTGGGGTGGCAAGTTTTCCCCTATTTAAGACCCCGCGCACGGCCGACCGCCACGCCTGCCTCATTTGCCACCCGAGCCTGAGAGAAAAAGGAAAAAAAGAGAGAGAAAGAGGAAAAGAAAGAAGAGAAAGGAGAGGAAGAGGGAAAAAAGAAGAGAAAGGAGAGGAAGAGGAAGAAAAGAAGAGAGAAGGAGAGGAAGAGTGGTCACCGGCATCTACGTTTTGAGGTAAAATTATTTATAACTTGTATTATTGTTTTACTAAAAACATGGTAAGATAGCAATTTTAACCTTATAGATTAGCAGTAAGTAGGTAGTAAAAAGGGATATTTAGGATATCGACGCACTCAATAGATGTGAAGTTGTAACTGTCGTTTTCGTTGTTCGTGATGTTCCTCCTAGTTTTATGTCTTAATAAAGAGTGTGACCTATCTTACTTTCTACAGAAACTTCTGCTGTGAGAATCGCCCCCTCCTCTCTCCCTCTTCCACCCTTGTTTTGCAATCGAACAAATTCCCAATCAAGAGATTTGTTGTGCAATGTGTTAGCTGATCACCTAACCCCATTCAAAAAATAAAATTTACACTTTTTAAATTTTTTTAAATTTACAATTTTTGGCGATGGTTATTATTTAAAATTTTCTAACGGATGGAAAAACTAAAAAGGTGGGTATTTCCATATTTATAAATTTTTCAATAAAAATTAACCAATTTCTTGGTTATATGGATTGGTCTTGTTGTGGGTCTGAATCTAGAATCAAAGTGAGGAGAACAGGATATGTTATAAGAAGACTGAAAAAAGTCAGCAGTGAATGAGTCCGACTCAAGTTCGATTTGGAAAGCCGGATGTTCGCAGGATGAGAAAGCACAGTACCTAATCAACTGTGGATGGTTGGTCTTCCTGAACTCTTTGAGTTGAAGCTTTGGACTCTACGAGAGCATAATAGGCACTACGTTTGCAATATATGCTTGCCCCATTGAATAGGAGGGCGAAGGTTTCAAACTTTTTTATAGAGAAGGTGCACTTCAGTAAGCCTTGCACCTCTATTGAGTAATGCCTGAGTCGCAACATCAAGGTCTGACCCAAATTAAGCGAAGCTGAGAGAGGCTCGGTCGGGATATTTAGACCACTGAGGCGTGTAGTGCAAGAGTGGGGAGGATTGTGTCATAAAGGCCCTTATGACCACGCCCTAATCGACTTCCGACCCTGTTAGCCCGTTCTTTTAAGATAAAAAAGGGGCATAAGCCAAAGGGATAACTAAAAAACTTAATAAAATTGATATGATTGCTATAGAAGGTCCCCAAATGCCCATCATCGACCCTTATCCTTTCTAGGTCTTGATTTGTCGGGGCAAACAAAGCCGTCCGGCCCTAGCAGATTAAGAATGCGACGCTCGCTTTCAACCACTGCCACTTTACCTGGGCAAATAGAGATTTTTTTTTCGGTGGAAATTGACCCATTTAAGTTTGAGCCGATCTCCCTCGATAAAAGAAATAACCGTCAAAACAAAGTCAAATCTTGCCCTTCCAAAGGGCGAGATTTATTCCAGCCCTTTCAAAGGACGATTTAAACCTCACTCTCGATTCCAGACAGGGGTGAGCAGGTCCAGACAAATATCACCACCCCAAATGGCGATTTTTGAAGACTCGCCATTTGAAATGGCGATGTTTATTTGCCGCCCGTTGGGGTGGCGACGGGGCTATTTTTTTATTTTTTAAAAAGGCATATTATTTTTTAATTTGAATTATTTTTAAATATAAAATATTAAAAATTCGACTTATATGTGCCACCAAGCCGCCTATGAGGCCTATAGGCCCATATTGATTCAAGCGTTTTGGCAGCCGAGAGGATGGCCCGTGTCAGAGGCCCCGTGAGGCTTACCTGAATATGGTGGTAAGTTGGTACCTGGTAAAAAACCATGTATTGTCTTTTGTGTATTTCCTTTGAATGCTCGCAAATTTCGAAAATTAACAGTCGTATAACGATGAAATGACTCATCCTGATCTATCTGAACTACCATGTTTCTTTATTTTTTTGGGAGCAAACTACCATGTCTCTTTTCATTCGATCTTCTAAACAAGGTCTTGCTTGCATACATTTCAGCATCAATTTGCTTAAAATTACATCGATGCTCACCATTACTAGTTTTGATTTGACCCATTGGTAGTATTTACCGAGGGTTGTTCTCTTCACCTTATCTTATTTGTTTATAAACTGAACTTCAAGAGCTTCTCGAAACAGCCTGAAAAGTCTGATATGATTCATTTGACTTGTGTTTAAAAATTCTGAGACGTATTTTCGAGATAAAAAAAGGGACTTTAAAAACCAAAGAGTTTCGATTTTAAGATAAGTAGATAAAAGTAAGTAAGAAGAGAACAATAATATTACATTCTGAAAGGATCGGGATGTTGCCTAGAGGGGGGTGAATAGGCAATTTACAAATTGAAATCAGAGTTAACTATAAGCGGAAATAAGTTCAGACAGTCTGAAACTCGGACAATCTGAGTTTGAGCACAGACAGTCCGAACTGAAGCAGAACAGAAATGTAGACTAGGCAAAAGCTGAATCTGAGGATGTAAAAGTCATCAATCCTCAACCAAGATAACTTGTAGAGAATGTCAGCACAACTCTCTAGCACTCAAGCACAAACAAATTTAAACCAAATTAGATCTAGCTTGAAGAAACAATAAAGATAGATAGAGAAAGAGATGAAACCGTCGAATTTTTCCCGAAGTTCGGATCCTTGAGGGATCCTGCTCTCCGTTGAGGAGGACTCGGTCACACTTGAGCCCCGGGTTGCAATCAACCCTAACCTCCCGGCGTTGCACCAAGCACTCACCGGCTTCACTCCTTGATTCCTTTCCTTGCGGAGGTGGAATCGAACCTTCACAAACTCCGGAGGCTCACCACACAAAGATTGGGAGCTCTCCGGTGACTCCTAGCTGTCTAGGAGTCCTCAACCTCCAAGAGTAATAGATCCACCGATAAAACACACGAGGAGGTGGCCCTAGTGCTCACAAGATCGAATCTAGCTCAAACCAAGCACTCAAATCCGCTTCTCAACCCTAGAGAGACTCAAATCGAACAAATCAAAATGGGAGAAGCTTGGAGAGCTCAAGAACTAGGAATAGCAGTGTTTTCTCTCTCTTTTCCAACGGGCAAACGGTGTTAGGTGGTGAGGGGTGTGTATTTATAGGCCCCCAAGAAATGGCCGTTTAACTGTGTACAGACAGTCCGGACTGTCCGAGGTTTACGATCGGACTGTCCGGAATCTTTGAGTTGAAGAACTTTGGTCAACGGTCAAATTTGCATTTTAGATTATGGGGTGAAGTTTGGAAGTCCCATGAAGTAACCAGGGTCGGACAGTCCGAGTTCATGGGTTGGACTGTCCGAGTAATTATTTTCCAAACAGCGGGCTTCGCAGGCACACAGGTCGGTCTGTCCGGGGGTCGGACTGTCTGAGTTGTAGGGTCGGACTGTCCGAGAATTCTGGACAGTCCGAACACAAGATTCAGTCTGTCCGAATAATTATTTTCCGAACAGCAAGCCTTGCAGGAGACCGTCTCGGTCTGTCCGAGGGCTCGGACAGTCCCAGTCCGAACATCAGGGGCGGACTGTCCGACCCCTGAGGAAAGATTTTCAAGGAATTTCAGTGGAATTTGACCTGGGTAACCTGAATTTCAAACTAAGATTTTTCTAGTGAGCACTTGAGATACCTAAAAAATGTTTTCTCGGTTTATCCCTCTTAATAGTACGGCGGTCCTTAAGAACTCAAGATAAATAAAAATTACAATTTGTCGTTACCGACTCCGTCTTGCTTCATAGTTCTTTGAGGAATACACCACCACTCAAGATTCCGTCAGACTAATCTTTAATATGTGCTTATACTCATTGAAACTCATTAGTTTTTTAATTACTTGTTATTAATCACCAAAATCTTTAAAGGATCTAGATGCACTTTCACATTCCAACTCATATAGAAGTTACATCGTCATTTTTAGTTCCATCACTAGGCCGAAATGTACTACTACATGTGCCTCGTTTTGTACAAAGTTGGGTGGGCCGCGCCGTCCAGCCCAAGTGGGGGAAATAAAAAAGGCACTTTCCCGCACCCCGTCATCCGGTGCACACGTCGTTGCCAGCACGGCACGTCCTCACGTCGCGTGGGCTACTGGGCTCTATCCGCCTCGCTCGAAACAAGTGAAAAAAAAAAAAGAATTTCCAGCGCAAATTCCAATTCGATCTCATCCGCTGCCGTCTTAGGAACTATCGGATCTCGTGATTCGCGAAGCCATCTTCTTCTTCCTCAGTTCCTCGTCTTCCCCATCCGCTCGCAATCCCCTGCAAGATCTTCACACCCGAAGCTTCCACCGGAAGGTAAGGCTGCGACCGCGACCTCTCCGATTTATTCAAGTCGTTTTCCGAGTTTTTATACTACAAGTTACTAGTAGTACTTGACCGTGTGAGTCAACACAGCATGGCGACATTTTTTTTTCTGTGGTGGTGTGTGATCGCAGGGACAAGAGCTTTCCGTTAACTTGAGAAGTCAAGATGATGCGCTGCGCTGTAAAGGGCAGCGGGCGCGTCGCTCCTGGTGGTAAGCGGAGGTCGCCGGCGATCGCCCCCAGCAGCGTGCGGATGCCGGACGCTGGCGGGTTCTGCTGCGGCGTGAGGTCGCGGGTGGCGGACCTCGCCGGCGTCGAGATGGCTCGGCTGCGGGGCGGCGTCGCGGGGCTCTTTCGCCCGCGCTACGGGCGCCTGCGCGCCACGGCGGCAGGTGCGTCGTCCCGCGTCACTGATTGGGGGTGGTCAGTCCACCGAGCGGTGTGGTGATTGCAGTGAATGTATGCTTGCGTTTGCCGTTGGGGTTGGTGTAGTACAGTGATTCGGGTTCTAGGAAAGAGGGGTGTGGAAATCTGGAACTACTAGTATTGGATCGGTAATGTGATGGCATGTTGTATTGGGCAGCTTTTTTGTGGTGAATTGCATTGAGACATTAGTGGACAGCGTTTTCACTCTCTGGTGCTCCCTCTAGTCACAAATATTTGACGTTTTTGACTTTGCACGATCTCCAAAATGCAATTTGACCACTAATTACTATTGAAATTAATTTTAAAACTTCACTAAAATTATAATATTATTGAAGTACTTTTTGAGACAAATCTGTACATATAATTTTTATGTACAATCTAATTGTTTAAAAAGATATTGGTGACTTAAGTTTCAAAACTTTAACTGACACGCATCTCAATCGTTAATTATTTGTGACCGGAGGGGTACCACGTGTAACTGTCCTGGTCCTGGTGGTTGGTAGCAGACTCGCCATGCTTGTTGCTTCTCTTAGATTCAGTTCGTCAGGCATCTTGATATATATGGATGTTGCGTGGTCCTTGTGGTCATTAGCTGTACATGGTAACCATGACAGTATATTGCTGGATAATACTGTGCTGTACTTGTTTTTTTTTGGATTATGAAGAGGTAGATGTTGGAATTGAACTTGGAGCAATGTCTTTGATGTATGTGCTGCATTTGTTTCTTGACTGCTCAACTGTCCAATAATTCAGGAATATGCAAGGAGTTATCGTAGGTAGGTTCAAACGGGGAACTTTCTGAGGGTTTATGAACTTTACCATATATGTGAAGATAGATGTTCAGAGCACTTAATAATCATGCATGGCATATATTAGTAAGCAACCAAAAAGAAAAATGGGACAGACAATCAAAACAAGAACTATGAGATAGAAGTTGTGGCATTCATTTTCTTTAATGTTCTAAAATTTTTGTGAGATCTATATAGTAAGGTGATCGATGTATTGTTATCCTTGTGATATCACTTGCAACCCTGTAGCATGTTTTTTCATCTGCCTATAGCTTATTTGCATTTAAAACTGTAATCGCTGTTTAACTATGTATGCTAATCTCAACTCATTTACTATCTTGTCCAGTTGACCCTGAGGATATTCCATTGGACAAGGTTCGGGTTAAATCTTCTGGAAATGTTCTACCATATGTCGGTGTTGCTTGCTTGGGGGCTATTCTGTTTGGCTACCATCTTGGGTATGTACATTATCTATGTTACTATAGAGTAGAGAATTTTCCATCAGAGTGGGATAATGCACATCCTCTACAATCTGAAATTTAATTGATGAACAACAATCTCTAGCAAATTTAAATATCCCCTTTTGAATGAATGTGCTGCAGTGTGGTCAATGGCGCACTTGAATTTCTCGCAAAGGATCTTGGGATTGCTGAAAATGCAGTGTTACAAGGTGTGACAACCTTTTACCTGCTTAATATATTAGTCATGCTCTTGCTATTGTAGGTTTAGTACCTTTTATGTGCCGTTTTCTTGGTGTTTGTAAAGGGCACATGTGATTTTAGATCAACTATGCACAATTGTTTCCAAGAAAAGTACACTACAGCCCCCTGAACAGTGAATCTTACTTAGCTCCCCGAACTTGAAATTTACTTTTTCGGCCCTTTAAATTGTCTCCGTTTGCACCTGAGCTTATTGTTTTTGAAAGGGTAAGAAGAATGACTAAATATAAACAATGAAACTTGATAGCATGGTTCTGTGAGATACATATGCTTCACAGCACATCTGTTTGTTACTCAGGATGGGTGGTTAGCACAACCCTGGCTGGTGCTACAGTAGGTTCTTTTACTGGAGGGGCTTTGGCTGATAAATTTGGGCGAACACGGACATTTATGCTGGATGCAATCCCTCTTGCTGTAGGTGCATTCTTGAGGTGTGTTTTGAGACATAGTTCACTGTTATAGCCACCAGTTATCCAATGCACACTACTGTTATCTTATGTAAACTTGACACACATACCATTTGCAGTGCAACAGCTCAAGATGTTCGCACAATGATAATTGGAAGATTACTTGCTGGAATTGGTATTGGGATCTCTTCTGCTCTTGTGCCACTCTACATATCCGAGGTTGCAATAGATCAAAATTATTGCGATCACTGTTTAAACAACTACCTCCTTGATATTGACATCCCCAATAACTGAGCAGTCTGAGCTATTTGCACCTTGCAGATTTCACCAACTGAAATACGTGGAGCACTTGGTTCGGTTAATCAGCTTTTTATCTGCATTGGAATTCTCGCAGCTTTGTTAGCTGGGTTGCCTTTGGCTGGAAATCCTACCTGGTGTGTTTTCTCTCATGTTCTCTTTCCTTTTTCCCCCTATTTCATCCAATGCTTCCTGGTTTTTGTTTGCTTGTGCAAGCAATCACGTTGATTATCAACTTCTTAATTGTCAAATGCTATGAAATCATGAGGGTATTTAAGAGCAATGGATTTCTACGTTAGAATAGGAAAATCTGAGAAAGAGGGCAATGGTCATGTTTTTCAACCTGTCTATACATAGGAAGGAGCTAGACATGCACATCGCAATAAACTTGGTATAATATTTGGATGGATCATATTCATTTTGTTACATTTGTATGTGATTATGTGTAATCAGGTGGAGGACAATGTTTGGAATTTCAGTAGCTCCATCCATTTTGCTGGCTCTAGGAATGGCTGTTTCACCTGAAAGCCCTCGCTGGCTTTTCCAGGTTTATGTTTTGGCGATTTTGTTATCATATTTCATAGTCATGCGGCTGCAAAACACTTCAGAGTAATTTTTTGTAATTAACTGCAGCAAGGAAAGCTTTCTCAAGCAGAAGCAGCTATTAAAACACTCTATGGAAAAGAAAAGGTTACAGAAGTTATGTATGACCTAAAAGCTGGTGGCCAAGGTTCTTCTGAGCCAGATGCTAGCTGGTTTGATCTTTTCAGTAAACGCTATTGGAAAGGTGATTTTGTTGGGTGTCCCATGTTTGACTATTTTTACTCCCTAAATTTTGCATCATATGATGTTCTCTGATTATTTTTTTTCATACCATTCCAATAGCAAGTGCCTAACATCTGATCAAGTCAATGATTTGGTGGAAAACTGCTAATGTTTGACATGTCCCAGAATTCCAGTCTCGTCGGATGCAAGTGGTTTGGGGGCAAATCAATTGGCATCTATCATTATGACAGCAAAATAAATGCGCGTGAATGCTCAAGACAATAATTTTTTTAATGGCTTTTCATGCTTTTACATTTATATAATTGCTCTCTCCAAAACTATATCCTTGGGATTAGCTCAGAACGTTGCTATCAATCACGTTCTCGAGAGTCCACAATACCCTGCGTAGCCATTATATTAATATTCTTTTGGTAGTCTCGTTAGTGCCTGTGTCATAACTGATGATTTGATGAAACATCTGCTACATGTGTCCTGATATATTTCTCATACTGCAGTTGTGAGTGTGGGAGCGGCACTGTTTTTGTTCCAACAACTTGCTGGTATTAATGCTGTTGTATATTACTCTACGTCGGTGTTCCGCAGTGCAGGCATTGCATCTGATGTTGCAGCAAGTGCTCTTGTTGGAGCCGCCAATGTTTTTGGTTAGTTCAATATTGCGTAGAATATTTGTGTGCATTAACTTTACAACACCTTCTGATAATGCATATATATATTTGTAATAGGCACCATGATTGCATCTTCACTGATGGACAAGCAAGGAAGGAAGAGCCTTCTAATAACAAGCTTTTCTGGAATGGTATTGCCCTTGTTTACAATAAACCATGTCTATTTCTGTTCCTCAATGTTGAAATGTAGGGTATCTTACAAAATCACTTCCTTTTCTCTTGAAGGCTGCCTCAATGCTGCTCTTATCGTTGTCCTTCACCTGGAAGGCTTTGGCACCTTATGCTGGCACTCTTGCTGTTGTTGGCACTGTTCTGTAAGTGGTTCATCATTCACCTATTATATGGATGTTTGCTTATTGTTTTTATTAATTTGAACTCTTTAACAACCTGAATGTAATTTTATGCAGGTATGTGCTGTCTTTTGCTCTCGGAGCTGGCCCTGTTCCAGCACTGCTCCTTCCTGAAATATTTGCTTCTAGAATAAGGGCGAAGGCTGTTGCATTATCTCTGGGCATGCACTGGGTAAGTCGGTAGTGGTTACAACTGTCATGCAGATATTTTCCGCAATTAATTGTATGTTGTATTCTTCCATAGCAGTATATCTTGTGCTCAACACAAGGCAGTTGTCACTTGTGCATTGGGGGAAGTTCAATGGATTTGTGGATGCAAAATGCGATAAATTGTTTATGATAATTCGTGATTAGTTTTGTCTGCTTTGTACATAGTTGAAACTAGAAAGTGTTGTACATTTTGCTTCGTTGTGTGATAGTGAACACTGAACACAGATAATCATTTCACTTGCTAAGATGAGCAGTTTTGTAGGATAATTAACCTGTCGTGGTAGTGACTTACCTACCGCCATTAGTGGATCATTATCTGTGTTTTCTCTTTGCAGGTATCCAACTTCTTTATTGGCCTGTACTTCTTGAGTGTTGTCAACAAGTTCGGAATTAGCACAGTGTACTTGGGATTTGCATCTGTGTGTGCTGTTGCTGTTCTTTACATAGCTGGAAATGTGGTGGAGACCAAGGGAAGATCTCTGGAAGAGATTGAGCGGGCTCTAAGTTCGTCAAGTTGATGTGTCAATCATGTTGGTGCCTTCTTGGTGACAGAAAATGTCATGCAATGCAAAGTTGCAAACATCCATGTCACATGGCGATGTTCATTCTAGGTTTATGTAATTACCGAAATAAACGAGCGGCAAGATAACATCGGACGTCAATGGATTTGTTGCGGCTTAGAGCCTAGAGAGTTATGGTCAGCCAGTAAATTAACTGTCTTGTCATGTGATCTTTCAGAATGAGACAACCGTCGTACCGTTGTTTCTGGAGTTGTTTAGTTCTTACTACCGTCGTAGTAGATGTCATCTTTACTGTTGTGTAGATGAACTTCGTCTTCTATCCGTTGGAAAGTAAAATTCCATTTGCCGAGTATCAAGTAAGCTCTGTAATATTTTACAGTTATTTCCTGATCCAGAAGTGAACCATCTCCGCTGGAGATACCGCTTAATTTTCTAACGTTTTAAACACTGTTTTCCTTGTTCTTGCCAACATGCTTTTTCTTTCTGATCTATTGTTCGTTTCGTTAGTAACCTTGATGTTGACGATAATCATTCTGTGTTTGCTTTGCCAGAACGACTCAGCGCTGTTTCGAGAAGTGGTTTTAAGAAGTCAGAACTTAATCACCGGTGGCCTCATTTACCAGAAATCTGAGAAGCTCCGTTTGGGCTTGTTGGAAGTTTGGTTAAGATTCTAGAGCTTAAGAATTTTGAGAATTCAAAATATTTGATTTAATAAAATGATATTTTACAATGCAATGGCATACCGAAAGTCGAAAGTGAATGAAAAAAATGAAATAAGCCCTACCCACCAAGCCATAGCATGTTATTATAATATTTTCCGACAAAATTACTTGCATAGATACTGTTCTTTATATTTATCATTGCACAAGTGGCATGTCGAATTGTCCATGTACCGGATAAAACCGAGCTGCTGCTCCGACTCCACCGAGCGACTTCCCTCCCTCCTAGTTCAGCATCGGCGGAGTGGAATGGAGATGGGCTCCCCCTCGTACTGCCTCGCGGCGGCGATCACGATCCCCTCGAGCAACGAGTTCCTCCTCGTGCGGCAGCGGCCTCCGCCGTCCCTATCTGCCGCGTCCGAGGAGGAGGAGGAGTACCGGCGCTACGTCGACAGCGACATCTATGACCTTCCATCCGCACCCCTGCGGCCCCTCGCGGGCGAGCAACGCTCGGATGTGGCCATCGGCGGCTCGGACCCCCTCGCCGGACGCCTCGACCTCTCCCGCCTCGACGTGCCCGCCGCCCTCGATCAGGTAGCTTCTCCACTGCTCGATTGAAGTTCCTCATTTTGTGCTATTTTACTGTGCTGCGGCGTTAGGAACCGCCCTCAAATCTCGAAGCAACCCCCAGATCAAGTGGTAATTTCTAGGGAGGTTGCAGATCACGAGTTGTAAGCCTGGTTTACTTGTTTTTAGTCATAATTCAGCAAGCGTAACTGTTCTAAGTGATGGCTTCTCACTAGATTTTTAGCCAATCGGGTATTACGAATGCAATGTGTGGAGAGTGGCGGCTCTTGAAGTATGTGGAGGAAGTAGAGTTCGGCCCCGACGCTGGTGTCCACACGGTGCTTATCATCGGGTCGATGGAGTCAAAACCAGAGGCGGCGCAAGGTCAAATGATTGATTTCTCAAGTGTTTGTCTATATGAATTCGCTTAACCATCCCACATTTTTCATAACAGAGTCGTGTAGATGGATGTCTAAGGAATGTGCTTTGGATTTGCTTTCTGATGCGAAGCCTAGCAGTACACGCATAGGGCCATATGCATATGTTGGACTTCTGAAGTCGGAGCTATCTTCAAATTGGACAGCGGGCCCTGCATTGCCCTCCCAGGTCACTACTTTTTGCTCGCACCGAATTCTAGTATAGAGATAAGTAGATAACTACCATCCATCCATTCATTCATTCATTCCAAGACTGTTTCTCTTCCCTGAGGTGTTTTATTTGATAGGAGTACCCTCCTGGAATTACACTTGTACCGATGAAGAGTAGGACCTTGCAGCCTTTCCGTACAACTAATCTTGTGGTAGTACGAGCAACCAGTGCTACCTGTGGATTGAGGCGTTCTGATTTTGTCGCTTCCGGAGATGCTCTACTAATAGACCCTGGATGCTGCTCACAAGTTCATGCAGATGTAAGAGCAATGTCTTCTAATTATATTATTTGGGTCCACTTACAATGATGAATGGCTCAAGTTGTATCTATAACTTTACTACCTTATGAATGCTGCTTGTTTTTTGAAATTCTAATAACGCTGTTGTAGAATTTCAGAGAAATGCTAGTGCCTTCTCTCTTGTCTTATTCATTTGTTTCCTTTCCTTCCACTGGACCTATCTTACATTCTTACCGAAACCATCTTCTTCATACACCTTATTTCTAGAAGTCCTCAAAACTGCCTGTAGCTTTATCACGGAAAGCACTGTTACAGTAGAATCATCAACCACTAACAAAGAATGACATCAGGGGCCAGAAAGCAGCATTGCAAGACTCCTTGCGAAAACTTTACCTTTTCAAAGTGTGCTATGGTCTTTTCAGATGATACAGTGCACACAGCTCTAGGCCTACAATGGATACTGTTTATGTTGATGCTATTTTGAAAGAAGCTATCCACTTGCACAGTTGCATGTACTGGCTCTTCTAGTCGAACGAATGACTAAATCTCTACCATTTTCAGCTTGCAGATCTTGTCAATTCCCTTCCAAAAAAGTTAGTGGTCCTTGTTACACATCATCATCATGATCACGTTGACGGTATGGTTACAAATGGTTTTTGAGAACTTCTTTAACTCCTTTTTTATTCTTACCTATTGAAAATAAGATCATATCTGGGAGTACAGCTGGAAACATGTAATTATGTTATTGTTTATTTTCTGGGTTAATTGCTATCATGCCTATTTGCCCATCATAAACTGACTGCATTGGGTTGAATACTGTAGGTCTTTCGGTTGTTGAGAGATGCAATCCAGATGCTGTTCTTTTAACACACAAAAACACAATGAATCGCATAGGGAAAGGTAACAATCTAAATATTTTTCTTTAGCAATATTGTAAATGTTGTCATCCTCATAGCCAAAACATTTCATCTTCCCTTTTTAAGTATCGAAAGCAGTTCATGAATAAGGTGCTTGACTAATTGAATTTGTATCGGGCAAGTTGAAACTATAATATCTATGCTGAAGATTGCCATTCAACAATACTTTTCTACCTGTATCCAGCACTTATGATGTGCTATTGTTGGATCGTCCATTCACTGTTTAATGTCCAAAAGGCTATAGTTCATATTAAGTGTTCTGGTTTGTTTGTGAATGATAGATAATATTGTTGTTTTATATCATTAATTTAGACTATTACTGTCATTTTACTATATTCAACTGCTTTCCATGTTGTATGTCTTTGTGATTTAGCTCATACTTTAAACATGTCAAATTATTTGTATTGCCTGTGTCCATCTTATATCTGCAATCTTCATATTGTATAGGAAATTGGTCGATTGGGTATACCGCAGTAACTGGTGGTGAAATCATATGCATAGGTGACCAAGAACTACAAGTTGTTTTTGCTCCTGTAAGCCAATTTTTTTTCTTGGAAGATTGTTCTCCTGTTTAAGTTTTATGCCAACAGTTTTTTTTTATTTTTATTTACTTTTGTACTTAATAATACAATGTTCCCTCCTGAGAGTTTTTAATACACGATAGCGCATTTGATTGGTCTGGTCATTTAGAAGTTTTTGAATTTCCAAAGTTATTTGATGTATTTACTTTTTGTGTAGTTAAGGCTAACTCAAGAACATAACCCCATAAAAGGCTTTCAGTAGCAGTTGACACTAAGACGTTGTAATGCTTGGTAGCTGGAAAGCATTTGCATTTTTATTATTCTAGTTCAAATACAGATGCATGATAAATAATCCATACAAAAGGATATACTAATCACTGTTGATAGTTTGCAGTGATTGTTCAAACAAAAGATGGTGGTCTGGGTGTGGCGTGATACCTAACTGGAATTACAAGTTACTAGTATAGCTAGCTGGACTTCAAAAATGGCAAAATGTAGCACCTGACATTGTTCAGAGGCAAAATAGTAGTAACACCATGACATGACCTCTACGTCACCTGTACATTACTTTCTAGGACATAGTTTATCACAAACAGCAACCAAATATCTTCCTTTGAAGAAGTCTATATTTCTGTGGAATTCACTATGAGAAATCATAAAGGAAAAAAGATATGGTAGTTCTACTTTAGATTTTTGGAGTGCAGCCAGTACTTGACAGTTATTACCATGCCATCATTCTTGTACTAAGCTTGGACCATTAATTCTTGTCAAACATGTCATGAGATGCTGTAAATTTTGCTTCGTTTTGTATGGAATTTTATTATCACCAAATGAACTCTCTGTTAATTAAGGTTTCCTATTTTAATTAGACCAAAACATACAATGAACTTATTTGATGGAAACTCTCTTTGGAACAATAGGAAAAAGTACTTCTCTAATAAATAGGAAAGCAGTGCATCAAATGTAGATTAATTTCTGTGTGTTATATTTCTAGTCTTTTAAATTTGTCAATGTTTTTTTTATTTTAGGGTCATACAGATGGTCATATGGGGGTTCTCCATGCTAATACAAATGCACTAATTGTCGGAGATCATTGCGTAGGGTAAGTATTCGTCAGCATATTTGTGGTAGCACATTATCTTCCAGTATGTAGTTATGTGCAATTGTGGGATCATGTATCACCTCTAATTGTTTAACCTGTTAACAAAAGGGTGCCTTTGTTGACATAGATATATGCCACTCCACCGTACACTTCTTTTTTTACATTTGGAGGTTCTAAAAATTTTGCAGAGTAATATGCTTCGTTTAGTTTGACTTTCTGTATTCTGAAATTGAAATACTAAACTTCTCGCCATTAGGATTTAAAGGATTGTTCTGTGTTCTTGCAGTTGTCTTTCTACTAAATTTGTTCTGAACTCAACTTTAATACACTTATGTTCTCTAAAAGAACTTTTATACATTATGTGCTTGCAGTTGCTTTCTTAAAATAATTATGTTCATGCAGTTGGTTACTTAAATATGTTTGTTTTACCACTTTCAGGCAAGGAAGTGCAACATTGGACAATAGAGCTGGTGGCAACATGACGGTAATAGTTTTTTCTTGAAGGTCATCGTAGTAATGCATCACACGAATCTTTCACTTTGATTCTATGCTGTACCTATTTTTTTGCATTTTCTTTGTTTCTTTTTTTTCCTCCCTCCCTCCCTGGCGCTCTTGCATCTAAATCAGAGTTGCATTAGCATAAGTCTGAGCTGAAGTATTCAGGGCTATTACTACTTCCAAATTGCATACACACTCACACTTTGGCTTTCTTGCCTATAGAATGGTCTTCTCTAAATCAGAGTTGCATTAGCATAAGTCTGATCTGAAATATGCAGGACTACTTCCAAACTACATACAAATTCTTGGAGATGTCACCTCATGTGCTAATTCCAATGCATGGAAGAATCAATCTATGGCCCAAGCATATGCTTTGTGGATACCTCAGGTATAAAACGAATCAATTCTGCAAACTTTATTGACACATCACAAATTTTATAGTTGAAAATGTACATTCTTAACAGGTGGATTTTGTACTTTGGGATTTGTTCAATTAATTCAAGTCAGCCTGTTTTCCTTCTTACCCTTTTTTTATATAAAGAATGGAAGCAGCCTATTGTTGTTTTTCCCCCCATTTCCACCTCTTGAACATAGATATAGATACTAAGTACCAACACATAACTACCTTGTTTTTTTTTTCATTTTGTTCCTATATGACATGATTATCCATTTTTTAGAGACTGTAGAATATGATACTGATGTAATGTTTGTTTTACTACTTTTCAGGCACCGAAGGGCTAGAGAAACCTCCATTCTGCAATGCATAGAGAATGGGGCTCAAACTTTGTTTGACATAGTTTCAAAGACTTATGGTGATGTAGACAGGAAGTTATGGATTCCTGCATCTTTTAATGTTCGCCTTCATGTTGATCATCTGGAATCTCAACACAAACTACCTAAAGTGAGTGGTATTTATTTTCCATGGCCTGAAATCTTTAAAGAAACACAATGAAACACTAGTGTAGGGGAGCTACTGTGGGAAGCGAGACGAACATTTAGCCCAATAGCGAATCATTGTAACCTGAACATTGTTGATTTAGAGCTGCATGATTGGGCTGGGTGAGCTAGCTGGACATCATGTCAGCTGGCAGTGCTTCTTGTTGTAGGTCAGATGTGTGGTTGTTAATTTCTCTTAAATAAGGTGACAAAATCCAGATGGAACAAAATTGTTGGTGCATTATGTGCACTCTTTGGAATCGTGAGTTTACTGAAGGTGCAACTGATTTGCAATTTGCAATCTTAAATTGTGTGTTTTCCATTCATTGCAGTTTGCTCCAAAGATCACTACAATTTACAAATTGTCATCATAATACAAGGCATTACTACTAGCTTATAGCTTATATTACATAATCCATCAAATTATGTATCCCTTTGCCCTCATTTGAATTGTATGTTCATGCTAGAATCAATTGTTCATTAATACTGAGTGCTTACAATAATTTATTTTAATCAAAATTTCTTGGGGATCATCATGCAGGGTTTCTCCTTAGAAATGTTCAATCAAAGTTGTGATGAATTTGTTGCTAGCCTATGATGACCATGAGAGGGAAAAAGGCCAATCAAATTATCCTTCTGAGTTTTTTTTTACCATGTAGGCTGCTACATTAAATGCTTTAATATTCTGTACATGAAATTAAACGATGTAACCATGCGGTGTGTGTTATTGAATTAATCAAACCTTGCGGTCCATCAAGTTTATATACTGAGAGTGAGAACTCCTGCTAATATGCAAAGCTGGAGGAAATTTCCATCAAACGCTCAAAAATGAAAGTAGGTGCTATCATTTTCCCGAATGTTGTGTTATTACATATCTGAGTATTTTTACCAATGTAACACCTTTTATTGCTTCCAGAAATACAAAATTAACAACCTCATTCTGTGTTTGCAGGACTTTTCAATGGAGAAGTTCGAAGATAGCTGTGGAATACATTTCATATTCCGGTGGGCTGTGGCTTTTGTGCAAGCCAAGAGCTCACCCGCTATCCTCGCGGCAAGTGCCCTTGCCGGCGGTCTGGCAATTGCGTATGCTCTCAAAAGGAGCAATGGCAACTAACTGTAGTATTCTCCGAGTCGGTAATCCCCATGCGAGTACACATTTTTGACCCTAGGCTTATACTATCAGCATGCATGCCGAGTCAAATTGTGAACTTCCAAAAATATTATTAGACCTATTTGTACTGTACTTGATAGTTCTTGCAAGTCACGCCTGCGTAGACCGTAGTTGCGTAATGGGGGTGAAGTCGACTTTAAATTTGCACTTGGCTCACTACTGACTTTGGTGGGGTTTTGCACGGTACCGTGCCGCTGGAAAACGCACGTGCAATCGAGCTCGCTTTTTCTGCTGGACCTGCTGCTTCTGCAGTCCTCTCCTACGTTTACACTCTACCGCTTATATTTTGACCCGGATTATGATTTCGGTATAAGTATAGCGAACATCCATCGCAAGTTATCTTCCCTCGTTACTGTACTTTCCAAGTTTCCTCATTTGACCAAGAAGACATGTGCCATACTGTACAGTGTACACAATCCCACTCCCATGCATTTACCTTACAAGATCAGTTTGGTTATGAAATTGCTTTTGTATGCACAGCTACCTCGTACGCCATGATCTGATGTAATATATGGGAGTTGCTAGCTGTAGTTCCAAGTGTCAGTGAGATCCAACCAATGAATACTAACTTTTTCACGAACAAGTAATCTTATTTTGCATTAAAACGAGACTAGCTGCTCATTTCTGCGTAGAGTGTCACCTCTCATAGCCTCTGCATGTTTCTGGAAATGTAAGTATATAACCCTCGCGCATGCTTGATTGGGCTAGCCTTGTCCGTGAACAGCACAAAAAAATCCAATGCTAGCCCCTCATGGAGACAGCGGCCTCCTCAAAGCCATGTGTATGCTGCTGCTCCTATCTCTGGGATTTATCCTGGGCATCATCTTCGACAATAACTTACCACAATTCGGCGCGATCTTCAGCTCCAACTTCCCACAGCGCTACCTCCCTTCTTTGTTGCCACCAATGCCCTCCCCCGAGGCGCCATCGCCGCCGCCACCACCAGCAAAACCGGCACCGTGCATTGGGCCACCGTTGCCCGCTCCTACGCCGCCACCGCAAACACCTACACCGCCGCCGCCGGCACCGGAAAGACCCACCATGGGGCTGATGAGCTTCCTTGCGCCGAGCGGCGCCATGCACAACATGACCGACGAGGAGCTGCTCTGGCGGGCGTCCATGGTGCCGAGGGTCACTCGCACGCCGTACCACCGCGTGCCGAAAGTGGCCTTCTTGTTCCTGACGAAGGGGGAGCTTCCGCTGCGGCCTTTGTGGGAGAAGTTCTTCGCGGGGAACCAAGGGCTCTACACCATCTACGTGCATCCCGATCCCTCCTACTCCGGCTCGCCGCCGAACGACTCCGTGTTCTACGGCCGCATGATCCCTAGCCAGGTACGTAATAAATATCCCAGGCGCGCTGAGTGTAGCGGCTGACAGAGTTGCAAAAACGTACTTAATTTAGTGGATTAGTCCAAGAAAATGATGAATCATATGCATATGCAGAGCACGGGGTGGGGAGAAGCAAACCTGGTGGAGGCGGAGCGCCGTCTGCTGGCGAGCGCGCTGCTGGACTTCTCCAACGAGCGCTTCGTGCTGCTGTCCGGCTCGTGCATCCCCCTCTTCAACTTCTCCGCCGTGTACGCCTACCTCACCGGCGCCAACACCAGCTTCGTCGACTTCTTCGACAGAGCCGACGGCCGCTACCGCTACGACGCCTTCTACGGCCTCCACAACATCACCCTGGCGCAGTGGCGCAAGGGCGCGCAGTGGTTCGAGATGGACCGCGCGCTCGCCGTCGAGGTGGTCTCCGACGAGACCTACTTCCCGGTGTTCCGCAACTTCTGCGGGGATCACAACAAGTTCTGCATCATCGACGAGCACTATATCCCGACGCTGGTGAACCTGCTGGGGTGGACCCGCCGCAACGCCAATCGGACGCTCACCTACGCGGAGTGGCGGCCGTCGGCGCCGGCGCACCCGACGACCCACTGGGCCAAGGACGTGACGGAGGAGCTGATCAAGAAGATGAGGGCAGGCGCGGGGAACTGCAGCTACAACGGCGGCGTCAGCGACATCTGCTTCGTGTTCGCGCGCAAGTTCGCGCCGGAAGCGCTGGACCCGCTGCTCGACCTGGCCCCCAAGGTCATGGGGTTCGGGTGAGAATGCGATTCGAGATGGGTTCTTAATTTGGTGGTAAACTGGTAACTCGTTAACCATGCAGGCATCCAGCTGCAGGCAAAAAACTAATTCACCGTGCATCTATGGTAACCATGCAAAAAACGAAATGCATGCACCGTTCAATTAACATTGTATCAGGCTGCTCATTCGTGACTTCGTGTTCCACGCCAATCCTAGAAATTGAATTCAGCGGGTGAAAACAAACACCTCACCCACTAGTTAAAGTATATCTTTCTTCCTATGCATAAGTTTTAAAATTTTCAGATAAATTGGTGACACACACTTCAAGACCCATCGCATATATGCACCATGGTTTGTTAAAGCGTCCGCATCAGCTACTTCAAATTTCTACTCTATAATACTATTCACTGCACACTCTATCCATCTCTCTAAAATTCATTCACACTTTACACTATATTTTAAAAGATTCCTTCCCTCCAGCAACTATTCTATTCAGATAAACAGTGTTATAGAGTACCTACTACGAATGCTCTTATGGTTGCAGCATATGAGACCATGCTTCCGCGTGTTTATGATTGTCCCATCTCGGTGTGAGTAGGGCCTGTGGGGGGTTATCGTTAGGTTTTTTGGTTCAATGTTTTTTATATTTCTAAAATTCTATTTTTGAGGAAGTAGTGCTAGAATATAATATGAGAAGAAAATGGCAAATTGAAATTATTGAATTATTTTGGTTCGATATTATCATTACACTGAATTGTTTACTTCAACTTTAGACATCTACAAAATTAAGAACGAAACAAACAATTACATATAGCAATTCAATTAAGAAAACAAGTTAAAAAAAGCAATTAAGCAAATACATGCCCTACAAGACTACTTGGTTGCTGACCTTGTTGTAGATGAGATGGCCCCAGTTGGGCGATAAGACTGCTCCTAGTGCACAATATCTTATTGTCAAGTTATTTCCTCTGGTCACAAATAAGTGTGTTTGGGACATTGATACGGTCTCCAAAAAATATCTTTGACCATTAATTACTATCATAATTCATTTATTATTCTCACTAAAATTATTATATTATGAAAGTACTGAAAGGATCTACTGGCCTAAAGAGGGTGAATAGGCACTTTTAATTTTTGTTCCTCTTGAGATGATTAGTCAACTTAATGGACTTTAGGCAATTACAACTGAACAAAGCAAGAAGGTAGATACTCAAGGCACAATCACCACAAGATAACTCTAAATGTATAATTTAGATTGCGAAAGAGTAAGTGCGGAAATGTAAATGAGTCAAGAGAGAATTTTATCCCAAGGTTTGGTGACAATCTCCTACTCCTCGTTGGAGCACTCCTCACAACGAGGTGTCGAGCTCCGACCGAAGCCCTCCACGGACTCAAGTCTCATCACTCGTGGTAGTTCTTCACCGCTCCGGTAAGATGAACTCCAACACCTTGTACAACGTTGAGAGCTCCCACAAACGCTAAGGCAAGCTCCTCCTCCACGCCGTCTAGGAGCCTTGAAGCTCTAAGAGTAACAAGCTCCACAAAGATAATCCAAGAGATCAAATCAACCAAGAAGCACAACAGGGCTAGAAATCACTCAAGCACACCAAAGGATGGATCACCAATGGCTCTAAAACTATGACTCAAGCATAGGGAAGTGAAGTCTTTAACCCCCTCATGAAATGCCCCTCGGGTTTAAATAGGCTCAGATCTAAAAAACTAGTCGTTGGAAGAATGATAGTAGTTGGCAGACAGTCAGGGATAATACCCCAGACGGTTCCAAAATACCTACAAAAAAAACACTCACCAAGAAACAGGGAGGTCGGATAGTCCGACCCTCAAATCCTACTGCTCCGCGGACCGTCCGGCCCCCTAGTCCGAACTATCCGGTTCCCAGACCGAACTGTCCGGCCCCCCTGTATGGACTGTTTGGCCCTCAAACCCAAATGCTCCGCGGACCGTTCGGCCCCCTGCCCGAACTGTCTTCTTAATACTACCAACTCTCTGGACGATCCACTCCTTAAATCCTAAAAACACCCCGGACCGTCTGGCCCTAAATTGTCTGCCTAGCACTATGAACTCTCTGTTACTTAGAGATCGTTCGGCTCGAAGAAACCTACTAAGTTCAGAGATCTCCCGAAACCCCCTCTGACCCAAACCTAACCTCCGGAGGATCCAATAATTCCCTGACACAAGGAAAAAGAGTAGAAATGGATAGGTGTGCTTTTGTCATAAGTGATCCAGAGAGATAAAATAATCGGACTCCTCTTGATAGTACGGCAAACAAACACAAAAGATAAAGAGACATAGTCTAAGAATGGATCAACTCGATGCCCGATCCATCCTCTAAACCGTCCTTAGCCTTCGCGCTTGATGTCTATCGAAATAGATGTATAGGGGTCTAAGATTACCGAGAATGCCCTAAAGAATCACCGTCATCAACACCAAAACATAATATTATATCCAAGCGAGACCTAGATGCTTTCAAGTACTCTTCGAAATGAATCTACACATCTAATTTTCATGCACTCAATCTAAATAGTTTAGAACATATTGGTAGTTAAAATTTTAAAACTTTGACTACATATATTTGTGACCGGAGGGAGTAGTATTTCTTAGATCACCACATCAACAAGAGAACAATAAGACACCGCTTAAAAAATCCCCTTCAATGCGAAGTATCATATGGCCGTTTCTTAGGATTTTCAAGGCAAGAGAGAAAGAAGGCCAACATAGTATCCAAAATCTTGGAGGTTGTGCCAATCAATCTTTTTCTCCGCTCTCCTCTTTAATTCTCTGCCACATCAGCAAAAATCCTAAGCGGCAAGTCATTTTTTCGAGCTAACGGGTAGGAGCTCTACCATTTCATTAAAGTAGGAGAGAAAAAATATACAAGAGAGAAGAGGGGGGAGAGAGGGAAGACGACCCAGCCGCCACCGCGGCCAAGCCGACAACACGCCCGAAGGCGACACCAACCCACCGGCCTGAGGCCACCAACGACGACGACACGGCAAATAACATACACCCAGCTAGAGACCCACCAACCGCAAAGGCGACGCCTTCAACAAGGGAACGACGCAACACGCCGCCGTCGCAAAGGAGTTTTCACCCGCGGAGCTACAAGACGAGGTGGCTGCCATGACGATGCCTTAAAGAAGGAGAACGGCGTCGGAACGTCGCCACCGTCGACCCAGGCGGAAAGCCTAGGTAGGGCTTTCACCCACCACACCCGTCATTGAAGCCACGCAGCGAGGCCCTAGCTAGGAGACAACCACGAAGCCTAGCCGAGCCCTATGCCACCACCGCCCTGGACGACGAGAGCACCGACAGGGCAGAGCGACCTGGGACAGTCGACGCAAGCAGGCCTCCAAGAGGAACCGGAGAGGCACTGGAGCCACCTTCCTCCATGCCGACCTAGCACGCCCAAGGAGGCCCAGCGGGCAAAGACGATCGCCAAGACCACCAAGGAGACGCCAGCAACCACCACGAAGTCCGCGCCCCAAAGCCCACGAACCGGACAAGCCACCAACGCTAGGGAGAAGCCACTCCACGGACAGGCTGGAACACCCATCAGCCACCGAGGAGCACGCAATCCAGACCACCGCCTCTCGAAGAGAAGGGGGAGAGGCGAGGGGGGCGGCATGACCAGACGCTACCCCACCCAAGAAGTTTGGAGGGACGACGGCGGGAAGGGAGGGCGCCCCAATCGGGCCGCAACCCCGGAGAAGGGTTGAGGGCACACGGCCCGAGCCAACGCACCGAGGAGAGGGAGGTGCGTCGGACACAGGCGGAGCAACGACTGAGGGGGCACGGCAAGACGACCCCGAGGCGGCCAGAGGTAAGGAAGACCGAGGACAATGACACCTTGAACGGGCGCACAACGGCGCCACGGTTAACCGCCCATGACGACAAGACACCAAGAAGGGGATCGCCCGGGGACGCCGTCGTGCAGAGAAGGAGGGAGAGCAGGGGAGGCCCCGCCACCACCGCACAGAGGAGGGGCGACGGCGGCGAGGAGGGGAGACGGCGAGGGGAGCTACAGGTCACCGGTGGAGGGGACCCCTGAGACGCCCCCGCGCCGCCTACGCGAGAGCCCTAGGGGCACGGGACCGGCTGCCCACCTCTAGATCGGAGCAAGCCGCTAGCCGCTGCACCACCGAGCCACCATGCCACGGCCGAGCCAGATCTGGCCGCTTGACGCCGGTGACGGGCGGAGACGGTGGGAGGCCGCCGCGCCAAGAACCACCGCCAAGGCTCGGCTGCCGCCATCATGGAACCACCAAGGTCATGAGAGGAGGCCCGACGACGGCAAAGACACCCATCGGAGAAGCCGGGCGGAAAGAAGGGCCGCCAAATCTGAGCCGAGGGAGAGAGAGAGAACGGAGAGGAGGAAGAGAAGGTAGGAGGAGGGAGAGAGGGGCCGCTGCTGCCGGCCGGCGGGCGGCGGCCGCGGCGAGCGCTGATGGGGACGGGTTTGAGGTCGCGCCGGCCGCCACCGTGTCGCCTGACGGACGACGCGGGGGCCAAAATAGTGGCATGTCCCAAGCGGCAAGTCATTTGATGTCTAAGATACCACTTACTAGAGTAGCCTAAGACTGCAAGGATGGCATGAGACGGTAATGGTAACCATGCAGAAAAGTGAAATGCACTGGTCAATTAACATTGAATTAGGTTGAACATTCGTAACTTTGTGTTCCATGCCAATCCTACAAACTGAATCAGTGGGTGAGAACAAACACCTCACCCATCAATCCACTATTAAAGTATATATTATATATCTTTCATCATTTGCTTAAATTTTAAAGTTTTTGCATATTGGAGGAACATACACTTCAAGACCCACCACATGCACCGTGGTTTGTTATGGCAACTGCGCATGGGACCATGTTTCCCTTGTCCCATCTCGGTGTGAGTAAGGGTGGCATTTGGTTTTTCGAGTTTAGTATTTTTTATATTTCTAACATTTGCTTTTTGAGAAAACGGTACAAAAATTAAATGAGAATACATAAAAGACCAAAGTGAAATTATTGAATTATTTTAATTTGATATTGTCGCGTTATACTAAATTGTTTACCAGACATCTACGAAATTGAGCAAGAAATAAGCAATTACGTACAAGAATTCAATTAAGAAAAAAGCAATTAAGCAAATACATATGTTACAAGATTGCTTGATTCCCGACGTTGATGTAGATGAGATGGCCCCGTTATGTGATAGGACAGTGGGCGTGTAGAGCTGTGGAGCTAGTGGGTGAGTTGGAATGGAGACAAGGATTTAGGATGCGATTCACGGGGTCTAGGGTTATGGGGGCATTGTTGTATGTTTGCATTGGACTCTTGTGCAAGGAGTTAAAACGGTTGAGGACACCAAGCTGAGCTAGTTATATGGGGTATTTGGTAACTCGATTTCTGGATCATAAACTAAATGTGTATACCGACGAAAACAAAAACCAAATCAAGAACGAAAGTTACCAAATAGAAAAAAACTTTTTTTATTCAATATTTTGATTTAGGGTATTTTTTGTGTCTACCCTATGTGTGAGAGGATACTTGTTGGGCTCCAACTACGCCTTCTCATGGTGGTGGCCAAGACCATTTTGAAACGGGTAACCTGCAGGTTCAGCCCATGGATTGACGGGAAATTTAGTTGGCTGATACTCAATTGGATGACCGGGGAAAAATTGACGCTCAATTAGACTCACTTTTTGCTAGCGACACTATGGCAACGAATTGCTTCTTCTAGTGACATTTTCGTCTATTTCCACTGTTTTTCCCTATTTTCCCCCTTTTCAGCCCTTTTGACCTATTGACCGGACCGTTTTGCCCCTGCCTAAGGTGCTGGCTGGAACGAGCTGTGGCAGTAGGACAAGTCTGGCTCGGTCCCAAGTGCGCAGGAGAGGTAGATAGAGAGAGGGAGCGGCGGGGGTACGGGTGGTGACCGGCGGCGAGGTCCGGTGGAGGCAGCGCGATGACGGCGGCGGCTGCGCGTGGGAGTGGTGATGCAAGCGGCGGCGGCTACGCGCAGCGGTGACGACGGGCACCATGGCTCGGCACCCCATGCGGCGCAGCAAAGCGCAGAATGACAACGAGGAGGCGGCGGAAGCGCGACGAGCGCGACGACGACGACGGTGAAGTGAAGGTCGCGCGGCGTGGCTCCAGCGACAATGGCGGGCTGGCGGCGGCGCGGCGACGCACGACGAGGCACATCGGGAACAGTGGCGGCGGCAGGGCAATTTCGAGGCGGCTGCAGCAGGGCTGGGAGGCGACGCGGGCGGCGCATGGCGATGGCATGGGCCAGCCCGACGGCGGTACGATGATGGGGATGGTGCCATTGCCGACGACTCCTCCTCGTCCCCGACTCCGAGCAGCTGGCTGCACCTCATCAACCGCTCGTTTAGGTTCACGGTGGTGCAACAGCTCTGGAAAAAGCCGCCGAGCTCTCTCTTGATGTCCCTGTACGTCTTCTCCGTCCACGCCTTGTCGTCCGATAGGAGCCTCGGCTTGTAGGCTGCCAGGTACGCACAGTACCTCGACAGCGTCACGGCCGCTTGGCCTTCCGACGGCAGCAACTGCTTCCGCCGGTGGTTCCTCATCTCGAACAACTTCATCACGAGGTGCCACGCCAGGATCACCGTGGTGGCGCCGAGCTTGCCGCTGTGGGCGGAGGACATCCAGGTGGGGAGAAGGAAGCCGTACGCGGCGGCGGCGCACCATGACTCTGGCAGCAGCGCGAGGGCAGTAGGGACGGCTTCCTCGAGGACGTCTTCGAGGGGGTGATGGATCCTCCATCACCGGAGTGTCGTTCGTCCGTCAGAGGGAAGCATCGCCGGGGAGGCCGTCCGAGTGCAATCGTCCGTCCGCATCGAGGAATGGAGTTGCCGGAGAGGGACACGTCGTCCTGCTTGCCATCGGAGGGAACTCCGTGCTGCGGTATGTGCCCCGCGGGTGCGGTCCTAGGTTGGTACAGGGGCATAAGTGTTCGAAAAAAACTGACATGGGCTGAAAAGGGGGAACAGAGAAAATCAGTAGAAAATAGGAAAAATGTCACTAGACGACGCAATTCGTTGCCACAGTGTCTCTGGCAGAAAGTGAGTCGAATTGAGTATCAAGTTTTCCAAGATCAGCCAATTGAGTGTCTCTCTGCTAAATTTCCCATGGATTGACTAGGGAATATCTACCTTACGTTCGTCATCCTCAAAACTCCAAACCTCCAAAGGCAGCCTTCTTCTCCTATACCGTTGCCTCCTTCGCCAACACGCCACTGTCCAACACATCTAACTCGTTCACCTCTTGTTTTTTGAGGCGACGTTCACCTCTTGTTGTGTCGGACAAAACCAACAAAATGTAGCTAGTGTCGAATGACGATTTGCCATTCCCACACTCGTTCTCGGGCTCTTCGTTGTGTCATTCCCAAGTTTCCTCATTTGACCCAAATCAACTTGTGCCGTATTGTACTACGTACAGTGTACACAACCCCACGCGTTTACCATATATAACTTTAGTTAAAGGCACCTACAATATTTCCAGAATTTATTTTCTATATCAAACAGTAAATCGCATGTGCGTGCACAACTTGTTCCTACTTAACGCCATTCTCCAAAGGGTAGATCTGTCGCTATATATGAGACTCGCATGCTTGCTATAGTTCCAAATGACGGTGTCAACGAGTCCTTACTTTTTCACCAACAAGCAATTGTAGTTTGCATTAAAACGAGACTAGCTAGCCGCTCATTTCTACGTAGGCTAGTCGTCTCCCATGTTAGTAGAAAACCAACGGCTGCATTTCTCCTGGCCTCATGCATGGTACGTATTGCTTGAGGGTAGCTTAGCCATGGGCAGCACAAGCAAGTCAATGCTAGGCCCTCATGCAGACAGCAGCGGCTTCCTCAAAACCATGCGTATGCTGCTGCTCCTATCCTTGGGGTTTGTCCTTGGCATCATCTTCCACTCCAACTTACCACAATTCGGCATCACCTTCAACTCCAACGTTCTTCCTTCTCTCTTGCCACCGATGCCCTCCCCCGAGGCACCGCCACCGTGCATTGGGCCACCGTTGCCCTCTCCTGCATCGCCACCACCACGAACACCTTCGCCTCCACCGCCGGCACCGGAAATACCCATCATGGGGCTGATGAGCCTTCTTGCGCCGAGCGGAGCCATGCACAACATGACCGACGAGGAGCTGCTCTGGAGGGCGTCCATGGTGCCGAGGGTCACTCGCACGCCGTACCGCCGCGTGCCGAAAGTGGCCTTCTTGTTCCTGGCGAGGGGGGAGCTGCCGCTCCGGCCTTTGTGGGAGAAGTTCTTCGCGGGGCACCGAGGGCTCTACTCCATCTACGTGCACACGGCCGATCCCTCCTACTCCGGCTCGCCGCCGAAGGACTCCGTGTTCTACGGCCGCATGATCCCTAGCCAGGTAACTAATACAAGAGCAAACCTTATTGTCTTATTGATCTTTTCCAATGCACGAAATCGACCGATCTCCCGCCAAAAAAAAAGTGATGAGCTTATGCAGAGAGCGAGATGGGGAGAAGCCGACCTGGTGGACGCGGAGCGCCGGCTCCTGGCGAACGCGCTCCTGGACTTCTCCAACGAGCGCTTCGCGCTGCTGTCCGAGCTGTGCATCCCGCTCTTCGGCTTCCCCACCGTGTACACGCACCTCACCGGCGCCAACACCAGCTTCGTCGACTCCTACGACAGCACCGTCGCGCGCTGGCGCTACAACCCCTACTACGGCCTCCACAACATCACCGAGGAACAGTGGCGGAAGGGCTCCCAGTGGTTCGAGATGGACCGCGCGCTCGCCGTCGAGGTGGTCTCCGACGAGACCTACTTCCCGGTGTTCCACAGCTTCTGCGAGCAGAAGGAGCACTGGGGCTGCGTCATGGACGAGCACTACATCTCGACGCTGGTGAACCTGCTGGGGTGGAACCAGCGGCGCAACGCCAATCGGACGCTCACGTACACGGAGTGGCGGCCGGGGCAGTGGCACCCGACCACCCACTGGGCCAAGGACGTGTCCGAGGAGCTGATCAAGAAGATGAGGAGAGGCGCGGGGAACTGCAGCTACAACGGCGGCGTCAGCGACATCTGCTACGTGTTCGCGCGCAAATTCGCCCGGGAAGCGCTGGAGCCGCTCCTCGCCCTGGCTCCCAAGGTCATGGGCTTTGGCTGAGATGGGTCGGTTGTATTTCGTCCCGGATGCAGTCCTGCAGCGCTGATCATAATAACCTATCTAAGGCCCTTTGTTTTTGACTTCTACCTAGCTTCTAGACCGTAGAAGCGAAAAGTTCAAACAAAGAGCTATGTTCTAGACCTTTCTTCTTCAAAAGCTAACCATCCAAAAGCTAGGTTACAACTGGACCGAGAAGCCCAGTTTCAACAGCTTTTGTGGCTTTTGCGGGTTGAACTTGCGACATTGCCATCATAATTGGTAAGAAATTACCTACCATTACCATCGTACACTACTAAAAAACGGTCTTTAGTCCCGGTTGGGAACGGGGTTTAGTCCCGGTTCCCGAACCATCCAGGAATAATTAAAGGTCACATACCTTTAGTCCCGGTTCCCCTAACCGGTACTAAAACGTAGAAAATATCTAAAAAGTAAGACGAACCCAAGACTCGAACCTGGGACCTTATGCCACCACGTGACTCCCCCACTCACTCTTCTAACTAACCCACCCACCCACACGTATTTAATAGACTAGGATATGCATTCCTTTTGAAGTATGCTGGAATGAGCCTTTAGTCCCGGTTAGTACCGGTTCGTAACACGAACTGGGACTAATATGTTCCTGTGCCAGCTAGCATATACCCGCTTGCCAAAGCCACCTTTAGTACTGGTTCGTGTTACGAACCGGTACTAATGTGAGCCACGAACCGGTACTAATCGTGCTTTTAGCCCTGTAGCCACGAACCAAGACTATTGCTACATCAATCCCGGTACGTTTGTGACCAATCGGGATTGATGTACCGGTATGGAAGGCCATTTTTCTATTAGTGGTATAACAAGGGTTCCCACTGACCCCACCCCAAAAATTGTCTCTCCCTTACCGCGACACCGCGCCCACCCTGCTGCCTCTGGCGACTAGGGTTCCCTCTCTCTCGACGCCGCCACTGCTGCCGCTAGGGGCATTACAAACATTATACTCTTCATTTAGCTCAAAACAACTAGACAGCAGAACTGAAAGGTAGGTTGCCAAACAGATACAATTTCTACAAAAGCTAGCTCTCCAGAGTCAAAATCAGAAGCAGCTTTTGAATAAGTCACAACTCAAACAAATATAGCCTAAGGCTCGTAACCATGCATGCAGCTGCAGAAAAATGCAAGGAATAACAGGAATTCACCATCATATGGTAACTTGGTAACCTTGCAGAGAATCGGAAGAAATGCGCCAATCAACATCGTATACATCCATCTATCAACCTCGAAAGTTGGTAATCTAGGAATTGTATCTGGGTAAGAACATCACAGTCACTCTCGTAAAGCTGTAACAATTATTCGAGGTTCACAGACACTCTAGGCTCGTTTCGAGCTTACTTAAACCTAGGCTCACGAGCCTCGACGAGCACGAGCCTACTCGGGCTTTATCAAATTTATCCGGGCTTCACTTCTTTCTTATAAGTTCCATTTTATCGAGCATCCTGGAGCTAAACTTCCTCGAGCCTATTCGAACTTCCTCGAGCCTATTTAAACTAATTTGTTGAGAGTATTCGAACTAATTTGTCGAGAGTATTCAAACTTTGTTTCTTTCTTAATAAATCATATATATTGTCCTAAGCCTACCTGAGTATGAGGTCGAGCTTACTCAAGCTTTGCTCTTTTTTATTTTTATTGAAGTTACTTGTTAACCAAGCATGGATGAGCTAAGCTCAACCTTACAAAAGCTTTTGTTTGAACCAACCTAGCTTAGCTCACTACTAGGGAAACCATGATCAGTTGGTTCGGAATACTTATCAGTGGCGGTTTATTAATAATAGGGTATTATCAGTGATAGTTCTAGTATAGAATCACCACCAATATAGATGCTATCAGTGTCAGTTCCAAAAGTGAGCCGAGATATATAGTGCTTTTGTAGATTTTAGGCTTTATAGCCAACACAAATAGGGTGCATCTTATTTATTATTTTATGGTATCAGTGCCACAAGCTTTGCAGAAAACTAGGTTAAGCTGAGCCAGCAACCAAACAACCCCTTAAGCTATGGCTCTGTTTCTCTTGACGGTTTCTGGTAGTTAGCGGTTGGCGGTTTTACTGTAGCAAATTTAAAAGTTTTTGAAAAAATTTAAATAATCCAAAAAAATAATTAAAATTTTTTTACTGTAGCAAACCGCCGGCCGGCGGTTTGCAAAAAAGAATGGGAGCCTATATTTCAAGGTTATAGTGTTTTTCTACCTTCATCTAGAACCGACTTGACGTGTCCATGCTTGCTCCAGCGTCGCATAAGTCAAGGCATTATAGCTTTTAGCCTTTTACACAGAAAGTACTAGGGGGTTTTACTTGAATTTACTTCCTGCGTGCGGTATCATTTCCTGTGGAGTGGGGATTGTGTCCGTGCACGGGATCAGCGTCCATCTCTCTCTGGGAGTGGGAGGGATTGAAGCCTGCTGCCTGCGTCCCATCTCGGTGGGAGATCATCCTTGTTGGGCTCAAACTAGGCCCGCTCATGGTTGTGTCCCGGACCATATTGAAATGGACAACATTCAGACTCGGCCCATAGAATAACTTAGGGCTTCCCGTCGTGTCATTGTGTAATCCTCTGAACTTGTATCGTCCCTAAATTTTGAGCATAAAATTTTTTCGCGAACTAAGGCACAAATTACACACATAAAATATTAGAAACTCTTTAAAAGCCTGTTAGGGTAACAACAATGCTTTTCAGTGCTTCTATGAATCTTTAAGTACCAAAGCTGAACTATATATATATTGGAAAGACGTATTTCTAACAAACTGAATGATTGTTCATCAAACTAATAGGAAAGTAGAGACCTGGTTAGAAAGAATTAAGACTTGTACTGCTTACATTCTTCTCTTATGTTATTCTGTTGCTCAGGGATATCACTCTTTCCTATTGCTAAACCATTTTTGCTACTTCTGATCATTTTCCTTTACACCCAGTCGATCTAGATAAACCCAAATCCATATATGTTAGAACTCCTCTGTATCTTGCACCCTACCTAGAGTTAATCCCTCTTAAATACCATCTCTTCATTTAAGGAGATCATTTCATCCCAAAACCCTCTTATCTTATTAACCTATATCACATGTGGTGTTAGGGACATATCCGGTCCATGTGATTCATCGACCACCCTAAATGTTCTCTCCTTTGCCACGCAATCAAGCCACATAAACCAGATATATCCAGTGAAACCCAGTTTTATATATCCTCTAAAGATAAGTTGGAAACACCATCCTTTAGTCTTTACCCTAAACCTAGACAAGGCTAGGTGTATACCACATATATGCACACAAAAATACACCCCTAAATTTCTTAGTTTCCAAACCCCATCAAATCAAATGGTGATAAACCTTATACCTATGTTATTTAGCCAAAGAAAATTAGAATTAGAATTAGGAAGGATAACCTTTCCATGTTCCAAATTCCTTTAGAAATATACCTAGAGTTGATATGTAAATTATATTTAAAAGGACCTCAAGAAGAAACGTTATAAAATATAGGGTAAAAACAAAATTAACCATACAATCAAGACCTATGCATGTTTTTATGTATATAGATATTTTCTCATATTTCTCTAAAGCTTTAATAAATTAGAACATAAAGACTTAAAGCATCTAAAGAATAATCGATAATTTATAGAAAAGAAAGTCTTGTCAAAATATTAATTAAATTACATAAATGGAATACCTAAAATTTTGTAAACCCAAAGATATTTTTATTGTACTTTTTGATAATTGTAAAAGTTATAATCAATGTAACATCCCCATTTTTCAAAAATTTTGAAAATGCATCATCACATGTGAATCCAAACTTTTTAAAATCATTTTTGAAAAATGTGCATGTTACTATAAATATTTTCCTACAAATCTATTTAAAGATTTAACCTATATATATATATATCATTTCAAAATGTCTAAATTGCTAAAAACCTATCTTAGCAATTTATAGATTAATAATTTTATTTTAGGTAGAAAATAACTGATTAATTGAACTCAAATAAACAAAAGTTTGTCAACAAATTTAAACTAATTAGAGTTAGCAAAAACATAATTTAGACCTAGCTCTAATTCACTCTTTTTCCTAAATGGGAATATCCCCTTTTTGGCCCTTCCCTAAATTGCCCTTTCCCTAATCTTATCTAACCCCCTCCCCCCCCCCCACACTCATTCTCTCTCATTTTTTTTCTCTCTCGGACAGCCCGAGGCCACCCCCCTCTCTCACTCCTCTCTCACTACCTCCCCTCCCTTCTCCTTGATCTCACCAGTAAGTCCCCCCTGGCCAATTTCCTTCCAGCACCTTCTTCTCCTCACCGCCTCTACCATTTTACCAGTGCCGAGGCACCACGAGCCGGCTACCCCAAGCACTGTCGGAGCTCGCCGCGAGGTAAACTCCCCCTCTTCTTCCCCCTAGGTTCCCTAGTTCCCTAGGAACCTACACGTACCACCGGCCCCTCCCTCTGTCATGGAGCCGCCGCACGACGCACCCACACTCGCCAACCACGGCTACACCGCTGAGCCGCCTCTGCCCGCCCACCACCTCAACCTCCCGTGCCTCTCTCCTCGCTTACCCCGCCTCGCCCTCCGCCACCAGCTCAGTGGGCGGCGAATCACCGCCGCCTTCTTCCCAGCACCGCCACTTTCGCCAACCCCACCCCAGTCCTCTTCCTCCCTCTCTCATTTCCTCTCTCCTTTCCCTCCTCCCACATGGCCGTGGCTGCGGGATTTCCACCGCCGAGCCGCCGCCCATGTTGCCCTCGCTTCTAGGTGGTGACGGCCGGGGCCCGCCTGTCGGCCGCCGTCCGTCCTTTCTCGGCCGCAGGTCGCGTGTCTTGCCTCGCTAGGCCGCCCCTTGCGCAGGCATCGGACGCAACACTCTACTGGCCGTAGGCGCCAGAAGTAAGGCGTCGTCGCGCGAAGCGAAAGCACGCATGAAGCGTCGCATGGGCCAGACGCGAAGCCGAGCTGCAAGACGTCGCGCTGTCAGCACGCTTGCCCGCCATGGGCAGCGATCCACGCAAGCCGCCACACATGCCATTGCCGGGCCGAAGCAGTGCCCACGCCCACCCTACCTTTTCTCCCTTTTCCAATTAAAAATTAAACAAGAACTTAATAAAATCCATATCTTTAAAAATATAAATCCAAAATTAGTGAAATAAATTTGTAAAAACTCATAAAAATATGAACTTTAATTTAAAAATATAATTTTCATAGTTTAATGTATATTAGTGCATAGTTTAGTTTTACAAATGCAAAAACATGTAATAATTAACCTAAAAATTTATTATGTTAAATGAAAATAAATCAATAATTTCTAAAATTATGAAATATAATAAAATAAACATTTATTTTAGGAAAATTAGTTTATTTTCTGCATTCCCCAATTAAAAAGAAACATTTTTGTTACATATGTATATTAGTTAAATTCCATGTGGACTAGGATTTCCAAAATTTATAAAAGAGAAGTAAAAATAGGAATTTACACAAATTTCAATTTAAAATACCACCATCACATTCATGCATATCCATTTGCATGCATACCATTCCATATTTAATTTTGGCATTGTGTGTTTATTTCGGTTATTTTGTTATTAGGTTCTATCGACGGTAGTTTCGCGGCCAATCCTCCAGAGGATCCCCAAGACTTTGCTAATCCAGGCAAGTGCTGAACCTTGTGTCCTATGATCTTGAAACACAATTTTTAGAAATTTACAAAATGCATGTTATCTTAAAAACTAAAAATGCTAATCACCTAGTAAATTAGATAATACCCAATCAATAATTTATTCTGCTAAAATGTTCCTTGTTGCTCTAGGATTATTAAAATTGCTAATACTTGACATCGCCCTTGAATTAGGTTTTGCACAATGCTTAGAAATGCTTAGTACTGAATTGTTGTCCATTCTTGATATTTGCAATTATTAAGATGCTTGTTTAAATGATGGATTTAAAAAGGACAGTGGGTGTTGTCATGTTGCAAATGGTATAGTTGGGATAGTGGGTGCTATCAGGTAAAAATGTTTTGCAAAACCTGATCGGGGTGGATGGATGCAAGGTGGGTGCCGCGAGCACGAGACTTGGGCCCAGTGTGGGAACCACCCTGGTCCCTAAGGACCGATTCCTTGAGGTAGACGAGCTAAGGACAACAGTGCGACCATGTGTGCCTGTATGGGCGGGCCCTGGTTGAGTATCCTTCAGCCTCCTAGCTTTGGCTTTCCAGTCAGTGGAGTAGACAGTAGGTGCTGTTCTATTGGCGCAAGAGGGGCATCGGTGTGGAAACCTTAGCAGGAATGCCCTAACTAGGAGGAGGTCGGAAAAAGGCCTTGTGGTGACCATTTTTTCTTTGGGTGCACCCTCGGGAAAAACCACCTCGCATGGGTAAAGCGTGCGACCTCTGCAGAGTGTAAAACTATCATGATAGCCGTGTTCACGGTCAAGGACGGACGATGGGGAGCTGCCTCATGGTACTTCTTACCTATTTGTTTTCAAAATGGTGTTTCAAAGGAAAACCACGATTGCGGTCGTGTGTTTTGGTTTTTCTCCTCACAGTGGGTGCTGTGAGCGATGAGGGTGTTGCACGGTGGGTGCCGTGAGTAGCCAGGTTGGGCAAAAACTGGTGGGTGCCGGAACTTCAAAGAAATTGATTTGAACATTTGTTTTCCTCAACACTTTTAAATCATTTTATAAAACCTTAGGTAAAATCTTACAAAACTGGCTTTATGCAAAAAGGACCCTTGCCTTTCCCTTGTTAAACCTTAGATGCATATTAGTCAGCCTTGCTTGCTGAGTATAAAGTATACTCACCCTCGCCTTTTATGCGGGGCTGCTCATTCCAACAAGCAGGATGCGAACAACAGTGTAACCCCGAGAAGGAGATGTACCTTGACGAAGGTTTCGCCGCCGGGATCCAAGACGAAGATCACTTTGACGCCTAGGATTGCGCTCCTCCAGCTCTGGCTGTGGGGACTTGTCTTGGTTTTCTTCTTTTGGAGTTTCAGTTGTAATATAAAAAAATTTCCTCTTTTGTAAGGCCTTCGAGCCAAACTATGTAACCACGCCATGAGGCGCACTCTGATGTAAATTTATGTAAATTAATCGACATGGTTGTGATCCAAATTACATTGTCAGTATGCTAGTTATTCTTGATCCAGGACTAGCATGTAAACTTCAGTGGGACCTCACCTCCGCCAAGGGGGGTCCCGACAATCAATAAAAGGCATTAAAGGATATTTAAAATATCATAAAATAAATAATTTTCAAACATTAAAACAAATCACACAAATGGGATATTAATATTTTTCTGAACTCAAGATATTTTTACTATATCTTTCTAATAATTAAATTATTTATAACTAATAAAAGCACTAAGGAAATGATTTTAAAATTATATAAATATATAAAAGTCAAATGCCAAAAACAAATATATATTTTCAATCCTCATAATTTTCTGAACCTAGGGATATTTTTATTTTATTTTTCTGAGCTACCAATTATTTTCTAGACTTTAGTTGTAATTTCTAATCAATAGGAAAATTAGATTTCCTATTTGAAAGGACCGGGATGTCACCTAGAGGGGGGTGAATAGGTGATTTCAAAATCTAAAACAATAATTCAGAGTTAAATACGGAAGCTTAACCGGACAGTCCGGTGAAAAGGACCGGATAGTCCGATAGGTACTGGACTATGCGGGTGCAACTACCGGATTGTCCGGTCTACACAGAAACAGGGAACTTTGAATTTCAAAACAAATTTCACAATCTCAAGGATACAATCTACACCAAAGATAATTCACAAGCAAATATGTGTAAGAGTATCACACAAGGTAAGGCAATAACTCAATAGCAAAACAAACAAGTAATTAAAGCTAGAGAGTGAAAGGGATAAAACCGAAATGAAGATGGAGACGCGAAGATGTTTGTTCCCGAAGTTCGGATCCATGAGGGGATCTTACGTCTCCGTTGAGGCGGCTCGGTCACACTTGAGCCGGGGTCTTTTTCAACCCTTCCCTCACCGGTGTTGCACAATGCACTCGCCGACTTCACTCCTTTGATTTCTTCCCTTACGGAGGCGAAATCGAGCCTTCACAACCTTGACACGGCGCACCACACAAAGCTTGGTGGCTCGTGACCAATTCCTAGCCGTCTAGGAGTCCTCAACCTCCAAGAGTAACAAATGCTCACGAAGAATAAACTTGGAGATGACCACAAGTGCTCAAAGATCCAAAACTTGCTCAACTCGCACTCAATCCTCCTCCCAACTCATCCCAACCCTTCTTCCAAAGGGGATCACCTAGATCGAAGAGTGGAGGAGTCACTAGGGCTCAAAAACACACTAATTATACAAAGGAATCACCTCCAAACCCTTCCTCCAATTCTCACTCAAACCCTCATCCCAACTCTTCCAAACCCTTCTCCAAAGGAGATCACAAAGATCTAGAGTGGAGAGGTGCTTTGAGGCTCAAGAACAATGGGATAGCTCAAGGAATGGTGGTACAACGGCTATTTGCAAGTGGGGAGAGAGAGGGGTTTGAATAGAGCCTCCCAAGAACTAGACGTTGGCTGCAGGTCTGCGCCGGACCGGACTATCCGGACCCTAACACCGGACTATCCGGTTAGCAGCAACTAAGGAGCAGAAACTCAACGTCAGATTTGCTCTGGACTGTCCGAAAGACCGGACTATCCGGTGTTTCGGGCCGGATAGTCCGGTCCTAACATTAGGACCAACACAGCCCGACGAAAACGGCTGTAACTTTTGACTCCGGACTCCGTTTTGGGTGATCTTGGGCTCTACGGAAAGCTAAGAATAAGAGCTACACAACCAACAAGGTCTCACACCTCAAATCCTAAGAGATAAATGCAGAACTCACAAAGAAGGCAAGAGAGACCTACAACTCTCACTTTCCGACACCACTAACACCACACTCTCTCTAGGTTTCATAAGGATGGATCACTTAAGCACTTGACACATCAAGAAGTCATTCTCCATCGCATCGCTCTTAATAATACAGCAATCCTTAGACTCAAATTAGTTCAAAAATAATACAAGTCTAGGATAATCACTTACCGTCTTCTTTCTTCATTTTGCATGATGACCTTCACCAAGGATTGATGAAGCCTTCGCCTTATCCAACTTGACTCGATTCACCTCATGAGACTCTCGTCCCATCGACCTTGACTTGATCATCCTCCTCGACGATCTCCACGCCAAGTCGATCTTGACTTAGTCCTCAACTCTTAGTGACACCGTTGTCTTGTTGACCTCGGCTTGACCGTCATCCTTCAACATACCTTGGTCATCACACACTCACGGGACCTAATTCTTTCCAAACCACTTATGAAATACATTAGTCACAAAAGCTCAATGGATATGAATAAGTTGATATTTGTGAGCAATTTAGTACAACAAGTGTTTCATATAAATATGCACAATATGAGTGGAAACACTTGATAAAAGAAAGATTCTCCACTAAGTGCAACATGATAAATATGTAATGGAGCTAGATGCACTAAAGAGGTAATTGCCAATATGATGAAACAATTAAACCATGGCAAGGACCACAATCTTCACTTAATGATCCACATGATAAAATATACACGAATAACACATGTGTAAATAATATTCAAGCTAGAGTGAAGTTGTGGAACAATCTATATTAAACTTCACTAAATGATGTGCATGAGAAGATATATAAACAAGACAAGCATGCACCAAATCAATTTATAGCAATATGAAGTTTAACTCTAATTAAGACTAACATACTATAAACAAGCCACATATTGAACTCAAGTGAATATATATGCACAAATAGATATGACATAAACCAATGTGCATATATATAAGCAATATGTTACATGAAGTTCAATATGCATTTGTACAAGAGGAATGCAATAATAAATATAGAAAGGATACCGAGATTGCATACACTACAAGGTTGCAGATTTGGTCCGAGTGTTTTCCACACTCGGGATAGGGGCTGAAACACTCGGGATAGACTATCCCGAGTGGGAACACTCGGCGTAGCGCACTCGGCGTTATTTTCTCGAGAAAAGAAGGCTATCCCGAGTGTACACTCAGAAAAAATAAATCATCCCTGAGCGCACTCTCGGGATAGCCCTGAGATTCCGGATGCCACCCCGTGCCCCCGTGGCAGGTAGGGCAGCGCCATGTCAACGTGTATGCCGAGTTCTCACTCGGCATAGTGCATAGGGGTTTGCCGAGTGCACAGTCGGAATAGGGCTTTCCCGTGTGGACTCTCGGTATAGGTCTATCCCGAGTGGACTCTCGGCATAGGTCTATCCCGAGTGCACTCTCGGCGTAGACCTATGCCGAGTGCACAATCGGAATATTCATATGCCGAGTGCACAGTCAGGATAGCTATTTCCCCTACCAACCAGAACCCGGTTCGAATTTTCAATAAATTCAGAATATCAATTCATATATTTCAATAATACACATCCACAATATCCATTCACATTATAATGCACATATCACATATATATCCCATCCACAAACATAACTCCATCATACACATTCACATATATAATGCATATCACAAACATCCTCCGGTGTCAGCATACGAGAGCCATTATTCCCTTGTTTCTGTCCTGGGACTTGCATAGTGCTAAGTGTGCAATTCGGAGTATTGGCTTCATACCCGTCATCATATCGTGGTCGCTTATTTCTAGAAGACTGAACTTCACTTGAGAAATATAACGATACGAAGTTCGATATCTCTTCCGCAATATAAGCCTCTGCAATGCATCCTTCCACTCTAGCCTTGTTTTTTACCCATTTCTTAACATGCTGAAGAGCCCTACACATATAAATCGGGATATTTAGCCGCCCCATCACGCGAGAATAGTTTAGAAAGTAGGGACATCGATCTTACCTTTCGAATGGATACATCCACCAATATTGAACAGGTCCACCCACACATGCTTCATATGGTAAATGGATAACCATGTGCACCATGCATGTGAAAAACCCTAACGGAAATATTTTCTCAAGTTTGCATAAAAGAACAGGTATCTCTTCTTCCAATTCCCTCATTCTTTGTGGATCGATCTCCTTGGCACACAATTGCCGAAAAAAGTAGCTCAACTCAGCCAGCGAGATCCACACGCTCTCCGGAAGAAATCCACAGAAAGCTATCGGCATGAGAACCTCAATGAAGATGTGAAAATCATGACTTTTCATCCCATTCACACGGAGTTGTTGAAGGTTGACTCCCCGTCTAATGTTTGCAGCATACATATCTGGAAACTTCAACTCTTTCATCCATTGTAGAACTAGTATTTTTTCTGGTCTACTTAAGCAGAAAGCCGCCTTTGGCTTTTTCCAAGTACCGTTAGATTTCTCCTTCAAATGATAGCTTGGACGATCGCACAACTCTGCAAGGTCTAGTCGGGCCTTTACATTATCCTTAGTTCGATCAGCAATATTAATGCACGTCGACCAAAACAGTTCTGCCACATTTTTCTCCGTATGCATAACATCAACATTGTGACGCAACAAGAGTTTCTGAAAATATGGCAAGCTCCAGAAGCCTAGTACGTGGGTCCAATTATGTGTCTCCGAGAAACCTTCAAATTGGTGTTTCTGTTTACTCTGACTCGGTACTAGATCTAGAAGTTGCCTATGAATTTGGACACCTGTCAGACGAGGTGGAGGGGGATCGAACACCTGTCTACGCTTCCGAAAATCCTTTTGACTCCGCCTGAATGTGTGTTCAGCTTTAAGAAATTGTCGATGACAGTCAAACCAGCCGTACTTTTTACCATTCCTCAACCATAATGCAGACAAGTTTCCCAAACAAACTGGACATGCAAATTTCCCATGTGTGTTGTGTCCAGATACCATTCCAAGAGCAGGCAAATCACTAATGGACCATAGATAGCATGCTTGCATGTTGAATGCCTGTCTCGAAGATCTATCATATGTTACAACTCCATCCCATAACTTATGTAGATCATCATACAGAGGTTGCATGTATATATCAATGTTTTTGCGGGATGCTCCGGACCGGAATAATTAGAGTGAGAAACACGTATTCCTTCTTCATGCGATTAATGTCGGAGGTAAGTTATAAGGAACAACAAAGACAGGCCAACAAGAATACGGTGCGTGGCAAAACTAAATGGAGAGAAGCCATCGTGCATAGACCTAATCGTACATTTACGGATTCTGCGGCAAAGTCGGAAAGTCAAGATCAAACCGTCTCCAAGCTTCACCATCGACGGATGTACTATCATGTCGTTTATCTCTATGTCCATCTCTATGCCATCGCATGAGTGCGGCGATGTTGGCATCCATATAGCACCTTTGAAGTCGAGGAATGAGTGGAAGATAGCGCAAAATTTTTCTTGCAACCGGTTTTCGGCGACTTGTTCCGAATCATTCTCCACCGCACGCATCTGGTGCTTCTCCACACATCGCATTTTGTCTTTTCAATCTTTGTCCTTCCGAATAGCATGCATCCTTTTACGCAAGCATCGATCTTGTTGTACGACATACCTAGACCACTTAACATTCGTTTAGACTCGTTAAATGTCCGAGGCATTTTTAAATCCTACGTGGCCGGTAGAAGATCATGCATTAGACTGAGATTTGCATCATATGCAGCATTTGAAAGGTTGTCTTTGAGATTTCATAGACATCAAGCGAAAACTGCGGAGAGTACAGTCTCATTAGTGTCATTATGGACCGTTGCATGGTGGACTCGACCAATTTGAAGAAAGAATCTGCTGCAATAGATGCGTTTGTATACTCTGATCCTTCGTGAGCATCCCTGACATCTTCCAGCATGTCACTCATGTGGTGAGATTCATCGACCTCCTCATGTTGACGAGGCCGGACAGACGGTCTTGTCTCCCCATGTGAAGTCCACACGAGGTATTCAGGTGTAAAGCCATTCTTCACTAAATGACCTGATACAGTTTGGAGATCTTGTTTCTTGTAATTTCCACATCTTCGACAAGGGCAACTAGCCAACATTTGATTAGAGTTTGGCCCAGGAAAAGCGATGCTAAGAAACTCTCTTTTTTTCTAAACCAATTAATATTTGGCCTTCCATTTTCCAATCCGTATACATCCATGAGCGATCTTCAAGCATTGTTTCGAACAAACTAAACAAGAAAAAACCATTTGTAATTTTTTTACTTTCTTTGATATAATGAAAGAATATCACTATAAAAAAGAGAGCACAAGTGTTATGTTGACATACACAGACATACACAACTATCTCTTAATATGTTCACATTTTATCACGTTCAAATCAACATACATGGTGATAAACCATAATAAAACAAATATAAATAGTGCCAAAAGTAAATCTTTAATTAGCTCTCATTAACTTAGTTTCATCACATTCAAATCAATATACACAGTGGTAAACAATACTAAATAAATATACATAATGCCAAAAGAAAAACATAAATTAGCATTCATTAACTTACATTGTTTCCGAAGACAGAACAACACTAGAGCAAGGCTATGCCGACAGCACTCTCGGGGACTCACCTAGAAAGCACCGAAAGAAAGCACGCTCAATAAAATATGACGGTATCCATGTGGTCCAGTAATCAAAATTTTCATACATCTGGGTGGAAGCGAGAGATGTTAGTGATCGTCTGTGATGAAAGAAACAGCGAGGAGAAGGGTCACGCAGGCGGTAGGGAGGTCACGCCGGCCGATGGGAGGTGGAGAGGCACTTGTTGTGTAGGCTAACAATGGCGGTGGTCGTCGGGCCAAGGCGGCAGGCGGCCGGTGGGAGGAAGGCCGGACGGAAGGGAGGGAGCAGCTAGCGAGCCGAGAGGAGGGAGGTGAGGCAGCGAAGCGACCGGCCGGCCGTGGAGGGGCAGGCGGCCGGGTGGGAGGCGAGGTGGCCGGTGGGAGGAGGCAAGCTCCGGCGGTGGAAGGCGAGGCGGCCGGAGGAAGCCGGGAGGAAGAGGAGGTCACGGGAGTGAGGCTCAGGTGGGGCGGCCACGGTGAGAGGCGGCGACGGTGAGGAGGCAGCCAGTGGTGGCCAGACGGGAGGAGGCGACCAGCCGTGAAGCTAGGAGGAGGAGGGAGGCGGGGGAGGCGGATGGCCAGGCGGGCGGGTGGGCGGCCGGCGGAGGCGGATGGGGAGGCATGGCGTGGGCGAGGCGGGCGGGCGGCGCGGCGGCGGCAGTGGCAAGATTCGTCGCGGCGACGCATGGGCTAGCGCTGCGTTCTAGTCCGGCTAAAGGCGGCACTTAAGTCGAGTGGGCACTCGGCATAGGGTCCAGAGCGCAATACCCCGAGTGGGCACTCGGCCCAGAATGGCTGCCCACCAACGTCTCGATGCACTGCGCCGAGAGCCCACTCGGGCAACAAGCCACCTATGCCGAGTGCCCACTCGGCGTAGCTCACCGTGGGACCCACGTCGATGCAACTTGCGTCCCGTGGATACAGCGCCGTGGCCTTGTGGGACTCGCACAAGGCTATCCCGAGTGCCCACTCGGGCAACAAGCCACCTATGCCGAGTGCCAACTCGGGCGACAAGCCACCTATGCCGAGTGCCCACTCGGGGTTGCTGTCCGTGGGACCCATGTCGTGCAACTTGCCATCCGTGGATACCGCGCCGCGGCCTGGTGGGACCCGCACGGGGCTATCGCCGAGTGCCCACTCGGGGTACGTTCAACCTATGCCGAGTGCCCACTCGGCGTAGCTCACCGTGGGACCCACGTCGATGCAACTTGCCTCCGTGGATCTGGCCTGCGACTGGTGGGACCAAGCAGGCCTCTGTCTGAGTGCCCACTCGGAGTATCGGGGACCTATGCCGAGAGCCCACTCGGGAGTCTACGGCCTGGTAGGACCCGCGTTAGGCTATGCCGAGTGCCCACTCGGTATAAATCCCTTCCCACCCTCCAATTACTTCAAATTTTCTCCCGCGTTCTTTGGCCAGAACACGACATGGCAGGTGTAACCCAATCCGAGTGTGTTCTCGGGATATCATGTCTTACGTGGCGAGATGGTGAGCTATAGCAAGAGTACTCTCGGTATAAGTTATATATATTGCGAGAGTACACTCATGCTAACCCTATTTGGGTCGAGAGTAACATTAGCCGAGTGCACCATCAGCATATATATATTTTGGCCGAATGTACTCTCAGTAATATATTTTCACACTCGCCCCAAAATGAGATTCTTGTAGTGATACCTCATCTTTTCTTATTCACTTGACCTAAAGAATTCCTCCATTTGGATGAGACTAAAATGATCTTATCAACAAACTTGTTAGTTTCACTAGATAAATAAATACTTACTAGAGGTTTGACATTAGGCAAGCAATAACTCAAGCATTTACACATTTACTAATAATTGTTATTATATGTGTTTGTCATTAATCACCAAAATCACTTATGCGTCTAGATGCACTTTCACTATTTAACCCTGGATTTACCCGAAATAGAAGCTTTCTGATTCGGAAAACATACCTAAAATGAAAAATTTGCTTTCCTTTCTCAGAAAGACGTCGTCGACATTGTTGGGTTGTGCCGAGTCAATCCAAACGCCACGCTCGCCTCATTTGCGCGCGTCGCGTGTCCTAGGCGTGGCAACAACGTGTCCCAAGGGGTTGATTGTGCCACTGTATACATCTAGACGCCACCACCTTTGCTTTCTAGTCCGTCCCGAAGTGCCGTCACATATGGTGAATGCGGAGCAACTAAATTTCTTCACCTCTCCTCACATAATCACATTGGCCACTGCCCTGAGTTTTACCATCACCTCTATTGTGAAGTTCCTGCTCGAATCGTGTAAGGATACTACTCTTTTGCCACTGTGACGTAACACAATTGCGTCCATCCATATGACCAAGAAATTGGACCTGAATGTGTCCTGCACCATTATCATGAGGTTTCCACTGGAGTGCAGTCACTAAGCAGCCCCCGCAAGACTATAAGTCAGTTGGAATGAACAGTGGATTCCCTTCAAGGCATTGTGGCCGGTACGCTTGGCCAAATGTGCAAGCTCCGTGGTGATGGAGAGATCTCGTATCTATTGGGCAGAAACTAGCTAGTGTGATGGTGTAGTGTCATGTTCTTGGCGTCTCAACCCCATACAAGTTATAGGCATCGTGCGGGTAAAGCTGGGCACGTTCTGTAGAACTGAAATGAACAATACATCGATGGACCATGCTTCCGGTATATGAAGCTTGTTATTGAGTGATCCCAAATATCGAGGCTTAAGTAGATTTTCCTCTTACCTCAGTGATTTATCTTTCTACCAAATGTTATTTAAGTTACTTTCCCGTCGCGATTTACATTTCCTGCTACAATTGGGTTAAGGGTACAACCGATTAGATACAAATCTTGAGCATGGGAGTGATAGTATGGTAACTGGTTAGATAACTAAATTAACCCTAATTTAATCAACTCACCAGAAAGAAAAAAAAATAGGTGGAATGAGTTTAAAACCTAAGACACGATCATCACAAGACTTGATATTAAGAAGATGATTAGGAGTTAGAATGTAACATGGTTCCATTCCTTAATAATTCAACGTTCATGTTGGTTAATATCATTTCCTGTATAAGGCTTGTAAGTATTTGCATACTCACATGTTTTTTTATGTGGGCTGCCCATTCTAATGAACAGTCCTAGATCAGAATCTTGCAGAAAATGGTCTTTTGGATGACAATTGTAAAAAGGAATTTTATGGAAGGAGGATGTGACGCCCAAGTCATCCCTACGCTCAGGAGGCTTGCCTGTGGTAGTGGGCTAAACTTTTGTTTTTAATATAAGCAAATAAAGTTTCTGTAAGACAGAGTGTTTAAAATTCGGTCAACAGGCCATACTTTCACAGTAACTGTACTTTTGTTATATAAATTAACATTGCAGGATGATAGTGTACATGTGCACAGCTGAATCTTAAATATTTCTGCAGTGGTGGAATCCTAATATTTTATGTCGCGAAAACAATTCCCCATGGAACTCCAAAGACAACCTTCTACCCCGTTGGCCGTTGCCTCCTTCGCAGACTCGCCGCTGCCCAACGCCTAAGTTGTTCTCCTCATATTGGGTACCCAAATGCATATAATTGTCAAAGACATATACAATATAAGGTGCTCATACATAAATGTTTAAAGAGAGAGCATTGTCATGTCACTGGCACCTACAAAAAAATTAGTTCTTTCAATGCAAGTAAGTTTATAAGTGTGCTTAGATTTTACATCCCTTTTGAAGCACATCTTTAAATATTCATGCTAAGAGCATCTCCAGTAGAGCATCTAAAACAGAATCTTCTCTATATTTAGAGTTTCTCGTCCTCTAGCAGAGTCTCTATCTTAGCCTCTAAATTTAGAGTTTCTCTCTCCTAGCCTCTAAATTTGGAGGCTCTCTGTATCAATCTCTATAATTTCTCTGGATAGAGGTTTTGCTGAAGAGGATGAAAATATAGAGAGCGAATAGTGATTTAGAGGGGTGTATAGAGGCCCAATTTTAGAGCATATGCTGGAGATGCTCTAAGAGGTTGTTCTTTTCAGCTTATCTTATTTTCTTATTTTTTTTAAAATTTGTTTATAAGCTGAACTTCGAGAGCTTCTTGAAGTAGTTTGGAAAGTCAGATGAGCTTAGATGAGCTTCGTTTGACTTTTTCAGAGAGCTCTAAGATGTGGTTTCGAGGTAGAAAAAAAAGACTATAAAAACCAACGTGTATGACTTTTCGATTTGGTGATAAGTAGATAAGATAAGTTAAAGAGAACAGACATGACCACACTATTTGATGGGACAAAAAAATGATTTTTTTTATAGAAATATCTGGGCACCTACATTGCATGCGCCCTTGTCTTAATGAGATGATTTAGGGCCCCGCTGAGTTTTTTTTATAAGAGGGCTATGTTGAATTGGTAACAACCAAGGTATCTGTTGAGTAACTCTTGCTATCAGGTGTTGTTTAGAGATTTCGACATACTCACAAACAAACAAACAGGGAGAGATAGAGAAACAGAGTGAAACAATATTTTATTATTCTTTATAAAATAGCGCTATTTCACCTTGTATAGTCTCCTTTCAGTTTTTTTTTTTTTTGACAAAACAGTCCATCGATAGGCCTTTCATGGACCGGCCGGTTTCCCAGTGGTATCTATCCTGGGTGAAGTGAAATCCCTCGAGCCTGGTCTGCTGGCTGCTGCATCGCGCGCGCGCCTTGTTGCCTTGTTGGCGCCATAATTAACTCCGGATTGCACAGAATCGTTTTTAACACCTGCAAATTGGGCACATCCCAAGGAGGGGAGGGGAGACTCGCCATTCCATGCAACAATAATTACCGAGAGCAAAAGCCAAGCCAGTACACTTCGCCCACGAGCAGATGATGCCCAAACAATTCCCAATCCCTCCTCCCTGACATGTCCCCATCAACCTCCCGCCTCCCAACAAAAACCGAACTCTCTGCACCCCCATGGCCCGCCCGTCATCCCCTTCATCTTCCATGGACACCCCTCGTCTTCCTCTCCTTCTTCCACCATCGAGCCTGGGTGCTGGTGGCCCACGCACTGACGCTGCAGCGAGTTACTGTGCGGTAAAGCCGTAAAAGAGAGGAGGCAAAGGCGGGTAGTAGGGCAGCGAGAGCGAGTAGCTAGCGAGGGAAGCATCAGACAAGGACCCTTTCGTTCTCGCCGCTGTCCAGCTCCTCCTTGCAGCGCACAAGCCAAACGCAAAGCCCCCCAAGAACAAAAAAAGCATGCCTCCCAACAGCGGCGCTACACTGCCGCCGCTGCTGCTCTTCTTGCCACTGCTGCTGCAGCACCTGGTGTGCTGCGCCAATGCCGGCTCGCTGGACGGCGACGTCGCGGCGCTCTCGGACTTCCGGCTGGCCGCCGACCAGTCCCGCGCGCTGGCGAGCTGGAACCTGTCCGCCAACCCGGCCCCGTGCGGGACGTGGCGCGGCGTCACCTGCGCCGGCGGGCGCGTGACGCGGCTGGTGCTCGAGGGATTCGGTCTGTCCGGCGCGTCCGCGCTCCAGGTGCTCACGAGACTCGACGGCCTCCGCGTGCTCAGCCTCAAGGGTAACAGCCTCTCCGGTGCCATCCCCGACCTCTCGCCTCTCGCCGCGCTCAAGCTGCTCTTCCTTGCGCACAACTCGCTCTCCGGCCCGATTCCGCCGACGCTCGGAGCGTTGTACCGGCTGTATCGGCTCGACCTCTCGTTCAACAACTTGTCCGGCGTCCTGCCCACGGAGCTGAACCGGCTCGACAGGTTGCTGACTCTACGGCTGGACTCCAACCGCCTCACTGGTGGGGTTGACGGCATTGTGCTGCCGAGATTGCAGGATTTCAATGTGTCGAACAATATTTTGTCCGGGAGGATTCCGGTGGCGATGGCGGGGTTTCCTGCTGGCGCGTTCGGCGGGAATGTTGGTCTGTGCAGCGCGCCGCTGACACCGTGCAAGGACGAGGCGCAGCAGCCGAATGCGTCGGCAGCGGCGAATGCGTCCGAGGCATCGCCGTGCCCTCCGGCTGCAGCCATGGTGGCGTCGTCGCCCTCGGCGAAGCCAGCGGGCGCTGCGACCCCCGGCAGCGGCAAGGGAAGGATGAGTCGAGCGGCCGTGGTGGCAATTGTAGCGGGGGATTTCGCCGTGGTTGGGCTCGTGGCCGGGCTGCTGTTCTGCTACTTCTGGCCGCGCCTCTCCGGCCGGCGAAGCGCCAGGCGTCTCCGCGAGGGGGAGAAGATCGTGTACTCTTCTAGCCCGTACGGCGCCGCCGGAGTGGTCGCGGCGGCTGGCGGCACGTTTGAGCGCGGAAAGATGGTATTTTTGGAGGACCTCAGCAGCAGCGGTGGGAAGCGGTTTGAGCTCGAGGAACTGCTGCGCGCGTCCGCGGAGATGCTGGGGAAAGGCGGGTGCGGCACCGCCTACAAAGCGGTGCTCGACGACGGCAGCGTCGTGGCAGTGAAGCGGCTGCGCGACGCCACAGCGGCGGCGGCGTCCAAGAAGGACTTCGAACACCACATGGCCGTGCTCGGCCGTCTCCGCCACCCCAACATCGTGCCGCTCAACGCCTACTACTATGCCCGCGACGAGAAGCTGCTTGTCTACGAGTTCATGCCCAACGGCAGCCTCTTCTCCCTCCTCCACGGCAAGTCCTCTGCCTCGGACCTCTCGACATTAATTTCATCAAACACACACTTGTCGCTGAATTGGAACATCTCCCCGTTCGTTATTACAGGTAACCGAGGCCCAGGGCGCACGCCGCTGGACTGGGCGGCGCGCATGCGCATTGCCTCCGGCGCGGCGCGCGGCCTAGCCTACATCCACCACGCGAGTCGCCGGGGCGGTGGAACACCCAGGCTCGCGCACGGCAACATGAAGAGCACAAACATACTGCTCGACAAGGCCGGCGTCGCGCGGCTCGCGGACTGCGGCCTGGCGCAGCTGGCCTCTTCGCCGGTGGCCGCCGCGGTGCGATCCGCAGGGTACCGCGCGCCCGAGGCGCCCCCGCCGCCCCGTCCATGGGCGTCGCAGAAGGGCGACGTGTACGCGTTTGGCGTGGTGCTCCTGGAGCTGCTGACGGGGCGGTGCCCGGGCAGCGAGCTCCCCAACGGCGGCATCGTGGTGGAGCTGCCACGGTGGGTACAGTCGGTGGTGAGGGAGGAGTGGACGTCGGAGGTGTTCGACCTGGAGCTGATGAAGGACAAAGGCATCGAGGAGGAGATGGTGGCGATGCTGCAGTTGGCGCTGAGCTGCGCGTCGGCGGCGCCCGACCAGCGGCCCAAGATCGGGTACGTGGTGAAGATGATCGACGAGATCCGCGCGCCGCCGTCGCAGGACGAGTCGATGGACGAGTCCTCCGGTGTGTCCGACTCGCCCGCCGTGTCAGAAGGCGGCGCCGTCAGCCAGTGACGATGAGGAGGTTTTACTCTTGTGATTTGTGCTTTGGTTCACTTGTCTCTTCTCTCTCTTTTTTTTTTTTTTTTTGGTGTGTAGCCGTTGATCTGCTTGCCGATGGTGCCTACTGCCTGTATATGCTTGACGATGGCATTGGCTCTGATTTTTCTGACCATTTCTTTTGAAAACTACTCGTGTTATGTGCGCGTCCGTCTTTTGATGCCACTGCTGTGACTTTTGGCACTTGACATACCGGTTGCATGTCAAGTGCATCACTCTGCACTCTGTTGCTTGGATTAGCAATGACTCTGCTCGTAAATGTACTACTGCAACACGATTTTTCTACTAGATTACTGGAGCATCGGTAATGCTATCCTATTTTACCATTCATCCGCTGTTTATCTTCTATTTGTAATTTAATTTTACTGTTACCTCTGCAACTCTGTATATATATATAAAGATTGAGAAAATAAGAACACAAAATAAAAAGAAATAAGATTCAAAATACAAAAATAGAAAAGGTCTATTAGAGTTTATCATGATTAATTCTAGTATAAATCTTTATATATATAAATTTCTCTTAATGACACAAATGTAGCCGTGCAAATACTTGAGACACCTTGCTCACTATATTATTAAAACAAAGTTAAACGGAGCTACTGTGTTTGATCTAAAATAGTAGAAATTCGCAATATCAATCGGAAATAAAGAAAGATCGGGTTATTATGGATCCATATTATAACATTTAAATCTAAAAGAATTAGATATGGATAATATCAGATAGTGCGGCAACCAGGAATATCAGATCGTGTGACAACTAATAAAACTAACTCCCATATTAAGACGTGGATACTAATTAAGCATGCATAACTAACCAACCTGTAATTAGTGTCCAATACATAGAGTCTGTATTTGAGTTGAATACCTAGCCAGTATATACGTATTATCTCTTAATAAGCTAGTAAAGAATACAAGGCAAACACCGTGACGTCCCTTTCTCGCCAAAATGTATACTGGAAAGTTGTTCTCATTGGATTAAACCAAAATACTGGGAATTCTGAAGAAGAAATCCAAGTGCGTCATCTCGCCACTCTTCGCAGAGCGAACATCACAAGCGGTTCGTGAGAGTGCAGACTGGCGGTTTTGAACCATTATCTGAAACCGTGTGTGATACTGGCTGGTATCACACGCGTTCCTCAACCGCTTATACAGCCCAACGAACCGGGCGTAGCTCTCAGCGCGCGTGGTCGCCACGTGGGATAGCTCGCAAGCGGTTCGTAGTGGAACGCTTGCTATGGTATTTCTCTGCGCGTTCCAATTCAACCGCTTGCTTGAGAAGCACTCCACCGAGAATCCATTTCAAAATGGTTTTATAGGGTGTTTGTCGATATCGTTTGAAATAATAAAACTAAATACTAGAAGAGCCTTTTCGTCGCAATTTTATATATATATATATGCATACACATGTTGACATGATCATCACAAGCTGAACAAACATTCACAAGTATATTAACATTGCCAAAAATCCACAAGTATATATATACATGTTACATGTGATAACGAGTGCACGCACGTACGCGACGTTTACAAACAGTTTGAATGATTGAAAATTGTCTATCAAGTTAATTTCTTCGTCGCGTCACTCTTCTCGGCCTTGCTCGACGAGGTGGTGGATATCGCCGCCAGTTCGGCGGTGTTAAAGGAAGGAGAACCGTTACCCCTCATATGGTGGAACGCGTCTTGAGGGTTTACGATCTCGTCGACAACGAAACCGATGAGTTGTTCTTGAAGTGCGAGCACCCGGTGAGGCGGCAGTACTGCAAAGTCGCGATCGGTGTTGGGCTGGCAATTAATAAAGCGATAAGTAAATAATTAAATATCGGAACATATATATGCTTGTAATTAAAGCATATGTTATTCTAGCTAGCTAACTGGTTCAGTAGCACACACGAACCTCTTCGAAAAAATTAGTGGGAACATCGCCGTGGAGAAAGTTTTGCATGTAGTGGAACACATAGTAGCCACACAAGTTGTTTCCAGCGGTCTGGCGACTAACCTTCATTGGGGCCGAGGATTTCATAACAATAAACAAATTAAATATTCGGATGACAAATTGATAAGACGCACATATAATAATAATATACAGTCTTTGTAATACGTACCAATCGCTTAGCCGGACATCGAATTCTTTCTTGAATTTTCCCTTTTACTTCTTCTTGAACTCCGTGTACGCCGCGTTTAGGATGTTAATGATCCATTGGTATCCTGCCTTAGACTTCCTTCTTGAGTCTTGTACTCTAATAATTCCATTGCCAAGCTCGATGACGAGAAGGATCCAGTGAAAGCTATTGACACATATTGAAAGCTATTGACACATATTGCAACATATATGTAAATAGCTGGTCATATATACTACATATGATTGTCTTAAGAAGTATATAGAGGAAGAAAAGGATTGTGAGAACACGTACTCGTAGTTGAAGGGCAGGAATATGTATAGCTCGTCGTGTTGTTCGAGCATTGCATGGAGAATGTATTCCTCGAAATTCTTTCTTTGAGGGGGGTATGAATACACTTTATCGTTGATAATCGATGGATCGATGAAGCCGTACTTATGCGACATGCCGTCTTTAGCAAGCCGTTGCATCTCCAATCTACGTGAGGCATATATAACTTAGTTAGTTGGAGTCCAAATTTATGGTACGGGAGTAAATAGCGGTGTAAACTTAGGAGCTCAAGACACTTACAGGCACCAGCCGTCTTTGTGGTATATATTGTACAAGTCTTCAAATTCCAGCCATATTTCTGTGTTGTCCCCGTGGTGGAAGTGCTCGTCTTTCAAAACTAAGAGAAATATAGTCGTTCCTTTCATGGCCTGTTTCATGTACCAGATATGCATCTGTCGCATCTTGGTAGGCGAGCATCTATCTCGATTGAGTCCACCAAATGGTTGGCCCGATTGATACTTCCATCGATCGGTGCCATTGGAAGATTATCCGTCATTCCCAGAGTGCACCTTCGTGTCGAGCCTGCCTCTTCCATGAATTTTCGCACCATCTTTGGATCGGCAGTCTTTGTCCTCATCTCTGCATTGTTCTTTTTTTTCGGCGCCCTCCGACTTCTAGTAGCATTTGTCTTGCTCTTCACTATTGTCCTTTCATAGTTGGTCAGCACTGGAGGTGGCGCCATACCGCCAACTAACTGTCGGAGATATGTTGGATCAATTTTCAGCTTTGGCTCTAGTTTCTTTGGCGTGAATTGCCTAGCCACATCGCCTTTTTCTTGCCTCCAGCTCCTCGGGAGTCATGTCATATGCAAGCTTAACCGGCTCCTTTCCCTTTCTCCTCGGTGGATCCCGCGTCGTGGTAGGAGATGCCGCCGCGGATCCCGACGCCGGACGGTGAGCTTCTTTCTCGGGGAGATCTTTGGAGATGTGGTTGCCCTTGGATGGTTCTTCTTGCTTTCGGCGGTGGCGGCGAGAGAGCTTTTCGTGGAGCTTTAGGTGGCGGCGGCGGCGCTGAGCGGCGTGCGTTCTCGTTGTGGAGACAAGCTTGGCCTGCGGCATGCTCCAACTCCGAGGCCTCTCCTACGGTGATTTCGCCTCCACGACAATTTGGAAATATAATGTACTTTTTTCGCCAGAGAATGAATGAGCCGTCTAGGGCCCTGTCCAAGGCTGGTCCCGTCATCGCCGTAAGATTGTCTAGCGTTAGATCCCGGCCGTCGACCACCTCATCCACCGTGACCTTGGAGTAACCGGTGGTATATCAATCTGATGGAACCTCGGCCCGCCTCCACCGGATACACCATGCCATAAGCCACCTTAAAGGAGATTTCTCATCTCGGCGTGTAGCTTGCGAGGCGGCGAACCGTAATCTTGTCCATTGGATGACGAGCTAGCGATCATCTTGGGGGCCACGGCGACGCCTTGCAACTTTCCGTTATGGGCGGACTTATCACGGCGTCCGTTGCCCTTCAACATTGACCGAATCTTCTGCGCTCGGAAGTGCACGGCTCATCGCCCGGCGATCTTCGCGCGTAACCGGTGATCGGCGTTTTCCTCGTGGGCTTTGAGTGCGCCTCCAATGGAGCCACTCTGGAAGCTTCTCTTCTCTTGTTTCTCTCCGGCTCTGTAGATACGTGCATCGCATCGCCGCAGCCGAGCCTCCACGGCTTCTTCCCAAAACCTCTTGTCCGTCCCGAGTGTTCCTTGTTTTGGAGGGCATATGTGAGTAGGTCATTCTCCCTGTCCGTCACCAAGGAGCCCGACTAGATATTTTCGATGCCTTCATCAATCCTCTGACGAACGTCTTGCAAGTCCACTTCCACCACCACGCTGCCGTCATCCTTGAGTTGGCCCCCATGAGCCATGATGTAATTGCGCATGCGGTCATCCCAACCATCGCATTCGGGCACAATATTCTTGCCTTTCAGCTCCTCTTCTTGCTTGTCCCATTTTGGTGTAGCCCTAACGTAGCCAGCGCTCCCGAGATGGTGGTGGTATTTCTTCTTGAGCGCATTCTCCCTATTCTTCTGCCTTGCGGCTTTGCCTTCTTCGGACACCTTGAAGTTCTCGAATTCTTCCCAATGATCCGCAAGCTTAGCAAACTTATTGAAGTCTGGCCTTGTTCCCATGTCGATGTAATCGCGGGTGAGCTTCGACTTCCACTGCTGAAATGAAGTTGCCATCTTCTTGGAAGCCCATGCCTTCACCTTCGCTTCGACACCATCTGGAAATATGAAATTTGCCTTGATATCGTTCCATATGAGATCCTTGGTAGCTGCAGAACTTTGGGCCATGTCTTGATCTTGATTGGCACATGATCCCTAACGCAGATATCCTATTGCGTTGTTGAGCGGTGCAAGTGCGAGACCGGGGCTATTAGACTACCGTCGTTGCCGACTTTGGTGATCACATGCTTGGACTTGACTTCTTGTTAGGTCCTCGTTGAGCGGACTTTGCGTTGGTCGATGTACCGCCTTGATACAAAAACATATAGGATATAAATGAGAACGCGTGTTATGTGTGAATTAACTTATATTAATGAACATGCCTACTTGATATATACCTCGGAATCGTCCACGGTATTCTCATTGTCCTCGCCGGTAGCGACCTCATCGGCAACCGGCATTTGGGCGTTCTGGTCACATCGATAGCTTTGACCATTTGAGGCGTTACCGATCGCATCGACATGCCCACTTATGAGTGTAGACAATGCGATGGTCTCAAACATCAAGTTCTCCTGGTCATCGAAATCTGGGTCACCACGTCTTGGTGTCGTCATGGACCCGAAACCCTAATTTTGCGATCTATAGAATAAAAACAATTACTTCAACAATCTATCTCAACACCAAACCAAAAGATAGCATGGGTACATTTCATTAAGTGATATGTTAATTGAGTTTAATGGACCTAAATGGCATAATAAGGAACTATAATACTTTAGAGTGACAAATAGATAGAAGTCAGATGTTTGAGGCACTGGGAATACTTAAAATTTGCTCACGGTATCTCATCTAGGTGCCAAGATTCTTATCATCATGGACAGCATATACCACCAAGGGAGAAATAATTGTTTTATGGCATTAAGCTTACAATTTCATTATAATTTTACTGGTTTTATAAATAGAGTGTTATAGAGTGCCTGCTACGGATGCTTTGAAGAGAGATTTATGGGTATGTCTTTAAGTCAACTCGGTAGAGACTGGCTTGGTTGGGCTCGACCAAGCTTGGAGTCGCTTCTGGTTTGAGCCTTCGCAGAGGTAAAATTGTGCTTTACGCCCATGCTGGATGGCAAAAATTGGTCAAATTCATAAAAGCGCATACCATCAACCTTAAGGCATTTTACCCTAGGCTTACATGTATATATATATACCTACACAAATAAATGGAGAGATTTCACATATATATATATATATATATATATATATGTATGTATCTATATAAGAGACATAAGAACAATAAAGAAGTGTATGAATAAAATATACATGAATATCACCTAAAATCCCACAAAAACCCTGAAATTAGTTTGGACCCTAATTAGCGGTTTGAATCTAGTGTGGTGCAGCCACCCCGGCCGCCTCCACCTCACCGGCGCAACCACTCCTCGATCCAGAATCACGGCCAGAGATCTCCCTGCTTGCCCTCCTTCTGGCCGAGCCGGCCATCCGTGCCTTCCTCTCTGTCCCGTTGGGACATTTCATCAACACCTGCGGGCAAAGAACAAACAGAGGAGGAGAGAGCATGGGAGAAGCGGAACCTAGGCCCTCCGGTGTGGCGGCGGCGGCACGTTGTCGGAGGAGACGAGGAGGCGGCCATACTGTCGGAGGCGGCGAGGACGGCGGTGCTTGGTTGCAATGGCGGCGCGACGAGTCAAGCTGAAGCGCGGTTCTGGGACTTAGAAAAAATTTTGTGTGCAAGGTGCGATATAATGTAAAGGGCCTCATAGCGGTTGGTAGTCTGAACCGCTTGCGAGGTCGATCTCCATAGCGGTTCTTATTAGCAACCGCTTGCGGAGATCGATCTCTGCAAGCGGTTCATACTACCAACCGCTTGCAAAGGGCCATTTTAGGGGGCGGGCGGGAACCCCCTTCTACAAGCGGTTGGTAGTACCAACCGCTTGCGGAGGTCAGTAACATTGAAAAGGACGCCGTGCCCCGTTTTGGTTGAGATGTAACATTCCTCCCCCTGGCTAGAGCGCAGCGTTTAGGCGCGGGCTCACCCACGTGCTCGCGGGTTCGAGCCCCCCTTGCGCCCCCTTGCCCAAATTTTTTTTGGTTTTCTAAATCTTTTCTTTTATTAATTTGTTTTATCTCTTTCTTTTGTTTTATCAATTTGTTTTCTTTTATAAATTAATCTGTTTTATCAATTTGTTTTCTTTTATAAATTTGCTTTATCTATTTCTTATCTTTTGTGAATTTGTTTGATCTATTTTTTTTCTTTTGTAAATTTGTTTTATCTCCTTCTTCTCTTTTATAAATTTGTTTGATCTATTTCTTTTCTTTTGTAAATTTGTTTTATCTCCTTCTTCTCTTTTATAAATTTGTTTTATCTCTTTCTCTTCCCTTTTGTAAATTTGTTTTATCTATAAATAACATTAAAGAAATAACACAAGTCCAATATGCGTATTTTTTACAGAAGTTGTACACGTTAAGTAGGGGCAATATTAGCCTTTACAACCGTTCCTTCGTTATGATCGCGACGTATGTAAGGATCATCGACGTCTCTGTCATTCAGGACGGTTATGTCCACATCAACCGCAAAAGGAAGTAGCTCGTCGAACTGGCCATACGCTTCCTCGTCGGTGACGTCTTCAACTCCAACAATCCTTCGTTTGCCTTGGAGAACCATGTATCGCTTCGGTTTGATTTGAGTCTTGTCCTTTTGCTTCTTTGATTTGCTTGAGTTCATGTCCATCACATAGAATACTTGGTGCACAGCTTGAGCTAGAACAAACGGTTCGCGTCTATAGCCGATTTGTTTGAGATCCACGGTTGTCATGCCGTATTTGTCGACCTTCACGCCAGTTGGAGTCAGCTTCACCCATTGGCACTTAAATAGAGGGACCTTCAACAATGGTCCATAGTCGAGCTTCCATATTTCTTCTATGAAACCATAATATGTGTCCACCCCGCCGTTGTTGTCTAAAGCGTCTATACGGACACCACTGTTCTGGTTGGTGCTCTTGTTATCCTGGAATCTGGTGTAGAATGTGTAACCGTTGATCTCGTACCCCTGAAATGTCATGATTTCTTGTGATGGTCCACGGGCCAACCGCTGCAGTACTTCATCGTTTGACCCCTTCTGAAGGATGTAGGTTTGTAGCCAACTTCCAAAGTTTCCATTTGCTTTAAATCTATCCAACCATCTGTCTTTTCTGGGAAGCTGCGCTGTAGGGACCTCTTATGTTGAAGGATATAGGGGCCGATGATAGTTGATTGCTTTAGAACCGTGAAATATGCTTGCTTAAATGCATTAAGATCATTGCATACAACTGCTTTCCTTCCTAGTGTGCCTTTCCCCATGACCTCCCTCGTGGCGTGATATGGGGGCGCCGATAGGATCAAGATCACTAATATAATCAACACAAAACTCGATCACCTCCTCTCACACGTAGCCCTCGGCAATCAATTCTTCCGGACGAGAACGGTTCCGGACGTACTTCTTGAGGATGCTCATGTACCTCTCAAAGGGAACATGTTGTGCGATACACAGTCCGAGAATACCTATCTCCTCACAAGGTGAACAGTGAGATGAACCATGATATCAAAGAATGCAGGAGGAAAGATGTAAAACCCTAAATATATACACTAAATTTTTATGAATAGATTTTTTTTTTTAAAAAAATATATATATTGGTTTCAAAATAAATAAATAAAGTAATGCTAAGAAAGAAATATTAAAGAAAATAAAATAAAAAATAATAAGAATAGTTATCAAAACAATTAAATAGTGGAATAAGTATGAAGAGACTTAACATAGAATTGTTAAAATGAAGTAGATGTATATACACACATATAAAGAGGAAAGAATATTGAAATTAGGTAGATAAAGATATTCATAAATCAGGGGGGAAGTCACATTAAATTTATAAGATTAAAAAAAATGATTTTAGTGGGAAGACAAAAAGAAAGAAATATGATGCAAGAAATGTCTATCGTGCGGATTGAACCCACGCCCAGCCGCTTAGCTAGCAAGTCTCTTGCCAGCTGAGCTACGTGACTTTGTTGCTCAAATAGCGGCTGGGTCCAATGTATACTAACGGCCATCTGTTCATCTTCCTCAGCCGCCGAACGGCTCGAACATGAACAGACGGCAGAAACGGCGCCGCATGAACTCACTGGGATCAAACTGAAACGGCAAAATTAGTGCAATTAATTTTCAGTTTCTAAACGCCTGCCACCAACGTGTTGAATGCCGAAGAAACCCCTATCAATGGATGCTTATATAAGGCCAATTCCGTCGCCCCGTTCGAGTTAGTCGTCGGCGTTCTAGACCCAAAATCCGTTGATTGGAAGCCTCGTTCTTCAATCCCTTCGCACCACGCCATCCACAAGCTGTGGCGAGCAAAAGCCCTCATCGAATTTCGTCGGAGCTTCGTCGTAGCGCCGTCACCGCGCACGTCTTCTTCCGCCGTCGTTTCGTCGCTCGGTAAGGCCGCCTTCTCTTTTTCTTGCTGCGCAAAATCGGTGAAAGAGATTGTAAATCTGAGAAAACACATCCTTCATATTCCTATCCTCTCCCACCTTACCAAATTTGAGACTCTAGAACCATCCGAGGCACCCTATATAAATCGCCGAAGTAGCATCTCTCGATTTCGAGCCGTCTCTCTTTCTCCTCACGCCTATGCTGGATCGGTGCGAATTAGCCCGTGTCTTTCGATCACGTCCTGCGCATCTTTGATAAGAATCCATCCCATCCAATCTCTCATCGAATCGTTGCTTGAGCGCGACGAATTTGATCGCCGAAGAACCTGGCCGGATTTTGTCCATGGCTGTTGCTATGTTACTAATTTCTAATTCACGAATAAATTCATAAAATTGATATCTAGCAAACCGTAAAATAAAAAACCACCAAATAAGTTGAGTTCAATTCATAAGAATGCAGATAACTGTTTTGTCAATTTTGTATCTTTTTGCTATCCTTATATTTTTTTAAAATTATTTTTGGTATTGATCTATATTGACTAGAATATGTTTGTTTGCTTGCATGTAATTATATGTTGGGATTTATTTTCATCAAAAGGCGAAGAAGGTATTATTAATCATTTGGAGCTACAGCCGGAGGATCAACGCTTCGTCGATCAAGGCAAGTTAGAAGAGCCAATTCCTTTAGAATAGAAAATCTAATCTAGAAAATATAGTCCCATTTGCATTTTGACCATATGATCACCTAGCTTACAAGGAATTTTATAGAATTTAAGTCCTAAATATGCATGCTATAATTTTAAACAATGAAAACTAGTTTTCTAGAAATTTTTATAAAAATGCCATGTTACAAAATATAAATACTACTTAATATGAAACTAGGAAAAATAATTGCTTAGCCAAGCATTGAAATTTCAATACATTTATTCGTGATGATTGTTGTGAACTTGTGTGATTGGCATTGGGGAAATGCCAAGGTTTTTTATTGTGGTTTTAAAATAAAATTGGCTAGGGTAATAAGAAAAGTTTGGTTTGGTGCGGGATAGACGCACGGTTTCGGGTTGTGGTTAGTTTATTATTCCTAACCTAAGGACTATTCGTCCTATGGACTTGTGATCCGAGCATTACAAAGACAACCTCTTGATCTGAAAGGACGGACTTGGACTTAGTACATCGCAATCGTTCTAGCTAAGTCTTTGCCATCTGGTTGAACACAACCTTGTCTCAGGAAGCGATGTTTTGTCTGGCGTACAAGGGGCTCGGGAACCTTGTCTCCGAGGAAGCGATGTGTTACCCGAATGAAACCTTAACAGGCGAGAACTTCAGTTAGACCAGGGCTTTAGAAAGGCCATGGGAGCTCATCTCTGTCCTACACCTCGGAAGTGTAGTGACAAAAGGAATGAGATTCTCAGGAGGGTAAAGTGTACAAACTCTGCAGAGTAAAAACTATCCGGATAGCCGTGCTCACGGTTAAGAGCACTCAAGGTAACTCTCCATATGGTAGTGTTTGTTTTCAAAATCTGGGATGTTTTGGCAAGGGATGCCGTTGAGTTATTTGAAAATAAATAAAGAAAAATTCAAAGGTTTTATCTCTTCTTTTTCTAAAATGCCATTTTAAATTATAGGAAAAATTCTGTAAAACTGGCTTTACGCAAATAAAAAAAACTCATGCATCTCTTCTAAGTTTACTTGCTGGTATGTTGCATACTCATTCTCGCATATCACGCAGGCTGTTTATTCCAACAAACAGATGATGGATTTGATGAACGCCGACTGGTAGAATGGGTACCAGCAGATCCTCCATTCGACATCTACGCACCAGGACCTTATGATGATGAGTGATGAAGCCAGAAGACTATGTTTGATACCAGAAGATAGATCTAGAGGGTTTTCTATATGCACGATATAGTCCATGCCTGTGGGATATTGTAATGAACTAATGTTTATCCGCTGCTACTCTGTCATTATTGTAATAAAGTTAATATCGCACGTTATTTATCGTAATGTTATCATTTCTGAATTATGATCTGTGGATACTAGCATTGATTCTGGGACTAGTATCGATATAACACAGAAAGGGGCCTAGGCATTGGCTTGGGTCCCGACAAAAGATCATCTCGAGACTAACCAAGCTTTGAACCACATCATCCTGCAACTTATTTAGTTTATTTGGATCGATGACCTTCTATGATATGGCGTTGAAAAATGAACACCGCTTTGTGATTGTACTCCGAACCCACTCCGGCAGTATACCTCTGATAGCCACTGGGAGCAACTGTGTCATCATCACAAGACAATCATGAGATTTCAAGCCTTGGAGTTTGTTCTCTTTCGTGTTTACAAGTCTCCTTACATTCGAGGAGTATCCGGAAGGGACCTTCACACTGTTTAGGCACTCTATCATTCTTTTTTTTATCTCTTTTTTGCTTAAAGTGTAGCTCGCAGGATGTAGGTACAGTTGTTCTGTCCCTTCTTTATTTTTTGGATGTAGATCATTCCTCAACTTTATTTCTTCAAGATCCTTCCTCGCTTGGAGGGTATCTTTTGATTTGCCATACATATCTATGTACCCTAACAAGTTTAGGCACACATTCTTAATGATGTGCATTAAGTCCATGAGTGACGAACCTCCAAAGACTTCCCAATCTGGCGAGTCCCAAAATATTGACTTCTTCTTCCACATTGGTGCTCGACCATCCTCGTTCGGTACATGCATGCTTCCGAACCCTTTCCAAATCTACTTTTAGATCTTGTACCATAGCAAAAACTAGTCACCATTACGATCTTTGAGGCTTGCCACGGGTTTCTTGTTGTCCGTTGAATTTTACGCCTTTCCACCGCAATGCATGACTATCGCCTAAAAACCTGCGATGGCCCATGTACACACACTTTCGAGAGTTTTTCGGTACATGCAGTCCGTTTCATCCAAGCACGGGTGCGAGCTTTAAACCCTGTGACGGTTTGTCCGGACAGACATAAGAGCGAGCCAATCGTTGATTGTTACAAACAACATTGCGCCGCAGAAAATACTCTCTTCAGACTCATCCCAAACCCGTACACCATCCTCCCACAACCGCAAGGTCTTCAACCAATGGTTGTAGGTAGACATCGATGTCATTTCCGGGTTGCTTGGGTCCTTCGATCAACAATGGCATCGTGATGTACTTTCGCTTCATGCGAGCCATGGAGGAATGTTATAGATGCACAACATCACGGGCCAAAAGTGCTATGAATCTTTGCTCAACCGGCGAAAGGATTCATCCCATCCGTGCTAAGCCCAAATCTTATGTTTCTGACCTCTTTTGCAAAGTCTGGGTAAGTCCGATCGACTTTTCTCCACTGAGAGCCATCTGCAGGGTGTCTAAGCATCTCATCTTCCTTACGATCTTCTTTGTGCCAACGCATCATCTTCGCATGACATTCGTTAGCAAACATACGCTTCAACCTGGGGATCACAAGAAAATATCATAACACTTTGGCTGGAGTTCTCTTCTTCGTACGCTTCCCATCCACTTCACCTGGGTCGTCACGCTACACCTTATACCGTGATTTCTCGCACACTGGACAAACCTCCAGATCGGCATACTCATTGCGATACAGGATACAATCATTAGGGCATGCGTGTATCTTCTGTACTTGCAATCCTAATGGGCAGAGGACTCGCTTCGATTCGTAAGTAGATTCCGGTAGAGTGTTACCTTCCGGAAGCAACTTCTTCACGAGTGTTAACAACTCATCGAATCCCTTGTCCGATACACCGTTTGTGGCCTTCCATTTCATGAGTTCCAGTGTAGTACGGAGCTTTTTTAGGCCCTGCCCACAATCTGGGTACAAAGGAGTTTTGTGGTACTCTACCATGCGCTGATACTTCCTGTACTGTCTTTCCTCCGTGAACTCTCCCTCTCCGTCACGGAGCATCTGGTCTAGCTCATCATCACCAAACTCGCCAAGTGCATCTTCCACGGACCCAAATTGAGTGTTCACTTCGTCAACCTCTTCTTCGTCTTCTTCGTATTCTTCATCGTCTTCCTCTAGAATCCCCTCTACTTCGCCGTGGTTTGTCCAACAGATATAGTTTGGCATGAAACCTCTCCTGACCAAATGGTTCAGAACCAACCATCCTTCGAGTGCTCCTTCTCGTTCTTGCGGTCTCACGATGGACAAGGTATGAAGCTTCCTCGAGGCAATAATGCATTGGCGCATCGAGAAAAGCCTTCACGCCATCCTCGAACTCTCTTGACCGACGATCCGCATTGTACATCCATTGTCGATTCATCTATAGCAACAAAAAAATACAAACATCTATTACAATTTTCAAGTAATGCTAACTACGTCTATTAGTTATAATTACTTTTATTACTTACCACAAAATATTTACTTTCTTTCATTTAATATGTATAGATCTACCAACTAATTTTTTGCATTTCAAACATTTTAAGCTACCATAGCACCTTATGAAACAAGATTTCTCATCATACAATGCATAAAAAAAAATCAATATATAGAAGAGAAGAATATGTACAAGATGCTAGTCACCTTTTAAACAATAAATTTGGATCTAAGAGCCTCAAAAGTTCTAAAGTGGATGTAGCAAAATAAACACCTTTCCATGTATAAAACAAAATTTCTCAACATCCAATGCATATAAAACATCAATATCTACAGGAGAAGGATGTGTACAACATGTTACTAACCTTTCAAGCAGTTAATTTGGACCACAAATCTTCAATTAAAATTTGGCAAGACCTCCCTATGAATGCAGCTCGCCCACCATGAACAAAGCACTTTGTCACGTGTGCGAACTCGTTGAGGAAGACATAGTTTAAATGTGGAGAGCGGGAGGGGAGCTCATTGCAAGCGGTTCGTAATAAGAACCGCTTGTGAATCCCCTATTCTGCAGGCGGTTCCTATTACGAACCGCTTATAGAATATTGCAAGCGGTTCGTAATAGGAACCGTTTGCACGATCTGAGATTCGCAAGCGGTTCTTATTACGAACCGCTGTAATGCGCCTCATCTCGCCCTCCAAATTGTTGGTTTCAACCGCTATGTTCTCAAACTACAAGCGGGCCAAAGTGAACCGCTTGTAATAGGTCGTTTGTGAAACTCTTATCTGCAGTAGTGTGTAGATCAAAAGCTAGGGATGCATGCTACTACTACGCGACCTGCACATGGAGGAGGCAGCCACCAAGGGTGGATCGATCACGATGTCAAAGAGCGAATAATGGATGAGTTGTTTATGCTCAACGGTGCATGCTTGTGCTCAACAATATCAGTGATTTCATCCTGTGGCATGACTGACCGAACCAGGGGTACGTTCAGACTTCCGAGGATGAAGAAGATGAGCAAGACGTCGGTTCAGTTCTGGAATCGAGAGCATGTCCTGGACGAGCACAACAAGCACCCATGGCTCTCAGCTTGAGGGTGGGAGGTTCGCAGCGAGGGATATAGTGGACATGCTGCTATAACTTGCCGATCAATGGCCCTAACCTCGCGGTCAGCTCAAGCGGGACTGCATCAAGGCTCTCACTCGGGTGCATACTCCTTACGATTGTGCTGAGTGCCCTAATTGTTATGTCAGCCGGTCAGAGGCTCATGGCTTTCACCCCAAGGTCATCATATTCGCTCTAAAATACTAGAAACTCTCATGTTAATCAGAGAAAAAATAGAAAAGATCTAGCCATACATCTGTGTGGACCCATGTTATAATGGCCTAGATTAAAAAAAAGGGTACATGTTTAGAAGAAAAAGAAATAATCCATCTCAAGTATAATAGATGTGTATTCAAGTTATAATTGTTTAGATTAAAAGAATGAGTTCATATCACCTACAATTAAAAATAGTTGAATTTCAAAATAAAGAATAACAGGAAAACTAACAATTGACTTTCATAAAAATTAAAAGTAAAACTATAATTCAGAATAAGATTTAAATAAAATTAGTATTTGGATGTCTACACAAATCTTAGCAAAACACTAAAATTTGAAAGTAAAAATAAAACAAAATCAATCAAACAATTTATATTAGAACTTACCATGGCCAATAGTTAGTACATATATGAAGCAAATATAACTATGCTAGACTTGCGACATGAACTATATTAGAGCTTACCACATATGGCCAATATAACTATGAATCCATACATCTACAAAATGTCCATAAAATTTTGTCACAACTGAAAAGAAAGGCGAAAAAGAACCACAACACTTGATCTGATAGGTTAGAAATTCGTCATCAATTAGAGAGGAGAAAAACATACACCATCAATTGTTAGTTGGTCCATGTATTATAACGACATAGATCTAACGAGATTAGAGTTATTGTTTTTATATCATATGGATTAGACGTGGACTATATTAGAGCATATGTACTATGCCTAATAGGACTATGTATATGAAGCAAATTTAACTATATTGGATTTACGATAGACTATATTAGACCTCACTATGGCTAATATGACTATGAATCTTTATTAGCAAAAAAGTATGTTTAAACTCTAAAACTAATCTAGTCATGGAAATATGTGAAATACCTTGCTCGATTTTACAGTAATATAGTCAGCTACAGTAAAAAAAATAGAGCCACCATTATATGTTTAAACTCTAAAAACTAATCTAGTCGTGGAACAGTCCGTTTTTTCCTAGGGAAGAACAGTGGTTTTGGTGTACTCTGGCGCGATGGACCGGCCGTTGGGTCCGACATGAGCGGATGAGGGAGGCTGGCATGGATGGGTCAGGCGGTCAGGGTCAGGTCATGATGGCGCTCACTGGTCACTGCAGTAGGACTGACAGAGTGGGGCCCCCGGCCGTTCTGCGACGTGATTTGGGACACACCCTCCTCGTTCTGTCGCGGCTCCGGCCGTGGCAGCTCGAACCCCACACCGACGGCCGCCGCGCAGAGGCGTTGCGCCGGATCGTCGTGGCGCACGGCCACGTTCGTCGTGGCAGTCAGTCTGTGCATGCCAATGCCAGTGCCAGTGCTGCATCAATGGCTCAATGCTTCTCGGTTCTCTCGTTGCGTTGGGGACTAGCGTACTACTAGCACACTGGCACTGTGCTGTACTCCGGTTCTCTGCTGGCTATTAGCTAGCCTTCCTCGTCACCATGCACGGAGCAGTTTTGTCCTACGTACTAACATGCATGTCTTTGACCCTGCCGTGTGCTCTGCTTGCTCGTCAATCGTTGAATCGATGGATTAGACACAACGCAACACTGTAGCTAGTGTTTGTACTCTGCAAGTCTGCATATATCACCCTGAACATGCATGTGTGTACTCTGGATTTAGAGAAAAGAGCGAGCAAATGTCACGTAAGATTGTACTCTGGTACTAACACAGCACGGTTGCTACAAATGTTAATGAGAAACAAATCTAGCAGGGGCCGACCCTGAGCGCTGCGAGGCCTGCACTTCCCCTGATCATCCAGCAAGGGCGATGGCCATTGACGCATTAACTAGTTCGATGGTAGTTAGATGTCCTGCGCCGGTAGCAGTTAACGCAATCGCTCGCGAGGTCCTCCCAATCCACCTCGGCGCCATAAAAGATTACGAGGGCCCAGCTGCCTAGCCGTTAGTCCAAAGTCATCATTGCAATGCATTTCGGCACGAAACCTTAAGTACAGTACTTACTCTGGCTGCCTAAGCATCTCTGTCCTCTGTACTTCCGCTCTATAACACTATTTACTTCACGCTTTATTCATCCCTCTAAAATTTCTTCACACTTTATACTACACTCTAAAAGATTCCTTCTCCCCAGCAGCCATTCTATCCAGATAAACAGTATTATAGAGTGCCACCTGGAGATGCTCTAAGAGCATCCACACCAATTACTCTATTTCTATTTTCTCCCTCCATTCCTCTAAAATTCCTTCACACTTTACACTATACTCTAAAAGATTCCTTCACCCCACCAGAAACTCTATCCTCGTCACGTCAGCGCTACAGTGCATATAACGCTACTGCTGTGGATGCTCTAACATTTCTGTCAGACTGGTTAGTATACTGATCTTGTTGTGTGCTTGGATAGGAGGACAGCTGCGGTCGGAGCCGAAGAAGAATCGCACGCACACTGCCATGTTCCCAACAGGGGCCTAGTTCCTCTCGAATGAAAGCTCGAGACCAATTCTTAGCACAATGCTCGCTAATCACACTTGTTGGCGGGGTTCAATAGGTAAAATCCATCGACATATAGGTCTAAAATTAATTATTTATGTCGTGGATTGAATAAAATATCTTATCGGCTAGGTCATATGCATGATCTACTTCTAGAGTGCGTACTCGAAAAGGATAAAGCGAATATAGCAACCTCGGATTAATTACTCGCATCATTACCTCGGTTTTGGTGCTCGGAAGTGTGCTTCTTTACTCTTAAGCCATTATGCGGGTTATCCTGGATCCTGAGAGGGTGTCTCGAGACGATCAACTCGGCACCCTTTACCGCCATTGGAGTCTTATATCCAGAGCCCGAGGCCTTCCGGATATAGATATCCCTTAGGGCACAAGTGAACGTATTTTTAGGATTTATTTATCGATATGGTAGGATTTTGAGTTATCTAGATGGTTCTCCAGGTCATATAGGACATGGACCATGTATACCAAACACATCCCCCAATGGGAGGAGGAAGAAGGAGAGATCCACATCGAGATCAATATTATTGCAATAACATAAATGCCCACGTGCGACTGCAATAGGGTTATAATATCTTTTTGAGAGGCCCAAACCAGAATAAATCTTTGTGGCTAATCCGTTTTCCATTTCGGCGAGTTTATACATCTACGACGAAAACCTTTTGGCAGAAAGTGACTGTTTGATCGCTCAATCAACAAGTAAGCTTGGCGGGGAATCTGTTTCCTAACTATCGATAGCTGGCGCTATTCGTGGGGATTTGACTAGTCCTTTGCTGAAGGAATCCCAAAAATGTCGAGTTTTGAGAACTCACCTATCTACCGTGCTTCTGTTGATCGGCACAACACAAGCTCGGAGTACGTGGAATATCGCCCAGCTACGTAAGTTCCACGTATAACTCTTTTTTTTAGTTCTTTTTCGGTTATCCTTTTTTTTCTAAGCTTTCGGCAACCATGGTCCCATGTAATTCTTTTCCCAAGAATTTGTGAATGCGTAAATGCTCTACCCTTTGGTAAGCCAATCTTCCTTCATATAAGGACATCCTGTTCTCACATCTTCTTGATGTCAGGATATGTTTCGGATGGCCGGGGGCTTTCACTCTGAGCTTCTGTAGCTTTCGCCGGCGTGCACGGCTATGTCAGAAGACCAAGGGACGAACAAACATAGATCGCTAGAGTCGACTCCATTAGGGTTCAATCTATATAAGGTGATTCTCATCGCAAACCGACACCCAATGTTGGCCTCACAGCCAATGCAATCTGTACGCGTTCAACCATGCGTCACTTGGGCATACGACTACACGTTCTCTCCTCCTGGTGGCCGATCTTATGCTTGCTATTTAGGTGCATGGTCCAGGTCACAGGGAGGGATAAGGCCATACGAGCTCTGTCTCGACAGTCATGGACGGGCATAGGTGGACAAGCTTCCTTCTGTCCTGTAGTCGGTTCACACCACGACAAGCCGAGCAACAGGAGAAAATCCGTTTTAGCTCATTTACGGTGCAGAGGCCATCTTGCCAGCCGATGTTCTGTTATGTTCTTCAAGGGTCAATGTGGTTGATGACACTGACAAAGAGGAAGAACATATTCTTGACCTCGACCTCTTGAAGGCTACACGCAACTGAGCATTGTAGCGCTCCGCCTCTTACTTACAAGCTCTTCGTAAGCATGTGGCTTGTCCTACGAAGAATCCAAGACCTATCGAAGGCCAATAAGCTATCCTCATGCTGGGAAAGTCTTTACACGATTGTTTTAGCAACACATCCAGAGGCTGTGCGACTAGCAATGGAAGATGGTCATGAGCTCACTGGCACGTAGAATATTGACCAGTTTTGCAAGTTCCATGGGTAATCTCTTCTGGTTACACCTTCTTTTTATTTATAATATTTCACTTTTCTCCCAAATCTCGGACTCTTTCTGCTCTCATTTAGTGACAATGAGTGTCTGGGGATTTTTCCTGGTTAGCCAAGCAAGACTCGCACAGAGCAACCCGACCTTAAAACGACGTAGAATTTTGAGCAGCGAGAGTCAACGGTTCGACCTTTTGCTAGTTTTGGCTGGCGTGTGACATTGGGACATGGTGATTAAGGATATAACACATGTTCTGACTCCATGTTCGCCATCAAGGGATTACGCCTAAATAAGCCTATATCTATTGCACACAAACCTCCTTTGGTTAGTTCAAGAACCCAATTCGATTAGCGTGTACGTATCCTACGATCTAAGTGTCACATATTCGCACGTCATCTCTCCTCATAGCCAAGTCTTTGCTCGTAATTTAGGAGCACGAGCTAGGACACTGGGGGGAACGCATACGCACGATTTCGATCAAGTGTCCTAGCCCATGCTCGCAACATAGTGACATACTGCTCGGCCACCTACATGACACGTTTGCGTCCAACTCTTCTGTGACCAAGCTCATGCTCGCAAATATGGTGCACGGAACTTAGTCACAGCGACAGCTAGGGTAGGGTCGCAGTATCGTGATTTTTATCAAAAATCTACTCCTATCACATGTTTTATAACTACTGTGAGTTCTGTTTACTCGTCTTGTAGGAACAAGGAAGGTGTTAAGGTAAAAATAAGTTGTTTCATTACATAATGAGTTTTTGCAGGAATAAAATTACTAGAATTGGAGACGCCTACATAAGGAGAGGTCGCGAGCTCTCGGTTGAGTTTCTCCTGCTATAGGGACTGACAGTCTCTTCCTCATGTCGTCAAGCTCACCTCAAAGCTTCAACACCTAGATTCGAGCTTCGTGCTCCTGGGCCTCGAGGTGTAGTCGTTTCACCGCCTCTTGACGCTCCTCAGCCCGCTTTGAGGCTTCCCGAGCAGCCTTGGTAAGCTTTCCTACCTTGGTCTCCAAGCACTCGGAACGAACACGCTCCTGCTCTAGCACAGCGGTGATCTCCTAGTTCTCTTCTAGTAACACCTACGTGCGCATCTCTAGCCTCCTGACTTCGGCCTCAAGTCGGGCCTCAAACCCGGAGAGGCGCTGCTCCAAGTCATTGATGTGAGCTTCTTGCTCGGGGCGATCCCTAGTGACTTCATTAGGAGCGATGGTGCTGGCTGTGAAATCGGCGCAGGTGTCCTACACCAGCCGCAAATGTGAGATGAAGGGATCATCCTCAGCCACCTCTAGGTCAGGGGTTTCCTCCATCGCCAACTCGGGCATCTTGAGCATCATGGATGCTCTATGCCCACGGGCTCTTGGGCATCTTGCATGCTGGGGGATGCTCGTCATCCTTTAAGGACAGAAGCGTATGGTCCTCTTAGAGAGGGAGTTCCTCCAGAGGCCCCTCAGCCTTGCCCTGAGCAAGTTTTCATTATACTCAGTGGTTTAAGCTTGTTCCGAAGTATGCCTTGCTCGGATAGGGTGGATGTAGCTCGTGCTCAGTGGTTTAAGCTTGTTCTCGAGCATGCTTTATTCGGACGAGGTGTTATTGATCCAGTCTGGTTTAAGCTCGTTTCCGAGCATAGCTTGCTCTAATGAGGAAGTAGTGCTTCACTACCGTTTTCCAATCCCTCCTTCGAGTTGTTAGGCTCAAGAAGAAGGCCCGACTAGTAGCTTTTCACTTGAGCCTCGGGGGCTAGCTGTCGAGTGTTGGATAAAATATCCTAGCAGCTAGGCCCTATACACGACCTAACTGTAGGGTGCGTACATAGGAAGGATAAAGCAAATATGGCAAGTTCGGATTAATGAATCGCATCGGAGTCTCAACTTTAATGTTTGGGAGTAGGCCTCTTTACTCGTGGGCCATTATGCGGGTCATCTTGGGCCCTGAGGGGGTGCCTCGAGATGATCAGCCCGACATCCTTAACCGCCGTTGGACTCCTATAATCCCGAGGCCATTCGAATATGGATATCTTTTGGGACACAAGTTAGCGTATTTTTTAGATTTATTTGTAGATATGGTAGGATTTTGAGTTATCTACATGGCTCTCCAGGTCATATAGGACCTAGACCAGGGGCGGATTCACCCCCCGGCGACCCTGGGCGGCCGCCCGGGCTCGTCGGCGAACGCGTAATAGAAATTTGGTGTTATCGCAGGGATTGAAAATAGTATTTTTATAGCAAACACTCAACGTAGTTAGAGTTGCTCGAGCTCTAAAAATTTCCTGGCTCCGCCACTGACCTAGACCATGTATACTTTGTATTATAAATACCTCCCCAATGGGAGGAGGAAGGAGAGATCCACATCGAGATCCAGATCGAGATCCACATCAAGATCAATGACATTCAATAACACAAATGCCCACGTGCGACTGGAATAGGGTTATTATCTCTTTCCGAGAGCCCGAACTAAGATAAAACTTTGTGCCAGTCCGTTTTCCATTTCGACGAGGCCATACATTTACGACGAAACCCCTTTGACAAAAAGAGACTGTTTGATCTCTCAATCGACGAGTAAGCTGGATGGAGAATATATTTTCCAATCGTCGACAATTTATTTCAAATTCAAATTGGTTACCTAAAAGTAGTACTACTATATGTTTAAAGCGTTCCACGTGGAATTTTCTTTTGAAAATAAAAAATTATTTATGCGATTTGTTACCTTACACCAGACGCACCGCACCCACTTGGGATTTTTTATTTAAATATACTAGTTAAAAAATGAATTTAATAAAATATGCAAGAGAGAAAAATTTGGGTAAACGACGGTGGCGGCCGCTGGGCCTGGTGGCGGCCGCCAAGCGGGATGGCGGGAGCGAGCCGGCGGTAACGCGTGGCGGGATGGGCAAGCCGTGGCGCGATGTATGGTCGCCGCCATCGGATGGCGGGAGCAAGCCACCGCAACACGTGGCATGGGGGCATTGCACATACTACACGACGGGTCGGCGGTGGTCGCCGCCACTGGCGGTGGCCGCCGTCGCATTGGCGGCAACCACGCAGCGCGCAGGTTTAGCATGTGCAGACATGCAAGTGAAGACGGACGGGAGTGCATGTGAAGACCGGAGTGCATGTGGACATGCAATTTGGTCCTACTGAAAGGGACGTGCGGCACTGTTTGCCTCACTTCGGCCCCTAATGATCCGGATGATAGCGACGTATCGTGCAATTAGCACCCTAATTGACCGGTTGAAAGGGACATTTCAAAATTTTTTATCGCTGCACTGACGAAAGCAAGTGGACAGAAGCGCTACCGCCATACGGTGTGGCGGCTGCGCACCGAAAATCATCTACTGGTGCGTCTTTAAACGCTACATGACACAGTAATACGTCACAGTGATGACGTTCGCTGCTATAAAAGAAGAGGCAGGGAAGTGATACTAGCATCATGCATTCAGTCTTCTGCAAGATGTAAGGTATGCTCCACGTCTCTCTCGCGTTACTTTAATTAGGGACTAGAAAGTACTGTTAAAGTTAAAACATAGGAGTATTAATAATGTAAATTAGGTAAATTTTCATGTCGGTAATGTTATTTGTTGAAATTTAATTATTTGTTGAAACTTAATTAGTAGCATCGCGTATGTTAGTATTATAAATTGTAAGTAATGTTAATTAGTGGTAATTAGTAGCACCCTCTTTGTACGTTTTATTAGTTGTTAGTGATGTTAAGTAATGTTGGGCCGGTGTTGAAATCTAATTAGTCGCATTCAGTAATATTAGTGTTATTAGGGGTGACGACTACATTATTTGGAGGAAACGATGGCTAATTAACAAAAACAATTAGTGGGAATGTTTGAGCAACTCATGATACTGTTAAGTAACTTAAATTAGTGGTAGTAATTAGTAATGGCAACGTAATTAGGACAAATGGTCAACGTGATATGCCTGTCATTTATTTATGTAGTTTAAATGTTATCATTAATATGTAGTATATGATAATAAATGTTATCATTTATTTATGTAGTATATTATAATAAATGTTATCATTTATTTATTTATGTACTTTAAATGTTATCATTTATTTATCTAGTATGTTATCATCTATATTTAGGAAAATTAGCAAATTGCATGAAGGACATATGTATTAAATTTGATTTAACTATATTATAATATAGATGAAAATAACATCCGATAGGGTTGGGATTAGGTGTAATTTAGTACAGTTTGCATAAATGAGTACTAATGTGGAATGCAAATCGAAATATGTAGGGCTTTATTTGTGATGTATTACAGTTTGATTGGTAGAGGGGGTCGTGTGATTGGAGGCATCACTATCTGCGTCTGAGTTATTGAAGAGGTAAGCCAGTGTGTAAGTAATTACTGGTAAATTAGTAAGTAGTATAATAAAATATGGTAGGGAAGTAAACCGTAGGTGAAGTATGGAACTGTTTGCCTAGAAGATGTAAACCGTAATATTTTATGTTAATAAGAAGTAATGTCAAATGAAATTCGGAATATGAAGGGCATTTTGTGTGAAGCAAAGCAGTCTGATTGCTGGAGGTGCTCGTGTTATTGGAGACATTGCTGTCTGCGTCAGTGTTTTCGAAGAGGTACGCGGCCTCTCTCTCGTACTTAAATAGGTAGTTGTTAGCTGCAGTTATTTTTGAGGCAGTGTAATTGATTATGGGTAAATATGGTTTATAAAACTGTATTAAACAAAGGTGTTAAAAAATGGTACAAGATAGTTCATATCATAACAGTAGTATATGATATTTTCATAAATGCAAGCACATAAAGGCAAAGAAAATTAAAGTACATAGTGCAATTTTTTTATATGATGTATTTCATCAATTAGAAATATTTTTGAGGAGTAGAGAAAACATGAGAGCAATATGTTTTGCTTTTTATCCAATAAGAGTGCGGGGCATACAATTTTTCATATTTATGCATGCTGTCGAGGGATATTCCCCAGAGCGCGTTCAACGCCAATTCGGCTATGAACAAAAATTTCCACTTCCTGCCCCTCGTGACCCTGGCCGCTCCCACGGGTAAGCACGTCACATTTCAATTGCTGCTAATTTTTGTTATCTTTTACTTACATGCAATTTATTTTCCATGCAGTCGCAGTACATCAGGGCACAACTACGACTGGCCGACGGTCCACCGAAATCATATAGAGCGGTGGGCAATGGCGGCAACGCAAGAGGCGTGGTACCCTTCTGGTCCTTCGCACGCCACAGATTTGTGGGGTTACCTGGACTGGTACTACCCCCGCATGAGGTGCGTCCTCCTAAATAGAGAAGAACCCACGCCTGCACAACATCACGTCGAGAACTACGCCGAACGTGTGCATAGACTGGTACATTCCATACCGTTTGTTATCACATTGTATCCACTTGGCCATAATTTTTTCCTAACAACTATGTTGCTTCCTTTTTGTAGGGACGGGAGGCTGCATACATGCACAACACAGCGAAAGAAATTCTTTCATAACCAGAGTCGGAGTCTCGATCATCACGAAATCCTGTGCGCAGCTTTCTTCGTCATACTGGCCACTGTTTGATAGGCGCGGTGAGGGCTATTGGGGGCCACAGAATAACAACCCAATGCAACTACGAGGACCAATCTGGTCATGATTCTCCTCCCCATGCGGCCCCCGCCAGGAGCATGTCCATGGACCGACGTACCCCACCTATACCTGCATACTCTCCAGTCCAACCTGGAAGAGCCTCTGCATTTACGCGGGTGGAGGTCAATACTCCTGCATCCGATGCGGCAAGCGCAACAAGGACTCCGTATGGCAGTCAACCACGCCCGACCATCGATATAAATACTTCCCCCTCCACATCTTTTGACTCAGAGTACCTTACGCGCCCTGACTATGCCAATGCATGCGTGGGCTGCCATGGGTGCGATCTATGACGAGGCCTTCTCGTCAGATGCTACCTTCACACAGCTATTTGGAGTGTCCCAGCTGCATCGCCTTGCAATGTACACACCACCCTCTCACCCAGACTAGGCAGGAAGGTCAAACTGGCAAAGCCAAATTGGTCCGTCACAGGTTGTCGATCCACCGCATGTGTTGCATCCATCGACGCCCCAGGTCGGGCACGGCATGGATCAATGGAATGTTGTTGGTGGATCCATGTACACATTTGGTCCACAGCAAGAGGAAGACGACGGCCGTCCTACCCGTGTAGGCGCAGCTCAAGCGGCAGGTTTGCTCATCCGACATCCCCCGAATAATTTCACCCTGGAGGACTTCATAAGAGGAAGACGTTGACCTTGTATTGTATCAATGGTATTAGAATAAAAGTAACAGTGTCTTCAATGTCAAAATTTCAAAAAAAGGAAATTTTTTCTAGGCCATTCTTATGAAGCTACGGTTCTATTTTTTCAAGTTTTGTTGCAATTCGATGTACCGTTATTTTTTAAATATTTCACAAAGGCCAGTATGTGCTAGTATATATACTTGCTGGTAGTATACTTGCTAGCAGCAAGCAGCTGTCGCTGCGGTGCGGTGGCGTGTGGCAGCCACCCCACACGGCGGCCGCCACAGTTATTTGTCCAATTTTTTTTCTCTTGTATATTTTATTAAAAAATTAATTTTTAACTAGTATATTTAATTAAAAATTCCACCCACTTGCAAACCTTCAGTCACCTGCGGCTGGCCAGCGCATGCCCATAATTTTCGACTGACATCGGTTGATTATCCATGAGAATGGACCATTTTTCGAGCAAACATCGATGAATTTGACACAAAACCTTCAAAAATGGATTGAAAAATTTATTCCGTTTTAGGCGATAATCGCGTGGTCATGGATAACTATCACTGTCGACAGCTTGCGAATTTCCAAGGGAAAACGATCTATTACTCTCGCCAGCCCATCCTTTCGTGGAACTGATCACCTCTTCCAGGCATACTTACTGCATAAGTTAAGCCATGCGTGCAAATCGGGCGGCCATCAATGCGCATCATTCAAGAGCTGGTACACGAAAGAGGCAGGGGCGTTATACGTACACATTACCACGTACAGTCTACCACGAGTGCATGCAGCGGACTGGACCAACGGTAAACTGCATGCAGCCGTCCAGAGGTAGATCGATGCAGCAGTAGACGCGCGCGCGAACACACACCACACACACAACTAGCGATCAATCAGTACCCCGCGCGTACATACACTGCCATTGCCACGACGGCCAGACGGCCAGTGGTCCAGTACTGCGACGAGCTAGCTCGCGCTCCATGGACTCCACTGCATGCGCTAGCTAGCCACTCTTAACTGAAAAGCATCACAGGATCGATCGGTGATACAGTGATGTGGTTAGCCGGCCCAGCAGCTGCTCCTCGGTTCTGCCAAAAAGAAAAAGACTCAAGCCGGCTTCATCTGCTGCATGGCACATAGCATGATCTCGTCCCTTCTCGTCTGGCATCTTGCTCACTGGATATCTATCCTAGCTCGATATTTATCCTCACTGGATCTTGCTCCTAACTCGCGAGGATATTCTAACTCAGCTCTCTTGATCACCCGCTTGCAAGCTCGTTTGCATACCTCACTATATGCCGGTAGATCGAGGCATGCAGCATCTCGGTGCTGAGAGAACTGAGAATATGTAGAGGAGTAGCACTGGGTACCAAGTAAGCAAATTATCTTGAGATTAAGACAAGAGTACAGATGTAGCTGAGAGCTCTGCTTCCCCAACTATTGCAACGCAGACGACTATATATGCAGTTGCACACGTACTTGTCACTTGTGTTACTGCGTGTCTCTACTCTCTAGCTATAAGCCTCTGCTGGTGTACAGCGACGCTGCATGTACGCGTACCGCCTCTTGCACGACTCGATCCGTCCAAGTATGCGACTAAGCTAGTAACATGCTGCAGCTCGATGCACTGCATCGGAGATAGCCTAACGCGCGCGAGCAATGGAGCTAGTAGTACTCCATTGAATCTACAGTGCGATCGAGTAGAGTAGGTGAGGACTATTGATGTGCGCGCTCCTGTTCCTCCACATGATCAGCGCCGAGCAGATCTCCCATGTAATGTACTCCTCTCCTCGATCTACTCCAGCTCCGGTCCCGCTGGTCCCCTGCACAGCACTGAAGCCTGCACATTGCCTTCTCTCTCTCTCTCACTCTCTCTCTCTCTCTCTCTAGCTTTGCTGCTTTGGCAGGCAGTGGACGGACGCGAAAGATAGGGTGATCTGGCTCGGAACAGGAGCCGTGGACCTCACCGGCGAAGAACACGGTGATCCGGCGATGGCGAAAGGCGCTGGCTTCGCTGCATGGTGAAGCCGTGAAGAGCGTGCGAGTCTGCTGCGAAGAGACGGTGGCCGTACGACAGCACGCCGGCCAGAGCATGCATGCAGAGAACCCCCAAAGAGAAGCCTTGTGCGTGTGCATTTGTCTCATTCATCAGTGGCGAACCGAAAATTTAGCCACACGACAAGACTGGAAGAGTCCCAACGGGAATTGAAAATTAGCCCACGAAGAGGTTAAGTCGAACGTGCAGTCAGGCCCAATTACGGCCGATGCGTCGCTATGGGCACACCTTGGGCCTCCATTGTGCCCCGATCAGGAGGCCAGTTTCCCTATCCGTTCCCTGAAAAGATGCTCACGTGCGGCCTGCTCCCGAAGTGTTAGCCCAACCCAAACGTGCGGTCAAGCATTGCCCTAACATTTCTAAAAAAAAAGTTTGCTTAATAGGCTTTTGGGCTAGCTGTTTGATTGCTTGTATACAGTGGGATTTTGCTCCGAATATACAAAATCCATCTTTTTGGTTGCCTATAGGATATTCCCAGTCTGGACCGACCGGTGCAAATTCTTCCCCCCTAGCCTGGCCGTTGGAAACGCAGAGATCAGTCGTTTCCGTCGGGCCAGGCTTGGCTCGTGCATCTCGCGTCCCACGCCGTCCTCCCCGCCGCGCTCCTGCCCTCCTCCTCGCCTCCCATCTCGTCCTCCCACCCCGTCCTTCTCGCCGCCACCTCCCCGCTCGTCTCTCTCTTCTGCCGTCCTCCCTTGCCGATCCTCTGCTTCTCGCCTCCTCCACGCCCCACGCCCTCCCCGCCGTCCTCCTCTTGCCTCCGCCCGGCCCCGTCCCCATGCCTCCCGTGCCGCCTCCTCCTCCGCTTGCCCCGCCTTGCCTCCTCCTGCCTCCTCGTGCCGCTGCTCCTCCTCTGTTTCTCTGCTCTCTCTGTCCCTGCCTCCTCCCCAGCCATTCTTTGTCCTCCTCTTGCCTGCCTCGCCTTGCCCCTCCTCTGCCTCCCCCGCCGCCGCCCCCCGCCTCCCCCTATCGCCGCCTGTAGTCCCTCCTCCTCGCCTCACGCTTTCACCGCCGCCGTGTTTACATCCAGCAACCAAACGTCCGCTTGGGGCAGCCGGGCTCAACTCGTGCAGGGCAATCAAACATGCATGGCGTCCTGCATGAGCTCGATCGGGCTCCATCGAGCTTGGTTGCCACAAGTAGTCTTGGCCGGTCGCGGTCGGCAACCAAACACGCCATTTACTACTGCTAGGCTGCAAGCCTGCAGCCCAACTGCAGCTTCCCCAATAAATAAAATAAAATAAAATAAAAACAGCACTGCAGGCTGCAGCAGCAGTTGCATCCAGATCCGGTTTGTGTTGCCGTGCACAACCTTGCTCACTGTTGACGGCAAGCGGCACATGGAGAGGCAGCTGGTGGCACAGCACACCAAGTACTAAACTCAACGACTTGGCTCGAAAATATGGAGTACTATATAGGTATCCGAGGGCCGATGTTGGTATCCGGCGTACTGTTGTGCCCCGTCATTCATTTTCATGTGGAATACATTGATAAATGAAATTGGTTGGTGACAGGACAACGTCGGGACTGGTACGCATTGCCCACCCAACCTGTGGTTGCACCGGCACCGCTAGGCACATGGAGCGTGCGTGGCGTCCGCCGGTCCACAGGTGATGTCCTCGCGGAAGTCGTGGGGACGATTGCGATTTGTCATCTTCTTTCTCCGCTCAGGAAAAGTACAGTGTAGAAATAGTGATGGAACAGTTGTTGGGGAGATAAATAGGGATGGTGCAGTCCTATTTGGTGAGGTAGCACGTGAATAGGGCATCTCCAGCATTTGCCCTATTTCCCTTTTGTCCCATCCCTATCCACATGCCATCTCACCAAATAGGGCTGCCCCATCCCTATTCACCTCCCCAACAACTGTCTCATCACTGTTTCTACACTCTACTTTTTCTATTCTATGCCCTATCACTGTTTGCTATAGTGATAGGGTATAAGACTTGGTCATGCTGGTGGAGATGCCCTCAGAATGGGAGAACCCCCAAGGTCGACGACGCCAAAGGCACACAATCTTCGGTGCGTGGTTGTAGCACGCATCGCTACGGTTCAATGCCCAGAACCGAGCTATCTAGGTTTTAAATTCTGTCCAAAATTAAAATTTACATTTTACAATAAAATCCATAGAAAGTTGTAAAAATAGTAGTGATGTGTTTAAAGGCGTTTGGCATGAAATTTGTTTGGAAAAAAACAATTGTTCATGTACAAAATTGAAAAAGAGAGAAATTGTTGTGTTTGTCTTTGTGAAGGCACCGTTGGTGCCAAATTCGCTCACCGCGGAGGCCAAATCCAATGCCAAGCGGAGGGAATACGGCCGAGACACCACAAGTAGCGTCAGAGGGGACAACAGACGACATTGTGACAGAGGGAGAAGAGGAGCGACTACACTAAGGCCCTCTTTAGATATATAGTTTTAAGAAACCATGGTTTTGTAATATTAGAGCTTGCAATTATGTACATATGAAAACCATGGTTTTATAATACTAGAATTTGCAATTGTGTATATATGAAAATCATAGTTTTACCAAACTCTACTAAACTCTAGTATTAATTGAAACTATCACCTATTTGGATACATAGTTTTTAGGATAGTAAAATTAATCAAACACAAGAGCTAGTGAGAGCTAAACCATGAAAACTTTAGTTTGGAGTGGAGTTTCAAATACTCCAAAAATACTATAATTTCTACTAAACCATGGTTTTGGAATGAAGTATTTTTTGGTCATCCAAACACCTCATAATTTGAAAATAATGGTATTTTTAGAAATCATAGTTTTGTCTTATAAAAATCATGGTATTTGAATGCTTTTCGTGATAGTATTGCTAATGCTTTGGTGGCTATGAGAGAATAGGCTGAAAATTTTGAGGTTTATTTTGGGGTTTGTACTTGCTGACCGAACAGCTTATTTTGGGGTTTAAACTTTCTGTAACCATTTCTATCTTCAGTAGTTTTCGTGAAAGTGAGATTTTGCTACAATTTACAGTAAATTTTATTCCTTGTTTTATATGATCTGATCTGGTGGTCTACGTAAGAGCGGGAAATATATCTAAATTGTAAATATTTAATTGATAGATCAGAAATTGATATTTTAGTAGATTAGATCGTGCAAGAACGAAAAAAACTATTAGGGGTATTATAGACATTATACTCTTCATTCAAATTTCAAAGCCGTAACCAAAAATGGGTTGCCAAAGCGAGCTACATCAAAAACTAACCAAAAGTTCTCTCTCCAGAGTTAAAAGCCAGAAGCAGCTTTTGGAGAAGCCACGGCTCAAACAAACAGGACCTAAGATAGATGAGGAATCAAGTGGTGCAGTGCACAAGGATAGCGGGGAGTATCATGGGGCAGTGGCCATAGAGAGCGGTGACTGAGCAGTTTTTCTACAAGGTTGAGCAAACTTTGATTGGGATTGACTGGTGTTCTTCAAAAATTAGCTGACATTGAGACTTTTGGACAGAACTAAAATTTTGAAAAACGAATTTTGCCCCTTGTTTTACCAATGATCGTGCCATATTTTAGAAAATCGTGCAATATCAATGTGGCAAATCCTGGACGACGGCACTTCCGTTGGCCCTTTTCGTATATAATAAACCAACCTAAACAACAGTTGCATGTACATGCAACCTGCCAGTGGGCGGCGCACAATGTTTTGCAGGCAGTATTTCTGGCCTACGGGCCGCACTGGCCAGTGTCGTACAGCCCGGCTGGCGCCCCACGGTGTCAGAAGCTTGTTGGCTCTAGTGCCGCAATGCACGGACGGACACCAGTAAACGTTTGGGGCAGTTGGGCATCGTCTCAGCCAGTGCCACCACGAACCATGCTGGCGATTCCACGACCCACGTCCATGTGATACCATGGTTGAACGGTGGCGATGGCGTTATCGCTCCGGATGGACACGTCACTTGACACCGATTCGGTCGAAAGCTACAAGGCTGTAGGTGCCTATGTGTGGGCCCAACAACGCCTGTTTGTCCACGTGACGTAGAAGCAACCCCCGGTCAAATCTCCCCCCGGCTCTCTGCCCATAGCTTCCATGGACTGATGGACCGGGATCCTCAATTCCGGAGGGACTACGCCCGGAACTTCAGCTCTAGCTCACCAGTAGTTCAGGCTTAGAGCATCTCCGGCTGGTCCTCTATCTTTCCATTCTATAACACTATTCACTTCACACTCTATTCATTTCTCTAAAATTTCTTCACACTTTATATTACACTCTAGGGGGTGTTCTTTTGGGCTTATGAGTTCTGACTTATCTGTCTTATCTCCAACTTCGAGAATTTCTCGAGATGGTCTCGAGAGTCAGATGGCCATGAAATTTAGGATTTAGATAGCTTTTAGACTCGCCTACGAGATAAAAATAAAACGGATTCAAAAAGTAATAAAAAAAGTCAGATGAGTCAATATTAGTCAGATAAATTCGTGACTTATCTGATTAATATTGACTCATCTGACTTTTTTTATTAATTTTTGAATCCGTCAATATTAGTCAGATAAGTCACGAAATTCGTGACTTATCTGACTAATATTGACTCATCTGACTTTTTTTTTATTAATTTTTGAATCCGTTTCACGAAATTCGTGACTTATCTGACTAATATTGACTCATCTGACTTTTTTTTTATTAATTTTTAAATCCGTTTTATTTTTATCTCGTAGGCGAGTCTAAAAGCTCCATAAATCCTAAATTTCAAGGCCATCCAACTCTCGAGGCCACCTCAGAAAATTCTCGAAATTGGAGATAAGACAGATAAGTCAGATTAGATAAGCCCAAAAAAACAGGCCCTTAGGCTCAGGCTCGACTCATTTTTAAACGAGCATAAACTTGACATGATTTTTTAGCTCGCTCTGAAACAAGCACCAGCCGAGTCCATGGCTCATTGGTTTAGCCCAAACATGGCAACATCCAGCCACCTTGCGCCAAGCCTTAAGGAACAATAAATTTTCGGCCTAGTTATTCATCACTCAACCCAACCCACCACCTGGCAAACCCTATCCCTCCCTCGTATCGTCACCCTAGTCACCCTTTGGCCCTCTCCCTCTTCTCCATCACAGCCTCTCGCTCTCCACATCCCTTCTCTCACTCGACGCCACCCTCCCAATCCCACCTCCTGTCGGCGCCCCCCTCTCACCACCTCCCACTCGACACCGCCCCCTCCCTCTCCACCTCCCGGCCTAGGTCGTCCCCTCTTTTCCATCGCCTGACCGACGGAGTATCTGACTGTTTAAAGTTTTCACACCTTTTAACTCTGTATAAAATTTAAAAACGCATATTCACCCCTCTCTAGGTGCCTTTCCGATCCCTCAGCACCACCGACCTCCATGGGGTGGATCTGGCGACATCCATATGGCAAATACTTCTAGTGATAGGTAGGGTGTGACGTTAGGTGGGAGGTGAGGAGGTCGACACATATCACTCACCAATGGCCCTTTTAACAGTAGAGATACGGAAATACTTGGATGCGGGCGTCCGATCCATCGGACACCACGCGCTTTCCTTTTTTACCGCTTCGCCACAGCTCTGCACTGCTTGCTCCTTCACGAACACACTCTCTCTCTTCCCAAGGCTCTCCCCACACTACTCTCTCTCTCTCCGAATCAGAACCGATCCAAATTTCTCTCTCCAAGGTGCACATTTACGGTGGTCGTGTTGATATGGAGCTTCGCGGTGGCCTTGGCCTCAACCTCAAAGCGGCGGTTAGCGATGACGTCCATGACCTGCCGCAGAGCAAAGCCTAGGAGGAAGGACCCCGTGAGGGCCATCATCTCGTGTAGCGCAACGAGCGAGGAGTAGACGGCGTCTAGGAAGACGCACGCTCGCCGGCGACCTCTCTCACGCGTCCCTCTCACGTGCCCTCTCTCTCTATCTTTTATCTCTTTTTCTCCTCTGTAATCCCTATCTCTACTATCCCTACGACCTCATTCGACGAACTTGGCGGACGAATCTGGCGAGCACGGCGTGGGGCACACCGGATTTGGAGAAAAAGAAAGACAAGAGAAGATGCATCCCCGTTTTTATCATGAAACATCATCCATGTACTATGAAACATTGTTAGCAAATGTATGGAACATTTGATTTGCTCTTACGAAACTGTTGGGGGAAGTATGTGGCCCGTAGGAACGCGGCCCACTTGCCTACCTCTGAGCACGCGCAAGCTTCATAAGCTCGCGCTCGAGCTTGGCAAGCTCGCGACCGAGCTTCCCCGCTTTGAAGCTCGGGTCTCTCGTCTCCCTAGCTTCCGAAGTCCGGGGCTCGGACCCCAACACGGACTACACCGCGCCACACGCAGGCACGCTACGGGTCCCGCATGTCACCGCGAGTTAAATGCGATCGCAGTACCGATGCACACCTGTCACAAGCCGCTGACGGGTTGGTGGCCAGTCGTGTCAACGGTCATCTTACCGTCCGCCGCATAGAAAAAGACACGTATTGCCGTGTGGCGGTCCGAACACTGATCCCAACAAGTTAGAAAAACACGCCCGAATGTCCGGTGGACCTCGTATGTCCGCTATGTCGCAGCATAGCGAAAACAGAAGAATACAATCGGCAACCAGGGGGCAACATGGTGCCTCGCAACGGACTAAAGTCAGACTACAGTGGCCATGGGCCGCCTATAAAAGGAGCAAACAGGCCACAACCAAAGAAGAGGACCAAAGACAGACACAAACAGAAGAGCACTCAGCCACCGTAGAGCAGGAGCACTTGCACTAGTGTAGGATCTCTAGTTTTAGGTGGTAGTTCTCCGTATCCAGGTATTGTAGGAACATATATAGTGTCTTGAGCGCTTATTGTACGCGAGCCCGGGCTTCTCAAAGCTCGGCCTCGCCCCCTTGTACTCGTTTAAACTCGATACTAAACGAAAACTGAATGTAGGGCTGTTATCCGGCAGTGAAGGCCTAAATCAGGATAAAAACACTCGTGTCACACACACGTCCTTCCTCGGCGCCCGGCCGTGGCCGGCCTTCGATCGGGCGGGCATTCTCGGGTCTCGCGACACCCTTTTCTCAATATCGGCTTGCGGAGGCTCGCCTCCCAGTCGCCGACAGAAACATTATCATGTTTTTGTTTTTGTGAACCATTTGGTTTTAGGTGGTGAAACATTGTTTTGTTCTTATGAAGCATGGTGTTTGATCTCATGAAATATTTTGCTTGTATAGGGTGAAACATATTTAAATAGCCGCGGGACAATAATTCTATAATGTTTCATAAGTTGTTTTACCATGTTTTATCAGTTCTTTTACTATGTTTCATCAATATTTCGCCCATGTTCCACATGTTTGGTCAATGTTTCGACCATGTTTCACCAATATCTCGATTATGTTTTATCAGTATGTCATTCATGTTTCAGTAGTACGTCATCATGTTTTGGCGTTACTTCGCCCATATTTTGAAAAAAACGTCTTTTTTTTTGGTAGCACGGCCCATAGAGATAATATAAACTTTTCAAATATAAATTTTTGGGAGGCATTTATACAGTCCCAAATAGTTCTCCACGTGGCACGTGATCTGTCAACCGCTAGTCCGCTACACGTCCACACTGATCGCACCAGCTTTTAAGACCCCAGCCGTATCTCCCCACCACGCTTTACAACTCCTCCACACACACACTACGCGCACGTCCTCAAAAAAAGAAAAAGAAAAAGAAAAGAAAAAACATTACGCGCACCACTGCCGGCAATGGCGGCAGCGGTGGCGGCGTCCGGCAGCGAGTATCTGCGGCAGTTCGAGGAGGAGACTGAGTGGTACAACGATATATTCCTGAGCGTGGTGGTGCCAGGCAACTGGTGGCGCGGGCTGCCGCACCCGCTGCGGTCGTGGCTGCGGAACTGCATCGGCGGGTACCTCCTCTACTTCCTCTCCGGCTTCCTCTGGTGTCTCGTCATCTACCACTGGAAGCGCCACGCCTTTATCCCCAAAGGTCCCGCCTTTCCCTCCCGACGTTGCTTTACGCTCTTCTTAATTCAATGGGATGTGGATGCCCTCGTCTCGTGTATCACGGAAGGTGTTGGGACTTGATTTGGGTGGTTTTGGGAGGGGAGAAACGCCGGAAGAGATAGCTGCCGCGGAAAAGGAAAGGCGCCGCCTTTCGGCCCCGAATTTATCACTTGAGATTTGGGAGGCTTCGTGATAATCATTCGGTTGTTCGGCGTCGCTGTGCTCTCAATCTACTCTATTAGATTTCGGTGGTTTTGTAGATGAATGGCTGTACAAAATCTGTTGGTGCACTAGAAAGCTTCGCCTTTCGCTCTGTCTGTCGATGGACGATAGGATTCTCTTCTACCTTCCCTTTCGGCTGGGCGATAAGGTGGTTTTGGGGGATTGCGTTTTGGATTGAATTTCAGGCTCGTTGGTAGGTAAGAGAGATCAAGATCTCGAAGGACAGATTATGGATTTCACTGGACTTGTGTGCAAATGCATGCGTTCGTTCTGTTTGGTAATTCTACATAAGTTTTACTGATTCTTTGTAAAGATTTTGGTTTGGCCACGCGACATATTGTTTGAACCACTGAACAACTTGTTGTTTGATCGAGATTATTGTCTTGTGTGTTGCTTGTTGAAAATCAATCCAATTATGTGTACTGGCTGTCTGAGGCAGTAGCATCCATGCAACTATTGATCCATATTTCAACCAAAACGTTCTAAAGATCTGTTTTTAAGCTGTGAGAGCATTTTAGTACTATATGTTCTTCTGTTTTTTTCATCTCCTCATGTTCTTGGCAAGATCGCACATCAAGTTTAGATGAATAGATAAAGTGAGCTTGCACGTTACTCATGTATTTGGCCCACTTTACTAAAGTTTTCTGCTGTTGCTCCAATGCCCTGTCAGTTGTCACTTGTCAGGGTTGCAGTACAGCAACTTTGGCCGGCCTCTTAATCACATGCTGGCAACTGGGCGTTTCTAGCAAGTTGTGGACATTAGTGTTTTCTTATGCTTAAATAATTTAGACACTACTTGCTTTTTTATGGTTTGTCCTGAGGATTTTCTGAAATACCCTTCTCTTACAGTTTTCTAACACTTGACAACCTGTCGTTTATGAATAGATATCCTTCCTTTGGTAGATATCGATTCAAAGGCATGTGTCAATATGTACAGAATTGCATGATATTTTGAGTTCACTCACACTTTCTGGACCACTCTACTAAATGGCAAATGCTCATAATTGAATTCACAGCTAAAAAAGGGGCTAGCTAGCCTGTCTTCTTGGTTTTAGTAGACTTGCTATTGACTGTTGACTTGCCTTTCCTGTGGGACTAAGATGCGTTTGTATGATGCGAACCAAGTGGGATAGAACCTTTTGAGCTGGATTATTACTTATTTAGAAATCATATTCTAGTTTTCTGCATGGTACTATTCTGAGCCCAAAAAAAGCTAGTCTAATTTGTTTGTCCATCGTCAGGTTTTCGATGTGATTTAGTGTGTTGTAGTGTGCATGGATGGAGCAGACTGTATCACTATTATCGACATTTTTCATATCTGGCCACCATTTTTGCTTTATGCTATTTGTTGGAACCAAGAGATCAGTTGGTTAGTACTGTTATAGTTTATTGTTTTCTGTGATGCGTGCTTGCATCTTTATCCATATTTATGTGACTCTTACCCTGCTAATTGATGACCTGCAATTATGAATAAATAGCAGTGCGGCCTATTGTTTTGTTTTTCCACAAAGGGAGGTTGCTGGAAATGTGAAGTTTTATGTATATGTTAGCATTGGTTGCTTTCTTAAATGGGGAACATGCTGTCAGCAGAGCATAGTGGCCTTAGACCAAATGAACTGAGCTTTTGACACGATTGGAACAAATCCATGTTGATCGATGATGACCACGTTCATTATGCACACCTGACTCATGCTCATTTTCTTGTTTCCTGTAATTCTGTTCCTTCTATGGATTTATTGAGGGCAATTCTGAACCTTTTGTGTCTGGGCAATAGAGTACTCATGTAATAAAAATTTGTAGAGGGCAATGCTGAAACCTTATGGAACTTGATGCAGATTCTATCCCTACAGTAGAATCCATGAAGAAGCAAATAATTGTCGCCTCAAAGGCTATGCCTTTCTACTCTGCTCTTCCAACCGTATCGGAGTACATGATTGAGAGTGGATGGACACGGTGTTTCTTTAATATTAGCGAAATTGGTTGGCCAATGTACCTTATTTATGTTGCTATATATCTCATCATTGTGGAATTTGGAATTTACTGGATGCACAGAGAGTTGCATGATATAAAGCCCTTATACAAGCACCTACATGCAACCCACCACATTTACAACAAGGAGAATACCCTATCACCATTTGCTGGTAAGTTCTCAAAGTCTTACTGAGATCTTGAGTCCTAACTACATGCATGGCAGATTCATCTTATATTTATTTGTGGTGCTAGATATAAAACTCTACTGTAACAGCAATGGACAAGATTTTCTACGTAACTGCAGAACCGATGTTGCATGAAAACATTTTCTATTTTCTTGTTAATGCAAAATGTTAAAGATAAATTCATTGCCTATTGTTCTTACCAAGTTACCAGTACTTTAAGACATGGAACAAGGCGCTTGCGGCATTGCTGGTTACCTGTTTGCTGCTAATGTGTACAGGTTACAGCAGAAATCGGGCTGACTTCTTTGCCCTTTACTTTTCATAGTATAGCTCGTCCCTGCAAAAGGCATTTGCAGGTGACCGTAATTTCGGTCTTCTTCCTGTACCTGTGTCCTTAACTAGATCTGGGTATCCTTCTATCATTGCCCGTTTTAATTGTGGTACACTTTAGTATAGCAGGTTTATTTGTTCTCTTCCAAATATTTGGAACGTCTTCAACACTAGGGTACTTCAATTTATGGTATAAACCTGGAGATGGAGGGCATGCCATTAGATAAGACAATTAAGATAGATATAGTGTTCCAGTGTCAACGTTTTACTTGTGGTTGATCTTTTTTTCATTAAGCTAACTCCTTTGGTGGCAGTGCTGAGAATTGTCTTTTCATCAACCACGCTTCTGATTTATGCATTCTGTACTTTCCAGGACTAGCATTCCATCCACTGGATGGGATTTTGCAGGCTATATCGCACGTGCTTGCTCTCTTCCTTGTCCCAACACACTTCAGGACACACATCGCTCTCATATTCATAGAGGCTGTGTGGACAACTAACATCCATGACTGCATTCACGGCAAGGTTTGGCCGGTGATGGGTGCTGGCTATCACACTATCCACCATACAACGTACCGCCACAACTATGGTCACTACACCGTGTGGATGGATTGGATGTTTGGCACTCTCCGTGAGCCAGAAGATATCCTCAAGAAGGATTGAGTTATTCAACACCGCTTCCGTTTCGTCTTCATAGCTGTGAAATGTAGGGTTTTAATGTGCTTCGCCATCTCAAGGCTGTCTGTTGTGTTTTGAGTATCAATGTGCCCATTTCAGTCTGCTAGGTGGAAATAATGTGAATCTTATATAGCTTTGTCCCTTAGGATGCCATTAAATTAAAAGACATCCTGGATTACTGGGTTCCAGGTGTTTGTATCATTTGGCACCGTGATGTTTTATATGTAGGTTGAAATGCTTTTCCTGCCCCAAAGTTATGTTGCAGTTTTCCCTCACTTTTCTGTTTCTGACAAAGTCATCTGAGCTGTGGTGTATACTGCATAACTGATGGTTAAACACTGGTATCAAATCTCTGGCCATGCTGCCGTTATCAGCAAATTGGAACTGCATTCCATGTCAATGAGCTTGAGGAAGGATTGCTTATGGCTCTGTTTTTTTGGACGGTTGCGTTTGCGTTTAAGTTGGAATTTTGTTATTTTCGTACAAGTCAAACGTTTTGACGTTTCGTAACCAATTTTGTAGATCTTACTATTTTTTCAACTAGCTCTTAAAACCATTTTTTCTATAATTTTTTAATCCTTCGGATGTCCTTATCGAGGAGGTACAAATTTTCAGTTTAAACACAAACGTAACCGCAACCGCTCAAAAAAACAGAGCATATATCTTTTGTATCGCAATTGCATATATGCTTGATACAAATTAAAATCTCGTGTATTCATATGTCAAAATGGAGTACGTGCCTGCGCTTGCATCTTAATGTTATTCTCCATCTCAGTGGTTCTCTTTTCACTCCCTCTTTGAATCGATAACTTTTTGTTGGGTCTGTCAGGAAAGTGATTCCTGAAAGTGTTCTGTTCGCGTATGCCTTCACACTTGAGCTAGTACTCGCCATCGTAGCAGCAGCAGCACTAGTTCATCCATGGAGATGGAATCCACTAATTCAGTGAAGAGCAACAACGAAATTCAGCAGAAGTTACTCTGAAGAATCTCAGCAAGGGTGGTATTTCTTCCAGGAAAATTGCTTGGGCAAAGAGTGCATTTTGTCGGCGCTGGAATATTTACCCCCATGCCTGGTGACCACGACGAGCTTGCTAGTTGCTGCTGTCACTAGCTGTACCACACGACAATACGAGTGAGATCCTCAGATGCGCGACTGAACCCATCATACTTCTGACTTATCAGTTCAGAAAACCCGACACACAATGCCGCCTTTTCAGACCTTTGACTTCTTTAAGGATACAGAAAGATGCACACGCGTGCGCATCTACTACATACAAACATAGAGACCTAAAATTAAGTTTTTCAGAGCTTCATCTCTACATACTCACTCCCCCAAAAGATAATTTTCAGCCCACTGTGCTATGCCATGTGGACGCTGCTGGGCATCGAGGAGGAGGAAACGGAGCAGAAAAGGGCCCAAACCGAGCCCAGCTGCCGGGACTCCGTGTTCAGGTCACGATCCATACAGGTGCCATGCGCCGTGCAGTTTCGCTGGTTGACCTTCGCACCGTCCATCCTAACGCGGTGTTCTCTTCAACTTATCTCAGTATCTTATCTTAATTTCTCAGATATCTTAATTTCTCAGATGTGAATGTATTGACTAGAAGATAGAGGCCCCGTTCCTTTTCACGGACCGCCGGCGACCGGCGGTTCGCTGCAGTAAATTTTTTTTAAAGATTATTTTTTAGGCTTATTTAAACTTTTTTTCCAAAAACTTATAAATTTGCTACAGTAAAACCGCCAACTGCTAGAAACCGCCAAAAGGAACAGAGCCAAAGAGTTAAGATAAGATGTAGAGCTTCTCCAGCAGTAACCGAAAAACACTGTTTATACGATTATTTACAGACTAGTTGAGGGCCCGTGCTTCGCACGTGGATTGGTGGAGGAGGAGGAGGCGTGGATCGGTGGGACCCAGACGGGCGAGGGTCGACGCGCTCACGTGTGGATTGGTGGAGAGGAGAACGCGGATCGGGGTGTGGGCAGCCGTTAGATTAAATTGAATGGTTCAGATTGTTTTGATGAGCTATCACTTATCACCACAACGGCCTTTTTAGGAGTAGAGATAAAGGAGCTGTTGGAGGGAAGGAATCTTTTACAGTGTAGTACAAAGTATGATGGAAGTTTAGAGGATGGATAGAGTGGGTAGAAAATAGCGTTATAGAGAAGAAATTTAAAGTATTTGCTGAAGATGGTCTTTAGATAAGGAAATAAGCTTAAGAGAGCAGCACCTAAAGCAGCGACGGTTCTTTTCCAATGGGTGTTAAGGTTTCATCAAGTTACCGTGCTCCCATCTTAAAAAAGCCGTGCTATGTTACGAGAGGAAATTATGCAGAGATGTTGCCGTTGTTCACGAATGTCATAATCCTGCTCTGGCGTGACCATGTTTTGTACCATACCACAGCAGCTGAACAACTAAGCTAAAGCGTGAAATGTTGGATTTCAAGAGCTTTCTAAAGCCAGAAGTTTGACTTAAAAAACGACCGTTAAAATTCAAGAAACCGTTATGAGAAGCCAAAACGTTTTGCTAGGAGAAACGATAAAAAGCCATAAACCAAACAAAAGGTGAAAACAAGAGTCTTGCTCCGGTTGGCCAATTGCTGCCTGGTCGGTCCAGTTACGTGCACACCAGTGCCTGACTGCACCCGGCCGATAGGGGGTTAAAACTTAAAAGGTCTAGGTTTCTTTCTTGCAAGTGCATCAGGCTTGACAATTTCTCCAAACCCATCGCTCCAGATAACTGCTGCAGATCGCTGAATCAGTGACTTGTCCACTTATTAGCCAGGATCGTTGAAAAACAGAGCCGGAACGCTTGCATGCATGCATTAGTCGACAGATTAAGCCGGAATTTTGTGTCTGGAATTAGTTCAACACGGTTTGGTGCCATGTCATGACTCGTGACAACGACGCCGCCTACTCGTTTTGATCAAACAAACCGCCATTGTAGCCAGGAGGGAGACGAGGACCTTAAGGTACATGCATGAATCGTCAAATTCGCAATCAGAGCGCCTTTTGTTTCTGCTGAATAAAGGGCAAGCATGCAGAAAAACTTTAATTTTGCCCAAACTGATTGTTGCATAGGGCATGTTTGGTTTGTAACCCTGAATAGCCATGCCAATTCAAGGCATGACCTTTTAAAGGTAAAATTTTAGGTGTTTGGCTTGAAGCCAATGAAGAATGACCAATAGAAAATAAAAAATATTTCAAAATTTCAAAAAATTGAAAAGTATTTAAAATGGGTTGCTTATTATTTTAGATGAATTATGAAATTTATTTCATGCAATTTGGACACTGTATGAAATTAATATGAAAATCGGAAAATAAAATCGTTTGAAAAAAAAGACAAGTTAACTTGTTAGCCTGTTATTAGCTTCTGCTAGCAGCGCTGGTGACTCTCTGCAGGTGGGGCTCTCGTGTTGGCAAGAAGCACGCCAATGAATGGCGCTCATTTACGGCGCCGTTGCGTTGGCTACGTTTTACGTGAAAAAATTTGGCAAGCCAAATTTTTCGTGGACACGCCATTCGTTGGCTGCGAACCAAACGGAGACCAAATCACGAAAGCATACCAATGAATGATTGGCAAGGCAACTGAAGGTCACGAACCAAACACGCCCATACTCGCATCTGAAAGTTCTAATCCGGGCTGCTACAGAACTAGCGCTTTGCCTTTCGCCTTTCGCTTTGCTTTCTTTTTCGCTCTCGTCGTCGGCGTCGTCGGCGTTCACTTGGTTGTCCCATCGATCGATCCAGAGGGGCATAGCAAAACCCTGAAGTCTACACGCGGAGAGAGACTGACGTGTGAAGAAGATTCTTGGGCGCATCTGTCCCTTCGTCGCGACAATGATATGAGATCGACACGATATGCTCCTCTTGGTTGTGAATTGTGCTAACGTTCTCGCCGATCGACGAGCCTCCGGAAGCGGCCATGGCGGAAAGAAGTTGATTGTTTTATTTGTTTCGCAGGTTCGATCAGTTTTGACGGGTTAGTTTTTGGCCATGTGCAGTGCACCGTGGTTCCTCAAATTGTAACAATACCATTTTATAATATCTTCAATTCCAAAGTTTAAAAGCATTTTTCCCTCTTATGCCCGTTTACACCCGAGTTCCCACGCCATAAAACACTCGCTAAATGCTGACGCGGACGTTGATGTAGATCATGATTGATAAGAAAAACATTCTAGATAGTAAAATAAAAAAATGAATGCTATAAAATTGTATAAAATTCAGAAAAATAGAAATAAAATTTGTGTGATGTCAGAACAATATGAGGATATCAAATATGCTACTTAAATTTGGATCTCATGAAACATTTTTATGCAAAAAAATGAAGCATATTATGGCACCATATCTAACATAACAAAATTTTATGTGTACCAATATTCCGACGAAATAGAAATTTAAATCGCACATTTGGTATCATTATATTTTTCCGAACTCATATAAATTTTATCACTTTTTTATTGTCTACAATCTTCTACCATTTATTTTGCTTTTTCTCGTTATCTAGGAAACCTACCTATCTATATACTATATATATATAACAGGATCTAACAGAGTCACCACGTTAATCCTAAAATACTATAAGTTCTCATGTTAATCCCAAAATACTAGAAATTTTCACGTTAATCGGAGAAAAAAGAAAATATTTATGCCATCGAATAGTGGGTCCGGATTATAACGATGTAAATCTAATGAGGTTGAAGATAGATATCTGGCGTTTGTTTGCAAACTAATCAACATATTGTAAACTGAATTGGACTCTATATCAACAACTCTAAACACTATATAAAGGATCATCATGATCCGGAGAAAACGAAGAGATGCATACATCCGGACAATATCTTAACACATCCTCAACCTCCCGGAGCCAAGACGCCCCGACCAAGTACACATGAATAACAATCCATTATTTTGTCCCTACCACAGGTACGTCGGCCATATGAGTCAGGGCTGTGTACCATTCAAAGAGGGGCTCCAAAGGATAGTCAATTAGAAGAAGATCAACCTTGATCTGGAAGAGATTAATCTGAATTACCATGCGGTCAATGTTGTGACCGTAAGTTCACCTTCATCAGGAATTAAGCATGACAGGGCGAGGAATTTTGGGTACCACTACAACAGGTGGAACATCTATTGGCAAGCATGGTGGTGCCATCCATAGTACCCACAGTGGGACAAAGGCAACAAGTCTATATTGACCATCTAGAATCATCATGTAACGTCGTGCAACGTTGGATGCTTCTTAGAGGTAAACCGCCATGGCACCCACATAGGGCCCAATCAACACCTTTTCGTGCAGATACAACTCATGTAGGGAGACGCTATGACCCAAGTGTGGAGGCTTGCTTGGGGTCCACTTGAATGATTCCTGCACTAGTCCCTAAATCGGTACACTAGTGCCACCATTACATAGCTGGGTCAATTAAGCATAAATGATAAAGTAACTAAATATTGCAGAAGGTACTACCTTATGGCAAATAGTTACAGTACAGTCGTACAAGGCCAAAAGTTACAATCCAAGAAAAGAAATATTTAGAGTCATGCGGAAGTCTTCAACAAAAACGAGATCTAGCAACTATGCATCTCTGCAAGAGGCTGGGAGGATCGTCCTAAGCTTCTTCGCCTTCAAACCCCTGCTCCTCATCTTCGAAACAAGCATACGGGTGTTCCAGGCAATCCCCATTTAAAGAGTGAGTGAGTGTGAGGGTAAGTACGCAATCAAACTGCACTTGTGAGTAAATACCTTCTTAATGCAATTAATGATAAAGGCTGCAAGGGAAGGCTAAAGGTTTGTTTATTTGTGAAATGCCATTTTAAAGTAATAATAGTAAGATACCTATGACTTAGCTAATTTTCAACAGGAAAAAGAGTTTTATGAGAAAGAGATGATCTCCAAGCTATTAGGCTAAACCTTGTACCATCCTATGGTACAACTAAACCAATCTTGCTGGAACAAACGTTCCTACTCTTCCTCCAAACATCCACCATCTTATTCTGAAATTCGAGAATCTCGTTGTGGATCATCGTTACTGGATTGCCGGTCTAGCGAACGCATGACCTAGACCACCCTCGGGTGGTGGCGTCCTGCCGTGCTTATCTTAGATTGAAGCTTCAAAAAGAGCCTCTGCAGAGCGCTCTCCTAGGTCTCCAACCCGCACTACCACGTGATGGCCACATGTTATGTCGGATGCATCCAACATTAGCTTAACAAGGGATATCTTTCGATCCCGCTTCACAATTCTCTATTCACACGCCCGCCATCTTATTCCGAGATTTGGCAATCCCATTGTGAATCACACCTCACGGGGTTTCGACCCAGCGAGCGTATGACCTAGACGACCCTCGGTGGTGGCGCCTAGCCACGCTTATCTCGGGTTGGAGTTCCTGCCAGGGCCTCCACAGAGCGCTCTCCTGGGCCTCCATGCCTACACTACCACGTGATGGCCACACATTGTGTTGGACGCATCCAACACTCCAACATATTCCAGGGATCTTCTTTGATCCTGTTGCTCGTGGCACGAGAGATGAAGGTCCAACCTTCGCTCATTGCCCTAACTAAACAGGTCCGCAACCTTCCGTCTAGATCCACTCTAGACCACAAACCAACCTTGGGTCTCAACCCAACTCAGCCATAGGCACACATCTCGAGACCGACTGACATAACCTACCAGACAAAACTATATCCAATTCATAGTATAAGTATAGTATTTTTAGTGGTGAGCTAGTGTTCACCACTATCGGGTGTTTTACCCCGAAAACAGGCAATTAAACCTAAGCATGTCTAAGCAAGTTTTACTCAAGGACTGAGAATCCAAATGTTTTAATTATTTTAGTTGGTTTACAAAGGGTAAGACTATCAAAACAGCCTTGACATGATATTCTAGGTAATCATGGCATGGTAATTGAAAGTGTCAAGGGCCATGTCATGTGTATAACATGAGTAACAAACTAGGTATTAAATTCATATTGCATGTAATTGTCTTAATTGGTTCAACATAAGTTTTAATAAAAACTGGGTAAAATATGAACTAAAGATGGTAACTCGCCTTGTCCTGAGGCTTGGAGGTCTTCTTCGGTGTCCTAGAACTTTCCTTCGGGGTCCTTAACGTCTACTCGAGTAGAAACCAAATATAAATATGCAATTCAATTATGATGCATGAATGCACGAGGAATAATCTATATCGAAGTTAAGGTTTATGGGTGGACAATAACATGAATGAGTATGGGCTAGTCTCCCAAAGTTATTGTTTTCCTTCCTGAAACTAATTTTGGAAATTAATTAGGGAATTTAAATATTAACATAAAAGCATTTTAGGGTTCTTAATGTACAACGCAAACCTTTAATATGGCAAAGGTGGATTTCATAATTTTATTAATTTATTTCTAAGTTAAAAAGGTTTCTAAAAAATTTTGGAAAATTTTAGAGTCCAGTAGGTATTTTAATTAAATCAGTTTAATTAACAGCCATTTAATTTCTTAGGAAAAAGGTTTTTAATACAACTAGTATTTGAACAGCGAACAGGGTTTATGTTGAAAATGTACAAATAATTTTATGAAATCCCAAATTGTATCTAAGGTGTTCTAGAAATTTACCATGATTTATGGAAATTATTTAATAATTTATAAAATAGGAAGATTAGTTCTTTAAATAGGACAATAAGGATTCTGGATTAGTACAGAGGGCAAAAATGATTTACTATTCAAGGTTATAATTTTATTAGATCCAACCTATTCTCAAGTAATTAGCATAATTCTTCCAATATTTTAGGAGTTGAAATGATATTTTTAGAAAATCATAAACACACTCTAAATTATATAAAATAGGAAATAGGCTGAAAATCCTATATGGGGCTGGGCTGAAATCGGCGCTGAGCAGCCTAGTGCAGCTCGATCCGTGAACAGAAGTGGCCCAGACAGCCCGCTAAGACCCTCGGGTTCGAGGCGCTTTTAAGAAGGCGCGTTCCTTCGAGGAAAACATCTTCCTCAGAATTCACCTGCACTAATACTGACCAGTGGGGTCATGACCCCACCTGCCAGTGGCTATTAATGATAAAGCGCGTGATATTTAAACTTAAACCTCTGCCAGCTTGGCCCCACCCGTCAGTCAGAGACAGGCAGCAGGGCAGACGCTAACCCACGAGGCTCTTCGGCCAATCTCCGGCGAGACCTCACGGTCGATTGGTGGCGCTACAGTGCACTATCCTAGTGGTTCATTGCCGAAATGGGTTCGGCTAGGGGAGACCTAGGATGTCTTGGTCGGACTTCGCCGGCGGCGAGCCAGGACGGCGGTGCCATGGGCACGTGCGGAGAGAAGCTTCGGGAGCATGCTTCTTTGGCGAGAGAAAGGGTCGGCGGCCAGTTCACCGGCACAGAAAGCATCTAGGAGCTACCTGAGGGGTAGGAGCGCCCGGGAGAGCAATGGATTGTGCTGGCACCGTGGAGGTGGCGGTGACCAAGACAGAGGCATCGTCGTCGGGGAGCTCTGGTGGTTCATAGACAAAATTGAGTGAGGGGAAGTGAAGGGTGACCCATGGGGAGGCTAGGGACGCGAGGAATTGGTCGGCGATGTACCGAGTCGACAGCGAGAAGAAAGGAGATGATTCGGGCTCGTCGGTAGCAATGGCGAAGGACGGCAAAATTCGGCCTAGCCTAGGGGTTAAATAGATGTCACGAGCTGCGAGAGGGAGAGAGGAGAAGGTTCCCACCGCGATGGGCTTAAGGGCTCGGCGCGAGGCATGACGTGGCAAATTGGCAATGATGTCGTACGCGGCGGAGCGGCGACCGCGACAAAGCGAGCTTGGGGCATGCGCGGCGCATCAGTGAGAAAAGGAAAGGAGAGATGTTGGCACGGGTGGAAGGTAACGATGCGGTGGCAAAGAGAGTCAGCAACGCTGGCGCAAGGGGTTCTTTGTGGCGGCATCGATGACGCCATTTACGGCAGCGGCGGCGTGGCGAGATAAGAGAGAGGGGGACGGTCATGGCTAGGTGATACGCACGGCGTGACCAGAGCTGGCATGGCACGCGTGCTACGTCTCGGGCAGCAAGGGGAGAGAGAGAGGAGGAGAGAGAGAGAGGCTAAGGCTGAAATGGCTAAATAGGCTAGGCTAGGTTGGGTTAAGCCCAAGAAATTTGAAAATAGTTTAGAAAGATTTTGAATATGAATTTTGAATTTGGTGAGAGAATTGGATAAAAGGGGAATTTTTAACTTATTAAAAAGGATAAAGAAATTTAGAAATTATAATTAGAAAATATAATTTCCAATTTATTTTAGGTTAGAGTTGGATTTGAAATTTAAGACTTGCAATAAGAAATTGTAATTCCCATTAAGTTTCTTAAAATGGTATTTTTGGAATTAGGACTTTAGAAGGGTTTTTAATTTAAATTTAGCATATTAATCTAAAAATTCAAGATTAATTTTAATTTGTTGAAAAACTTTTGCACTTGCCTTAAGGTGCAAATTTGGATTTTTGTAATAGAATTGCTTCTCCAATAGAATTTTGATTTAAAGACTTAAGAATTTTGGAATTGGGAAATGTAATTGTAAGAAATGCAATCATGATTTTTAATTTTAGAAAAAGTTTTTTAAAAGGACCTAAAATAGGCTATTACGCCAAGTCGTCATCGCCCACCAGCATGATTTGTCCCTAAGTCTGAAGGAGATGAGTCTTTACCTCATGTGCATCGCATGTTGCCCACTTTGGCACAATTCATGCCATAGGATTGGGGGCAAACTTCGCTAACAAAGACAAGTGAAATGCAGATCAATGATGACTCTAATTCATCTTCAAATGTTTCAACTTGTAATATTCTCTCTATTTCTGACAAGCTTGTAGGCTCTGACTCAGAAGAAATCTTCACACAGCAAGAGCGGAAAGCCCTACGGGCTGAAAGCTCCCATGAAGGTGATCAAATTGAGGTTAGGATGAATTTAAGAGGAGGTAAGGTAGTACCCGAAATTCCAGTAAAATCAAGACCTTTAAGGTTGGATAAGGCTGCTCGTTTAAAAGAAACATCTTCTGTAGGTGAAACTCCAGCCATGCTGAATAAAGGGAAGACGAAGCTTGAGGGTGTTGATTATAACGTTCTCGCTCATCTCAAAAGGATACCTGCTATGTTGACTGTTTATGATGCTCTAATGATGGTGCCAGAGCTTCGTGAAGCTCTCATTAAGACATTGATGACCCCAGCGATTTATAAGGTTGCCATGGACAAGCATAGACTTTCCGCAAACCCGTTGTACTCAAATGTAATCACTTTAATGGAAGAAGATGTTCTTCTACAGGATGGTAACCACAACCGTCCTCTCTACATTGATGGGAACCTTAGAGCAGCATACCTCCGAAGGATCCTTATTGATCTAGGTTCTACCGTTAACATTATACCTGTTAGAACTTTGATGCGTGCAAGTTTCATGGCAAACGAGTTAGAACCCATAGATGCAATGATGTGTGGTTTTGACAATCAAGGGAGTTCAACATGGTGCTATTGCACTCAAAATTCAAATGTCCACCTTTAGCTTCAAGGTACACTTTTTCGTTATTGCAGCTAACACTTCTTATTCGGCCCTTGTTCAGAGGCCATGGATCCATAAGTACAGGATAGTGCCCTCTACTCTACATCAATGCTTAAAGTTTCTCAACGGCGAGGGTGTATAACAACACATTGTAGGCAATCCTGCACCTTATGATTCAAGAATCACACCTCGTCGATGCAAAGTATTTCTTCCTAGTAGATGATAAGAAGAACTATCAAGGTCGATCAACACCTATGGCTGAAATAATCATGAAGTACAATTCATCTCCACAAGTTCCTGAGATGAAGTGCCTCTTCACACCATGCTCCCCTTTGAGCACGAGGGCTGCTTCTCATTATCGCAGGTACGATCACCATCAACACTCATCATCTCTAGTCTATCATAGTATGAGTTCTCCATCTATGATAGATACAGAGAGCTCTACCACTTTTGCTTCATTTGATGTGGTTGTTCCAAGGGTTACTCCAACATACATCCCATTATTGGCGACAGCAGGGCAGCCATCAAAGGCGCCGATCGTGTCAACGCCAAAATTACTTTAAGGGACCCAAGAAAGTCACAAATTGTTGGTTATCAGCAATAGAGTGCCACCAGTCGTTACCATACAAGCAAGGAAGGGTCCCAAAGGGGAGCCCATGCTTGTACAAGGAGTCGCTAAGAGAAGGGCGGCTAGAATAGAGGAAGTTGCGAAGGGAGCTCAATTCATGTAGCCCCCGTCTCTCTATGCTTCTATGAGTACTCTACTTGAATTTTGGGCCGCATGGGATATATTTGATTCTTCTCATTCGACTATCTTGTACAAAACTCCTCAGGTACAAAAGTATGAATTATTTTTGATTTTCCTGATTTTCCCATTATCACAGAAGAAGTGCTAACTACGCTCAAGGCTGAGCCCAGGATGCCTCACTTGTTAGAGAAGGCTGGGACTATTCTCCAGAATGACAGCAGGTTGCCACCACTGCCCGTTGTGTGCCAGGAGCGGTAGTGGCAAGCTGAGCAATTCGTCAAGAAAATAAACAGGGACAAGATTCAACTGAAGTATGGGCTAGGCTACATCACGCCCACTATGTCCGATGAAGAAGATGGAGTCGCAGGACATGACATGTACTACATCCATCATTTCGAAATCAATTCCATTCGAATTGGAGAATTCTAGCTTGATATATCAACGCTTCATGTCGCATATGTTCAGTAAGCTCACACCCCATACTATGCCTTGTAGTATGAAAGATGTGCAGGTGACAATGCCATACGGGATAAAAAACATGGGCACCATATGCAATCGGGCAATGTTGTGTGTGTTTGGTAATGACATACAGGAAGATGGAGACAATGATGGTATGTCACAAGTTACTTGTCATGCTACCTCTATAGCATTGACCAAAGATAATCCCTCTCATTGTCACCCTTGGCTGCTCGTCTCACTAATGAATCGATTGAATTGGAAGAAGTGGCTGAGGCCACATCACCTCCTGAGCAGCTTGAAGACGGTGGGTAGCCCACCATCGATGAAATTGTTGAGATTAACCTCGACACAGAAGATGACCCACGCCCTACCTTTGTAAATGCAATGCTTATAGAGGAAGAGCGAGAAGATTACCGTCAATTTCTGATGGAGTTTAGGGACTGTTTCTCCTGGACGTATAAAGAGATGTCAAGGCTAGGTCCTCGTGTTGCCACCCACAAGTTGGCGATTGATCCCCAATCTCGACCGGTCAAGCAAAAGCCACAGTGCCTGCGACCAGAGTTTCAAGAACAAGTAATCACTAAGGTAGACAAGCTTATAGCCATAGGTTTTATCAAGAAGGTGCAATGTCTTAGATGACTCACTAATATCGTTCCCATGAAAAAGAAGAACGATCAGATTTGGGTGTGTGTTGAATTTCAAGATCTAAACAGAACATGCCCGAAAGATGACTTCCCCTTCCCCATCACAGAAATGGTTGTTGATGCTACTACTAGCCATGGTGCTTTGTCCTTCATGGACGGATCCTCAGGGTATAATCAGATTAAAAATGGATCCAGATGATGCAATCAACATGTGTTCAGGACCCCGAGAGGTACTTTTTATTATGTGGTAATGCCATTTGGTCTGAAGAATGTAGGTACCACGTATCAATGGGCTATGATGCAAGTCCTCGGCGATCTTATCTGTAACATCCCTATTTTCAAAAACCTAAAATCATGGCATCTTTGCATGTGATTTTAAGTATTTCAAAAAAATCATTTTGAAAATGAGCCTGTCAATTTAAATTTAAACTCATTTTATTTTTACATATCATGTTTAAAAACAATTTCTCGTTTTCCCTTAAAATTTCAATGTTAATTCAGTTTGGACAGAAACTAATTGCTATTTATAATTTCAAATTTATTTGCAAATACTTTTAATTCCTCTTTTTACCCCTCCCCTCACCCATCTTATTCCATTTCTACCCCTAATTCTACCCTTTTTACTCTTCTACCCCCTCCCTCTCACTATTTCACTCTCTCTACCCTCCATCTGCTCTCTTCCCTTTATCCATTTCAACCAGCCGGCCACCACCCTCACCTAGCCGGCCGCACCACCTCCTCCTCACCGCCCCTTCGCCGGAGTCATCGTCGCCGGTGAGCTTCCCCCTCTTCTTTCTTCCTCCTTCCTCCCTTCTTCTTCCTTCTTTCTTCTTTTCCCTTCTCTCTTTCTCCTCCTCTCCCGTGCTGCATGCATGCATTCTGCATGCAGCCACCGCCGCCGCCGGCACCCTGCCCTCCTCCTCCGGCGCCGTCGTCCTGTGCCGCCACTTCTTCCCCCCTTTTCTTCTTCCTCTTCCTTCCTCCCCTTCTTGTTTGCTGTGCTGCAGGCAACATGCATGCATGCATGCATGCCTCCACGGCCGCGCCTCGCCGCCGCGTGCTGCCTCACCACCGCTGCCCGCGCCTCTCCCTACCTCCCTTTTCTTCTCCAAGCACGGCCATCCCTCACCCGCGGCCCTCCCTGCCCGCTCTTCCAGCCCAGCCACCACTTCTTCCACAATATCGGGTTTGGTAAGTCTCCGTTGCAAAAACTATTCAAGAACATTCTAGATAATCATCTCTTGATTCTATTTTTCCTAAGAATTCCTAGATCTGAGGCTTGTAACTCCGGGAATCGAACGCCGAAGCTCTACCTCTTAATTCTTGGCCGCCTCCACTTCTCCTCGCCTCAACACTGCCTCGCTGTGAATCTCCTCAAACCGTCCGACAACATCCTTGCTATCTTCGTCGCAAATCCATCCCAACCAAGCGCTCGGAGAATGGTTGACCGAGCGCGACGATTTTGTTCGCCGAAAACCTCGCCGGAATCTGCAGCAAGAACAGCCCCTCTCCACTCTTTTCACTCCTTCTGATCTCCACCAAAAATTACTAGTTCATCCGTTTTGGATGAAACCAATTCCAGTGGGTAGATCGGGATGTATTCTAGCTCCCATAAATTTTGTGTAAGTTTCTGAACATATTATATTTTCTGCATTTTTCAGACTATAGGAAAGTACATTTTGTCATTGTTTTAATTGTGTATATATAACTTTAAAATATGCTAATGTTTCTGAAAATGATAAATAAACATAAAAATAATGTTTAATATGTAACTAGTTTATTTACAGAAATTTTATTAAAAGAAAATGATTTTCCTAATTGCCACTAATCGTATATGCTTATTCTTTTAGGATAAAAATTATTTTTAAAATTTCCTAAATCAATTCCAGTAATATTTATTCAATTATTGTGTACTTATTTTATTTTCAGAAAATATTATTTCCAAATAAAATGTTTTATTTAATTGCATTTAACTAATTATATCGTATTATTATATTAGTAGCTAATTTATTTTTAATAGAAATAAATTTCTAAAATTCTCAAATAAGATGAAAACAATATCTATCCATTTTTCATGTAATTTTTATTTTCTGTATTTTCTATTCAAAAGGAAATATTTATGTTATATATCTTTATTAGCTAATTTCCATTTCATATGAAATAAAAGTTTTAAAATTTATAAAATAAAATTTCCAAAATAGTAAAAATAGTAATTCTTCATTTTGTATGCTCATGTTTATAAAATGTATTTTTGATAATTTTTAGTCAAAAGAAAAGTTTTTATCTGATTACCTTTAAGTGACTATGCCTATTTAAAAATAAAAGATTTTTAAAAGTTCATTTATCAAATGCAAGCATTACTTTATCATACTCATGGATACTCATTCATTTATTTTTGCATGCATATTTTCATGCAATGTGTTGAATTTGTGTGGTTTGCCATCGCTAGATCCGGTCGAGTCCGTGTCAGAAGCCGAAGACCAAGCCGGGCCGTCGCACGACTTCAATCACGGCAAGTCTTTCCCCTAGAACCCTAATTTCTAGATTTTTCCCAAATTGCTAATTGCTTAAACTGTGCGTACATTGCTTAAATATTCACTGTCGGAACATGCACCTACTGTCATGAATTGCCATTAGGATAATTTATTTAACTATGTCCTACTGTTTTAAATACTAGTTGGCTTAGCAATGCTTAGTTCAACATCGAGGAGTGATTTCCCCGCAACGGTGAACATTATTATTTTCATCTTGAGAATTGTGAATCTGAGAATGAGACTGGTGAACTTGGTTACAGTGGGCTTGATCACTCTTTAATTAAAATTTGACCAACTAATAATTGGTATCGGGAGCGGATGGAATGTATGGTGGGTGCCTTCGTGCACGAGACTTGGGTTTGTGTTTGGCTGCCGCTCCGAGAATAAGGACCGACGATTGTGATGGGTTTAACCAAGATATCCCCGTGCGACCGCAAGCTCGGTATGGGACGAGCCTGATCTAGAGGAAGAATAACGTCGGGTTTGTCACGATACGTGCACCGTGGGTGAGGTCCCGAGGAATGCGTCATCGCCGATGTATTGCCCGGGGATGGAACTTCGGGATACCTGTGTTTAATATCAGGTATGATCGAAGCCCCCAGGATACTTGTGTGTAATATCAGGTATTACCGTGGCAAGACCGGGGTTAGACTTTTAATTGATTTTGTTATGGTACCTTTCGACGGGAAGGTACTGTATCTTGTGGGTAAAGCGTACAACCTCTACAGAGTGTAAACCCATTCGAATGGCTGTGCTCCCGGTTAAGAGCAACTTGGTGGCTCCTTACAACGTAGCTTCACCTTAATTAATATGACTCGGATAAGGTTTTTCGGCCGTGTGCCGCTGCTGGTTGTTCTTGGTTGTTGAGAATGAGACAGTGTGCCGAGGCACTGAGAATTATTATGAGACATGAGTCAGGAGACTGAGAACTTTGGTATGTTCAATTTTGAGAATTATTAATTATTTATTCCTGTATGTTTGCTTAAATACTTTTATACTTCTAGCTTAAATACTTTTATGCAAAATAACCCTCAGCTTCCCTAGGATGAGCCTTAGTCTGGCCCTTCTCAGGAAAGACTTGCTAGCATTCGCGTGCTAACCCCGTCTTTCATGCAGGGCTGCTCATTCAACGAGCAGATCCTGATCCCCAGTGTACTACCCGGATGGTGGGGAAATTGAAGACGAGGACTATCCCAATGCCTAGGACGCTACTACGGCTTGCCTGTGGGATTGATTGTTATATTTTGCCTCTTCCATTTGGAGTTATGGAAGACCGTTAGACTTCCGCTGGTATAAGGCCTTCGTGCCAGTTAGCGTACTCTGGTGTAATATTTATTCGAACTTGGAACGACAATGATCCAATATTCTAAAATCCGTGTGTACTAGCTACTGATCCAGGGACTAGTACAGATAATGCACAGAAGGGGCCCGACTCCATTTGGCAGGTCCCGACATTATCCACCACTCTATAGAATGTTACATTGATGATATTGTGGTAAAGACGAAGGATCGCCGACAACATCGTGACGATCTTTGTGTTGTTTTCAACCGTCTTCACCAAGATGAATCCCCTTAAGTGCGCTTCCGCAGTTCAATCGGGTGTTTTTCTTGGTTTTGTTGTCAGGCATATGTAACATCCTGATTTTTTGTAAGCCCAAATATTTTTTAACTTAATTAATAGTGAAACTCCATTCTATGATTTTCCCATAATTAAAAACCCCTAAAAATCATTTTTATAATTAACATAGAGCACTAAAACATTTCGATAGAATAATATAATGAAGAACAGTGTTTATTCAAAATTTGCATAGGTTCCAGATGCTCTATAGAATTTTTGGGAATTTTTACAGATTTTTCTAAAGTAATTTAGTAATTTTAATAAATAGAGATCATTAAATAACAAAGTTATAAATAGATAATCGGAATTTTAATTCTTTTCGGGATAAGGAGCGATGTGGCTCAATTCGGGCCGCTATCGCATGCGCGTGCGCATTGTAGGCCGTCGGATGCCACTTATCTGCGCGAAGAGTTTGTGCGAGTCACGTGCGTCCGATGAAGCAACGTGGCAGCTTGTGGGCCATCGGATCTCGCAATCTTCGTCTCTGACACCGCGCTGGAGTCGGACGGGGAGGCTGTGCCGCCGCGGGCCAGGCCTGGGCGTCCATGCCACCCTTGGCCACCTTGACTCGATATAAAGGTCGGGACTGCTGCGCTAGGGTTCATAGGACCTACCGCCGCCGTCGAATCAGACTAAGGAGGTCGAAGCCGCCGGCGAAAGCAAAGGTGGCGAATCGGGCCGAGGAACTCCGGTGAGCAATTGCGCCGTCGCCGGTGAGTCTCGTGCCTTGATTTTTGGTTGAGAGGCGTGTTTCGAGGCTGCGATCCTCATCGTGGTCTCGGTTGGGCAGGATAGACACTAGAGGTCCGCCGCCGTTGAGCTAGCCGTCATCGCCACCATTAGAAGCCGTGGGAACTACCCGAGGGTCCCCGATCCGGTTCTTTACATCGATAAGCACCCACTAGACCCTTAGAACTCAAATCTAGGCTTAGTTTTGGCTGGAAGGGAGCGTAGATCGGATTTCCGTGTAGACCGTGCGGCGCCTCTACTTCGCGCCGCCGTGGCTTGTCGCCGGTGGTTGCCGGTGAGGGGCTCTGGTCCCAGAGAGTTTGCGAGGTCAAGAGCTACCCGTAAAGCCCAAGTGCGCACAATTTGGTGCACGGGGGCGCCGGGTTGGGCATCTCTAGCGTGGTCGCCGCCGTGTACAATGGTTGCTGGGGCAGGGGTGCCGACATGGCTGCACCCTAGCCATCGGATCCAAACTGTGCGGTCCAGATCCGGGTGGGATCGGATTTGTTTAAGAGGGAGACACTAACAGGTGGGGTCCACATTTCAGTGTAGGTAAGAGAGATGGGGTGCGCGTATGGGCTGCGTGGGCCGCGTTCGCCATGGGCCGTGAGGCTGACCGCGAGGCCTACCACGTGGTGCGGTGCACGTGGACTCGAGTTTTTGGGGAAATTAATTTCTGGAAATTGATTTAATTAGTTTTAAATTGGTTTAATCTTGAAAAATTCATATCTTTAATCTAGGAGTCCAAAAATTCCCATTCAAGTCTCTAAAAATCCAGAAAAATGAGATCTATCTGTTTTTGAATTTTAATTGATTTTTCAAACTATTTTATTGTACTATTTTATTTATTTGGTGTTTCTTTATTATGGTTTTGTGTAGAAACATGTATTTTGGAGGGTGTACCAGTGGAAGATTTTGCTGCAGGACCAGAGTGGGATTGGCAGCAAGGCAAGTCATACACAGTCCTTGATTATGTTGATCCTATTTGCAAATAAAATGAATTTAATTTATATTTTGCATTGCTATGTTTAATTTATTTTATTAGGATTTAGTTATTCCAATTTGAATCATATCCACCCTTTGAAATGTTGTATTACCTATTTATCCTTTGTAACCTAGATGTGTCATTATTTTAGTTGGATAGTGACGATACTATGTGGGGTGTTAATGGTTATTAATTTGCTTAGTCATGCACGTTACCTGGGTTTGGTTTAATTAATATTGACTAAAAAGAGATATTAAACTGAGAGTAAAAGCATATGTTGCTTTTACGTGAGGGAGACATATGCTGCTCCACATTGGTTTAGCATGTGTTGCTCTTATATGATTGTTACATGTGTTGCAAATTGTTAACAATCTAGGTGGGTGTTTTGACTAAGACAAGTGGTACTCTGTGTGTGGAAGCATGTGTTGTGGGGCTATGATGCAAAATTTAGAAGAAAGTCTTGCCTTAGTCCCACTAAGGACTTAATCTTGTAAAGGCATGCCAGACAAAATACAGTGCATACCATAAACTTGACTTCGGTTAAGTCTAGCAGTTGGGTTACTAAGTGTGAGCCTGTAGTACCTCGTGGCAAGCTAAATAAGAACTGATTATGAGGGTTCTTTGGGGGAGATGTGCTGCTTATGAGGGCCATCATCCATTCGGTATTGCTGCACTATCTGTGTGAAGCCCAGTGATCTAGATATTTGGCATTGGGTGGTACAGTAGTCATCGGGAGGGCCACTTGTTTAAATTTAGTCTCGTGACTGTTGGGTTACGAGTGTCTCCTACCTGACCAGAGGTTGAGATATGAGTATCTTATGGGTAAAGATGTGCAACCTCTTCAGAGTGTTAAAAACTACTCGAATAGCCGTGTTCTCGGTTATGAACAAATGTTTGGTTGTATTGAGCAAGATATAATGTTTTCAAATGCAATGGTGGGTTGCCATTATATTACTGCTGGGTGTAGGTTATTGAGCTTTATGCTATGTTTAGGCTGTGTGCCAATGCTTATTGAGGATCAATTGCTGTTTATCAAATGCTGATTTACTCACTTGCTTTTAAATCTATTATTTTGTTATGTCTTTGTTGAATGCGTTTTATGCAAAATAATCAAGAAGCCTATTCTTTGTACTAAGCTTGCATATAAATGACTGCATTAATCCACTGTGTCGAATTTGCTGAGTATTTGTCTATACTCATTCTTGCAAACCTTTATTTTTGGGCTGCCTATTCATCCGGGTAGGACAAGAAGTTGAAGAATCATCCCCATTGTTTGAGGACGATCTACCTGGAGGCGAGTAGCTGGACGTGCTTCCCAGTCAGAAGCCTGTGGCTCTTGATGGGACATCTATCATATTTAATTTGTTTATTAGCTGCAATAAATTACTCTGATGAACTTGTTATTTAGCCCTGCATGGCATTTGGATCTTATTTATAATAAGTGGAGGTTATATTTAGTACTTTTCTTTCGATGTGCTGTGATGATATCCACTGATGAAGTCACTTGTGCTCACTAGAAGTGATCATGGACTAGTGATGCATAAGGGATACCAAATCTTAGATTTGGGGTCCCGACAGCATAGGAGAATAGAGATTAAGCCAAAGGACATCAAAGCAATCACTAACATGCCTCCCCTTGAAAGCCTCAAGAAATTAGACCTTTATAAGAGAAGCTAGCTTATATACGACGATTTATCTCCAACCTCTTGAGACGTATCCAACCATTTTCTAAGTTAATGAATAAGGGTGCTCCATTTATTTAGGACGAAGAGTGCCAAGAAGGTTTTCAATGCATAAAGAGGTATTTTCTTAATCCCTCAATTTTGGCAGCCCCCACTTATTCTTTACATTGCAGCGTATCCTACCTCGTTAGGCGCATTTCTTGCCCAGCACAACGATGAAGGCAAAGAGGTAGCATGCTACTACCTAAGTTGTACGATGGTGAGAGCCGAGCATAATTATTCTAATATAGAAAAATTATGCCTCGCCCTAATTTTTGCCCTTAAAAAACTGAGGCACTATATGTTGTTGCATGAAATCCAGCTCGTTGCAAGAGCGGATCTAATCAGGTACATACTAAGTTGGCCCGTACTTATTGGGCAACTTGGAAAGTGGGCTATACTCTTGATGGAATTTGATATTACTTTTATGCCTTAGACAACAATTAAGGGTCAAGCTTTAGCTGATTTTCTTGCAGCACACCCAATACCAGATGATTCCCCTCTCATCATTGATTTACCAGATAAAAAAAAATCATGGTGGATTATGAGGCACCCTGGGAGTTCTACTTCGATGGAGTCTCACGTTCAGAAACTTATCCCGATGGCACTCCTAAACGGAGAGCTAGGGTAGGATTGTGTTTAATACCGCATAAGGTGAAGTGATGTACCATTCGTTTTCACTTCTAAAAGAAGATTGTACTAATAATGAAGCAGAATATGAGGCATTCATCCTCGATCTCCTTTTGGTGCTTTCTCTTGAGGTAAGTTCTCTTCATGCTTATGGAGATTCTCAACTTATCATTCGATAGGTAAACGATATATACAAGGTGCATAAGCCAGAGTTGGTTTCATACTACAACACTGCTTGACGACTTATGGAGAAATTCAAGCAAATTGAAATCGCTCATGTCCCTCAAGGAAAGAATGTGGTAGCTGACACCCTCGCAAAACTTGCAGCAACTCTCGTCCTCCTAGAAGAACCTGCGCAAATTTGTGTAGAGGAATGGCGGTTTCTCCCCACTGTGCTAGAGCTTGTTCCAGGAGAATTTGAAGTCAACACAGTGACAACAAATGCAGTTCATGAGGAGGATTGGCTCAAACCTTTCCTCGATTATTTCAAGCATGGCAGCCTACCCAATGATTCGATCAAATGGCACCAACTTCAACGTCAACTACCTTTCTATATTTTTCAGGCTAGTGTCTTGTACCGCCATTCTTATGGGCAGGAAATTCTACTCCGATGTGTTAATCAGGACGAGGCTAATCAAATAGGTTATTTCTGGCCAGGCATCATGGAAGATTGCCTAAGGGTGGCCAAGTCCTGCCGCAACTATCAAATACAAAGTGATTTCAAGCATCAACCGCCAGCTCCTCTCCATCCCACTGTTCCCTCATGGACACTTGACGCCTGGGGAATTGATGTCATTCGGCCCATTGACCCACCTTCCTCAAAGGGTCATTGCTTCATCCTTGCAGCTACAGATTACTTCTCAAAGTGGGTTGAGGCTATCCCACTTTGTGCGTTAAAGAGTGACAACGTCATCAACTTTTTAGAGCATCACATCATCTACCGTTTTGGGATCCCGTATCGTGTCATCTTTGATATTGATAAGTGTCGACGAATTGTGTCGGCAATATACTTTATGGGGGCTATGCGTAAGATCGAAACCCGATGGTAACACAGGAGACAGATTTATACAGGTTCGGGCCCTCGAGGTGAGGTAATACCCTACTCCTGTGCTCGTGGATTGTATTATGGTGGATCTCAAGGATGAAGAGATAATGGCTATGGATCGATGTGATCTCTCCTAAACTGTCGAACTAGGAGCTCCTGCCTCCCTTTATATAGTGGAGGGAGGTAGGGTTACAGATAAGTATTCTAGTTGGTTATGAAAACTGGGGATAGAGATAGGAAGTCTATCTCTATCCTTTCTTGTCGAGTACGTAAGCATACCGGATTACAACTGTGCCTTTTTTGTGATACAAGTCGGGTCTTCATGCGGGACAGGCCTGTCTTCTAGATGGTAGGCGTGACCCTGCTCTGTGAGGTGGTCCGTCTAATTTCTCCGTGAGAGTACACGGGGACCATGTTATCCACAGTAGCCCCCGAGTGCTTTACAGCCGAGTTGATGCCTTCTCGGATGTGTGTCGACCGAGTCATACTTCAAGTCGAGTACTCCGACCGGAACCTTCTCTATACCAAGTGCTCCATTGGCATGCAAGGAGGCTGTGAAGGGCTCAAGAGAGCTTTGCAGGTTGAAATCTCCGAGTGACTCCCAGCCCAATTTCTTGGAGTCCTGGAAGTCGGCGCGATGGTTGACATCGTGGTGTGAGTAGAATGTCGACGCAACTGTCCTCAGCACAGTGTGAGAAGCTAGCGTAATAAATCGGCGAGGCTGTCCTCGGCGCAATGCGCGAGAAACCGGTGTAATAAGTCGGCGCGGTTGTCCTCAGCGCATTGCGCGAGAAGCCGCAAGTTGGGGTCGCCGTCCTCGTCGTTGCCGGAGTAGCGAGTCGGTGTAGGGAGTCGGCGTGGCTGTCCTCGGCGCAGTGTGCAAGAAGCCGAGCTGTAGTTTGCGCTCGGGACGCTGGTGTAGGCATGCAGCCGAGCCATATAATGCACTCAGGGTGCTGGTGTAGGCGTGCAGCCGTACCGAAGTTGGCGTAGGCGTGGAGCCATACCGTAGATTGCGTTCGGGGCACGGGTGTTGACACGTAACTCAGGGCGTAGGCATGCAGCCGAGCCGTATGATGCACTCGGGGTACTGGTGTAGGCGTGCAGCCGTGCCGAAGGTTGCGCTCAGGGCATTGGCGTTGGCGTGAATCCGTGCCGAGTTGACGTAGGCATGCAGCCGAACCGTATGATGCACTCGGGGTGCTGGCGTAGGCGTGCATCCATGCCAAGTTGGGAGACCCATTCGAATCTCTTTTGAGTTTTCATGCGGCACCCAGACTAAGTGTATTAAGTCTAGCAATTGACCCCGGAGGGTATACCGGTATATGGCGGTACCCGGCCCAGTATGTCGGACCGGCTTGTGGCTCATGGAGCGTACTTAGGGCTTAGTCGAGTGGTCATCTCGAAACCCATTCGTGATATCCGATTCTGACTTGTGCAGTAACCGGCAATTGACCTGACATGAGGCAACAATTGACCTGACATGAGGCATATCACAGGATTAGGCTTATCCGAGTGCACCCAAAACCAATGGTGTAGGGCAAGCAGCTCAATGAGAGTATCCTCGGAACCCGAACCCTTAATAGCTTTCAGCATCTGATTCCACTTGGTGGTCACCAGCTAGTGGCCTAACATGAGGCATGCTTACTCACTGTATTGTTTTTGCGGAGGGCGTGTGAGAGCGCATAATGGGTGCGCCAACGCGAGGGTTCATGACCTCGAGCCAACCCCTGGCCGCTCTCGACGGATGGCGTTGGCGCGTAGCCATGCCGAAGTTGACGCAGGCATACAGCCGAGCCGTATAATGCACTCGGGGTGCTGACGTAGGCGTGCAGCCGTGCCATAAAACCATCTCGCATTATCCTGCATTGTACCCTGTGGAGACAATGAAAAACACGAGTAGTAGAGAAAAAACTGGATTGTAAAGCAATATGCATGATGTCCAATTTATTATATCAAATTGTCGTCCTTTTATCTTTTCCGTATTGATTTACGCTTCTCCGAGTATGTTTTAATTCCTTTTGTTAAGCACTCCGTCAAACTCATCAAGTCCCTTAGCGTTAGGAATTGGTGCGGAGCTCTGTCTCCGGACACGCGTCAGGAAACCCAAATTTTGCATAGGAATCAGAGTTTCACTACTCAGAATGTGACACTCGGAATCGGTAAAAATCAACATAGAAAAGAATAAAAGAAACTCGAAAAGAGATGGGTGCAGATAATACACCTAATTAGGTGTAGCCCTCGACTTACTGTTTAGTTGGATACCAACTAAGTAGCAAGTCAGGAGATAAATTATAATGATGTAATTGAGTATAAAAATAGACAACTTAGCTGTTGATCGTGTCGTCCTCTCGCCCAAGTGAACGAGCCCCCGGGCATGTCACCTTGTCAGCGCGGCTGTCATCGGCGTCGTGCGCGAACAGCCGGTGCAAGGAAGTCGGCGCCGCTGTCCTCGGCGTCATGCGCGAGAAACCGGCCTAGTGAAGTGGGCACGGCTGTCCATGGCGTCATCTTGTGAAAGCTTGCCTAGGAAGTCGGCCTTGGTGTCCTCGGCGTCGTCTTGTGAAGCCGACCTAGGAAGTCGGCGCTGCTGTCCTCGGCGTCGTCTTGTGAGAAGCCGACCCTAACAAGTCGGCGCGGTGTCCTCGGCGTCATCTTGTGAAGCCGACCTAGGAAGTCGGCGCGCTGTCCTCGGCGTCGTCTTGTGAGAAGCCGACCTAGTAAGTCGGCCTGCTGCTGTCCACGGCGTCGTCTTGAGAACTCGGCCTAAGGAAGTCGGCGCGGAGGCCTAGGAAGTCGGCGCGGCTGTCCTCGGCGTCGTGCGTGAAAAACCGGCCTAGGAAGTCGGCGCGGCTGTCCTCGGCGTCGTGCCCGTGAGAAGCCGGCCTAGTAAGTCGGCGCGGCTGTCCTCGGCGTCGTGCGCGTGAGAAGCCGGCCTAGTAAGTCGGCGTGGCTGTCCTCGGCGTCGGGCGCGAGAAGCCGGCCTAGGAAGTCGGCGCGGCTGTCCTCGGCGTCGTGCGCGAGAAACCGGCCTAAGGAAGTCGGCTATCATGGTTTCAACCGAAACTTCTTCTATCGTCATCATGGTGACATCTCTCATCTTCTTTCGCTCCCATCGCCAAGCTTCAATGTCTTGGCGATGGTCACGTTTGTCGTTGTTGCCGGGGCAACGAGTGGGTGCGACGGTAGTCGTTGTCGTCGTCGCCGCAAGTCGGGGGCGTTGGAGCCTCACCTTGATCTCCGGGATGAGATCCGCTTTATCGTCGAGGTCCGTCATGCCCTTGCTGAGGTGCAGCAAGGATCGCCGAGGTGCCGAGCGAAATTCACGTCGAGCTCCGTCTTCGCGCGGGATTTACGTCACCTCCGCGTAGTCTGTCTTCAAACGGTCGTCACGGTCACATCCGAACTCGGTTTTCGACGATCTTGGACTCGTTGGAAAGATAACGAGATAAGCTTTCCAACGCATCCAAAACCACCTCAAAATTCCTTCTGAGTCAATAGAAAATTGTGATGCAAGTTCCATCTAGATTCTAGACGCGAATAGATCGCATTTTCTTCTTGTGTTCGCTTCGCGGTTGAAGTTGTCTTCCGATCGAATCTGATCCGATTCTTCGAGGGAAAGTTTAACGAAATAATTGATGACGAAATTCAAGCCTCCAAAACAGGAAGCTTGGCCGAAGGTGAATTCGACGGTGTTGCCGCCGAGAGATACCATCGAGCTTGATGAAGATGATCTTAGCGCTGCCCCTACTTGGCGCTCCAACTGTTGACGAATTGTGTCGGCAATATACTTTATGGGACTATGCGTAAGATCGAAACCCGATGGTAACACAGGAGACAGATTTATATAGGTTCGGGCCCTCGAGGTGAGGTAATACACTACTCTTGTGCTCGTGGATTGTATTATGGTAGATCTTAAGGATGAAGAGATAATGGCTATGGATCGATGTGATCTCTCCTAAACTGTCGAACTAGGAGCCCCTGCCTCCCTTTATATAGTGGAGGGAGGTAGGGTTACAGATAAGTATCCTAGTTGGTTATGGAAACTGGGGATAGAGATAGGAAGTCTATCTCTATCCTTTCTTGCCGAGTACGTAAGCATACTGGATTACAACTGTGCCTTTCTTGTGATACAAGTCGGGTCTTCATGTGGGGCAGGCCCGTCTTCTAGATAGTAGGCGTGACCCTGCTCCGTGAGGTGGTCCGTCTAATTTCTCCGTGAGAGTGCCCGGGGACCATGTTATCCACAATAAGGCTTTCAAATCTAACAAAATATACAAGTTCATGGAAAAGTACAAGATTTGGTGGAATTATTCCACTGGGTACTACCCGCAAGCCAATGGGGGCAATTGAAGCATTTAACAAGACTCTCGGTAAGATCCTTAAAAAGGCAATAACCAAACATAGAAAAGATTGGCTTGACCGTCTCTATGAAGCTCTCTGGGCATACCGTGTTATAGCCTGTACCCCAACACAAGGCACCCTGTATTCTCTTGTCTATAGGAGTGAGGGGGTTCTTCCTCTTGAGATACAACTACCTTCTCTATGGGTGGCTATGCATGAAGGTCTTACCCAAGATGAACAAATCAAGTTGCGTTTCGAAGAGCTTGATGCTATAGAAGAAAAGCATCTTTGTGCTATTAAAAAATTGGAATTGTGCCGACAAAACATGGTAAGAGGTTACAGTGAACTTGTCAAACAGCGTGTTTTCAGGAAGGGCGAACTAGTGCTCGTACCTCGGCGCCCCATCGTTGTTACACACAAGATGAAAGGTAAATTCGAGCCAAAATGGAAAGGGCCACATGTTGTGGAGCAAGTCTACGACGGAGGGGCCTATCAACTAATTGATGCACAAGATGTTTGTCTGATGCCACCGATCAACGATAAGTTCTTAAAAAATATTTTTCTTGAGAGTCCCTTCTCTCTTTTGGGTCTTCGATTTTCCTCTGTCTCTTTCTCTAAAATAATAATAATAAATATGCTGAAGGGATGGTTCTACCCTTGTTCTCCGATTAATGTGAGAATTTCTAGTATTTTAAAGCGAACGTGGTGGCTCCGTTCGACTCTGCTTTAATAATATAATAGATTCATAGGATTTAGCGGCATGTTCTTCACAAATTATTTGCTTGCATTATTTAATTATCTCTTTTTTCTCCAATTAATGTGAAAATTTCTAGTATTTTAAAGCGAACGTGGTGACTTCGTTTAACTCCGCTTTAATAATATAATAGATTCATAGGATTTAACAGCATGTTCTTGAAAAATTACTTGCTTGCATTATTTAATTATCTCTTTTAACACTTCAACTTTTTGACATCATTCTTTAAAAAATAAATCCAATTTTGATTACCAATTTTAGTATTTTGAAGACATTGTTCAAAGCAGTCAAAGTTCAATTGCAGTAGGTAATCAGATAATTAATATTGCAGCGCTGGAGAATACCCATGCCAGAGGCCAAGCTAGATTCAACGAGGGGGTACACAGGAACTGAGGCCCAAAACAATTTTAGTGGAGATTAGTTCATTTCTTTCGTGTCTGCACTCTCTAACTTAAAGATTGGGCATTCTGGGGTCTAAAAGTTATTGTTGTTCATGCTTATTGGTTGTTTTCTACAATGATATGGTGAACCACGGTCAATTTGGTTCCAATTCCGCCCCTGTCCCTAGCTAGTTTTTCTCGTGCATGTGATGTACTTTGGCACGGATAGCCCCTTATGAGCCGAATTTTGTAAATTTAGCATCATCGATGCCACTTTACAAATTCAGTTCATGGGCGAGTGCCATGTTTGGTACAACTAGGATGCAATGACTCAAACGTTGGAACTCTGAGAGACAAGAGACAAGCCTTGTGTCGGTGAAGAACAGCAGATGGAAATATGGGATGCAGCAATAACTAACTGATTCCACGTATATCCAGCATGCCAGGCCGAGCGTAATGTCAAACGCAATAAGAAAAAACTAACCGATTACACGCAGACTCTACGTAGCAGGCGCGCGTTGCTTGCCCAGCACGCTCGACCTGCGCCTGCGCGCGAGCGCGCGGTCCGTCGGTGGTGACATCTATCGCCGTCGATCCTACGCTTGGTCGGGACAAATAAATCGCGATCGATTTCACGCGCGCACTTTTCGGCTTGCCTTCCGATTTTTTATCCTCTCTTTCCTTGTCAGAGCGTACAAGTGTAGGGTGCCAAGTGCGAGCATGTACTTGCGTACTTACCATGGCTGCTTGCAACTAGGATACATATATTTTAAGCATACCCTGAGACAGTCTGCTTTGGCCAGATGCTACAATACACATATTTTTTAAGTGTAGACTGACAGTCTGCTTATGAAATTAAGCAGCTGATTCGGCTGCTCATCACGCTGGAAAAGGACAGGTAGGGCACACCGCATTGAAGCGACGGTCTTGTAGGCCCTCTCCAACGAAGTCCCGTCGCGGAACAGATTTCCGTCACGAAAAAAATCTTGTTTCCTTCGATACTTTAACAGATTTTCTTCACCGTTTTCTTTTAAAGAGAATTCTCTTTTTCATTTCCTTCAGAAAAAGATTCTCTCTTCTTTGTTTATATCATTTTCTTCGAATGGATGCTGTTGGAGACCCTAGAAAATAAAGGGAAAGAAAATAGTAAAGGAAACAAAATGAAGGAAAAATAGTTGGAGATGATCTAACCGTCTCTGGCTACGTCCGAGTCTGCATGTACCGGTACTTGCGTGGGACTGGGGTGGTGAGTGCTGCATTGAAATGGAGACATGCTGATTTTGATATATATGTGATCGCAGCCGGTCTCTGTGAGCGTTGTTCGGGCCGGAAGGCGACAGGTTTCGCTCAAAATACCCACCACAAAGTCTTGAAAAAGGTCTTGAGAAGGAAATTCTCACCACCAGCAGCGTTTGGTTTACTGCAAACCTCGAGCATGACGTGAACCAAGCCGTACAATACATTTCCAGCAAAGATCTCAGTAGAATATATAGAAAGCATTTGATTACAGATGTGGTGTGTGTTAATTTGTAGCCTACCATTTGTCGTTAAACTTTAACTAAACCTTAGTTTTGCACACCAGTAGTATTAAAAAGAGTGTAAATTGTTAAGTACGCCGTCAGTCTTTCATCCTAACAATATTCATTGAGCATGGTTCTTGGCTAAAAGGAGAGGTCACTGAACACTAGTTAGATACCAAGGACTACAACAAACTATCAGCAGAGTAGAGTAAAAGCAAACAGTGTTTGGTTTACTGCTCTGAGCTCGAGCATAAATGCATAATGTGAATCAAGCAGTACAGTATATTTACAGGAAAGATCTCAATAGAAATTAGAAAGCATTTACTGCTGTGTAGCATGTCTGTACTCCACCACTTGTCAGTTAAATTTTAACTATACCTTAATTTGCACATCAGTAGTATTAGAAAGAGATTGTAAATTGTCAAGTACTCAGTTAGTCCTCGCCCTAATAATATTCAATGAGCATGATTCTTGGCAAACAGAAAAGGTCACTGAACACTAGCTAGAGACCAAGGACTACAACAAACTCTGCATTTGGTTCAATAATTTAGTGTTACCAACTTTCTGTACTTGCCTATTGTTAATGTTAGCTTAACAAGACCTTGTCATTCTCTCAAGTGCCCATGGAAGATGCTCCTTCTTGTTTAAATTGACCCATATAGTATGCAAAAAATTCAATTGAATGCCTTGTGAGTATCTTCCCCTCTATTTTTTTCTTGGAAAAACGTGTGAAATTGAGATTTTGGCCGCACCCTTAACTCGGTATGTGATCATTTACTATGTAAATTCTCCGGATGAATTATTTGCTCTACTTACTCGGTTCTTCGATGTTGATTCATTTTGGATTTTTGCATCAAAATCAGAAAATAAAGCGAGACGTGCAGTGCGACGATTTGATGGATGCCCATCAAGTCTACACGCGCCGTAGGACTGACATGGAGATTCTGTACAAGACAGTAACATGCATGGCCTCAACCACCCCCAACGATGAAAACGACCTTGTCCTTATGAAATCCAAATCACAGGTTACATGTCCACTATATAAATCTAAATATGCTACGTTTAAAATTTTGGCACTATTCATGTGTATCGTTTCTAGATCTTGACGAGAGGGTGTTACAAGTCTTGATACGCGTTTTCTGACCGAAGCTCCCTGGAGCCTAGATCTTCTGTTCTGGCTAGCTTGGCGATGCCTCCGTCAGTTTCCTGTTTTGACACTGTGACTTGATAACCGCTATGTTTATTCAGAAGAATTCCAAGGATAAAAATAGATAAATTCAACCCACTCTAAAGATTCACAGTTGATTATTTGTCACTCTCTATGGCTGGGTTCTTTTTAGCTTTTTGCTTACTTATTTGTCACTTTGAGATTTTTTTTTAGATAGGCTCGAGAGCCGGTTGGTCTCCAATTTTGGGGTTTAGAGAGTTTATAGACACGCCTACGAGATAAAAAAGAAACCAACTCAAAAAGTAATAAAAAAGTGAGATAAGTCAAATAAGACACGAAATAAGTAGAATAAGCTGACTTATCCTACTTATCTCGTGTCTTATTCGACTTATCTCACTTTTTTATTACTTTTGAGTTGAAATTTTTTTTATCTTGTAGGCATGTCTATAAGCTCTCTAAACCCCAAAATTAAAGGCCAACCGGCTCTCAAGGCTACCTCGAAAAATTCTCGAAGTGACGAGATCCAAGCAAATAAGTAGATAAGAAAAGCTGAAAAGAACCCACCCTATGCCAATGATATTTAGCCCTAGGATTCACATGTCATTGACTTATGAGTGACAAATAATCAATTGTCATTTTTTAAAAGTGCCAAATCATCAATCCTCCAAAAAAAAAGCTACTGAGAATTGAAAGGATAGGCGGAGGCAACGATCAAGAATAGCTTGGCTAAAAGCAGGAGATGGGGATACTTAAGTTATTTTTCACTTCAAAGGCGATTCAAATCAACCTCACACAACCTTGGAGGAAAAAAGTCGCTACAAATTCAATGCGCACCTCATAAAACTGAGCAGCGGATAGAGCAAGATGACCCACACGGCCACACTTCATGACCTTCATAGAAAAATAATTCAATAAGTGGTACCAAAACATTGCTTCAAAAAAGGAGGGTACAAAAACCCTTAACCCCGTTAAAAAAAAATGGTACAGCCAAGAGCCACAGCCTCGGTTCGGCTTCGCCTTGCCCGGCGTGGTGTGGATGGCCGTTGCGACGGCTTGTGTGGGTGCTGGCGTGGTCATTGACGAGGAGGAGTTGGCTTGGCTAGATGAACGGGAGGGGAGGAGAGGGAGAGAGGAGGAAGAAGAAAAACCTGATCACTTTTTTTCTTCTTAAAATTTTAGATTTTTTTTTTCAAAAGGTCATATGAGAGAGGGTAGGGCTGTGTGCGCATCTCAGCACATGACCAACGGCTGAGATAGACCGAAGTCCTTCTTGTACAAGCACAGATGCATCCTAAAAAGAAAAAAAAAATTCTCTTGTCCCAGTACTCGTTGCGCCAAAGAGGGAAGTATCGGTAGCCACACGCTTGGCCACAGAGTGGGGCCTCTAGCCTCGCAGCACCACACCTTTGTAACTATCTCCAGACTCGGAGCATTAGCAAGTCAAGGTCTTGTCCTACGTGTAACGCGTCTCTCGTTACAATATGCTCCTATTGCGCCAATCAGCCGCCGATGCGTCGTGGCAAGTAACCGCGTGACCCACCCCAAGCTGCTACTACTATTATTATGAACGATAGACTTGTATTTTTAACCGATCAAACCACTCCGGTCTAACTAAATATGCCTCGACAAGCTTAGTTAATCATTTTTGATAATCTAAATTAGTCCCTGCCATGGTCACGGCTTCTGCCTTATGGTCTAGTCATGGCTTTGAACTGTGGTTATCTTAGAGTGAGAGAGAGATGAGTGTTATTTTAGGGGGGGAGAGAGAGAGCTTCAAGTGTTATTTGGAGTAGCATTGGACTAGATGCATTACAAAAGGACAATTCAAGGACAGATCTGGACCAAGGATCAGACCTAATGGGTGTTAAACGCGTCTTCTGTGCACCACTTGCATCCAAAATATCAGGAGGATGCCTACACTTTAGTTTTAAGATTCACAAACTTGAAAATTTGCAGAATTTGATCATTTGATGCATCTTATATATATCCTCGTTTGGTAGCTGACCCAACAATGATGAAATTATGGAATATTTAGAGCACAGAGTTAGTAATGCAATAATGCTTCCGCTCAACACATTGTTTTTTTAGAGTAGTTAGTGCAATATATTGTGAGATCCACAGCTGAAGCGTAGCACCGGTAGTAGTTGCAGATGGAGTAGACTTCAGTTAAGCTGCGTTTAGTTTTTAGTTAGTCCATCTTCGTCGGTTGACAAGACCATTAGAGCATGTTCAGGGCCTCTAAAAAAGAATCTTTTCTATATTTAGAGACTCTCAGTCTCTATATCATTTCAGCAGAGTCTCTTTGTCGGTCTCTAAATTTAGAGATTTTTCTCCGAGTCTCTATATTTAGATATTCTCTCTTATGTCTCTATATCTTTTCAAGGACAGAGACTCTGCTGGAGACGATAAAAATATAGGGAACGAATAGTGGTTTGGAGAAGGGGATATAGAAACGCTAGTAAAAATGCTCTTAGCTGGTTAAGAAGTTTTAGTTCATCGGTCGGAAGGGCTTGCCACTCACTAATTGAGAACGGTTAATTTTCCCGGCAATAGATGCCTCAATTTCTCATGCATGGACACCTTCATGTATTTTGAGACTTTTGTGATTCTGTCCCCGTCAACTAACTGCTGCATCGCATTTTCCGTAGCCTCACTCAACTAGGTGTTTGTGAATTTCGCAGTTATACTTACTGAGGACAATCTTGAATTATTAACATTCTGGTGAAAACTCTACAAACAGGCCAATTGGGCCCTGCTGAAATACACACTTTCAGAGTGTAAATTAGTGATATTTGACAAATCTGCATCAAAGGCTTCAAAAAAATATATGGCTTTCTATTAAAAAAGAGGATAGCAGTGTGTGCTGATAAATTGTCATTTCACTAAAATTATCTATCATATGTTATTCATAAATCATCATCCACCGTCACTAAAATTACTCACTGCGTAGCATCCCATAAACAGCTAAAATTACCCTTTATATATCATCCTATAAAATCACTCGCCCCTACACCGCCCTTCATCTCTATAATATTGATTTGATGTTCTTTCCACTTTTAGTGGGTTGGTATTTACCTTGCGCATCACATATGGACGAATAAAAATAGACGTGAATCGACAGAGAGATGCGCGACACAGTCGAGCATAAAAGCCGAACTAAAGGCATAAGCCAAACATGTTGACTACATTTGGACATCATTTGATATTTTTTCTAGCAAAGCACAGACGCTAGGCTAGTTTTATTAAAAGTTTATGCAAATCCCTATCTCATTCCAGCCTTTTTTAAGTTTTTGCACCGTAAAAAGATTCTTCTCTGATCCAAACGCTCTGACTCCTCGAAACCGTTTATCAAACCTCTCAAAGCACGTCAAACATCATTTCAACTTCTCAAAACTCTTAAAACCTAGCATTTCAGCGTAGTAGCAGTCGTTCTAAACATGGCAAACTACAACAACAACCGTATTGGACCATCTTCAACAGCCTCATTGCTTGCTATCGGATGGTGAGTCGGGGTGATAGTAAGAAAAATCGGGCTCCAGCAGCCTTGCTACCCCAAGCGAGCTCGCCAGCGAGAGAAGAGAGGCTAGCTAAATGTGACGAGCCTATCTCCTCTCGCTGCTAGCCAAATGTGGCAAGCCTCTCTACCCTCGCTATCCCTCCCTAGTCAATGAAATATAGGGAGAAGAGGAGACATTAAAGAGGGTGGTTAAAAGTAAACAATAAAATATAGAAAAGAGAAGACAACGAGTAACATTTAGCAAGGCTGTTGGAGAGGGTGAGCAAAAATTTTTTAGAGAGCTAGCTATACAAAGGTTTTAGCAAGCAAGGGCATCTCCAATGCTGACCCTATTTTCTAACCCTATTTCACTATTTATCCACTATTCATCTCCTATTTACAGTCTATTTACTATTCAGCTTTTCCAACCCTGCCTCTATTTTCTTATCCCTATATTTCTCTCTTTTATATTTTATTCCTAACCCTATGTTTACTATTCACAATTCCATTTCTACTAGAAACAGCTACATAAAGGTACAGGGCCACCATAGGATATGCCTCAAAAAGTTATCAATGCCATGTATCTACAACAAGTGAACAAACCAAGTAGTCTTGTTAACAGACGGGTGATTTCTTTCCGGCATGTAACGCAGATTCTGCACTTCTTGTGTAGCTCCGTTCCATTTTTCGGCCACACGAGAAACGAACAAAGTTAGAAACAAAAATCATCAAAAGTTTTTTAAAAAATGAACCTTAAGAAAAGAATTATTTTTTTGGTTTATTGGCTCCTTGTTTAGGCCATCTCCAGCAGTGCCCAAGCCATGCCCAAGCCTCATCACTGTAGCAACAGTGATGGGCCATGAATAGAAAAGGTAGAGTGTATGAATAGTGATGGGACAGTTGTTGGGGAGGTGAATAGGAATGGAACAGCCTTATTTACTGAGGTGGCACGTGAATAGGGATGGAGCTTAGGCATCTGCTGGAGATGCCCTTAGCCGCAAGGAGGGGTATATTCGAGGCGCCGGAGAGCAGCAAGACGACGGAGGGAGCGAGTACGTTGACCCCTGCGCGCAGTCTCTGACATAAGAACATTGCATCACTCCGTCACTCAGCAGAGAGGCTCCTCCAAGCCGAAGCAACCTTCTTCCTATCACCTTCCGGGAATCTTCCTCTCAACTTCCCATTCGCTCTCCGCGAGAGCCCGCATTGCGGCGGTTATATACTTATATAAGGCGGGAGCTGCCTCTCACTCAAACCCTGCACAAACCACCACAACCGTGCACAGCTCTCTCTCACCGAACCAAATCTCTGCTCCTCTTCTTCCCTCTCGAGAAAATAGCAAAAAGGAAAAGGAAAAAAAAAGATAACTTGAGCTTGGGTCGCGGCAATGGCAGCGAAGCGGCTTCACAACGGCTACGAGCAGGACCCCGACCAGCCCGACGAGAAGCGGGTGCGCCGCCTGCCGTCCTTCTCGACGTGAGCTCTCTTGTCCTTGCGGAATGGCCCTTGCTCTTGAGTCTTGTTCATGGGAGCTTGGTTCTTATGCGTGTTCTTTTCGATTCCAGGGTGATCCGGGAAGCCATGGTGATGAAACAGGTGCAGAGCCTCTTCGTCGTGCTGGAACCTCTTTTTCGGAAAGTGGTATGGGAGAGACCTCAGAATTGCTACTTGTTCTTGCTCGATGAGCCATGTATCCTGATTTCTCTGTTTCTGGGTAACTTGCAGGTGCAGGAGGAGCTCCAGGCCGGACTGGTGCGCAGCCCGCGCTACATCGAGAGGTGAAAATTTTGCAGCAACGCGAGGTTAAAGAATGCTAGAGCGTGAGACCCGATTGATCTCTAATGTTGTTTTGATCGGCGCTGTTCAGGACGTCGCCGGAGACGCCGTCAATTGAGCGGGCGACTTGGAGGCTTGCGTTCCTGAAGCCGCCGCGGGTCCCCATTTTCACCGGGAGCAAGATCGAGGACGCCAACGGCAACGCCCTCCAGATCATCGTCGTCGACGTGGAGACCGGCTCGCCGCTGCCGCTCGCGCAGCCTCTGCGCATCGAGCTGGTCCCGCTCTTCGGCGACTTCCCGCCGGACGACCGCGAGGACTGGGCCGCGGAGGAGTTCCAGGCGGGCATCGTGAAGGAGCGCTCCGGGAAGCGCCCGCTCCTCACCGGCGACGTGAGCCTCACCATGCGGGACGGGCGCATCGCCGTCAACGAGCTCCAGTTCACGGACAACTCGTCGTGGGTGAGGTGCCGCAAGTTCCGGATCGGCGTGCGCGTCGTGCCGGGCAGCTTCGACGGCGCGAGGATCCTCGAGGCCATGAGCGACGCCTTCGTGGTCAGAGACCACCGTGGCGAACGTACGTCGTTGGCCTTGCACTCTTGTCTTCACCGTACCTCGGTTTCACTTCGCTGTGAGCTGTGCATGATTCATTGATTTGAGCTCGGATTTTCTCGCTGCAGTGTACAGGAAGCACTACCCTCCTCTCCTCGTCGACGACGTGTGGCGGCTGGAGAAGATCGGAAAGGACGGAGCTTTCCACAGGAAGCTGTCGGAGAACCACGTTAAGACTGTCCAGGAGTTCCTGAGGATGCTGATGGTGCATCCCGACCAGCTGCGCGTGGTAATTAAGCCTCCTTCGCATTCGATCTCACTGACAAAGCTTCGTAGGTTCTTGCATGTCGTGTGGGTTCTGTTCTGAATTCTGATTGCTCTGCTCTGCCCTGCCGCATCAGATACTGGGCGACGGCATGACCGACCGCATGTGGGAGGTGACGACGAACCACGCAAAGACGTGCGTCGCCGGCGACAAGGTGTACGCTTACAGCGGGCAGCACGCCACCATCTACGTGAACTCCATCTTCGAGCTCGTGAAGGTCGAGTTCGCCGGAGGGGTGTACGGATTTCAGAATCTGAACAAGGACCAGAAGGTGAGTGAGTCGTCGTCCTCCTACTTTACCCTGACGACGCTGAAAGACACGAAGTCTCACAAACATTAGCGGACGTTGGGGGTGCAGATGTACGCGCAGCAGCTGTACATGGAGGCGTACGAGCAGCGCAACAGCCTCCAGGAGTTCGACGCCGCGATGCTCCATGGCCACGCCGCCAGCACTAGCGTCCCACTGCTGCAGAGTACGCGTCTGAACAAACACCATTTTCACGGCCAGCTTCTCTGCCTCTGAGCTGCTCTGTTTCTTATCTCTCTCGTGATGAACAATTTGCAGATGCAGCAGCACAGGTCGCGCTGCCGCCGCCGGTGGAGACGCCGCTCTGGTTTCCGGCCACCCAAGACATCGACTTCCAGGTCGTCGACGAGGTTCCCCAGGCCAACTACGCCTTGCAGACGCAGTGGGCCTCTGGCCAAATGTTCAACATGCCAGGCTAAGAACTGCTTCTGTAAATGCTTGAAGCTGCAGGAACATGGCAAGATCACGGTCACTGATCACCTTGATGTTCCAGCAATGGATTGTACATTAACCGATACTGCTACGTACGTACTACAGATCCACGCAAGTGCGTGTGTGTGTGTGTTCAGGTAACATGAAAGTGTTAAGGGTAGGTGAACTTGAGCAGCCCTCACTGCTCGCAGAGAATGTGGAGAACATCGGCGAGCGGCGAGAAGAGGCGCAAGTGCAATATTCTTTGGTTTTATTCGTATCCTTGGTTGTATTTTGCTCTGCTAAGTTTTAGTGCTCTGTTCCTAAGCGTTGGATGCAATGTTGGGGGCAGGCAAAACAAGTCTAATGCCTACTGAACTAGCAGTAAACATGCAGTTCTGTTTTTTTTTCCCCTAAATATGTCCAAAACTCTTTTGTGTCTTGTAACATAGTCCAAGTCGTAATAAAGAAATGTAAATGCATTTTTGTACAGAAGCCTTTGGTTTCCCCTTTTTTGTGCCATGCACATGGATAAAGCATGAGTAACTTGAAGAGTTGAAGTGGCTGCCATGGTGAGAGATGACCTATTCGGGACACACATTCCATATGAATATCCTTATGAAACAGTTCAATTTCGAACAAGGGGGAAAAAATTTTGCCTTCCAAATTAGCCCCCTTCACTGCAGTTTGTCGTGCCCCCGTTCATAAACACTTTGTAGCAACGAAAAAGTGGTCATATCGTTTTTATGTTTTAATTAGCTGAGTGTCCGTGCTTTGCTACAAATAAACATCATTACTTTTTAGGTATCACACTCGATTGCGTCATGCTCATACTCTCAGCTTAGTTTTCAAACCTGATTACATGGTGCTCATGTCCTCAACATTGGATGCAATGTTGGGTCCGGGCAAGATGAGTCCAAGTCAAATGCCTACAGAACCCATAGTAAAAAGCGGACTGAGCTGTAGCTCAATGGCAACGAGCGCAGTTGGCTTCACTGCCCGCGCGCGTTCGAGTCTTCGGACTCGCGCGTTCCGTCGCGCGTCGTTTTCCTGGGATTTAATCCTGGGGTTTCGGGTACAGGCCCTGAGATTATCCTGGGGTGTACACATATGCACGTTCAGTGGGACTATGCGTACCCACGTAAAGAGGTCTCGTGGGTCTCTAATCCTGATTTCGGCGTGTATCTTGGACGCGCACGTGTGTGTGGTGTGGTGGTGTGCGTGTAGATGTGAGTTGTGTGCGTCCGTGTTGTACACTCTAAAAAAAAAAGAACCCGTAGTAAAAATGCAATTCTATTTTTTATAATAATTCCAAAACACTTCATGCTTGTAAGTTGTACGTTGAAAAGGCTCGGAACGGTACACCGTTTTTAGCATTTCTATATTAAATATGACTAGTGAAATATTTGTTTGTAGTAAAGTACGAGAGCTATCCTTCTCTCTTATGATACAATTTGATTTCCTTGTGAACTAAAAAAAAAAATCCTCTGTTCCAAACCGGGCCGGCTGTATGTCGTCCTGTCGTTCATAAACACTTTAGAAACCAAAAGACTAGCTATGTCGTCTTCTTTCAAATTTTTATTTTTAAAGCGATGAGAGTAGCCAGGTGTACGCGGCAAGTGACGTGGTCGGAGAATTCAAAGTTTCCAAGGTAAGAGTTCGCGCGTGGAAGATGAGAAAGGGACCCCAAAAACAGAGCACCAAAGCAGAGCATCTGGGATCGGTTCCAACTCCGAACGACCGAAGTCGAGCAAACAATTTCCAGCCCAGTTAACTACTGATGGGCCGGCCCATCTGGTATTTCTCGATCCCTTTCGTAACGTCTCCCACTGCATTGGGCTACTCTTAGCCCACTTATATGCAGATCAAAGGACTATATAGGCTCATAGAAAAGTTCATCAGGTAATGCACGTGTACACAGCTCGTTCTGCAGTTCTGCTTATGCACGAGCACACGGTAAATGATGGTAATAAAGTGATAGATCGGGCGTTTATCAACTGCATTCCAGCTTTAACAGGTACAAATTCAATACTTCTTTTACTGTTATACCACACACTATGCCTAATGTTATGATATGATTTCAGATAACTATATGTATAATCTGAATCCCAGTAGGCATGTTCGTATAATTTTTTAAGCTTATCTTATCTACTGTAGCACGTCACTTCGAGAATTTTTTGAGGTAACCTCGAAAGCCGGTTAGCCTTCAATTTTGAGATTTAGAGAGCTTATAGACACGCATACTTAATAAAAAAAAACCGATTTAAAAAGTAATAAAAAAGTGAGATAAGTCAAATAAGACACGAGATAAGTAGGATAAGTCTCGTGTCTTATTTGACTTATCTCACTTTTTTTATTACTTTTTGAGTCGATTTTTTTTTATCTCGTAGGTGTGTCTATAAGCTCTCTAAATCCCAAAATTGAAGACCAACCGGTTCTTGAGACTATCTCAAAAAATTCTTGAAACGACGTCTTCAAAGAAATAGATAAGATAAGTTTCGAAAAGAAGGGCCATCCAAGCAATCCAAGTAATGATCCCAACTCCAACGAGTAAATTACAGGTCCATGTCGAGCACGAGCGGCGCGTTCCCCTTGCTGACGTCGAACGCCCGCCTCACCTCGCCGGCGGCGGTCGTGAGGTGCACCACGTACGTGCCGTGGAAGCCCCTGAACTTGAAGTGGCCGCTGCCGTCGACGTGCCCCTGCGCGTGCGACATCCACTCCTGCCGGAGACCCACGTACCTGTTGCCGGCCTCGTTGAGGGTGCCGTCGGCGTTGACGAGGTGGGCGTTGGAGCGCCACATGTTGCCCTGCATGAACCCCCACAGCATGATGCCCTCCACGGCCGGGTGCGCGAACGCCTCCCGCAGCACGATCTCCAGGTCGTCGGCGCGCACCGACTCGTCGGACGCCGACGCGTCCAGCTCCGTGATCCATACCGGCAGCCCCGTCGCCGCGAGCTTGTCCAGCGCGTCGCAGATCACGTCGCCCACCGGGTGCGTCACGTGCCCCTGCACGCCGATGCCGCCCACGGCGGCGCCCCGCCGCTGCAGGTCTGTGATCAGCGCCACGTACTTCTCCGGCGTCGCGTTCGGGTCGTTGGCGCTCTCCACGTTGTAGTCGTTCACGAACAGCGCCGGCGCCGGGTCGATCGCCGCCGTCTCGCGGAACATGTGCGCGTCGATGTCGTCGCCGAGCCTCTGCCGGAAGAAAGCCCCGTGCAGCATCTCGTTGTTCACCTCGTAGTGCGGGAACCTGCCGCCGTAGCGCGACACGAGGCCCCTCAGGCGGGCCTCCACGGCGGCGCGGAGCTGGTCGGTGTTGAGCTCGCGGACCCACGGCTGCACGTCGTTCTCGACAGCCCAGAAGATGCAGTGCCCGCGCACGGGCTTGTTGTGGCGGTCGCAGAAGCCGATGAGCTCGTCGGCGTCGGCGTAGCTCACCTGGCCCTGCACGGCCTCCGTGTGGTACCACTTGAGCTCGTTCTCGAGCACCGCCCAGTCGAAGTGCTTGGTGAAGAAGTCGACGAAGGCCGGGTTCTGGATGGCCGTCTTGTTGATGCAGGAGCCGATCGGGAAGCTGTTCTGGACCTGGACGACGCGGATGGCCGCGCCGGCCGCGCTCGCCGCCGCGTCCGTCCGCTGGTTGAACTTGAGCACCACGTCACGCTTGCGCACCTACGCATGTGTATATTCCAATTTCTTTAGCATTCGCAGATTTTTAGTTGCATGCTAACCACCAAACAGTGTTGCTTGAGTGAGTGTGAAGCAAGTAGCTAGAGCAAACATTTGTTTGCAAATTAATATCATGTCACTTGCTGATCAGTTGCTTACTGCCATCATGGTGTTTATAGGATGTACTTGTATTAAGTATTGTCATGGGGGCCATTGTTTTGAAGTATTGTCTTGGGGGCCATTGTTTTGCATGCGCTTGAGTGGACTGTACTACTCAATTGTTTAAGTACTCTTTAATTATGCATGCAGCGTCATGTTGCTTATAATCACTCGAAGATAATACCAAATTAACAAGAAAAATGCTAGTACGAGAGTATCAGATTGGTGACAAAAGAAGCCATCTTGTTCATGTATACCTTGTCAGTCTTCTTCCTGAGGTGCCTGAGCCTTGGAATCTTGTTCACCGCAGAAACCTGCAGGTCCATCACCTTGAGATCCACGGCGGCCGGCGGTCCATGAACGAAGACCTTGGCGCCGTGTGGCTGCTCGTCCACACGGAATGAACCCTTGATCTCGCCCCATTTTCCTGCTTCGACCACCACCACGCCGCCGCCGACCGGCCGGCCGTCGTCCGTGCAGACCACGACGCGCACGGCGTGGCTCCCGTCCGCGCCGGGCCCGGCCACCCCGACCCACCCGGCCACGCGGTACGTGACCTTAGACCTCGGCACGTGCGACATCTCCCGGCAGAGGCCGTCCTCCTCGCCGGCGCGGCGCGCGGCGAGGACGTACCGGCCGCTCGCCTTCCGCGCACGCTCGGCGGGATCGTCGACGTCCGCCGTGCCCGACAGCGAAGGGAGCGTGTCCTGCGCCGCCGGGTCGTCGTGCACCGACAGTGCGCATGAGCCAGCCGGCGCCCATCCGGCGAGCCCATCCTCCGAGCCACAGCTCTCGATCAGGACGTCCATGCCGAAATGCGTGTCCTCCTGCGGCGCGACAGGGCACGAGTAGAGTTGTTTCAGAGAAAGGCACATGTCACACACACCGTATATACGTATGCTCACAATGTCAGAGATCTGTAGCAAGCGGTCGATGTGGTTGGAGAAATGATAGCAGTTCGATGCACATATACATGTCACTGATCAGACAGCGCATGGCATGCACATAGGACATCTGTTACACTTGCTAGCTAGCTTGTGTTAGTTGCTTGGCTTCAAAGAAGAGAATTGGGAGCCAGAGTGACTGGAATGGAAGCTAGAAGAACATGTACTTAATTCGGACCATTCAAGTTTGCAAGAAAAATTCTAGAGTTTGCATGCGTGGTTAGACTTTACAGAACGAGCTAGATTGAACAATGTTCAATGGAAGCACTTGAACACTATGCATGGCATGTCATTGAAAAGGCACGTTTATATTCCATATCTGTCAGTGGGCTCCATTTCTAGTCTAGACATGCGTGGTAAGTTAACAAGAAGCAAGAAAGAGAGAAGAAGGCGGCTGCTACTGCTAGACCCCATGTATGCATAATGCATGTAACGTCACATCAAATCGGATTTTCCCCTAGTACATGTGGCTACAGGCATGTTCACGACCACCCGATCTGCTACAAGATTCGTGCTCAATCCTACTCCTCCCTTCACATGCTCTTTTGCGAAAACACTCCTACAACTTTGTTCAAAAAGCAATCAGATCCTTCTTTCCCTTCGAGTGGTGGCCGGCTTAGAGGAGAGGGGGAGAGGGAGAGAGAGGAAGGACCTGATCGCTTCAAATCCAAAAATCTGAGGGGCTTTTTGCAAAAATTGCATGTGAAGGAATACTAGAATTAAGCATGAATCTTGTAGCACATCGGGTGGCAACGAACATGCCGGTACCTGGCATGTACACGAGGGATTGAATATTCAAACGTCCCATACCTCAGGGAAGAATGCCATGTCGACTGAAACCCAAAGAGACGAGGAAGCTAGCAAGCACTACACAGAAGCTGGAGCGGGAAGGTGTGTGTTATTATGGCTTCGTCTCGGTGGTAAGTGATGAGGGATCAGAGGCATGCAGGGTGGCCAATTTATAAGTATGATCGACATCTCAGTTTGGCCGGGGATCACATCCATCCATTCATTCGCCAGACTGCTGCGAAAAAAGGTCACAGACACAGTCGCTTGCCGGAAACCGGCCTAGTATAAACGCCGAGGACAGGCTTAGGTTTAGCTACCTAACTCATATCTTTCTCTTTTTTAATATAAAATGGAAATAATATTTTGATCTCTACGTCATGAACATGAATACGGCCCAAACAATCCACAATTCCACGTGCATGTGATCCAAAACCCTCACAAGCAAGGGCGATTACACTCAAAATTCAAATATCATTAAAAAAATCAAAAAACAAAACTCAAAAAGCACTAGTTGTTCTATTCAGCTTATCTTTTTATCTTATCTATTTATCTCCGAATTGAAAAGTGAAATGCTTTGGCTTTTACGGTTCTTTTTTTTGTCTCGAAGATGCATCTCAAAACTCTCAGAAATAAGTAAAACGAAGTGCACTGGAGTTTCAAAGCTAACTCGAAAAGATCTCAAAGTTTAGCTTATAGACAAATAAGAAGATAAAATAAACTAAAGAGAGCCTATCATGAATCTCCATCCATGGTTGGAAAAGGTGGACATGACCACCTCCTCCAGGAAATGACATACTTTAATGATATATCCTTCTTATCATCCTTCTTTTGGTTCCCTAAAAATTAAAAATTACATGTATAAAAGAATTGTATTTGTATTTGTCAAAAAAAGATCATTTTGACAAAGTCATATATATCACCTATAACAAAGTTGAATCTCAAATTAATTAGAATTAGCTTTTTTAATAATAAATTACTTGAAGCTCGTTTGAGAGCGACTAAGAGCAAGTTACCTGATAATAAAATAAGTGTCAGTCAATTATTAATAAAATTGCACTATAACTATACTAAAATTGCACATTCTAAATAAGTGCAAATTTAGTTTTACCAGTGTACAATTTTAGATTGACTGAAACAAATATAATGGCTTGAAACATAGGAAAATAAAAGCATGTAAGCACGTGTATTCAACAGATTTATGCATTAACAAAGCATAGAAATCAACGAATAAACTAATAATTGATAAGTAACAATTTTGATACTAAAATTGTACCTTTGTAAGCTGTGCAATTTTAGTCTTACTAGAATGCAATTTTAGATTGACTGATAGTTAAAAAAATTTCAGTCGCCTGAGAATTAGCAATTCTGCCTATCTTTTGTATAACAGTGAAGCTTGGGCAATGCAAGATTAGTCAAGCCGTGTCGCTGGATCGTGTCACTGATATGCGGGGCAAGGTTGCCTCACGATCGACGAGCCACATCTTCAGAGAGTTGCTAGGTAAAGAAGAGCACGTAATTGGTGATCAGCTTCTTAATTTGTTACGGTAATGATATCGCTAGCAACATCCAAGCATCTTTTAACCCCGACCTTTTCTTGGCTTTGGGAGGAGTAAAAGCTGATAGATCCTTAATTAGTATTATATTTGCATGAGATCGCCAATGACATGTACTCAATGATCGATCTACCAGTACAAGATGAATGCATGTGTACGTAGATCTAGCAAAGTTGAGCTCTGAAGGACGTGCTTCACGGCTACTGCTTGCAGATTAATTTGCAGCCGACCCATTACATATTTACATGCGTGATGAGCTCTCCAATTAACTTTGGCTTTTGGATGAGCCAAGTCGTCGCAGCTGGCCATGGCGTCAAGCTACGGAAGACGTCGGCCAAGGTCGAGAAGATGTGTTACGTGACATGTCTAGGGCTAGAAGGAGCATGCATACGCACGTTGTGTTCGAGCCTTGGACTCTGGGGTCGCTCGTGATTCGATCGATCGATCTGTGACGTTGGTTCTTGAATCTTGACGGCAAAAGCAAGCTGCCGGCCGAAGCAAACGTGCTCATGCATGCATGCATGCAGACCAATCCTTGCTTCAAAAGCATCCAAGCACGTCCACGATTTGTTCACAAAGGAGATCGAGTGCCTAACGAGCGTGCATATGCAAGTCGCAATAACTTCATATCTAGCTCAAATAATTTGTTCCTTGTACCATCGGGCATGCATGTATCTTCTTATCTCAAAAGACGTTTGAGCAGAGCCTATCCTCCCGGATCATCTAGAAGTGTGTGCTGAGAGAGTGAACTAGTTTGGCTGAAAAAAAAACATTTCTCAAAAAAAAAAAAATCTAACGAGGTGGAATTTCGGGTTTTCCAGGAATTTCATAAAAAAAAAATGACACCCTGGTCTAAAATTATCGGATCTTTTCAGGAATTTTATAAAAAAAAAAACCCAATCCAACATTTGAGTAGTGTACAGTCCATTTTAGAGTGAGTTCACAAATGCATAGCACAACTCTTTTGACTTTCATAATGAAGGACTAATCTGATATTAATACTATTTAAATAACATGGTTATATGCTAGTGTGTTTGTGTAACTAAGGTAAATTGACGATGTAGGTAGTACTCCCTCTAGTTCTTAGAAACTTGACGTTTTGGATATTGACACGGTCTTCGAAATACAACTTTGACCACTAGTTACCATTGCAATTTATTTATAATATCCACAAGATTTATGGAAGTGCTTTTCAAGGCGATTCTATATGTATGATTTTCATGTGCCCAATCCAAATAGTTTAAAAGATTTTCATTGATAAAGTTTTAAAACTTTGACCTAGGACATGTCTCAAACGTCATGTTTTCGAGAACAGGAAGGAGTACTAAAAAACAGAGTGTTTGAGATACCATATGATGAATAATTATCTTTTTGAGCAAACGGAGCAGAGAATTGCTATTCCATTAAGAAGGAAGCAACTATACATAATCACAGTGAAAAGAGAGAAAAAAAAAGAGCGAGAGAGAGGGGGTCGGTGGGCTACAAACGTCGCTACCTGTATGTGACTATCAAGGCGACACACTTCCAATCTTGTACATCTTCCCCAACCATGGAAGCGATATGAGAGTAAGGAGGGAGGACTGTTCGAAGATGCAACAATTTCTCTCCTTCCATACATTCCAAATGGTGTAGATGACCAGCCCATTGAAATCACGCCTCGCAGCTTTTGGAGTTGCAGCTGCCATCCGGGTCCACCGGTCGTGGAAGAGAGGGGCCGATTGACCACCACTAGGGGCCTTGCAGGAAGGGCTCAGGAGTTACGTCCAAACTGCATTGGCTTAGAGGCATTGAACGCACATGTGATCAATTGTCTCTAGTGAAGCCATGCAAAGTGTACACGATGCATGGTGGGGCCAACCTTTTCTAGCGAGGACGTTGGCTATGTGAATTTTGTCATGCCCTAGGGTCCAAGCGAAGAATTTACATTTGTTTATTGCATGAGCCTTCCATATGTTAGGTACGAGGTGGAATGGGATGCTATCGAGGAACTACAGGGAGCATGCTGACTTGGAGGAACAGGATCCGGAGGTCGTAGGGGTCCAGGCAATGTCATCGCTGATTGCGGGGTCTAGTTTGACGTCGTGGAGGAGACGCCATAGGTGAAAGTACTCTTGGATCTACGTCAGGATGTTGATGTGGCTGAAAGCGGATCCGGTGGTCATTTTGGAGTTGTTGGGGCACTGTACGGTGTTTTTCCTTGGCAATGTTGTATACGTTGGGAGAGCTGAGCTGTGGGACGAAACCATTTAGCTATTTGTCATGCCATAAGTTTTCCCGACGACCGTCTCCAATGATGACCCTCATGGCTGAGCGAAAGAGGGCCTGATCATTATCGCCGCAAGGCAGAGAAGTCCCAACCCAAGGCTTCTCTGGAGATTTCCACTCATGCTATAGCTAGCACAAGTGGAAAGCTCTCCCGAACTTAAGCAAGTCCGGGACCCTTAGACTCCCTAATCATTTTGATTGGCAGAGGGTGTCCTAGTTCACCAAAGAGTGGCCCTCGTAGGAGGACTCCTCCCCTCGATAGAGGAAGGCTCTTTCTCACTTTGTCTATCTTTTTTACCGCCCATGTTGGTAGCGTGGAGAAGAATGAGTTGACCAAGGTGAGATGACCCCCATAGATAGAAGCTTGTCCTTCCAACTAGGGCGTCTTGTGCGCAACTTCTCAATGAGTGGCAAGAAGTGAGCTCCCCTGAGCTTGCATGTGTTGACGGGAAGACCTAGGTAACATCAGGAAAAGTTGTCATGTGTGCCTAGGAAGGAGCTTAGGATGTCCTCGAGGTCTAGATCTTGGCAATTGATGGGAAAGATTGCACTTTTGTTGAGGTTGATACGTAGGCCGGAGGAGTTCCTGAAAGCCTTGAGGATACGCTACTTGGTGTGTGTTCCTTTTTTGCAAATGTGAGATTTTGAGTGTTGGAGGAGTGCTAGTGAATGATGTGGTTAGGAGGTGCTGGCAGTGTGGAGTGGACCGGCATGAGAGATCGTGATCTACCACTGGGCTCTGGCGGACTAATGCTCTTGGTCTATTGGTCTTGCGTGGGCTATGTCTCGACGACCAGTCTGGGGCAGGGATCTCTCGTGTGTTAACGGCGTGAATGTTGTGGCAGACCGGTTTCCTGTGTGTTAGTGGTGTGAGTGTTGCAGTAGACTATGGTCTCCCGCATAGCAGACCACCTGATAACAAGCGGTGGTTCGTGGCAAGGGTCCGGCAGAACGATCCGGCCCTATGTGTTGGCTAGTGTTGGGATGCTTAATTCCTTTGGGCAATGAGTTTAATATTGATCTTATGATGCATTGATATAATGTGAGTATTTTTGGACTAATGTTGATCAAGTTGAAATATACTTGTTTCCGAAAAATGGTTTTCTTGTTTATTGCGCGTAGGTGATTTGGAGTGGATCTATGTCAGTGAGGGGATTGAGGACATGGATAGGTAATCCACAGTCCAAGTGATCAAGAGTTCACACGAGTTGATTAGAACAGGTCTAGGTACATGGACGTGAGTGATTGGCGATAAAGACTTCAAGGTGTGTAAGTTGAAGCGATCCAAGAGAAGTTGGACACATGGCGGTCTTCTCAGCCAAGGAAGTTATGGATGACGGTTTTGGAGAAATCGAGGCACAAAGAGAAGTATTTTAGGTCACGGTTTTTCTTGGAGAGCAAAGTGGATCGAAACAGGTTAATGGGTCATCATGTATGCACCGCTGTGAGAAGCATGCATTGAGAGAGAAAACTCTGTTTTATTGGGTATTGGGTTGACCCATGTAATGAGAGGTGAAACCAAGGAGTTTGGAGATATAGGTTTAGCCAACTCACAAGAACCCTAGAAGTGCTTAGAGATGAAGGTGTTTTGATCCAACCCAATCATTACTCTGTAATAATTTCTCTTTAATCATCAAGATTGCTTCGTACCATGGTTTGATTTCATTTCCCTTGCCTCTGGTTTGGTTTTTGTCTTGATTTGGGTGTTTTTGGCTTGAATAGTATGAAATCTTGGTCCTGTTGTTTTTGTGATAGTAGCCGTGAGATTCTATGTTACACAACATATAGGAACTCATCGAGGTTCATCCATTCAAGTTCCCCACATGATTTGGCCATGGATCGAAGATTTCATTTTTTTTTTGTGGTTTATGACCTAGGTTAGGTAAAACATAAAAAGGTATAGATTTTGAATCATTTACGTATAATCTGTGGGGCTATTTAATGGTCCTTGGTGTTTCCTAATATTTCTTGGTACATTAAATCATGACCATTCGTCAGGCTTTATCCAATGGTTGTTATCGTATGTTACCTCTGAGTACCTCTTGGTACCACACCTTTATTTTTTAAGGCACTGATGCACAACAGGGCAATTTAGAGTGCTTGAATATATCATAATCTATACTACCATTTTTTAAGATTTTTTAGTGACTATTTGGATGGAATTTTTAGTGTTGAGAGCAAAGAACATAGCATTTCCCTGGTCTTTTTTGCAGAAACAACTGTCGGCCCGTGGTTGGGGACACCGGCGACAGAGGTCTAGTTTTGTAAATATTCCAAATGACTAATTTTGCAATATTAATAAAAAATAAACATTGTAAAAAATAAATTCCAGGCTTAATAGAACTAGCCCATTCAAAACCTGGGCCATTTCGATTGCTGGTCCGAGATGCAGAAACGGGCTGCCCTAAGGTAGATCACATCAATTCCAATTTACAGTAAAACGAGGAATTCTCGTTCACTTTATTCATCTCCATTAACTTTAACCAGTACAATACCTTACTTTTTTTTCTCGTACAATACCCAAATGTAGAAATGTAAAATTGTAATTGTTGTATGTGGTACGAATCCTTTGCCCTCCGTTCGATCAAATTAATGTATGTATGTGTATGAGTATGTAATAACTATATAAAATAATCGTAGCGATCGTCAGACGTCCATATCCAGCACGAGAGGGGTGTCCCCCTTCTCGACGGTGAACGTCTTGTGCATCTTCCCCGTCGCCGTCGTGAGCTGCACGACATATGTGCCGTGGAAGCCCCTGAACTTGAAGTGGCCGTCGCTGTCGACGTGCCCTCGCGCGTGCGACGTCCACTCTCGCCGGAGATCGACGAACCTGCATTGCACCAGCTCAGTTAAGCGTAAACACACGATCAAGAAACGTTCTTCGCGTTCGGCTTGATCGTGTCTGTGAGTGGCGGTTTGGGAGTGACCTTTCGCCGGCGTCGTTGACGGAGCCGTCGGAGTTGACGAGGCACGCGTCCTGGCGCCACATGTGGCCCTGCATGAACCCCCAGAACATGACGCCCTCCACGGCCGGGTGCGCGTAGGCCTCCCGGAGCACCACCTCGAGGTCGTCGGCGCGGAGGTCGACGTCGGACTCGCACACGTCGAGCTCGGTGAGCCACACGGGCAAGTCGGTGGTGGCGAGCTTGTCGAGCGCGTCGCAGAGCACCTCCCCGACCGGGTTGGTGACGTGCCCCTGCAGGCCCATGCCGCCCACCACCGCGCCCTTCTGCTGCAGCGCGCTGATCTGCTCGATGTACTTCTCCGGCGTGGCGTTCGGGTCGTTGCCGGACTCGACGTTGTAGTCGTTGACGAAGAGCGTGGCGCCCGGGTCGAGCCGCGTCGTCTCCCGGAACATGAAGGCGTTGATGTCGTCGCCGAGCCGGTCCTGGTAGAAGCTGCCGTGCAGCATCTCGTTGTTCACGTCGTAGTGCGGGAACCTGCCGGCGTAGCGGGTGAGGAGGCCCTGGAGGCGGCCTTCGACGGCGGACCTGAGCTGGTCGGTGTCGAGGTTCTTGATCCATTGCTGCACGGCGTTGTCGACGGCCCAGAAGATGCAGTGGCCGCGCACCGGCTTGCCGTAGCGGTCGCAGAAGTCGAGCAGCGCGTCGGCGTCGTTGTAGTTGAGCTGCCCCTCCTGCGCCTCCGTCCAGTACCACTTGAGTTCGTTCTCGAACACCGCCCAGTCGAAGTGCTTGGTGAAGAAGTCGACGAACGCCGGGTTCTGGATGACGCCGCCATTGATGCAGGCGCCGAACGGGAAGCTGCTGTCCATCTGCATCACGCGGATGGACGCGCCGGATATCCCCGACGGCGCTGCCCCCGCCCCGACGAAGTTGAGAACGACGTCCCGCTTCCGCACCTGCATGCAAGCGCCATCTCCATCAAATAATTAACACGCACACCAGCAGATGGACTTTGAGGCTGCAAAAATTCTTGGTTGGTGCGGTCGCGCGTGTCGTTCAACCAATTGCCAGCTACGTAGAGATACTCTCTTCGAAAAATTCGCCATCGTACTATGTTTTTCCATCAAGTATGGTCGTGGCAAATTATGTTGGGAGTTGGTGTCGAGGTGCCTACTTGTCAACCTAAGCAAATGGCGATGAAATCTTTTGGCAAGACTGCAAATGGTTTTCAATTCGGCGCTGTGACCTAAACAAATGGCGATGGAAATCTATCGAGTAGACTGCAAATGGTTTTCAATTCGGTGATGTGAGCGCTCACCTTGTCAGTCTTCTTCCTGAGCTTCCTGAACCGCGCCTTGCGGTCCGTCGCGAAGATTTGGAGGTCCATCACCTTCACATCGACGCCGGCGGGAGCGCCCTGGACGTGAACCACCGCGCCGCACGGGCTCGCCTTGAGGCGGAACGCGCCCTTGATCTCCGTCCACTTGCCGGCCACCGCGCAGACCGCGCCGGCCTCGACCAGGCACTCGTCGTCGTCGGCGGCGGCGTCGTCCAGAAGGAGGTTGACGCGCACCGCGTGCTCCCCCTCCGCGCCGTCGCCGAGGCTGATCCACCCGGCCACCCGGTACATGACCCGGGGCCTGAGCTCGCCGGAGATCGCCTGGCACAGACCGTCCTTCTCGCCGGCGAGCCCCGCCGCGAGAATGTATCGGCCGCTGGGATTGCACTCGTCGTTGATGCTCTCCGTCGGGACCTTGTCCGGCTCCTCATTGTGCACGGACAGCGCCGTGCACGAGCCCACCGCAGCCCAGCCGGCAAGCCCGTCCTCGAGCGCGCTGTTCTCGATCAGGTTGGCACCGAACGCCACCTCCTGGAAGGGAAACAAAAGCTGGAGCATGAGTGCAACTGAAGCGAGCTTCTCGTCTTGTCCTACGTAGTTTTGGAAAGAAAACGAGCTGGCTAAAGCCATGCGTACTAATGTACCTGAGTGCAGGCCATGGTACGGCGACGAGGCAGGTGATCGCTCGCCGGAGTTTGAGCTTGAGTCTGGCGTTGCGGTGGTGGTGAGGGGACGGATCACGGCGGCCGGCGGCATATAAAGGGGCGGATTGGTCGGCCGTCGAGATCATCGCGAGAGAGTGTTGTAAAGCGTACCGAACGCCGGAAGCAACCACCACGGACGACATCTTTCTCTCCGCGCTGCTTTTGAGTAACAGTAAAGCTTGCGCAAGAGACCGGTGGTCGCCTCGTGGGGCCTGGCGGCGTTGGGCCCGGCCTGTCAGTGGCCGACGCGGGCGGCGCTGTTCTTTCCATTAAGCATCATTACCAGCAACCACTAGCATCTGTCAAGGATTGTTCTTCCGTGCTTTCCTTGGCTTTGGGAAGAGACAACTAAAAGCGCTTGTTTATCGATGAGCTGGTGGCTTAAACAAGTTAAACATGAGTGGAATCGTGAGGCCACGCATCCAATGGGAGGTTAGATTCTCAAGGGCCAAAATCTGGTTTAACAACAAGCTTTTATGCCGTACCCTGTCTAATCCCCTGTGGATTAGTGATCATTGGCTCGATCGTATATCATCAAATATATACGGTCCAACAGGTATATTTGTGGGTCTTACCTCCACGGTAGCCTATCCGATGCACTCAAGTCCCTTGGTGCATGTGCTCATGCACTCAGCAATCTACAGCCACTCGATCCAAATCCAACCCACAAGAGTACAAGACCTAGAAGCGTCAATTTTATAGAAAACCACCCGCCACTCTATTTATTGTGAAAAACCCTAGCCGTCGTCCTCTCTTCTTATAAATCTTCACCCAATCTTCTCTAGGTCTTAGGCTGCAGCCACCATCGCTGAACCCACAGGCCATTGCTGCCAAGCCATTGACTACCGCCATGGACCCTCCCCTCTCATCGTTGTGCAAATGGTCCACTTCGATTGATACCCCCATCGTGATGTTCTATGCCCTCTACTCCACCGGGCAACCATGGTGCTCGATGTGGCGGGCTTGGTCTCATTGACCTTGGGAGTGGGTTTCCTCTACCTCTCCTCCCACCTGAATTTCTTTGGGATGATTGGTGCTACCATGGTGGTGGCCACTCCTTTCTCTTTCTCTTCTTCCCCGTTGCCCTCATCTTTGTTGCTCTCTTTTGCAACCGCCTTAAGGGTTTGCGGCGGTCGGTGATGGCTCGATGGAGACCAAATATGCCAAACATCAGGGATAGAAATGGCATGGGGCCATGACTGCGGTATGAGGAGAGGGGATTAGGGTGAAGGTTGGGAAGAGGAGGGGATGGTAGTGGCAGGAAATTTTGAGTTGAATTGATGTTTCTTGATCTTGCCCATTGGATTTAGATGGAGCGACTATATATTACTGAGTGCATGTGTGCACCAAGCGGCTTGAGTGCACTAGACACGTTGTCGTCGTCTCTAAGGGGTAAAGTAATATTAGACCATATATATTGGATCAAGTAAAATAGACGGTCTAATTTGAATGGTTTAAATATGTCTTTTAAAAACACTCTATATGATTTAGGCAGCATTTTTTCCTGCGGTGCGTTGCGTTGCGGTCGCGGCCGCGGGACGCGGCGTGCGCGTGCGGCCGCAACGCACAAAGAAACACGCCATTAGCATTACTGGTCTTGAACCTATCATTAACCGTTTTGATGGATGAACTAGTGCAAAAGTAACTAGCAGTTACTCGCCGAGGATATCATATCATATTAACACAGTGGAAAGGCGCGCGTAGTAGCAGTGGCCTGGCATGCTCCAGTCTAGCTAGTAGCACTTGTTCATGGCAAGGATGGAAGATGGAGCCATGGAGGAGAGCGCGACGTGTCCAACTTGCAGCCGCCCCACTGCGCCGGGGCGGCGATCATGGGCGTTCGATCAGGCGTAGGGAGAGTCGAAATACCAAGCTTCAAGACACCAACGTCGGCCAAGAAAGCGAGGGTTTGGTAGCACATCGTGCGCTGGCTCTCGACGTGATCTAGGCAGATCGAGAAGCAGCGGCGCTAGCTCGCAGTCGCAGCTGGTGTCTACGTGTGGACACGGATCGACCTCACCTCGCTACGCCAATACGTACGCAATGGCGATGAGATGCCATGCGCGTGCCCTGAATCCAGCACAAGAGAATTTTCATCCCAACCTTGGCGGCGCAGACAAGGCACCGGCGATCGAGAGAGCAAGCAGCGCAGATTCAGCGTGCATGGAAAGGGCGTGCGTGCTTCTATCTGGGTTTCAGGTTGGCCCATGTGCATGGTTGGTTCGTTGATCCGATGGTAAAATTAGGTTCCTTTCGGTGTTCTAGGAAAAAATAGACGATGGTTGCCAAGCTGAGGAGCTATCGTTCGACGGAGGGTAATGAGTGGACTCACTAGCTCGAGCTGACGTGGCACCTATTACCTGATCGTTGGGGTCAGGTGATAGGTAGGGCTGGAACTTTAGCTCGTGGCTCGAGGCTCGCTCGTAGCTCGCTTGGTTTTTAGCTCGGCTCAGCTCGGGCTCATTCCCGAACCAGCCCAGCTCGAGCCTGCTTGTAGCTCGTGTGTGTTTGCGAGCCCGAGCTGAGCCGAGGTCAGCTTGCTCGTGGCTCGCTACTTATATGTTGTTGCTGCTATTGCCCTTAAATTAAGACTTAAACATTGAGAAAAACATGGACTGATGTTAGTATTTATTTCAAAATGTCATTGACTGATTGTATATTTTTTATAGCATTGTGAAGTTATGATGAAAGTTTATTAATTGATTGTATATTTGATTGGTTGTATGGAACTATGGAAGTCCATTCTCTTATTGGTGGCCGTATATGATTAAATTAGAACTTTGACTATTTGTGTACAACCTTTTGTAGCGGTGCAACATAATGATCTGGTCTGACCGAACCTGCACTCACGAGCTTCACGAGCCAGCTCGCGAGCCTTCACGAGCCGAGCCAAGCTTCGCTTCCAGCTCGCACGTTTTTACGAGCTGAGCCGAGCTGGCTCGTGAGTCCAAACGAGCTCGAGCCAGGCCAGGCCTGGCTCGCTCGAACTCGGCTCGTTTCCACCCCTAGTGATAGGGCCCAACCGTAGGGCAGGTGCCCAACTGTTGGGCAGAGACGGCTGTACTAGCGGCGTTGCAACCAATTGTTGTGCCTGGTGCCATGTTAGCACCTATCGTCCGACGAATTGGGCAATAGGTCTGCCATGTGGGCGTAGCCTCCTCTATACTTACAGGACAGAAATCAGAACAAGATCTTATAGCCCACCTATTAGGCGATTGGCCTATGGTTAGACGATAGATTCCACGTTGGTGCTATGTTGGCCTAGGCCACCATTCGCCACCGTCCTTCTTACAGGCGAGGGACACCTATTTTTATCTAAAATACGAGCATTTACCTATTTTTACAATAACAAATCAAAATAAATATAGAAAAATAAAAATTCTTCGTTGATCAGTGTGGAACATGGTACGTTCGCAGAGAGGAAAGCCGACCAGACGTGATTCGTGAGACGTCCCTCTAAAGTTAGCGTACAAATTGGCATGCATGAGCGTGACACGGCCGGCACGAGCTCAGTTTGGGCTCCGGTTCAAGGTTGATGTGGTGCGTTGGACTTGGGGCCACGTTCTGGACCCAGCTGTTGCCGATGGTTTTGGTGTGTGTGGGGCTGTGGGCTCTGATTGTCAAGCTTCAGGTCTAGCCCAACGACGGGCTGCTCTGCTTTGGAGCCTGAGCAGCCGCTATCTATGACAGACGGAACAATACCGGCCCAGCGGCCAGCGCCACTGACCCCTAAGCGTGCATTGTGTAGCAGGTTTAACGGGGTGGGGGATCGGATGTTAACTTTTTTTTTTTGACACCAGACTGAGATTTCATTAGTTGACTGAACAAGGGTTACAATCAGATTCCAATGCTGATCTCACACAACTAGGAATTGACTCACCCAACACAACGTCCTAACCAAAAGAGAGTGACAAAGCCGCCAAAACAAAGCCGCCAAAACATGTGTGGCTCGATTCCAAAAACGCTTAACATGGTAAATACTCCACCGTGGTTCTCCCTGCAAACGTCGACGAATTTCCATGATAAGAGCAATGTTGATGCAACGGTTAGGTTCTGAGTCACCAACTGCATTACAAAGCGCTAGGTAATCTGTCTCAAAATAAACCTCGACCAAACCAAGAGCAGCCGCGCAAGATAACGCAAGCAAACAAGCATTGGCTTCAGCTGCTAGAGGATCCAGTAGCTGGTTGAACACCTTGGCGCATCCATCAATCAAAGCCCCATCAGCATTCCGAATAACAGAAGCACCAGCAACAAAACCGTTGCACACAGCAAAAGCACCATCAAAGTTCATCTTAACACAACTAGGAATTGGTTTTTGCCATGACGGAGGAAGAACATGTCGCTGAGCTGAGACACCCGATGGCAGAACACTCTCAAGGTGTAAGTTGTGGTACAGTGCTTTTTGCTCAAACATCAATTTGAAGACTGAGTTGGGATGTTTACGCACATTCTTGAAGATCACCTTGTTGCGCGCTAACCCGAGGGCATCAACACCCCAAGAAAGCAGAGTCACTTTATCACTCTCCATTGTGTTGATCAGGTCTAACAGCAAAGCAGCCCCACACTTGTCATCCATTTCAACCCTCGTTAGAGCATTGACACACTCACGAGTCCACTGGTCGGCATTCCTCCAAAAATCCCTTGCAAAAGTACGAGCCCAACATATATGGCTCATTGACTCCAGCCTATCACAGTTGCAGCAATTAAACACTTGACGAAATCCCCGTCTTCTCATGTTCTCTCCTACAGGGAGGCTAGAACAGCACACTCGCCACAACAATAAACGAATGTGGGGGTGAAGCATCAATCTTCCAAATCTTCTTCCAAGATGGATGGCTAAAACTACCAGAGGAGCCCTCCCAGTGCTGGACTTCACCTTACTCCCAACACCAAACTCCTTTAAGACATGGTATGCAGAGCGCACTAAAAACAGGCCATTGGGACGCAGTCCCAAGCCAGCGTGTCATCAGTACCATCCCCTCCAATTTGAATCTTCCTAGCATCAACAACATCCACAGGCCACAAACTCTGAGCCATCGCTTTCTCATCCCAATCTCCCTTCACTGCATCAATAAGATCAGCCACCTTGAGTGCTTCGGTTGTACCCAGACAGCCAATTGGAACCTTAATTGTTGACATCGGAATCCACGGGTCCTTCCAAATATGAATAGATGATCCATCACCTACTCTCCAAATTAGTCCCAATTTGAGAGCCTCCTGCCCAAATAATATGCTATTCCAAGTTTGCGAGGCATTTTGGGATTTATGGGCGGGCATGCATGAACGAGGACTGGGGAAAATATCTGGCTTTAAGCACTCTCAAACACAAAGAATCTAGGTGGGTTAGGATGCGCCACCCCTGCTTAGCCAAAAGAGCTTGATTGAAAAGGTCTAAATCCCTAAAGCCCAAACCTCCATGTTGCTTACTCTTTGTCAAAGTTGACTAGCCAACCCAATGAGTCTTACGCTGTCCCATGGAAGCTCCCCATCAAAATTGGGCAATCTTCTTTTCTAATGATCGATAGAACCTCTTATTCAGTTGAAAATAGGACATGGAATATGTTGGGATAGCTTGAATCACTGTCTTGATTAAAACCTCCTTCCCCGCCCTAGACAAGCACCGGCCAAAGTAATGCTCAAGTTTTGCCCAGACCCTCTGAGCTATACCTTGGAAGGATGCATCTTTGTCTCGGCCCACCATAGTAGGAAGCCCTAAATACTTCTCTGACAATGCTCTCACCAATTTGCAGAGTCCCCATGATATTAGCCTTGACAGAATTCTGAACCCCATGGCCAAAGAAAATCGAGCTTTTCTGGAAATTAACTTTTTTGGCCTGAGCCATCAGCATAGAGGGATAGGATATTCTGTAACTCCACAACATTGTTCATTGAGGCTTCCATAAAGATTATAATATCATTCGCAAACATCAAGTGGGTTATAGAGGGGCCCCGATGACCAAAAGTGATACCTTGGAGTGCTTTCCTTTCTGTACTTCTACGCAAACTAGCCGAAAGAGCTTTAGCACATAAAACGAGTAAGTACGGGAAGATGGGGTCACCTTGGCATATGCCTCTTGTTGGAATAAACCGTTGTGAGAGAACACCATTCGTTTTGACAGCAAATCAAACCGAACAAATGCACTGAGACATCCACCATCTCCACTTGTGAGAGAAACCCATCTTGTGAAAAATTGCTTCCAAGAAATCCCGTTCAACTCGGTCATAAGCTTTCATCATTTCGAGTTTAACCGCACAAGAAGGCCGTTTACTTTTTCTTTTCTGAATGGCATTAGTACATTCATATGAAATCAGCACATTGTCAGTAATTAAGCGACTTGGCATAAAGGCACTTTGTTCTTCCCCAACCAGCATGTGAAGATGGCTTTTTAGTCAATTAGCTAACACTTTTTAGACAATCTTATAGATCACATTACATAAGCTTATGGCTCGGATGTTAACTGACACAAGTTAATGGGAGCAAATAAAATAGTTTTTAACTTTAAGGTGGAAAGTAAGATTTTGCTAAAGCTTTAACGGTATATATTGTATTTTACTCAAAGAAAGAGTGAGCAACTACCTAAGGGGTGAAATTTTTCCCAAAAAAACATGTTTAATTTAATGACTAGTCTTGTATTCACTGATACAGAAAACTACATCATTGGCGGTTCGTAATGCTTATCAGTGGCGGTTCTCGAACCGTCACTGATTAAGCGACAGTGATAATATAGGATTATCATTGGCGGTTCTCGAACCGCCAGTGATAGTAGTATCACTAGCGGTTTTTTGAGTGAACCGCCAGTGATGAGGATGTTCGAAAACACGATTTTGGACAATAAAATTTAACTAAAAAAATATTATTTTGATCCAAATAGCACCCTACACCATCTACCACCGCGTATGCAGCCTTACTATTTTTTTCATGCAAAATTTAAACTTCTATCCGACTTCATTTGGATAAGTTATAATTTTTTAAAATTGTAATGATAATTTAAGCATCTATATTGCTTCAAATGGAAAAGATTGCAACTACAAAGTTTTAGATCTCGTCGAGAGTTACAATTTACATATAAAGTTTATTTTCATCCGAGCTCATATGAAAAAGTTATGAAAGTAAAAAAATTTAAAAATTCTGAAAATTACTTTCATTGACGGTTTTTCCAAAGAACCGCCAGTGATACTTTCCCTATCACTAGCGGTTCTAGGATTGAACCGTCAGTGATACTTTTATTGGCGGTTTGCTTATAGAATCGCCAGTGATAGTGAAAATATCACTGACGGTTCTAGAATTGAACCACCAGTGATATTTTTACTGGCGGTTTTCTTATAGAACCACCAGTGATAGTAAAAATATCACTGGCGGTTCTAGAATTGAACCGTTAGTGATACTTTTACCAGCGGTTTTTTATAGAACCACCAGTGATAGGTTCACCATCACTGACGGTTTGGTATCACTGGCGGTTTTTTCGGGTTCCTAGGTGAGACGGAGCGGTGCGGGTCATATCACTGGTGGTTTTAGATGGATCCGTCAGTGATGAAGGGTCAAGGATAAACATTTCTGTAGTAGTGATTTTTTTTTTTTCTGTTTTAGGCCATATTAATAAAAAAGAAACAAATAGTTATTTTATCAAGGACAAATACAAAATTAAGTTTCATGAACTATGTACAATCTAAAATTTTTTTAAAAAATCTAACATATGTCAACCATATGAATATAAAACAAATAGAACTAAGAGTCGCAATATAGTTGCACTAAAATTTCACTTTATTAAGGACAATATTTTTTTATTTACTCCTGTGCAATTTTCAGATGATTGCGTTTTCACAAGATATCATACAACTATGGATTAGCCATATCAGACCAGATGAACTGGACAGTTCGTTTTTCTGTACTGTACGGTACTGTTCTCTATCGATGGATTTTCATGGTACGGTGCATGTACACATTGACTAAGGGACTATTTTTTTAGGCGGTTGCGGTTGCATTTGTGTTTAAGCTGAAAATTTGTAACTCCTCGATAAGGACATCCGAAGGATCAAAAAATTATAGAAAAAATGGATTTGAGAGCTAGTTGAAAAAATAGTAAGATTTACAAAAATTGGTTACGAAACGTCAAATCGTTTAACTTGTACAAAAATAACAAATTTTCAGTTTAAACGCAAACGCAAACACAACCACCCAAAGAAACAGAGCCTAACTTACATGTCGACCTGTTGGGTTCAGAATTTTCAGACTATGTAATAGAAGCTCCAACTGAATACGTTTTGCGCGTGCTCTCACCTAGTTCTTCTGCCCAAACTGCGCATTGCCATGTGGTGATCAGGGTACAAAACTACGGTCAGGGAGGTAGAGAGTAGCCTATTTCTTTCTGAAGGTTTGTGTGACATCCTAATATTTTCCAATATTTTCCCAAAACCTGAAAGTATATTATTTTGATTTAAGATAAGATATTTAATATTTATCTCCTAATTTCCCATCTTTGTCATAATCCATGCCCTAATTTCCCCTTAATCACAATTTCCCTAATCACGTTCTCTCAATTAGCCGAGCTTGTGTTCGTTGGCCCGCGCTGTGCAGCCCCAAACCGAGCCCGAACCGTATTAGGATAGCCATATAGCAGCAAATCAAATTGATAAATATCCCTAATCCATCCTTGCCATATTAGCAACCAAATCATATCCAAGCCGATCCTTGCCGAAACAGATCTTTTCTTGCCTTATCCATACAACCAAATCATATCCAAAACAGTGGCAATCTAAACATGCTGAGTTTAACCCCAAATCAATCCTATAAAAAGCCCAAACCGTCGGCCGTGGTTCCCAAGCCCGAAACCCTAGCCGGCACATTCACAAAGCAAGGGAAGGAGGAGGAGGAGAGGTTGCCGCTGCCGTCGTTGCCGAGGTGAGCCGCCGTCGCGAGCCATGTCGCCGCCGCCTAGCCACCACCACCCGCCTCCGCCACCTAGCCAGGCCGGGAGCCGCCGCCGTCTGCCAGCGCCGCCATCCCGCGAGCCGCCGCCAAGCATGGGCGATCGCGCCACTGCCTCGCGCACGTGCCTGAAAGGACCGGGATGTTGTCTAGAGGGGGTGAATAGGCGTTATAAAATTTAATCAGAGTTATGCGGAAAATACTTTACCAAACAATATCAGACAATCCGATGCAGACTATATCGGACAGTCCGATGTACAAACTTCGGACAGTCCGATGTGGAACAGCACTTGACAGTAGATTTTCAATCTAGGCACTTTCTTCTTCAACCCAAGATGATTTCCTGCATCAAATATGTTAAGAGATACTAGTAGCACAGGAAAAACATAAGGATCTAAAACAAAGGTTCACAATAAAGTAGATCTAGATCAAGATGCAAAATAGAGAAAAGAGACAAAGGAGACTCAAACAGTTTTTCCCGAAGTTCGGATCTTTAAGGAGATCCTACGTCTCCGTTGAGGTAGGCTCGGTCCCACTTGAGCCCGGGTTTCTCTCAACCCTTTTTCTCACCAAGTCCACACAAAGCTCCCTTGGTTTACTCGATGGTTCCTTTCCTTTCAGAGGCGGAGACCTGCCTTCACAAACTTCCACGGCCTACCACACCAAGCTCCAGTGGCTCGTGGTAGACTCCTAGCCGTCTAGGAGCCCTCAAACTCCAAGAGTAATAGATCGGCAGAGTATGAGCTTGAAGACGACCCAAGTGCTCAAAGTTGAAGCCTAGTCGTAGGTGTACTCGGATCTTCATCTCTCAACCCTTCCCTCTTGATTTTGCTAAGGAATTAAAGGGGAGTGGTTGGAGGCTTTGAATGCTAGAGAGAGGAGCAAGAGTTAGAGCTAGTGGCGGCTGGTTGGTGGGGTAAATGCAGTGTCTAACCCTAGTTCGGTCTGAGTGAGGGGGTATATATAGGTCGGGGTGGAAATCTGTCCGTTAGGTTCAAAACTGTGTAGTATCGGACAGTCTGATGTCAAGTATCGGATAGCCCGAACAGAATTATAAATTGGGACAGAGAACCCAAAACTCTGGAAGTTCGGACAGTCTGATTTGCACAACATCGGACAGTTCGATACAAACATCGGATAGTCCGATCAGAAAGTTAATTTCAGACAGAGAACTCCGAACTATGAAAAATCGGACAGTTTGGACTAGGTATATCAGACAGTTCGATACAAGACATCGGACAGTCCGATCAAAAATTTATTTCCAGACAGAGAACCCCACACTCTGAAAAATCGAACAGTCTGGACTGGGCAACATCGAACAGTTCAATACTAAACATCGGACAGTCCGATACCAGAATTTGTGGACTAAGAAAGAAGTGGTGTGAGACTTGCCCTATGCCCTAAGATTCATCTATTGAGCACTTTGGGGGTCTGAGAGACATTTCGCCGCATCTCTCTTTATAGTACGGTTGTCCTTAGACTCAATTAAAGTAAAATAATTACAAGTCATCGGAAAGCATTCTCATAACTGATTAGCTTGATTGAGGGGTCCGTATCCTTCACCTTTGCTCCTCTCGGACTAAAACCTAGATAAATCCTTGACAAACTCATTAGTCCCTTTGTTCTGTTGTCATTAATCACCAAAATAATTAGGGGCCTAGATGCACTTTCAATCTCCCCCTTTTTGGTGATTGATGACAACACGAGTAAATCTTACAACAAAGTTACAAATTTGAGTTAGAAACAATTGCAAAGCTTATATGGAAGCTCCCCCTATGTGTGTGCAAAAAAAAAAAATCTGAATAACATGTGCACTAAAAGATCATTTTAATGGAGCTCCCCCTAAAACATTGCATCAAATTCAGACTAAAAAAGCATAAGACATATATTACATGATAATGAAATCCAAGTAGCATAGCATCATCATCATCATTACATAGCAAGCACATAAGACTTAGGTGTTCATGACACAAGAGTTCATTTCACAAGATCCAAGCAGAGCATAGGAGGACTAGAGATAAAATAACTATATAAGATAAAATCATCCCTTCAAGCTTTACATCCTCTCTCCCTTTGGCATCAAGACACCAAAAAGGAAGAGAATGCAACTTGAGGAGGTCTTCAATCCTCCTCAGAGTCCTCCTCGCTGACAATGTCATCCTCCTCATCTTCTTCTTCACCTTCACCCTGATCAATAGCAGACCCAAAAAGATGATGCACTGCCTGTTCATCCTCACTAGATTCCATCTCTGACCCATCTGAAGAACATTGGATGTCAAGCTTGCGTTGAATTTTCTTTTGTCGTTGAACAAGCTTATTGATCCTTTTAGAATTTTTCTGCTCCATGCAAAAGATAGCACGGTGCGCCTTCATGATGGGAGAAAAGGTCTTGGACTGAGCTGGAGAGGATGGAGCTGCTGAAGATGGCTGCCTTGAAGAGGAAGCTCCCATCGAGCTTCTACGAGAAACTTTGCCAGTAGGTCTCACTTGATAGGCTGTATGCTCTACTTCTTTATGAAAGGTCAGACCACTCACTCTTTCAATAATGCACATGATATAAGGAGCATATGGGCAGCTTCTCTTGGGGTCAAAGGAAGATAGATGCATTTCTTGCCAAATGAAGCCAAACATATCAAACTTTCTATCATTTTCCCCCAAGCGCTCCAAGAGGTTTCTTGAGTAAGTTGAAATGTTGGAGCGGTCTCCTTCTTTTGGAGTGAATGTCTTTCGGAAAAGTTTATTGAGCACATCATAGAAAGGAAGAATTCCAACTGTGGTGCCTAGCTTGAAATTCTTATCCTCCTCATACATGAACTCCATTGAGTTGATCCCTTTAAACCCTTCATCATGAAGGTTTTCCCTATTCCTCCTCATTGCTTGAGGGAATCCAAGGATATTGGTAAAATCTTGCTTTTTGATGGAGTACCAAACTCCTTGAGTGGCCCAGTGAATGGTCTGGTCGATGTCCTTCTCAAAGTACACTGTGGCATAGAATTGAGCAAAGACCTCTACACACCAGTTATGCTTGAAGGCCATAATGTCATAAATGTCGTGCCTTTCACAAGATTGAATGATCTCATTGAAAAGATCGTTTTGGGCATTTTCCATATTGCCCCAGTCCACCCATTGCATTAACACAACAGGAGTCTTCTTCTCAATAATAACTGACTCATAATAGTCTTGCTGAAAGAAATTCCAGAATCTATTATCTGTGTACTCCATTTTTTCATACACCAGTGGGTCCTTGAGCCTCTGAGCTCTAGCCTGAGTAGACTCTCCTCTGTAGTTACTGACCCTCCTAGGATACTAAGGGAAAGTCTGAGGTTTGGTGATCATAAGAGGGCCGATCACTTCTACATGTTCTTCCTGCTGCTGCCCTTGCTGCTGGTGCTAGTGCTGGTGCTGGGACCGACTGTCCAGGTTGGGCGAGTCCCTAGGAAGCCCAGCGGAGGAAGCATAGCGCTTCCTGACAGTTCTGCGCACACGACCACTTGAACTGCCACCTGAACCTCCTGCTGAAGAGGGAAAAGAACTGGGATCATGGCGAGACTTGGTACGACGCTCAAAAGGCATGGGAGCCTTCCCACAGTCCCCACTAATGGTACCCATACCGTGATCCATCACAAGCACTGAAAGTAATACAATAAGGGTTTTAGAATGTGGAGAATGTGAGGCAGATAGATTAGGTTTATTCTAAATTACAGAGACATCGGACTGTCCGATAGACAGTCCGATACAAGTCGGACTGTCCGATAGACAGTCCGATACAAGTCGGACAGTCCGATGGTCAGTCATCGGACAGTCCGATATTGACTGAATCCGAGCACAAAGACCTAATTATCAAACTGACCAATGGAAATTGATGCCACTTCAAAGGGAATATCTAGAGACATCATAGAATATTTCCACAAAGGCATTTCCCTTAGGGTTACATAGATTGATGGATCGGACGAAGAATTAAACCCTAGGTACCTTGAAGGAGAGAACTGCGCGAATGTGGTGAAGACTTCGATGAGGGGCTTCGATCTCCACTCCCAAGAGGCGGAGGGGAGAGAAGTCCTTACGGATTTGAGCCTCGGAGAAGTCCCCTACTGATGAAGCGCGAGAGCCAGAAGAAAATGGAGAAGTGTCCGATACGGAGGAGAATGGGAAGAACCCATGGAGTTCGGACCTATATCCAACTCACTCACATCGGACAGTCCTATATGCAGACATCGGACAGTCCGATGTTGCCAGACAGGATTTTTCAAGGAATTCAAAGATGGTCGTGATGGATTACGGTGAGGGCTAGAATTAGGAGAGTTAAGCATGTGTCTTACCACTTGTGATCAGTAACTCCAAATCACTTCAAGAATAATGATCACAAATGATTTGACTAGATTAAAGTCCAACCCAAGAAATCAAAATGAATCAAAAAGAAACTTTTTTTAAAAAAATGTTTGAAATTCATTTTCAAGCATCATTCAATTATGTGCATAATCTCAAACCACGTTTCGAGAATATAGGATATTTAGTTCATTTCTCAACTCACAAAAATGTCGCTCATCAATAGGCTTGGTGAAGATATCGGCCAATTGGTGTTTGGTTCTCACATGTTTGATATTGATATCTCCTTTGGTTGAATGATCTCTTACGAAATGATGGCGAATATCTATGTGTTTGGTTCGGGAGTGTTGCATGGGATTATTGGCTATTTCAATGGCACTCTCATTGTCACATAGGAGAGGGATATGTGAAAAGTTATAGCCAAAATCTTTCAGGGTTTGCCTCATCCAAAGCAATTGCGCGCAACAATTTCCTGCAGCAATATACTCGGCCTCGGTAGTGGATAGGGCAACAGAATTTTGCTTCTTAGAGGACCAAGAAACAAGGGATCTATCTAGAAACTGACAAGTACCGGAGGTACTCTTCCTATCCACTTTACAACCGGCATAATCCGCATCCGAATAGCCGATTAGGTTAAAGTTAGACCCTTTAGGATACCATATGCCAAGGTTTGGAGTATGAGCGAAATATCTAAGACTTCTCTTAACAGCCACTAAGTGACACTCCTTTGGAGCGGCTTAAAATCGAGCACACATGCACACACTTAGCATTATATCAGGCCTAGATGCACATAGATAAAGTGAAGACCCAATAATTGAACGATATATTTTTTGGTCGACGACCTTACCACTTTCATCTAGGTTGAGGTGCCCATTGGTTTGCATGGGTGTCTTGATGGGTTTGGCATCTTCCATGTCAAATTTCTTGAGCATGTCTTTGATATATTTAGTTTGACAAATGAAGATTCCATCTTTGAGTTGTCTTACTTGTAGCCTAAGGAAGAATGACAACTCTCCCATCAAAGACATCTCAAATCTCTTGGTCATGATCTTGCTAAACTCATCACACATACGCTTGTTAGTAGAACCAAATATGATGTCATCGACATATATTTGGCACACAAATAAATCATTATCTATATTCTTGGTAAAAAGAGTCGTATCAACCGTACCAATTTCAAAATCTTTATCCAAGAGAAAATTTCTAAGGCATTCATACCAATGGTCTTGGAGCTTGCTTAAGTCCATAGAGCGCCTTATGGAGTTGATAAACATGATTAGGATACTTTGGATCTTTAAAGCCCGGAGGTTGCTCCACATACACAGGTTCAGAAATTGGTCCATTTAAGAAAGCGCTTTTCACGTCCATTTGAAAAAGCTTGAAATCATGGTGAGTAGCAAAGGCAAGTAATATTCTAATAGCTTCTAGCCTAGCTACGGGAGCAAAGGTTTTATCGAAATCCAAACCTTCAACTTGCGTGAAGCCTTGAGCAACTAACCTCGCTTTGTTTCTTGTGACCAATACATGTTCATCTTGTTTGTTACAAAAAAACCACTTTGTTCCAATGACATTTTGATTGGGCCTTTTTACTAAAGACCATACCTCGTTTTTTGTGAAGTTGTTTAACTCTTCTTGCATGGCCATCACCTAATCGGGGTCCTTGAGAGCTTCTTCAACCTTCAGGGGCTCAAGAGAGGAAACAAAGGAGCAATAATCATAAAAATTTGCGACACGAGATCTAGTAGATACTCCTTTGTTTATATCACTAAGGATGTTGTCGATGGGGTGATCTCATTGAATGCCTTGATGTATCCTTGTGTGGGTGATCGTTAGCGTTGGATCTTCATGTGACTTGCCTTGACCATCGACCACCTTATCTTGATCATCATTGAATTGTATGGATGTAGATGGTTCAGCTTGAGTTGACGAAGATGGTTCAACTTCACTTTGCCTTCCTTCTTGAGGCTTGACTTCCCCAAGTGCCAAGTTTTTGATTGCTTCGTATGGAGCTTCTTCAGTTTCTAACACATGAGAGTCAACTTGCTCTATTTGAGAGCCGTTAGATTCATCAAATGTCACGTCTCTCGCTATTTCAACAACACCGGTGGTTTTGTTGAAAACACGATAGACGTAAGCATTTGATCCATAACCAAGTAAAAAACATTCATCAACTTTAGGTGCGAATTTTGAAGACTTAACCTTTTTTATTGAGAATATAGCACTTACTTCCAAAGACTCTAAAGTATGAGATGTTAGGTTTATTACCAGTGAGAAGCTCATATGATGTTTTCTTTAGAAACTTGTGAAGATAAAGTCTATTGGTGGCATGACAAGCGGTATTAATGGCCTCCGCCCAAAAGATGTCAGAAACCTTGTATTCGTCGAGCATTGTCCTTGCCATTTCGATGAGAGTCCGGTTCTTCCTCTCAACCACCCATTTTGTTGAGGTGAGTAAGGAGCTAAGAATTTATGTTTTATACCTTCCTCATCGAGGTACTCCTCAACTCCGGTATTTTTGAATTCTGTGCCATTGTCTCTCCTTGTCTTCTTAACTCTTAAACTTATTTTGGGCTCTTTTCAAAAACCTTTTCACGTTTCCTTGTGTTTCACTCTTATCATGCAAAAAGAAAACCTACGTGAAGCGTGAAAAGTCATCTACAATTACAAGACCATACTTGTTACCTCCTAAACTTATGTATGCGATGGGTCCGAAAAGGTCCATGTGTAGCGTCTCCAAGGGTCTTGTAGTGATCATCACATTCTTGGTAGGGTGTGGAGCTCCAACTTACTTTCCGGCTTGACAAGCGCTACACACCCTATCTTTCTCAAAGGTAACATTTGTTAGTCTAACAATGTGATTGCCCTTTAAGAGTTTGTGAAGGTTCCTCATACCAACATGGGCTAATCGGCGGTGCCAAAGCCAACCCATGCTAGATTTAGCCACAAGGCATGTCCCAAGGCTAGATTTATCTACGAAAAAATTCACAAAATAAAGCTTTTCTTTTAGACGGCCCTTAAAAGCTATTGAACCATCACTCTTCTTGATAATATTCACGCCTTCATTTGTGAATAAGCAATTATAACCCGTTGCACAAAATTGAGGAACCGATAGAAGATTGTATTTTAAGGAATCAACAAGTAACACATCGGTAAGGTAATTATTCTTTGAAATGGCAATCTTACCATGACCAATTACTTCACCTTTACCGTCGTCAACAAATGTGATGCTATTATTTGATTGTCCATTTATGTCAAGTTGAGAGAATGAAGCTCTTTCTTCGGTTATATGATGTGTGCAACCATTATCTAGCACCCAACTTGTTTCATCGGAGAGATATTCCTACAAAATAGATTCATGCTTTGCTCTTAGGTACCAAAAATTATTTGGGTCCTCTCAAGTTAGTCATAAACACTTTTGGTACCCAAATAGAACCCTATACTCTGAAAAATCGGACAGTCTGGACTAGGCAACATCGGACAGTCCGATACTAAACATTAGATAGTCCGATACCAGAATTTGTGGACTAAGAAGTGGTGTGAGACTTGCCCTATGCTCTAAGATTCATCTATTGAGCACTTTGGGGGTATGAGAGTCATATTTCACCACATCCCTCTTTATAGTATGGCTGTCCCTAGACTCAATTAAAGTAGAATAATTACAAGTCATCGAAAAGCATTCTCATAACCGATTAGCTTGATTGAGGGGTCCGTATCCTTCACCTTTGCTCCTCTTGAACTAAAACCTAGATAAATCCTTGACAAACTCATTAGTCCCTTTGTTCGGTTGTCATTAATCACCAAAATAATTAGGGGCCTAGATGCACTTTCAGTGCCACAGCCCGAGCCCGCCGCCGCCGCCACCGCCACGCCGGCCGAGCCCACCGCCGCCGCCGGCCGCCCGTCCGCCGAGCTGGAGCCAAGCCGCCGCCTCTCTCTCTCTCTCTCTCTCACTTGTTTCTTGCGTGCTGTGTCTATGAAAAACACAAGCTAGAGCAGCAGCCTTTAATCCCCCGATTTGGTCAAAGACCAGGCAACTCGTGGCACTGGTCACATGAACAGTGTTCCTTCATCTTTTTGTATCTCCTAATCCGCAACTTCGATTCGCACCAAACCAATTTTGTTGATCTTCTTTTAATCTAATCTACCTACTGTATTTATTTCATAATTTTCTGAATTTTATTTGCTGCTGTTGATTTGTCTGTGCCTTGATTTGCGTGTAGACGTCGCGGAGGAGTCCGAAGGGGAATTAGCTGCCGATTGTCCAAGGACGAGCTACTCGGATCAAGGTGATGCTAGATTCATGTCGATCCCATTTGTTTCTCTCGTACTATTCATAGTTTTTCTTTTAAACCTGCATGCTAGTTTTAATTTTATTTTATATGTTTGCATTAGTTACATCCGATGTCGTGTTAATCATCTGTTAGCACGGTCAACTTTCCATTATCGCCTAGTATGAATTAAACTCGTATTATTGCCATCCTTAAATTTACTCACGCTAGATGCTTAATCGCTTCGATGGGGAATCTAGATGATCATTATGATGGGAAATCATTTAAAATCTTGGTAGAGAGAATCTATTCTTTATCGTGTGATTTTGGTTAAACTTTAATTCAACTAAAATTAATGTGGCGTGAGTAGATTCGAGGTGGTGGTTTGATTGGTGGATGTCTGGTTTGTGTTATGCCACCTCGGTCGACCTAAGGACCGAACATCGTGGATGGACTGACCGGGCAACACAGTATAGCCATGGGCATTAATAATGGTAATACCTTAGTTATTACCTTGGAAAATCTAGTTTTGAGTTGTCATGGCGATGTGGGCGTGCTTGATCAGTACCGTATGTCCATCTGGCACACGAGGGGACTTCGGGCTTCGTGATGAAACGGCCTGAGGTAAATCCTTAGTGAGGTATCATCAATTCTAGACGTACTAGGGATAACGGCTTCGTCTCGTCTCGGGTGAGTCCCATGGGTAAAGTGTACACACTCTGCAGAGTTAAAACTATCATGATAATCGTGCTCACGGTCAAGAGTGGGCTTAGACAGATCTACTTGTTAGTCTCACCTTTGAATAATTAAACTGTTGTAGAAGATAGGGGCAGGGATTGCCAGGCAGCGAATGCCGAGTAGTGCATTACAGGGAATGTATTGCCAGGGTCTTCGAGTACAGTTGACTGCGAAAGTCATTTATATTGCTATGTTGAGAAAACATGAGTTAAGAAATGAATTTAAAATTGATTTAAACCATTGCTGTATAACTGATAGCTTTGTTAAAAGTGACTTTATGCAAAATAACCATCCCTAATCCTTTGTTAGCCTTGCATTCATTATCTAAGGATATACATGCTTGTTGGGTATGGTATATCCATACTCATTAGTTGTTCTTCAGATTTGTGCGTAGGTGACGACTCTGCCGAGTACGTGGATTATCAGGCAGGGTACGACGATGGAGCTTCCAGCTACTAGTGTATCCCCAGTCAGATGCCTGTGGCATACGGATGGGTTTATCGAGCCATCATTTCAATTTCTAACTTCCGTTTGCTACTATTTATATTAAGACAATTATTGTAATATTTGGCGTTTGTGGCCAAAGTACTTCATTTTGTTAATTGTTGGACAGCAAGGTGTGATTCTAATTTGCTCTAACTGTGCGTTACTAGCTGTGATCAGTTGGGACTAGTACCGTAAGGCACAGAGGGGTCGGCTTTGCTGAGCCAGGTCCCGATAGTTTGTGAGGGAGCAAACTGATTTTGAGGGACATCGAATTTGACCTGATCCTCGCTTTTCTTAGAGCATGTACAATGGTCCATATCAACTGTCTCTAGGTCTTGCTATGTAGGACAAAAAATGATGTGGACGAGAAAGAGGGTGTATAGAGAGTTGAGCCGTCTCTTAATTTAGAGTCGACTCTAGCATGAGAACCAAAATAGGTTGTGTGTGGGAAGAAGCTGTCTACTCATAAATGAGTTGTCTATACTGTTGTATGGGTTGTTTATAATGCTGTCTATAAATGACATGTCAATCTATTATAGACAGCAGCTATCTATACTATTATACATGCCCTTAGATCATGGAGGCCGGCTGCTTTAAGAATTGCCGGCTGACGGTTGTTCCAAGAGAGATCTTTACACAACAATTAGGACTAGTTTATGATTCTAATCCAAGGCTAACCATTTTGGGAAGGAGCACTGACGGTTTGGGATTCTAATCCTACCATTTACGGAACATGTTTGGCAATATTGAGATCTAGCTGCTGACCAAACAGAGAGAACATCACCGGCAGTACCAGGAGCCCATGCACCATTTGGTTGCAGGTCTCCACGGTCGCCTCTCTCAGTCTTGTGTTCTTCCAATCCCAAGTTGCCTGTCACTTCCTACAGTTCTATATATGCTGTCAAAACTGGATTTAGCGCTGCTGGATGAGCTGAAACTAGCACTAGTGCTCACTTTATTTGTGTGGAAAAACATTTTAATTTGACAGGCCACTTTTACGGCTTCATATTGGCCGTCAAAATCAATCGAACACTACACTCAGAAATAGACTGAACCTGCAGGAAACCAAGGTGTGTTTCTCTGTTTTGATATACACACAAACATATATTCATTTGGGAAGCATTGCTCAGCACCTGCCACAAATATGTGGTTATCATGACGTGTCCCCTATTAGGAGGAGGGACGGTTCTTCCGTCCTTACCCTTGGTCGACAATGGTGATAGGAGAGGGAACAGTGCCGTGACGATCTTGTCCTTGGGGGGAAGTGTTAAGGGCTCCTTTCTAGATCTAGGTTTCCCACGGTTTTTGGTTCCAAATCTTTTGCGGAGGCTGTGCGTCTTCATCTGAGTCCTTCTTCGATTCCTCCGAGGACGAAAGATAGGGAAAAGATGGCGGATCGTGGTGGTCGGATGTTTCGGGGGAGATTTGGGGGCAATTAGTGGGGATTCATGGGGGCTTTGGTCCTGGGAGGGGGCGAGGTCGTTTCTCCTGGGCTAGGGTTTCCCAACAGTAGAAGGGGGTTGAGGTTGGTGGTCAAGAAGGAGGGAAAGATGGTGAGATTGGGGGTGTGGATGCGGGTTGAGGACGCCCGATTCCTGATGAAAGTGCGGAGGTGGAGAGGTGAATCAAGAAGACGGGAGATGAGGCTAAAAAAAATGTCAAAGAAGATCGGTGGGCTCATAGATCTGAAATGTCTTTGGAAAGAGATCAGACCAAAGATGATGCTCATCAATGGAAAGGGAACTCCGCTGGGTGGACTGAAGGTGCGAAGCAATCAGAAGATCCGAAGGAGGGCCTGCAAAAGAGGTTTGTGAATCTTAATCCCCCTGCTTTGGTGGGAGATCGGGTGATTGGTCCTTGCTATCGTCGCAACAAAATGGGTCATGTTGCTAATGATTGCCGAGGTGAGAATTTTTGTGTGCATTGCGGCTTGGAAGGGCATACATCAAAAAGATGTCTGGAATGTAAGGAGTTAGATTATGTGCCAAAGATGTGTGGTTTTGCGGCTGAGAATCTGGGTTTTTTCTATATTGATGATGTGCCTTCTGAGGTGAATGCCAGGGAGTTGGCATGTACTGCTATGATAACAGTGATAAGAGATGAGGCTTCTGCTAAAGATATTGAGACTGATTTCTCAACCATTCTTGGGTCTACTTGGAGATGTATAGCAAGACAAGTTGGAGAGAAACAATATCTTATGCGTCTGCCTACTGCCAGAAGGGTGGAAGAGTTGGCTCAGTATCAAGAGATGAATATGAGATTGGTGAATGCTACACTGAAAGTCAGTAAATGGAAAGAGGAGGTGGGTGCTCAAGGAGAGCTTTAGGAAGTGTGGGTTAAAGTCAAAAACATTCCCCTGAGCAAAAGATCTGAAGAAGTTATTTGTGCTGTTGGTGCACTGGTTGGTGTTACTCTAGAGATTCATAGAACAAGTTTAGCTAAGCCGGAATTCCTTTATGACTTTGTCTTTGAAGTAGAAAAGGATGAGGTAAATGATAAAGAAAGAGATGTGAGGGAGTCGGTGATGATAAAGGAGAGTGGGGGAAATTGTACTGTTAAAGGGGGTAGAGTGCCTAAAGGGGGTGTGGATGCTGGCAGTAAACAGAAATCTGTCTTTGATAGGATCCAGAATTCTGCTCCTCCCAAGTTTGATTGTGATAAGGGGAAACTGAAGATGGTTGACATGAATGACTATGACATTCAATTTGATGGTTCTCAGGAAGAAGATAGTGAGGAGGAAGATGATCTTTTGTTCCAAGAGGTTGCTGAGATGTCTAAAAGGCATAAGGATTACCCTGGGAAGGACAATAAAGATGGTGATAGGGATGGCAATAGAGGGCAAGTTTCCTGATTGGCTAGGTGCAATACTTTAGTGGAGCATCCTGTCCAAGGAATGGGTGAGGTTGGATCTTCTGTGCAGAGCTCTTCAAAAGTGAGAATTGAAGAAATTATACCTGAGTTTGGTATAGGGAAAGACCAGGAATATGTTAGTCAGGTGGATTAAATGGAGAAGATCCCTATGACTGAAAAAGATAATCAGGGTAAAAAACAAATCCTACCTGTTAGGAGGAGCTCCAGGATCCAAAAGTCTGACATGCCTATTTTGGAGAAGGCCAGTCTTCTGCAGAAGAGGAAAAATCTAGAAGGTATTCCCTCTAACATAAATTCCTTTTCTGTATTAGATAATTTAGAGATAGCTGAGGTGGCTAATAAGGTAGGAGTACAGATAAATGTTCAAAATCTTGGTAATATTGATCTTCTCAAAGAAGTAAAGAATGTTAGGCACATTCTGTATAATAAAAGTATAAATAAAAATAGGACTGTTATAGAAGGAATGTGTGATAAAAATATAGAGGAGGGGGAAATTGTGATTGAAGATTGGCAAAACAAAGAGAGTTCTGAGGAAGATGATTTTACTCCTGTGATTAGTAGGAAAAACAAAAATGGGGAAGATTGGTACTAATTGGCAGCCCAGAGTGTCTGCTGATAAACACCTTAGAGGATCTAGGCAGAGGACTGCTAGATCCTCTAAGGGAATTATATTGCCAAAAGTATCATGAAAGGAATGTTCTGGAATTGCAGAGGTGTGAGGAAACAGGGAGTTTGTTTCCTCATCAGAGAGAGAATTAGGGATTTTTCCCTGGATTTTGTGGGTATCTTGGAAACTCAGAAGAAAAATTTCGATGATGCTTTCTTTAGGAAACTTGATCCTGATAAAACGTTTTTTTGGAAGTTTATTACTTTGAAAGGAAAATATGGGGGGATTTTGGTTAGGGTCAACTTGGATAGGTTTGATGTCAATGCGAGTATTAATGGTGAGTATATAATCAAGACCAAGATTTAGGATAAATTGTTGAAAATCGGGTGGTGGTTGGTGACTGTGTATGGCCCAGCTCAGATTGATAATAAGAATGCTTTTTTAGTGGAACTTGAGAAGTTCTGTGAGGATACAAGCCTGCCTATGGTGGTGGGTGGAGATTTTAATATCCTAAGAGAGGTGAAAGATAAAAATAAATTCTGGAAGAGGGATTGTTTCTCTACTCGTTTTAATGCTGTAATTCAGGGTTATGCGCTGAGAGAGATAAATATGGCAGGTTGTCAATTTACTTGGTCTAATAATCAGTTTAATCCCACTCTAGAGAAATTAGATAGAGTGATGGTGAGTAGTGATTGGGAGTCTTTGTATTCCTTGGTTAAGATCAGAAAGCTCTCGAGAACCCTGTCAGATCATAATCCTTTGATCATTGACACTAATGATGATAGGTTGAGTCTTAAAGGAGGTTTCAGGTTTCAATTAGCCTGGTTGCAAGAAGAAGAGTTTGTGAATAATGTGCAGAAGATTTGGCAATTACCTATCAGATGTAAGGATGCCTTGAGTGGCATTCTGTTAAAACTAAAGAGAGTTAAAAAAATTTTAAGAGGTTGGGGAGCCAACCTGTATGGGAACAATAAGAAAATGAGATAACAGATGCAATTCTTGCTGAGTGAGCTTGAAAGTAAAGAAGAAAGGGGTGTTATTTCCCTTGAGGAAAGAAAACAAAATATTGAGATTAATGGGAAGATTCAGCATTTGTATGAGGAAGAAGAGAAGGTGTGGTATCAAAGGGCCCAGAGTAAGTGGCTGCTTCAGGGGGATAATAACACCAAGTTTTTCCATATGGTTGTTAATGGGTAAAGAAAAGAGCATTTCTCAGCTGAATGATGGGGATATAATTATTCAGGGGGATGAGGAGCTTTTGAGGCATGCCACCGAATATTATAGTGACTTGTTTGGCAATCCTGAGCAGAGCTGCTTTAGTCTTTGTGATGACTTTTGGGGACTTGAGGAACAAGTCACAGAGGAGGATAATGATTGGTTGGCTAGACCCTTTGAGGAGGAGGAAATTAAAAAGGTTCCTTTTGATATGGGACAGAACAAAACCCCTGGTCCTGATAATATTCCTATTGTATTCTATCAAAAGTATTAGGGGATAATCAAAAATGATATTGTTGCAATTTTTAATGACTTCTTTGGGGGTAAGTTGGATATATATGGGATCAATTTTGGTCTGATTGTCTTGCTGCCTAAAGTGGACAATGCTGATAACATGAGGCAATACAGGCCTATCTACCTGCTTAATTGCTTATATAAGTGGATCACTAAAACCCTGACAAAAAGAATGGAAGGGGTGATGGACAAAATAATTAGTAAATCCCAAAATGCTTTTATTCCTGGAAGATATATTGGGGATGGGGTACTGTTGCTCAAGGAGATCATCCATCACACTAAAAAAAAGGGGATTGTGTTGTGATTTTAAAGCTGGACTTTGAAAAAGCTTATGACAAAGTGAATTGGGGGTTTCTGTTGGAATGTTTGAAATTGAAAGGTTTTAGTGAGACTTGGTGCGGGTGGTTGAAGTGTGTCATTACTAAAGGTACCCTGTTGGTTCAATTGAATGATAAAAAAGGTGTATATTTCCAAAGTGCTAAGAGGGTTAGATAGGGGGGTCCTTTGTCCCCATTCTTGTTTAACATTGTGGCTGATGCTTTGGCCAAAATGTTGAAGAAAGCTCAGGAAGGGGGGCTGATCAAAGGTTTGGTCCTTGATGTTTTAACTGGTGGAGTGAATGTGCTTCAGTATGCGGATGGCGCCATTATTTGTATGGAAGATGATATTGCCGCTGCTAGGAATATTAAGATTATCCTTGCTTTGTTTGAACAGATGTCTGGGTTAAAAATAAACTTCCATAAGAGTGAAGTTATTCTGATTAATGGTGATGAAGGTAAGGATAGGAAATATGCTGAGTTGTTTACTTGTCAGGTGGGATCCTTCCAATGAAATATCTCGGGTCCCGGTTAGTCACAAAAGGATTTTGGTCAAGGAATGGGAGAATATTGTTAATAAGATCCAAAAGAAACTTGGGGCTTGGAAGGGCAAATTTCTTTCTCTGGGTGGGAGGTTACCTCTTCTTAATGCTTGCCTGCCAAGTGTTCCCATCTACTCTATGTCAATGTTTTTGTTGCCAAAATCCATTGTAAAAAGAATCGACCAAATTAGGAGGTCCTTCTTGTGGGAGAGTGGGGATAAGAAGAGAAAATACCATTTGGTCAAGTGGAAAAAAGTGATCAAGCCCAAGGCTAGTAGGGGTTAGGGGTTCAGGACATTAGATGCCTGAACGTGTGTCTTCTTTGCAAATGGTGGTGGAAGTTGAAAAATGAGAAGGGACTTTGGCAGGAGTTTGTCAAGAGAAAATACATTAAAGATAAGCCCATCTCTGTGATTCAGTATAAGCAGTCTGATTCTGTTTTTTGGGCTAATTTGCTGAAAATTAAAAAGTTTTATGTGAATATCAGAAGAATGGTAGTGGGTAATGGAAAAAGAACAAGCTTTTGGCATGACCCCTGGTTAGAAGTTGTTCCTTTGAGGAAAAATATGCTGATATCTTCGAAATCTGTATGGAAAAAGACATTTTTATTAAAAACTGTGCTGATATGGGTTGGTCTATACCAATGAGGAGATGGGTAAACCCTGAGCAGACTTCTAGATAGGGGAGGATAGTTGATACTCTCAATAGCACCCTAATGAAAGAAGAGGAGGATAATTTTGTTTGGATGGCTAGTAACAAAGAGGTCTTTTCTGTTCCCTCTATGTATCAGAGGTATAAGAAAAACAATAATGTTGGTAGAGTGGGGAAGTTCTGGAGGGTTAAAATCCCTCTTAAGGTCAAAATCTTTATGTGGTTGATTGAAAATGAAGCTGTGCTGACCAAGTATAATTTGAGGAAAAGAGGTTGGATGAGGGACCCTTCCTGTGTGTTTTGTAACTAGGTGGAAACTGTTAAACATCTTTTCTTCCATTGTCCTGCTGTTAGGGTTTCCAGGTTGATAATTGCTAAGTTGCTCAGGGTTGTGAATATCCCTATTTCTATCCATAACATTACCAGCTGGGCATCTGATGCCATGAAGCATAATTGCCAGTTAGGGCTGTCTGGAGTGGCTGTCTTGTTGTGGTCTATTTGGCTGAGAAGGAATGCTTGCTGTTTTGATGGCAAGATTCTAAAAGACCCGTTGTATTTAATCTTCTTCTGTTGTTCTTTCTTGCATTATTGGGCAGGTCTTTTGAAAAACAGCGAGTGGGAGCTGTTGAAATAGGGATCTCTAGGATTTTTCAAATTGTCAGAGAGCTGCAAAATGAGCCGAGAGCTGGGCAGCGGAGGAAATTTGATGAAGAGTCCAAGGGAGATGACTAGTTCTTTTTGGTGTTCGGGTGTTTTTCTTTTGTTCCCCACCTGCGTGTGGATGTAGCTACTTGGTGTGGCCTTGGCTATGTTTGTTCTGCCTGTTGGTTGCATGGGAGGGGCAGCAGTGGGAGGTCCTGCTGACATGCCCTGTTCGTTGGTGGTTTGTGTCTGAACATGTTCTTTTGTTTCCGTTGCCATAGTAATGGAAACGGGGTTCTAACCCTTCTGCAAAAAAAATATTCATTTGGGATCGGATTAGCCGAATGTCACCCAATATCCGCTCATATATGGATCAAAGCATCATCTAACCCATACAAAGTGCATTATGGATGACAATTTTGGTCCAAAGAGTGGGATGGTATTTTCCTCTCCTCTCGTGGGCTCGCTTCTAGGCGTGGGTTCCTATGGCGATCATGGTGCGGAGGCCCATCCGATAAAGCGTGAGAGCGGGATCCATTGCGATGCGCGACGTGTGGAGGATCCCGCGGATGCTAGGGCGCATAATCCCGGTGGGGATTTTCCCTCAATGCCCTCGATTCCTAGGGCGGAGGAGGTGGTTGCAGGGTCGTTTCTGGGTATTCCCATCCAAGAGGATTTGCATCGCCTTTTTGGACAACTCTGGAAGGCGTCTGTGTCTGCGTAAGTTGTATCCAGCGCTTCCCCATCTTCCACATCTAGGGTTAGGGTTCCGTTTGGTTCGTGTTCCTTCGCCGAGGTGGTGAAATCCTCACTGACGAACCAACGCTGGATGTGGGGAGGAGGCGGTCGAGGCGATTGGGAAGCCAACCGCGGTGGCCGACCGCATGGTGGTGGTCGTGGCCGGGGCAATCGAGCGAGTACTGGCGGGAGGTTTCGATGGGTCCGCTCTGGCGGGCACCCCACTGCTCTAGATCAGCCGGATGGGGACCCGGGTGAACACGAAGAGCATCAACCGCAAAAAGTGGGCCAAGCTCGCCAAACGCTTGACAAGGGGAAGGAGGTGTTGACATCAGAGGAGGTGGTGGATGAGTCGATTTCAAAAAAAAAACTCTGGTGTCAATCGTTGGAACAATCATGCTGAGATGCAATCTGAGAAGAAGTGGTCTGGATAGGAGAACTCTTCACCGAATCGAGCCGGCAATGAGGGGGATGACTCTCAGGAGCATCACTGTGATCATGTGCCGGTGGCCGAGCGTGTCCCTAGGCCTTGCTATCGCTACAATAGGATGGGGCACGTCGCTGCTGATTGTCGAGGTATGATTACTTGTGTTTGTTGCGGGCTTGCGGGGCACATTTCCTACAGGTATTCTGGAAAAAACCTAGTGATTATGCTCCTAGACTTTATAGTTTTGCTAGGGAAGGGCAAGGTTTTCATTATATTGATGATGTTCCTTCTGAGGTGAATTGCCGTGAACAAGCTTGCACTGTTGTGATCTCTGTTCTTCGTGGGGCAGTTACGGCTAGAGATATTGAGATCGATTTTAGCACAATTCTGGGTTCTTCTTGGAGGTGCACGGCTAGGCAAGTGGGTTAGAATCAATTCTTGATGCGTTTCCCTAATGCTAAACGTGTTGCTGAGTTAGCACAATACCAGGAGATGAACATGTGGCTTGTGAACACCACATTGAAAGCCTTGGTTTATAAAGATGATGTTGGGGCTAAGGGGGAGTTGGAGGAAGTATGGGTTCGAATTCGTAACATCCCTCTGAACAAGAGATCAGAAGAGGTGGTTTGTGGCGTTGGTTGCCTTGTTGGGGTTACTTTAGAAATTGATAAGGCAAATTTGTCTAAATTGGAATTTGTCAGAGTAAAGATAGCTTGTAGAAACATCGCTAAAATCCCTAGAGTTGCTAAGAGGATGATTGGCAAATTCATTTATGATTTTCTGTTTGAAGTGGAAGGCTTGGGGAGTCTGAGTAACAATGTTGACCTTGGGTCATCTGAATTTCATGCCGCTGAAGGTTCCAGTGGTCCTGCTCACAAAAAATTGAGGCCATCTTTTGATAGTTCTGATGGTAAGGACAACTCTGGCAAAGAGAAATATGTATTTGATAGATTACAAACTGAGCAAGACTCATATAAGGGGGATAAGGAAAAGAAATGTGTGGAGGAGAAGGATTTTGATATAAATTTTGATGACTCTCAAGATTCTTCCAGTGATGGTGAATTTGATTAGGAGGTATAGTTGGCTATCCTTAACTCTAAGGAGGGGATGGGCATTCTGGACAGTCCTCTAGCAATCCTGGACAGAGGGATAACAATGTGTGGCTGGTTCAATATAAACATTTCAAGATGCCTGCATTTATCCCCACCATGCCACTAAATCAGTATGGCTCTTTCCTTAAACTCATCTCTAGAGTGGTCATTGAGGAGATTCTCGATAAGTCTTTTCCTAAAGAGAGAATATTGAAATCCTTTGAAGTTCTTGAGAAAGACAAGAGTGGAGAGGTTTTTATGGAGGAGGATATAATCCAGGGGCCACAGCAGAATGTGGATAAGAACATAGCTGAGTTTCAGCGAGCTCGTGTGAGAAGAAGCTCAAGAATTCGGGGATCCAATATATCAATTGCTGAGAAGACAGCTATGAGATAGCAAAAGAAGAATTTAGATGGTAACTGTTCTTCTTCTTGCTCTAATTCTTTTGTTGTTCTTGCATCTTCTAAGATTGTATCTTTATCTAGCAATATGGGGGTAATTATAAATGATGCTGACCTCACTCAAGTTGAGGTTATGAAAGAGTTAGAGATTACTAGAAATGTTTTATTTAGAAAACAGCAGGAAGTCTCTGTGAAACATGACTCATCTCTTTCTAGTTCCAACACAGAAAAAACTGAAGTTTTATTTCTGGACTATCAATCCAACTCTGAGTCAGATGAGGATGGATTCAGTCCTGTGATTAGTAAGAAATCTAAGAAGAGAAATAAGAAAATCTCTCTTAAACAGTCTAGAGGCCTGACTGTCTCTCCTTCTTCTCTCCATAACCAGAGGACTGGTATGATGACTAGAAGTCATAAAAACAAAAAAATTCCCTCATGAAAGGTGCCTATTGGAACTGCAGGGGGTTAGGGAAGAAGGGGGTTTGTACTTTTATTTTTGATATGATCAAGTGTCATCAGCTAGATTTTGTGGTGCTCATTGAGACCATGAAACCCATTTTACTGATGCTTTCTTCAGGAAAATTGACCTCAACCATCTATTCGTTTGGTCTTATCTGCCGTCTGTTGGGAGATCTGGTGGTATTTTGGTTGGTACTAAAAATGACAGATTTGACTTGATCTCCAAAAATTTGGGTGATCATCATGTGAATTTGATTCTTTAGGACAAAATTTTGTCTTGCTCTTGGAACCTAGTGGTGGTTTATGGTCCAGCTCAATTGGATGGCAAAGATCATTTTATGTCTGAGCTGGCTGGTTTGTGCAGACCCTCCCTCCCCAGTCTATGGTAATAGGGGGTGATTTCAATATGCTTAGGTTTAGCTCTGATAAGAACAAACCTTAGAGTGAGTGTAGAGTTTCTCACCTGTTTCATCAATTTGTGAACTGTTTTGATCTTAGAGAGATAAATTCTGTGGGAAACCAATTCACTTGGTCTAACAATCAGGAGCACCCCATATTAGAGAAACTTGACAAAATTTTTGTGCATAAAGCTTGGGAGGTCTTATGCCCTTTATTTTCTGTCAAGAAGATTCCTAAAATCTTGTCAAACCATAGCCCAGTTTTGGTAGATGATGAAACCTATCTGTTTTAGGTTTCAATTGACTTGGCTTAAAGAGCCTGGGTTTATGGAGATAGTGCAGAATATTTGGAACAGGGGATATTGGGGCCTAGATGCTTTAAGTGTTTTTCTAGTAAAAATGAAAAATCTTAAGAAAGTCCTTAAAGGTTGGGGTGCCCACCTTTATGTGCACAAAATTAAAGCTAGACAGAAACTTATTGACCAACTTTGCCTCCTGGAGGAGAAGGATGATTTGGGGAGCATCTCTCGTACTGAAAAAGAATTAATGGTTAATTTCAATGCCAATCTTGAGAAACATTGTGCTGATGAAGAGAGTCTTTGGAAACAAAGACCTCAAATGAACTGGCACTTAAAAGGAGATAATAATACTAAAATTTTTTTTCACTTGGTGGCCAATGGTAAGAGGAGGAAAAAGATGATTTCTCATCTTGTTCATGATGATGGTATTATTCAGGGGGATGAGAATCTAGCTAAACATGCCACTGAATATTATAATGGAATTGCTCCCTATCAGTCGCTTGAAAATAGATGAAATCTTTGTCGACGTGTTTTACACTAGTAAATAACTAAATTTACATATAATTGGATGTATAAAAAGTGCATAATTAACTGTAAAAAGTTTATGTCTTATTTTGGCACATACCTTCAGTTTTATAAGTAGCCTCTTATGTACCATTTTTGTTTTGAATGAACTTGCAACAACTAAAAAATACCATCCAGTCAATTGATGCACTTTTTTAAACATTAAACCATATGTAAATTTAGTTATTTATTAGTGTAAAACATGTTGACTGAGATTTCATCTATTTTTAGACGACTGATAAGGAGTCACGCCCTTATTATAAACAGCTTTTTGATGATGATCACAGAGGGGGCTTCCTCTTGGACCCTAGTTTGTGGGATGAGTAGGAGAATGTTTCAGAGGAAGGTAATTCTTTCCTCACTAGACCTTTTTGTGAGGAAGAAGTCTTTAATAATCTCAGCTTTATGGTCAAGAATAAAGTCCAAGGCCCTGATTGTATGCCTATTGATATTATGGGTATCTTTTATTTGTTCTTTGAAGGATCTCTAGACATACAGAGAATCAATTATGGGGTTATAGTGTTGTTACCTAAAACTAAGAATGCTGAACATATGAAACAATTTAGGCCTATCTATCTTTTGAATAGCATTTATAAGCTGATCACCAAAACATTGACTAGCAGAATGGAATCAGTTATGGGGAAATTGATTAGCCACACTCAAAATGCTTTCATTCCTGGTAGGAATATTATGGATGGGGTATTGGCTCTTCATGAGATTCTTTATCACACCAAATCTGGTGGGGATACTGGTGTTTTCTTAAAACTTGATTTCGAAAAGGCTTATTATAAGGTGGATTGGGCCTTTTTGCTTAAATGTCTTCATATTAGAGACTTCAATACCACTTGGTGTGCTTGGGTAAGAAAGTGTTATGTAATGGCACACTGTCTGTTCTTTTAAATGATACTAAGGGTGATTACTTTGTTAGTCATAAGGGGGTGAGACAGGGGATCTCTATCCCCTTTTCTATTCAATATTGTGGCTGAATGCTTGGTTAGGATGTTTAGAAGAGCTCCACAAAATGGTCTCATTAAAGGTTTAGCCTCTGACCTCATCCCAATGGGGGTTGTTGTGTTACAGTATGCTGATGACACCATAATCTGTCTTAAGGATGATGTGGAGTCTATTCAGAATGATAAATTGCTTTTATCCTTGCTTGAACAATTATCTGGATTGAAAATTAACTTTCTAAAAAGTGAAGTGGTCTTTGTGAATGGTACTCCTGATAATGAATTGCTATACTCTGAGATTTTTACTCGTCAAATTGGCCAATTCCCCATTAAATACCTTGGGGTTCCAGTGAGTTATAGAAGAATCAGAGTTAGACAATGGGATTTTCTGATTGAAAAAGTTCAGAAAAGATTGAGATCATGGAAGAGCAAAGTGCTCTCACTTGGTGGTAAGATTACCCTTATTAATGCTTGCCTATCCAGTATCCCAATTTATACTATGTCCATGTTTTTGATGCCACTTACTGTCATCCAGAAATTGGATAGGGTGATGAGGCAATTTTTTTGGGAAGGAGGGTCTGATAAAAGAAGTATCACTTAGTGAAGTGGAGAGAGATCATTAAACCTAAACACAAGGGTTGTTTGGGGATTCAAGAACTGAGATTGTTAAACATTAGCCTTCTTGTGAAATGGTGGTGAAAATTGAAGAATCAAGATGGTCTGTGGCAAGACTTGGTTAAAAGCAAATATATGAAAGGTTGTCCTATTGCCACCATTCAACATAAATATTCCGATTCAGCTATCTAGGCTGATTTGACCAAAGTTAAGAAATGATATCTGTCTAAAAGAAGAATGAGAGTGGGGGATGGTAAGAACACCAGCTTTTGGCTTGATCATTAAATTGGCCTTTACCCCTTAAACCAGGTTTGCACTGATATTTTTGGCATCTGTATTGATAAAAATGTTTCAGCGGCCCAAGTGGCCAACATGAATTGGAGCATAAACTAGAGAAGATGGCTCTCTAATGATCAATCTATTAGATGGAGGGTTATTTTGGAAGATATTAACCCGAGCTTTAATGGTGAAGGAGGTGATAAAAGCATTTGGATCCCAGACAATAAGGACATCTTATCTGTGTCTTCTATGTATGATTTCCTTTTTGGAGGTCCTGTTCACAAACACAACTCTTTGTGGAAATCTAAAATGCCCTTGAAGATTAAGATTTTCATCTGGATATTTTTGAGAAGAGCTGTTTTGGTTAAATACAACTTAAGGAAAAAAGGATGGCTTGGTAATGTTACTTGTGAATTTTGCAATGAAATTGAGACCTGTGAGGATCTTTTTTTTTTCCCTATGTGGTGTGGCTAGGGTTATCTGGGGTTGCTTAGCTAAATGTTTTGAGCTGAATACCATACCTAATAACTTTGAGCAATTTTTCTTTTGGGCTAACAAAGCTATGCCCAGGATAAGGAGGTTCCACTATCTATGCCTGGTAGTGGTGATTTGATCCCTCTGGCTGCGTAGGAACCAGAGTTGTTTTGATAAGAAGCCTCTGAGTAATCCTATTGACATTCTCTACAACATTTACACTTTTCTTCATTACTGGACAGGCCTTTTGAAGATGGAGGACCAAGATCTGGTAGAGCCAGGGATTGAAAAGATCTTTCAGATTGCTAGAGGGATGTAGAACTTGAGGAATAAGGAGGGAGGTGACAGTCATGGGGATGTGCAAGCCTAGCTTGCGGTTTGCTTTTGTCCTGGTGGATGGTGCCCTAGGGGCTCTGGTTTCTCAGATGGTTTTGCATTTTGAGCATGACGTCTTTTGTTTGCTAAATTAGTCTGGTTATATTTATGTATAGTTCTCCCCTCTCCCCCCGAGTGCGATGATTGTAAACGTTTGTAGTCTTTTGTGATGCTGCTTGAGGTTAGTGAAGGGTGTTCCCTGACCTTAGATAACTTGTTAGTCGGCTTGTGGTTATGCTAACATGTGATGTGAATTCTTTATGATTTTCGTTGTTTTAGTAATGGGAATAGGAGCCTTGCCCCCTTTGAAAACATATACATAAACATATTGCTAAAAAAAGATATGTACACAAACATACCAGTTCATAAGATATTTTTTTTCCTGTCGTAAGAAGAACCGGACGGGCCCAAGCGTCAAATCATGATGCCATGTTGATAAGGTCATAGAGAAAAATGTCGAACGGGTCAAGATCATAAATTCATAATAGAACATCAAAGCATTGAATCCAGAATCGTACACCAGAATAATGGCAGTAATTATACAAGGATCCTTCTTTATTCCCATATTCGTAGGGCATAATAATTGTCCTTAACGCACACCCATCACTCCTTATTGGCCTTGCAAGGGTCGCCGGCGCCGGCGCCAGCGCCGTCGTCGCCACGGGACATCATCTTCTTGAACTCCTCGAAGCCGACGCAACCGTCGCCGTCGACGTCGACGGAGGCAATCATCTTTTCGCACTCCTCGGGGGTGCAGCCCTCCCCGATGCGGCTGAGGACCTTGCTGAGCTCGGCGGCGGTGATGCGGCCGTCGCCGTTGACGTCGTAGACGTCGAAGGCGGCGCGCAGCTCGGCGTCGAGCTCGCCGTCCTGGCGGCCGCGGCCGTGGAAGGCGGTGAACTCGCCGAGGTCGACGAAGCCGTCGCGGTCGGTGTCGAGCTCGTCCATCATGGCGGCGACTTCGCGGCCGCCGGCGGAGGAGCTGGGCGGCGGAGCGATGGCGCGGGTCACCGCGGCGAGCTCGGACGGCGAGATTCGGCCGTCGCCGTCAGCGTCGAAGCGGGAGAAGACCCTCTCGACCTCGGCGTCCGAGGCCAGCGCCGGTAGCTTCTGAGCCTGAACCTGAGCCTGAGCCTGCTTCTCGGCGGCGCTCGACATGGCTCTCGTGATCTCGTCTCTCTCTTCTGTGCTGCTGCTTGCGCTGCGTGGCTGGTACACTGATGACCAGTGAGGCTCGAGAATATTAATAGGGAGTTGCCGTATACTGTGGAGCACACGGTATTGACGCGGACCGACTTTTCTTTGGGGATAAAGAAATAGCTTTTGCCGTCGTCTTCCTGCTGCGTCGGGCGGTGTGGCTGCCAGCAGGCGGGTCGACGTTGAGCCACGCCGACGGGTGGTCGCCACGGTGCGAATCTCGCCGGTTTCCGTTGCAGGGATCACCGGCCACGTCTGTGCAAGTACAATTTTTTAGTACGGCTCCGTATCCAATTCAGATGGGCTAGCCTGGGGGGCTGGGGACACGGTGTCCAGCGCCCACTGCCCAAGTACTATTATTACGAAAGTTAAATATGAGCCCAAGCTGAAGTGTTTAGTTTGATAGGAAGAAGTGACGTGTCACTTGAGTCGGAGTCTTGGAGCTGTTTTATGGTAGGCTTCGTTCCAAAAATGAAATCCTTAGGGACCCACACCCACGCTCAGTCGTCTCCATAAGTATACTAGTTGAATGCCTGCCTATACATGGCAACAGAATTTTCAAAATAAGTGATTAAATTCCTAAATCGTATGACAAATATCAATTTTCTCTCATACATAATTAGACCTTGTGAATGATAATGATTTGGTTATAAGTTGTTATCCATTGCATCACATTGCACAAGTATGCATAGAAGTTATTTTTGCTATGAATCAACATTTAAAATTTAACAAAATAATTTGAGCACCTGTTCATAGTTCATAGCTATAAAGGCAATACCTTGGTGATATCAAGCCTCAATATGCTACAGCGTACAATCATCATCTAGTGCAATCTCACCAGGGTTGACATGATTTTAAGTTTCCAGCAAGCAATAAACATTAGACAGAGAAGAAGTTCTTGTCACCTCTGTGTAGAGGTGAAATAAAAAAAACTGTGTATCACCTGTCATTTAAAAGGCACCTCTAGATTTTCTAAGAGAATTTTACAAGTCTACACCACGTGCCTACCAAGCTGAATTCTTCACGTTCAAGATCAAAACTTTTGCTTCCAAAACAAGTTAAAAAAACAACAGCTAAGCATCTCTCCGATCAATATGGCACAACTCCGATCAATATGGCACAACGTAACTTGTAAAACCGAACAAATGAGACAAATCTATTCGAAATGAAATGGCAAACAGGCAACATCAGCGAACCAGCAAGCAAGGTGGAAACAAGAAGATGAGATCGACCACGCTGTTTGGGTTTCCATTGCAGTTCAATACAATGCGACAGATATGCATGAACAGGCGAAAGAATCTCACCGGCGGCATATCGAGGTGAGGCGGTAGTTTAATGGTAATCGTCTTTCTTAACACACAATACCATATCGGTCTTTTGCTAATTTTCCACTTTTTCTTCCTGAAGAGCTTTGATGTCATGCTACACGAGATTTTGTAATAATACAATCGGTTTGTTGGCTCTCAAACACACCTACAACGCATAAGAGTATTTCAGCTAATCTGGAAACAATACAAGCACACATTGAGGAATTAATGTTTTAGAAGTGTTCAACAAATTTCTCTAAATATCTATCATCATGTCCTGTTGCATTCAAATTCTCAAATACTTCCTCCACAGGGATGTGCTCCTGCCATGAAGAAAATACATAATGAGAGAGACATAGTTAATTACAAATTTTTTTGATTAACAAATGAGATTATAAAGTGATTAGACGTTTGGTGTTGACTGAAATATTAGAGCAAAGCATCTAATCATTAGGTGGTTGAAGATCAAAAATGTGATTAGTGTAGATGGACAAAATCTGGAAACTACATGAGCTAGCTCTCTTGTCAATCAAAAAATGAAAAGAGCACACGGATATTTACAATTCACATATGTGATTACAAAATTTGTTAGCCATTTGGTGCTGACCGAAATATTAGAGCAAAGCATCTAATCATTAGGTGGTTGTAGATCAAAAAATGTGATTAATGCAGATGGACAAAGATATGGAAATTACATGAGCTAGCGCACTTGTCAATCAAATAATGAAAAGAGCACATGGAGAAGGGATCCGATTTCATCCTTACTGAAGAAGGGATCGGTGATGTACGGGACACCCGGATCTACGCATGGGGGAGCTTGGGATGGCCAAATCAGTGCTCAGCGGCGCATGAGGTGGCTAGATCTAGATCCAAGCTAATCGGCATGGGAGATGACCAAATCATGGGGATCGCTGGATCGATGGACTTCCACGGGAGGAGAGGGTAAGGAGACCATGGTGGTGGGATAGCCGAAGAGGAATGATAGGAGATGCCGGGGGCGGGGGAGGGTAGCGGGGGCGACCGTTGGGTAGGGGGAGAGAGAGGAGCTAGGTGGCGGCGCTGAGGGCGGGGGTGGAGAGCGGGAGAAGAGAAGAGGGGGCGATGCGCGGAGAAGTGGGAGACGGCGGGAGAGAGCGGTGGCGGCGGAGCTGGGGGCAGCGGTGGCGGGGGAGAGGAAGAAGAGCTGGGCGGTGGCGTCAGGGGCAAGGGAGGGGAGAAGAGGCGACGCCGGGTGAGCAGGGACCTGGCGAGCACGGCTGGTGCGGGGAGAGGGAGGCGGCGAGGATGCCAGCGATGACGTAGCGGGGCCGTGCGCAGAAGGGGAGGCGACGAACAAATATATGAAAGCATTTCAAATCTGAGCACCGAGAAAAGGAAAAAGAAGGGAGTGGCATGGTAGGTAATTTTATCAAAAGAACCTATTACCAGTGACCACCACAAAGTGCTTTTTAATAGTAGAGACTAGAAGGGTCCATGCGCGGAACCCGCACCAGTCCTGTCTGGTAGCCTTTTTTGCATATAGTTTGTACATAGTTCTGTTATACAGCAAACTTGTAACCTAAACTAAAATAAGTAAACAACTAATAGTTGGCATAAGGTAACAACCAAATAAAAATTTGAAAGGATTATTGGCAACAATATTTCATTACTTTCATTATTATTCATGACAATAAGTGGTTCGAGACTAAATATTTGGAAGTTTTTTGGAATTTTTAAACGGTCTAGAAAAAGGAAATAGAAGAGGAAAAAGAGAGCAGAAAAGTTTTTTAAATTCAAAATTTTGCTAATCTCAAAAAAATTGAGAAAACAAACTTTTTGGGACCTTCTTTGTGCAACTATGATTTTATTTTTACAAATTTTCTTTGTTTTGAGAATTTTTAAACGACCTAGGAGAAAGAAAATAGAAGAGGGAGAAGTTTGAAATTCAAAATTTTCCAAGAAAGTTCAAACCTTTTATGAATTTTTTTGGTCAATCTATGGTTCTATTTGTGGAAGGTTTTTTTAGAATGTTTAAATAGCATGTAAAAAAGGAAATAGACGAGAAAAAAAGAGAGCGAAATTTTTAAAAAAAACTCAAAGTTGTTCTAATTTAAAAAATTTTCAAAAAAACTAAGTTTTTATGGACCTTTTTGTGGAGCCATGACTCCATTTTTTAAACTTTCTTTTTCTGTATTTTGTAAATGACCTACAAAAAAGGAAATAAAAGAGAGAAAAAGAAAGAGTGAAAAAGTTTTTTAAAATGGAAAGTTTTCTAATTTAGAAATTTTCCTAAAAAATCAAGGTTTCTTGGGACCTCCTTCATCCAAGTAGGGCTCCATTTTTGGGAAAAAAAATTCCATGAATTTTGAAACGGCCTAGAATTTTAAAAAAAATAGAAGAGAACAAACTTTAGAATTATTTTTTTTCTCATTTTAAAAATTCAAAAAAAATCAAACTTTTATAGACTTTCTTCGTGGAACTATGGTTCCTTATTTGTAATTTTTAAAAAAAATTTAAACAGCTTGCAAAAAAAAATAGAAGGGAAAAAAGAGGGAAAGCATTTTTTTAAATTAAAAATTGTTCTAACTTCAAAAATTCGAAAAATATCCAAACTTTTTATTAACCCTCTTTTTGCAGCCATGGTTCCATTTTTGCAAATTTTCTATTTTTTGGATTTTTTTGATTGCATAGAAAAAAGAAAATATAAAGGAAAAAAAGAAAAGAAACAGGCAGGCAGGAAGCTAGACAGGCGCTGGGAAAAGGTTGGGGATACCAAGATTTGAACATTGGACACCTCATTGAGTGAGGGCGCAGATGACCAAACGGCTGTCCTTTCCACCTCGTTGAAAATGACAAGAAAAAACATTTTTATATATAATGTGCGAACGGACGGCCGGATCTTACCTGGACAAATGATCGGACGGGCCACGTTTTTCGAGCAACGTGGCCATCTGCAGGGCTGAGAAAATCACGTAGCGCTACGCGCTACAATGTAGGGTAAATAACGCAAATATATTTTTATATCTCACTGTCCAATGTAAGCATATTTTGGTATTTTCGCTAAAGTTATAAAGGGTAGGAAATGATTTTGTCAATATCGCGTTAGAGCATTTCTAATAGAAGTTGCTAAAAGTTGAACCCTATCTAATAGTAATATAGCAACTTCCAAAAAGCTTTGAGGCTTACAAATGCAAATTAGCTCCAACAATCAGCTCTAAAACGGAGTCCTGTCCACCAGATTAACCTACCCAATCCGTTTTATATCCTGTAGGCAGCGCGCGGCGTGGGAAACTTCTGCACGAGTGCACGGCCTCGACGTACATAGCGCGGAGGTGGATACGTGCACGCGCGGATCGTCCACAACACGGCGGCGCTTCAGATCGTCCATATGTAGCGTGCTGTGAAATTTGTGCACTCGGCGGCTGGGCATTACACTTGATCGCACCTAGCCGCAGCATCTCGTTGGTAGATCGGAGATCAAGCACTTCGTTCATAGCAACAATTGGTAGCTGGCAGATCAGGTATCACTAAAAAGATCTTTGATGTTTTCTATTTTTCTTGAGCATTATCAATTGATTTCCTCTTATTGTCTGACGTAATGACTGTTTTTTGTTTTGCCATCGGCAGAAGCATGGCACCAAGGAAAATAGCTATGGATAATCTCTTACACGAGGAGCTAGATGATGACCTTGAATATTTGATCATGATGATTGGCAAATATCAGAAGAGAAAACTCAGCCTATCCACAGGGCATTGTGGTTCTGTTCATTAACACAAGACAAATAAGGGCATGTACAAAGGCATTAATTAGCTAGTCTCTTAGTACTGATTTGGCAAAAAAAGTGCTGAGGTGGCAGAAGGGACGAGAGAAAACGGAAGAGCCAACTCTTCCTCAAGAGACGGTTTCAGGCGCGTGCTCCGAAGCCATAGGGACGGACTCGCTCCCGTTGTACGCGTCGTCTGCGTCTCTTCCTCATCCCCCCAAATCCGATGCGCGCGGCGACTTGTTCGCGCCAAATCGAAGCCCTGGAGGCGTGAAGCACTCCGCCCCTGAGCTTCCCCACGGCGCCTCCGCCCCTCGCGCGCAGGAGCTTCCCCAAGTCGCCGTGGAGAAATGGCGGCAGGGCGACCGGAGGATCGCCCTGCTCCTCGCCGAACCGTAGCCGCCGCCAGTGTGCCCTCCTCCTCCGCCGCCGGCCGTGCGCCCTCCTCCTCTGCTGCCGGCCGTGCGCCCTCCTCCTCCGCCGCCCATGCGCCCTCCTCCGCCGCCGCCCGTGGCCTCTCCAGAGCTGTTCGCGCAGGCCGTTCCCCCTCCACTGCGCCCGGCGCCCTCAACCCCTCCAGATCCGCCGCCGCAGCCCATTCCCCATCCATTGCCACCGGCGCCCTTGACCCGTCCTTGTTCGCCACCGCTGCCCATTCGCCATCCACAGCCTCCACCGTGGCGATTTCCCCATCGACAGCTGCCGGCAGCTTCGGATTCAGCCCCTTCCCTGGCAGCATGGGCTTCGGCCCCTCCACGGGCGGCGGCACACAAGGGTACCCGTTGTCCACCTTCGGCTTCGGCCCCTCTGCATCCAGCGTCGGCCATGGCTCCTCTGCGTCCTCTAGCATGCTACATAGGTAAGAACTCCTCAGCGTCGGCCATGGCTTCCCTGCCCGAGTTCTTCATTCTGCTCGACAAGCTTATCTTACATTGATTTTGTTAGTTTCAGCTGTTAATGAAGATTACTCCTTTACATACTTTTGCTTTTAGTTTCCTGTGATTTTGATTGCCAAAATGGAGTACACAGCCTAATAAGGGTGTTCGACCGATTTGTCTTGGTTTATTGGGATTCCATATGAGTTTTGCTATTGTGATATTTAGTTAAACATTCAGAAGTTTGGAACATCGAATGCATGATGGATTCAGAGGCCTTAGTTGGACAATTGCCAATGGAACCAGGTTGAACTGTGAGCTATGTGACTGGGGTGTTCTGTTATAGACTTACAGAACTTACAAATAACTATGGAAATTACCGTGCTCTAGTTTGCATATGCAACTACCTCATTAAACAAAATGAGTGTCTGTACAGCAAAAGTTCTTTTCTGTGTTCTTTTATTTTCTTTTCAGAACTGCTTACCTGATAGTATCTAGCATTTTAGAGGCATAATCAAACTTGTCAGATATTCTACAGAAATTGACAGTTTAGTTCTTGATTGACCTGAACAAAACTTTAGCCTCAGAACATTGTCTGCTCACTGAATTTATTTCAGTACAAACTCTGAACATCTATCCATCCAAGTTAACAAGGTGTGTTTATTTTCAGCTCCGAGGGATTCCTTAATCTTTTGAACGGTCCAAATGCTCACTTTGTTGGAGGACTATCCTACTTTGCACCTGTGAATGAGCCACGGGACAAACAATCTTCACCATCAATTCCAGATAGTGAGTTTGTCCAAATTGATAGTACCGATGGAAATGAAGATGTTAGGAGTGACAAGACCGACAAGCGAATGCTCTGGACACAAGAAGAGGATGTTAGAGTGGTATGTATTTCTATAAAAGATAACATTTTTACATAATTTTTGTTCTAGCTTGTTATTAAATATTAATCACATGCCAGCTTAGTGTTAATATCTAATGCATGGTTGTGATCAATATGTACAGATGAGTGCTTGGCTAAAACACTCCGTGGACTCAATAAGTGGTAATGACAAGAAATGTGAGAAATATTGGGAGACGTTGTCGAAGAATACAACTTGACCACGGAGGAAAGCAGATGGAGGACCAAAAAACAAGTGAAACAGAGGTGGCACAAGGTTAATAGAATGGCTAACTCATTCCATGATGCTTGGGTGAAGGTTCGAAGGATATATACTAGTGGGTATTCAGATCAAATGTGGATAGACAAGGCACACAAGATGTATGAGGAAGATAACCAAGGGGCTCGTTTTGCGCTAATGGATGTATGGTATGTTGTCAGAGATCAAGCAAAATGGATTGCTTACAACAATAAACCATCTAACAGTAAGGAGGTGGACAACGATGCATAACAACCTCGTCCAATGGGACAGAAAGCGGCTAAAAGGGCTGCACAGGATGCAAGAGGGAAGTCAAAAGAGTGGGCTGCACATGGTGAAAAACAGAAGTCAAAAGGGTGGGTTGCACATGATGCAAAAGGGAGGTCAAAAGAGTCCGCAATAGATGTTGACCTCGATAGGTTTGAACAAATTCAAACTGAATGCCATACCAAACGTCTGAAGGTTCTTGAAATGCAGAAAAGCTATCTGCGAGAAGATTGAGTCAAGAAGATCGATCTTCTTGCAGCAAAGGATAAAAAGGATGCCAAATTATATGAAAAAGAATCTAAGATGCTGAAACCTATAGATGTTTGCTCACGCAAGACACATCCGGGATGGCCGACGACATTAGAGTGAACATGTTCTTTGCCAAAGTGTTTGAGGATGAAGCTCTTTCCTGAATTACAATGACCTGTCTGCTCTCAAGGTATGAGAATCTTGCCCTAATGGTGATCTTTACATGCTAGTCATTTGAATTTGTGGCATTACTCCTTTTGTTGTATTACGATGGAATGTATTCTGAAGTTCTGTATTTGATTTTTACAGGTCATGTGATCTTTACATGCCATCATCGGGTTAGGCATACAAAATTACACCTAGAGGACATATGAGTTCAATCTAAAGTGCTAATAGCTGGTGTTTCTTTGTAAATCTCAATGGCTATCTAATGCTATCGTCTTTCAAACATGTTAAGCTGATCCGAAGTTCTGTAGTTCTATATGCAACTTTGTTGCATAATTTTGTGATGGATATCTGCAACAAACATGGATATATATCTATATGCAACATGAATTTCTGTAGCTCTTGTTAGCTTAGCTAAGATACTTTATGCCATGAATTCTGCATGGACATGGAATTTTGTATGCAATGCTGTCTGTTGATCTTGTCTTTTGGAATCTAACTTTAACATAATGACTTATTAGTGCTGCTCGGTTCTTGATTTTTGATGTAATACTCAGGTTCTTCATTTTTTAGGTAATAAACAAGTTTAGGTCTTCATTTTTTAGGTAATAATCAAATTGTGGACACTGCTCAGTGCTGACGTTTTAGTAGTATTTTATTTTTTTGAGGTAGTAATCAAACTTAAAACTCATGCAAGCAAACAAAGCAGTGAAAGGATCAAGTATAACATGTGTGTTTTATATAAAACAAGCAACATGGATGTGTGCACACTAGATCAAATATCAAATACAAGAACTTAATTGCATCTCATTATTAAGGGACAATGCTTAGAGACACCCCATTGTATGAGCTATATTTAATGCTGTCTCTTAACTTGGATGATTGTGCTAAGGGACACCTAATAGTCTCTCCTTTGTACATGCCCTAATAGTTCAGCGGCAGAAGGTCGTCTCAAGTTATTTTGGGATTACTTGCCAAAAGCCTAGTGTATTCTACAGACAAGTTCCGACGAAGGTTTTAAATGAGGTACTCCCTATTTAATTGGATTAAATGCAGTGTTTAAGCGCATGATTCATATTTTGTCCAAAAAAGGAATGCAGTAGGAAATCTTGGTTTATCTTATCTACAAAAGGTCACTTCAGCTTTTCGGATGCTAGTTTATGGAGTAGCGGGCAATAGTGATGATGAATATGTGTGGATTGGTGAAAACACCGCTATTGAAAGCCTTAAAAAGTTTGTCAATTCTGTTTGTGAAGTATTTGGCAATGGATACTTGAGATCTCCTAACAAGAATGATACAGCTAAATTGCTTGAACTTGGTCAATGATGTGGTTTCCCAAGGATATTGGAGAGTATTGATTGTATGCAATAGAAGTGAAAGAATTGCCCTACTAAATGGCAGGGTATGTACACTGGTCATAAACATGAGCCCACAATTATACTTGAGGTAGTTGCCTCTAACAATCTATGGATATGGCATGTCTTCTTTGGTTTACTTAGGTCTCACAACGATATTAATGTCCTGCATCGATTTTCATTGTTCAATAGACTCACTCAAGGTCAGGCTCCTCCAGTGAACTATACCACAAATGATCATAACTATAATATAGGATATTATATAGCGGATAGTATGTACCCTATTTGTTCCACGTTTGTGAATACAATACCTATTCCACAAGGTAATAAAAGAAAAAAACTTCACTGCTGCTCAAGCGGCACAAAGGAAGGATGTCGAGTGCATTTTTGGAGTATTGCAAGCTCGTTTTGCAATTGTATGAGGTCCACCACGGTTTTAGGATGAAGAAACACTTCGAGACATTATAAAAGCATATATCATAATGCACAACAAGATAGTCGATGATAATGAAGAAGATAGTCGATGACAATGAAGGTGTTAATGTTTCACGTGACAAAACTACCGAGTTTGAGGGGTTTATTACCAAATATCAATTCATTCATGATTGACAAATGCATAATCAATTACAAGAGGATCTAGTGCATTCTTTGTTGGAGCTACATGGGGCGCAATAGGACTATTTTGTTAGTATTTATTTGTCTTAGTACATCAATTATGGTTTTGTATGATATATTTTTAACATAGTAATGCACAAACTCCGTCCGTATTAATTTCCATGTAGATTTGTGTACTTCGCCAAGATCTGTTCCAGTTCTTTTCCTGCACCGGGGTGAATATGATTCTCGATTCATTTTGTTTGGTTAAACCCAGAAGCATGGGTGCAATTTATATATGCGCAAGCAAGATCTTGTAGATCGTCATGAATATTGTACCAAAGTTCGACCAATTAGAGTCTTGACATTTTATATTGCGGTTGAAACTGACGTTTTACAGGAACATAAAATCAAAAATTGCCTCTTCTCGCCCTTTATTTTTCCTGAGTTTGAACTTCTAATTTTTAAACTTGAAATATTAAAGTTTGACTAGACAAGCTGATAGCAAATTGTAAGGGGCTATTTGGTTGCCGTACGAGCTCAGCCAGGCTGTATGAAGCTATGTAGAGATATTGTTTGTTGGCTGCACTAGAAGGAAAATTGGATGGACAAATTCAACAGAGGTATGGACAAATTAAAAAAACAAATACTAGAAAATCAATAAATTCAAAAACAAAAATAAAAATGCAAAAAACCAAATATTGGAAAATCAATAAATTCAAAAAAGAAAATCACAAAATCAAAAAACTAAAATTTTCAACTTAAAAATTTTAAAAACAAATATTGAAAAATCAATAAATTCAAAAACAAAAATAAAAATTTAAAAAACCTTTTTTTTCAAGACCTTGTACTTGAGCCTGTGGTTCTATTTTTTTGTCTCATTAAATTTGGATATTCTTTGAATTTTAAAACATTTTTGAAAAGTGGAAAAGGAGATGCATAGCAAGCAACGTCGCTGGGCAGTGGGCCTCCCGTGGCATGCGCGTGCACGAGCCCGCCTGCATGAGCTGATACAGCCAATTTCTACGTTTCTGCTTAGCCTAGCCGCTACAGCGAATTTGCACGCGAGTGGTCTGGCCGCTACAAGGAAAACACCCAACCAAACAGACAAAGGTAGCATCTGATGGGCCAGGCTAAGGCAAATCCACCGAACCAAACAAGCCCTAAGTGAACCCAAGGTTGAAATACAACTTTCATGAGTGACTACATCACCAAGACGAAGCAGTTCTAGGAGGAGGCTTACACAATACATACACAAATGCAACAATCCAATGCAATATCTAGATGAAAATGACACCCAATGTTGTTTTCAACACGGCTTAGTAGTGAATCCAACAATGCAACGGGAAATGCACATATTAGTAGCTCCTCATGGAAGGAAACTAGATACCACATAATTCACAAATGAAATGTTTCAAAAAATAAGGCAACAATCCAAAGTAATATAAGCTCTAAAAATATCGGTAGATAGCTGACATTAATTCTAATCCTTTCGCTCCCAAAAAAAATCCTAATCCTTTCCAAGACGTTGGGCAACAATCTCCTTCAACTTATTGAAGTATTGCTTCACATACTTCTTTTTCTCAAGTTCATATGGTCATTCGTTTAGCTCCTTCTGGTCTTTCTCTAATTATTCTCGTACTTCTCTAAATTTCTTCACCTCATCAATAGAAGGGTCAGTGGCATCATCACCCTGTTTTCTTGCTCACTGGATGTGTTCCTTCTCAGCTTTTCTGCCACTTGGTCTCTCCAAATTGATTTTATCTGTATTTTCTATATCCACCACAACAGTGTTATCAGAGTTTGATGGGCCTGGAGTAGATGTTGAAGCAACTTTCTACTTTTTGATGGTCTACTATCCGTCCACTTTGGTTCATGTCTAAGTGTATTCCAAGCATTAAAAAAAAAGGCTTTCCATACAATTCATGGAACATTATTTTAGCATCCGCAATCTGCAAAAAATAATCATTAGTACTAACAAATATTTAGTCCAAAAATATGTATCAAGGACAATTAGTACCTTATCGTTTGGTGTCTTGCCATTTTGTCACTTTCTTTCTACACTGTCATGACAAGCTTGGAATTGATTCGCGTCCTTTTGCACATTCTGCCATCGATGCTTCAACGACGACCAAGTACGATCAAATTGAAATTCCTTATTTTCATGGAAGTACTTCTCAGCCCTGATCCAAAAGGTGTAGCCTTTCTGCTGATTTCCTTTAACAGCATATTTACTAACATTTCGCCATGCAGATACCAACATAATGTCTTCTTCTTTGGAAAAATTCTTGGATCTCCCCTTATTTTTCGGATGGGAGTTCGTGACAGGCATTGGAGATGGCTCATCAAAGTATTCATTTCCTTGCTCAAATTGATTCTGATCTGCAATGTCGTCATCCACACTTTGGGTCATTAAATTGCTATAATAACCATTTGTTGGGTACTCCAAGAAAATATGATCATATATACATGCTTTACTTGCAGCTACTAAAAAACTTTGAAAATTGACATATAAAGATGAACCATTTAAATATATAGATCATTAGTGTAACATCCTAAGGTGAACCATTTAAATATATAGATAATTAGTGTAACATCCTATGTACTGGTATACTCAATGAAAATTAATTGACATGTGGGATTGAGACCCATTGGTCATGCCACAACAGGTGGTGCCATTCTGAATTGCATACTTTGGGTGGCATTCATAACAAGTTTCTCCATATATTGGATAACAAAGCAGATATTGAACAATTGAATGATGCACAAACTATTCTCAAGTCACTAAAAAGGGGACCAATAAGTTCAAATCACAACCCCACAGGGAATAGGATGTTAGTGCATAATCATAAACTATGGTGTTCTTTACACGCTCTACCCAGAAAGGGGATAGAAAACTAGGAATGTTTCATGGTGTAAACTAAATTTTTTTAGTTTCAGTCATCTTGTATACCGAATTCACATTCTTTTATGTAAAGTGAAAACTGAATTTTCTGGAGCATCTAACCAATCTGAACCAGCATCAGATTAGTCTCTTGTTTAACTTAAACCAAAATCAGAAATGCAGCTTTACTATGTGAAATGTAATTTTCGGTATCTGCAGCTCAAAATTCCTTTAGTTAGCACTACAACTTAAAATTGTCAGCATCATCCACACCCACTTGGTGAAAGAACTACAGCTATATCAATATTGGCATCATCAGAATCCTTACATGCTCACAATCTTAATCTAGTATAGATCGAAAAAGTTTTAACGTATTTAACTCCGCTCGAAAATGGCAGTCCAACCATTGTAGATTGTAGAAGTCATAATGCCAGGTTGGACTGCCATCTTATCAAATTCATTGCAGATCCAAAAAAAGTCTTCAGAAAATAACATTGACTACAAGCAGCACACACTGGAACTCGACCAATCAAAACATGTGTGACACCCTGGCCTTGACCCAATGATGTTGCCTTCCATTCGTTGCCCGACCCCTCCAAATAGTTTCAATTATTTGTGCTAGGATATGGAACTTACCATCTTCGATGAATGTTGCGGTGCGGCGAGCCATGAGGAGTAGGGTGCCGGCTAGGTGCGGAGAGGGCGGCAGTGCAGGCCATGGTGTTATAGTGACCCAAAGAGTAGGGCAACATGCAACTCGACGGTAGAAGAAGGGCAAAGCGGCTCGGAGATAAGTTTGACCCTATGCATGAGGAGGAGGGTGGCACCGAGAATGATTTCGATGCCAAGGGCAGGAAGAAGGGTGGCGATGAGGATGAATTTGCTAGCGGCGCCGTGGGGATGAGAGAAGGTTGGTGCTACAAGTGGGGAGAAGGACGGCGACGTGGGCGAATTCGTCAGCGGTGTTGTAAGTGAGGAGGACGATTGATGGCGCCTCCTACCCTAGCTCTCACCGACCTCAAACGACTAAGGGTGTGATTGGTTCGCGTTTTTCCGGAGCCGTGCCCGCGCGAGCCTGGCCCGCGGATACTGACCGCGACGCGATGTTTCAGCGTCTGCAGGTTCGCGGCGTCGGTCGGCACGGAGTCGCTGCGCCGAGCCAGTTCCCGTGTCACGCAGCCAACCAAACGCGAAGCTCGCTAGCTCATCAATCAAGACGCTGGCGAAGCTGGCCGGCAGCTACAGAACCAATCACACCCTAAGCGAACACAAGTCGTCATGACTCATGAATCATATGCGAGAGGAGAGGGTGGGGGACTAGTTTGCGAGAAAAACAGGAAAAGGGGGTTTCTGCAAGATGGTTTAAATGGTAAGCATCCGTAGCAGGCACTGTAAAATAGTGTTCATCTAGAGACTGTTTCTTTAGACGATTGCATTTGCGTTTGCTTATAATCTCAAAATTTGTTATTTTCGTACAAGCCAAACGCTTGAAGTTTAGTAACCAATTTTTATAGATCTTACTATTTCTTCTCAAAACTTTCAAAACCATTTTTTCTATAATTTTTTGATCCTTCGGATGTCCTTATCGAGGTGCTACAAATTTTCAGCTTATAACCAAACGCAAACGCAACCACCCAAAGAAACAGTCTACTAGATAGAGTAGCCGCTGGAGGGAAGAAATTTTTTAGAGTGTAGTGTAAAGTGTGAAGAAATTTTAGAGGGATGGATAGAGTGTGAAGTGAATAGTGCTATAGAGTGGAAGGATAGAGAGCCACTGGAGATGATCTAAGAGGAGCTTTCACCTTGATTGATCTCAGTTGCACGTACTCCATTTAAGGGCCCTTGCTTCGAGTTAGGATGTTAGCACAAAAATGACTATTAGCATTAGATATAATTACCTTTACTACATGTAATCTAGATTATGTCGTACGGATCGAGAGAAACAGGAGGTGCTCGTCGATGCTGGAGCCCAAAAGGACCTGAAGGAGCCCCTCAGCAGTCAGCACTAGGGATCGAGAGGACCGAGAAGAGCTCGCTGGCGTTGGGGATCGAGAGAACTTGGAGGTAATGGAGGAGCTCGTCTACACTGGAGCTGGAAGGACCCAAAGGAGCTCGTGAGGGTTGGGGCTCGAGAGAACCGAGAGGAGCTCACCTGTGCTGAGATTGGCTGTCGCACTCGTGGATTTGAGATGCATGGCCGTGTCAACTAGGCAAAGGAGAGAGAGAAATATCTGAGAAGAAATTAGAGGTGGCCACTGAATAAACCTAGCCGGCCCGGTTTAGGCCCGGTTCACTGTACGAACGAGGCCTAACAAGCCAACAGGCTAGGGTCTCCACCCAAGCACGGTTCACACAGTAATCGGGCCGAACAGGGCCAGCCCAGTTACAAGTGGCCTAATCCATTTTAACCTAAAAATAATATATAAAAATAAGAAAATAATTATATTTAATAAATATGTGTTATAAAATGAAGAAATAAATTATATATCATAAGAAAATAAACATATAAATACATATAATTAATTAAATATATGGGCTACAGTACCAGGCCGAACCTATGGGGGCCTCAACTCTGAGATCCACGGATGATTTCTACACTAGTCCTTCGATCGGTAGACTAGTGCACACCATTGCATAGCCAGATTATAAGCATACAATTGATTATAGTAAAATGGATAGTTCAGCGGAATTAGCGCCTTTCAGTGAATAGTTTTACATTAGGGCCGTCCCAATCAAATAACAGCATAGTACACATGAGAGATCAGAGTACAAAAGCGAAAGTCTTCAATGCAGCAAAAGATTATCCAATGGCTATGCAACCATGCAAGTGGCTAGAGGGAATACCTTAAACATTGCCTTACTTGAATCAAAATAACTTTAATTAAAAATAGGTAAGATATGAACTAAGGATGTTAACTCGCCTTGTCTTGAGGCTTAGAAGTCTTCCTCTGTGTCTTTGAACCTTCCCTCTAAATCTTCGACGTCTACTCGGGAAGACAAAGATAATGCATAAACAAATGCAAAAAAAAATGATCCATGTATGCACGAACTAAAATAGTAATATCGATATAAGGATTTTATGTATCATCATATGATATGTATGAACATACTCTAGATATCCTTAGGTACTATTATCCTGGAAAATAATTTTGGAAATTATTAATGTGTTAAAATATTGATTTCATAAAGCCTTTAGGGTTCTTTCTTTTAGTTTACTAATTTATACAAGAGGTTAATTAGGTTTAATATTTTATTAAATTGTTTCTAAGTTGGAAATGTCTTCGTAAAAATTTGAAAATTTTTAGAGTTCAAAAAGTATTTTAAATAAATGTAACAGATTTATAGCAATATTAATCCTTAAGGAAAAAGGTCTAAATGGCTTCTAATAAATTTCCAAGGAACAATAATTTATTTAAATTTGTTCAAATAATTTTCCTGCGTTCAAAACTACATCTAGTATTTTCTAGAATTTTATCAAGATTTATGGAACCATAAATTAATTTAATTAAACAGAAAAGCTATTTAAAGTATTTTCTAAAAAGGCTATACTAGGGCTACTGTTATTTTACATAAGCAAGAAATGGGACACTGTCTAGTATTTATCATAATTTTTTCAATATTTTAGGCGTTGCTTTACTATTTTTAGAAAATCATTTATTCTTTTTAGAATTATTTCAATAGAAAAAGACTAAAAATCCTAAATAGCAAATGGGTCGAATTCAACACTATAGGGCTCAGGACGGTCCGATCCGTGAGCGCAGAAGCAGCCCGAACAAGCCCACGGACTAAAGGTATAAACCAGGAGTACGTCTCCACTGATACTAAAAGGTAGGGTCGCAGGCCTACATATCAGAGGCTGACAACGCTAAGCGTGGGATATTTAAATGATAATCACTGTTAATGTGGGTCCTAGATTTAGTGACTCCGTCTCGCGGCCAACATTGGGTGATGTCAGTTGGGCGGGCGAAGGCTCATGGGGTTCTCTGGCCGAATTCCAGCAAACCTTCGGCCGAGGATTGGCGGCGCTGCGGTTCACTATCCTAGTGGTTCATGATCAGGATGGGTTCGACTAGGTGTGTGGGGGTCATCTTTCCTACCACTTGATCTGCACTAGTCACTGGATCACTATACTAGTGCACACCATTTACATAGCCAGACTATTTCATACAAGTGGAAGACTTATACTACATTAAGTACCTGAATTAAGCCCGAAGGGTATTAAGTATTACAACACGACACATTAGCCCAAATTAGTTCAAGAACAACACAAGCTCAGAGCGTGATGAAAATTAAAAGATCCAAAAGAGTTTCTTACCAGCTATGCCTAAGCAATTGGTTGGAGAGACGTCCTAAGCCTCACCCTGATCGTCAGCGTACTTCTGTGCTCCGTCTTCATGACAAGCGTAGTGGTCTTACTTATGCTCAACATCTAAAAGAGTGAGTGTGCGCGAGGTGAGTGTCATCCAAACACTAGCGGGTTAATAACCAACCTATTGTATTTAGTGATAGAGGTTCCAAAGGAATGTTGGGGGTTTGTTTGTTTACAGAAAGCCAGTGTTTTAAATCAAAGCCTATGACTTAGTAGTTTTAACCAAAGTTCTACTTTCAATGTACCATTTCAGAGTTTAAGTTTCATATCATAAACCAAGTCCATCCTATGGCAATTTTCATACACTCTGCTAAACCAACTTCTTACTCCCGCCATCTTATTCCAGGTGTAGCACACCCGTTATGAGATCACACCACCCCACTAAAGCCTGAGTCCAAAGTTGGGTTACCAGCCCACCCTAAGGGTCGCAACTCAAGTGGGTGTGATCCAGATCACCCATAGGTGACGGTGCCCTCCCGCATTTACCTCAAGTATAGCGGCATTCGGGGTACGTCCACTCTCGGAGCCTCGGATCATACCACCCCCGAACCCTACTCATACTCGCATTACTGCACGATGGCCACGCGTTGTGGTGTTAGAAACTATCCCCCGTAGGCAGATAGTCAGTGACTTTCCACTGTGCATTCTTGATGCACCCGTCTGGGTGAGCTCAACTCCACCCTAGCCCGTCCACTTAGGCCTCAGCTCACAATTCCCAAATTTCTTCCTTCTCCTGCTATCGTTCCTCCGTGTGCCTCGGCACACGATGTGTCGGAACCACACCCCTCAAGCAAGTGGCAGCGCCCACCCGCTACGCATGTGACTCCGTGCTCCTCAATGCACCGTCTGTGAACGATAGCCCATGTTCATAGCCCATGCTACTCCAACTGTATCGGACCCTATCCGCACAAAGCATAATCCTCAACCTCAACCAAACACACACACGCTGGCATACCAGGCCCCCAATTCCATGTATCAAGATTTCAAGTATAAGTGTATCTTGTCTTGGTGAATGTCGGTTCACCGTTCCGAGGCGACTAAGCCTAAAAGTAATAATTGAGACCTAAGCATAGCTAAACAAATTTTAACCAGGCTTAGGAGTCTAACAAGTTTTAAACCATAGATTTAATAGTCTAAAAATTGTTTTGTTCCTGAACCAGATTAATCAAGGATTGATCGTCAAGGCGATCAAAGTGTGATTCAACTAGCAATGATCATCAACACAATCATCATGGGTATCGACATTTAGTAAAGCAAACATGATATATCATGATTAACAAGATTGATATTCATAATTGAAAAGCATGCAATTTGATACTTAAAAGGAAATAATTTAATAAAAACTGGGATCAATATGATTTAACTGGATATTAACTCGCCTGGACCCTGTGTGTTACAAAAGCGGGGTCTTGGTCTTCCGGTTGCTCCACAGGGTCCTCAAAATCTAACGCGAAGAGCCAAACAATACAAATAAACACCAAATTATGCAGAAAGCATGATGCATGAGATGCAAATGCGACCAAGGCCAAGGCCGCAGCGATTCGGAAGCGACGCTTCTAGCCATCGGAAGTGTCTAGATGATTTCTCTACTATCAAGGAAGTTCCATGAGTAACTAATATTTAATAGATTTTATGGATAAATCGGATGTTGCTGCGGAAATTAATCTTACTCGCAATGCCAAAGATGAGTATGACAATGCACTATTTAGATATATGACTATATGTATGTATATATATCTACACATAGTTTTAGAAATTATATGTAGATGAAAAATAGGACAAAGATTAGGTTTAATTTACTAAAATGTTTAAAGTTATTATGATCATCCTCAGGTATAAAATTAGGGCTTTAGAAGACAGGTGCTATGCCTATTCCTGTTCCCATAGAGAGGTTTCTGATAGAAAAATACATTATTATGGTTTAAAATATTATATTGGCCGAATTGATGATATTGGAAAGTAATCCCAAGAGGGTATCTTATTCTTTAACTAATTTAAGGACCATAAGCTTGTAAGGTCCAAAGCTTTTCTTAGGTTAGAAATCTATTATGGTATTTAAGGAAATATCGTCACATTTTAAGTATAGAAATATAAAATGAATGACAGGGCATTGATTATTAGTCATAGGATAGGTTTAACATTTTTCATAAGGAAAATATCTTCGCTAGTGCTCATTGCAAAATCAATTGTATTTTTAGAGGATAATAGTATTTTAAGTAAGTAGTAAACTCCTTATTACGAGTGGACATAATTTGGTGGTTATAATGAATAGGGAAAATAGGTCTAGGTCAAAATAGGGTTTTATTCCACTTAAAAAGAATTAAAGATACCATGATATCGATCTGGTACTGACTAAAGATTTTTCGAATATAGGGGCAGCTTTGAGTTAAAACAGATAATTATTTGATTTAATGCCATAAAAAGGCTATAGTTATTTTACAAAAATGCGTACTACCTATCTGTCCAAGATTATATATTTAATAAATCCATTAGGTCTCATAGTATTTACTATAATTGTTCTATAAATTTTACGGTTTTTGAAGTATTTTTATAAATTAAAACACATAGTTCTGCATTTTTAATTAACCAAGAAATATCCCTAAAAGATTCCTAATTATACAGAGGAAAAAATAATGGTCTAACATGGTGAGTTATATTTTTCTAAAATCATGTGCTAGATGTAGTATTTTACAGAATTTTCCCCTAATTTTGTGGAAGTCGTTTAACATTTTTAATAAATCCATAACAGTTATTGGTTTTTTTCTTAAATCAAGAAGGCCAAAAAACCCTCCCCATGAACAGTACTGGACCAAGGCCTAGAGGGCCTGCGAGCGGCCCGCGCACTGCACATTTTGGGCGGAGGCGCCAACCGATGGGGAAGACGTATTCCCTGAATACGCTTCCACTAACTGACCGACGAGACCGAGGGTCCACCAGTTAGCTAGACAGTGGCAGCCTCAGCGATACAGGGGAGGTCGTCGTCTTTCACGTCTAGACGGGACGTAGGGACGGCCATGGCCGCACCGGTCTGGACACGGCTACCTCGGGAAGGAGCACATCGGCCGGGGAAACGGCGAAAATGGATTCCTGGTGCCAAGGGCACAGCAAACGACGCGAAGATGTGGCGGCACGACGAGCTCAAGCGGCGGCTGGTGGTGGCTGACCCCGACAACGACGAACTACAACATCTACGGCCTAATGCATGGGCTCAAAAGCATATAGGGGGTACCTAGAAGATACCTGTGGCAATGATGAGGGCGGAGACGGGCCGGAGATGGCCGGCGACCAGGAGGACGACAGCGGCTGAACATGGAGCACGATGACTGTGGATTTTAGGGTTCCTGAGTCCTAGGCAAGGCACGGTCGGGTTAATCTCAGCCACAGGAGGCTCAAGATGCAGGGAATCGAAGGACGGCCCACCGGGGAGAGAGAAATCGAAATGGGGATAAAACTCGGCCGGCGACGGTCCTCGCAGCCTCCCGGGCTTTGTAGGGAATCAAAGCTCGAAGCTAAGGACGTCGTAGGGGAGCTCGAGAGCTTTCCAAGGATACCAAGAACACGCTGAATCACTCATTAGGAGGGCCGCGTCGTGATGCCGAAGTCCATCGAAAAGTGGATTTGGAAAGAAAACGATGGCATAGCGTGAGAGCAAGGCTCAGGCCTAGCTTATAGGCCACTGGGGATGACGAGTGAGGTGAAGAGAGTGTCTCACAATGCACCAACCATGTTGAAAGGGAGAAACAGAGGCACGGGATGAGAGGGGGCACCAGGACGGGTCAATGCGGCCAGGGTGGTGGCGCCACGGGGCGGTGGTTACCGAGCACGGCGCCATGAGGCGGTGAGGTACTAAGGCGCGGTGCCACGGGGTGAGCTTGAAAACACGTGGGCGCTAGCCGGCGAGAAGGAGAGGCAGGGTTTGTCTGGCGGGTAAAAGGAAGAGAGGAGGGAGAGAGAGAGACGCACGGGGGAGAGAGAGAACAGCGAGAGAGCGAGCAGGAGGCTGCTCAGCCGAGGTAAGGCTGGGCTGGCTGGTTACTGGGCTAGATAGGAGGGTTTAGCCTAGCTGGGATAGGGAATTTAAACCCTTTTGAATTTAAATTTGAATAACCCAATGGCACATTTCAAAATCTAAAAATACTAATGTAGTTATGAAAATCGGCAGGAATACATGTATTAGCTATAAATACATGCATGGCAAGGATTATTTTGCAAAAGAGTAAAATAAAAAAATTGATTTTGATTATATATTTCTGAACTTTGCACAAGCTTATTTTGATTTTGAAATGAAATATACTTTATATATGAATAATCCCTAATTTGAATTCAGTTTGCAAAATGTTGAGGCCAAAATACCTGACCACAATAACATTTTCAAAATTTTAAAATATTCCAAATCCAGGCCGTTACAAGGTGGGAGCTAGGATGTTGTAGCCGGAACATCACCTACGACGAGCTAGACCTGCGGCACCATGGGCACGGGCGGAAAGAAGCTACGAGAGCATACTTCTCTGGCGAAAGGTAGGGCAACGGCTAGTTCGCCGGTGCAAAGAGCAACTAGGGGCTACAAGGGAGCTACCTGAGGTGGCGGAGTCGAGCTAGCACCATGGAGGAGGCAGCGGCTGAAACAGGGGCATTGTCGCCGGGGAGCTCCGGTGGTTCTTGGCCAAAATTGAGGACGGGATCGTGAGGGGCGACACCTAGAGGAGCTAGGGATGCGAGGAATCGGTCGACGACGTACCGAATCGACGGCAAGGCAAAAGAGGGTGAAACCAAGCTCGGCGGCGACAATGGCGAAGGGAGGGAAGCAAGGCTGAGCCGGGGACTTAAATTGAGAGGGAATCGGCTGGCAGGGTGAGAGAGAAAGTGCACCGGTCCCAAGGCTAGAGGAAGGAGTGGCGACGGAACGACGCGGTGCGGGAGGCATGGTGCGATGATGATGGAGGTTGCGGTGAGGTGCAGCGGCAGCGGCAGAGGGTGCGGGGCATGAGGCACAAGGCGAGTGACGCGGCAGCGCGTGGGCAATGGCAGAGCCAAGGCGGCATGGCACGGCAACAGCGACGCATGTCGGGACCCGGCTCAGCAAAGCCGACCCCTCTGTGCCTTACGGTACTAGTCCCAATGGATCACAGCTAGTACGCACAGTTAGAGCATAATGGAATCACACCTTGCTGTTTATGATAAACAAAATAAAGTACCTTGGCAACAAACGTCAAATATTACAATAATTGTCTTAATATAAATAGTAGCAAGCGGAAGATAGAAATTAAAATGATGGCTCGGTAAACCCATCCATACGCCACAGGCATCTGACTGGGGATACACTAGTAACCGAAAACTCCATCGTCATACCCTGTCTCGTAGTCGATGTACTCGGCCAAGTCGTCACTTGCGCACAGATCTAAAGAACAACTAATGAGTATGGATAAACCATACCCAACAAGCATGTGTATCTTTAGGTAATGAATGTAAGGCTAACAAGGATTAGAGATGGTTATTTTGCATAAAGGCGCTTTTAAACAAACCTATCAGTTGTAAAGCAATAGTTTAAATCAATTTCAAATTCATTTCTTAACTCATGTTTTCTCAACAAAGCAACATAAATGACATTCACTGTCGACTTGGCTCGAAAACCCTAGCAATACATTCCCTATAATGCACTGCTCGGCATTCGCTGCCTGGCAATCCC